>CM060406.1:170463249-171904735 GCA_030545235.1 Helianthus tuberosus
ATATATATATATAACCAAAAACTAAATAAACATACCAAATAATTATTAAAATAAACATACAAATAATTATCAAAATAAAAAACTATCATTCTTCGTCATCTTCGTCGGTTTCGAACCCAGGAATCGTTGAAACATGTTCCACCAAATCAGATCGAAGGTTGTGATGTATATCCCTTGACTTTATCAAAAATTCATTTAAGCAAAAACATGAAGACGCTTGGGTTTTCGTTAACATTTTATTGACTTTTTATAAAATAAAATCTATACTCAATTGATAGTAATGATAAATTTCTAACCCTGTAATTTATCTCATTTGTATGTGTCTTATATATATATATATATATACTATATATACACACACGGTAGGGTTAGATAGAAAACCCCTAAAAATTTGAGAAAACCCTAGAAAACCCAACCTCCCGACTATTTTTTAAAAAAAAAAATAACACATGTAATATAAATGTTTTTAAGAGTTTTGACAAAAAAAAAAAAAAAAAAAGCGCCGAGTGGTTTTTTTTTTTTAAAAAATAAACAAGTTTCAGCAACTTTTTGTCTAACACATGTTAGTGAAAAAGTTGCTGAAAATTGTTTATTTAAAAAAAAAAAACACACGGCGCTTTTTTGATTTTTTTTGCTCAAAACTCTTAAAAACATGTATATTACATGTGTTATTTTTTTCAAAAAAAAAAAAGTCGAGAGGTTGGGTTTTTTAGGGTTTTCTCAAAATGGAGGGTTTTCTCCCTAGCATTATCCTATATATATATATAGAAACGGGATAAGGAGAAATCGCTCAAAGTGTGGGAACAGCCTCCTGGCCCAACACGTGTCACGCCGCTTAACGAAGGGCGGAGAGGATTTTTTGTCCTTTCATATTTCTTTTTCTAAACGCATGTCACTTCAACTATCCATTTTTTGGCGTTTAATAAATACGCGGCTGATGAAACAATGGTTAACCGGGTGGGTTAACTCACTGGTCTCGTCAAGAGGGTTAATCCCTTCTTTCCGAGGATCGCCGGCTGGATCGTCTGGTGGTGGGTTTCCTGCACAAGGAAACAACCGTGACTCACAACAAGGAGGATAGGGTGGGGGGTGCTCCTTGTTACCACTCTCTGGCGTGAGAATCAGTAATTTGCTTGGGAAGCAAAGTGTGATAGTAAGTAGTATTGAGAGAGTTGAGAAGTGATACCTCAAACCTGGTTTGGGGTGAGTATTTATAGCCGAGGAGTGAAGGAGGGTAGTTGAGTAGTTAGCCTGACATCGCACAGCTATTTGCAGGTGTGTCAGGCCCTGTCGGATACTGTAGTGATGCCACGTCCTGCTGTGGTGTCAGACTGTTGTATACCCGTGGGCCGGTAGGCGACTATTCCCAGTGCCACTTACACTGTGGTGTCAGACCCACTTGCCTTGTAGGCAGGATGCGGTGCCAAGCCGCATCGCTGCTTGCGGTCATTGATGTTGTTCCCGCGTTGGTTGTTCCATCCATGATTTACGCGGGATGCGGTGTTATTGCCGCATTGCCTGCTGAGTGACTGTTACTGTTGTCCAGATCCCTTGTCGTGACGAAAATGTTCATAGTCGATGCGGTGGGCCGCATCGCTATGCGTAACATTAGTTTCCGTCCTTAAGGTAAGTCTTCTCATCACTGGATAGATTGGACCGCTGTGTTCGCGCATGCGGACACATGTGAGTTATTGCTGGTGGGGGTTTTTTGATAAGGGTAATGGTCATTCGCGGTCATGTAGACGCGAGATTTGGGACCATACCCCTTCAAATCCCCCCAGTCTAGTGTTTCTTCCGTATGCAAGTTGCATGTGGGAGGAATGCTGGACTGTCTAGAAGGTAGAATATGGGCCATATGGATGGCTCCTCCTTCAAGTTGTTGACCGTTCGTTTGGTCGGTAGGCCTTTCGAGTGGATTGTTTCTTCCTTTGAGACGGGATGTCCGGTGTGCAAGTTCCGTCTGATGCGGAATTCTCAGCCAAGGACTTGACTCTTGGTCTACCTTTTTCTGATGTCATCAGCCACCTGTTGGTGTTTCGAACCAACCTTTGAAACGGTGACTGATGTTGTAGCAGGTTTCGAACCAACCTTTGAGATCATGACGGAAGATTGTTCCGCCAGGTTCGAGCCAACCTTTGAGATGGTGACGAAAGGTGTCCGTTGCCGCAACTCTATGTTAGCTTATGCAAAGTTTGTAAGCACTTTGCTCAAGCTCTATGTTCAACTGGATATCCAACGATGATCCCTATTTTGTGGGGTGTTCGTGTTCTCCAGTTTAGCTCTCTAGTAACCGCACGTCCTTTGCGGTTTATCTCTCAAGTAACCGCACGTCCGCTGAGGTCTAGCTCTCAAGTAACCGCACTTCCTTTACGGTTACCTCGTTGCCGAACCTTGTTGGCCATGTTTGTTTGAGGAACGTGGGGTAGTTGCGCCTTTGTTGGTCGTGTTTGGTCGAACAATGTGAATCTGGACTATGGGTAGATAAACATGGTCATAGGCAGGGCTTGTGCCCACCATTGTTTATTCTATGCGGTCCATAGGTGGTAACTAGTCATAAGCAGACTTGTTACCAGCTGTTCTGGAGCTACTTTCCTTCACGCTTTGGTGGAAAGTAGGTTTCCTTTAAGTAGTGTTGCCGGAGGAGACCAACTTAGATTGCTTGGGAAGTTGGTTGAAACTCTTCCGCATTCGTTTTGTAGCCACTTTCCTTCATGCTTTGTTGAAAGTAGTTTTCTTTGAAGTAGGTTTGCTCCACCGTGTGGAGGTTTAGTTGTGGCTCTTCCGTAGCTACCGTTCGCCATAGTTGCGGTTTGTAGCAGCCACTCACGAGTGATTGCGGTTTGCAGCAAAGAACTCGCTTCTAGAAGTCTTGTAGCCTGGATGCAGCTCTTGAAGGTTTAGGAGACAGGGTTGCTGATGTGCGGTTTGCTCAGCATATTTGTCCTTTTCCTTAAGGAGAAGCTGTTTGCGTTCCCTCCGTGGGTTGTGAACCGGATACGAGGGATTTGAAGCCTGAAGAAGCTTACCTGGAGTGCGGTTAACCGCATCATGAGAAGCGGTTTTCGTAGTCCAAAGAACCATGCTGGTTTCTTAGTATCTGACACACCCGGGCGGGGTTATGTGTGTTATCTCCGCATAGTCCACGTGTGCTCGTGGGTATGTGCGGTTTGTGGTTATATCCCCTTATATAATTTGGATATATATATTTTTGCCTTTTTGAGGGGTATGTAAAAAACGACATGCGGTATGGGTTATGGTGCGGTAAACCAGAGAAACCGCATGCCGCTTAAGTTTGGATGATGTTTGTCGCTTTTGTGTTGTCTACGTGGCTGATGGCACGTGTGGGTTGTTGAAAGTTGGTAGAATTCTGACATGTGATGTTCTGAAAGGACGTTTGCATTGACCGAGGTCATAACTGCACTGTAGCAAGTAGTGTAAAGGTCAATTCTGTCAGGCTGCTGTGGGCGGCCATGCGCGCGTGATAACCGTCAGCCAAAAAGTCGCTGAACACGTGGCGAAACGTAAGTGGCCCCTTTTGAACTTTGTAAGTCGGTTACTCCATCGCATTAATTGCGATGAGTATATAAGGGGAAACCGTTTGGGTTTTCCTCACTTTGTTCAAAATTCAAAAAATTTCTCCGGTGAACAGAGAGTGTTATCTTTGTCTTCTCCGATCAAGCTGTCTGTATTTCCGGCGATTTTCCGAGTTTTTGTGCAACTCAATCTTTCTCTTCTTCATATTTCCGATGGCTCAACCATCTAACCCACACAATGTGGAGGGTGAAAACCCTGAAACTTCTTCTCCGGTGGGCGGTGAAGACGAAGATGATGGTGGTAGTGCCCCTGGTGGTGGCTTACCACCATTGAAATGGTCGAAAGCGTCGTTCGATCAACTGATGATTAGTACCCAAATGCCTTCGAGTTTGGGGCTGTTTATCCCCAAGATGGTGACACCGGTGCTGTGCTGCTCCGGCCGGTCATGTGACCATGTGGGCTGATTCTTTTGTCGATGGTAACCTTCGTTTACCATTGACCGTTTTTGTTGCTGAGGTGTTGGAGTTTTACAGGGTTCATATCTCCCAGATGAGTCCTTTTGGGTTTATTCGTATTAGACACTTTGAATCGACTTTTCGTGCCCTTGGTTTGCCAGTTACCGTTGATAATTTCCGGGGGTTTTATCAGTTGACGGTGAACACTGGGTTCTTCTCTTTCAGAGAACGGTACGGAAGTATCAAGTTGATGACCCCTCCCAAGGGTATTACAAAGTGGAAGTGCAAGTTCTTCTATGTTAAAGCTGCCGCGAGTTGTCCTCGACATGACTTTGCGAATGTTAATGAGCCTATCCCTGCGGAGGATATTGCCATTCCTAATGCGAAGAATGCGGAGTGGTTTCCCAAGGTTGAGGACTATTGAGCATATGCTGTTGAAGAACACTGAATTGTGGGTGCTGCGGATGTTGTTGACTAGGGCTGATAAGCATGCAAGGCCCATTGTGCGGGGAGAAAACTGGTGGTAAGTGTTCTTACTCTTGTGCGGTTTCATTACTCCCTTGTATCTTATTAATTTGAACATGTATATCAGAAGAAGTTGTTGAGCTATGAAAGATATTTGATCCAACCTTTACTGGCAAGGTTGATGTTGTCAAGACTGCTGAAGGTGCAGGTTTTAATTTGACCATTCTTCATAACTTCCGCGTTCCTACACGCGAGGCAATGAAGGCACCCCTGCCGCAGGGCAAAGGTATAATTCGTAGCTTTCTTTTCATGCCTTGTAATTTTTATGTTGCTGATAGTCTACCTGCAGGTACTCTTGGGGCCCTTGGAAAGTTTGAGTCAAAGGGTGCTCCAAAAAAGCATGCAGAGAAGAAGCAAGTTGATAAACCCGTGCGGGGTCGCGGCAAGAAGAAAACTGAAGCTCCTGTTGTTCCGCCTTTGGTTCCGCATGCAGCAGGTATCTCTCGATCTCATTTCCGCAGATATACCGATTACGTGGTAGTATCTGACACCCTTGAGGGCTTGGGTGTTCCAGGTGCTGGTGCGGCCACAGGTGGAACTACTACGGGTTCAAAGGCTGCTGATGAGAAGAAGAGGAAAGCGGGGAAAGCTGTTGATGCTGGTGAGGGAAAGAAGCCGAAGATTCAGACCAGACGCAAGGATTTTGTGGGACAGATAAAGCCTGCGGTTGTTCCTTGTACGTGATGCATAACTTGGACAAATATTTTGTGTTTGTATTTGTAGTTTAACGTATTTCTGCTTTGATTGCAGAACCCCAAGATGAAGGGTTCTCCATCTTTGATGCTCCTCCTCCCCCCCCCCCCCCCGCATGATACTGCTGCGGGTGTGGGGGTTCACAAGTTTGTTACACCTGAGCCCTCTATGCGGGAGGAGGACACTGGGAAAGGGCCTGCGGCCCAGATCCAAGACACGGTGGATTCTCATGACAATGTCATCACTCCAGAGGATACTGATGACCTGAACCTGAAATTTGCTTATACCGAAAAGCCAAAGTCTCCTGCTGCTGAGAAGGTTACGGGCTCTTCTTCTGGGGGTGCGGGTTATAAAGAAACTCCCATTCAGCCGCAGGAGACTGAATTGGAGTTTTATTACTGTACCTATACTGAAGATCGGGCTATGGCTTATCACCGCCCCTCATGGACTGTAATGCAGGGGGATGAGGTTTCTTGTGACCCCTCTGCGAGTAGGGAGATTTTGGGTGGTTTGGGCACCCCTTTTGAAGCCAACCGGGCCCGTTCTCTGTCAAGTGAGGCCCAGATTAACCAACTCTCCTCCATGCTTGTTGGGAGTTCCGTAATGGCCAATGCCATTATGGAAAAGTATAAGCTGTTGGCGCACAGGGAGGAGGAGAATGTGCGCTTGCGTGTCGAGGCTGAGGAGTTGGTGAAGGCTGCACGCGAGGGTGCAGAGCAGCTTGAAAGGGATAGGGCAGCGTTTGAAAAGCGTAAGTAGACCGAAGAGTGGGCTGCAACTGCTGAGCTTAAACAGGTTCGTACCCTTGCAAAACTGCTTTCCACTGAGCGTCAGAGTTGGAAAGAATCTCTTTCTAATGAGCGCGAGACACTTTTTAATGAGCGCAAGGCTTGGAAAGACTCTTGGGCCAAACAGAATGAAACTCTCTTTCGTGTTCGCCAGGAGCTTGTCAATGCTAAGGCAGCGAATGCTACGCTGGTTAAAGAGAAAACAGAAGCTGTTGCGGCTGCCCAAGAGGCCAAAGAGGCGGAAGCTCGCCTTGCCAAGGCTCTTGAAGAGGCCAAGGAGGCGGAGGCCCGCACTGCAAAGGCTCTTGAAGGGGCAAATGTTGACCGCACCAATTTAAGCAAAACTATCTTGGGCCTCCACGTATGACTTTCATGCTTTTGAATTTGTATATCTCACAAGTATGTTTATTTTTGTATACTTGTTTTTGTTTTACCAGGCTGAAGTGCGGACCCGGGGGGCCACTATTGAGGAGATCTTTGCCCGTGTTGAGGAGGTTGAAGCGCAGGCAAGAGAGGCTGAGGA
The DNA here is from genome assembly GCA_030545235.1 of Helianthus tuberosus. Lineage (NCBI taxonomy): Eukaryota > Viridiplantae > Streptophyta > Magnoliopsida > Asterales > Asteraceae > Helianthus > Helianthus tuberosus. The sequence continues at coordinate 170,469,768 of CM060406.1, forward strand.
GGCTAGAGATAGCCTTGCTTCGTCACTTGAGTTGCTCAAGGCTGACCGGGAATGGATGCGTATGCTCGGGATCGGGCATGTAAGTATCCGTTGCCTTTGTTATCTTTGTTATAGGTTTGCCTTTGATAACCTTTATATTCTTGTTTCGCAGATTGTTACTGCCATCCTTGACGCACCTGAGAATGTATCAGGTGTTAATGAGATTAAGGAGCGTGCCCGGGATGCTGGTTTTAAACCTGGCTATAATCGCTGTATTAGTCATATGAATGTTGTAGCCCAGGGCGGATATACTGATGAGCGGTCTGGGTTCCACGGTGTGGATACTGAAGCGCTTCTTGATGCTGCGGTTGCGGCATTTAACGACACAACCCTTTCCGGTCTTGAGGATCTTGAAAAGTGTCTAGAAGCGGAGGACTATGTGGACCGCTTGCGAGTGTTGTACGCTGATGAAGAAGATGAGGAAAAACCTACCGTGGTTGCCAAGGATGGTGAGGGTTCCAGCGGCACAAAGAAAGACTAGGCTGGTCTGCGTGCCTCTTTTGTTTCCTCATTTAGATGTAAAAAACTTTATGTAAATTCCCTGTGCACCGCGCAGGTGTAGGAATTTTTTGGATATAAAGAATTGTTCCTGTTCAATTTGTACAAGTGTTTTCATTACTTGCATGTTTGAATTTGTATGAGTTTAGTGTTACTTTGAGTGACACGGAGTCTGTAATTGCCTTTTGCATATCTAGGTGATATGCAAGTATGAAGAACTGTGTCTGGCCGGATAAATAGTGTTGCCGTTGCTTGCCTATTATAATAGTTGCGTGTGGTTACCACTCTGTGTGGGTATCACGAATGAAGATTTTGCTAATCTGTTTTTGTGTATACCTCAGAGTGGAACACGCATTTGTAATAGAAATAAATAAACAATATTGCATTGAATCGTCTATTTATTTATTTGCAAATGGCCCGTGGCCTGATAGGTTACATGGTTAATGTAAAAAACATGGCTTACATATAACAGCGCCGAAGCTGTTGTGCATTCCATGTGCGTGCGATAGTTTCGCCTTCTAATGTTTGAAGTTTATACGCGCCTTTGCCCAGGACCTCTTGGATGAGGTAGGGTCCTTCCCACTTGGGGGCAAGTTTCCCTGGGCGTTCCGCGTTAGATGCTTCATTGTCACGAAGGACGTAGTCTCCCGGGTTGAAAGTACAAATGCGAACGCGTGCGTTGTAGTACTTTTCAAGTTTGGTTTTGTATTTGGCCTCGTTGATGGCTGCCTTTTCACGCCTTTCTTCCAAGAGGTCCAAGTCAACCCTGCGCTCCTCATTGTTGTCTATCTTGTTGACAGCCAACATTCTAGGTGAGGGGAGGCCTACTTCCGCGGGGATCATCGCTTCAGTGCCATAGACCAGGCTGAAGGGTGTCTCTCCGTTGCTTGTTTTTGGGCTTGTCCTGTGAGCCCATAAAATACTTGGGAGTTCATCAACCCAGCCGCGTCTGGCTGTTCCCAACCGTGCTTTGAAGCCTTCCACTAAGCTTTTATTGATACTCTCGACTTGGCCGTTCCCTTGCGGATGCGCCACTGAGGAGAATATGTGTTCAATGTTTAGCTCTTTTAGCCATTTTTGAAAGTCGTCGGCGGCAAAGTTGGTGTCGTTATCGGTGACGATGCACATTGGTAGACCGAAACGGCAGATGATATGTTCCCACACGAATTTCCTTGTTATCATAGCGGTGGTTGATGCAAGTGGCTTTGCCTCTACCCATTTTGTAAAGTAATCAACAGCCACTATGATAAATTTTACTGCACCAGGTGCGTCCGGAAATGGTCCCAACACATCGATTGCCCATTTTTGGAATGGCCATGCGGTGGTGACGGGGATCAGGTTGTTCTCGGGACGCAAGGTCTTGGGAGCATGTCGCTGACAATTGAAACATTTGCGAAGGACTTTGACCGCATCCAGGTGCATGCCGGGCCAATAGTACCCGGCGTTCATGATTTTGGCCACGACCATGCGTGGGCCTGCGTGTATGCCGCATATTCCCTCGTGAATTTCTTTGATAAGGTATATGGAATCTTGGGGGTTGACGCATCGTAGGAGTGGCCCCAGGTATGATTTACGGTATAGGATACCGTCTCCCATTTGGGAATGACACGCTTTGTATTGTAGCTTGCGTGCTTCTGCCTTACTATCGGGAGTAACACCTGATTGTAAGTATGCGATTATCGGTGTCATCCAGGATGTTGTACCGTACTGGATGACATTGACCTGGCGCAGGGGTACCGAAGGATTTTGCAGAATCTCGATGCGTACCTCTTTTGCCAGGTGTTGGAAGCTTGTGGATGCAAGTTTTGATAATGCATCCGCAGGTTTGTTATCACTCCTGTTGATATGTCAAATATTGAAGGAGATGAACCTTGATTTTAGTTGTAGTGCTTGTTCGAGGTAGAGGATCATGATATCCCCTTTTGCGGCATAGTCACCACGTATCTTCCCTGCAACCAGTAGTGAGTCGACATGTGCTTCCAAATGTTTGACGTCGAGTTTGACTGCCAACCGCAGCCCTGCCAGTAGAGCCTCGTACTCTGCCTCGTTGTTCGTGCTTTTGAAATCGAGGCGGATTGCGTAGGTTAGCTCCTGGCCATCGGGGCTGACAAGTCGAAGACCTGCGCCAGCACCATCTTCATTGGATGCACCATGTGTATATAGTGCCCAGGTTTCTGCGGAGGATGGTGGTGATGCGGGGTTTTGTTCGTCTTCGCATTCTTGAATGCGGTTTGCTGGTACTTCAGCAACGAAATCAGCCAAGACCTGGCCTTTGATTGCTGGGCGCGGCTTATAGTTCAGTGAAAGTGCGCCCAGCTCAATTGCCCATTTTGCTAACCTCCCAGAGATGTCGGGTTTGGATAGGATCGGGCCGATCCTGTAGTTAGTTAACACTGTGATGACGTGGTTTGCGAAATAACGTCGTAAACGTCTTGATGCGTGCACTAGTGCCAGTACCAATTTCTCCATGATGGAATACCTTGTCTCTGGGTCGTTGAGCATTTTGCTGATGTAGTAGATGGGTGTTTGGACTCCTTCCCGCTCCACTATGAGTACCGCGCCTACCGCGTTGTCCGCGGCAGACAAGTATAGAATAAGTGGCTCATCTTTTCGTGGTGCGGTTAAAGTTGGGAGCCGGATCAAACACTCTTTCATCTCCCGGAAAGCTTTTTCGGCCTCTGTGGTCCATTGGAATTGTTCCTTTTTTAGACAGCTCCGCAGGGTCTTGATGAAAGGGTATGGCTTAGCCGCGTGGTTGGCTAAGAACCTGTTTAGTGCGGCTAGCCTGCCGGCTAGTCGTTGCATTTCTTTCATCGTTGAGGGTGATGACATGCGTTCGATCGCCTGAACCTTTTCCGGGTTTACCTTGAATCCATCTTTGGTTACGATGAATCCGAGGAATTTGCCTTCTTCCATTCCAAACGAGCATTTCCCTGGACTAAGCTTCATGTTGACGCTTCGCAGAGTTTGGAATGTTCTTTCGATATCGTTGAGCATGGTGTCTTCTTCCATGCTCATGACGACCAGGTCGTCCATATAGATTTTGACACTTTTGCTGATTTGACCGCGAAAAGTGTCGTTCATCAACTTTTGATAGGTTGCGCCAGCGTTGCGCAACCCGAACGACATTTTTGTGTAGCAGTAGTTCCCGGTAGGAGTACGAAATGCCGTTTTGTCTTCATCTTCGATTGCCATCTGTACCTGGTGGTAGCCTTTGTAACAATCGAGGAAACACTTCCATCGAAATGGTGCAAGGTTATCGACTTTTTCGTCGATCTCCGGAAGTGCGTAACAATCCTTTGGGCAGGCTTTGTTGAGGTCTTTGTAATCGACACACATGCGCCAGCCCCCGCTTGGTTTTTCTACCATGACTGGGTTGGATAACCAAGTCTGGTATTTGACTTCCCGCAAGATGCCTGCGGAGAGCAGCTCCTGCACCTGCTCTTCCATCGCCGCGTTTTTTGCTGATCCAAGGTGGCGTTGGCCTTGGATCACTGGCTTGATACCTGGCATGGTATTCAAGAAGTGTTGCGCTATGTCGCGTGGTACCCCTGTCATGTCTGCGGGTGTCCACGCAAAAATGTCTTGGTTCCTGAAGAGGAGTTGCTTCAGGCGCGCTCTGATGGTAGGTGTCAAGGCATGGCCCAACGTGACCGTTTGTTCTGGGTGCCTTGCGTTAAGCACCCATTTTTCTGGTTGCGTGTTGGGGGTGGGCCTTGCTACCTTGGCTGGACGCAGGTCGTCCGTAGACAAAACTTCCCTTCGGGCGTATATTATCGCGACCCCCGTCTCGGTTGGGAAACCGATAGCAGAGTGAGGGACGGATGTGATCATGTTGAAATCGCCCTGGGATTCTCTCCCGAGAAGTACGTCGTATTTGGAGGTGTGCGGTAAATCCATGAAGTTTACCTCCTCCATTCTTGTGTGCCTCCCGTTGGTGAGGCGCACAGGAAAAGTAATCTGGCCCAGGGGGAATACGGTTTCCCCTGCAAACTCGGCCAACGGGTAGTCCGCTGGTTGCAGTCGATCTTTGTCTTCTTGATCGAACTGGTTGAAGCATTGCTCGTATATAATATCGGATGTACTGCCTGGGTCGATGAACAATCGCTCGGTACAGTAGTGGGCTAGGTGGCCTGTGATAACCACGGCGCGTCTATCGCGCGGTCCACCTCGCACTTTTGGAAAGACGACTTGCTTGTCCTTCCAATCATTGTCCGGTCTTCTCGCCGCCTTGCGCGGTCTTCCTTTTCCCCCATTGATCATGTGGGTAGAGGCCACGTACATGGTCCTCTTACCTGTGGAGGTGCCCTCGTTGTGGGGAGTGATGCGCTTGGTAGCTTTTTGTGCGCCTGTCAACAGGTGTTGCAGTTTCCCCTCTTTTAGGGCTCGCTCAATCTCCAGTCGGAGACTGATGCAGCTGTTTGTTGTATGGCCATTGTCCTTATAATACTCGCAGTAGAGTGCGAGATCCTGGTTCTTTTTGGACTTCATCGGTTGTGCCGGTCGCAGGAATTGTGCGTCCGTAAGGAGGACGTCACTTGGTGACTGGTTGATCTCGGTCCAGCTGCGGTCCCGAGATTCCTTCTTTGACGCCCGGTTCTCACGCTGGGCGTTGATTGTAGTCCTTGCGTCTGGCTGGTTGTTGCGTGGGACATATGGTCTGGAATTGCTGCCACGATTCCATGTGTCCCGGTTGCGCTTATTGCTGCGCTTGGGCTCTTGGCGGGAAGACTGGCCTTCCGCTTGGGGTTGTGCCTTTGACATGTGCGGTCTTAAGGACCGCTGAGTCTGGGCGTATGTTTTGACCGCAGCCATGACATCTTCCCACTTCTTAGGCAAGCCATCTTTGCCAGATATATTCATAACCATTTGCTCGTCTTTAACGGCAACAATGAAATGGTTACGTGCCATTTGGTCGCAGACATCGCCTATCTCTAGGCATTCTTTATTGTAACGGACAACGAACGCTTCAAGTGGTTCGTTATCCCTGCGCCAGATGTTCATGACGTCCATGGAATCACGTTCATGGCGTCGTTGTTGGCTAAAGTGTGCGAGGAACTTTTCTTGCAAGTCCTCGAATGAGGTCAGCGACCCTGGTGGTAGAGAATCGAACCATGCCCTGGCCAGACCTGTTAAGGTCTGTGGGAAAAAATGGCACCAGGTGGGTTCATCCCATCTACCGTTGCATCCGGTGCCGACGAAGATGTTGTTGTGATCATCTGGGTCGGTTGAACCGTTGTATTTCCCAATATTTAATGGGAATTTTGTGGTTGTGACATCGGCGTGGGCGATTTCTGGGACGAACTTGGAGTTTTCGGCTGCAGATTTCAGCCTGTACGGTTGGCCGCGGTGATGCTTTGCAGCGCGGAGGTACGTAGTGCGGGGGTGAGTGGGAGGAACGTAGTTGCGTCCTCCCGGTCTGCTGCTGGTGGCATGGGATTCCGCACGGTATGTACCATCGTCCGGATCGGTATAGCCTTGCCCTTCATGGTGTGACAGGGGTCCCAGTCGGCTGTGAATGCCTAGGCCGCGGTGGGCCGTAGACTGTCGCCTAGTTTCGCCATGTGGGCCTAGGCGGCTCTGTATGAAGAAATTCACAGTCTGCTACAACTGTGGAGAAGCTGGACATCTTAAGCCAGACTACCCAAAACTAAACAAAGCAGCAGATAACAAAGCTAAACCTGCAGAAGGAGCAAAAAGGAATGTAAGAGCTTTCCAACTGACAACTCAGGAAGCTGAACTGATTCCTGACGTGATAGCCGGTACGTTTCTAGTTCACAACGTATATGCAAAAATATTATTTGACTCTGGTGCAAACCAAAGTTTTATCAATACTTCATTCTGCCAAGCACTTAAATTACCCTTAACCCAACTTAGCCAGATTTTTACAATCGAAACGGCAGAAGGAAATTCTGTTAACATAGATAAGGTTGTGCGAGAAGGAAAAATAGAACTGTTAGGCTATAAATTCTCTGCAAACCTGTTACCTATGAAATTAGCCGGATTCGATGTTGTGTTAGGAATGGATTGGTTAGTAGCCAACCATGCTCGAATCCTTTGTGATAAGAATTCCATAGAAATCCATACACCCACAGGAGAACTAGTAGTGAATACAGGGGATAAGCCACGAAAGCCATTAAAATTTATTTCAATAATGAAATGGGCCAGTTATTCCAGAAAACAAGAAATGGTGTATATGATTTCAGTAATCATTACTACGAAAAGTAAAGAGTTTAAAGAAATTCCAGTAGTATCGGAATATCCCGATGTATTCCCAGAAGAACTACCTGGATTACCACCTGATAGGGAGGTTGAATTTAGAATTCATCTAATTCCTGGAACTACACCGATAGCTAAAGCACCTTATCGGTTAGCACCCACTGAAATGCTAGAATTGAAAAAGCAATTAGATGAATTACTAAGTAAACGATTCATACAACCTAGTTCATCCCCTTGGGGATCACCAGTGTTGTTTGTAAAGAAGAAAGATGGTTCAATGAGAATGTGTATTGATTATAGAGAATTGAATAAGGTTACAATTAAGAATCGATACCCATTACCTAGGATTGATGATCTTTTTTATCAACTTCAGGGAGCTAGATATTTTTCTAAGATAGATTTACGCTCCGGATATCATCAATTAAAGGTACAAGAAGAAGACATACCTAAAACTGCTTTCAGAACTAGGTATGGTCATTACGAGTTTACAGTCATGCCCTTCGGACTAACGAATGCACCTGCAGCATTCATGGACATGATGAATATAATCTGTAAACCGTATTTGGATAAATTTGTAATTGTCTTTATCGACGATATACTTATTTATTCCAAAAGTCAGGACGAGCATTGTAAGCACTTGCATATACTTTTAACTTTGTTAAGAAAAGAAAAGCTTTATGCCAAATTCTCGAAGTGTGAATTTTGGCTACAAGAAGTGCAATTCTTAGGACACATGGTGAATCATGAAGGTATTCATGTAGATCCTGCTAAGATAGAAGCAATCACCAAATGGAAGGTTCCGCAATCAGCAATGGAAATTAGAAGTTTTATAGGTTTAGCTGGATATTATAGACGGTTTATTAAGGATTTTTCCAAAATAGTTGTACCATTAACTAAGCTAACCTGTAAAGCCGTTAAGTTTGAATGGGGACATAAACAGGAAGAAGCCTTTAAAATTTTAAAACAGAAATTAACCAATGCTCCAATTCTAGCTTTACCCGAAGGAACAGAAGATTTTGAAGTATATTGTGATGCTTCAAAACTAGGATTAGGATGTGTGTTAATGCAATGCAAGAAGGTAATTGCGTTTGCATCAAGGCAACTGAAAAAGCACGAGGAAAACTATACGACTCATGATTTAGAATTAGGTGCCATAATTTTTGCCCTTAAGATCTGGAGACATTATCTGTATGGTAGTAAGTTTACTGTCTATACAGATCATAAAAGTTTAAGATATATATTCGGGCAAAAAGAATTGAACATGAGGCAAAGAAGATGGATGGAGATCCTAAGTGACTACGACTGCAATATTCAATATCACGAAGGAAAGGCAAACATAGTTGCAGATGCCTTAAGTCGTAAGTATCATGAAAAGCAAAGGCGATTTCGTGCTCTTAGATTAAATCTACAGTTAGATTTAATGGAACAAATAAAGGATGTTCAAGAAACAGCAATCCAGGATGTTGCTGAAGGAATGAAAGGATGAATTAAAGAATTAGAGCAAGGAAGTGGTAGAATTTGGAGATTCCATAAGAAAAGGATTTGGGTACCTAAGCAAGGAGACTTAAGAACTAAAATTTTAGAAGAAGTTCATAAATCTAGATATACCATGCACCCTGGAAACAATAAATTGTACCAAGATTTAAGAAATAACTGTGACAACCCGTGATTTACGGCTCTTAATTACGTGATTAACAAGTGATTAACGCGATAATAAATAGTGTTTACAGCGCGAATTAACTTAATTAGGCATTTGGAGTGCCTGGGAACGTCTATCCGTCTTTACAGTGCGAATGGTGGTTTACAGAGAAACCGGTGAAACGTTAAACGGCAACGGATTGAAACCGAACAGATTACTGACAACGCCGACAAATATTAAATTTTTACACTATATTTAGCTCCGTAATTAATTTTTGTGACTACAGTCGGAACCGGATCGAAAAACGGATTAAAGACGGCAACGATACCATTTTTCGCAATTATTACCTTGATCGACGAACGGGCATGCAAACAACGACTACCGACCGTATTTTTGTGTATTTTAATTTTTTGACGTTAAACGGAGTTCTGGCTTTGACAACGGGTCTCGTAGGAATTACGGGCCACTTACACATAAGATGGACTTGTGGGCCCCGGGCCCAAGCCCAAAACCCACAAGCCTAAACCTGCATATTATATAGATCCTTACTACAAGACTTTCTTGTAAATCTTGCCAAGGTCTTTTCAAGATCTACCAAAAATCTATACAAAATATTTTGTACAGAATCTCGAGACCCACAAATCTCTACAAAATATTAGTTTGTCTCAAAAAGTTGAGACACCCATCATCTCTAAAGATCCAATTTCACAAGCAGACAACACCCTCCCTTGCCCTACTCTCTCTCTCGAATCATATAACACAGGCAATCAACCTTCATCTTCTTCAAAGAAATCCCTCCATACATACAGAGAGGCAATCGAATGCCTTGCCCCCTTCACTCTCCTCTTATTCTCAATTCCTCTCTACAACACAACAAGAGATTTAAGTTTTCAAACATCTTCCACAGCCAAACAACCACACCGACGGACCGACTACCGTTTACCGGCCGATGGCCGGCGCTGTTCTTCCGACGACAGCCACTCAACCGACACCTGCAACCCCACCCCCTTCCTTTGATCTTTGTAACCGGCCGACCACCACCACCATTGTTTGGTGGTGGTGCGATGATGGAACGAAGAGAGAGAAATCAGAGACGAGAGAGATGAGAGAGGGACCGGAGATCGGAAATCGGCTCGACGGCAGAGGTGACGGCGGTGGTGAGTTGGTCCGACGGGCTTCACCGGTAAGAAATCACCTCATTTCTTTCATTTTATTTCTTTTCTGAAGATTTGATGAAAGATGATGCTGATGCGGTTCAGTTTGTTCAAGATCGGGTCAAGTGTTCAGATCGGTTTTCAGCTTCGGGTGTTTGGTTAGAGATATGTTTCAGTTTTGGTCACGGGTTTGGGTTGCGGCTCAACGAGTTTGATTCGGTCAGCACCCGGGTTCGGGTTGTGGTTCGACTCCTGTGCGGGTTCATTTCGGGTCAGATCTGTTGTGATTTTCGGGTTCCGGGTTCGGTCCGACGGGTTCATCGGTAAACCCCTTTCCTCTGTTACTTCTACTTTTTTTTTAACAAGTCTGATGATGATGATGTTTTGGTGTGGGTTCACGGGTTTCAGCGGTCAAATCCAACAGGTTCAGGCTCGACTCAGTCCAACTCGGCTCGACTCGGTTCTATACGATTCGACTCGGTGCATTTCGGCTCGACTCGGTCAACTCGGTCAAGCCCGGTTAACTCGGTTAACTTGTTGACTCGGTCAACTCAGCGAGTCAACTCGGTCACCCCGGTTGACTCGGTCAACTCAGTCCACGTTTAGACGACTCGACGAGAGTTTTTGGTAATAGTTCAAGTTGTGATTCATTAAGTTATAGTTTTAATACTTTCGTGATAACGAGCTCGACCCGAATAACTAACACTTATACGTTTGTGGTTTTATTTTATCTTTGACGTTTAAATACATTTGACATGAAGTTTATATAATATGTTTGTTGAATTATTGAATTTTTATAAAATAACGACAACTCGTGTTGTCGGGGACATCCAAAAACAGAGGAAACTCTGCCCGTTTTTCGAGAAAATCCGTAATATACAACGCGTTTCATTATAAAATTAACTATCAGATTCGAATCCTCTTTTAGAAAAACAAATACAAATATAGTATTTCTTACGACGACATTTTACAACTTTCGAAAACAACGATACGAAAATTATTTCGACAACAAATAAATATAGTTATTATATTTATTTAAACTTCGGAAATTCGACAAATCTTTTATAAACTCAATATAATTATTTATATTGTTTCAAACACCGAACACGCCTTCGTTTTATAAAATAAATATAGTTTATATTTATTCCAAATATCAAACAATTCGCGAATTCGTTTTATAAAAATAAATATAGTTATTATATTTATTTCAAACATCGCACAACACGAATTCTTTTACAAAATAGATATAGTTTATCTATTTATTTCAAACATTCAACAACTCGATGGTACTTTTGTAAAATAAATTTAACTTTTATATTTATTTCAAACGTCTCAACGGCATACGATATATAATACGAGTTTATTATATATTCTTTTCATAAAACACTCGATACATACACATACAACATCTCGAGACGAGTAACGTGCTATTAACGATATATTTATATACTTTGATATAAATATTTACTTATTTTTAAATATCTCAAGAATTAAGTCTTTTCAAAGACTTATTAGTTTACCGACAATAAGCGAGACTTAACAAGTATAACTTAGTCATTACTATTAAGTTATCAACAAACCGTTGAATCGTTCAGTTAACGATTCGGTAGAGCTCGGTGACACGTAGTTAGTAACCGCTTTTATTTAGAAACTTATAAGATATTCCGTGTTAGGAATATTGTAGAATGCACGCTAGCAAGTCTCGTCTTGGAAACGACATCACGAAGTCGTATGTAGCTAGCTTTACACAGGAATATTCAGGTGAGTTCATAACCCCACTTTTCACGGTTTTACATTTTTATAAATGCTTTCGGGGTGGAAAGACATGCACGTTTTTCAGAAACATACAAAGTTTTCGAATAAATGAAAACTCATATTTCTAAATCATATTACGAATGGATTTCGAGGAACTCAAATGATTTACGAAAGGTTTATACTAAACATACCGGTTTTTACAAAACAAATGCGTACTATCGAAAAGTGATTAATTCTTATGACTAGGGGAAGTTAGCCTTAGAGGCTGGGGAGTTTCAGCCTTAGAGGCTGGGGTAAAATACATGTTACAATTATTACAGACATTTACAGACATTTACAAACATTTACAGACATTTACAGACATTTACAGACATATACAGACATTTACAGACATTTACAGACTTATACAGACATTTACAGACTTATACAGACATTTACAGACATTTATTATGGTATGGTTAGCTTAAGGAGGGTTTTTACTACGCGATCATGTGAGTGGTGGGTACAACGCTTAAGGCCATTTATCCTCACTGTAGGACCACGGGACATGAGTGATAGATCTATTTGGGTGTAGCGAGCCCACACCCATGAGGCCGGGGCGGCCCATAGTGGTGACTATGTCTTCATACCGGAGACAAATTTGCTAGGTTTGAGTCTTCCTGCACCATTTCACACATACTATTGGTTTTGCAACCCAATGGGGATTAGGTTTTTCCTTAATTGCTGCATACCAGGGACTTTTATTCATACATGAAAGGTTTATACATACTCACAGATATACTTGATTTATACAAATTAAATGTCATGTTTTTTTATACAAATTCAAAAAGCATAGGATTATGCGGGCATGAAGTCAAAGTCAGGGTGGGCATTGACGGGTATACGAACATTACAATTACGAGACTTTACAAATACATGGTTACAAATACAATGTTTCCATATAATTTGGCAAGAAAATGATTTCTAAATTCGTTTTCTCAATATTATTTCACAAACCGGTTATTCAAAAGATTTATTTCAAATCTTTTACAAACAAATTATGAACTCGCTCAACTTTATGTTGACTTTTTCGCATGTTTCTTTCTCAGGTTACTTTTCTAAGACAAGGTACGGTTGGAATAGGAGAACCATTGGGGATTCGAGTACTTAGCGGGCGTTCAATTTCTAGAAAGTCTTAGCTTTTTGCTTCCGCTGTGCAATGAAGATACCAGTCCAGTCACACAAGTTCTGATAATTTCAGGGTGTGACAACTTGGTATCAGAGCTATAGGTTACAGCGAATTTGGTTTCTGTTATGATACCTAGGCTCTAACCTCACTTTTCTCTGGGACTTAGACTATTAAGACGTTGAATACATACAGAACGCCTAGTACTCGAATATGGTCTCCAACCGTTGTCGAAAAACAAACAGTCAAAATTTTGTTTTCAAACAAACGCTACTGTGGTGTTTCATACACGGTGCACGAAACGATTACATACAGTACACGCAACTCTGAGAGTTTAGGAAACATGCATTTAAGACCTTCGGAAACTTATGTTGAAGTTCATTAAAGGAAATCACGTAGGAACCGCGAATATTAACTCGGGCACACACTATAATCCATATTGTCTATGATATTTTAACTTTCCGAGCAGGCATCCTACGCATAACAAAATGCTAGCGCATGAGAATACATAGAACTCAAATTTTACGCCAACGAATGTCGGGGTACATCACCTTCTACGCGGCACACAACGCTAGTGCACAGGTATACATGAAACTTAAGCTATACATCAACGGAGATTGAAATACGACATACACGACTATCGAAGCGAGGCCTTTGAGAAGGAACGATGACGCAATATAACGACGACGCTAGATTCCTGTCAGCAGGAGAACTAACAATCAGGAAACGACAACTTGTCACGCGATCCTGCAACGACACGAATCACGCCAGGAAGAAGACGATTGTCTCCGCATTTCCCCCCCTACCTAACTAACGACGAATACGCTATGTTCGACATTCCATGGTAATGTCAGCTAACAATTGGTCGTCACACGAAACCCCAGGTAAAAGTCCTCAAATTTCTTTTATTGAAATTTCGAATTTCACACTTACTGAGTAGATTTTCGTATCTCTACTCCTCTTAATGGTCATTGTATCACGATTATTTCTTTACAAGTTACATACATGGTTTTTCATTGTGACCATGCCGAAAGTTTTCTTATCGATACACATATCTATTGTCGGATTGCGCTAAAACCAAGTTCAATTGTTTGAACTTGCCCATTACACTTATTCGATTCGAGACATCATATGATGTATTGGGAGCATCATATTCCAAATTTGTTTTAACAAGTGTTTTCATTGGTTCCGAGTCGTGGTAAACTTGTTTGGTATTCGACTCCATTAAATTGTTGATTTCGACACCTTGTGGTGGTATTTTCACTTATTTGAACCTTGCGCTAAGCTCATTTACATATCTTATGCACGGATTTAATTATTTCCTTATTAATTTGTTTTAAATCCGCTTTGAATTATCCCATTAAAGCAGTCTTAACACAATCGTGTGTTAAGACAATGGTTCACAAATTCATTTCATATTCCGGTGTACCTCATAACGGTTCTTTCAACATCGATCGAATGCCTTGCGACATTCATTGCTTCTTCACCTTCGATCGAAAACATTATTTCTTTGATGTTCAAATTTCAATTGAAAATTCTATGATGTCATTTGAAACAAACTTTCGGATTCACCTTATTACGCTTTCATTTGAATTCAAACACGGTGAATTTGTTCGATCACCGCTATTATTGAATTATTTGAATCACTACGACACCTTGTGGTGTCAGTACAAACTTATAGCTTGGGCTAATCATGATTGAGCGTTTCATACAAAACACAGGTGATACTTGCTCGATCACCCCTAACATTGAATTGTTTCATTCATTGCGACACCTTGTGGCGTCGGTGTAACTTGCAGCTTGTGCTGATCACGATCGAGCGTTACATACAAACTAGTACATTTGAGATTGTTGATTCTAAGTTCATCCAGTGGATGTTATTGCTTCTGGAACTCAGTTACTTATTGTGAACGTTCATATGAAATTCGATTGGTCGAAGTTCCTGTTCATTGTTGGATCCTTATTAACTTAGTCACACTGGTGACTATATCATTACGTCTCGTTTCCTTTTGACATCAACTACCGAGACACATTTTTAAACCGTTGGGATTCCTATTGTGAAGGAATGTCCTTGAATTCACATGATTCGAATAAGTCTTGTTTCGATTAGGCGGTCATTCACTTGGTTATTATTCGGACTTGCCTGCGAACAACACAATTCCGAGGGGATAACATAGTCTAAATTTCGAGGACGAAATTTCTGTAACAGGGGGAGAATGTGACAACCAGTGATTTACGGCTCTTAATTACGTGATTAACAAGTGATTAACGCGATAATGAATAGTGTTTACAGCGCGAATTAACTTAATTAGGCATTTGGAGTGCCTGGGAACGTCTATCCGTCTTTACAGTGCGAATGGTGGTTTACAGAGAAACCAGTGAAACGTTAAACGGCAACGGATTGAAACCGAACAGATTACTGACAACGCCGACAAATATTAAATTTTTACACTATATTTAGCTCCGTAATTAATTTTTGTGACTACAGTCGGAACCAGATCGAAAAACGGATTAAAGACGGCAACGATACCATTTTTCGCAATTATTACCGTGATCGACGAACGGGCGTGCAAACAACGACTACCGACCGTATTTTTGTGTATTTTAATTTTTTGATGTTAAACGGAGTTCTGGCTTTGACAACGGGTCTCGTAGGAATTACGGGCCACTTACACATAAGATGGACTTGTGGGCCCCGGGCCCAAGCCCAAAACCCACAAGCCTAAACCTGCATATTATATAGATCCTTACTACAAGACTTTCTTGTAAATCTTGCCAAGGTCTTTTCAAGATCTACCAAAAATCTATACAAAATATTTTGTACAAAATCTCGAGACCCGCAAATCTCTACAAAATATTAGTTTGTCTCAAAAAGTTGAGACACCCATCATCTCTAAAGATCCAATTTCACAAGCAGACAACACCCTCCCTTGCCCTACTCTCTCTCTCGAATCATATAACACAGGCAATCAACCTTCATCTTCTTCAAAGAAATCCCTCCATACATACAGAGAGGCAATCGAATGCCTTGCCCCCTTCACTCTCCTCTTATTCTCGATTCCTCTCTACAACACAACAAGAAATTAAGTTTTCAAACATCTTCCACAGCCAAACAACCACACCGACGGACCGACTACCGTTTACCGGCCGATGGCCGGCGCTGTTCTTCCGACGACAGCCACTCAACCGACACCTGCAACCCCACCCCCTTCCTTTGATCTTTGTAACCGGCAGACCACCACCACCATTGTTTGGTGGTGGTGCGATGATGGAACGAAGAGAGAGAAATCAGAGACGAGAGAGATGAGAGAGGGACTGGAGATCGGAAATCGGCTCGACGGCAGAGGTGACGGCGGTGGTGAGTTGGTCCGACGGGCTTCACCGGTAAGAAATCACCTCATTTCTTTCATTTTATTTCTTTTCTGAAGATTTGATGAAAGATGATGCTGATGCGGTTCAGTTTGTTCAAGATCGGGTCAAGTGTTCAGATCGGTTTTCAGCTTCGGGTGTTTGGTTAGAGATATGTTTCAGTTTTGATCACGGGTTTGGGTTGCGGCTCAACGAATTTGATTCGGTCAGCACCCGGGTTCGGGTCGTAGTTCGACTCCTGTGCGGGTTCATTTCGGGTCAGATCTGTTGTGATTTTCGGGTTCCGGGTTCGGTCCGACGGGTTCATCGGTAAACCCCTTTCCTCTGTTACTTTTACTTTTTTTTTAACAAGTCTGATGATGATGATGTTTTGGTGTGGGTTCACGGGTTTCAGCGGTCAAATCCAACAGGTTCAGGCTCGACTCAGTCCAACTCGGCTCGACTCAGTTCTATACGATTCGACTCGGTGCATTTCGGCTCGACTCGGTCAACTCGGTCAAGCCCGGTTAACTCGGTTAACTTGTTGACTCGGTCAACTCAGCGAGTCAACTCGGTCACCCCGGTTGACTCGGTCAACTCAGTCCACGTTTAGACGACTCGACGAGAGTTTTTGGTAATAGTTAAAGTTGTGATTCATTAAGTTATAGTTTTAATACTTTCGTGATAACGAGCTCGATCCGAATAACTAACACTTATACGTTAGTGGTTTTATTTTATCTTTGACGTTTAAATACATTTGACATTAAGTTTATATAATATGTTTGTTGAATTATTGAATTTTTATAAAATAACGACAACTCGTGTTGTCGGGGACATCCAAAAACAGAGGAAACTCTGCCCGTTTTTCGAGAAAATCCGTAATATACAACGCGTTTCATTATAAAATTAACTATCAGATTCGAATACTCTTTTAGAAAAACAAATACAAATATAGTATTTCTTACGACGACATTTTACAACTTTCGAAAACAACGATACGAAAATTATTTCGACAACAAATAAATATAGTTATTATATTTATTTAAACTTCGGAAATTCGACAAATCTTTTATAAACTCAATATAATTATTTATATTGTTTCAAACACCGAACACGCCTTCGTTTTATAAAATAAATATAGTTTATATTTATTCCAAACATCAAACAATTCGCGAATTCGTTTTATAAAAATAAATATAGTTATTATATTTATTTCAAACATCGCACAACACGAATTCTTTTACAAAATAGATATAGTTTATCTATTTATTTCAAACATTCAACAACTCGATGGTACTTTTGTAAAATAAATTTAACTTTTATATTTATTTCAAACGTCTCAACGGCATACGATATATAATACGAGTTTATTATATATTCTTTTCATAAAACACTCGATACATACACATACAACATCTCGAGACGAGTAACGTGCTATTGCTATTAACGATATATTTATATACTTTGATATAAATATTTACTTATTTTTAAATATCTCAAGAATTAAGTCTTTTCAAAGACTTATTAGTTTTACCGACAATAAGCGAGACTTAACAAGTATAACTTAGTCATTACTATTAAGTTATCAACAAACCGTTGAATCGTTCAGTTAACGATTCGGTAGAGCTCGGTGACACGTAGTTAGTTACCGCTTTTATTTAGAAACGTATAAGATATTCCGTGTTAGGAATATTGTAGAATGCACGCTAGCAAGTCTCGTCTTGGAAACGACATCACGAAGTCGTATGTAGCTAGCTTTACACAGGAATATCAGGTGAGTTCATAACCCCACTTTTCACGGTTTTACATTTTTATAAATGCTTTCAGGGTGGAAAGACATGCACGTTTTTCAGAAACATACAAAGTTTTCGAATAAATGAAAACTCATATTTCTAAATCATATTACGAATGGATTTCGAGGAACTCAAATGATTTACGAAAGGTTTATACTAAACATACCGGTTTTTACAAAACAAATGCGTATTATCGAAAAGTGATTGATTCTTATGACTAGGGGAAGTTAGCCTTAGAGGCTGGGGAGTTTCAGCCTTAGAGGCTGGGGTAAAATACATGTTACAATTATTACAGACATTTACAGACATTTACAAACATTTACAGACATTTACAGACATTTACAGACATTTACAGACATTTACAGACATTTACAGACTTATACAGACATTTACAGACTTATACAGACATTTATTATGGTATGGTTAGCTTAAGGAGGGTTTTTACTACGCGATCATGTGAGTGGTGGGTACAACGCTTAAGGCCATTAATCCTCACTGTAGGACCACGGGACATGAGTGATAGATCTATTTGGGTGTAGCGAGCCCACACCCATGAGGCCGGGGCGGCCCATAGTGGTGACTATGTCTTCATACCGGAGACAAATTTGCTTGGTTTGAGTCTTCCTGCACCATTTCACACATACTATTGGTTTTGCAACCCAATGGTGATCAGGTTTTTCCTTAATTGCTGTATACCAGGGACTTTTATTCATACATGAAAGGTTTATACATACTCACAGATATACTTGATTTATACAAATTAAATGTCATGTTTTTTTATACAAATTCAAAAAGCATAGGATTATGCGGGCATGAAGTCAAAGTCAGGGTGGGCATTGACGGGTATACGAACATTACAATTACGAGACTTTACAAATACATGGTTACAAATACAATGTTTCCATATAATTTGGCAAGAAAATGATTTCTAAATTCGTTTTCTCAATATTATTTCACAAACCGGTTATTCAAAAGATTTATTTCAAATCTTTTACAAACAAATTATGAACTCGCTCAACTTTATGTTGACTTTTTCGCATGTTTCTTTCTCAGGTTACTTTTCTAAGACAAGGTACGGTTGGAATAGGAGAACCATTGGGGATTCGAGTACTTAGCGGGCGTTCAATTTCTAGAAAGTCTTAGCTTTTTGCTTCCGCTGTGCAATGAAGATACCAGTACAGTCACACCAGCTCTGATAATTTCGGGGTGTGACAATAACTTCTGGTGGATAGGAATGAAAAAGGACATAGCTCGATATGTTTCTAAGTGTCTTACTTGTTCACAAGTTAAGGCAGAACACCAGAAACCTTCAGGTCTACTACAACAATTCGAAATGCCTGTATGGAAATGGGAACTCATAACAATGGATTTTGTTACTAAGTTACCTAAAACCAGAAAAGGTAATGATGCGATTTGGGTAATTGTGGATCGATTAACCAAATCAGCTCATTTTCTACCAATGAAAGAAACCTTTAGCATGGAAAGGTTGGCAAAGTTGTATGTAGATGAAGTAGTATCCTTACATGGAGTTCCACTCTCCATCGTATCGGATAGGGATAGTCGTTTCACTTCCCATTTCTGAAAAAGTTTCCAAGAAGCAATGGGAACCCGACTAAATTTAAGCACGGCATATCATCCTCAAATAGACGGACAAAGTGAAAGGGTGATCCAAACTCTAGAAGACATGCTTAGGGCACGTGTGATAGATTTTGGGGGAAATTGGGACAACCATTTACCCTTAATCGAATTCTCCTATAATAACAGTTATCATTCAAGCATTGAAGCTGCCCCATTTGAAGCACTATACGGACGAAAATGCAGAACTCCAGTTTGTTGGGCAGAAATAGGAGAAAGTCAATTATCAGGTCCGGAGATTGTGCAAGAAACTACTGACAACATTACACAAATCAAGGAAAGACTGAAGACGGCTCGAGATCATCAGAAAAGTTATGCAGATAATAGACGTAAGTCGTTAGAGTTTCAAGTTGGAGACAAAGTACTATTGAAAGTTTCACCTTGGAAAGGAGTAGTTCGATTTGGTAAGAAAGGAAAGCTAAGTCCAAGATACGTAGGACCATTCCCAATAATCCAACGTATAGGACCAGTTGCTTATCGCTTACAACTACCAAAAGAATTGGCGGGAGTACATGATGTATTCCATGTATCCAACTTCAAGAAATGCCTATCAGACGAATCTTTGATAGTACCTCTTCAAGATAGAGAGGTAAATGAGAAATTGAAATTTGTTGAGAAACCTCTTCAAATCGAAGATCAAAAGATCAAATTTCTCAAACACAAAAGATTGGTGTTAGTCAAAGTCAAGTGGGATTCAAAGAGAGGACCTGAATACACTTGGGAGCTGGAATCAGAGATGAAGCGGAAGTATCCTCACTTATTCCAATGAATCTCGAGGACGAGATTTTAAATAAGGTGGGGAGGATGTAAGGACTCTCAAAATTGTCCTAAAAATACCCGTAAGTAAAAACCCGGACCCTTGAAACCATACTGTGCATAAAAAAACTAAGAAAACAAGAAATATGGTTCTCAGGCGGGTCGCGTAAGAGTAAGTAAAGTCTTACGCGGGCCGCGTCAAGACATGTTTGATCGGATAAGTGTTCCGGATCCACGTGGTGTCCACCTGGCTAACCTACTCGTGACCAATCAACCCTACTCGTAGACTAGGCGGCCACGCGGGCCGCGTAAAGGTAAGTCGAAGGCTTACGCGGGCCGCGTGAGGTCTCAATTTCAGCTATAAATAGCTTGTTGCATGCACAGTCCACTGGTGTCGAGATCTTTTCATAAAAACGAAATTTCAATACTCTGAAGTCAAAATTACTTTCAATATTAGCGAGGCGCTGCTCCGATACCGGGTATTAACTCGATCGCTGCTACGATTCAATGTCCGATCGATTAAAACTATCCAATGGATGTTTAAGTGTTGCCCACATTAGGGTTTATGCTTTGTCATTCGTCATGAATTCGATGAATGTTTAAGTATCGCACTTTGTCATTCGTTGTGAGGGTTTAATCTCGTGAGTTATCGTAAATGCTGTATTAGTTACTAACCGAGTTCGTGTGCATGTTGTTTAAATTTAGGTTAAAAGGCTAATCAGTAAGCTAAGCTCTGCTCATATAAATCTGCAATGTGAGTCATTCTCTTTTTATCAACTATTTTACAATACCTCAAATTATTTTCAAATGTTATAATTACACGGAGTAAGTCATGGTAATCTTAATCAATGGCTAGTGGAGTATTGTGCACATTACTAATTTCTCACGGGGTTAGGCAAATAAGCCCTAGCACAGGTTAGGCAAATAAGCCCTAACAGTGATATATCATCACTAATTGGGTGACAGGACCCAATAGTGGTATGACCATCGTCACCAGGAGGTGACAAGGAGCCATATAACAATAAGATAAAAACCATTGTAATCGCTCTTATACTGTAATTTATAACTGTGTCATTTTCACAAATTGAGTGACTCGCCAGTATTTCCCCACTGATAAAATATTTTTAAAACATGTTTCAGGCGACCTGCTGTAAATCAAGGACACGTGCTACGGAGCACTAACAAGCTTGAAGAGGTGGCTCAGTTAAAATAAATAAACATGTTTTAAATAAATCAGGGAATTTCCTAGTTAAATTCCTCTATTGTAATTTACGGGGTTTATCTCCAAATTATGGAATAAAATAATTGGGCATTTTGAGTTTTAAAAGATCCTGTTGAAAATCTTCCGCTGTCACATAATAAATACCACAGGTTCCTGTCCCGCGGCTCTTGACCGGGTAAAACCGGGGCTGGGGCCTTGACAGCAAACATGGCATTTGATTGTCAAGAACTCTTACTATCAATCTTGGATCCTGAGACTAGTACACACACTCTATGATGGATGATGGCTGATGGTGGTGGATGTGGGTTGTGATGGTGGTGGTGGGTGGGTGAAGTGTGAGAGAGGTGGTTTGTCAAGTGATGATTTGCAATTGAGCCAAGCACCCCTATTTATAGCCTGCACAGAAGCCCGGACACGGCCCCGTGTCCACCCATCTTCTCTTTCTTCATTAAATGCAGTTTGTCTGCATTAGTTGACCACGCCCCCATGTCCGCTGGGCACGACCCCGTGTGCAGAAGCGTATCTGTACTATCAAGATTTGCCTAGATTCTGCGAATCTTATAGTTGACCACGGCCCCGTGTCCACTGGGCACCCCCCTGTGGTGAGTGATAGAAGCTTCTACAACTTTGTCTTTTCTGCAGACACTTGGGCACGCCCCCGTGCTCATTGAGCACGGGGCGTGTTCAGCCTTCTGTTTTCTTGTTTTTGCTTGGGAAGACGGTGTCGAGGGGTCGGGGATGCCACGTTTATCCCTTTTCTTGTATTCTTGTTAGATTTAGTTGGCTTTTTCTTCTTTTGTTCATTTGAGCTCATTTAATTCTGAAAATACAAAAGGAAGAAAAAAGCACACTTTTTCCAACATTAGTACTAAAAAAGGGTTAGTTTTATGCCACTTTTGATGTAATTTATATGTTGCATTTTGCACACATCAAATACCCCCACAGTTGAATCTTTGCTTGTCCTCAAGCAAAACTCTTTATAATGTGGCTTACACTCCCAAATGGAATGGTAGAAGAGAAGGTTTTGGGCTTGTCATAGAGTGTCGGGATTCAAAAATTTTTATCAGGTTTTATTTTTATTTTATTTACAATCCTATTCGTCATGATTTATTTAGAACATTACGTAAAATAAATTACTTATTGGGCATAACATGCCTCTTTAAAATTCCGTTTATATACAAGTTCACATATCTCACGGGAGATCACTCAACACTCGGCCGAAGATGTATTTTTGTGAAACACTCGAGAGCGGCATGGAACTTACTTCTACCATATGCTTGCCAAGCAATCAATCATCCTCCTTTTTAACTATAAACCTTTTTAAATATCAAAAGGACTTTTGGGGAAAGGGTAGGCTTTGGTTAAAGGTAGGTGGTTGGGTTAGTGGTTAATAGAAAAGGGCGAAAAGCGTAAAAAGCATCGGTTTTCGTAAGACTTTTTATTTTTGTAACTTTTTATGCTAATGAAGCATTTCTTCAAACAAAGTTCTTTTTGATAAACTTGTTTGTTTTATTTCTTGGCTTCATCATCATAATTTTTTTTTCAACAAGGAAGTCACAAGAAAACCGATCTTTGTTACTAAAATAAAGGGTTTAAAATGAAAAAAAAAGGGTTTTGGTGGGTAAAGGGTGTTTGTTTTAGGTTAAGAAAATGAAAAGGTTTAGGCTCAAAGGGGTTAACTAGGGGGACTTTGGGTAGGTGGTAAAAAAAAAAGAAAAATAATGGTGTAGAAATAAAAAGGGTTAGTCCTAATGCCTCCATCATTTACTTACTTGGGTTTAAGTTGGTAAGGACCGGGAATGTATCGTCGTGGCAAGTTCTAGAGTCGTAAGAACCAAGCGGTTTTTCACACAAGAAACGAAAAATGAGCATTTAGTTAAAAGATGTATATTTGTATGCTCAATAAAGGCTCAAAACTCACTTTTTGTGGGAATAGGTTTTTATGTGATCAAGTATATATAATCAAATTTTAACTAGATTTGTCATGCCGTTTCATAATTTTCTTATGTTGGTTCTTTTTATCACGACGCTATCGGTTGTAAATTTGTAAAAGTATAACCTTTTTAAAACTTGTAATTCCCGAATTAAACCAAGACAAGTAAAAAATGAAATTTTTTTTTTTAAATTTGGGGTGATTAGCTGAAAAATTTGGGGTGATTAGCGGTTCCAATAGAGTTTTGTGTAAGGCTTGTAATTAGGACTTGCAAAATTCAAGGTTTTAGCATCCCCCCACACTTAAATTACACATTGTCCTCAATGTGTCCCAAAAATAAGTTTTTAGGTTGATTGAATATGTAAAAGGTGTGTTAAAAAACATATTTATTGTTACTGGGCGTCTGGACACGGGCCCATGGTGTCCGGGCACGGCCCCGTGTTCAGGTTGCCAGTAACAGAAAGTAACAAAAAGTAACAGAAGCCTAGGCACGGGGGCGTGTTCAGCGGACACGCCCCGTGTCCAGTTACCTGAACTGGGCGATTTCCTGTAGATGGTTAAGCACGGGGCCGTGTTGGCGGGACACGCCCCGTGCTGAACTTATTGTAACGAAGAGAAATTGTCGGGAGGCTACTATTTTTGTGCATGGGGTGCTGGTTTAAGTTTCCCTTTGTATCCTTCACCATCCCGAGTGTGTTTTACCCATTACAACATCATCCAAACACCAATTTAATTAAACCATCATTCCATTAAAACTAACATATTACATAGGGTCCTAGAAAATAAAAAACAAAGAAGAAAAATAAAAGTTAAAAGTCCTAAGATAGATAGGTCAAGTGATACATAAAATCATCCTAAGGAGTTATACTTTTACAATAGGAATCAAAATTCCGGAAATAGCTTCCCGGTATTTAAAAACTTTGTAGAACTTCGGACCGAGGGGTATTCCCTAGATGTTGTTAAAGCCATTCTTCTATTTCTCTTGGAAGGCGGGCTCATTTTCCTCAACATCTTGCGGAGGGGGATTGACACCAACCGGAACCCCTTGTAATATGTCTCGAGGGGGTTCCGGGTGTATGGTGTACCACTCGGCCAGTATGATGATTTCCGGTACCACATTCCATGCCCTTTGGGTGATGATTGGTACCAAAGGAGGAGAAGCGAGAATGTTCAACCTTTGGTGCAAAAGGTTGACCTCTCGAAGACATCCCTCTAGCCCCACCGTCAAATGATTGATACGGTCGACCAATGCTTCTTCCACTCCCGTCATCTCATCAATGGCCTCTCTTAAAGCGTAAACGTAGTTTACAAGAGAGTCTTTAACCGTTGATGACCTTGTCCCTTGTCAGTTGTTCCTGGAGTGCGATGAAGATGTTCCGCTAGTTCTGCTCGCCATTCTGAGAAAACAGACCGGAAAGAGTTTAATTTTATTGGAACAGTACCTCGGACACGGCCCCGTGCTCATTGAGCACGACCCCGTGTTCATGTGTCTGCAGATTTTTGGAACAAGGAATCTTGGAGTTTTAAGTTATATTTATAACTTTTAAATCATTTTTAAACAGAAATAACTAAAAACAATGTTGTAGTACTTATTTTTAACAAGATTCCTTGAATAAAAATCTAACAAACATCACAATAAAGCTTGAACCATGTTGATTTCAAGCTTTAGTGGAGGTGTTTTGAGGTGAAAATGGAGAAGAAGGTAATAGAAAAGAGATGAAAGGACAAGATGGTTGTTAAGAACCTTCTTTTAGAAAATACCTAGGATGGTATGTGTGAAGATCCCACCAAATCTCTGTCCCTGGAATGGTCCAAATATGCAGGATTCTTGGCTGCATTTATAGAAAACGACAGCACGTCGGCTGGACACGGCCCCGTGTGTAGACAAGATCCTGACACATTTTGTCCGTATTCTGACAGGAAGTCAGAAAGGAATCTTTTGGTGGACACGGGGGAGTGCTGACCTGGACACAGCCCCATGTCGAGAGGCTGTTTATGAAGTTTCGTCTATTTTTAAGGAACTTATTCGGATCGGGCGGTTCCTTACTGGATGGAACAACCCCAAAGTGCCTGAGATACCTTAATTGCTCTAGATTTAGACGTGAACGCAAGAGGTTATCGGTGAGGGTGATTCCTATGCTAGATGTAGGTGGACAAGTCCAACCCTTTCTCGGGCTCTCGTTAAAGAAGGTGTATGTCGAATCGCTCGGGTCTATGTATGCATCGAACGAAGTCGATGGGGAGTCCTTCACGGCACAATCGACACAGGGACGACTATCGCTCAAGTCTTCGCCAGAGTTAGAGGTGATATTGGGAACAACGAAGTTGTTTTTATCCGAATGCGATCTCAACAATTCTTCTTGGGTATCGTCTTGAGATGAATTAATGAAATCCATCTCTAGTTCTTTTACCCAATTAAGAATTAAATCTTCCATTTGAAAAAGTTCATCAAGAAGCATTTCTCCAAGAAGGTTCGATTGAGAGCATTCGAGGGAGAGATAAGGATTATTTTTACTTTCGCCCCTCTTAAGGCTACATGAAAACAATGGGTCAATATAATGGAGCTTATAATTTGGAATATAACATTCTAAATCTTTATGTGGGCCACCACATATTTGACACCACGTACCATAAGAGGGCCGATAGTAAAAAAATCAGTATCGCTCATGTATGTGTCAGAAATTACCAACCGTCAGGATCTTACGGTTCTGTTTTCAGTTACTGAAACTTGTGCACGGGGCGTGTTGATTGGGCACGGGGCGTGTTCAGCGGGCACGGCCCGTGCTAAGTTCTGCAGAAGCTTAAAATCTAAGAAAAATCCTAAAAAAACAGAAAAATAAGAAAAAATTATTAGGCCGTTGATTCCTAACTTTCTTAAAATACTTGTGTCCCGGCAACGGCGCCAAAAACTTGATGCGTGTGTGGTGTGATATATTTTTATATATTTTTTAGCCCTTTTAAACCACTCTAGTCAAGTTTTAAATTTATAAAACACGATATTTTACTAACACCAAACACACATATGGGCAAGTGCACCCATTGTGAGCGTAGTATAGTGTTGGTAAGTTACCGAGGTCGTCCAAGGACACAAGTACTTTTAATACCGATTTATCCTCAACGTCTAATCAAATCAAAAGTTTAGAAAATAATTTTAAATTAGAAAATAAAAACTAAAATGCTGAAAATAAAAATTAAAATAAAAACAGATAGACAAGACGAATCACTTGGATCTGACTCGCCTTTAGTGTAACCTTTGATTACTTTCGCACTTTTGCACTTTTTAAGAGATTATCTTAGTTATAGTAGTAGGCCCGTCTTTTGAAGATGACGTTACCCTCAACCCAGTAGTTTGAGTCAGCAAGGATACAATCCTAAAGAGTTGGATTATTGAAAGATAATTAATTAAGTTATTAATGCGTAATGTGGTAGGCCCCTCTTTTGAAGGTGACGTTACCCTCGGCTAAGTAGTTTGAATCAGCAAGGATACAATCCTAAGTAGCCGGGTTAATGTTTTAATAGTAGCTTACATATGAGGGGATCAAGAAATTCGAACCCCCACCATCCAATACCTGTGGGTATTGAAGGAGGTCCTACTAAGCTTGACCCAGGTCCTTACAGGATCTATACACTGAACAAGGCAAGACTCTTACCAAACCATTCCCTTAACCCCCGACCAGGTAGCCAACATATCTCCATATAGACCGTGGAGATATGAATGGTGTAAATCTTTAATTTTATATAGACAGTAAAATAACGCCAAGACACCATGGACAAATGATAAGGAAGACTCACCTTCAACATAAGAACTAGTTATTAATGTCATTAATACATAACCAAATAAAAAGTGCGAAAAGATTAAAAATAAAAAGTATTACACTAAATGCTTGTCATGTAAGAGACTTAGGCAAACATGGCCTTTGATTGTCAAGAACTCTTACTATCAATCTTGGATCCCGAGACTACTACACACACTCTATGATGGATAATGGATGACGGTGGTGGATGTGGGTTGTGATGGTGGTGGGTGGGTGGGTGAAGTGTGAGAGAGGTGGTTTGCCAAGGGATGATTTGCAAGTGAGCCAAACACCCCTATTTATAGCCTACACAGAAGCCCAGACACGGCCCCGTGTCCACCCATCTTCTCTTTCTTCATTAAATGCAGTTTGTCTGCATTAGTTGACCATGCCCCCGAGTCCGCTGGGCACGACCCCGTGTGCAGAAGCGTATCTGTACTATCAAGATTTGCCTAGATTCTGCGAATTTTATAGTTGACCACGGCCCCGTGTCCGCTGGGCACGCCCCCATGGTTAGTGATAGAAGCTTCTACAACTTTGTATTTTCTGCAGACACTTGGGCACGCCCCCGTGCTGATTGAGCACGGGGCCTGTTCAGCTTTCTGTTTTCTTGTTTTTGCTTGGGAAGATGCTGTCGAGGGGTCAGGCATGCCACGTTTATTCCTTTTCTTGTATTCTTGTTAGATTTAGCTGGCTTTTTGCTTCTTTTGTTCATTTGAGCTCATTTAATCCTGAAAATACAAAAGGAAGACAAAAGCACACTTTTTCCAACAATAGTACTAAAAAAGTGTTAGTTTTATGCCACTTTTGACGTAATTTATATGTTGCATTTTGCACACATCAATCAGTATACTCGCGAATATCCTATCAAGACTTTCGTCAAATAGGGTTTTTATAACTCAAACAGTTCAGATAAAGTTTTCAAAGAAAAAGGACAGTTCAATTTTATTTTACAAAGCTCGTTTCGAGAACACTTGTTTGACTAGAATACAGTTTTAGTTTTTAATCCAAGTATCATGTCCCAAATATTCCAACCAAATATCCTGAAGCATATCCTGAAAATATATTTTGAAAATATATCCTTAGAGCATATCCTAATCAGGATATTCAAGCTCTTGTCAAACATAGTTTCAAAAACTAAACCAATTTAGACAGGTTTTTTTAAAGGAAAGATCATACCAGAAGTAGGGTGCAACCCCACTCTCATTCTTCGATCCCTTTGCAACCCTTCCAGCGAAGATGTCCCCAGTCTGGGATACTCAGTGTACTGGGTCCGAGGTTGATCCTTTGAGCTTTGCACAATTGCCTCGGTAGAAATGTCCCCTGTGTATTATGTCCTTCAATACTTAGAAATCTTTTGGACATCAATTGCAATTGTTTGAATAATTTTTGTATTTCTGGGGATAAATCCTAAAATATACTGGAGATAAATCCTTAGTGTCCTGGGGATAAACCCATAAGTATTCTGGGGAAAATCCCAAGTTTTCATGCGCTACAGGCGGGAGTGTATAAACTTCAAGACTTAGAAAGGTGAAAACCTTTAAACCTTAGAGAGTATGAAAATACCCTTTCGCGAGAGAGGGTGATCAATCCTCATATACCTTTAGGATCCAGGATATAGCTAACAATAACGAAATTGTCAACCACTTTTACATGGACTGGTCCCGCTATCTTGAACTATCCCTGGATAATTTGCGCTCCAGGTGGGGTGTTTAAACCCAATTCGAGAGAAAGGTGAATACCTTTAAACCAGTGAAGGGATCAGGATCCCTTAAACGTGAGAGAGGGGTCCAATCCTTTAATCTTTCGAAGTATCCTGAGTATATATCCTGGAGCTATATCCCAAAGCATATACTACAAAACAATTGTAAACTAAGGTGGGTGTTAGCCCGGCTAACACCCCTCCGATGCTTAAGTCAGTATTGGGTTCAAAAGAATAAGTAATATCAAATATATTAAAAGAGACAGAATTCATACCATCCTGAGTCAGAAATTAAATTCTAAACTCACTTGAAATAAAGCTTTAGGTGTATAGCATTCCAGGATCTTGGTAACATATCCCCTTCCATATTCTTGAGTCGATATGCTCCTTTCCCTGATTCCGACTCAATCTCATAAGGTCCTTCCCACTTAGGAGCTAACTTTCCATCAGCAGGATTAGTAGTATTCTGAAAAGCCTTTCTCAATACCCAATCTCCAACCTGAAACCTTCTAGTCCTTATATTCTTGTTATATGCTTTGGATATCCTCTGTTGATATGCTACCATCCTTAGCTTTGTCGCATCTCTTGTCTCATCAACAGTGTCCAATTCCTGGCACAAAGCCTCAGGATTCTGCTCAGGATCCTGGAGGTTGGATCTCGCTGTAGGTATCACCATTTCTGTCGGGATCACCGCTTCTGCTCCAAATACTAAGGAAAATGGGGTTTGGCCAGTTGCACTTTTTACTGTCGTTCTATCAGCCCATAAAACAAAGGGTAATTCTTCTGCCCATCTTCCCTTCTTAGCTCCAAGTCTTTTCTTCAAATTGTTGACAATTATCTTATTCGAGGATTCTGCTTGTCCATTTGCTTGAGGATGCACCGGCGTGGATGTGATCATTTTAATTCCCCAACTCTTGCAAAAGTCAGTAGTCCTCTTACTTATAAACTGAGAACCATTGTCACAAATTATCTCAGCTGGCACTCCAAATCTAGTCAGGATATTCCTTTTTATGAAGGATACTACTTCTTGGTCTCTAACTTGAACAAATACTTCAGCCTCAGCCCATTTAGAGAAATAATCAGTCATTGCCAGCATGAAGACTTTTCCTCCTGGAGCCTTTGGCAATTTTCCTACTATATCCATTCCCCACTTCATGAATGGCCAAGGGGAAGCGATAGGATAAAGCGGCTCAGCAGGTTGGTGTAATATGTTACTGTGTCTTTGACATGCATCACATCTTCGAGCATATTCTGCAGCATCTTTTCTCATCGTCAGCCAATACTATCCTATTCTTAATACTATTGAGAATAACGACCTACCCCCAGTATGGTTACCACAATCCCCTTCGTGTATATCCTTAAGCACTTCTTGGGTTTCGTGATCCTCCAAGCACCTCAGATATGGTCCTGCAAGAGATTTCTTATACAAAACATTATTTATAATAGTGAATCGTGATACCTTCATTCTAAAGGCCTTAGGATTCTCATCCTTTGGGATGTGTCCTTCCTTGAGATATCTCATGATTGGAGCCGTCCAAGACTTAGGATCCTCCTCGGGATACTCATCATCAGGATCCCGAATACTTATTACTTCCTTGTCCTGAGATTTGAGAAGATCCGTGGCAGGATACAGGATATGTAAAATTAGAATTTGGGTTCCCTCAGGTATCCTGACTGATGATCCTAGATTAGCCAAGGCATCTGCTTCAGCATTATCTTCTCTCGATACCTGTTCAAGTGTAAAGACATCGAAATATCCTGCTAATCTTTTAAGAATTTCAAGATACTCGATCAATTTCTCACCTTTAACTACATAGGTCCTATTAAAATGATTAGTAATTAACAAGGAATCAACAAATACTTGTAAATTTTTATCATTCATATTCCTGGCTAACTCTAATCCTGCAATCAGAGCTTCATATTCTGCTTCATTATTAGTGGCAGGAAACTCACACCTAATAGCCTGGGGTAATATGTCCCCCTGTGGCGATTTTAGTAGTATACCCAAACCTACACCTCTTACATTAGATGCACCATCAGTATATAATGTCCAGGATTCTAATTTTTCTCCTAGCTGTTGTACTTCTAGGTCTACTTCATTTTGAATATCACTACTGAAATCAGCCACAAAGTTAGCTAGAGCCTGAGACTTTATGGCATTTCTAGGTTCATATACTAGATCATAGGCACTTAATTTTACTAACCACTTAGCCATCCTGCCTGACATCTCAGGTTTCCTAAGCACATTTCTAACAGGATAATTAGTTTTAACATGAATCCTATGTGTTTCAAAATAATGTCTAAGTTTTGTTGATGCCATAACTAGAGCTAATATTAATTTTTCTAAATGAGAGTATCTAGTTTCAGCATCTAATAAACTTTTGCTAACATAATAGACAGGATATTGCTGACCTTCGTGATCCTAACACTTACCGCATTCCCTGATACTGCCAGATACAGGGATAATGGTTCACCATCCTCAGGTTTCATCAATAGAGGTGCAGTTGAGAGATATTGCTTTAATTCCTGCAAGGCTGCTTCATGTTTCTCTCCCCATTCGAATTTCTTATTCTTCATCAGGATATCATAGAATTCCTTGCATTTTTCCGAGGATCTCGATATAAACCTGTTTAACGCTGCTACTCGCCCTGTTAATCTTTGAACATCTTTCATATTTGAAGGTGATTTGATATCCAAGATAGCTTTAATCTGCTTCGGGCTTGCTTCTATACCCCTTTTGGTTACCAAGTATCCTAGAAACTTTCCTGCTCCCACTCCGAAATGGCATTTGGTAGGATTTAGTTTCATGTTGTATTAGTCTAGGATATCGAATGCGCCCTTAATATCCTAGAGGTGATCCTCAGCTTTTTTAGATTTTACTACCATGTCATCAATGTATACCTCCATGGTGTCCCCCAGCTTGTCTTTAAACATCATGTTCACCAATCTTTTGTATGTTGCACCAGCATTTTTTAAACCAAAAGGCATAGCAGTATAACAATAAATACCTGTCGGTGTCATGAAAGCAATATCCTCCTGATCCGAGGGTTCCATTTGGATTTGCTAGAATCCTGAGGAGGCATCCATGAAGGTTAACATCTCGTGGCCAGCAGTAGCATCCACCATTGAATCAATATGAGGTAGAGGAAATGGGTCTTTGGGATAAGCTTTGTTTAAGTCTGTGTAATCTACACAAACTCTCCATTTCCCGTTTTTCTTTTGCACCACAACTACATTTGCCAGCTGTTAGGGGAGGATTTTCCAATCCTAAGGATCACGGATCCTCAAGTACTACCAGGATCATGGATCCTCAATTCTGTTTGAATTAAGGATGCTTAGAAGGTGTTGCAGGATCAGGATCCATTATCCTTATTGTTATCCTTACACTAACGATTGTCTTCATTATATGTGAGCTTGTTTTGCAGGAGTATACGCATGGACCAAGTCTTGCTGATATTCCAGGGGAATATGCTCTCAATATTCCATGGGAGGCTAGCACGAATTGCGAATAGTTAGTTGTTTAAGTTATTTCTATTTTTAAAGGGGATAACAAGCTTGAATTAGAACAATTGGCTAAGTTAGCTAACACTCACACTCCCGCAAGCTCTCCATAGTTCATTTGGTGATTTCATACACATTGCACTCTAGTGATCCTTGTAACAAGCTTGTTATCATCCCGAGTTGTAACAATCATTTGGTTAATTATAGTTGGTGATCGGTAGTTTCCATCACCCGAGGTTTTTTATGCCGGTGATCAACTCTTGATCAAGGGCTTTTTCCTCGTATAAATCCTTGTGTCACTTATTCATTTCATTTGCAAGTTTGTTCATATATTTGTTCATTGTTTCAAGCATCATTCCTCACAACAAAGATTTGGTTGCATTATCCTAGCCTGATATTTGACCAAAACACCAGCCACTTGGGAAATTTCACTTCCCTAATCATCTTGCTCTTTAACAATCTTTCAACCTCTTCCTGAATGATTGCGTTCTGCTCTGGTGCAAACTTCTTTCGTTTCTGTTGGACAGGCTTGAAAGACCTATCAATTCCAAGCTTGTGAGTTATAATATCCTTGGAAATACCTGTCCTATCCTCGTGTTTCCACGCGAATGTTGACATCCTGCATTTCAAAAAGTTAGTCAATTGACTTTCAATATCCTGAGGGATATTGGTTCCCACGAGCACTGAGATATCTGGATTATCCTGATCCAGGATAATTTTCTTTACATCCTGCCCTGAAGCCTCCATGATATCCTGGCCTCGCATGTGACACATGTGTCACTGTGACCATCAAACAAATACCAAACCAATGAAATATTGTGTTTCTTACTTTGGATTTGTGAAAATATGTGTATCATTTGCACATATCAATACTTGTTCGGTTTCGGGCTTTAAATCGCTTTCTGGAAGGTTATACGCGATCTGATGCGAAAATATAACCAGTTTAATGCAACAAACACTCCGGAATAGTGACATAGGCTTAACATACCTTAAATAACCTTTACATAACTTAGAAATAAGTTTTGGATGGTTTGGTATGCCGAAATCAAGTTTATTCGCTTACAGGGACTATTTTCGTCAACTTGCAAAAGTCTGCCGTTTCTTAAGGAAACGTACAATCCAGAACATGATCATAAGTTAAACATACCATATATAACCTAAAAATAGCTTAGAAATAAGCTTTGATAGGTTCGGTGTGCGAAAACATGCTTATATGATCTTTCAGGGGCTAAAAGCGTCAAAAACGGCGTAAGTTTGCATTTTCGCGCATATCTTACGTTCTGGCCACATCTGGACATCCAAAGTTTTTGTACACACTAAAATATTTTTGTTTTAGTGATCGGCATGCAAAAACTTCATTCCTTTCGCAATTTGGATCGTTTTCGCATCCGTTACGATTTCCGTCGTAATTAGCCGAACAACGCAACCGTACAGCCAAACGACCCAACGTCTGTCAAATTTTTAAGCATGTTTCATGTTCCATATACTTTAACTTCATTATGAAGATTAAAAATGGGCTTGACGGGTGTTAGAAGTGCCAATACTAGACGAAACAAGCTCAGGGGCCAAAACTGTCAATTTTTGAAAGTTGCTGATCTGCAGCATGGTCCTTACGGACCGTAAGGGACCCTTTGCGGTCCGTAAAGCAGGCCCAGTGACCAGAAAGTTTATTTCAGCTGTTGTTTGATAATTCAGGGGCTGTTCTTGTAAGATCTTTGTGTGGTAACCAAGTTATCCCTTCTCCAAGGCTTTGAATCTGCTTACAACAAATGTATGGCTAGGATTTAATGCTTGGGGACTACACAAACACTTGTTTTGATCCTATGAACTCCCCTCAAGTATAAATAGCAAGGTCCATTCACTTGTTTTTTGCTCATTTCTTCTCAATCTCCTCTCTAATCTAAATTGGGAGCTCTCTCAAGTGATTGGAAACTTATTCTTGGTAGAAAAGATAGCAAGGACCTTTAGTGAGCATTCCTTCATTCTTTTATTGCTTACTAGTTTAAAAAGTCAAACAGTGTCTGACTTTCAGTTTGACCAGTCAATGGTCAACGCAAAGTTCGGTTGAATTTTGCAACGTGATTGTAATCACGATGGTTATAATCCTTAGTGATTATACCAACTGATTACCACGTTAAATAGGTGTAGTGACGAGTCAAAGTTTCGGTCAAAATGCGTTTTAGCACATATTTTGCAACGGAACTACTTATAGGTATCAAAACACTTTGTTTTGATACCAAATCAGTTTTGACATGTTTAACTCGTCACTATTAGTTTAGTGCTCGTTTAGGGTCGTAAGGTAAGCGGTCTAAAAAACCGCTTAGACTTTCGAACCCGACCCGTTTGGTCAATCTTTAGGATCCAACCAAGCTTAGTTAGTGATCATAGTTGCATAGGGAATAACCACTGCGGTTATACCTTATGATCACATAGGATTGGTTAGTCGTATGCTAGTTAGCTTGTATGCCCATAGGAAATGACCAAAATGCCCTTTTTAAGCTAAAATCCGTATTTTGCATATGTGATCAACTTTTTGACATGTAATCTGATTTAGTAACATGTTTAGGCATAATTGGGCATGTGAGACTTGACATAGCACATAGTTAACCATCCGAACATAGTTTTACACTAACGACGCATTATAGTAGCTTATACTACCATAATGGGTCGAAACGGGTCAAAAGCACTTAGGTAGACTTTCAAATCAGAATGTAAGGTCTATTAAATCATACCATATGAGTTCAATTACTCGTTTGATTTATAGAACCTCATTCTATCCTATCTCCCGATTTAGATCCGGTTATTTACATAGTTACCTATATAGGGTGTCGTTTGATTCCGTGATCCCTCTAGCTTTACTTGGTTGTTGTTCAAGACTTCTAAGCACCCTCAGGTGAGTACATAGTCCCCCCCTCTTTTACTGTTTTCAAACTGTTTTGGGGTGGAACACATGTGCCTACTTGTTATTTTCATTATGTTTTGCTATGTATGTTCCCTTAACATGCTAACACATTGTTTTACATTTTTAAACCATTGTAACCATTTGACTATGTGAACCGTTTGTAACCGTTTGATTATGTGAACCGTTTGTGACCACTTGACTATGTGAACCGTTTGTAACCGTTTGATTATGTGAACCGTTTGTGACCACTTGACTATGTGAACCGTTTGTAACCGTTTGATTGACATGAACCGTTTGAAATCTGTTTGAACCGTTGGGATTAGGGAAGTGATTAGGTAACGGGGCGGGTGTAATGTGTTAAAAGCATGGTGGATACGCCGTTGGTACTTCCTATATATAAGTGCTTTTAATACATTACATATTGTTGCGTTATCTAGATCATTTGGGCAAGGTTATCAAAACAAAGTTATATTACAAGGTTTTTCTAACAATATATATATATATATATATTATTCGAGTTTTATTTCAAAAACGATTTACAATCTGGGTTTAAGTAAACAAATGTTTTGGAGTTAAGAATCATGACTACGAGATTTTATAAATTATAATCAACTTGATTTGAGTTGGTTAATTATGTCGCAATGCTATACTTTTCAAATTAAGGTTTGTTTTTAAATAAGCATTGCAACATGTAAAACGAGCCATGAATCTGACACTCACATAAAACCTATGTACTCGCCGACATTTTTATGCTGACGTATTTTTACATGTGTTTCAGGTACAATAGTTGATGATATTTGATGATGATATTGGTGTATGCTCACATAGGAACGGACAAGGCCTTAGTGACTTAATAACAATGAAGGACTATTTGTTTATGTTTTGTTGATGTAATGTAATACATTTGATTTAATAATACGAAATTATTCATTCCATGGTTATAAAACAATGATTCTGTTACAACACTCCCCGACGTTTCCGCCACGTTTTGTTGTTTTACGTGGTCGGGGTGTGACATCACATCTTTAATTGCTATGCTGCACTAGGCTTTGTCGAGGATTTCATCGAAGAAGAATAACACTCCTTTGCCTCCTGCTGATCACTTTCCACCTTGACTACTCCCCAAGGGGTAGGGATCTTGATGCATTGATGATAGGTTGACGGCACAACTTTCATATCATGGATCCAAGGCCTACCTAATATAATATTATAGCAGGAAAAGGAGTCCATGAAATAAAAGCACTGCATTGAGTTGACCCCTTCAACATACACAGGCAACTTTATTTCTCCCACGGTATTCCTGGCTTCTCCACTAAACCCAACAAGCACAGTGGATTTCGAAGTAATATCCATCGGTGATACATTCATCCTCTTCAGCGTCTCCAGCTGAATTATGTTGACAGAGCTGCCATTATCCACCAGTATCCTGCGCACAAAATGGTTAGCAACATATAATGTTATTACTAAAGCATCATGGTGAGGATCCTGGACAGTATCCCTGTCATCACTATCGAACGTGATCACTTTATCAGTCGTGAGGGTTGACATCCTGGTTGGCTTATCTCCCCTCGCTACCTTGGCCTCCTTCGCGTGCCTTTTCGCCACAGAATATGATGTCCCGCAAATGTCGGATCCTCCTGAAATGAAGTTAATTATCCTGGCATCCGCAGGAGGTGACGCTGCTCGCTCAGGATCCTTCTCAGTATCCTGACCCTTATTCTTCTTTCTTCCCAAGAGGTCCTTCAGATATCCCTTGCTCAAGAGATAGCTTATTTCTTTCCTCAAAGCAATGCAATCCTCAGTAACATGTTTGAAATCCTTATGGAAGGCACACCATTTGGACTTATCCTTCCAATCAGTTTTTTGTTGCTTCTTCTGGGGCCACCTTGCTTTGTCTCCTAAACCCTGCATAACATACATCAGCTCAGGTATATTTACAGAAAAACAATATTCAGACAACTCAGGATCCTTGTCTTCAACAGCATTCACTTTCTTGCTGTCATTCCTGCCATACGGCTTAGAGCGATATGGTTTATACGAGGATTCTGATTTCCTGTTGGTTGACTCATAGGTTGTGGATGAATTCATCCTCTCTTGCATCTTTTTGTCATCCTCCAGTCGAATATATCTTAAAGCCCTATTCTGAGCTTCATCCAGGTTCCAGCAGGGATTCATTAGAAGATCCCGGTAAAATTGAGAATCTTTTTGCAATCCCATCTTGAAAGCCTGCACAGCTGTTGCAACATCAAGATGCGGGATATCTAAGGATTCTCGGCTAAATTTGTTCACATAATCCCTCAAGGATTCCTGAGGTCCTTGAGTTATCCTGTAAAGATCACTGGTTAGTTTCTCAAAACTTCGACTGCAAGAAAATTGACTATTAAATAAATTGACTAAATGAGAAAACGATGTAATTGAATGAGGAGGAACGTTTAAGGCCGATCCTGTTAAGGTAGAACCAAAACCCTTGCAGAGGCATGCTTCCTTGAGATCTGGAAGGATAGGGTTGATTTCCATCCTTTCCCTATATTGGGCAATATGCTCTTCAGGATCCGTACTTCCATCATAGAGCTTCATGTTGGGGGTCTGAAATCTTTTTGGGATTTCAGCATCACAAATAGGATATGTAAACCGAGATATCTTGTGGCTATCCTGGGATACTTCTGGGATCGGCTGGACTACTCCAGGTACACTGGATATCATGTCCTTTAACTTCTGAAGCTTCCTGGAAAGTGCTGATGTCATACCTGCATCCTGCAAAGATCCAATACCATTAGTAGCATGAGTATTATTATTATTAGATACGTTACCAGTCTGAGGATTCTGGCCATATCCTAAATCATATCCTGAGCTTCTCACAGTTGACACCCTGACCGAAGAGGGTATCTCAGGAGTATGATTCTGAGAATGGCTAGGCACAATATTCCCCCTGTTATCTTCAGTATATACTGCAGAACTGAAGTTCAAAGCTCTGGGTTGCAAGAGAGTGACAGTATCCTCAGCGAGCCTGCTTGAGCTGGATTTCAAGAGTTGTATCTCTCTCATCAGCAATTGGTTGGTCTCCTGCTATTGCCTCATCTGTTCCTGTACACTTCCAAACAAAGTTAGAATTTCTTCATTAGAGGCCAAAACAGGAGCAGATCCTGGAATGTTGTGAGTGGGGATAACATCCTGAGGCAGTGAAGGGACTTGCGTTCTCGGAGGAGGTAACCAATTGTAGCAGAGGTTGTAACAGACACGGTGGAAGAGCTCATGTTTGATCTCGAGGCCATTGAAAATAGTGTAACAAAAAGTTTTGAAAATAGAAAACCAAGTAATGATTTTGCAAAAGCTTTTAGTAAAAATAGCACCACTCGCCCCACGGTGGGCGCCAAATTGTTTGGGTCAAAAATTACCGAAGCAATTAAGTGATCAAATTAGTTAAAGTGAGGTAGTGTGCTAAGAATGTGTGTTGAAAATATGCTAATTTAGTTGTTTGCAAAAACAGTTATCAGGATACGGCTCAGGATATCGAGCTGTATCTACAATCAAATAATGAGCAAAAATGAAAAGGGTAACACGGGATGTAGGAGGAAAGCCCTTGATCAATCTAGATCGCAGGAACAAAACCTCGGGAGCGGACAATCGCAGCTGCCTTGTTAGTCTTATTACTTCAAATGTCAGGATACAGTGCAGGATATGATGCGGATCAACTAAGTGTTACAATGTAATTCGAATATGAGTGTAAGTGTGTTGTGAGTGTTTTCAGCTAGAGAGAAAGAGAGTTCGAGATATTGTATATGTCTTCTTATCTTATCCGATCAATCCTTTTTATAGTAAAATAAACTAACTACCTAGCCTATTATTCCAGGATTTAACGAATATTCCTTATGTGAACGTTGTAGTCCACGTCTTTCGGCTTCAACGTCCATAATCTAACAGATTTGCCCCAGTCTTGTGGAGAAGAAGTCCACTTGAACGTTAGAGACTTGAACCATTTAATCTCCACGTGAGTTAATTAGTTACTACCAGGATACTGTATCAGGATGTTACCAATATTCTGATCCGGTATCCTGATCTCAACAAAAGAAACATAGTTAGAATATTAATCAGGATATATGAGCAAAAAACCACTGATAACAAAATTTATTTTGATAATGGTAGCATAACTGAAATCGATGGACTTGTTGTTGAATTCTGGATATCTTTTGGCTGTTTGATTCGTTGGAATGTTGTGTGATGATTAGGGTTTCTGGATGTGCATAGTTAACTGGTAACGTGACGAAACTACCCCGTCCACGAAACACTTGGTATTTCTTCACCCTCACTCAACGAAACATTAATATTCCGTCACTATTGGTCACGACAAAAAAGGAATACTTCGTCGTCTGTAACACCGATGAAGAATAGGTGTTTCGTCACCTAGATACTTCGTCACAAGGAGGTATTTCGTCGAGGAGCACTCCATGAACAGTACTGTATGATGTGTATGATATACAATGAAACTGTATGATGTATATGACAATGAACGAAATTGTGTGAATTGAGTAGTTGGGTTATAAAAGCCTATTTGTTGCATGGTAATAATGTTAATCAGATGAGAACCTTGACTTAACCTGTATGAATAAATAGTACATCTGTGAATGTTGATATGTGTCATGAACATGGGATGTAGACTTGTTTATGAACAAAACACTTGTTATGTGACTTTACGACAAACGTTATAGATCAATGGATTGCATGATTAACAGTTACGACTTGTATAAGCACATGTGTCTTACTTGTATGCTACTCGCGTAACGGGTATGTTGGATACGTAATATATGTGAACAACGTGAATGTAAACTGATTACATGTACATGAACATCATAGGCATTGACTGATTAAGTGTGAACAAGTAACTAGTTATACCGAGCAAACCAAGGTGAGTTCACTTCTCTCAAAACAAGCATGCGTCCGGTGGGGACAATCAAACAGACAAAACTTATAAACGGATTTTCGTAAACCCATATCCTTGTAGGGGATATGAGGCGGGTTTCAAATACCAACATCCTTGCAGGGAATGTGAGGCGGATTTCACATATGCATATCCTTGCAGGGGATATGCAACGGTTTTCAGTAAACGTTAATGTTGGATAATACACTCACTCTCTATCACTTAAGTCCCATCATACTACCGGGTTAGTTGGTTGTAGGGCAACGGGATTATTAGTTGATAGCGCTATTAGGTTTGGCACCCTCACGACGTACCTGGATAGGACGGTCATGAACTAATAACTTTAAATCATGACCAATGTTTGATAGAGCATTGGAGAAGGGCAAAAAGGGCCGTCTGCGGTATCGAGTTATTATCAGCATAACATATCATAAGTCATTACTTGGTAACAAACGGTTAAACAAACTGTGAACTCACCACCGTTGTCTGATACATGTTTTTCTGCATGCTTGCAGGCCTTTAGGTACATGTCTTTGGAACTTGCTATCTGGGATGCTGGAGTGGTCACGGGTCGAGATACAAGGAATCACAAGTCACGTCTAATGGTTTTCGTACTCATGGTTTAGGAAACACTTAACAAATGATTTATGCTTCCGCTGAACACTATGAATTGCCTTTAATGTTTTGTAAACACTTAATTATAATAAATGAAAGTTTCTGTTTGAAATTTTGTTATGAGTTCAATGTGATTGGTGGCTAGATCCTGGTACGTCACACGCCTCGCGGGGGTTTCCGGAGGTGGTAATTTTGGGGGTGTGACAGTTTGATATCAGAGCCACAGGTTATAGTGAACTTGGTTTTAAAACGTTTTTGTAAAACCAGACTATAACCGAACAGTTCTGAATACGTGAATACGACCATGACACTCAGCTCCAGATTGCAAGGTTCGTCTTTCTCACTTGTTACAAACATTACATGACTAGTACACATTTATTTATGACGTAACATACGAACACACACTTGTCACTATAGCATGATGTCATGGATTGCTTGCTTACTTTATGATGCGTTGATAGTATGCCATAGTCCTTGAATTTTTGTGATCTTATTACTTCGATAACCTCCGTTTGACATCTGAGTTTGAGGAACCATTTGACATGAGTTAGGAGGAACCGAGATGAGCATGCAAATCACAATATTATTGTGGGTGCACACATAATAATAAAGTGGGATGCATGTGAGTCCCAGTGAGACTTAACAAGTGAAAAAGGGGGCTCTGTTTCGTTATTCAAACAATGAGAACATAACAAACCTATAGGAGTCATAACAGTGATTGTCTCCTACTCGAATGTGACCTTTTCACCTCTCTCTGAATTCTTACGAATCATGATGCTATCGAGTATTACCTGAACACCCATCTGAACGCCAAGCGAACTGTGTAAAATGTTAGGTGCTAGTACGAACGTCCCTGAGTTGGCTGAAACTCAATGTATTGACGTCATAGCTCCCGAAGTGCGATCACTTCTGCAACACTCTCACAACATACCGTGTATTACTCAATCAACTTGCTAGATCGATGGACAAGAGGATGAGTGTAGTACTTTACCGACTTCAGTATTTGGACGACCCTGATTACCAGCAATGAACATCAACAATTTGACTTCAATCGAATCCTTAACACTTGTCAGCGACTTATGGGGTTAATTTTTATGAATCAATCAAGGCATAAGTGATGACAATTGGTGATGGTATGGAATGTGTAACTACCAGCACAGTGAGTAGCGCTTTAGGACGTGACACGGAATGTGAAAAGGGTGGACCCGGTCGGTGAAAGATCGTAGAGCTCCATTTCAAGCAACAACATTTGAGGCAACAGTCACGGAAACGTCAAGGTACCTGTAATGGTCGCCAACTATATGGAAATGAAGGTGCCTACGACATGGAGTGGCCGTCATTAAATCAAGACGACAACAATCAAGGGAACGACGACAGTACTGGAAATTCTCGTAACAAGAACAAAAACACGGGAAATAATGCTCATGGAAGGGCATTTAGGACTGGCATAGGCGACGCCAGGAATATAGCAACATGGTGGCCTACACGTTCTTGGTAGCTAATCGCTTCGTCTCTGTTCTGTTTAACCCTGATGCTTATTGAAACCGAACCTGTTGTGGAATCGGCTGATGGCAAGACAAATGAAACCTCATATGTTCGTTGGGATGCAAACTCGACCTTGTGGGATAAGTGTTCGACATCGACCTTCCTTCTACTATTCTTGGTGGTTTTGGGGCAGTAGTTAGTGTGGATTGGTTATCCAGAGATCGCGTAGATATACCTTGTGAAAAGAAAATTTTGCGTATCCTTCTCCCTGGTGGAGAACCGTTATCTGTTCTAAAGCGTCAGAGTGGTGCAAGGGTTAGTGCCATTTCAGCTATGAAGGCCCAGAAGTGTCTACGGAGGGATTAGCCCGCTATGGTAGCAACCGTTACTACTGATAAGGCTAAGGAAAAGAGGATCGAGGATCCACCCATTTGTTCGTGATTCCTCCCGGTGTGCTACCCGAGGAACTTTCCGGTTTATTTCCACAACTGTTAGGCAGAATATCAGTTTGATCTCGAACCAGAGGCAGTCCTGACTACTCGTACTTCTTACCATCTTGCACCAGGAGGGTTGCAAGAACTGTCAAATCAACTACAGGAACTCTTGGACTAGAGTTTTGTGGGACCTAGCTTTTCGCTTTGGAGAGCCCCAATTATATCCGTGAAGATAAGCCTCTTCGTATGTGTACTGATTATCAAGAACTCAACAACCGTGAAGACAAGAACCGTTTTCCTCGACCATGTATTGACAACCTATCGACCAGTTGTGAGGCTCAAGCTCCCATTCGAGGATTGACTAACAAATGAACTGTTGTCAGATGGAAGTCTAAGGGGAGAATGTTCCTACAACGGTATATCAAACGAAGTGTGGCCATTACGACGTTGTATTCCATGAGCTTTGGGCAAATCATCACACCAGCAGCTTTATGGATCACATGAATCGACCGTGTTCATTGATGACGTTTTGAATCATTTCCAGGAGAAGGGAACACCATGAGCGGCATTTGTATCTTATTTTAGAGCTCCTGAGGGAGGAGCCACTCTGCGCGAAGTCTTGTTAAATGTGACTTCTGGATTCAAGAGGTACATTCTTGGTCATGTAATCAACGAAGTGGGAATACACGTGGATCTCGCTAAGATCCATTTTGTTAGAAACTGATTGACACCAAAGATTCCTTCGGGGATACAGCAAATCCTTGGTTTTGCTAGATGCTATCGCAGATTCATCGCAAGATTTTTGAAGATTGCGCAGCTGTAACCTCTTTAGCACAGCGAGGTGCTGTGAATTCATGGGAGACAAAATAGGAGAACGCCTCTTTAGCTTTTGTAATCCAACTCTACAATGCACTGAGCATCGTCTTTACCCGGGGGTATGGGTGATTTAGTGGTATACCATGATGGTTTGAATCAGAGTCCTAGTTACACGACGATGCAACACGAGAAGGTGATGGCTTATGTGGTGGTTTAACAAGAAGAATTGCACGACTCATAACCTGGGGGTGGGAACCATGGCCTTGGATTCAAGTTGGAGGCATTATTTGGACGGTACCAAATGCACTACTTAGACCGATCACAAGAGCCTCCCGTAAACCACTGTTTTGAAAGAGCTAAAACATGTAATGACATCGCTGGATTGAACTTTTGAATGATTGCGACTGTGAAACCTGAGAGTGCACGAGCTTTGCAGCTCACTATTGACTCTAACCTACCTGATCAGACTCGCTCCGTTCAGCCTGAAGCACTGAAGGAAGAGAATTTTCAAGTTCGGTCCAAGCGGGGCATGGAGAAGTAATTTTTG
This sequence comes from Helianthus tuberosus, assembly GCA_030545235.1. Classification (NCBI taxonomy): domain Eukaryota; kingdom Viridiplantae; phylum Streptophyta; class Magnoliopsida; order Asterales; family Asteraceae; genus Helianthus; species Helianthus tuberosus. Next base: position 170,513,635 of record CM060406.1, read on the forward strand.
GGCAAGTCGGATGATATTCGCTACATCGTGGAGCGAATATGGATTCCACTATACGGCAGTTGGAGGAAACTTGTAGTCTGTTTTTGATAGGAGATATTAGGATTTTAAACCTTGTATTGATGACCGGACCAGAAGGCCCACATAGCACTGCATGTGAACGATGTTTGACTTGTGCGAAAGTCAAGGTGGAATACCAGAAACCTACTGGTATGTGTCCGCAACCAGAAACGCCCATAGGGAAATGAGAATAGACTATCGTGGATTTGTCACTGGTTTACTTAAAACTCAGAACGGAACCGATATCACCTAGGTTATCGTTGATTGTCTCACGTAACCAGCACACTTCCTTGCAATTAAGGAAACTGACGAGTCTTCACAGCTTGTGAATATTCCTCTGAGAGAGGCGGTTTTTGGGGCACGAGGTGCCCACTCCTGATACCTTTGATTTCGATCTATACCGGATTTGTGTTAGGCAATACACAACACGCTTGGTTCACGTCTAGACATGAGCATTACTTATCACTGAAGGACAACCAAACAGAGTAACGAACCATCCTGACACACGAAGACATGCTGCGAGCATGTGCGTGATTGACTTTAGTAAACATTTGGAAGGACAATTACCTTTGGGTGAGTTCTACTGCAGCCGTTACCGTATTGGTATGAATACAGCTCTATTTGAGGCATTGCATGGATGATAATGCCAATCTCCTTGTGGACCGAGGTGGATGACAATCTAATCACGGGTCCAGGGCTTGCACTCAAAACTCTTGGGAAGATAATCTAAATTGGAAATCGTGAGGCGACAACGCGTGATCTCCAGGAAACCTGATAACTTAGGAAACACTGGGAGCTCGCTGCAGGCAAACGTGTCATATCGGAAGTCTCACCCTGGGAGGGTGCGGTACGCCTTGAGAAGCGTGGCAAGATTAACTTACGTTATGTTGGGCCATCCAGAATTCTAGGACGTATTGGCAAGGTGGCGTACAAGCTCGAGTTACCTTTCGAATTGGGTGACGTCCATGGTGTTTTTCATGTTTCGTAACTAAAGAAGTGGTTGTCCGATGGAACACTTATTGTACCACTCCAAGAACCGAAAACCGACGACAACTTGCAGTTTGTCAAAGAACCCATCAAAATCGTAGAGTGGGAAGTTAAGGTTTGTAAGCATAGTCGTATGACAATCGTGAGAGTTCGTTGGAACTCAAGACGTGGACCGGAGTTCACGTGGGAACGTAAAGATCTGATAAAGCCCTAATATCCTCAACTGTTCAGGCAGTTGAACCAACTTTTGCTGTCATTGGCGAATTTCGGGACGAAATTCCCTTTCAAGTAGGGGATGATGTGGCACCCGAGGAAAATCCATAGTCATCCTGAGTTAACATCTTGTTATTTTGGACTACTTGTCTCTTGTTGTTTTACTTGTCAAATTTCGGGACGAAATTTCTTTCAAGTTTGGGCTGATGTGACAACTTGAGATTTGAAGGCCCTTCTTTTACGTATTACTTGTACCACAATTCAGTTGATGGTGTTGTAACTCGTGCATGTTATTAAAATGGTTAATATTAAGGCATTGTTATGTTTGAATGACTGGTGTATTGTTACGTTTGACTGTTACTTGAAAAGGTGAATGTTGTTTATTGTGTAAAGTTTAGATATAGCAGAATACCACACTTGATTTACACTTGGCACACGAAACCTTAGTCGACGAAATATAGGGCTCGCCGAAGGAGTCTTTCGTCACCAACACCCTTGACGAAGAATGGTCCTTCGTCAAGAGGTCTTTCGCCATTTAGGGGCCTCGGCCCAGGTTATTTCGGCCCAGATCTATTCTCGGCCAGAATACTCGAAGCCCAATCAAGGCCCAACCACCTCTAACTAGTACCGCAAATATGCATGAGGACTCCCTATCTCCAAAACACACACATACGGCCTCAAACTGTAACAACTCTCATCAAAAGTCATATTTATTAAATTAATTTGTCCAGTAGGAAACCCTAATTGAGACACCCAAGTGATTCTGCACAAACCCTAAAATTTTCAGAACAATCGGAATCAGGATCAGGGCCCCTAAAACTCAGGGGGGTAAAACCCTAGTTACGATTATCTTAAAATCGTGCTGTCAAAAATGAATTTTGAGAAATTGTCAACTCAGCTAGGCTAGTCCCAAACGTAGCAACCCTATAGTGATTAGGTGTCCCTTACGGACCGTAAGGGGATGAGTCTTACGGTCCGTAAGCAAGGCTAAATTTTCACTATAAATAGCAGACATTGGCAATCGAAGTTTGGCACTTGAACGACGTAAATTCTCGTTTCGTAGACTGAGATAAGCTCTGTTTACTTTTAAAAACACACACGGATCACTAATTGCTGCCGCAATCAGGGTAATAACTCGATCGCTATTACGATTCATTGTCCGATCGATCAATATATCCAATGGATGTTTAAGTGCTGCCCACATTAGGGTTATGCTTTGTCATTCGTCGTTAATTCGATGGATGTTTAAGTATCGCACTTTGTCATTCGTTGAGAGGGTTTGATCTCGTGAGTTATCGTAAATGCTGTATTAAGTTACTAACCGAATTGTGTGCATGTTATTAATTTAGGCTAAAAGGCTAATCAGTAGGCTAGGCTCTGCTCAAATTAAATCTGCAATGTGAGTCATTCTCTTTTTATCAAATCTATTTACAAAAGCAAGTTTATTTTCAAAGGTTATAATTACAGGGATTAAGTTTATGTAATCACCAAGTTACAGCTGGTATGTGGGGTTTTGTATACATTACTTTATAACCGTCACTTTTGGACAACGAGTTAGCCAATGAGTGATATGACCATAGTCACAGACACCATCGGGCGAAGAGGCTCCCGATGGATGTTCGAGTGACAAGTACTGTGGGTAGCTGGTTTGATATCTGGAACATTGTAATCTCTCTTAATACTGTTAATTATAACAAACGAGTCGTTTTCATAAATAGAATGATTCACTCAGTATTTCCCGCTGACAAAACCTTTTTCAAACATGTTTCAGGTGATCTGTTGTGATCCAGGAAAAGTGCCGAGAAGCACTACAAGCTTAAGGCAGTGGCTCAGTATAAAATAAAGAAACATGTTTTGTAAAATAAAAGATTTCTTCGTGAAATCTTATGATTGTAAATTACCGGGTTTTATCCCGAGTTGTGAAATAAAATAATCGGGAAATATTTCAGTTTTCAAAAGATCCTGAAGAAATTTCCGCTGTTAATCAAATACCACGGGATTTCTGTTCCGCGGCTCCTGAAACGGGTCAAACTGGGTCGGGGGCCGTGACAGAAAAAGGTGGTATCAGAGCCACTGATTTAAGCCAAATAAGTATTGAGAAAATACTTAATTTTTATTAAATTACTATTTTGTGATTATGTGTTTTATTATCTGAATAATTGTGTATAGTATGGGCAGATCTCTATATGCTAGCCACTGTAGCAATAAATACAAATCTTTAAAATAATCTGACTCAAAGTTTTAGCACCCGGATTACCTACAGTCTAGAAACCTTACCCAGTAAATAAATAAATAAACCTTAGTGTGTTTTAATTTTCAAATTATTTTGGTAGTTACCCGGTATGAAATAATATTTAAAAAGTTTTTCTATAGAATTTTGTTATGATTTTTAATTTAGTAATTGTGTGTATTTTGCTAAACAGCATGAGTGACTTGTCTGACGCCCTTCAGAATTTAAATCTCTATCCAGTAAGAATAGAGGTTTCCAGAGATTTCAATAGGTATATACCAGACATAGAAGAACCTATAGAATTCAACGCTTCACCTCTCGAGAAACCCAAACCTAAGAAAATGAAAATTGGGGAAAGCTCTAGGCAAATTGAGGGGTTACCATCTCAGGAAGAGCTAGATTTTATAATGACAAGCTATAATACTATTAAGCCTGTTAATGAAAATGTTTTTATTCACTCTCTTGAAACACAACTACCAATGAACTAAGAACCAGCTATTCCAAACCCTTCAATCCACTCACAAATAGACGAATGGTTGACTAATGAAATACAACTCCAAAACAATCCCTATAAGCTTTTTCCTCAGTTCGATCAAGAACTTTTACCAAATCCACCAATGAGTAACGAGAATATGGCTGAACCCCGCCACTTTGGCGAAGAACTAATGGATGCTGGGAATAGGATCCAAGAGATTGGGGGACAGATCTCCTGGAAATACGATGAGAGGGAACGCCGTTACTAGAATATCATCTGACAAAGGATAGGGGATTTATGAAACTGTGGTTGTGTAATAGTAATAGTAAAAATCAGTCTGTAAAATAACTACAAATAAAACTTTGTAAAATAATAGTGTGTATTGATGCATACTATAAAATATAAAAATGGGAATTGAGAAATCGATAGTTTTGGCTATATGTGTATTTTTATATGATTGTTTTGTATATAATTGTTATTTATTCAAATACTAATAAAAATTACATATCAGATGGAAAACGCTAATAATGAACCAGTTAATGAGATTAATCAATCTGAGCAACAACCGGAGGATCAATATATGACTAGGTAAGATATAGAAAATATCGTTGCTCAAGGGATAGCCAATGCTATTCCGGCAATAGTCGCTGCTGTCCAGAAACCTGCTGAACCTCAACAAATTGTTCCTAGCAAACGAATTTCTGAAGATAACTTCAGTGATAGCGTAAATGGAGGCAATGATCATGTTAATCATGATAATGAACCATGGCAAGCTCCGCTCCCTAAGAAAATGAAAGCTGCAACGCCTGGTTGCACTTATAAGGAATTTCTTGCTTGTAAACCCACTGAGTTTGCAGGCAATGAAGGAGCGACTGCAGCACTGCGTTGGTTAGAGAAAACCGAGGCACTAATTGCCATAAGTAAATGTGCTCAGGATGATCAGGTCATGTACGTGTCAAACCTTTTCAAAGAAGGGGCGCTAGAATGGTGGAACACGGTGCTACAGGCTAAAGGAAGAAATAGGGCTTATGCCATGAAATGGGAAGAATTTAAGAGTCTTGTAGAAAGAAAATTCTGTCCCGAATATGAAAAAGATCAAATGGCAAATAAGTTTTTAAACCATAGAATGATGGGTGTAGATTGTCGCGGTTATACTTCGACATTCTTTGAATATGCTAGAGTGGTACCAACACTGGCTTCGCCAGAACCGGTACTCATTTCTCGCTATATTTGGGGACTGATTAGTGAAATCCGTAACATCGTTAAAGCTGCGAGACCTCGTACGATTGACGATGATGTGGAATTAGCTAACACCCTAACTGACGAACTGGTACGCACGCAAGATGAAAACAGGAAGAAGGAACTGGCTCAGAAAATTACCCAAGGATTTCGTACGGGTAATAATAACAGCTTCAAGAGAAGAGGATCAGGGCAATCTTCAAATCCGCCGTTTTGCAGGAATTGCAGAAAGAAACATTTTGGAAGATGTAGTGTAACCTGCAGTTTTTTGTAAAATGGTAGGACATCGTGAAGAAAACTGCAGAAAGAAAACAAGAGTCTGCTATAACTGTGGAGAAACAGGACATTTTAAGCCAGAATGCCCTAAATTGGTCAAACCAGCAGACAACAAAGCCAAGACAGCCGACGGAGCTACTAAGAAGAATGTTCGAGCCTTTCAGTTAACTACTCAGGAAGCCGAGATGATTCCTGATGTGATAGCCGGTACGTTCTTAGTTCACAACATTTACGCAAAAGTATTATTTGACTCTGGTGCAAACCAAAGTTTTATCAATACTTCATTCTGCCAAGCTCTTAATATACCCTTAACCAACATTAGGCAGATTTTTACAGTTGAAACGGCTGATGGGAATTCAGTTAAAATAGATAAGGTTTTGCAAAATATAGAAATAGGACTTTTAGGTCATAAATTTTCTGCAAACCTATTTCCTATGAAATTAGCCGAATTTGATGTTGTGTTAGGAATGGATTGGTTAGTAGCCAGCCATGCTCGAATTCTTTGTGATAAGAATTCTATAGAAATTCAAGCACCTACCGGAGAAGTAATTGTGATTACAGGAGATAAACCACGTAAACCCATGAAGTTCATATCAGTAATGAAAGTTGCTAATTATGAACGAAAGCAAGGAATAGTATATATAATTTCAGTAATCATTAGTACTAAGGGTAAAGAACTTAAGGAAATTCTTGTAGTCTCAGAATACCCAGATGTATTCCCAGAAGATTTACCAGGATTACCACCAGATAGGGAAGTAGAGTTTAGGATTCATCTAATTCCAGGAATTACACCGATAGCCAAGGCACCTTATCGGTTAGCACCTACAGAAATGTTAGAACTGAAAAAGAAATTAGATGAATTACTAAGTAAAGGATTCATACAACCTAGTTCATCCCCGTGGGTAGCACCAGTGTTGTTTGTTAAGAAAAAGGATGGTTCGATGAGAATGTGTATTGATTATAGAGAATTGAATAAGGTTACAATTAAGAATCGATACCCATTACCTAGGATTGATGATCTATTCGATCAACTTCAAGGAGCTAGATATTTTTCTAAGATAGATTTACTCTCCGGATATCATCAATTGAAAGTACAAGAGGAAGATATACCTAAAACTGCTTTCAGAACTAGGTATGGTCATTATGAGTTTACAGTCATGCCCTTTAGGTTAACGAATGCACCTGCAGCATTCATGGACATGATGAATAGGATCTGTAAACCATATTTGGATAAATTTGTAATTGTCTTCATAGACGATATACTTATTTACTCAAAAAGTCAGGACGAACATTGTCAGCACTTGCATGCACTCTTAACTTTGTTAAGAAAAGAAAAGCTTTATGCCAAATTCTCGAAGTGTGAATTTTAGTTGCAAGAAGTGCAATTCTTAGGACACATGGTGAATCACGAAGGTATTCATGTAGATCCTGTTAAGATAGAGGCGATTACAAATTGGAAGGTTCCACAAACTGCAATGGAAATTAGAAGTTTTATAGGTTTAGCTGGCTACTATAGACGGTTTATTAAGGATTTTTCCAAGATAGCTGTACCATTAACTAAGCTAACCTGTAAAGCCATTAAGTTTGAATTGGGACCTAAACAAGAAGAAACTTTTAGAATCTTGAAACAGAAATTAACCAATGCTCCAATCTTAGCCTTACCAGAAGGAACTGAAAATTTTGAAGTATACTGTGATGCTTCAAACTAGGATTAGGATGTGTGCTTATGCAACGCAAGAAGGTAATTGCGTATGCTTTAAGGCAATTGAAAAAGCACGAAGAAAATTATACGACTCATGATTTAGAATTAGGAGCCGTAATTTTTGCCCTGAAAATCTGGAGACATTATCTGTACAGAAGTAAGTTTACTGTCTATACAGATCATAAGAGTTTAAGATATATATTTGGGCAAAAAGAGTTAAATATGAGGCAAAGGAGATGGATGGAAATCCTAAGTGATTACGATTGTGATATTCAGTATCATGAAGGAAAGGCAAATGTAGTTGCAGATGCCTTAAGTCGTAAGTATCATGAAAAACAACGACGAGTTCGTGCTCTTAGGTTAAATCTACAATTAGATTTAATGGAACAATTGAAAAATGTTCAAGCTACAGCAATCAAGGATGATGCTGAAGGAATGAAGGGACGAATAAAAGAATTAGAGCAAGGAGCTGATGGAATTTGGAAATTCCACAAAAGCAGAATTTGGGTACCTAAGCAGGGAGAATTAAGAAATAAGATTTTAGAAGAAGCCCATAAATCTAGATATACCATGCACCCAGGAAATAATAAGATGTACCAAGATTTAAGAAATAATTTCTGGTGGATAGGAATGAAAAAGGATATAGCTAGATATGTTTCTAAGTGTCTTACTTGTTCACAAGTTAAGGCAGAACACCAGAAACCTTCAGGTCTACTACAACAACTGGAAATGCCTGTATGGAAATGGGAACTTATAACAATGGATTTTGTTACTAAGTTACCGAAAACCAGAAAAGGTAATGATGCGATTTGGGTAATTGTAGATCGATTAACCAAATCTGCTCACTTTCTACCTATGAAAGAAACCTTTAGCATGGAAAGACTGGCAAAGTTGTATGTAGATGAAGTCGTATCTCTACATGGAGTTCCACTCTCCATTGTATCAGATAGGGATAGTCGTTTTACTTCTCATTTCTGGAAAAGTTTCCAAGAAGCAATGGGAACTCGACTAAACCTAAGTACGGCATATCATCCACAAACAGACGGGCAAAGTGAAAGAACGATCCAAACTCTAGAAGATATGCTCCGAGCATGTGTAATAGATTTTGGTGGAAATTGGGACGATCACTTACCTCTGATCGAATTCTCCTATAACAATAGTTATCATTCAAGTATTGAAACTGCCCCATTTGAAGCACTGTATGGAAGAAAGTGCAGAACTCCAGTTTGTTGGCCAGAAATAGGAGAAAGTCAATTGTCAGGTCCTGAAATAGTACAAGAGACGACCGAAAAAATTACCCAAATCAAGGAAAGGCTGAAGACTGCTCGAGATCGCCAGAAGAGTTATGCAGACAATAGATGCAAGCCGTTAGAATTCCAAGTTGGAGACAGAGTACTGTTGAAAGTTTCTCCTTGGAAAGGAATTGTTAGATTCGATAAGAAAGGAAAGCTAAGTCCAAGGTACGTAGGACCATTTCCAGTGATCCAACGTATAGGACCAGTTGCTTATCGTTTACAACTACCAGAAGAGTTAGCTGGAGTACATGATGTATTTCATGTATCCAATCTCAAGAAATGTCTATCAGACGAATCTTTGGTAGTACCTCTCCAAGATATAGAGGTAAATGAAAAGTTAAAATTTGTTGAGAAACCTCTTCAGATAGAAGATCGAAAGGTGAAATTTCTCAAGCACAAACGACTAGTGTTAGTTAAAGTAAAGTGGGATTCAAAACGAGGACCCGAATACACTTGGGAACTGGAATCAGAAATGAAGCGAAAGTATCCTCAATTATTCCAGTAAATCTCGAGGACGAGATTTTTATTAAGGTGGGGAGAATGTAACAACTCTCATCAAAAGTCATATTTATTAAATTAATTTATCCAATAGGAAACCCTAATTGAGACACCCAAGTGATTCTGCACAAACCCTAAAATTTTCAGAACAATCGGAATCAGGATCAGGGCCCCTAAAACTCAGGGGGGGTAAAACCCTAGTTACGATTATCTTAAAATCGTGTTGTCAAAAACGAATTTTGAGAAATTGTCAACTCAGCTAGGCTAGTCCCAAACGTGGCAACCCTATAGTGATTAGGTGTCCCTTACGGACCGTAAGGGATGAGTCTTACGGTCCGTAAGCAAGGCTAAATTTTCACTATAAATAGCAGACATTGGCAATCGAAGTTTGGCACTTGAACGACGTAAATTCTCGTTTCGTAGACTGAGATAAGCTCTGTTTACTTTTAAAAACACACACGGATCACTAATTGCTGCCGCAATCAGGGTAATAACTCGATCGCTATTACGATTCATTGTCCGATCGATCAATATATCCAATGGATGTTTAAGTTCTGCCCACATTAGGGTTATGCTTTGTCATTCGTCGTTAATTCGATGGATGTTTAAGTATCGCACTTTGTCATTCGTTGTGAGGGTTTGATCTCGTGAGTTATCATAAATGCTGTATTAAGTTACTAACCGAATTGTGTGCATGTTATTAATTTAGGCTAAAAGCCTAATCAGTAGGCTAGGCTCTGCTCAAATTAAATCTGCAATGTGAGTCATTCTCTTTTTATCAAATCTATTTACAAAAGCAAGTTTATTTTCAAAGGTTATAATTACAGGGATTAAGTTTATGTAATCACCAAGTTACAGCCGGTATGTGGGGTTTTGTATACATTACTTGATAACCGTCACTATTGGACAACGAGTTAGCCAATGAGTGATATGACCATAGTCACAGACACCATCAGGCGAAGAGGCTACCAATGGATGTTCAAGTGACAAGTACTGTGGGTAGTTGGTTTGATATCTGGAACATTGTAATCTCTCTTAATACTGTTAATTATAACAAATGAGTCATTTTCATAAATAGAATGATTTACTCAGTATTTCCCGCTGACAAAACCTTTTTCAAACATGTTTCAGGTGATCTGTTGTGATCCAGGAAAAGTGCCGAGAAGCACTACAAGCTTAAGGAAGTGGCTCAGTATAAAATAAAGAAACATGTTTTGTAAAATAAAAGATTTCTTCGTGAAATCTTATGATTGTAAATTACCGGGTTTTATCCCGAGTTGTGAAATAAAATAATCGGGAAATATTTCAGTTTTCAAAAGATCCTGAAGAAACTTCCGCTGTTAATTAAATACCACGGGATTTCTGTTCCGCGGCTCCTGAAACGGGTCAAACTGGGTCGGGGGCCGTGACACAAACCCTAAACCTCCCTAGGCTGGAAGACAACATTCTTCCTCTCTCTCTCCCTTATTCGAAGCCGGCGGCAGTCTCCTCCCATTCGAAGCTCCACTTCCTTTGTTTGGTCACTCTCCTTCACATCCTGTAGCACGGTTAGTGAACTTACTCATAGATTGAGTTGGATTCTAAATGTTTTTGTCTGTGATCATGTGTTATAATTGTCTACATGATTATCATTGTTGTGGTGTGCGATAGATACTCTTGTGGTATGATCTACATCCAAATTGATTATGCTTTTATTAATGTCGATTATATGATTTAATCTTGTGAGTATGTTCATGGTTGGTGTCTAAATATTCACTAGTTTTCAATCGGATAGAATGATGGATTCACTGTTTTCATGTTAAGGGTATGTTAGTAATTTGTTCGAATATTATTTTGATAATTGTAGCATAACTGAAATCGATGGACTTGTTGAATTCTGGATATCTTTTGGTTGTTTGATTCGTTGGAATGTTGTGTGATGATTAGGGTTTCTAGGTGTGCATAGTTAACTAGTAACGTGACGAAACTACCCCGTCGACGAAACACTTGGTATTTCGTCACCCTTATCTCAACGAAACATTGATATTTCTTCACTATTGGTCATGAAAAAAAGGTATAGTTCGTCGTTTGTAACACCGACGAAGAATAGGTGTTTCTTCACCTAGATACTTCGTCGCAAGGAGGTATTTCGCCGAGGAGCACTCCATGAACAGTACTGTATGATATACAATGAAACTGTATGATGTATATGACATTGAACGAAACTGTGTGAATTGAGTAGTTGGGTTATAAAAGCCTATTTGTTGCATGGTAATAATGTTAATCAGATGAGAAACTTGACTTAACCTGTATGAATAAACAATACATCTGTGAATGTTGATATGTGTCATGAACATGGGATGTAGACTTGTTTGGGAACAAAACACTTGTTATGTGACTTTACGACAAACGTTATAGATCAATGGATTGCATGATTAACAGTTACGACTTGTATAAGCACGTGTGTCTTACTTGTATGCTACTCGCGTAACAGGTATGTTGGATATGTAATATATGTGAACAACGTGAATGTATACTGATTACGTGCACATGAACATCATAGGCTTTGACTGATTAAGTGTGAACAAGTAACTAGTCATACCGAGCAAATCAAGGTGAGTTCACTTCTCTCAAAACAAAACAAGCATGCGTCCGGTGGGGACAATCAAACAGACAAAACGTATAAACGGATTTTCATAAACCCATATCCTTGTAGGGGATATGAGGTGGGTTTCAAATACCCATATCCTTGCAGGGGATGTGAGGCGGATTTCACATACGCATATCCTTGCAAGGGATATGCAACGGTTTTCAGTAAACGTTAATGTTAGATAATACACTCACTCTCTATCACTTAAGTCCCATCATACTACCGGGTTAGTTGCTTGTAGGGCAACGGGGTTATTAGTTGATAGCGCTATTAGGTTTGGCACCCTCACGACGTACCTGGATAGGACGAGCGTGAACTAATAACTTTAAATCATGACAAATGTTTGATAGAGCATTGGAGAAGGGTAAAAAGGGCCGTCTGATGTATCGAGTTATTATCAGCATAACATATCATAAGTCACTACTTGGTAACAAACAGTTAAACAAACTGTGAACTCACCAGCATTGTCTGATACACGTTTTTCTGCATGCTTGCAGGCCTTTAGGTACATGTCTTTGGCACTTGCTGTCTGGGATGCTGGAGTGGTCATGGGTCGAGATACAAGGAATCGCAAGTCATGTCTAATGGTTTTTGTACTCATGGTTTAGGAAACACTTAACAAATGATTTATGCTTCCGCTGAACATGATGAATTGCATTTAATGTTTTGTAAACACTTTATGATAATAAATGAAAGTTTGTGTTTGAAATTTTGTTATGAGTTCAATGTGATTGGTGGCTAGATCCTTGTACGTCACACGCCTCGCGGGGGTTTCCGCAGGTAGTAATTTTGGGGGTGTGACATAGTGTGTCTTAGTCACCAGGGGTTCAACGAAAAAGGATTTTCGACCAACAGAACTCCGAACGATCATTCACAATATGCAAATGAGTTTTGGAAACAATAGCATCCGCTAGAGGCACTCAAAATCAGCAAGCTCAAATGTAATAGTGACATGAAAATGATCTGTCAACTTTCAAACAAAGAAATGTCTAAAATTAGTGTGTTGACATTATTGAATTATGAGAATACACCGAAATGAAATACAACCGAATCTGGTGTATCAATGTCTTAATTCGTAGTTGCATTAAGAACGTTTAAATGATGAGTCAAATGAAAGGTATACGTAGTTTCGTATGAAACGGTTGACCATGATTAGCACAAGCTACAAGTTTAAACTGATGCCACAAGGTGTTGTAGTGAATGAGATAATTTGATAATAGCGGTGACCAAACAAGTTCACTGTGATTGAAATCATACAAAAGCACAATGAAACAAATCTGAAAACTTGATTCAAACAACATCATAGGATTTTCGATTGAATATGGAAAATCAAAGAACTACTGTTTTCGATCGAAGATGAAGACGGCAATAAGTACTGCAAGGCATTCGAGCGATAATGAAAGAACCGTTAGGAGGTACACTGGAATATAAAATGAATTTGTGTACCATTGTCTTAACACACGATTGTCTTAAGACTGCTTTAATCATGATAGAACAGAGCGGATTTAGAGCAAGTCAACAAATAAACATTTAAATCCGTGTACGAGATGTGTAAACGAGATTAGCGCAAGCTGCAATTTAGTGAAAGCATCAGCACAAGGTGTCGAAACCGATAAACGATTTAATGGAGTCGCGGACCGAACAAGTCTACTATGACTCGGAACAAAAGAAACACTTGTTAAAATGAATTTGCATACACGACAGAATAATGGTGTTTGCCCGAGTAAATAGACGTGGTTCCCACGTGTTAACCTTTTATGAGCTTCGACATAAGTTCCCAAACGTCTTAAGTACATGTTTCCTAGATTCTCAAAGTTTTGTATTATGTGTATAACTGTTTTGTGTATCGTGCAGAAAACACAATATTAGTGTACGTTTAAAACAAATTGTTGACTCACTGTTCCTCGGTATACTTTCTTCCTAAATCCGCAGCTGGTGATAACCTGATCGGAGATCGATCCTGGAATAGTAGTTGGATTCTTGCAGTCGGTCGAATAAATCATTAATCCTCGGCAAGGGATACCGATTCTTTGATGGTTAGATTGTTCAGCTCTTGGTAGTCGATACCCATTCAAAAACCACCGCCTTTCTTCTTGACGAACAGAACTGGAGCTCCCCAAGGCAAGAAGCTTGGTCTTATAAATCCCTTATCTAACAATTCCTGAAGCTGCGTTGACAACTCTCGCATCTCTGAAGGTGCAAGTCGATAAGGTGTCCTAGCCACAGGCGCGACGCCTGGAACCAAGTCAATGTGGAACTCGACTTGTCATTGAGGAGGTAATCCTGGCAAGTCTTCGGGGAAGACTTTAGGATATTCCCTTACCACAGGGACATCTTTGAGCTTAAGTTCTTCGGCTTCTTAGTCCATGACATGAGCTAAGAAAGCAACATATCATTTACGCAAAAACTTCCGGGTCTTCAAACAACTAAAAATCTGTAGAGGCGTATCCTGCTTCTCCCCGTGTATCACAGTCATCTCTTCATTCGCCATCGGGATATTGATAACCTTCTCGTGGCTAACAATCTCTGCACGATTACTTGACAACCTATCCATCCTAACTACGACGTCGAAGCTTCCCAATTCAACTGGCAGAAGATCTATCGAAAACTCATTCTCTCCAAGCTCTATAACACAACCTCTAATCACTCCTTTGGCTTCTACTAGCTTCCCATTAGCTAGTTCTATCGAATATGGGATATCTAACTTACTCGCTACTAAACCAAGTATATTCTTAAACTCTAGAGATATGAAGCTAAAGTCGACACCAATATCAAACAGCACAGATGCATAACGTTGAAGAATATGGGACGTACCGATAACCACGTTTGGATCATGGCATGCTTCCCTAGCTCCGATATTGGACACTCTTCCACGTGCCTGATTGTTTTTAGGGCAATACTTCCTGAAATTCCCGATGTCTCCATAGTTAAAACAACCTTGAGCATGTCCTTGATCATCACCATTTCCTCCTTGTTAGTTGTTGTTGTCGTTGCTTCCTCTGTGATTTCCGCTACCATCTTGACCTCTATTTCCACGTCCAGTACCACGCCAACACGTCTCCTTGTCATGCCCCACTTTGCCACAGTTATCACATTTTCCATATCTACATTGCCCGGTATGATGACGTTGACTATTGTCACAGTTAGGTAGTTTACCCATGTACTCTTTTCCCTTTTTGGTATTGTTGTTGTTATTTTCCCGAGTACCCTTCTTGAAATTTGCGAACTTTCTCTTGTTATCTACAGATGGCTCCACATGAGTCTCCTTCTTCTCTTTAGAGATTGAAAATTTTCCCAGTCTAACCACTTCTTCAGTGAGCGCCACACTTAAGTCAATAGCATCGGTAATCATTAGAGGTTTAGATGCTGTCACCATGCTTAGAATCTGAGGTGCTAATCCCCAGATGAAGCTTTCGATCCTCTTAAACTCTAGCTCCACCAAGTAAGGAACCACCCTAGACAAATCGTGAAACCTTTTCACATACTCAGCTATCTTTGAACCTTCCATTTTCAAGTTCCAAAATTCAGTTTCCAACCTCTGGATTTCTGCCCTCGAACAATACTTCTTACGCATCAGCTCTTACAGTTCGTACCATGTCAAAGCATACGCAACAGTCTCACCCAACGTCTGAACCTGAAGGTTCCACCATGACTGAGCCCCATCTAGAAACAGTCCAGATATGTACGTGACTTGTTGCTCTAGAGTACATTTGCACAATCGCAAAACAGAATCCGTCTTCTCAATCCAACGCACAAAAGCTACGGCACCCCCAGTGCCGTCGAAATCCAGGGGCTTGCAGCCCAAGAACTTCTTGTAGGTGCAATCTGCTACATAAGCAACATCATTCACATAAGGCATTAGCATAGCGCACTTGGAAATGTCCAAACATTATGTAATGTGTCTTAAGTTACTAAACATTACCGTTGGGTGGGTTATTTCCGGAGGTACCTCCGCTGTGTTCGGAGCGAAGGGACTCGTGCTGTGTGATGGCCTGTGAGATGCGCTCTTGTAATTTCGCCTCTGTCGTCGGCAGAGGGTCATTGGAATCGGTGTTCCTTTGAGGCGACATGTTCTAAGAAGAAGATCGGATCGGTCAGGTCTTATTCGTCAAGTAAGTAAATAGTCGTCTAAAGGTCGTATGTACGTATACATATAGGCAACCATCATAGCAAGCAATCAAGCAACAACATAAGCTTAGCATAACATATAAATTGACAAAGTGTTTAGTGAGAACATAACGATTGAGATTTCTTTAATTACCGACCACAGTTACATTGTTTACAAAGTGTATCGCATCAAAAGGGACACAGGGTCCCACTACCCGTGTCGAATAAGTCTGTCAATATACCAAAAATCACGTGGTCAAAAGTGGTCTTCAAAGTATTCATAATCTCGGCTCAATATTAGTGCCTTTACCAAGAGTAATGCATCTGCATAAGACCAAAAACCTATTGTACTGATGACTGAGGTGGAGGAGGGAAAAAAAGCAAATTGCGAACATGTGCAAGCTCCCCCTCGAGCTGGTATACATGGCGAAGTATGTAACTGATCTGCTGCTCAATAGTAAGGAAAAGAGCATCAAAACCTGGAAAAGGTGTAAGAGCAGCAGGTGGATGTGCAAAAGGAGACAGTGATGAATGTGGAGGAACAAAAGCATACTGATAGAGACAGGGTGGAGGATGTGGTGTCAGCTCAGGCTCCAAAACTCTATGACTCAAAACCTCAAACTGTAGCTGAAGTGGCAGGAGCAACTCATCCCGTGTGTAGCCTCCATAATGTGAGGAATGATAGGGGTCTAAAATTGGCATAGTGTATGGTAGGGACCATCAGAATGGCTTGTCCAGCGGTGAAGAAGTGAAAGGAGCAAATGGTGCAGCCTGAGGGATCTGTGGAAAAGCTGCGGAAGCAAAAGGATCGTCACGCAGGTGCGGCAGACATAGCGGTGTCGTCGTCTGAGTTAGTAGTAAAAAGCTGCAATCCGACCTTCTGTAAAGCTGAAGATGTCACAGACTCAAAGGAGTCTGAAACTGAGTGCAAACTAGAATCAGAGGATATCTCAATGACAGGAATCTCAGGAGTGGGACAACAACAACAACATCCTCAACTATCTTTCCATCACCCTGGGCATCGACAGGAGGACCATTAACAAACAAATCAACGTCATCATCAAACAAATCATCGAAAGGCCAATCCTCGGGAGGAATGACCACAAGAGGAACGGCATCGAGGATTTGAGCCACGATGTGCTCACCATCGGGATGACCAATGATGAACTGATCATGGAGTGGAACAGGGATGACAAAAGGATCCTCGTCAGGGAAACCATCAGTAAGGGGTAAATCATCGCCAAAGTCTGGTAGCACGAACGGCTGGAAGTCGTCCTCGTCCTTGGACAGCATGTCAGGATCACTCTTAGTGTCTGACGTATATATTTCTGGCGTGGGCATAACCTCGTCGTCTGATGCGACTGCCATCGGGTCACGGGCATCCGACAATCCCACTCTCTGAGGATGACATGTGTGCATGTATCATCGTAATCCTAACATATGTACATATAGTAACCACTAACACTCAGTATATGCAAACAAAGGCAATTTATCATGTGACCATGTATTCACCTTATCCTACATGAAACTTTCTCTATCTTGCAAAGTCTACCTCATGCAGACTAAACGACCAATGTGACCTTGCAATCGTGTTTCTTGTCTTTCCTTTTTGTAAAACGTTTGTTCCATGGATCTGGGCGTTGTGTGTATATGCAATGAAAACATGTTGTAAAAATATTTTCGTGAGAGCCCTAATGATTGTAGTCTAGACTCGGGAAGGAATCCTAGTTCACTACAATCGAAGCTCTGATACCAAACTGTCACACCCTGACTTTTGCGGAAGCGTGATTATGTGTGACTTGCTTAATATCATTGCATTCAACCATAACAAACATCTATATGATAAAACCTTGATGTTCATCCATATATTAAGTTTCAAAACATTACAATCGTCATTGTGTGACCACAAACCTAGACTTCAAATTCAAGTACATAACAATCCAAGTTTTAAGTTCCAATCTGGACTTAACAAAAGACACTACTAAAAGCTAGGCTTTGAACTATGTATCTTATCCAATATAAGATGCACAATCCAAACCCTTTGAAACTGGATGACATATTTTATTCGAAGACACAACTTGACTTCTTGAACGCCCGCCAGGTCCATAATCAATTTCCTGAAATACATGTAGTTTTGAAAACATCAACAAAAGTTGAGCGAGTTCATGTGTTTTGTATGTGTGCACGAACATCCTTGAAAACATTTGTAAGTATGTATGTATGTACTTGTAAAACGGTATGAAAGCAACAAGGAAACAGATCAATTAATGTGTAGCTAATACATTAATATGTGTGAAATGGTGCAGGAAGGCTCAAACCTAGCAGATTTTGCACCGTGCTTCCGGCTGTAAGACATAGTCACCTCATGGGCCAAATCCCAGTCCACATGGGTGGGGCTCGCTACACCCAAATAGATCTATCACTCATGTCCCTCGGTCCTACTACGAGGATTAATGGTCTTAAGCGTTATACCCACCACTGACATGATCTAGCAGTACATTTCCTTAGCTAACCATACCAATGTATTCATATGTAAGCAATTTATAATATGTACTTCACGCCCGAAGTTATAAAACTGAAAACAGTTAAAAGAAAAGGGGGACATGAACTCACAGTTTTGCGTTCTTCGTATCCAAAGTAACTCAAAGCTTCCTCTAGATCGCACGACTATCTACATGCGTACTACGGTTCATTAGACGGGTGGGTCGTGCCTTGACATTGGTCTTATTTAGTATTTTTGAGTTACGTTTCTTTGTGTCATCAATGTTATTCCAAGTATATAATTATTTGACACATATGTGTATTTGTACATGTATAACTTCCCCAAGGATGGGTGTATTCATACTTGTATTCTTAACCTTATGTATTTTTGCCAAGTATCGGTGGCGTATTCCGGTGTGTATTTATACGTACGAGAATACGTATTTTTTATTGTGTTTATTAAGTATCTTATGCTTAATTTTTGTATTTATTTTTCCGGAATAATATTTCCAATAAAAATTGACCAAAGTTTATATTCTTAAAATAATATATTTTAAGAAAACTTACATAGAAAAATTATTTATAATTTTTCCCTTGGCAAAAATTAATTATATTTTCATATAATCTTCAAAAATAATATATTTTCAAGTCTAGCTTAGAAAATATATAAATTCATTTTTCAACCAAAAGTAATAGGTTTCATGTTTATTTAAGAAAATACATATTTTCTCCCCAAAAATAATATATCTTCTAATATTCCCATGAAAAATATATATTTTTATTTACCAAAAATAATATATTTTCTCCTTTTAAAAAATATGATAAATTTTTGTGGTAATTGTAAAAATCATATTTTTGTTCCCTTGGTGTCCAAAATACCAATTACCAAAATTATACTTATGAATTTATTTCCGGAATGTTTATGTAAGTTATATTCCTTGTTCGGTTTCTCCAATATTTTGGGTATAAATTATGTATTTATTTCTTGGGATTTTGGTAATATTTTGTATTGTAATTTTTTGGTATTTTGGTGAGTTATATTATTTCAAGTCCTAAAATAATATAACTAATACACATAATATACAAATAATCACACACATGGTGACATCTAAGTATATAGTCTCCTAAATACATATTTAGTCACTTTTATTATCAAAAACCAACCTCCAATATTTGTAATTTTTGTAACAAAAATTATGGCAAACTTTATATAAAAATTCATGGTTTAAAATATACTTGTAAATATTTGTTTAAAAATATTTTTCTAAGTGTTTAATTTTTAGAAAATTTTTACCATAGTTTCCCCTTAAAAATGGAGGTTTCCATGCTTTCAAAGCATATCATTTTCTTTTACAAATCAACAATAAATCATTTAACACTTATCAATTTGCCAAAATCAAGCATAAATTACTACTTCATGAACTTGAAAATTTACAAAAATTTCTAGTAACTTACTAGTGTGTTTAGTAAGCTTAGTTACCCTTTAAAGTGTGGTTGTTTATTTAAAAACATCATTATTGAAGAAATTAGTTCTTTACAACTTGCAAATAAATTTTCTAAAAATATTTCTTCTTGAGTTTTTCTTGTTAGATATGTATTTCTACACTTGATTAACCACCTAAAATATGGTTAATTTCTTTAAGAACCAACCTTAAGTAAACTTTGTATTTTTAACTTGGTTCTTTGAAAAATCATTCTTGAAATCATAGATTTACAAGACTTTATATTTACTTTGATCATCATTTTACAAGAAAAACAATTTATACTTTCAAGTTCATGCTTCACATATGGATGATTACTTTGATCTTAACATAATCATCCTCTCATCTTGCTAGATCATGTCTTTAATAACCATCTAGCAAGAATCATATGATGTTTAACATCATAAACACAAATATTCAACAATCAACAAGCATAATAACACATAACAACATGATTTCTTATGATCTTTAAGCTTATGTTTAAGTTTCATGTTCATGATTTATAGTGTTCTTCAAGACTACCAACTTGTATCATTCTTTAACCACTTAAACAAGATGTAAAAATGGATAGAGATGATCTTACTACTAGCTCAAGGCTAGGGATGATCACAAGTTGAATAAGAGGTGGATAAAAGCTTGTATGAGAGGTCCTTCAACTTCCAAGAGTTCCTAGCTTCCTTATACACCTTCTTACACCTTAGAATGCTCTTGGATTACTTGGGGATGGATTGAAAATGAGAGGGTTGTGGGAGGGTGCTTGGGCCGTAGGTAGTGAAGAAGGAGAGGAGAAGTTCAAGTGTTTGTGTTGAAGTGAGAATGATGGACTATGTTCTTGTGGTTACTACGTATAACTTCCAACATTAGAATAACTAATGTGTAAAATGCTCAAAAGAAAGGGGACATGATCTATTAATTTAAGCAAAGAAAATCCATAAGTGGGGGCCACACTATGGCCGTAGGTATGGGGAGGGGGTATAGAGTTGGAATGTAATTGTTAGTTAAGTTAGTTTGGTTAGATTCTAATGTTTAGTTAGGTTATATGTTGTCATGATGTTATATAGTGTGTTATGATGTTCGGGGACCATAACTAGCTTGGTAATGTTAAAACAATGCTTTTGGTGAAAATTTGATGTTTCGGGTAGTGTCCGGTTGTTCGGTTGGTTACCGGTTCGTTAAGGTGCTAAACTACGCAGTTTTGTGTGCTTTATGTTACCTTTTGGGACAGTTTTGATTCCCGACACTTAAGAAAGCATTCAGGACCATTTAACCATATTTCTGCATGATATTAAGTTGTTTAAATGCTGAATTTTGCTGAATCCTGCAGAATTCTGCAGTTTATGTGAGTTTTAGGCACTTTCCGGCAATTAAACTATCACTAGGAAGGCAGTTTTATGATCCTTACTTTCATACACACTATACTAGTGTAACTCTTGGTTTCTGGCCCATTCTATATCTCAATACCATGTCTGTCTATGTACTGAACTCCGTCAGCATTTTTCTGATTTGTCTGATTACTGTGCTATCTTTGTTTCGTGCACCATTTGAAACAATAAAGTTTGCATGCGGTAATGTCATGTCGTTTGCAATATATGATGCACATGTATGTATAATGATAATAATCAGAAAGCAATTCATGTCATAACTTGTAAATCAGCACAGTCATTAAGCATTAATCGTTGTCTAATAATTGTACGGATGCATGCAAATTTGACAATTGTCACACCTCCAGCCAAGGTGGCTCCGCCACACCGACTACTGCTCTCCTTTGTGTTTTGTCCCAAACCGAAGGATGTGCTCCTTACATGATCAAGTTGCTGGCCAAAAGAGGCTTCTGTTTCATGAGTCATGACTAGGGATACACAAATCTTGTATTTTCCTAAACCATGTTCCATATCAGTTTTCCAAGTATTGGTTCAATTCAAAACTGGTTCTAGGTCTACCCAGTTTTTTACTAGCTCGATTATGGTTTTAACTGATTTCAGCGAGGGGATTCTCAAACTAGTCACAAACCACCGGTACCTATCGATTCGGTTCCGGTTCTGGAACATGTTTCTTTGTGCACCTCTATCTCTACTTCGCGTGCTTGCCTGCCTCCTGGGAACCAATTCTGCATCTTTCTTTTATTCTTTCCCAGCCGATTTTTTTCACTCTAGTAGGGTTAGTCTAATTAGTGAGCCGAGGCACTTCCATAATTCCATTAGCCCCCACTTGCATCTTAATTAATTTGGCAATTCAAATATGAGGCCCAAACCAATTAATTATACAGATTACTCATTCTAACTCCAAACAAATTAATTGAGAACGCCAATTTGAATTCTTTATTTATTTGCTAAAAAACTGCCGCTTTCAATTTGCCAATTATTTTAACTTTCATGACGTAGATTTACAAGTTGGTCGACGTCAACCCCAAACGTGACCATGAACACATCATTGCAATAATATATATTTTTTGATAAGTTAATCATTTTATCTGTATTATAACAATATGACCTATAAAGATTACAATAATACAAAATAAATTATCTTATAAACATATCGATCTCTCTGTTTAATAATAGCTTGATAGCTTAATATGTAATAAAGTATATAAGATATTTTAGTCATTTACTAAAATCTTATAAACATATCGATCTGTTTAATAATAGCTTGATAGCTTAATATGTAATAAAGTATATAAGATATTTTAGTCATTTACTAAACATATTTTTAGCGCTGTTGGCCCCATGGACCATTCGAGTTATTGGTCGATAAATATTAATGATCAAACCCCATGGATGTATTTTCTTTTTCTAACTATTATTCCAACAAGGAGGCTGTCTTTAATTCATACTCAATTTTAAGTAGATTTTATGATATATTTTTAAACGGGTTATATAAACTACAAGTTATCTGGTTTTTTTTTTTTTTTGAACGCCAACTTTTATTAGCAAAACCTCGCTAGCAAGAAACTGGCCAAGGGCTAAAAACAACACAACAAAAAGAAATTACACATAAAGAGTTTTCCATCTATACCATTTTAACGACCCCATATTTTGATCCAATGAAAATGGTAACTTTCAACCTCTCCACCAATCCTCTCAATATTGATAGGGACGTTCAAAATCCAATTATTCCGAGCTTTCCAAAGACACCAATACGCCAACATAATGATGGATTGAATGCAACTTCTCTTAATAGCCAAACCTAATATAAAATCATAAATTTTAAGCAAGTCCTTGATTGAAAACGCATAGATGATAGGAGGATATTTAATCCACGACTCCACGAGTTGATACTTTGCCAAACCACCGAAGCCACGTAACAAGAAATAAAAATATGCTCAAGCGATTCCTGATCATAGTCATGACAGCCTACATGAACTAGAACCATGGCTTAAACTACAAGTTAAACTACAAGTTATCTATCTAGCTGTCCATAAACAAATCATCCGAATCTTTGAACTATTTCAAAACTAAACCCTTGCTTTTTGGATGACTGCTAGCAGCCCCCCTACAATAAACTATGAGTTAATTCGCATGTTTGCATTCCCAAAAGTATAGTTATTATTTGTCTGCATTAAACGTGGCTGGTCATTCTTTCGACCACATTTGGAATCCACCCATTAAAAATGTCGTTGGCACTTTTAATAACAACAAGGGATTTAAAAATGTATGAACTATCAGCAACATTGTGATTCAAGGAGGCTGTGTTAAATTAAGAACTTTACACTCCAAATTTTGATTCCCTTAAATCTGGAAAGTTTTAAGAATTTAGTCATTTAGGTTGGTAGCTTCTTTTTTTTTTTAAATATTTTGTGTGGTATCATTTTTTCTACGTTAATATGATATGTTCTATAAGCATTTTAATTGCTATTAATTTTTTTCATCATCAAGTGGTATATTTGTTCGTAAATATTCTAAAGAACATAAATGAAGAAAAAAACAAAAAAAACAAGTGGATACCATATCATTTAAAAATAAACAAATAAACAACAATATACAAAGTCTAAATACCATCACCACCACCACCACCATCATCATCATCAATGATCAAAAAATAAACAATATTGTAACTTCAAGGAACAATATCTAGCAAGCATAAAACGAAGTTACGAACGAATATGTAAACGAAGGACCAATTTGTATGACCGATAACATCAATTTCCTAACTCTTCGTTTAAACTTAGGTATTATTACAACACCTAATTGCTTAAACAAGTGGCTCTGATACCACTTCTGTCACGGCCCTCGACCCCACCCTGAACGGGAGCGGGAGCAGTGAAGTAGCCAAGTGGTACCGGTGGTTTATTTTAAAAAGTATTGCAGCGGAAAATTTCATCAGGACCGTGAGTTAGGACAAATATCAGAGTTTTGAAACACCAAATTTTATTTAATAAACAGATGAGAATAAACCCACGTTTTTCAAAGGTAGCTTTAGTATAAAACAACATTTCTTGATTTAGTTTAATTGATAAAATAAGCCACTTCTGTAAGCCTTTTGGTGTCGTATCCAACTCTTATTCCACTCTACTGTAATAACCTGAAAAGCATTTTTAAAACATTTGGTCATCATGAAATATGGGTGAGTTCATTCAGTTTATACAAAAAGAACATATTATATAATTCACAGTATTAAGAGCGATTACAATTGCCCCTATCTTATAATTATCTGGTCCAGTTGTCACTCGACCGAATCTATGACTGTGGTCATATCACTATTGGGTCCTGTCACCCAATAGTGACGTATATCACTAATTAGGCTCGCCCAACTAAGAGTGATAAAACAGCAGTAATGTGCACAATACCCCACTTACTGCTAGTAATTAAAGATTTGCAAAGACTTAATCCATGTAATTATAACTGGAAAATAATTTAAAGTTTTGCAAAACAGTTTGATAAAAAGGAATGACTCACCTTGTTAGCATATAGTCTTGATTAAACAAGCCTCATGATAATTAAGCATCTATTTTATAGTTCTGAATCTTCTGATGATTAAACATCTTGTTTGATAGTAAGTTTATGGATCAGAGTTTTCTGATAGTTAAGCATATAGTTTAACAGAGTGGAATACGTATTAGTGTAAAACCATATCAAACCAAACGATGGTCACGAGATCAGAACCTTAACGAAATTCACAAAGTATAGTCTTATTTAGACAGCACTTTGGCATTCGTTAGTTGGTTCCCGAATCGATCGGATAGAATATCGTATCGGTAATTATTGTTTAGAACACCAACGTATAAAGAGAAGAATAGAAGAAATGAGCAAAGAATAATGAAATCCTAAGCTCCTATTTATAGGTAAGGAGTGTGAAATTTCTAAGAAGTTTCCTTAGTACTTTCTAGGAAATTACATATACCTTTTCTAGGAAGTTACCTATACATTTTCTAGGAAGCTTCCTACCCACATATATATCCTCTTACACCTTCCTTGCACCTTACTCATATGTATCCATTTTCATGTATATCTATTTTGGTGTTTAATTTGCTTAGTTAATTAATCTCACTTAGCTGATTAATTAATCTTAGTTAGCTTAATTAATTAATTTTACTTAGTTTAATTAATCTTATTTAGCTGTTATGTTTACTTATCTATTAAGTTTCTTAATTGCTAAGTTTTACTTAACTATTAAGTTTACTTAATTGCTAAGTATTCTAGTTAAACAGCTCCCTGAGTATGAGTTCTAATTCTAGATATAATGGAACTCGTATTAGTGTATTAACCCAATTCAACTTTAACGATAATCACGAAATCAAAACCCTCACGATGAATGACAAAGTATAGCCGTATACGGGCAACACTTAAACATTCATTGGATCGGTTTCAATTGATCGGATAAAGTATCGTACCAGTGATTAGAGTTATTACCCTAATAACGGGCAGAGTTTCGGGTTTTAGAGTATAATACCGAGCTACTATTTTGTTATAATAGAGGCTAAGAGAAAGAAAAGAATTGAACGAACTGAAATGTGCAGAGCTCGTTCTATTTATAGCTGAAACAGAAGTCTCTCGTGCCCCGCGAGAGTTTCTTCTTCCTTCACGGCCCGCGAGGAACCGTATGGCGGTTTAGGGTATGCTGACTCATGGTGTGGTCTTGACATGTGTGACGACACGTGTCCCTCAACGTGTCCGAATGGAAACAAGTCACTCGTGTCCTGCGAGAGATCTTTCTTCGTTGGTCGCGGCCCGCGACAGAACAAAAATTCATTTTTATTTGATTTCTCAAACAGAATTTCATCATACGTGTTTTGGATTACGATTACGGATTATTGTGGGACTTATTTGAGGGTTGTTACATTTTCCCCACCTTGTTTTAAATCTTGTCCTTGAGATTTGGGCTATGATATCTTTTTGAGGTTATGTCACGTCTTTAAATGACATTGTAATTGAATCAAAATATGTTCAAATTGGATATGAGAACAATTTACAACAAATAGAACTCAATGGTTCAACTGAATAAATTCCAGAAATAGGTATCAAAGGGTCGAAGTGTGATGATATAATCATCAGAATGATTAAGTTTACATGTGTTAGATCAAAAGAAAGATTTATGACCAATACCGAGTTACTTTTATAGACAATAGAATTCACTTGTCAAGAAAAATTTACCTTGGTTGTCAATTATGGTAGATTTATAATTAACAAGCTCAACTGAATAGGAGTACGAAGATGATGTGTCAACTATCGAATCATAATATGAGGAAGAATTAGTGTGTTGACATTATTGAATTACAAAGATACCCCGAAATACATCAAAGTTTAGTGTATGATGGAATTAACACAAAGTTGTATTAAGACCACTTTCAAGGATGAGTCAAGTGAAAGGTATATATAGATTAGTTCAAGCTACAAGTTTAAATCGACGCCACAAGGTGTCGTAGTGATTGAAATAATAGTAGTGGTGATCGAACGAGTTCACCGTGTTTTGAAATCAAATGAAACTTCAATGAAGTAAATCCGAATGTTTATTTTAAACAAATCTAGTAGGATTTTCACTTGAAAATGAAATAATTGAATAATGTTTTTCGATCGAAGATGATAAAGGAATAAAGATCACAAAATGCTCGATCGACCCTGTAAGAACCGTTAAGAGATACACTGAAATATGACATGAATTTGTGTACCATTATCTTAACACACGATTGTGTTAAGATTGCTTTATGATAAACCAACAAAGCGGATTTAATATAAATAAATAATTAATTAATTAAATCTGTACATGATATGTACAAACGAGATTAGCGCAAGCTTCAAATTTGTGGAAACGTCACCAGAAGGTGATCGTGATCAAAGAAACGATTCAATGAAGTTGAAGACCAAACAAGCATGTTATGGTTCAAAACAAATGAGGTGCTTGTTGGGATTATTTCGAATATGATGGCCTCAATCCATCATATGGGACCTTGAATTGAATACGTATTCCGAGCAAGTTCAAACAATTGAACTTGGTTTAAACACAATCTGACATTGAATAAATAAATGTATCGACAAGGAAATTTCGCAATATTTACGACAACAAAACCATGTACGTATCTTGAAAAGAAAATAAGTTTTCAAGAAATTCATTGACTTGATAGCAAGGAGTCAATACTTACAAGAATGCGGATTATCCAGATTAAGAAGCAATAATTTAGATATAGCGATCATTCAAAGTGGAACCACATGCATAACAAACGATGCAGGTGTAACATATAATTTTTTCAAGAATTGAAGAAAATGAGGGTTTGTTATAATGAAATAAATTATCGTGATACAATGACCATTAAGAGGAGTAGAGTTGTGAAAATCTACTCATCAGATGCAAAAGTCGGAATTTCAATAAAAGAATTTTAAGGACTTTCCCTGGAATTTAACGTGATGGTCAATTGTTAGATGACACTACCATGAAATTTCGAACCTGGCGTATTCGTGGTAAATGAGATGAGAGAAATGCGGAGACATGCGTCTTCTCCTTGGTGTGATTTGTGACGTTGCAGGATCGCGTGACAAATCGTCGCATCCTGATTGATAGTTCTCCTACTAGTGAAAACTAGCACCATCGTTGAATTGCTCCATCGTGCCTCCTCAATGATCTTGCCTCGAAATTCGTATGTGACGTATTTCAACCTCCGTTTATGTATAGCTTAAGTTTCGTGAAATCTTGAACGTCCATGCTTTGTTTTGCGTAAATTACCTTATTGATTAACTAAAATAGCATAGATGTCATAATAATGGCGTCCCAACTTAAGGGTTCCCGTCGTTTATATTGTCGCACGAGTTACGAGACAGATGATCAAACGAAATAATGTTCGATATCGGAATTATAGATATATGTGAAACATTCCTGATTATCAATGACACACATGCTCTTGATTTATTCTAAATTGTCAATCGTTATGGCTTTTGGATTTCCTTATAGATATACATATCTATATAATCATAATATACATACCATTCATAAGGTCAATGTATTTAACAGATTTCATATTTTCAAAAGCAGGTCAGACATCAGGTCATAGTGCTATGTAGGGATTTTGTCACTTGTTTGACATATTATACCCCTTCTTACCCGGTTCTCGCCGGAGAGGTAACCCCATCTTACTCGGTTCTCGCCGGAGAGGTAATTATCATTGTATTTCCCATAAATAGATTTTCTCAAATCATGATTTTAAAATGAATCTTTTATCAGGGCTTGTATCAAGAAACAAAGAAATTTGTATTCACATGACGAATTATATTCTAGAATAAAGTAGTAGCAACAAGTACGAAATAATAGTGATCAAGTATTATTTTCGTATTTGCACTGTTTTAGTCATTATTCTTACGGCATACCAATATCTACCATATTATACTTATACAAGTAATTAGCTTCTCTTGAAGCATATATTAAGGCATCTCTCTTAAGTTCGAGTGTAAATACTATCCTGGGTTCTACCAGATAACATCAATTTCCAAACTCTTCGTTTAAACTTAGGTATTATTACAACACCTAATTGCTTAAACAAGTAGCCCTGATACGACTTCTGTCACGGCCCTCGACCCCACCCTGGACGGGAGCGGGAGCCGTGAAGTAGCCAAGTGGTACCGATGGTTTATTTTAAAAAGTATTGCAGCGGAAAATTTCATCAGTACCGTGAGTTAGGAAAAATATCAGAGTTTTGAAACACCAAATTTTATTTATTAAACAGATGAGAATAAACCCACGTTTTTCAAAGGTAGCTTTAGTATAAAACAACATTCACTACGCCAAAATAAGGATACAGCCACACAAAAAAAGTGTGACTATATATCTTTCGTCACACATATTTTTTTCATGTCAGATGTGACCAAAGCTCGAGTCATCGTAGGTATTATACCGCCACGCATACTTTTTAGTGGCCTTAGAACTTATAAGTGTGACTAAATGATACCAACATTTTTGGTTAAAATCTAGCATTTCCTTCATTAAGTGTGGCTAAAGGATTGCAACAGCCACACGAATTTAATTTAAGAGTGACTGTTTCTATTATATAGTTACATATATTTACTAAAAAGTATGTTCTAGCCACATCAATTAAAAAAAGTGTGACAAAAAGGGTTGTTGTAATCAAACATTTTGTCAATTAAGTATGGCTAAAAGGTAGGAACGGCCACATGAATTTATTGTAAGTGTGGCCAATTCTATTACATAGTCACATGAATTTATTATAAGTGTAGCTAAAAACTTTTACTAGATACAGAAAACATTTTTGGAATTTTAAGTGTGACTATTGTCTAACTTTTGGTCACATATATTTGTTTTTCCTATGACATTTGTTATTAGATGGTCACACAATAAAAACAAAGTAATGATGGTGTGGCTATTGTCTAACATTTGGTAACACGTATTTGTTTTTCCTATGACATTTGCTATGATTTCGTCACACAAACAAAAAACAAAGTGATGAAAGTGTGGCTAACGGTTATGTATAGCCACAATAAATTCTGTAATTATAAGTGTGGCTATTTTCTAATTTTTGGTCACATATAACTTTCTTTTCCATGACGTTTGATAACATTCTGTCACACAACAAAAAACAAAGTAACTATGGTGAAGCTAGTGGTTATTTATAGCCACACGAAATTTTGTAATTTTAAGTGTGGCAATCGTCTAACTTTTGGTGACACATATTTTTTGTCATTATACGTGAGCATTTTCGAGTAAATACCCATTTTATTTTCAATTTCTTGTCAAAAACTATAATAAACATAAGAAAATTAAAAACCAAATGCCATTACAGAAGTTTTCAATTTAAACTAGTTTTATACATAGTGCCGCCGTGTTGCGGCACGCTCAACCGAATCATTCTTGGTGTGATGAAATCATTGGCGTTGGTGATGAACAGTCAAACCCTTTTGTCATAACCGCAGATTTCTTCGGTTTAGTTGTAAATTTTGGTTCTGTGACACCATCTGACACAGATCTTTGAGCTTTCAGGTTGGGCTTAGTTGATTTACCGTTCTTCATATCTGTGAACCAGTTCCGTGGCTCCTCAACATCAATAGGTGTAACATCAATCGGCTTCATAGAACTTCCCTTATTCTCAACCTGTTGCATTATTTCACAACATGTACTTTGTTAATTTGTTAGTGATGTCGAAACTAGTCAAAAGCAAAGATGTTATGTGGATAGTAGAAAAGTAAATGGCAAGAAGAATACCTTGACATCTCTGAAAAACGACTTTAGTCCCTCTAATGACTGGTCAAAATTGTCATGCTGTCTGATGGATTTTCTTATCCACTTTGGAATGTAGGTTAGATTTTTTTCTTGGCGGAAGCGCTCATCTGCTTGCAATATTGACCATGATAAGGATTCCAACATCTTTAAAGAGCAATACCTGATAAGTTGACAATTGGCTAGATATAGGTAAGTACGTATATAGGGAATCCTTACCTAGGAAGATTATGGCTCCATAGTTGAACCTGTGTCGCATGCAACGTCCTACACAAAAAAAAAGTATACTCAACATATGAGGTCTCATACCTGTACAACATTACTGGCAAAACTTATCGTGAAATAAGAATGAAAATACCAACTTGCCAAACGACATTACTGGAAACTCACAGATTTTGATTACCTATAGGAAAAATGGAAACTATACAAGGACTTAACAATTCTACTTATTTGTAAAGATGATTCACTTATAATAATAGCCACTACATAAGTACATAGTATTTGGTGGTGGCAAACTGGGCAAGTTGGATGGGTTTGGCCGTTTGGGTAATGGGTTAAGATGGGTTTGGGTTAGGATGGATATAGGTCAGGATGGGTATTTTAAAAAAAAGGTCGGATGGGTGTCTGGCTGAGATCGGTGAAATGATGACCCGTGAGTTCAGGCGTGGTGAAGAGGCGCCCAGCGAGCTCGAGGTGTTGTGCATGGAGGCTAGTAAGTTCTAATTTTTTGCCATTATCTCTTCTTAGTCTAGTAATAAGACTTGGTAATTATTTGTTATAAATGCTTAGATATGCTCCTTTGATCTATATGTTGCATGTATGCAAGTGCGTATTATGTGATATCAACATTCATTGATCCTATAAAGTTGTGCACAAGTATATTAAAAGTCTAAAATCGAGCATACAATAAGGCGCTAAGCATATGTTAACAGAACCCTTTTATTCTATCTTTAGTGTCAATTAGTAGTTTATATGGCTACAACTAGGGGTGTAAACAAGCCCAGAGACTCGAGAGCTACTCGTGATCGGCTCGGTTAAAAGCTCGAACGAGTCGAGCCTTAACGAGCCCGAGCTCGAGCCTGAAATAGAGCTCGTTTAGTTATCGAGGCAGAGCTCGAGCCTGAAATACAAAGCTCGTTTAGGCTCACGAGCCCAAACGAGCCTAAACAAAATTTTAGTTTTTTATATATAATATAATAATGATGATACTAACATTGGTGAGCCAAGCTCGAGCCGAGCTTTGGCTCGC
This sequence comes from Helianthus tuberosus, assembly GCA_030545235.1. Classification (NCBI taxonomy): domain Eukaryota; kingdom Viridiplantae; phylum Streptophyta; class Magnoliopsida; order Asterales; family Asteraceae; genus Helianthus; species Helianthus tuberosus. Next base: position 170,545,204 of record CM060406.1, read on the forward strand.
TTAATCGCTGTTGAAACGAGCTCGAGCCGAGCTTTTAGCTCATTTGAGGTTGTTCTCGAAATAGCTCGAGCCGAGTTGAGCCGAGCTCGAGCTTTGGGTTTTACTCGTGAGCCTAGCTCGAGCTCAGAGAAGTAGGCTCGAACCGAGCCGAGCTTCATAAAAACATAACGAGCCGAGCTCGAGCCTAGTCGGGCTCGGGCTCGGCTCGGCTCGTTTACACCCCTAGCCTACAACAGTCAGGTGGTCTTGTGATGTTAAATAAAAATCACACTTTAACTCTTTATTCATAGACTAGCTAAACTAAAATATTGATACTACCCTCACTATATAAATCAGGCCCAACATTATTTCTCCAATTACAAAAGGAATGGCAAACATTTCAAATTAGGTATTTTGCCTTGTAGCTTTATGTCCAGAAACTAATCTTTTTGTACCAGTTTAGTACATGAGTCCCATCTTTATTTTTAATATATCTGATAATAAAAAAGGACCAAAATGCCCTTCTTAGAAACCCATGGCTCTATTTTTCAATTTTTTTTCAATTTTTGGATGATCCCATCATTATCCTTAATTAACTGCGTCTTTGGCTTTCTTCCATTCCAACCACTTACGCTATATATTGTCCTGACTTGCATGTAGATACTATGACACCTTCCTGTCAAAGTACCAAGAACTTGCAAGACAAAGAAACTGGAAGCAACCTCTTCTAAGTAAGTTTTTCTTTGCACGAAATAGACATTATTACTGTACCTCGAGTCAAATTCTCTTTTATGAAACATGCTTATAAAATCGAAGTTTAAGGTGCTGTGTTATCGGTTTGTAATCACATAAGGGACCATAAATGATTATAACCCATAAGTGTATATTTTGAGAGCACAGGCTGCAGCCGAGACCAATAGAGAAACATTTGTGTTATCTCCTAAAACCGGACTGCAGGAAGACGGTTTCCAATTTGAAATCGTTATGATGATTTGGGATCTTCCATAAACCCGACGCTTCCATTTTAATTCGGATTCGCTTGGGTTTTATCTCATACCCATCCTGACCTACTCTTTTTTTTATCCACCAATTCATAACCCATGCTAACCTAGTGACTAATTTTGTTTGGCCCATCTTAACCCATCTTAAAATTTAAAATACCCATATAAAAAAATAATGATACCTGCTGCCTGATTAAGAGCTCAAAAAGCTTGCTGACAGTACCATTCACTTCCACTAAGAAGACTTTTAGACGATTTAAATGTATCATTGTATTTCTTCTTTTCTGCTACTTGGATATCAAACCTGATAAAAAATTATACCTATCAGCAGGATGTGAAGCATAAAAACAAATACATCCTATCAAAAATACAAATGTACTCGAAAACAGAAAGTGAAGCTTACACATTTGGAAAAGGAATCCCCACAATTATCTAAGATTCCAAAGTGGTAGTCAAGGAACAATACTATAACCATGCTCTAAGGAATTAAAAAAAAAAGAAACAAAGGATACAACCGTTCGAGCATTGTCATCCGAGAAGTCAATTCCTTCTGAGACCTGTACAGCCAGAATATGGCCCTATTAATGATCCAGATGACAGATCAAGATGAGATGAAAACAATAAGAGGAAGGTGACACATCAGGATACCTTTCCTTGACAAACAGCAAGCAATGTAGCTCCCTTTGAGTTCCTCGACAATCAGCGCCAACAGCCGTCCAAATCTACCAATCACCCCATATGACCACTGTTCGCAATCCCCTACAAATACCCTTGTACTCTCCACTGCCGGTCGTTTCTGCAGGGAGGTTACCGGAACTCTTACCAGACAACCAATCCTTCATGAACCCTACATCAGGTATTCAGGTGGCCGATGTCCGTCTCAGTTGTAAACCCACACTATTACCGTGAATCCACCATCGTCGTCGTCATTAGCGGCCACCAGATCTTGTTCCTTCAAGCCCCCTCTTTCTCTCGCGTGTGGTGCGTTTCTGGAAAAATGGAGAATGGGCAGAATCGAGAAGAAATTGAAAGATTTGGTTCTTGGAAACATGAATTTGAAAGATGAAAACTGCAACTACTGGAAGTTTTGGGGAGATTAGTGTTGGAGATGGAGAGGGAACTGAAATTCAGTACTGAAAAATGTAATTTTGAAATTTTTGGAGGAAACTTCTAGTGGCTAATAAACTAATTTTTATCACACAAAATAATGTATTTAGGGCATGTTTGGTTAAGCTTTTCAAAACAACTTATTGGCTTATTGACTTATCAAAAAGCTGATAAGTTGTTTTTGTGTTTGGCTAAGCCAAAAGTCCTTTTAGAAATGGCTTTTTGGAAAGAATAAAAAGTAGGTTTCAAGAACTCACAATATTGTGACTTCTTGGCCAGCTTTTAACTTTTCAAACTACAAATTACCAATATACCCCTTCTTTACCCCCTTATATCTAAAAGAATGCCTATTTTAGTCATTTTACATCAATAAGCTAATCCAAACACTTTTTTTAAAAAACTCTTTTTCAAAAAGTCTTTTTCCCAAATGTCATTTTCCAAAAGTCCCTTTTAACTATAATAAGCTTAGCCAATCATGCCCTTATATTTATTTATATAAATTAATACATACAAAGTTAATAAAAAGTAAATTAAGGTTATATTTTAATTGTATATTTTATATATAAATTTAGGGATGTCAATGGGTCGTGTTTGGCTAATCATATACACATTCCCAGTTGTAAAACAATGTCTCATAGTAGGCTATTGTCCATTGTGATCCATTAAGGTCTAATATGGTCCATTAAGACATACATCAACTATTGTCCATCATGATCCATTAAGGCCCAATATGGTTCACTAAGACATGTATGATCAGCTATTGTCAGTTGTAATCCATTAAGGCCTAATATGGTCCATTAAAACATATATGGTCTACTATTGTCCATTGTGTTCTATTAAGGTCCAATATGGTTTATTAAGACATGTATGATCTACTATTGTCCATTATGATCCATTAAGGCTCAATATGATCCGTTAAGACATGCACGATCTACTATTGTCCATTGTGATCCATTAAGGCCCAATATGGTCCATTAAGACATGTATGATCAACTATTGTCCACTGTGTTCCATTAAGGCTCAATATGGTCCATTAAGACTTGTATGATATATTATTGTCCATTATGATATCCATTAAGGCACAATATGATCCATTAAGACATGCGCAATCTCCTATTTTCCATTGTGATCCATTAAGGCCCAATATGGCCCATTAAGACATTTCTGATCTCCTATTGTCCATTGTGATCCATTAAGGTCCAATATGGTCCATTAAAGCATATATATGTTCTACTATTGTTCATGTTGATCCATTAAGGCCCGATAAGATCCATTAAGACATGCACGACCTACTTTTGAGTTGAATGTAACCCATTAAGACGTGTATGGTCCAATATTGTCCATTGTGATCCATAAAGGCCCAATACGGTCCACTAAGACATACATGATCTATTATTGTTCATGTTGATCTATTATGGCCCAATATGATCCATTAAAACATGCACGACATACTATTAACCATTGTGATCCATTAAGGCCTAATACAATTCATTAAGACATGTATGATCTACTATTGCCCATATTGATCCATTAAGGTCCAATATGATCCATTAAAACATGCACGACCTATTATTGTCAATCGTGATCCATTTAGGCTTACTATTGCTCATTAAGACATCGATGATTCATTTGTTGTTCATTGTGATCCATAAAGACCCAATATGCTTTACTAAACGACAAATATAAGTTTGGAAGGAAATTACTCAATCAATAAAATGTAAATTTATACCTTTATATACTTAAAAAATATATGATTTTAAAAAACTTTTGTTTATAAAATAGAAAATGTATATAAACGTAGCTAATATGTATACATTAGTATATTATTTATAAGAAAACGAGTTATAACGAATATAATTTAGAAAATGTAATTTTTAATATTACTTTGAATTTTAATAATGTAGTAAGAATTTTTTATTAAATAATGTAATTTTTTAAATCATAATATTATTGGAGGGTGAAGTTTTAAAATGATATATTTTGGGGGGGAACTTTTAAAATGAAATATTTTGGAGGGAAATTTTAGATGAAATGATTTAGAAGGAAGTTTAAATTTTATGTTGAAATATATTGGAGGGAATTTTAAAGATTTCAAAAAAAGAAAAGTAATTTTAATCTTTGGTCACATATTTTTCAATGACATTTGGTATCATTCCTCCACACAAAATAAACAAAGTGACCATGGTGTGAAGATTTTTTATGTAAAGCCACAAGATTTTTTATTTTATTTTATGTGTCGCTATTGTCTAACATTTTGTCACACAATATAATATACGTGGCCAGATGTAATAGCTTTTAGTCACATTACCAAACATATATCGTGGCCGTGGAACATATTTTGCCACATTTTTCTTGTGTGACATTTTTTTTCTTATCATGTGGCTAAAGATTTCGAATACACATGTTTTTGGTCACATGAAACAAATACTATGGTCGTAGATCGCATTTCGCCACACTTTTCTAGTGTGGCTAATAGGTGTCACAGTTTTTTTTTATTAAAGTATGGGTAAAGGTTTCAAATACATGTGTTATTAGTCACATGAAAATAAATACTGTAATCTTTGATCACATTTGGCCACACTTTGCTAGTGTGGCTAATATATGTCACATTTTTTTTCTTAAAAGTGTGGCTAAACGTGTCAATACATGTGTTTTTGGTGACATGAAACAAATATATGTGGTCGTAGATCACATTTGGCCACACTTTTCGAGTTGTGGCTTGTAAATGTCACATTATTTTCTTATAGTGTGGCAAAAAGTTTTGAATTGTTCTACAATGGTCACATGAATAAATAAAATGTGTGACTAAGAGTAGGCTAGAAGGTTTTGAAATGTCATTAATGACCTTTAGCCACACATTTATTTGAAAGTGTGGCATGGAGGTTTTTGAAAAAGTGTGGCTGTAGGTCACATTTGACGTAGTGATTTCTTGATTTAGTTTAATTGATAAAATAAGCCACTTCTGTAAGCCTTTTGGTGTCGTATCCAACTCTTATTCCAATCTACTGTAATCACCTGAAACGCGTTTTAAAAACATTTGGTTAGCAGGAAATACGGGTGAGTTCATTCAGTTTATACAAAAAGAACATATTATATAATTCACAGTATTAAGAACGATTACAATTGCCCCTATCTTATAATTATCTAGTCCAGTTGTCACTCGACCGGATCAATGACTGTGGTCATATCACTATTGGGTCCTGTCACCCGATAGTGACGTATATCACTAATTAGGCTCGCCCACCTAAGAGTGATAAAACAACAGTAATGTGCACAATACCCCACTTACTGCCAGTAATTAAAGATTTGCAAAGACTTAATCCATGTAATTATAACTGGAAAATAATTCGAAGTTTTGCAAAACAGTTTGATAAAAAGGAATGACTCACCTTGTTAGCATATAGTCTTGATTAAACAAGCCTCCTGATAATTAAGCATCTATTTTATAGTTCTGAATCTTCTGATGATTAAATATCTTGTTTGATAGTAAGTTTATGGATTGGAGTTTTCTGATAGTTAAACATATAGTTTAATAGAGTGGAATACGTATTAGTGTAAAACGATATCAAACCTAACGATGGTCACGAGATCAGAACGTTAACGAAATTCACAAAGTATAGTCTTATTTTGACAGCACTTTGGCATTCGTTAGTTGGTTCCCGAATCGATCGGATAGAATATCGTAACAGTGATTATTGGTTAGAACACCAACGTATAGAGAGAAGACTAGAAGAAATGAGCAAAGAATAATGAAATCCTAAGCTCCTATTTATAGGTAAGGAGTATGAAATTTCTAGGAAGTTTCCTTTGTACTTTCTAGGAAATTACATATACCTTTTCTAGGAAGTTACCTATACATTCATTTTCTAGGAAGCTTCCTACCCACATATATATATCCTCTTACACCTTTCTTGCACCTTCCTCATATATATCCATTTTCATGTATATCTATTTAGGTGTTTAATTTGCTTAGTTAATTAATCTCACTTAGCTGATTAATTAATCTTACTTAGCTTAATTAATTAATTAATCTTATTTAACTTAATTAATCTTACTTAACTGATTAATTAATCCTACTTAGCTTAATTAATCTTACTTAACTGATTAATTAATCTTACTTAGCTGTTATATTTACTTATCTATTAAGTTTCTTAATTGCTAAGTTTTACTTAACTATTAAGTTTACTTAATTGCTAAGTATTCTAGTTAAACAACTCCCTGAGTATGAGTTCTAATTCTAGATATAATGGAACTCGTATTAGTGTATTAACCAATTCAACTTTAACGATAATCATGAAATCAAAACCCTCACGATGAATGACAAAGTATAGCCGTATACGGGCAGCACTTAAACATTCATTGGATCGGTTTCAATTGATCGGATAAAGTATCGTACCAGTGATTAGAGTTATTACCCTAATAACGGGCAGAGTTTCGGGTTTTAGAGTATAATACCGAGCTACTATTTTGTTATAATAGAGGCTAAGAGAAAGAAAAGAATTGAACGAATTGAAATGTGCCGAGCTCATTCTATTTATAGCTGAAACAGAAGTCTCTCGTGCCCCGCGAGAGTTTCTTCTTCTTCCTTCGCGGCCCGCGAGGAACCGTTGGGCGGTTTAGGGTATGCTGAGTCATGGTGTGGTCTTGACACGTGTGACGACACGTGTCCCTCAACGTGTCCGGATAGAAACAAGTCTCTCGCGCCCCGTGAGAGATCTTTCTTCGTTGGTCGCGGCCCGCGACAGAACAGAAATTCATTCTTATTTGATTTCTCAAACAGAATTTCATCGTACGTGTTTGGGATTACGATTATGGATTATTGTGGGACTTATTTGAGGGTTGTTACAAGGGTGATTACGAGAAGAACCCACATCCTCTTCTTCTCGTGACGAGCCTAACGATGGTTTTAGTTTTGCAGATTGCATCAATCCTAAGAACTTAAGGCGACTAGAAAGAATCTCCAACCAGTGGAACCTAGCCTAAACAAACCGTTTAGCTTAGTGTTTCTTTGTTGGTTATTTGTTTATTTTTCATCTAGTTTTAAAAACTGATTTATTAAATCATCTAGTTTTAAAAACTTGTTAAAGTGGTTATGTGGTCAAAAGGCATGTCCTCCCTCATGGAGACGCAGGTTCGATTCCCATTTGTGTCATTTTCGAGGGACACTAGGCGAAGGGACGGATCGGGGCTTTCATCCCGGGTTCGAACCTGGCGCAGGGTGGGGGGAGAGGGTTTACGGATTCCATCCAGTTCCCACGTATCAGGGGGCACGGTTTCATGCCTGTCGAGGAGTCAACCTTGGACATAGCCCCGAGTAAGGTGGGTTTACACGTTTACACGTGAGATTCTTTAGCGTTCAAAAACAAAAAAAAGGGTTAGATTGGTGAACTGATCGACCACATGGTTTAAATAACCCATTAGATTTTCAAAACAAAGATTTTAGGTTGTTACATGATAGTATGATACGTAAAACCTAACTATTTTAAATGTTGGATGTATCATTAGATTTTTTTAAGGGACAAGGGATATGATATAGTAGTAAGGTGTGTCCATTCTAAGAGATAAAGAATTCAAATTTTATAAGGTGCAAGTATATTAGTAGTTAGGAGTATATTAGATTCTAGATCATAAAAAACCTAGCATTAGATAGTTATTCGATTTTGGAAAAATGTAAAACATTATTGATGAATAATTTGTGATGCGGTGACACTTTTGATATATAGGGTATCTTTGGTAATTGTATTCCATTCCATTCCATTCCATTAGAAAGTTGTAATTACAATGAATAGTGGAATATATTAGATTTATAATTCCATCATATGCAACCAAACAAACATTAAATTTTAAGGGAATTAATTCTAATTCCAAAAGATTATACGAACCAATTGACCCTTTATTATATAATTTCTTTTTTAGAGTTACGCTTTAGATCGTGGGGTATGGTGGGGCAGGGGTTTGGGGCATGGGTTGACACGTGGCTTGAGGGGGGGGGGGGCCCGGGGGGCTTCGCTGGGCTGACCCACATTGAAGACGGTATGGTGCGGCGGGGGTTTGGGGCCATGTCACCTTGCTAGACCCGCCCCACGCCCGGCTTTAAACTCCCGCCTCTTGGGCCACGCCCCAACCCAAGCCCGCCCGGGGTGGTGGCTTCGGCGTTTTCAGCCAACCCACGCCCCAACCCAAGGTCCATACCCCACAGTCTTACGTCAAATGTTGAAATCATGTAAGAATCCTACAGTCTAAAGCACATTGTGGGTAGATGAATATGAACATCCACCACTTTTGATGTTTCCCATTGAGCTGACATGTTGCTTCTTCAGCTATTTTTCTCTGACGTCTATCATATAACAATCCAATTAAATCGTGCTAAAATATTGTTTGTATTACCCCCGATGGGCAGAGGTCACCAGGCGATTTGCCAAGGATGACGTTGGGCTCCCTGGGGGGGGGGGGGGGTATATGTCCCAAATCGAGGAGTAGAACGAAACCTTCCTTATAGAGGGACTTTCTTTACCTAGATGTGTGTGTCGAATTTGCGGGTGAAAACAAAACCTTGAGTTCTTAGATTAGCAACCTATCTGAGAAAAGCAGGCATAATTCTAGTGCGGCTTGTGTGGGTTATATGATATCTTTGTCTTAATCAAATTTTACCTTTGAGTTAAGGATGAGCAAATGGTAATGGGTATGGAAGGTATCAAACTAGTACCCCTACTAAACGATACCGATCGAATTTAAGTATCAATTCGGTACCTATTTTTAACGTTTTTTCAGGACTGGTACTTTTGGTTTGGTATGGTATTTTACCCACTTTTTTACCTTAGAATACCGTACCATACCGATTTTTAGGATCGGTACCGGTATGGTACCGAGTTCATTCCTAGTTTGAGTCACAAGGATTTCAAAAACTTGGTAACTTACCAGAATGAGTTCTACATGCGTGATATTTAACAAAATGCTATTAAGCAAAATATATTATCTTTGTATCTTATACTAAGTATTACATTATCTCATACCTTATAGATGGACTCAAATTCAAGTTTAAGCAAAATCATTTATTACATTTGTTGACTCAAATTCAAGTTTAACCAAAAACATTTATCAATATATTTCTCAAACAAATATTACAATTCATGACATTTACACGTTGAATATATTATATAAGTCCGTGTAAAGTACCCAGTTGCGGGTATAATTCAAATAGAAAACAACCATAGTCATAACTTTCGTTAATATCGTCAATCTCATAGCCATGTGTACTACATGTAGACGAATACACCCCTGACGACACCATGTCCTCACAATCTAATCCAGATGACATCATAGATATTGGTTCTGATGGAACTTGCGAGAGTTCCAAGATCGAATCCCATAGAGTTTTATGATCGGAGAAAGAAACTTGTTTCTGATCCAACGGTTCTAAAGAAGGAAAATCCATAGGTGTATGTTTCATTGATTGAAAACAACTGCCAACCTTATGGTTCTCCATGAATGCATTGGTTTCAAAACTGATAAGGATTGACTTGTCCCTAGGGTCTGGAGCTTCTAAAATGATTTGAGTAGCACTTTGTATATTATTGCAAGTATGGACTCCATTGTATGTTATTTTGTACTTTGATGGCTTGTCATCAATCTTTTGAACATGTTTGGTTGCTTGGCACCCGTGTTCAATCTTATGACTGCACCTATAATAGTTCCTGCGTATTATTACAGACATATTTCTTATTTCTCATGTGTAATGGTAGAACTTCATGAAATTAAATCAAGTTTGAGTCTCTGCTAGGTTTAAATTTGATCACAATGGTACTTGCTAAAACCATTAATGTCAAAGCCATAAGTTTTACCTTTGATATTTTGAGTTGAAAATCGTTTTTTGGCCATACTTTCTCCAAGCATATCCGTCATCAATCAGAGTAGTAATAACTTTTGTAATTGTTGAAACGTTTTTTCTGCATATGCCAAAAAGAAGTAATTATTAGCATCTTTATATATTAATATAGTAATTGTGAGTATGACATATTTTCATCAATATCTCATGGTTGACAGTTGTTTGATTAATGGAGATAATATATGAAATCACAAACCCAAATGTAACTCAACTTGGATCCAATATTATCAACCTCACATCATATGCACATATATAAGGAACAGTAGTATTGATTTTTGCTAGTTAAAATATTATACAATATAAAAGAGACCTTCTTTTGTAAGTTCCTCGTTTCGTTTTTGCAGGTTTCATAGTCTTGATGCTTGAATCAGAAACTTGTGACTTATGATAATTCAAGGTATTTGAAGATCTCACATCATTTGGATTGTGAAGAATCCCGTTGAGGTGAGTAGAGCTTAAGATTGAACGGGTATTATCAAACATCTCCGAGATCTGTATTGTCACGTCAGTAACTGGCTTGATATCAGATTTGATCTTATATGGCTGATGGAGCATTTTATGACCTTATTGGTTAGTATTTGACCTTTTGTACCTCTTGAAATGCTGTGAACAAACTGCTAGGTCAACTTTTCAGCCAAGAGGATCACTGAGCTCGATTAATTGGTTTTGTGAAATCTGTAGCACACCTATCCATATTATAGCAAAATATAATGTATATTTCTATTTAAAAATAACAAAATGTTATTTTCTAAACAAGCTAGTGGCAAATAAATTCTAAACAAATTTGGAGAATGAGATCCACGACCACGCGCTAAACTTAGTGTAATCAAGAAAGAAGACAAGTATGCTTTTACACGTACATACGTGCGAGTGGGTGAAAATGAGTGACATTAAGCTGATTTTTTCTTATGACGCAATAATGAATAAATGCTACTTTTTTTTTTTTGAGTTAATTACATAATTAGTCATGTGGTTTGCACAAAATAACATACTTAGGTACTAATAGTTTAAAATCACATTCTAGGGTATTAACTTTTCATTTTGTAACGCTTGGAGGTATTAACTTCTAAGGTAATAACATAGGTAGTCCCTGTGGTTTGCACAAAATAACATACTTAGGTACTAACAGAATGTGATTTTAAGCCTACAAATAAGCTTAATACACCCAAACGTTACAAAATGAAAAGTTAATACCCTAGAATGTTATTTCAAACTATTAGTACCTAAGTATGTTATTTTGTGCAAACCACAGGGACTAACTATGTAATTAACTCATTTTTTTTAACGGCCAACAAACTCAATCTCGAGCACTCTCGGAGCATCCACTGGACAAACGGAGTACTCCAAGAGTTACCCGAGTCCACCACCAATTCCGGGGAAAACCCGGTAACCCACCCGCACATAGACACGACGGTGAAATTACCGATAAAACCCGTTTGGCTCAAGGATCCAACTCAGGTTTCCCTGGGTCTCCTATCATTGTCCACTAGTGCCTCACTCTGCACTAAGTGGGAGTCGAACCTGCATCTCTCAAAAGAAATGCAAGCCCTCCACCACTTGATCTAGAGATTATTGGCTGTAAATACTACTAAATACCATTTGTTGTTTATTTAAATTTCATGGTCGACAAATAATTCATTTATTTATCATGTTTCCCATTAAATAATTGAGTAAATTGCCATTTCAGTCCCTTAGGTTTGTCCAAATTTGCTATTTTAGTTCAAATAGTTTTTTTTAACCTCTGGGTCCCTGATTTTTCCCTTTTGTTGCCATTTTGATCACAGACCCTAACTCCATCAAAAAAACCTCATTTTTAACTAGGAGTATTTTGGGGATTTTCATTTTAAATCTTTTCAATTGCCATTTTGATCCAATTCTAAAAATTCAAAAAAATTCCAAAAAATCTAAAAAATCAAAAAAATTCTAAAAAAAAAAAAACCATAAAAATAAAAAAATTCTAAAAATCAAAAAAATTCTAAAAAATCAAAAAATTCTAAAAAAATAAAAAAAATCATAAAAATAAAAAAAAAATCTAAAAATAAAAAATTCTAAAAAATAAAAAATAAATAAAAAATCATAAAAATTCTAAAAAATTAAAAAAATTCTAAAAAATCTAAAAACTCAAACTAACATATTTTAAAGTTTCAAATTCAAAAAATGACGATATATTTCTCGTCCAGACGAATATATTTTCAAATTTTATCTATTTTGTTGAGTGAATGAGTGGTCATGATGAGATAGAACCATTTATCCATTAAAAAAAACAAATCTCATTTTAAGGTGACATCTAACACAAACATTCTTACATTTCCACATTAATTATCACCCTTTTGACATTTTTATATATGTTTTCATAGCAAAACTATTTATTACAATAATATTTTTATCTTTAATTTAGTATCAATTAATATAATTTACTAAATATAAATATCATGAAATATAAATTTTATAAACTAAAACATAACATGCATGTTCATTAGTTAGTGGTTCTATCTCATTATGACCACTCATTCACTCAACAAAATAGATAAAACTTGAAAATATATTCGTCTAGACGAGGAATATATCGTCATTTTTTGAATTTGAAACTTTAAAATATGTTTTTTTGAGTTTTTAGATTTTTTTTATTTTTTAGATTTTTTTTTGTTTTTTTAGAATTTTTTTAATTTTTTAGATTTTTTTTGAGTTTTTAGAATATTTGTATTTTTACGTTTTTAGGATATTTTTTGATTTTTTAGAATTTTTTTGATTTTTTTATAATTTTTTGATTTTTTAGAATTTTTATGATTTTTAGATTTTTTTTTATTTTTATGATTATTTTTTTATTTTTTAGAATTTTTTGATTTTTAAGATTTTTTTTTTATTTTTTAGAATTGGATCAAAATGACAATTGAAAAGATTTAAAATGAAAATCCCTAAAATACCCCTAGTTAAAAATGAGGTTTTTGAATTAAGTTAGGGTATGTGATGAAAATGGCAAAAAAAAAGGAAAAGTCAGGGACCCAGATGCGAAAAAAAAAACTATTTTGACTAAAATGATAAATTTGGACAAACCTTAGGGACTAAAATGGCAATTTACTCTAAATAATTTAAAGAGTTAATTACATAGTTAGTCCTTGTGGTTTACCCAAAATAACATACTTAGGTACCAATAGTTTAAAATAAAATTCTAGGGTATTAACTTTTCATTTAACGTTTGGAGGTATTAACGTTATTTGTAGGTTTAAAATAACATTCTATTAGTACCTAAGTATGTTATTTTGTGCAAACCATAGGGACTAACTATGTTAATACCCTAAAAGTTAATACCTACAAACGTTACAAAATGAAAAGTTAATACCCTAGAATGTGATTTTAAACTATTAGTACCTAAGTATGTTACTTTGTGCAAACCACAGGGACTAGCTATGTAATTAACTCTAAGTTAAATATGTGTATATATATAGGGGAATGTTCACTCAGGAAACACTAAAAAAATGAGGAACCGAGAAATCATAAATTAAACATTATGAAAATTCAACTTAACATGTTAAAAATCATTTATTTTTATTCGGTGCTTTTACTACAAATGCATGTAGAAGCTTTCTTAATAAAAAATTCAAAAATTAAAAATATAAAAAGAGTTTAAAAAACAGTTAAAAAAGGTTTAAACAAATTTACAAAAATGATTTTTTTTTATTAGAATAGCTTCTACATGCATTTATAAGAAAAAACGCTGAAAAAATTGATTTTTAACATGTTAAGTTTTTTAGAGGATCTGAATGACTTTTTTAGTATTCCCCAATAAACCTCACACACACACACACACTCTCTCTCTCTCTCTCTCTATATATATATATATATATAATTGATTTTTAACATGTTAAGTTTTTTAGAGGATCTGAATGACTTTTTTAGTGTTCCCCAATAAACCTCACTCTCTCTCTCTCTCTCTCTATATATATATATATATATATATATATATATATCTAAACTACTTTAATAAGCATATAGGAAGGACAGAAATGGTCATTTGCCACTTTACAACCATTTGAAGCCCATTGTACAACCTTTTAAGCACAAAGGTGTTGAAAAATCCTTCAACACACGCGGAGCAGCTCATGGATTCTAACCGGATCCCTTTGACCCGTTTTAATCAAATGGATCCAATATATACTTTCTTTCACTAAATCAAACCCTAAATTCATTTCATTTGCATCCGCCCCCATTCTTCTTCTTCTTCTTCTTCTCTCTCTCTCTCTCAACAGACGCGGTTCTAGGGTTTCAAAACCAGGCGCTCCAAGATCAAGATCTAGGGTTTCTCTGTGATGAATCTCTTTACATCCAACACCAGATCGACTTCCTCATTATCATCACCACCATTTCTAGGGTTTCATTACCAGTCGCTTCAAGATATACGCTTCCTCAGCGATGAATCTCTCCAGATCGACTGGTTTGACCGCTCGGTATCTTTCTTTTTACAGTATCTTTTTTTTTTGTTATTTGAATCGGATATGTGTAATATTTCAGATCTGCCGTTGAGTTGTTCGTGTTAGGGTGCACCGGAATAACCAGATGTGGTATGTGTTCTGTAGTTTAGTTTTTTTTTCTTTAAAGAAGTTTGTATTTTTAATTTGAAGTTGATTATTGTGTTTATCTTGCAAGTATCATCTGGAATTTGAATCGGATCTGTGTAATATTTCAGATCTGCCGTTGAGTTGTTCGTGTTAGGGTGCACCGGAATAGCCAGATGTGGTATGTGTTCTATAGTTTAGTTTTTTTTTCTTTAAAGAAGTTTGTATCTTTAATTTGAAGTTGATTATTGTGTTTATCTTGCAAGTATCATCTGGATTCGATCTGTACACAATTTCAACAAGGTATTGTTTGAGCCGTAGCTTTTTTATTCTGCGAAATGTTTGTTTGTTTACTACTGGATAACCAGATGTGGTATGTGTTCTTTAGTTTAGGTTTTTTTGAAGCCCATTGTACAACCTTTAAAGCACAAAGGTGTTGAAAAATCCTTCAACAACACGCGGACCAGCTCATATAAACTAACCGGATGCATTTGACCCGTTTTAATCAAATGGATCCAATATATACTTTCTTTCACTAAATCTAAACCCTAATTTCATTTCATTCACGTCGAGCCAGGTAATTTTTTCTGCTGAATTTTTTCTGCTGAATTTTTTCTCAGATCTACCGTCATTTTTTGACCTTTTTTGATAAATATTGACAGATCTGCGGTTACACGACTAAGGAATATGAGAACCATAACTTTGCAGATCTGACCGGATCTGGTATGTTTGTAGCTGATTATGTTTGTTACAGATCTGGTATGTTTGTAGCTGATTTACATGCTTATGTTACTGATTATCTTTGTTGCTGTGATGCAAAAGCTGAGCTTGTGTTCTTAATCTGTCTGAACTGAAAGTGCCGAGTCTATGATGCATAAGCTGAGCTTGTGTTCTTAATATGTCTAAACTGAAAGTGTTAAGGCTATGATGCATAAGCTGAGCCTGTGAGGTTACATATTTGTTTCTTGTGCTTAAAACACTTGTACATCATGCTTTAAAGGTTGTTTAAGTTTAGTGGCAAATTACTCTTGTTGTGTACTCCGGATTTTGTGTTCTTAATCTGTCTGAACTGAAAGTGTTTGAGGCTGTGCTGCAAAAGCTGAGCTTGTGTTCTTAATCTGTCTGAACTGAAAGTGTTTGAGGCTGTGATGCAAAAGCTGAGCTTGTGTTCTTAATCTGTCTGAACTGAAAGTGTTTGAGGCTGTGATGCATAACTTAAGTTGAGCTTGTGTTCTTAATATGTCTGAACTGAAAGTGTTGATGCTATGATGCATAAGCTGAGCCTGTGAGGTTACATATGTGTTTCTTGTGCTTAAAACACTTGTACATCATGCTTTAAAGGTTGTTTAAGTTTAGTGGCAAATTACTCTTGTACATCATGCTTTAAAGCGAGGTTACATAACACAATAGACTGTGATGATGATTGTATTTTGAGGGAACATAGATGATCCGAGTAGCAGGGAGTTGGGAGATTATGTTGAGAAGTGTGATGAATATGATTTTTTAGTGTAGATATTAAGGGTTAGATTAAGAACCCTCTGTCTGAACTGAAAGTGTTTGAGGCTGTGATGCAAACGCTGAGCTTGTGTTCTTAATCTGTCTGAACTGAAAGTGTTTGAGGCTGTGATGCAAAAGCTGAGCTTGTGTTCTTAATCTGTCTGAACTGAAAGTGTTTGAGGCTGTGATGCAAAAGCTGAGCTTGTGTTCTTAATGTGTCTGAACTGAAAGTGTTGAGTCTATGATGCATAACTTAAGCTGAGCTTGTGTTCTTAATATGTCTGAACTGAAAGTGTTGAGGCTATGACGCATAAGCTGAGCCTGTGAGGTTACATATGTGTTTCTTGTGCTTAAAACACTTGTACATCATGCTTTAAAGGTTGTTTAAGTTTAGTGGCAAATTACTCTTGTACATCATGCTTTAAAGCGAGGTTACATAACACAATAGACTGTGATGATGATTGTATTTTGAGGGTACTTAGAAGATCCGAGTAGCATCTTGGCGGGGCAATATCCTGGTTGCATAGTTCTCACTCTGCAACCGTGTGTTGCAGCCATGGCTTTACCCGTAGTTGTGTTCATCTCTCAATTACATGTCTGAGTCTTCCAGATGTTTTGAAAGAAAGTATATATTGGATCCATTTGATTAAAACGGGTCAAATGCATCCGGTTAGTTTATATGATGTCACACCCCCAAATTCCCACCTAGGGTATGTCCCTATTAGGAGTGCGACGATCCAACAATGAGCCACTAATTATATCCAACGCATTCGATTAGAAGATCAAGTACTTGATTGTAAATAAAACACTGTCTGTAAATTTAAATGAAAACCAAAGTAATCAGCGGAAGCAAAGTTAACCAGTTTTAAAACCAAAGTAATGTATCAATAAACCAATAAAATAAATACGTCCAGCAAGACCATGCCCACTCCAGCTGCTCCAGATAGCAAGTTCCAAAGTATCTCAGCTAACGACCTACAAGCATGCAAACAAGTGTGTCAGACTACGCTGGTGAGTTCAAGGTTTTGTTAACGTGTGTAGTTACCAGATATCTGTTAAGTCAACTCATCGTTTCGTTTTGGGATTGTTATTAACGTAGGAGAGTCTTATATACTGGAAGTGTGTCCAATATATACCATGGGAGTGTGCCCAATATAACCTGGGAGTGTGCCCAACCCCAATGCCCCTAACCAAGCATTGGTAATGATGTCCAGGTAACTAGATCACGCCCGTCCTTACGGCCCGGTGTGAGGGTGTCAAACCTAATAGCGCTATCAACTAGTTACCCCATTGCCTTACAGGCAACACGGTAGATGATCGATTCTGTGTTCAATAACCAACATCCCAAATAACAGTTTACCCAGTATTCCCTTTAGAAACGTTTACCAGATGTCCCAAACCACCGGGACGCATGCTTAGAAAAGTGCAGTGAACTCACCTTTGATGTGCTCGGTATAGTTAATTACTTGTTTATGGTTGGATACTCGAATCCTAATATGGTTTCATTACCGGTCAGTCTCCATACACAGAAAATCACGTAGATTATACACTTACACATGACACAAATAGTGCACTAATCACTAAATAAGTTGTACAAGTAACATACGTCAATCAATACTGACCATGTATCACAAAAGCGTTTATCACATATGTCCCTTAACCTATACACATGCTATTCACATATCAATTCTACACTATAATGCATACCCTAGTGCCACACTATACCCATTGGCCCACTAGCTTGCGTTCAACAGTAATTTAGGCCCATCCCAGCCGACCCAAACCAGAAAACACATAACTTATATCCATGAATCATGTAATATTAACAATTTCTTGTTAAGAGTCATTGTTCAATCATACACATTTAAAGGGTATCATGGAAATTATTTATTTTGACAATTGAGAATCAAACAACATGAGTGGCCGACAAAAAGCATCTATGAATCAAACAATTGTTTTATGCACACAAATGTCTATGAAATATCATTGGGCCGAATGAAGTTAGTGGCTGCCATTATATTTATTGACACATACAATTCTAATACACAGTTCACAAATATCGACTATAATTGGACCGCACAATTGAGATAGGCTGACACCAATCACATCCATTCACAATAATAAACAACTAACTTATTTATCGATTTTAAATTCCTTGTTCTACCATGTTTTATTCTCATCAAGGCAACATACACATACATCGCATATAATCAATCCGCATTATGATCGCATATAAATCCGAGTAACATGGGCACTTTCAAGTCAAAATAACAATTAGCACACAAGATCATATCAGTCTATTCTTTTAGGAGTAGCATACTCATCAACGAATACACGTAGCAATATCACACAATATGAGAATATGAGAATCAATTAAATGAGATCACTAACCAGAATTAGATTGCTCCAAGTATTGTTTCGAACAATGGGGGGGTCTCTCTTGTCGATCGCAACTAGGGGATAGCAGGTTTTGTTTAGGGTTAATATGTATCTATTGATTTATAGTTACGTAACCTATTTCAATGCTACATGAGGCTTAGTGGGCCGGTGGTCAAATGGGTATTACTAAGCATGACACGTAACCATATGATATGAAAGTTTAGGGGCGGTCCACCCTTTTGACCGAGAACATTGGGCTTAAGCCCACCCAATTACTTAACAAATTAGATTACCAAATTACTTAACCCACTAATTGGCACATAAGAGCGTTTTAACGGTTTCTTGCAGTTAATTAGTTAAACACACGTAACGCATACTTAATCACGTTATACATATAGCTAGTATATTACATACACGGGTGTTTAACAATTTTTATCGTTGTAATGGATACGGAAGGGAAGTAATCAGAAAACAACATCACGTGACTAAGAGACACCGACCTTAAAAGTTTGGGTTGTCACAACATCCCCAACTTGAAAGAAATTTCGTCCCGAAATTTGACAAGTAAGCATGAAAGAATGAGGCGAGCAATCAAGATTGTTGCGGGCTTTGCTCGAGTGTCACATCATCCCCAACTTGAAGAGGAATCTCGTTCCGAGATTCGCCAGCTTTACTAGATTCATGCTTGTCTTTAGGAAAAAGGTGTGAATACTTGAGCTTCATTTGATCTTCTCGCTCCCATGTGAACTCCAGTCCACGCCGCGAGTTCCAACGGACTCTAACAATCGGAATACGACTATGCTTGCGTACTTTGACCTCCCTATCCATGATCTCAATAGGTTCTTCAACAAACTGCAACTTGTCATCGATCCTCAATTCTTGATATGGTACCACTAGCGGGTCGTCTGCAAAACGCTTCTTCAACTGCGAAACATGGAAGACATCGTGAACATTACCCAGCTCAGCAGGTAATTCTAGCTTGTAAGCCACTGTACCGATGCGCTCAAGAACTCTAAACGGCCCAACGTAGCGTGGATTAAGCTTGCCACGCTTTCCAAAACGTACAACACCTTTCCATGGTGAAACTTTCAACATAACGCGGTCACCCACTTCGAATACTACCAGCTTGTTACGTTTGTCGGCATAGGCTTTCTGACGATCACGAGCTGCGGCCATACGTTTCCTGATCTGAACAATCATTTCCGAAGTTTCTAATACTAGCTCAGGACCTGAAATCTGACTGTGACCCACTTCAGCCCAACAGAGAGGTGAACGACATTTCCTCCCATACAATGCTTCAAACGGAGCTGCCTTGATGCTAGTGTGATAACTGTTGTTGTAGGAGAACTCAACCAACGGCAAATGTTTCTCCCATCCTTTCCCAAAATCAATGACACACGCTCGCAACATATCTTCTAGTGTCTGAATAGTGCGCTCACTCTGACCATCAGTCTGTGGGTGGTAAGCCGTGCTCATATCAAGACGTGAGCCAAACGACTTATGCATAGCCTGCCATAACTCTGAAGTAAAACGAGGATCTCGATCAGAAATGATAGAAGTTGGCACCCCATGCCTAGAAACCACTTCCTTAAGGTATACTGCTGCGAGCTAAGAATGCTTATCTGTCTCTTTGATTGCTAGGAAATGCGCTGACTTCGTGAGACGATCAACAATCACCCATATAGTATCGTTCCCAGCCTGGGTTCTCGGTAGCCCTGTGACGAAATCCATGGAGATCTGCTCCCATTTCCACATCGGTATCCCTGGCTGTTGGAGTAGACCCGAAGGTTTCCGGTACTCCGCTTTGACTCTAGCACAAGTCAAACACTTACTCACGTATGTAGCAATGATAGCTTTCATGTTCGGCCACCAGTACAAAACCTTGAGGTCCTGGTACATCTTATCCGACCCCGGATGAATAGAATATTGTGACTTGTGCGCTTCGTCCATCACTAGCTCTCGAAGGTTACCAATTAAAGGAACCCATACCCGTTCCATAATGTAGTGGATACCATCAGACCACTGCTCAAACTTCTTCTGCATACCGCGCAAACCCTCAGCTTCGATGTTTTCTTCCTTTAAGGCCTCGATCTGAGCTGAATGAATCTGAGCAGGTAGATCAGAGTGAATAGTAAGCTGTAGAGCACAAACACGCTTCGATTTCGGTTCCTTGCGACTAAGAGCATCAGCTACAACGTTAGCTTTACCCGGATGGTACTTGATGGCACACTCATAATCGTTGAAGAGCTCAATCCATCGACGCTGCCGCATATTCAATTCCTTCTGGTCGAAGATATGCTGGAGACTCCTGTGATCGGTATAGATGGTGCATTTGGTACTGTCCAAGTAATGCCTCCAAGTAAATCCAAAAACCATGGTTTCCACCACTAGTTGTGTGTCGTGCAATTCCTCTTTGGAACTCCATTACGTAAGTCATCACTCTCTTGCGTTGCGTCGACGTGTAACTGGGACTCTGATTCGAACCATAATGATATACCACCGAATCACCCACACCCTCGGGTAGGGACGATGCTTCAGCGCATTGCAGAGTTGGGATTCGAAAGCTGAAAAGACGTCCTCCTGTCCTGTCTTTCACGAACACAACACCCGACTGTGATAAAGAGATTTAAGCTACACGACTTCCGAAAATCCTACGATTATCTGCGATAGCATCAAGCGAGACCAAGAAATTGTTGTATCCTCGAACGGGCCTTAGCGAGATCCACGTGCATTCCCACTTCGTTGATTATATGACCCAAAAAGGTTACCTCTTGAATTTAGAAGTTACATTTATTAAGACTTCGCGCGGGGTGGCTCCTCCCCCAGGAGCTCTCAAATAAGATACAAAGCTGTCCATGATTCTCTTTTCTCCTGGAAAGGATTCAAACGTCCCCCAATAGCATGGTGGGTTCACATGGTCTATAAAGCTGCTGGTGTGATAATTACCCCAATGGTCATGGAATACAAAGTCGTATGGCCGAATTGCGTCTGATAAGCCACTTTAAGAACATTTTCCCCTTGGACTTGCATCTGCTAATAGTTTGCTCGTATATCAATCCTTTAATGAAAGTTCGTCCCTTGCAACTAGTCGACAGGTTGTCAATACATGGTCGAGGCAAACAGTTCCCAACTGTCGCCTTGATGAGTTCTCGATAGTCAGTACACGCACAAAAACGCTTATCTTCACGAATGAAACTGGGGCTCCCCAAAGCGAAAACTAGGTTCCTGTCCAACAGTTCTCATATTAGCTTATACAGTTCTTGTAACCCTCCTGGTGCAAGATGGTAAGAGTACGAGTACTCGGAGCTGCCTCTGGCGTGAGATCAACTGAGATTCCGACTAACAGTTGTGGTAGTAAACCTGGAAGTTCCCCGAATAACACACTGAGGCGAGTCACAACAATTGGTGGATCCTCGATCCTATTTTCCTTAGCCTTATCATCAGGAACGGTTGCTAATATAGTGGGGTCATGCCTCCGTAGATGCTTCTGGGCCCTCATAGCCAAAATGGTGCTAGCCCTTGCACTAGTCTAACGCTTTAGAACAAATAACAATTCACCACACAAAATTTTCTCCCCACTAGGTACATTCGCGCGAGTTCTGGATATCCAGTCCACACTAACTACTGCATTGTAGCCATCAAGGATAGTAGAAAGAAAATCGGTGTCGAATACATGTCCCACAAGGTCGAGTTTGCATTCCAACTAACATATGCGGTTTCATCTGACTTGCCATCAGCCGATTCCATAGCAGGTTCGGTTTCAAGAAGCATCAGGGTTAAGCAAAGCAGTGATGAAGCGATTAGTTACTAAGAACATGTAGGCCACCATGTTGCTATAATCCTGGCGTTGCCCACGCCAATCCTAAGTGTCCTTCGCGAGTACCATATCCAGTGTTGTTGCTACTACTACTAGAATTCCCGAAACTGTCATTGCTCCTTGGGTTGTTGGCGTCTTGCCTTAACATCGGCCATTCCCTGTTGAAGCCACCATCATTTCCATACCGAAAGTCATGATTTGCGAGTACCTTGCTGTCATCGTGACTGTTGCTTCTAATGTTGTTGCTCGAAATGGAGTCCTGCAATCTTTCACCAGCAATGTCCATCTCTCCACATTCCGTGCCACGTTCCAAGGCGCTACTCATTGTGCTGGCAGTTACACATTCCACATCATGGCCAATAGTCATCGTTTATGTCCTGATTGATTCGTAAAAGTCGGCTCCCATAAGTTGTTGACTAGGGTTTAGGATTCGTTTGGCGTCAAATTGTTGATGTTCGTTACTGATAGTCAGGGTCGTCCAATTACCGAAGTTGGTAAAGTACTATGCTCATCCTCTTGTCCATCGTTCTTGCAAGTTGGTCGAGTAATACACAGTACGTTGCTAGGGTGTTGCAGAAACGATCGCACTTACAGAATCTAAGGTGTCAATACACAGAGTTCCAACCAATGAAAAGGAGTGAGAAGGTATCGACCAATCATTCGACGCTGCAACATCCAACTCAGGGATGTTCGTACAAGAACCTAACATTCTACCCGGTTCGCTAGGCGTTCAGATGGGTGTTCAGGTAATACTCGATGGCATCGAGATTCGAAAGGAATCAGAGAGAGGTGAAAAGGTCACATTCGAGTAGGAGACGATCACTGTTATGACTCCTATAAATTTGTTACGTTTCACACTGATCAAATAACAGAGCGGAACCCCTTCTTCACTTGTTAAGCCTAACTGGGACTCACATGCACCCCACATTATTATTATGTGTGCACCCACAATAATGCTGTGATTTGCATGCTCATCTCAGCTCATCCTAACTCATGTCGAATGGTTCCTCAAACTCTAGTAGCATACAAAGAGTATCACAAAACGTGAGTCACGAATGTTTAGGGAAATACCACCCTATCAGTCACACAACATGTGCAAGTAATACGTAAATTCATACTGTTGTGTTAAACGTGGAATCACATGTAATATCATATGTAAGTGTTCACTAGTTACGCAGTACAATGAGTGTACGAGAGATGAACCTTGCAGTCTGGAGCTGAGTGTCATGGTCGTATTCTTTGTTGTCAGAACTGTTCGGTTATAGTCTGGTTTTATAAAAACATTTTTAAAACCAAGTTCACTATAACCAGTGGCTCTGATACCAAACTGTCACACCCCCAAATTCCCACCTAGGGTATGTCCCTATTAGGAGTGCGACGATCCAACAATGAGCCACTAATTATATCCAACGCATTCGATTAGAAGATCAAGTACTTGATTGTAAATAAAACACTGTCTGTAAATTTAAATGAAAACCAAAGTAATCAGCGGAAGCAAAGTTAACCAGTTTTAAAACCAAAGTAATGTATCAATAAACCAATAAAATAAATACGTCCAGCAAGACCATGCCCACTCCAGCTGCTCCAGATAGCAAGTTCCAAAGTATCTCAGCTAACGACCTACAAGCATGCAAACAAGTGTGTCAGACTACGCTGGTGAGTTCAAGGTTTTGTTAACGTGTGTAGTTACCAGATATCTGTTAAGTCAACTCATCGTTTCGTTTTGGGATTGTTATTAACGTAGGAGAGTCTTATATACTGGAAGTGTGTCCAATATATACCATGGGAGTGTGCCCAATATAACCTGGGAGTGTGCCCAACCCCAATGCCCCTAACCAAGCATTGGTAATGATGTCCAGGTAACTAGATCACGCCCGTCCTTACGGCCCGGTGTGAGGGTGTCAAACCTAATAGCGCTATCAACTAGTTACCCCATTGCCTTACAGGCAACACGGTAGATGATCGATTCTGTGTTCAATAACCAACATCCCAAATAACAGTTTACCCAGTATTCCCTTTAGAAACGTTTACCAGATGTCCCAAACCACCGGGACGCATGCTTAGAAAAGTGCAGTGAACTCACCTTTGATGTGCTCGGTATAGTTAATTACTTGTTTATGGTTGGATACTCGAATCCTAATATGGTTTCATTACCGGTCAGTCTCCATACACAGAAAATCACGTAGATTATACACTTACACATGACACAAATAGTGCACTAATCACTAAATAAGTTGTACAAGTAACATACGTCAATCAATACTGACCATGTATCACAAAAGCGTTTATCACATATGTCCCTTAACCTATACACATGCTATTCACATATCAATTCTACACTATAATGCATACCCTAGTGCCACACTATACCCATTGGCCCACTAGCTTGCGTTCAACAGTAATTTAGGCCCATCCCAGCCGACCCAAACCAGAAAACACATAACTTATATCCATGAATCATGTAATATTAACAATTTCTTGTTAACAGTCATTGTTCAATCATACACATTTAAAGGGTATCATGGAAATTATTTATTTTGACAATTGAGAATCAAACAACATGAGTGGCCGACAAAAAGCATCTATGAATCAAACAATTGTTTTATGCACACAAATGTCTATGAAATATCATTGGACCGAATGAAGTTAGTGGCTGCCATTATATTTATTGACACATACAATTCTAATACACAGTTCACAAATATCGACTATAATTGGACCGCACAATTGAGATAGGCTGACACCAATCACATCCATTCACAATAATAAACAACTAACTTATTTATCGATTTTAAATTCCTTGTTCTACCATGTTTTATTCTCATCAAGGAAACATACACATACATCGCATATAATCAATCCGCATTATGATCGCATATAAATCCGAGTAACATGGGCACTTTCAAGTCAAAATAACAATTAGCACACAAGATCATATCAGTCTATTCTTTTAGGAGTAGCATACTCATCAACGAATACACGTAGCAATATCACACAATATGAGAATATGAGAATCAATTAAATGAGATCACTAACCAGAATTAGATTGCTCCAAGTATTGTTTCGAACAGTGGGGGGGTCTCTCTTGTCGATCGCAACTAGGGGATAGCAGGTTTTGTTTAGGGTTAATATGTATCTATTGATTTATAGTTACGTAACCTATTTCAATGCTACATGAGGCTTAGTGGGCCGGTGGTCAAATGGGTATTACTAAGCATGATACGTAACCATATGATATGAAAGTTTAGGGGCGGTCCACCCTTTTGACCGAGAACATTGGGCTTAAGCCCACCCAATTACTTAACAAATTAGATTACCAAATTACTTAACCCACTAATTGGCACATAAGAGCGTTTTAACGGTTTCTTGCAGTTAATTAGTTAAACACACGTAACGCATACTTAATCACGTTATACATATAGCTAGTATATTACATACACGGGTGTTTAACAATTTTTATCGTTGTAATGGATACGGAAGGGAAGTAATCAGAAAACAACATCACGTGACTAAGAGACACCGACCTTAAAAGTTTGGGTTGTCACATATGAGCTGGTCCGCGTGTTGTTGAAGTATTTTTCAACACCTTTGTGCTTAAAAGGTTGTACAATGGGCTTCAAATGGTTGTAAAGTGGCAAATGACCATTTCTGTCCTTCCTATATGCTTATTAAAGTAGTATAGAGTATAGATATAGATACTGATTATGTTTGTTACAGATCTGGTATGTTTGTAGCTGATTTACATGCTTATGTTACTGAAGGTTTTAGTATCTAAGTTGAGTGCTTCTAGAGTTGTGATGAATTGTGATGAATGTAGTTGAATTTATAGACTTCCAAGCATGCTTCCTTTCTGACAAATCCGAACAGTGTTTGCTTTTACAGCTGTATTTGAACAGTCATCGTCAGTAAAAAATTCAAAAAGGATAGCGGTAAAATATTTTGGATTCTGAAAGGTTGTCAACTGTTCAAAGACTTTTTGTGAAAAGTCTTTGAAAGGTTGTCAAGTGTTCAACTGTAAGATCAGGAGTTTGGTTTCTGAAAAAGTTTTCGAAAGTCTTTCTGACAAGTTACTGTTCAATTTTTTTGTCATAAAAAAATACTAAATCAATTTTTACTTTAAATTCAAAAAGTTTATTAAAAATAGTTATAATTTGATGCAAGTGCAAAGCTGTTTAGAGTTTTAACCTGATTCATTACTTTAAATCAATTGTTACTTTAAATTCAAAAAGTTTATTAAAAAGAGTTATAATGTGATGCAAAAGCTAAGCTTGTGTTCTTAATCTGTCTGAACTCAAAGTATTGAGTTTATGATGCATAGGCTGAGCTTGTGTTCTTAATCTGTCTGAACTCAAAGTGTTTGAGGCTGTGATGCAAAAGCTGAGCTTGTGTTCTTAATATGTCTGAACTGAAAGTGTTGAGGCTATGATGCATAAGCTGAGCCTGTGAGGTTACATATGTGTTTCTTGTGCTTAAAACACTTGTACATCATGCTTTAAAGGTACATAGAAGATCCGAGTAGCATCTTGGCGGGGCAATATCCTGGTTGCATAGTTCTCACTCTGGAACCTTGTGTTGCAGCCATGGCTTTACCTGTAGTTGTGTTCATCTCTCTATTACATGTCTGAGTCTTCCAGATGTTTTGATAAGCAAATGAGCAGGAGGTGTATCGAAATCAATCAGCCATAGTTTGATGTTTATTGTGATATTTTGCTTACCCAACATATATTGAACCGATTTGGAGTTGCTAGGGTTTTAGTATGAAAGCAAAACAGAGAACAAATAGAGTATTTAGTCTGAGTGAAAGAAAGTATATATCCGGAGGGTTCTTCATGTTTGTTTTGCTTTTAAAAAAAACGGAGTGTGTTTATTGGTCATTTGAATGTGTTTCATTCGATGATAATCAGTTAGTATTTGGGTATTTTGGGTACTTCATGTTTGTTTTGCTTGTGAAAAAACAGAGGGTTCTTAATCTGTAGCATTCATACACGAAACACTTGTACATCATGCTTTAAAGGTTGTTTAAGTTTAGTGGCAAATTACTCTTGTACATCATGCTTTAAAGCGAGGTTACATAACACAATAGACTGTGATGATGATTGTATTTTGAGGGTACATAGAAGATCCGAGTAGCATCTTGGCAGGGCAATATCCAAGTTGTATAGTTCTCACTCTGCAACCGTGTATTGCAGCCATGGCTTTACCCGTAGTTGTGTTCATCTCTCAATTACATGTCTGAGTCTTCCAGATGTTTTGATAAGCAAATGAGCAGGTTATGATGCATAATATGTCTGAACTGAAAGTGTTTAGGCTATGATGCATAAGCTGAGCCTGTGAGGTTATGATGCATAATATGTCTGAACTGAAGTCAAGTTGGGTCCAAGGTGAATGCTGGAGTACTTTAGAAGTCAAGTTGGATCCAAGGTGAATGCTGGAGTACTTTAGAAGTCAAGTGGGAGTTGTGGCTTTCGCTGCGATATGGAGACTTTGGACGAGTAGAAACGAGAAAGAATTTAATGGCAACAACATTCCGATCGCTAAAGTGTACCAGTTTTGTTTTGATAGTCATTATGTATGATTTCAGAAGCTTTGACCATGTTGATATGTGTATTTCAATTTGTTGTATTTATGAACACAGATTATATTAAGAAAAAAAGAAAGTTATTTTTTTATTGTGTAATAATCATCTTCTTAGAGTTTTGGCGTGGTTTGATTTCATTCTTTGATGCGCAATGGAAAGAATCTTACTTTCACTTATACTTGTAGCATTCATACACGAAAACTGACCCGACTTGAGACCAACCCAAAATTCATACAAAGTGGTTTAGTTATATTCTTTTGACTAAATGAATATTTTTTAGTTATACTTGTAGCATTCATACACGAAAACTTACTTTCACTTATACTTATATATTCTTTTAACTAAATGAATATTTTTTTTTCATGGGTTACATTTTATTTTTCATGGGTTACATTTTAATTTTGTTAGATCCCTGTTTGATTTGTTAACCCGTCCTATTCATTTCCACCTTTGATTTATATTTTAACTTTCAGGCTGTAATGAAGGTTCTACCATAACTAAACGGAAAACGGACAGGTGTCGCCTTTAGACAAAACGTATATTAAATCTAAACTTTTAATACATACAATACCGAGACAAAACGTCATACCAACTTCGTAGACTTGACAGAACTTACAGACTTGATAACAAAAGACCGTAACATACAATACAGAGACAAGCAATTGTGGATCTTTGCTGACGGGTGCACTTCAGAATGTAGCAGATATGAATGAATATAACCCCAGTGGTAGATATGTAATTAGCGAGCTCTGGAATTTCAAGGAAAATCGAAGAGCTACACTGGGGTTATATTCATTCATATCAACCAGTTCCTGGTGTGCACCGTACCATCTTCTAGGAGGTTGTCAAGTGTTCTCACCTTCGTAGTTGGTGTTTTGCGTATCTTTACATCCGCAGCCATTTTGTACAAACAAACCTGAACAAAGCAAAACAAATCAACCCCCTGTTTTTTCAAAGCAAAACAAACATGAAGAACCCAAAATACCCAAATACTAACTGATTATCATCGAATCAAACACATTCAAATGACCAATAAACACACTCTGTTTTTTCAAAGCAAAACAAACATGAAGAACCCTCTGTTTTTTCAAAGCAAAACAAACATGAAGAACCCAAAATACCCAAATACTAACTGATTATCATCGAATCAAACACATTCAAATGACCAATAAACACACTCTGTTTTTTCAAAGCAAAACAAACATGAAGAACCCTCTGTTTTTTCACAAGCAAAACAAACATGAAGTACCCAAAATACCCAAATACTAACTGATTATCATCGAATCAAACACATTCAAATGACCAATAAAGACACTCTGTTTTTTCAAAGCAAAACAAACATGAAGAACCCTCTGTTTTTTCACAAGCAAAACAAACATGAAGTACCCAAAATACCCAAATAACTGATTATCATCGAATCAAACACATTCAAATGACCAATAAACACACTCTGTTTTTTCAAAGCAAAACAAACATGAAGAACCCAAAATACCCAAATACTAACTGATTATCATCGAATCAAACACATTCAAATGACCAATAAACACACTCTGTTTTTTCAAAGCAAAACAAACATGAAGAACCCTCTGTTTTTTCAAAGCAAAACAAACATGAAGAACCCAAAATACCCAAATACTAACTGATTATCATCGAGTCAAACACATTCAAATGACCAATAAACACACTCTGTTTTTTCAAAGCAAAACAAACATGAAGAACCCTCTGTTTTTTCACAAGCCAAACAAACATGAAGTACCCAAAATACCCAAATACTAACTGATTATCATCGAATCAAACACATTCAAATGACCAATAAACACACTCTGTTTTTTCAAAGCAAAACAAACATGAAGAACCCTCTGTTTTTTCACAAGCAAAACAAACATAAAGAACCCAAAATACCCAAATACCCAAATAACATGATGAAACCCTCTGTTTTTTCATCGAATCAAACCATAAATCAAAATGAGGAACACATTCAAATCATCGAATCAAACCAAAAATACCCAAATAACACATTCAAATCATCGAATCAAACCAAAAATGCCCAAATAACACATTCTAATCATCGAATCAAACCAAAAATCAATGAGGAACACATCAATCCGAAACTGATCCGATCAGTTCTTTTTAAACAGTTCTCAAACAACCAAGTATCATAGTTTCAATAAACAACCTACATCTATACTCTAATCAGCCAAATGATCACATGAGATCTGAAACTATAGAATCAAACAAAACCAAACCTCTGTTTTGAAGATGAACCTGATGAAGATGATGAAGATGAAGAAGATGATCAGTTCGATGAAGATGAATGAGTGCTCGATTCGATGAAGATGAGCTGTTGAATGTCGATGAAGATGATGATGATGATGATGATGATATCGCCGGTGTTGGGAGTTGGGAGATTATGTTTGAGAAGTGTGATGAATATGATTTTTTAGTGTAGATATTAAGGGTTAGGTTAAGTTTTTTAATATATTGTATTTCAATAGTTATCTAAGTTTTTTAATATGATGGTATAGTCTTAGTAATAAATTGATTATATAATACATGTTAGGTTGTTAGATAACTACAAATACCATTGTTTAGTGGATAGTATAAAGTTGCATACCGTACTGAAACAGTGGGAATGTTATTATTAGAGGCCAAAGAGAAAACAATACCCAATAATGACATTGCTATATAGTGTTACAATTAGGAGCCTTTGTATTTGATCCTAATCCCTATAATATTAATCATCAGAATTCAGATGGTAAAGTCCCAACAAGATCATTCGTAATTCCAATCATACAAACATATCATGAATAAGAAAACTAACTTAAGTACTATACAATTTATCACGAGACGACTGATAAACTAACGGTAAACAAATATCCTATTGTAAATCGCCACCCCGCCTCATCGCGCGGGTAGAGGACTAACAGAAAAACCTGTGCCATCTACTGTTTTGTCCAACTACTTGACTGTTTTGAACTCTTCTTGTTTTTAATTACATCTACTTCCTTGTTTTGTACTATTCTTGTAGAAGATCACCAAATAATCGATAAACTAACAGAAAAACCTGTGCCATTATATCACGAATAAGAAAACTAACTTAAGTACTATACAATATTTCACGAGACGACGGATAAACTAACGGTAAACAATTATACTATTGTAAATTGCCACTCCCGCCGCATCGCGCGGGTAAGTGACTAGTATATATATATATATATATATATACACACACACACATATATATATATATATAGAGAGAGAGAGAGAGAGAGAATCCGAATCAAGAGAAAACTCCTATTAGTTAAGAGAACTTAGATAACCCGACTTTTTCGTGGGACTTTTCCCCCATTTCTTTCACACACCTAAATTAAATTGTTACAAAAAATGGATGTAAAAAATCGAACTGATGTTTTCAGCCCCTTACAGCTATTGTAAATATCCTAATCACGAGAAAACTCCTATGAGTTATAGGAGAATTTAGAGAACCCGGCTTTTCCGCGCGAGTTTGTCCCCATTTTTTCACACACCTAAATTAAAATGTTACAAAAACGGATATAAAAAAATCGAATTGGTGTTTTCGGCCCCTTACAACTGTTTTAAAAAACCGATGACATCAGCTTTTTACAGCATTTATGGCTGTTGTAAATAAAAAAAGAATGTTTTTGTAAAGGTTGGTTTTTTAGGATTTTGACGACTGTCGCAAGGGTCAATAAAAAACCTAACTAAACTACGTAGATAGCGTAAGTAGGGTATCATAGCGACATGTCTATTAAGTCACATTATTACTTATTAGTCAAAATCCAAGTAATCAGACCTAAGGGTTCCACATTCATACTTAAGTATTCTTAGGACAACTTATGGAATCAAGTCTTAATGTCCAAGTTTTAGTCATCCTGGTGCCTAAGATGTCCTGGTTAAAGCCAAGGTATTCTCACTTCATTACCTAATTCACTAAAACCTCGGGCTCTGATACAAACTTTAACACCACACCTGTAACTCGGGTGATTATGTACAATTGATACATTTACATCAAAAGCAAACTAAAATTTCATAGAAACTTATAGTCTAAGTAGAACATATTATTTATTTACGATAGTCAACATCTACGTCTTCATGTCTCAATTGTCTTCTCTCTATTTCTAAGAGTGTCTCACTGATTACCTGTGACATGTATACTCAAACGACGTCAGCTATATATTGGTGAGCTCATGTTATACAGTTTAAAAAAAAACACAATTGACATGCATGTAACATGGTTTTGATATTTTGGGCCAAGGGCAACCCTATTCCATTCATGACCTTTTCACAACCACCAGCAATGGGCTTGTCATACCCCCGGGCCATCACATAAGTATGGTAGTATTGTGACGCATACGAGGAATCTTATCCTCTTTTCAGACAGTTCCAACACATCCCATTAAGCATATAAGGATCCAAATATACCCCTACCGATAATTGCACATTACAACATTCTTAAATTATTAATTACCAACTGAGACATAATGAGTATACAATCACAGTTTATAAATAAACATGATAACTCTCATGTTTCACAGTTGTTAAACAACTGCTAGTACGACCGGGTACTATTTCAGAGTCATGACACAATTACATAATCCTTGGTTAGGCAATGGTACACCTAACTAGTCATTATCATGGTTGAATATTGGTTAACACTGTCTTGTTTAGGCATGGTTGATCAGTCCATGCCTAACTAAGGCTAGGCTACCCAATACTCATCCCTGACAATAATCCTAATACCTAAAAATAATACTAACACTAATAATAATAATAATAATAATAATAATAATAATAATATTAACTACTAAAAATAAATAATAAATAACTAAACATAAACTTTAACGAGAGCATACCTTAAAACTATCTACGGGAATTTGATGTAGAGTATCCCTACTCAAGCTCCTACTCGTGCTCCAAAAACGACTACTAACAACACCCAATGGGGTATCGTATGCTCGGGATTCTCTATACTAAAGCATTCCTGTTAAAAGAAACCGATGCTCTAATGGTCAAATATATGTCTTTATTTATAAAGTAAAGCTTGCAGCTCAATTATATGACTTAGGCGATGTGGGACTTAGGTGATATGCTTGCTTACTAGCTTAGTTTACGTAAGTATGTTTGTGTGTTATAATTTATATTATTATTATTATTATTATTATAATTAATTGAGCTGCTTCACTCGTTTTTCTCGTATAATTTTTAAAATATAACGTTTTATAAAACGACAAATATGTTATTGAGATGAGATTATGTATATCTACGTTTTAACCCAAGTTTCATTAAAAACGAAGTAGGGTCAAATATAATATAATATATTTTATTATTATTGTTAGATGGCCTCCTATAATATTAAATACCCGCCGAGGTAACTCATATTTAAATATGACTATCTTACTAGATACTTACTCGTTAGACAATATATGAGATATGAGTTATATATATTTTTATTTTTGTCTGCATAATGGGGTGTTACATGAGGAGGTGGTATCATGGTTGGAAGCCAAAGCTTCCATTATTCACACCTTACCAAAACAAAAGTCTCACAACATTGAAGGTTGAGGACTTGGATGATTTAACACTTTGTAGGTCACTTGGGACCTTTGGGGCAACAAGTATTCGAGGTTATGAACCTCTAATCTTCTAGAAATTAACCATTTCACAAGTCCCATAACATGAGCTTAGTTGGGAGCAAGGATGTTGCAAGATTTCCACAAGATGAGCAAGAAACAAGATAAACTATAAAAGTTCTATAAAACATAAATTAAATCCGACTTTGGACCTCAAGTTTGGTGAGGTACCACCTTGTTACACTTTGGTGAATATTGGGTAACATCCTTAGAGGTTTTCCAAGTAGTTTGATACAAGAATACAAGAAGAAAATGGAGGAGAAGGTGCTCAAAGCTCACTGTTTTGAGACTTGGTACAATATGCCTAACTTGGAGATTTTGAGAAGATTAAGAGGATTAAAGAGTGAATTTGAGGTGTGTAAAGGGTGGAAGAGTTGTGAAAGGCTTATATATATAGTGGGGGATTAGGGTTTGGGTTTAAAGGATGTTAAAAGGTGATTGGAGAAGAAAGGAGGTGGAAAAAGAGGTCTAATCTACGAGTTTGTAACAATTATGCCCATCAGACAGGTCTTGCGGACTGTAAGGACCTTTAGAAGTTTTTTTTTTAATCCTTGATGTTCAGTTGTTTTTTCGTTTGTGCACTTTCGTCAATACGTTAATTGTTGTCAGGGCATTGTAGGACATGTACAAATGTCTATAGCATGCATGAGTAGGTATAATATTCCGAACATAAAATAACCATAAAGTATGATTTGGTTTCCTATGTGACATGCGTTTTCGAGATTGATTAAATATTATGTATGTACAAATAAACAAGAGTGAATAAAAATAAATTTCTATTATGATCAAACTCTCCAGATTACAAGGATTGAAACGAAATATGAATACAAGTTTTCTAAAAATAGAAAGTATAAAAATGCAGAACATTACAATTTTAACCCTTGTAAATCCTTAGTTAATCATGTTAAAAAGATTGAAACGAAATATGAATACAAATTTTCTAAAAATAGAAAGTATAAAAATGCAGAACATTACAATTTTAACCCTTGTAAATCCTTAGTTAATCATGTTAAAAAGATTGAAACGAAATATGAATACAAATTTTCTAAAAATAGAAAGTATAAAAATGCAGAACATTACAATTTTAACCCTTGTAAATCCTTAGTTAATCATGTTTTTAACATAACTTATATTTTTATAAATTTCGGCATGGTGTCCCCTAAATTACCACTAATTCCCTTTAATCAACATCATAATCAATTTCCTCAAATCATTAAGAACAACTTTTCTACATTTTCAAAAAAACTTAAGATCATGAAAAATTATACAAACCCTAAATCTTCTAAAAATACTTTTCATGTTCATCCATTTTAAAAAAAAAAAGTTCATACCAACATATTTCCTATACTTTTTAAATCAAGATCGATGAACATGAAGTTTATGCAAATTTATATAAACTTTAAAAATACTTTAAAATCAACTTTCAAGATCATCCATGCTTTTAAAGAATTTCATAACATCATGTTACTTGTATATCATACTAGATTACTTTTTTATTACTAACTTTACGTGTTTATTATGTATACTTTCATATTCTACTTCAAGATCAACATGAAATTATTAACATTATTCAAGATATATTGTTTTCTTTTAAACCCTTTTAAGTGTTATAACAAGGTTTTCATGGTGTTCACCTACATTTCCATAATCTTCACTGAACTAAGAACAAAAATAAAGATTTAGATGCGTACAACTAGCACAAGGCTAAGGATGATCAAACTTGAAGAAAAGAAAAGAAAAGTTTCAACTTCTTGCAAGAACAACCTCCTTGAAAGCTTCCCAAGCCGGTACCTTAGATCACCTTACAATGCTCCTTGAAACTCTTGGAAATGTTTTCTAAAATTTGAAAGTGAAGAGAAGAGAGAGAGAGAGAGAGAGAGAGAGAGAGAGAGAGTGTGTGGCCGTGAGTGAGAGAGAGAGATGAAGGAGTTGTGTGTGTTTTGATTTTTGTGAAATGAGAAATGATATGGTCTTAAGGTGTTGGTAAGGTCTTATGTACTCATCATCATCCTACAGGTCCTTAAAGTCAAGATTAAATCTCACAAGGCCATACTCTCTTATCCAAAGAAATCAACACAATATGAAGGTCGTGTGGGGCCCCTTGAATGGCCGAAATTATAGGGGGGGGGGTTTGTTTGATTGTTTTGATTTGTTTATTTGATTTAGAGATGTGTTGAAATATCTTGATAAATATATTATTTTTTTCGTGTTGGTGGAGTCGCTGTTGATTTACCTCATGGCTGGATAGATAAATATTTGGATTTTTGCGATTATTTTTAAACAACAGTTGCTGAGTTGCTGAATATCAAAAGCTTATTACACGGAATCCCATTTTTTAGAACGAGCTGAAGGAGTAGGCGTTATTGGTAGAGAGGAAGCAATAAATTGGGGTTTATCGGGACCAAGGGTACGAGCTTCCAGAATAGAATGGGATCTTCGTAAAGTTGATCATTATGAGTGTTACGATGAATTTGATTTAGTGTTTAGGGTTTAAGTAGATGTTTAGTGCGCTAATCTAGTCTTAGGAAGATAACCATGATCAACTAGTTCATTAGTTTTAGGGGTTGATGATTATTTGTTGTTAATCGGACAATTAATTGTGCTCATGAATCGATTAGCGATCACTTATGGAATATTACTTGATAATTAATGTTTAGATACCCTTAGGATATATATGATACCCTTGATAGCATTTTATGATAACTAACATTATCTGGTGATCATAAATTGTTCCCATTAGTCATGTACTAATAACCGGTTATTGGACATTATAAGTTTCATAGCTCGGAACGGACAATCTAATACTTGTGTATTTTGCGGAAAATTATAATACATATACTTGTTCCTACTTAGGGTTTGTCTGTGTTTTCTACTAGACATGATATAATGTCTTTTGTATAACATTACCGGAAGTACCCGAACCGTCCTAACATGAATTGTTTAACCAGATAATCTACCAATGATCTCTGAAATTGTTTTGATCATATTGTTACACGGTTAATACGAACATATAATATGCAAATGTAAATGTATTTTCTGGATATTGCTAGACTTATGGGACTCAATTAATATAAATTAAATCTATATGCACGTAATTGTATAGTTAATTAGTGATCAAGTTGTGCGGATATACCTACTAATTTGTTGTTTGTCACATATTAGTACAATCATGGT
This sequence comes from Helianthus tuberosus, assembly GCA_030545235.1. Classification (NCBI taxonomy): domain Eukaryota; kingdom Viridiplantae; phylum Streptophyta; class Magnoliopsida; order Asterales; family Asteraceae; genus Helianthus; species Helianthus tuberosus. The sequence continues at coordinate 170,581,825 of CM060406.1, forward strand.
GTGTAAAAACCCATATACTAGTAAGGGAAATCCGAACTTAGCCTATCAAGACTATTATTATGTAGACTTCTGTTATTGAACCAGATTCGCGTGACAAGCTTTTGGTATCGAACCAGTTCTTGGGGTAATAAAAGGCTTCTGATATTACATCAAGATCATTTGGGAAAGCTTCTGGTAATTCACCAAGATCCAATTGGAGAGCAAAAGTTAAGATAATAAATTAATAGGAGAATTAGGTAATTCGGTGGAATAGAAGATAACTGGTGAAATGGGACCTATTTTGCTTATTCGATAACTTAATTAATTTAATGTCTAAGTCGTTTTGGTAATTAATTAAAGATCTTTAAACGTGATCCCTTATGTAAGCTTGAAATACAAACACAAACTAAATAAATATAACCAAGATAGCTTTAAATCAATCTTGTTGTGGCACATCGTTTACTAGTCGAAAGACTAGGGAAGTTTCATTATGGACATATTTCCAGACCGGTCTATTGATATCTTGCGGCAAGATTGAGGGATGTTGGTAACCGAACCAAGGAAACCACTTCTAATTTCTATAAGAGATAAAAATGAAGACATATTTTTTCTAATTTTATAAAATATTAATTAAGAAAGACTTATCAAAAGCTATACTCTACCCTATCGGTTCTTTGCCCGTTATGTGTGTTTAGTTTAATTAAACATCAAATTTATAAATTTGAACCTAGATAATCATGTTTCCAAGTTATTAAGTTAAGACACCTAAGTGTGCTCAATGTTATCAAATTAATACACCTAATTCCCACGACATCAGGTTTTTGGCGTCGTTGCCAAGGATACGGTTAATTCCATAGAAAGACCCAAGTTATTATTTTGACCAATCTTATTTTCTCTCTTTTTATTTCTTCTTTATTTTACTTTTCATTTTATTTTAGATTTTATTTTTGGTACTTACTCTCGTTTTTGTTAGTTTGCAGATTATTTTCAAGGATCGTGATCGCGAAAGTTGTCATCAGAAATGACAAGGCGAAGACGAATACCAGTTTTTATTATGGAGAATTTTTTCTCCAACCTTCCTACCCAAAAACTTTTCTATCAATACAAGTGATTCTTATCATATGCAAGAATGGAGAAGTTAGTTTTCTAAACTTGCGGATTGAAGAAATGGTGGTTAATTTTAAAAAATAATCATTTTTTTTTAGAAAACGTTAGATATGCACGCCCGTGCCTGTCTATGGGCACGACCGTGCACCAAAATATCACAAACTATTTTCTACAGTAAAAGAAAAAAATATGCACGGTCATGCATCACGGACAAACGCTAGGTATGAAAACCCATTTGACTTTGGTCAAAATCAAAAGCCCACCTTCTTCTTCCTCTGAACCAACGACGTGACCACCATCCACCTTCAATTCTGACCTAATTCTCCTGATTTCTTTGAGATTTATTATCTTCGGGTATATATTACTCATCTTTAACACTTTATGTTTACTCTTAAGTCTCTGATTTGTCAGTTTCACCATATTCTGGGGTAAAACCTACTTTTTCCTAAAACCTCTAAATTCAAGTTTTAAACAGTTGTTTTCAAGATAAAACTTGTATGAAACAAGTAGGGTATTAGTAAGAACATATTGAATAATGAAAATTTAGGAAATGTTGCGAAATGTTTCACTGAAAAACTGACAAAATTTAACTAGTTGACCTAGTTTGACAACCAGGCACGACCGTGCTTGTTTATGAGCACGTGCGTGCATATGTCAATCAGAGCAGACATACTAAGTGTTGAATCAATATAAATAATGAAAAACCATGCATGGGTGCCTACTAAGACATGACCATGCATGTTTTTTTTAACAAAACAGAAACATTTTTGGGCAGAAACTGTTTTGAATTTGGTTTAAAACCTAATCTGATTTCAACCATGGTTCTCTGTTTCGAGTGCACTTTAGTTTTCGAATACGCAAGTTGTTTAGTAATTTTTGCAATCTGTTTAACAGATCCACACCTAATGCACAACTAACTCATTTGATAGTGCACACGTAGATTCTGCATACTGCTATTACACGGTCGTGTACACTATGTGGCACGCCCGTGCTTGTGCAAAAACGGAATAGTAAATGGTCGATCAATTGTTTTGTTGATACACTGTTAACAAATTGCAAGATTGGGACATATTCAAACTGAATCATAAGTTGTCCAGTACCTCTCTATATGCACACCCGTGCTTAACCCAATACAAAACCATCCAATTTTAGGCGGCTACGGGTATCGACCGCACATTTGGCACATAGACTTGAGCAGGGGAGTAGCAGTTTCTTTACCCTTACACTTGCACGTTACATTTCATTACATGTATTAGTACAATGGGGACAATGAACAATTCAAGTGTGTGATAGGAGATAAGGATTAGAACACTTGCTTTGTTATCTCATCAAACTTGGCATTTTTATCACCATTTTTCAAAATCTTAAATTTTTTTCAAACCTACTTTTCATGGGATTGAAGACCCAAATGATAAAACACATGCAATCTTAAAGGGTGAGTGTTTGTACATCGAGTTTTCTGTCTAAGGAAAGAAGGTTCATATAAATCCACATAATCGGGCCCGTCATACTTTCTTGAGAATTCTCTGCGTGAGTGCTCACTTATAGGATAAAGCATGTGATCATAAGGGCCTAAAATCCTCCTAAATAAAACTTTAAATACATTTCTAAACCTTTGAGTTCAACCAAAATAATCAAGTAGGATAATGAGGGTCATGACATGTAGAAAGAATAGAAGTTACGCATAGATTTCACACTTTACCATATTCCATTCATTATCATGTAAGCATTTTGAGCCTTATAGAGCATTATTCATACATACTTATTCACATGCTCATTCATTTGAAATAGAAAGTAGATTCATCCATTGCATTGGTAGAACTTGTCTGACTTATACATTTTCAATGCCATGATCAAGGTAAAAATTGCATGAAAAGGATTGAGGCACTAAGAATTATCACCCATCATTCATCCATCAATTCCACTTAAATTCACTTACCGTAAAAATATCCACCTAGATAGCCCTTTGAGCCTTAAGCTTATTGCTTCTATCACCCAATTATCCACCCAAAAGTCATGCTTTTATAAAAATTACCAAGGAATGATCTAGAAAGAAGGGCTTTAAAAGAATTGTTAGTTCATGAAGAAGTCTTTTAGCCATCAAGATCTATAAAGAAAAATATCAAATTATGGAGAAAGAAATCTTCAAAAGTATCAAGAAGAAATCAAGTTTTTAGCCTTAGCAAAAGTTTTTTTGGAATTATTCAACAAAGTTTAAATCATCAAAAGCCACGACGAGAAATCTAAGAAATCCGTGGAACCAAAAGTTCATAAAAAAGAGAAGTTTTTGGCAGACCACTATCCCTTAAGATTTTGGATACACAACACATCAAACTCTAGCTTTTAGCATCGATATCTTAAGACAACAACAAAGCCTTAGGTAAAAAACATTAAGAAAAACCGCACATCCCAAACCGCGAAGCAAGAAAGAAAGTGGCATACATCAAAAGTCACAATTCCACAAAATGTCACAAAGAAGAATAGTTAATTAGGCAAGAAGAGTTGTGGCTTGATCTTGACAATTTAACCTAGAAAGAGTCATTAGCATCATTTCAACCACTTTAGAAGAATCATCGCCTAGTGTTCTATGGAAAACATTGACCATACCCCACTCATTTGGCATCCACCTAAACCTTTGACACCACTAAACCACCATATACCATATCATATCACCTAAAGAAGCCTCTTGATTCATGCAAATTTACTACGAGATTGGTGTAGATATGATTTGTAGACAAGCCTATGACTCACGCCTGCACTTGGATTGACTTGAGTGTTACACGCATAAAAACTCACCCCCAAACATTGTCGAGAGTTGAGTGAACATTGTGAAGTATGTGAGATTATGCATAATTAAAATTCAAGTAGGCATGTTATGATTTATCATTATCCCAAAAGTGTTAGTAAGTTGTAACTCAATGGAGGTAGGCAATGTCAAAAGACGTCTGAATCACCTACTATTTTTATCAAAAAAAAAAAAAACTTGCGAGATTGCTTGAGGACAAGCAATGTTTAAGTGTGAGGTTTATGATATGCATCAATTATACATATTTTTAGTACATAATTACCCCTAATTCTAAGTACCCTTATGACTTTGCAGTTGAAAATGCTAACTAAGGTCTTGGGATGAAAAGAAGTGAAAAACGAGCATAAACGAGGCAAAAATACAAGATTCCAAGGAAATCAGTAAGTTGCCAGATAGGTACGGCCATGCACAACACCCAGGAGCACAGAGTTAACAAGTCAACCCACGAATGGCCAACAAAAGTCAACGAAGATCGGAGGCACAACCGTGCATACCCATGCACGCCTGTGCACACCCATGCTTGGATGAGAGAAATATTGGAAGCTTCGAGAATAGATAAAAAGTACACCTTCTAGAAGATGTTTGTCATGCACGCCCATACGTCCAAAAAGAAAAAAATTGGAGAAGTTTCTAGATTCGACAAGAATGATTGTTGTTCAAGCCTTGTCAGGAGAGCTGCCCATGCACGACCGTGCATGCCCATGCACGCCCATGCCCATAACTGAATCTCAACTGTATATCCTGGGAGAGGCTGAAAAGGACAACCAACTATCAGGGCCAAGTATTAGGCATGACGAGCCACCCTAAGCACGCCTGTGCTCCCCTGCACCCAATCATCCTATAATTAGAGCCACAAAGTCTTCATTCCAAAGTGTGCCATTTCTTGAGAGGCCTCCTAGGTCCGATAGAACTCTCTCTAAGGGATTAAAGTGCCTCTCCTTTCTACCCTTTCTCTCCAAAATAAGGCACCGAGTAGCTTAGTTCACTAGAAATGTAATAATGAAGGATGAGAGACACTTTGTTGCACACATATTTACACTTGCACTTGAGCTAGAGCTTGAAGAGTAGTAATCGCCATTGGTGAAAGTGTTAAGATTTTTAAATGGTTGTAATCTCTATGTCTTCTGATACTTTTGGATTAGTTAATTTTATTAATTTAGTACTTTATTTTGTTTAATGTGTTTATCTTTTATTAATTCTTAGTTTATTCTCTTTTGTAACGAGATTGCATGACCCCTTTGAAATTAAATTAACCACTTAATTTAACCATATTAATTTCCTAATTTAACTTAAGAGTAAATTGCCATTTTAGTCCCTGAGTTTTGTCCAAATTTGCCATATTGATCCAAATAGTTTTATTTTCCCCCTTGGGTCCCTGACTTTTACATTTTGTTGCCATTTTGATCACTTTGCCTAACTCCATCCAAAAACCCAGTTTGTAACATGGGTATTTTGGGGATTTCCTTAAAAAATGTTTTCAGTTGCCATTTTGATCTAATTCCAAAAAATCAAAAAAATTCCAAAAAATTCCAAAAAATTCCAAAAAATCAAGAAAAATTCTAAAAAATTCAAAAAAATCTAAAAAATTCAAAAAAATCTAAAAAATTCTAAAAAATCTAAAAAATCATAAAAATTCTAAAAAATTCAAAAAAATATAAAAAATTCTAAAAATCATAAAAATTCTAAAAAATCAAAAAAATTCTAAAAAATCCAAAAATCATTAAATGTTTCGGCACGAACCGTTTCGACCCGTACCGTTTCGAACCGAACCGTTTCGACCCGTACTGTATCGAACCGAACCGTTTCGACGCGAACCGTTTCGAACCCGTACCGTATCGAACCGTACCGTTTCGACGCGAACCGTTTCGAACCGTACCGTTTCGACCCGTACCGTATCGAACCGAACCGTTTCGACGCGAACCGTTTCGAGCCGAACCGTTTCGACACGAACCGTTTCGACCCGTACCGTTTCGAACCCGAACCGTTTCGAGCCGAACCGTTTCGACGCGAAGCGTTTCGACCCGTACCGTTTCGACCCGTACCGTTTCGAACCGTACCGTTTCGACGCGAACCGTTTCGAACCGAACCGTTTCGACGCGAACCGTTTCGAACCCGAACCGTTTCGAACCGTACCGTTTCGAACCCGAACCGTTTCGAGCCGAACCGTTTCGAACCGTACCGTTTCGACGCGAACCGTTTCGAACCGAACCGTTTCGACCCGTACCGTATCGAACCGAACCGTTTCGACGCGAACCGTTTCGAACCCGAACCGTTTCGAACCGTACCGTTTCGAACCCGAACCGTTTCGACCCGTACCGTTTCGAACCCGAACCGTTTCGAGCCGAACCGTTTCGAACCGTACCGTTTCGACGCGAACCGTTTCGAACCGAACCGTTTCGACCCGTACCGCATCGAACCGAACCGTTTCGACGCGAACCGTTTCGAACCCGAACCGTTTCGAACCGTACCGTTTCGAACCCGAACCGTTTCGAGCCGAACCGTTTCGAGCCGTACCGTTTCGACGCGAACCCTTTCGAACCGAACCGTTTCGACGCGAACCGTTTCGAACCGAACCGTTTCGACCCGTACCGTATCGAACCGAACCGTTTCGACGCGAACCGTTTAGAATTATTTGGATTTTTTAGAATTTTTATGGTTTTTTAGAATTTTTTTTATTTTTATATTTTTTTGAATTTTTTAGATTTTTTATGATTTTTTAGAATTTTTATGATTTTTTAGAATTTTTTAGGTTTTTTTGAATTTTTTAGATTTTTTTGAATTTTTTAGATTTTTTAGAATTTTTTAGAATTTTTTGAATTTTTTGGAATTTTTTTGATTTTTTGGAATTGGATCAAAATGGCAACTGAAAAGGTTTAAATTGAAAAGAGTAACTGGGTTTTTGGATGGAGTTAGGCAAAGTGATCAAAATGGCAACAAATGTAAAAGTCAGGGACCCAGGGGGGAAAATAAAACTATTTGGATCAAAATGGCAAATTTGGACAAAACTCAGGGACTAAAATGGCAATTTACTCTTAACTTAACTAAGGTCTGCGTACAACTTCTGGTACCTTTAATCAGATCCGGTGTTCTTGATAACATTGGCAGGTGAAGCTTATTAGTACACTCATGGTGTGTAACAACCCATATACTAATAAGGGAAGTCCGAACTTGGCCTATCAAGACTACTATTATGTAGACTTCTGGTGTTAAACAAGATTCGGGTGACAAGCTTCTGGTATCGAATCTGATCTTGTGGTAATAAAAGGCTTCTAATATTACATCAAGATCATTCGGGGAGACTTCTAGTAATGCACCAACATCAGATTAGGGAGTAAAAGTTAAGATATTAAATTAATAAGAGAATTAGGCAATTCGGTGGAATAAAAGATTACTTGTAAAATGAGACCTATTTTGCTTATTCAGTAAGTTAATTAATTGGATGTCTAAATCGTTTCATAATTAATTAAAGATTCTTAAACGTGATCCCTTATGTAAGCTTGAAATAAACACTAGTTAATTAAGTTATAAGAAGATAATATAACCACGATAGCCTTAAACCATTCTTGTTGTGACATATCGTTTACTAGTCGAAAGGCTAAGGAAGGTTTATTATTAACATATTTCAACACCGGTATATCAATATGTTATGACAAAATTAAGGGATGTTGGCAACCGGACAAATGAAGCCACTTCTAATTTCTCTAAAAGATAAAATTGAAGAATTAGCTATTTTCCTCATTTTATTAAATAACTATATTAACTAGTGGTTTTCCCCAGCGCTATGCGGTGGGAACTCAGGGTAGGTATCGGTTGTTGGTGTACGTTCGGTGTGATATGTTTTTATAGATATTTTAAGCTCATTTTACGCATTAGTCAAGTTTTAAATTTATAAAACACGTGTAGGTCCACTTAGAGGATCAAGATAACCTACTTCCTTGTTTGTTAACACAACAACGAGTGCGGAATCCACGTAGTTATGCAAACCAAAGCAAAATAAAGCAAACCCAAGTAACCAAAGATTCACAGACTTTGATTAAGTGAAGAGAACCAGTACACACATACACACAGTGTTTACAATTTTCACAGAGATTCTCTTGACTGAATGGTGAAACAAGTATCTCCTTATATAGGCCTAATACCCAGTAACACTACGAAGAGTGTTACGGGGCCACGAACAATCAACTGGCCCACGAAGACTGACAGTCTTCGTGGACATTACAGATAAACAATCATTTTCCACGAACCATAAGTCTTCGTGGAGAACATTCTTATGAATCTCATTGTTCGTGAACAGTGTATCCCACGAAGAATTGGGATTCTTCGTGGGGAACCATACATAAGACAGGAACTTGCAACAGCATACAGAGAGATCCAAACACAACTATCAACTAACAGTTGCACACTGCAAACTATTTTACATTACAAACAAAAGAAACATCACGCTAAGTCAAGATAGGAGGATATCTTGACTTGGCCGACTCGACCAAAACTATATAGACCATAAACAAAGACCGTACACATTACAACGAAGTAAGAACCAGCTACATACACAAAACTGCACCAACAAACTCCCCCTTGTCTGTTGCTTGGTCTTCGGTCTTCATTCCTTAGTGGTCTGTCTCGGACCACGTGCTTCCTGTGTGAGTGCCCCGATAATAACAGAAACAGGCGACACGTTGAAAGCGTAGAGCCTGACTTGCATCCTTATCTTCATAGAAGATATCGTGACAAAACAATATGTCGATGTCAGCTGCCGACATGTTAACAATCCACATCGGGTCGAGAATACACACATTTTCCTTGTCGTTCCAGAAGACGATGACTGCCCCGTGCGTGTCTGAGTCATAACACTACAAAGCCATGTTCTCGAGAATATCTTGTTCCATCTTCATCAGTGGAATCCTATCCAAGACCTTCACCGGCTTGTACACGAGCTTGTACCTAGCCGTGTTGGTCGCTGGATCCAATGTAAACTTTATATGCTCGTTCATCAGGAACTGTGGCTTGTATAACTCATCCTTCCACCCCTTTCGTCGTTCCATCTTCAACTTCCGAGCAAACAACTTAGCACCTTCAAAATTTGACCGGTTTATCAACTCCAGTCGTGCTAATGCTGCTACGTCGTAAAATGGCAGCGAAGAATACTTAGCAGTGATTTGAAATACTGAATTCCATGTTCTCGCTTCACCGCAACACAATGAAGTTCTTTCACAAACATCCAGCTCAGTATTCTTCCCATAGGACGATTCTTTTCATATCTCAGGTAATCAACCTGTGCGATCGGAGGGGCTGGTTTAGCAGTCTTAGAGAGAAAGTTCTTCCTCCATTCCTCGAAAGAGTCTGTTGAAACATCAGACGAATCACGATTCTTTAACCTTTCGTCTATCTCATCCACATTATCTTTCAGCCAATCTTCATCTAACGGATTGAATTCAGTGCCGTCTTCTCAAACATACTTTGACTTCTCGACATTGCCTTAAAATACAATTTCGTCCAAACCTTCCAAGTTTACTATCTCGGGCTCGCTAGGAATCTTGTCGATAGTATCATCATCTACTATCTTCATCTCGTTCAATGCCAAAATCTGTTCACTGGAGAGTTCAGAAATGATCTCTCCTTCTTCCACTTCTTCACCAGTTACAGGGTGACGTACCTGTAACGCTAGATCCTCGGATCTTAGAACCACATCACCAACTCCCCTTGAACTTTCACCAACAAAACCACTTGAGCTTTCAACCACCGCTAACTGCAGACCCATTTCTTCAACAACTTGCAAGCCTTCTAACTTCTCATGTTCCTCTTGAGTACCAGCTGAGGCAACAAGAGCGGTCACGACCTGCTCAAAACTCAAACCACTGACAATTTGAGTTGACATAGACCCTTCTGGTTGAGCAGATGCTGTTGGAACATCAGGATTTCCGGGATCTTCACTATTGTGATCTCGCTTTTGCAACACCTCCTGAGCTTTGCATCTTTCATTCCAAAGAGTGTTAACCCGCTTTCTCGTCATTTCATAACTGCTCGTCATTTGCTTTACATTGTCAGCTATGGTCTTATTCCTTGAATCGTATCATTTAGTTATATCATCGTACTTTCCTAACAACTTATCGGCAGTTTGTAAAACAAGAGTGCTTTGTTCTTTCAGACGATTCATCTCTATTCCACGAGCATTGTCAGCAGCCCTTAACTGAGCATTCTCGGCTCAGAGCTGTTCAATCTCTGCCTGCTGTTTCTGCACAACTTCTTTCAATGTATTGATTTGTAATTGTTGGGCAATGTTCGTTTGGCGGTTTGATAACATGACTTCCGATTGTCTGTTTATCTGAAGTGCTGCAGCTTGGAGTTGTGAGAACAAAAAGTTCACTTTCTCACTTTCAAACATGCGCTCGAACGTTGAACAACGTTGTTCTGCACTTTGTTTTTGAACCCTTTCCCAAGCTGCTTGGGAAGATTATGTTGCATGCTGTGGTTGAACTGTAGGAGATTGAACTTGGGGTGGTACAACTGGTGTTTCAGTGGCAGATGTCGTTGTTGGAGGCGGCTGAGATGCTTCAGAAAGCGAGGCCGTCATTACTGCAGCTTCCTCAGCAAAGAAAGCAAACTGAGGATTGACCTCCGCTTCCTGAACAGGATCTGATGGCTGCATTGAAGCAGGTTGAGCTTGTGATTCACCAATCGTTTTCCGACTTTTCTTCTTTCGTTGAATGGAAACTTGCTTCTTTCTTGCCTTCTCAGATTCAGTGTCAGATGGAACATAATCTTCATCTTGTTCCGTTCGAATCCTTCTGATTTGCCTAACACCTTATGCATCAATATACCGCTCATATCCGGGATCAAGTGGATTATCATCTGAATCCGACTTGTCATCATCACCAGGTTCTTTCCCTCGATCACCGCCGGTAGAGCCTGTGCCACTTGCACCAACAGCTCCACCATCACCACCTTGATTGTCACCGTCATCATCTTCTTCATCACTATCATCATCATCACCGTAACCTTTCTTTCCAAATTTATCATCGATCATCTTCTTTAAAGTGGGTTCTTCATTGTCGGAGTCACTATTATTATGTCGCCACTTATCGTTTTCTGGTGCCACATAGGCGTTGTTATCTAGAAACCCGAATAACTTCCGTGGAGGATCACTTTCCTTGTTGCTCTTAGCACTATATCCTCTAAATATTCTCAATGATATTTCTTTCATAACATCAATATTCAAAACATCATTGTCTTCTTTAGGGAGCTCAGGATGTTGGGCATTCATTATCATCTGTAGAAAATGTGGGTACATCCAAAACTTGCTACATCCTGTAACGCTTCCAGTTCTTCCCAAGTTTTCTTTCATGTTAGCGAAAATGTACTTTGAGATATTGAACGGTTTGTTCAATACTAAAGCCACCATTAAACCAATAAGATCATTGTTCGCCATGTCGTATCCACTTCGGCGATTAATCAAACACTGAATCAACACATGAAGTAAAAACTTGTAACGAAGCGGTATAGAAGACTTGTTCAGCTGCTTTCCCAAAATATCTCCAATACATTTCATACGAAGTAGACAGCCTCTTTGACATTGTAACGACACTGAATACGGAGCTTCAAGATCATCACCAAGTTGTAATACAGTGTTGATGATCTCGACAGAAACAACAATGTCTCGATCATTAACACGTCCTTGCATCACCTCATTGCCATCCACTTCAACCACTTCCACCGAATCCTAGAAAGCCTTTATCAAAGACTTGTAAATGGTAGTCTCATGAGTAATGGCAAAGTTGATCCTCGATTCCCATAGCCACTTCGTAATCCCTTTGTATTCAATCAGCTTGTCTTCCGAATCTGGATAGGCAACCGGGTTGTGACGAGGTTCCGACATAATTTCCACCTCTAACTTATCAGGTCTTTTTGTTGCAGGTTTCCTTTTCTGAGTTTTTGGTGCCATTCTGTACACAATAAACATCCACAATAAGAAAGTAAACAAAGATATTTCACAAACAATATCAGCATGTGAATTTGGAACAGTGGACTGAAACTTGTTCAGAAACCAAAATTCTCGTAAGTGTAGATCCCACGAAGAATACATGTATACTTATGGTGGAACTGGACAAAGAATCAATTTTTGGATGAACAATCTATGACTGTGAAGACTTAAGGTCTACGAACAGTTAAGGGCGACGAACAATCAATGTCAACGAAGAATGGATTGCTCGTTGACAGTCATTCTTCGTCGACTATACGTGTAACTACGAAGAATCCTGGTCAACAAAGAATGGATTCTTCGTTGACTATGATTCTTCGTCATCCTAAGTCTTTGTCACAAATATATCCTTTGTCTGTACATATTCTTCGTCGATGAGTCTTTGTCCCCGATCAAGTTTCACGGTTCATAGTTTATTAAATTCAAGTGACAGAAACATTTAAAGCTCAAACCGACACCAGAAATCCCACAACAAACCCAAATCAGCTCATTAACTTCATTATTGGCCTAAATCTTTAACACAAACTGACAAGGATCCATTTAAGAACATGCAGACAAACCGAATCCAAAACAAGCCAGGTTACAGAATCATTCTACCAATCATCGTTAACAATATCTTGTTGGCACATTTAAAAACTGATAACAGACATAATTTAAGTTGTTACTCAAAAATTTATAAACCCATATAGACGAAACAAACCCAATTTACACAAAAACCCAGTTCACAACCGACATCATAAAAAAAACATTCCAAGAACAATATCTTATCATTAAGGTCCAAAAACCACTGTTTTAATGATTAAAACCCAACATTCAAGTCCATTCAAAATCTTAAATCTATCAATAAAATTCCATCCAACTATTCAATTCGTTATGGATTTTTGATCAAGATATCGATGTCTAATGATGTGTGCAAAATGCAACATATAAATTTCATCAATTGTGGCATAAAACTAACCCTTTTTTAGTACTAATGTTGGAAAAAGTGTGCTTTTGTCTTCCTTTTGTATTTTCAGGATTAAATGAGCTCAAATTAACAAAAGAAGCAAAAAGACATCAAAATCTAACGTAAATACAAGAAAAGGAACAAACGTGACATGCCCGACCCCACGACAGCATCTTCCCAAGCAAAACAAGAAGACAGGAGACTGAACACGCCCCGTGCTCAGCCAGCACGGGGGTGTGCCCAAGTGTCAGCAGAAAAGACAAAGTGGTAGAAGCTTCTATTGCCCACCACGGGGCCGTGCTCAGCGGACACGGGGCCGTGGTCAACTATAAGATTCGCACAATCCAGGCAAATCTTCATAGTACAAAGATTCTTCTGCACACGGGGTTGTGCTCAGCGGACACGGGGGCGTGGTCAACTAATAAGACAAGCTGCATTAAATGAAGAAAGAGAAGGATGTGGACACGGGGCCGTGCCCACTGGACACGGGGCCGTGCCCGAGCTTCTGTTCAGCCTATAAATAGGAGTGCTTGGCTAAAGCTCAAACCATCCCTTGGCACACCACCTCTCTCACGCTTCACCCACCACCCACCACCATCATCCACCACCATCATCCATTGTCCATCATAGAGTGTGTGAGTCATCTCGGGATCCAAGATTGATCGTAAGAGTTCTTGACAATCAAGGCCATGTTTGCCTAAGTCTCTTACATCACTTGGTGAAGACAAGTGTCTAGTGTAATACTTTTTATTTCTGATCTTTTCGCACTTTTTACTTGGTTTTGTATTAATGACTTTAACAACTAGTTTCTTATGTTGAAGGTGATTCTTCCTTATTGTTTGTCCGTGGCGTCTTGGCATTATTTTACTGTCTATATAAAATAAAAGATTTTCACCATTCATATCTCCACGGTCTATATGGAGGTATGTTGGCTACCTGGTCAGGGGTTAAGGGAACGGTTTGGTAAGAGTCTTGCCATTGTTCAGCGTTTAGAGGTCCTGCAATGGACCTGGGTCAAATTTAGTAGGACCTCCTTCAATACTTAACGGTATTGGATGGCGGGGGTCCAAACTCTTTGATCCCCTCATAAGTTAACTACTATTAATACTATAACCCGGCTATTTAGGACTGTATCCCTGCTGACTCAGACTACTTAGTCGAGGGTAACGTCACCTCCAAAAGAGGGGCCTACCATAATTTGCATTAATAACTTAATTAATTATCTTTCAATAATCCGACCCTTTAGGATTGTATCCTTGCTGACTCAAACTACTGGGTTGAGGGTAACGTGATCTTCAAAAGAGGGGCCTACTACAATAACTAAGATAATCTCTTAAATAATTGCAAAAGTGCGGAAATAATCAAAGGTTACACTATACACGAGTCGGCCAAGTGATTCATCTTGTCTATCTGTTTTTCTTTTATTTTTATTTTTATTTTTATTTTTCAGCATTTTAGTTAGTTTTTATTTTCTTAGTTTAAAACATTTTTCTAACTTTTTGATTTGATTAGACGTTGAGGATAAACCGGTACTAAAAGCTCTTGTGTCCTTGGACGACCTCGGTATCTTACCAACACTATACTACGCTCACGATGGGTGCACTTGCCCATATGTGTGTTTAGTGTTAGTAAATATCGTGTTTTATAAATTTAAAACTTGACTAAAAAAATGTTAAAGGGGCTTAGAATATACACCTAATATATATAACACTTCACACGCATCATCTAACAACTGAAATTAGGGTTTCAATCATGAAATTTTTTATAACCATTCAACTCCAAATATTTAAAATCCACAAACAAACATGTTACAAATCTCAATAATTTTCACAAAACAAGGATATCAAGATCTTGACAGACTTGTATATGATTTTATCAAGCATTAAAGAACAAGAAATAAAAAAAAAAATCAAACATTCAGCGGATAAAGACAGAGGGTCTATGAAGATGTGATATCAATTTTGGTTCATTATCTTACCTTGTTATACACATAATAACAGATAAACAATGTAGATATTGAGTCGGTTAGGGTTTTCGTTGAAGAAGGTGAATAGTTGTTGTTTTGCAGAGTGTGATGATAGAGTTTGAAATTTGAGATAAAGGTACTGATAAAAAGTAACTGCCCTTTATGTACCCGGAACCCCTTACGAACACTCCATGTTCGACGAATAATTACTAGGGCCGACGAAGACTCAAAAGGGCCGATGAAGAATCGAATTTGGGCTCAAACTGTTAGGCCCAAAATGAAGTCCAACGAACAATTAGAGTCTTCGTCGAAGACTAATCCAACAAACATTTGGTCATGAAGAGTCATTCTTTGTTGACTGAAAATAATCTTCGTTGACCGAGTTCATTCTTCGTTTACTGGAGAGATTCTTCGTTGACTCTTTTATACTTTGTGAACCTTTTGGTTCTTCTGAACCCTTTGGTTCTTTGTAGAAAACATTCGAGCAACAACTTCGACTAATCAAGAAAAGTAAATTTTAAAGTAAATAAAAATTAAAATTCTAAGAATCTAAATGCAAAAGTGTAAAACTTGAAACAGACGTTTACAATATTAGCTACTGTACATTAAGTTACCATCTTTTAAAAGTTTCAAGGTAAGAGAATCATACCAGCTTACGGTCTTGTCAAACACATATTTTGTTTCTTGTAAAAATTACGATAAGCATCCTACCACAATTATTGGTATTGTTGTCCACATAAACTCAACTTATCAGATGTAATCACGATTAGGAGATACGCGTTAATGTATGATTTATACTACTTGCCGGTGTTCATCCACTCACGACACATTCCCGTATCAAGACATGCACGAGAATTCATCTTACCAGTGAGTATACTGTTTATAATCTATTTTCAATGTATAGATTGTGAGATACTCACTTATTCTTGATTGAAAACAAGCCCTTTGTGATTAAATCACTTATTGATGAGGAACTTGATTTTCATATGCATGAGGGCACAGGAGCAAGTCCGTGAATAGGTTAGTACCATCGTACAGACAAAGAGACGAACTTGACTCGCGGATAAATGTGATATTTTATCACTTACTCATTTTGGATATGTGATTTTTTATCACTTATTGAGGTCGAATGCATCATGTATTATATACATGTTTGAATGATATTTACACGTATGTACGGTATCATGGAAGCTCTTGACTTGCGGCCCCGTTATTTTCGGTAAAAGATTCAACCATGATACCCAGATGATAAAACAACATAAAGACCACATATCTCAGAACCTCGGCATACTATCAAACGAAATTTCGGTACCAAGACCATATGCCAATGAATGGTTCCCACCTGGCTTGTAGTTCGTTATGTTTATATCAACCTGCACGTTTTAATCTGATTGTGAGCCTACCGATACATCATTAGTAGAGCTGCTTACTGTTTTTCATTTTACATTTTTAACCGTATTTGACCGACCACAGGTGTATCATCATCTTCTCTTATCTTTCCAAGAAACTCATTTTTGATTTTTTTAATGTTTTTGGGTTTTTCAATTTTCAAAAGTAAAGACATGAAGTAGTAAATAAATAAAAGACACATTTTTGGATTTTTGAAATTTTCTGATGTTTTTGTATTTTTCTTAAATTTTCTCCCCCTAAAATGCAAAAAGTAAATAAAATGAAAATCTTTTTGTATGTTTAGATTTTTAAGAAAATATTTACAAAAATGATTTGCCGAAGATGATCTACTCGGGTTTCACCTTGATGCCATTGACCAAAAGAAGATAATCAAAACGTGATTTATCAAAAGCTTTTGTAAACAGGTCGGCATGTTGGGGATCCGTGTGGATTTTCACAACATCGATAAGTTTCTTTTCATAACAATATCGTATAAAATGATACTTAATCTCGATGTGTTTACTCTTTGAGTGCTGTACAGGATTACGAGTGATCTGTAAAGCAGCTTCATTATCAACATAAATAGGAGTAGTTAGGAATTCAAAACCGTAGTCGCGCATTTGCTGTTGGATCCATAAAACCTGGGAGCGGTAACTAGAAGCCGAAATGTACTCAGCCTCGCATGTTGAAGTGGCCACACAGGTCTGCTTTTTATATTGCCACGTGACTAGACGATTCCCCAAAAACTGACATCCCGTTGATGTTGACTTTGCATCAATCTTGCAGCCGCCATGATCAGAATCACTGAATGCAATCAAATCATAGTTATCATCCTTAGGATACCAAAGACCGGTGTCTGGGCAACCCTTCAGATAACGAAAAATCCTCTTAACAGCCATCATATGAGAAACCTTCGGATTGGACTGGTAACGAGCAAGAAGACACGTTGGATACATAATATTGGGCCTTGAAGCGGTAAGATACATAAGAGATCCGATCATAGCACGATAGAGAGGAGGTTCCACATGTTCACCGGTTCCGTCAGGAGTAATTCCATGATTCTGAGCAAGAGGAATTCCCGCAGGCTTCGAGTCTTCCATCTGAAATCGCTTCAATATATCCCCAGCGTACTTTGTCTAATGAATGAAGATCACTTTCGCAGACTGATGAACCAGCAAACCCAAAAAGAAATTCATTTCTCCCATTGCGATCATCTCTAACTTCTCTTGCATCACCCGCTCAAATTCCTTGCACATTTCATCATTTGTTGACCCGAAAATGATGTCATCCACTTACACTTGAACCAGCAACAAATCCTCGTTTCTGTCCTTGATGAAGAGAGTACAGTCAATCAAACCGCGTCGAAAGCCATTCTGCAACAGATAAAATGACAATGTTTCGTACCAAGCCCTCGGAGCTTGTTGGTGTGACAACCCTCACAAATCCAGGTATCCTACAATAAATTAATATTTAATTAGTGCTTAACTACTGTGCTTGATTACAATTGTGATTAAACTACTTTCTGTTTTCTGATACATACATACTCATCCATCACATTTTATTACTGTCACTCCATTTATTACACACAAACATTAGTGACAAACTTGATGCACAAAGCACAGTTAGCACAGTGAACGGATAACCCACTAAACATGCTGACATTGCCAGCACCTAGACAAACACTATATTGAGGCCAGTATGAGCCAGGAATAAAGTACTACACTGGTAGGGAGTGTAGGAAGGTGAGGATCATAAAACTGCGTCACTAGGTGATAGTTATAGTGCCCGGAAGTGCCTAAAACATACCTAAAGTGCAGAATTCTGCACTAGTTAACCAAAATTCAGCATTTAACAATGCTAGTAAAGTGCAAAAACTTGGCAAAATAGTCCTAGACACTTTCCAAAGTGTTGTTAATTTAATGTGTCACTAAAAACATAATAAAAGACACTTTAAATGCTTACTTAACACTTTAACGGATCAACATCCAACCGAACAACCGGACTTTACCCGGAACATAAAAATATTGCCAAATACATTGTTTTTGCTTTTCTGAGCTAGTTAGGGTCCCCAAACACCCTAACAAACCTTATATTAGACAACACACTTAATACACTAACTAAATATCATTAGAATCTAACTGACTTGTAACAAGTTCCATTGCAACCCAACCCCCCTATACCCCCCCCCCCCCACTTTGACAGTTCCAACGGTGGGACACACCCTTGCTTCTTTGATTATTTTATTCCTAAATGTTGGTTATCTAGAGAACATAATACATGGGGGTTAATAGGAAAGTGGATTATAAGTAAACACCAAGGGCTAAGAGCATTTCATTCACAACACACAAACTCAAACTTGCACTCTCTCTTCCCTCTTGCTTGGTCTCGGCCGAACACCATCACCACCATACACCCACCATCAAGTTCTTGTTTAGCCATTTCTCACATACTCAAAGGTGCAAGGGATCATACAACGAAGCTTGGTGCACTCGGAAGCTCAAGGACCACCCTAGATTTCTTTTATCCACCGCTTTTACGTCTTGTTTCTTCCCTAGCCTTGTGCTAGTAGTAAGTGCTTCTAATCATCATCTTGATCTTGTTTTTGGTGGTTAATAGATGATTTAATGGTGAAAAATTAAGAAACACTAAAGAACATGAACAAGTCTTAAACATAAAGTGTTAAAGGGTGGATAAAGAAAAGTTATGTGTGTAAATCTTGTGTAGTTGTGATTATTTGATGTTGATTGTTAGTAGAAACAAGATGGATCATCATCTAGACATACTAGTTCATGTTCAAGAACATAAACTAGTAGGATGTAAAAGTTAAAGAATTGAAAGATGATGTATCCATCCATTCATAACCTTGAACTTGAATAAACATAAGTTTTCTTGCTAAATGAAGTTGTAAACTTGTGGATCTAAAGATCTATAAGTGGTTTTTTGGAAGAACCAAGTGAAAGATACTAGTTTTGTTAAAACCCGGATATTTTATGAACTAGAAGCATTTTTGGCAAATAAACAAGTGTGTAAACACTTGTGTAACAAGAAAATTTAACATGGGAATATTTTTGGTGAATCTTGACTAGAAGTTGTGAAACTTCATATTCTTTAAAAATAAAGTTTTCAAGAAACCAATCACGTTTTTAAAGATAACAAGACCCACTAAATGTGTTAGTGACTTACTACATATTCTTACAAAACTTTCAAGTTCATGAGTTTGTGATTTAGTCTTATTTTTGTCAAGATTAGTGATTGAATATTGTATGTTGTTGATTTGTAAATTGTTTGATTGATTTTACAAAAGAAAATGATACGCTAGTAAGCGTGGACACCTCCATTTACAAAGGAAACTCTGGCTAAATTTTTCTAGAAATATAACACTTAGAATTATTTTTCTAACAAATGTTTACAAATATGTTTTTAACTTGGTTTTCAAAATAAACTTCGCCATGATTTTTATTACAAAAATACCAAGTGCCGGAGGTTGATTTTCGTAAGTAAAACTTGCTAAATATATATTTAGAATATATATTTTATAATAAAACGCTTGTGTGATTATGTGATTATTTTGTGAACTAGATATGTTATTTTTAGGATAAAAATAATATAACCTGAAAATACTGTGAAATCACGACTCCAAAATGATACCAACGCTCTCACAAATAAATATTTAAGTTACACCGGTATTGTTATTACAACGCGAACTCTAAAATGTAACTTATGTATTTTCGGAAAATACTCTTATATGTATGTTTTGATAAGTATTATTTTGGAAATTTTATGAGACAAAATATATATATATATATTTTGGGATTAAAATAATTTAGACAAGTAATTAAAAATATATTTTCTAAGTGGAACTTAAAATATATTTTCAGAATTATAACGTGTACATGTATTAAAAACCCCCATCCTTGGGAAGGAATATACTTACAAAATAAATAAGAAGTGTGAATACGGAATAGTTACCTAACTATTTCTCCACTCAAACGTTAAACCCTAAGCCAAGGCACGACCCATCCGCTAATAGGAATTAGTACGTGTAGGTCGTCACGCAACAGATAGAGTTGGAGATTGACGTTTCTGGATATGCACTTCTGTGAGTTCATGTCCCCCTTTTCTCTTAACTGTTTTCAGTTTTTATACTTCGTGGGTGGAATACATGTTACAGTAATTACAGACACTTTTATACATGATATGGTTAGCTTAAGGAGGGTTTACTACTTAGATCATGTGAGTGGGTAGGCGGAAACTTGAGGCCATTAATCCTCGTTGTAGGACCGAGGGTCATGAGCGATAGATCTATTTGGGTGTAGCGAGCCCAACTCCTGAGTCCACAGTACGGACCATGGGGTGACTTTGAGCCCGACGCAAAAATCTGCTAGGTTTGAGTCTTCCTGCATCACTTCACACATATCATTGGCTTTGCAACCCAATGGTGATCTCTTTTTTCTTAATTGCTACATACCAGGGATTTTCATACATACAGACATATTACAAAGGTTTATTCATACTCACTTTTACATGAACTCACTCAACTTTTGTTGATTTTTCAAACTACATGTATTTCAGGAAACTAATGGATCTGGCCAAGTTTGCAATGAGGTTAAGCTGCGTAGGAATAATGATGTCATCCGAGTTTAGGAAATGTGACTTTTGCCTGGACGGGTTACAAGTCTTAAACTGTGTTTCTATTTATGTCTTTTGGTTGTGTCCTGTGAACACATTTTAAAATTATGTCTTATCATTATCTGTTTTAAGTATCGATTTTTGAACTATGTTGTCGTGTTAACTTTTAAAACTTGTTGAATGGATGAACATCATATGTTTTATTTCGTATAGCATGGTTATCATATGTGCTATGGTATTAAGAAGTCACACCAAAATAAACCCACGCTTCCGCAAAGCCAGGGTGTGACAGCTTGGTATCACAGCTTCGGTCATAGCGAACTAGGATTCTTTCTTGAGTCTAGACTACGATCATTAGGGCTCTCACGAAAATGTTTTCACAACATGTTTTCATTGCATACACAAAACGTCCAGATACAGGGAACAAACATTTTTACAAACAAAAAGGCATTTATACACATTTCAAAATTTATGTTTATAATTTAGTCTTAGAGACTGAGGGAGGATCAGTCTTAGAGACTGAGGGAGGATCAGTCTTAGAGACTAAGGGAGGATTGGTCTTAGAGACCAGGGAATTAGACTTAGAGACTGGGAAAAATTGAGTCTGAGAGACTAGGGAAATTGAGTCTGAGAGACTGGGAGGCTTAGTCTGAGAGACTAGGAAGGATAGTAGGTTTCATGAAGAATAATGTGAATACATGACTACATGACAAATTATCTTGTTCGCATACACTAATTGTTAGTACTTACTATGGATATACATGCTATAACTATTATATACCGGCACACATGTCACTCTATTTAGAAAGCAAGTTATCAGACATTGATAACCCTACGGCCACCGCCACGGATAAGGAGACTACATCTGCGCCAGAGATATTTATGGCAGACACTGAGAGTGATCCTGATATGCTGACCAAGGACGAGGACGACTTCCAACAGTCCGCGCTACCATATTCTGGTGATACTTTACCCTTGCTGATGGCTTCTCTGACAAGAATCCTTCTGTCACTCTTGTTTCAGTCCATGACCACTTCATCACTGGTCATCCTGATGATGAGCACACTATGGCTCCGATCCTCGATGATGCGCCTCCTGTGGACACTCCTTCCGAAGGTTGGCTACTCGACGAGCAATTGATGATAACGTAGACATGTTTATTGATGGCCCTCCTACTGACACCCATGATAATGGAAAGTTAGACGAGAACGCGTTACTAATTTAATTTCTCGAGACCCCTGTTATCAAGCTATCCTCTGATTTCGGTATACGCTCGATTTCAGACTCCTTTGAGTCTACGACATCTGCAGCCTTACAGACGGCCGGATTACATCTTTCTACTACTGACACAGATGACGACGCCGTTATGACTGCTGCACTAACACCTGCTCATGGCACCACACCGTTACACGACCCAGAGCCTGCTCCTGAGCTAGTTTCTGCACCTTTTGGGTCCGCTTGATGTTACACCTGCTAAACCTGCACCTTTACCTGAACATGACCCTATTTCTTTTGATTTACCAGACAATGCATCCCTTATACCCGACCCAGCACCCGCATCTAATGATCTTCCTATCAGTTGAGACGTTTGATATTGCACCCACAACCGCTGACATTGCTCCTTTCCCCTATAGAGACCGACGTTCATTGCACTGGCATGCCTATCGCTTTCTTTCAAGACATACCCGCACCCCGGAAAGGTACTTCAGGTCAGCACCCGCATAACGATCCTTTTACTACAGCAGCATTTTCTACAACCTCACAGGCCGCACCGTGTACTACTTTCACCTATACATCGCTGGACGAGCCGATTTGATGGTTCCTATAATACACTATGCTAATTTTAGACCCTTATCATCCCCCACATTATGGAAGCTACACACAAGATGAGTTGCTCCTGTAACATCAACTGCAGTTTGAGGATATGAGTCGCAGAATGTTGGAGCTTGAGCTGACACCACAATTGGCAACTTCAAATGCAAAACATTACATAACCGAAAACATTATTTAAGTGTCTACATTACAAGACAGCATATTGTCTGAAAAGTTGATGTAAGACGCCACGTCCTCCGCCCTGTCTGTTACTAGTATACTTTGGTCCTCCACATCTATCAAAGATTCTTTTGGCAATCTCCCCTGCTACTATTACACTTTTCCCCGGGATTTGATGCTCGTTTCTTTACTGGCAAGTAGCAGATCAATTAATTACTTCGACATATATACAAAGTGTCTAGTGTAATACTTTTTATTTCTAATCTTTTCGCACTTTTTACTTGGTTTTGTATTAATGACTTTAATAACTAGTTTCTTATGTTGAAGGTGATCTTTCCTTATCGTTTGTCCGTGGTGTCTTGGCATTATTTTACTGTCTATATAAAATAAAAGATTTTCACCATTCATATCTCCACGGTCTATATGGAGGTATGTTGGCTACCTGGTCGGGGGTTAAGGGAACGGTTTGGTAAAGGTCTTGCCATTGTTTAGCGTTTAGAGGTCCTGCAATGGACCTGGGTCAAATTTAGTAGGACCTCCTTCAATACTTAACGGTATTGGATGGCGGGGGTCCAAACTCTTTGATCCCCTCATAAGTTAACTACTATTAATACTATAACCCGGCTATTTAGGACTGTATCCCTGCTGACTCAGACTACTTAGTCGAGGGTAACGTCACCTCCAAAAGAGGGGCCTACCATAATTTGCATTAATAACTTAATTAATTATCTTTCAATAATCCACCCTTTTAGGATTGTATCCTTGCTGACTCAAACTACTGGGGTGAGGGTAACGTCACCTTCAAAAGAGGGGCCTACTGCAATAACTAAGATAATCTCTTAAAATAGTGCAAAAGTGCGGAAATAATCAAAGGTTACACTAGATACGAGTCGGAACCAAGTGATTCATCTTGTCTATCTGTTTTTGTTTTTATTTTTATTTTTATTTTCAGCATTTTTAGTTAGTTTTCATTTTTCTTAGTTTAAAACATTTTTCTAAACTTTTTGATTTGATTAGACGTTGAGGATAAACCGGTACTAAAAGCTCTTGTGTCCTTGGACGACCTCAGTATCTTACCAACACTATACTACGCTCACGATGGGTGCACTTGCCCATATTTGTGTCTAGTGTTAGTAAATATCGTGTTTTATAAATTTAAAACTTGACTAAAAAAGTGTTAAAGGGGCTTAAAATATGCACCTAATATATATAACACTCCACACGCATCAAGTTTTTGGCGCCGCTGCCGGGGACACAAGGATTTTAAGAAAGCTTAAAATCGACGGCCTAATAAGTTTTTCAAATCTTTTTAAAACGCGCGCACATTTTTCTGCATTTTAGTTTAGTTTTGCATTTACAGTAACCTGTACACGGGGCCGTGTTCACTGAACACGGGGCCGTGCTGCACATTTTCATAAAAACACCCAGTAATAGTAGCTTGAACACGGGCCGTGCTCACTGAACACGCCCCGTGCTCAACTAGATCAGTAAATTTAATTAAAACGCCCAGATACAGATCCTGAACACAGGGCCGTGCTCACTGAACACGGGGCCGTTTCCAGCCTCTGTTTCCGTTTTTATTTTTGTTTTCTGATCTCGAGACTTGGTTGTGGTCTGCTGAGTGATCCTCATGGATCAATACTCAGGAGGTTACAACTACACCTATGAGGAGGATGATTATAGGGGTAATTATTGCACTAATTGTCGTAACACACACTCGGTTCAAAATAGTCACTCATATCAACCATCCAATTCATACACCTACTATGAGGAACCCAGGTACGAGCCATCAACTTCATACACATCCTATGAAGACCAAAGGTATGAACCTCCTCCCTCATACTCATATTTTGATGAACCAAGGTATGAGCCTTCATACTCATACTTTGAGGAACCAAGATATGAGCCACCACCTTCATATGCTTATTATGAGGAACCATGGCGTGAACAACCCACCTCATATGAGTATTATGAAGAACAAAATTATGACCCTTATCCATCATATGCTTACAATGAAGAACAATGGTGTGAACCATCTACTTCATATGGGTATTATGAGGAACAAAGGATCGAACAACCAGATTCAAGCTTTGAAAATCCTGACTCTTTTTCTATAACCGAAGTGACCGATAGGATATTAGAACACATTAGAGTTATCGATCACTGTATAAAAGAATCTCGCACAAGGGAAGAGGAGTCCCGAGCAAGAGAAGAATTAAAAAAGGAAGAGATAACTAAAAATGTAAAAATGGAAGAACAAATAAGTGAAAAACCGACACATGAGTTAAACAACGAAAAAGGTGAGTCCGACAACGTTAAAATTCAAGAAGAGTCTAATTTTGAAGAAATTAATCTCTTGTCACCTTCTTTTGAAAATCATTGTTTAGTACCCACTCATGCTAAGTTTTTAAAAGAGTTAAATACTAACACTAAAATTGACGAAACGGTAAGTGTTAAGTTAACTAATGATCAAACCTCACTAATAAAAGAAGACCCATTTGAAATTAACATTACACCGGTTCCATGTTTCTTTCAAAATTCGTTTATTAGTAATGTCACAATTGATAAAGATCTTTGTGTTAACATAATGCCTAACTACATTTTCGAAAAATTAAGTATTAGTGATTTTTCTCCACTTCAAATACCCATTTTTCTATCCAATTGGAAAGTAATAAAATCAATCGGTATAGTTGAGGATGTCTTGATTCAAACAAATCAAATGGTAATCCCGACCGACTTTGTCATCCTCGATGACGCTCCTCTAGTGTTGGGACGACCATTTGTAAAAACTCACGAAACTTTGAAAAAACCAGAAGTTGAACAATCTACCTCTTCAATTAGGGGCATTTAAAAGAAGTGTCGATCTCGAACGGTCAATGAAATATCCTTTCGGCAATAATGACCCCCTAATTGAAGATGAAGATGAACCACCCGATACAAGTGAAGAGATTGACCACTTTGTTGAAGAAGAGATCTCCATAGAACAAACTTTTAAAGTTCTTGATCGAAATGAGCAACCAAATAAGGAGTCTCCTAAAGACCCACCACTTGAGCTCAAAGAACTTCCAAAAGGTTTGGAATATGCTTTTCTAGACAAAGATGGTAATTTACCTGTAATTATTTCGTCTAAATTAGATAGCTTAGAAAAAGAAAAATTAATTAGTCTTTTGAAAAAACATAAAAACGCAATAGCTTGGAAACTTGTAGACATAAAAGGAATTAGTCCTTCCATGTGCACACACAAGATTTTAATGAATGATGACTACAAATCGGTAATACAACCACAACGTCGAGCAAATCCAAATGTTCAAGAAGTGGTTAAAAATGAAGTCATCAAATTACTTGACGCCGAACTTATCTATCATATCTCCGATAGTCCTTGGGTGAGTCCCGTTCAAGTAGATCCAAAGAAAGGAGGTATGACGGTGATAACTAACGAAAAAAATGAATTAATACCCACGAGAACCGTCATAGGATGGAGAGTATGTATAGATTATAGACGATTAAATGAAGCTACAAGAAAAGATCACTTTCCTTTACCCTTCATTGATCAAATGTTAGAAAGATTATCCGGTCATAAATTTTATTGTTTCTTGGATGGTTTTTCAGGTTACTTTCAAATCCCGATAGCACCCGAAGACCAAGAAAAGACAACTTTCACATGTCCCTATGGAACTTTTGCTTATCGACGGATGCCGTTTGGTCTATGTAATGCCCCCGCAACATTCCAGCATTGCATGGTAGCCATCTTCCATGACATGATAGAAAAGACAATGGAAGTCTTCATGGACGACTTTTCTATCTTTGGGGATTCATACGACCAATGCCTCGATAACCTTGAACGAATGCTATCCCGATGTGAGGAAACTAACCTCGCCCTTAATTGGGAAAAATGCCATTTCATGGTAACGGAGGGAATAGTACTCGGTCACAAGATCTCAAGCGAAGGAATGGAGGTGGATCGAGCCAAAATAGATACCATTTCTAGATTACCACCTCCATCCTCCGTAAGAGCTATCAGAAGTTTCCTAGGGCATGCCCGATTTTATAGGCGGTTTATCAAAGACTTTTCTAAAATTTCTAGGCCTCTAACAAAATTACTTGAAAAAGATGCTCCTTTCATCTTTGACAAGGATTGCAATCAAGCATTTCTAACCTTAAAGGAAATGTTAGTCAATGCACCTATCATGATAGCGCCTGATTGGAAATTTCCTTTCGAAATCATGTGTGATGCTAGTGACTTTGCAGTTGGAGCTGTATTGGGACAAAGAAAAGAAAAGCATTTCCACCCAATTTATTATGCTAGTAAAACACTAAATGATGCACAAGAGAATTACACAACAACTGAAAAAGAATTACTAGCTGTGGTATTTGCTTTTGATAAATTTCGTTCTTATCATGTTCTTTCTAAAACTATAGTCTATACAGATCATGCAGCCATTCGATATCTCTTTAAAAAGCAGGACGCAAAACCACGTTTGATTCGGTGGATTCTACTCCTCCAAGAATTTGATATTGAAATCAGATACAAAAGGGGAGCAGAAAATACCGCAGCAGATCCTCTTTCAGGCTTAGAAGACCCAGCTTTGGAGGCAACCAGGGACGAGTAAATCAACGAAAAATTTCCAACTGAGTCCCTGGAAATGGTGGAATATAAGGAAGAACCATGGTACGCCGACTATGCTAACTACCTAGCTAGCGGTATAGTCGCAAAAGGTTGGCCACATCATCAAAGAAAAAAATTCTTTGCCAATGTGAAACACTATTTTTGGGAAGATCCATATCTTTTCAAAATGTGTGCTGACCAACTCGTCCGACGATGCGTACATGGAAGCGAAGCACGAAGAATTCTCCGCTATTGTCATGAAGGTCCATACGGAGGGCATCATGGTGCCGCTAGTACCGCACGAAAGGTATTTGATTCAGGATTTTATTGGCCAACCATTTACAAAGACGCCCAAAGTCTTGTCAAGACATGTGATGCTTGCCAAAGAACAGGTAATATTTCTTCCAAAAACGAAATGCCACAAAATGGCATTCTTGTTTGTGAAATTTTTGATGTGTGGGGACTCGACTTTATGGGACCTTTCCCACCGTCAAAAGGAAACAAATATATACTTGTGGCAGTAGACTACTTGTCTAAATGGGCCGAGGCTGAGGTACTTCCAACGAATGATGGAAGAGTCGTGGTAAGATTTCTGAAAAAACTATTCTCTCGTTTTGGCACACCTAAAGCATTAATAAGTGATAGAGGTACCCATTTTTGTAACCATCAACTCGAAATTTTTTTAACAAGATATGGGGTCTATCACCGGGTCTCAACAGCATATCACCCTCAAACAAACGGACAAGCCGAAGTGACTAATAGAGGTTTAAAATGAATACTTGAAAAAACTGTAGGGTTAAATAAAAAGGAATGGGCAGATAAATTAGATGATGCTTTATGGGCTTTTCGAACTGCCTATAAAACAACAATAGGTACAACCCCATATAAGCTAGTCTATGGAAAAAGTTGTCACTTGCCAGTAGAAATTGCACACAAAGCGTACTGGGCAATTAAAAATGTAAACTTAGATTTAGAATTTGCTGGTAAAAATCGATTTTGTCAATTAAATGAGTTAGACGAGCTTAGGAATTATGCATTCTCAAACTCCAAAATTTATAAGAAAAGAATGAAAAATTTGCATGACAAACATATTAAACCTAATGAATTTCGAGTAGGAGATCTAGTTCTTTTGTTTAATTCACGACTTCGATTGTTTCCTGGTAAATTAAAGTCTAGGTGGTCAGGACCTTTTTCCATCACCCATATTTTCCCACACGGTGCAGTAGAAATTAAATCTCGAAATGGGCCTCCATTCAAAGTCAATGGCCAACGGCTGAAACTCTATCAAGGATTCATTGAGGATGAAGAGGAGGAGATCTCGTTTCAAACGGTGGAAGAATGAAACCAACATCATAACTGGTAAGTTACGAATGATTGGGACGACATCTTAATCGGTAAGTTTTCTAACCAAAGTTTTTGGGAAATAAGGGCACTCACACGAGCACAAAAAAAAAAAAAAAAAAAACTTTGCTCGGCACGGGGCCGTGTCCGCTGGACACGTGGCCGTGTTCGCACAGCAGACGGGATAAAACCCCTTTTTCAAAACAGTTACAACATTACACACGCCCCGTTTCCCCGAAAAAGCTCTGGTTCCAGGCGATTTTTCGCAGATTTCCGACGTCTCCCATCACTCTAACAACATCAAGGTATGATTTTATCACTTCTAGTAGTTAGATTAGTTACTTGCATGTAGTTAAAACACCAAAAATTTGGGGGAAAATCTAGGGTTCTTGAAGTTCATCCGGATCGAACCTCAAATTTTTGTTTAGATCTGTTTGCATTTTGTTAGATTAGTGTTATGGGAAGTAAATACACTTGTATTGTTCATAGATTCGTC
This sequence comes from Helianthus tuberosus, assembly GCA_030545235.1. NCBI lineage: Eukaryota > Viridiplantae > Streptophyta > Magnoliopsida > Asterales > Asteraceae > Helianthus > Helianthus tuberosus. The sequence goes on from CM060406.1 coordinate 170,611,057, forward strand.
CGATTTCTCACAAAAATCCCAAACCCTTGTTCTTGAATCGAAAAAGATAAAATTGAATGGGTAAACGAGTTATTTTGGGAAAAACGGCACTTAGGGTTTCATTTTCGGGGGAAACCGCACCTTTTGGACCAAAAATTTTCAAGTTTTCAAAACCAGGACGAAAAATGAAATTTTTGTGTAACAGACGCCTGGACACGGGGCCGTGTCCGCTGAACACGGGGTCGTGTCCAGCCCACTGTTTGCAGTTTTGTCCGAAAATACTTCTGTTTCATGCTAACTTTTGGTGTATTCTTTCAGATGGCTACGAAGTTCACAAGATTTAACGCCAATGAGCTCGATGCGAGGGCTAGATACGAGATACTTCAAACAAGGCCGGAGGAATACCCGAGGCAAGCATGCACGGAGCTATTAACTATGGTGAATCAAATCGACCGTTTCAACAACATTGTCACGGGACCACTTAGAGTCGCTTTAACAACCCGACTCCGTTCCGTCCACGAATGCACTTTGGAATTCTATAGCACCTTCACATTCAACTCGAGGTGCGACCCATTCGACAATGATGGGGTAGCATTCCGATGTGGCAGAACCAAGTATTCGATCTCCATGGCACAATTTGGATCGATTGTCGGGTTGTATGCGGAAGAAGATGCAGGCAATGAGGAAAATACTAGAGGAATTCGAGAGATAGGTGAGAACGAACGCCAAGCCGCGTGGGCTCAGATTGGTGAAGGGTACTACAATCCGAGTAGTACTAAGAGTATGAAGTTGAGGGATCCGCTCTACAGATACATCCATAGGCTCCTCGGCTACTCTCTTAGTCAAAGACACGATAGTGGTGGCGTCGTTGGGTTAAGAGATTTGGTTGTCCTCCACTGCATCCATACCCATAGGCCGCTTGATGTTCCATTCCTCATGCTCCGAAACATGCATCATAACCGCCTTGCAAGTGCACCGACCCCTATCTTCTTTGGGGGATGGGTGTACCGTCTCTTCAGGCACTTCACACGCATACCTTGGTCATTTGAAAGGAGCCCATGGTCGGGTAGGGTAGATATACACATCTGCCGCTCAATGCACCTAGTTTATGAAGCTGAAGACGGGACGGTGAGCTTTCAAAGGATGCAAGGTCATGCATGGAACCCGCAAGAAGCACTTGTCCTCCACGCCCCACAACATCATCAATATCAATATCAGCCCCATGGTGATCCGGGCCAATCCTCCTCCTCAGGAGGCGGTTTTCCTAACTTTCAAAGTTTACATGATTTGTTGCAGGAAAACCTCATGTGCTCCAGGAACACCTACAATATGGCAAGCAACACGTACCACCGGGTTGGAGCTATCGAGAGAAACATATCCGATATCCAAGATGATATTGGATATATTCGGGACCACATTGCGGGCCATGGAGGGGATGATGATGATGATGATGATGACGATGCCATGGAGTAGGCGGGAGGAGCGGAGGAAGAAGCGGTTGGTTGATGATTCCCCAGGTTAACCTTTTCTAATCTTGAACAATTGATGGCCTGCGTGCCAAGTGTTGAACAATTTACTTTCCCTAACTTCTTTTATTTTCTGCATTTATTTTTCTTTTAACTTTGACATGGATGTTGAATTTGGTAAAAGTAGGATGTTTGCTATGGTATGGTATGGTGTTTATTGATTAAGCAGGTACATACACGGCTTAGAGTACTAAACCTTAGTACTACTAAAGCCGGGACAGGAAAACCGAGGAAAGAAACCTGTTTTTCAACCTTGCAGATTGTCCGCACGGGGCCGTGTCCAGCCAACACGCCCCCGTGCCCACTCCCCTGAACATGCTGTTTGTTTTAATTCTGCAGATCTTGACAGACACGGGGTCGTGTCCACCCAACACGCCCCCGTGTCCACCTTCTGTAAGTTTTCGTTACTGGCACCTGAGCACGGGGTCATGTCCACTCAACACGGGGTCGTGCCCAGGTAACCAGTAACACAAAATTTTTGTTTTACACCTTTTTACACATTCAATCAACCTAAAAACTTATTTTTGGGAACACATTGAGGACAATGTGTAATTTAAGTGTGGGGGGGATGCTAAAACCTTGAATCTTGCAAGTCCTAAAAACAAGCCTTACACAAAACTCTATTGGAACCGCTAATCACCCCAAATTTTTTCAAAAAATTTTTATTTTTCTTACTTGTCTAGGTTTAACTCGGGAATTTCAAGTTCTAAAAAGGTTATATTTTTACGAATTTACAACCGATAGCGTCGTGATAAAAAGAACCAACATAAGAAAATTATGAAAAGGCATGGCAAACTTAGTTAAAATTTGATTATATATACTTGATCGCATAAAAAACCCATTTCCACAAAAGTGAGTTTTGAGCCTTTATTGAGCACACAATTACATATCATTAGACTAAATGCTCATTTTTTGTTTCTTGTGTGAATAGCCGCTTGGTTCTTACGACTCTAGAACTTGCCATGATGATACATTCCCAGTCCTTACCAACTTAAACCCGAGTAAGTAAATGACGGAGGCACTAGGACTAACCCTTTTTTATTTCTACACCATTATTTTTCTTTTTTTTACCACCTACCCAAAATCCCCCTAGTTAGCCCCTTTGAGCCTAAACTTTTTCATTTCATAACCCAAAACAAACACCCTTTTACCCACCAAAACCTTTTTTATTTTTAACCCTTTGTTTTAGTAACTAGCCCGGTTTTTCGTATGACTTTTTAAAAAAAATAAATAAATAAATAAATAAATTTTTGTGTGTTGATGATGAAGCAAAAGAAAATAAACAAACAAGTTAATCAAAAATAACTTTGTTTGAATAATAGCTTCATCAAAATAAAAGTTACAAAAATAAAAAGTCTTACGAAAACCGAAGCTTGTTACGCTTTTCGCCCTTTTTCTACTAATCACTAACCCAACTACCTACCTTTAACCCAAGCCTAGCCCTTCACCCACAAAGTCCTCTTGATATTTACAAAGGTATATAAGTTAAAAAGGAGGATGATTGATTGCTTTGCAAGCCTATGGTAGGAGTAAGTTCCACGCCGCTCTCGAGTGATCCACAAAAATACATTTTCGGCCAAGTGTTGAGTGATCCCCCGTAAGGTATGTGAACTTGTATATAAATAGAATTTTAAAGAGGCATGTTATGCCCTAATAAGTAATTTATCTTATGAAAAGTTTTAAATAAATCATGACGAATAGGATTGTAAATAAATAAAAATAAAACGTAATAAAGAATCTTGGAAATCCCGACACTCTACGATAAGCCCAAAAACCTTCTTCTCTACCCATTCCATTTGGGAATGTAATAGCCACTTATTAAAGAGTTTTGCTTGAGGACAAGCAAAGATTCAAGTGTGGGGGTATTTGATGTGTGCAAAATGCAACATATAAATTTCATCAATTGTGGCATAAAACTAACCCTTTTTTAGTACTAATGTTGGAAAAAGTGTGCTTTTGTCTTCCTTTTGTATTTTCAGGATTAAATGAGCTCAAATTAACAAAAGAAGCAAAAAGACATCAGAATCTAACATAAATACAAGAAAAGGAACAAGACGTGATATGCCCGACCCCACGACAACATCTTCCCAAGCAAAACAAGAAGACAGGAGACTGAACACGCCCCGTGCTCAGCCAGCACGGGGGCGTGCCCAAGTGTCAGCAGAAAAGATAAAGTGGTAGAAGCTTCTATTGCCCACCACGGGGCCGTGCTCAGCGGACACGGGGCAGTGGTCAACTCAAAGATTCCTAGAATCTGAGCAAATCTTGATAGTACAGATATGCTTCTGCACACGGGGTCGTGCCCAGCGGACACGGGGCCGTGGTCAATTAATGCAGACAAGAGCAATTAATGAAGAAAGAGAAAAGGGTGGACACGGGGCCGTGTCCAGGCTTCTGTACAGGCTATAAATAGGGGTGCTTGGTTCATTTCAAAGGCATCCCTTGGCACACCACCTCTCTCACACTTCACCCACCACCCACCACCACCATAACACCATCATCCACCACCATCATCCATTGTCCATCGTAGAGTGTGTGAGTCGTCTCGGGATCCAAGATTGATCGTAAGAGTTCTTGACAATCAAGGCCATGTTTGCCTAAGTCTCTTACATCACTTGGTGAAGACAAAGTGTCTAGTGTAATACTTTTTATTTCTAATCTTTTCGCACTTTTTACTTGGTTTTGTATTAATGACTTTAATAACTAGTTTCTTATGTTGAAGGTGATCTTTCCTTATCGTTTGTCCGTGGTGTCTTGGCATTATTTTACTGTCTATATAAAATAAAAGATTTTCACCATTCATATCTCCACGGTCTATATGGAGGTATGTTGGCTACCTGGTCGGGGGTTAAGGGAACGGTTTGGTAAAGGTCTTGCCATTGTTCAGCGTTTAGAGGTCCTGCAATGGACCTGGGTCAAATTTAGTAGGACCTCCTTCAATACTTAACGGTATTGGATGGCGGGGGTCCAAACTCTTTGATCCCCTCATAAGTTAACTACTATTAATACTATAACCCGGCTATTTAGGACTGTATCCCTGCTGACTCAGACTACTTAGTCGAGGGTAACGTCACCTCCAAAAGAGGGGCCTACCATAATTTGCATTAATAACTTAATTAATTATCTTTCAATAATCCACCCTTTTAGGATTGTATCCTTGGTGACTCAAACTACTGGGGTTAGGGTAACGTCACCTTCAAAAGAGTGGCCTACTACAATAACTAAGATAATCTCTTAAAATAGTGCAAAAGTGCGGAAATAATCAAAGGTTACACTAGATACGAGTCGGAACCAAGTGATTCATCTTGTCTATCTGTTTTTATTTTTATTTTTATTTTCAGCATTTTTAGTTAGTTTTCATTTTTCTTAGTTTAAAACATTTTTCTAAACTTTTTTGATTTGATTAGACGTTGAGGATAAACCGATACTAAAAGCTCTTGTGTCCTTGGACGACCTCGGTATCTTACCAACACTATACTACGCTCACGATGGGTGCACTTGCCCATATGTGTGTCTAGTGTTAGTAAATATCGTGTTTTATAAATTTAAAACTTGACTAAAAAGGTGTTAAAGGGGCTTAAAATATACACCTAATATATATAACACTCCACACGCATCAGTAGGGTGACCCTGTGTCCCTATTGACGTGATACATTTGGAAGACAACACAATTATGGCCAGGGAAGCAAATCATCATTAAGCATGCGACAATACTTTGTGACCAATGACCAATGAAAGCTCAGTCGCTATGTCTTTGTTAAGCGCGTTAATGATCTATATGTGTGTGCTATAAGTATAATGCTACGTGCTTACTTGCTATGCTCTCATTAAACATAATTACCAAACTACTTGATTTCACTATGATTATATTACTGCTTGGTTGGTTGATAACCTATTATGTGTAAGTGCATATGATCCCTAAACAACTATATGCACTCCCCGAGCGAATAGGACCTGACCTAACCAATCTTCTTCTCAGAAGATGTCGATACAAGGGAACGTCGATACCAACAACCCTCTGCCGACCACAGCAGAGTCAGAATTGCAAGGGCGCATCTCGCAAGCCATCGCACAACTCGAGGCCCCTCGCTCCAAACACGGCGGAGGTACCTCAGGAAATAACCCACCCAGCGGCTGCACTTACGAGTAGTTCTTAAACCACAAACCTCGAAAATTCGACGGCACTGGGGGTGCCTTAGCTTTTGTGCGTTGGGGGGAGAAGACGAATTCTGTCTTACGGTTGAGCAAATGTGCCCCAGAACATCAGGTCACGTATGTAGCTGGACTATTTGTAGATGGGGCTCTGTCTTGGTGGAACCTTCAGGTTCAAACAATGGGCGAGACTGCTGCGAATGCTTTGACGTGGGACGAACTGAAGGAACTGATGCGTAAAAGATATTGCTCTAGGGCAGAAGTCCAGAAGTTGGAGACTGAATTGTGGAACTTGAAAATGGAAGGTCCAAAGATAGCCGACTATGTGCAGAGATTTGGCGAATTATCACAAGTTGCTTCGCCTTTGGTGGAACCAGAATCTAGGAAGATCGAACGTTTCATCGGGGGACTGGCACCTCAGATTCTAAGCCTGGTGACAACATCTAAACGTTCAACGATCACCGAGGCTATCGACATAAGCGTGGCGCTCACTGAAGAAGCGATTAGACAAGGAAAATTTTCCACTTCGGAAGAGAAAAAGGAGACTCCTGTAGAGCCATCTGGAGATAACAATAGAAAGCTTGCAAATTTCAAGAAGGTTACTCGGGCGAATAACAAAAAGAAGGCCAAAAAGGAAAAAGACTACATGGGTGTCCTACCTAAGTGCGACAATTGTTTACGTTATCATGTCGGGCGATGTAAATATGGAAAATGTGATAATTGTGGCAAGAGAGGGCACCCTAAGGAAACGTGTAGGCAAGATACTAAACGTGGAAGTGGAGACCAAGATAGCAGCGAGAATCACGGAGGAAACAACGACGATGACAACTGTCAAGGAAGGATGAGTGACAAACAAAAACGTGTTCAAGGTTGCCTTAACTGTGGGAGCAAGAAGCACTTCAGAAAATACTGTCCTAAGAAGAATCAAGCACAAGGATAATAGCTCAATAGCAGAGCTTGGGGAACACGCCAGGAATCCAAGCTTGGATATCGGTACGTTCCATATTGCTCAACGTTATGCGCCTGTGCTGCTAGATACTGTTGCAAATTTTAGCTTCGCACCTCTAAAGTTTGAGAGTATACTTGGTTTAGTAACAAGTAAGTTAGATAATCCGCACATGAAAGTACTAGCTAGTGGGAGCCAACGAAGTAACTGGAAACGACATGATAGAACCCGGAGAGCGTGAGTTTACACTTGAGCTACTGCCAGTTGAATTGGGGAGCTTCGACAAGGTAATTGGATGGATGGGTTGTCAAGTGGTCAAGCGGAAATTAATATCCGCGTCCCGATGCCGAGCAAAGAAACAATCTCGACTCATGTAGCAGAGTACGCCTTTACAAATTGCAAATTGCTTGAAGGCACGAAAGTTGTTGCAAATAGGATGTGTTGTTTTCTTGACTCATGTCGTGGACGAGGGAGCCGAAGAACCAAAAATTGAAGATACCCCTATGATAAGGGAATATCCCAAAGTCTTCCCCGAAGACTTGCCAGAATTATCTCCTCAACGATAAGTCGAATTTCACATTGATTTGATTCCAGGCGTTGTGCCTGCAGTCAATGCACCTTAGCGACTTGTACCTTCGGAAAGGCAAGGATTAACAGTGTAGTTTCAGTAGTGGATAGAGAAGGAAGATAACAGACCAAGATTCCCTTTTGGGTAACTCCAAATTCTGCTCGTCAAGAGAAAGGACAATGATTTTCAAATGAACATCAAACTACCAGGAGCCGGACGAGCTAGCCAACCAGAGTCGGTGGCTCTTGCTAAGGATCGATGAATTACTTATTTGACTAACTGTGAGGGTCCGACTACTATTGCACGACTGATCGACGACCGAGTGTCATTGGCGGTAAATTCAGGAAGAGAGTGTACCGGGGAAATTGTGGGACAATAACTTGTTTTTAGACATACACAAGAATGGCGTTTCCTACACGATGCACATAACGATTCAACCCCGAATACGAAACTCTGAGAATCTAGGAAACATGTACCTAGGACCCTTGGGAACCCAGATCCAAACTCGTAAGGGTTGTTGTTTAGGAACCACACCCATCAACTCAAGCAAAACCTATTATTCTGACATATATACTATTTCAGTTGACCAAACAAAACGCACTTAAATTTCTTTTACTTCTAGCGAGTAGATGTTTGCATCTCTACCCCCCTTACTGGTAGTTGCATCACGTTAATTTTCGTCGCTAAGAGCGAACACACATTTGCTTCGATATCTGGTCATTTCTTCATTCTAACAGATACTCATTATTCCTTTTCTTGGAAATTCATTTGTCACAAATGCACCAATTGCTACGCGTACGATTTCATTTCGAATAAACGCTTCATTGAAGTTTAAATATTATGACGCTAAATCTAATTACTGGTTCATGATTCGAATGACCTACATTATTGTGACTATTGACTCTTTTACTATCAAGTCAGCGCACTCCTTGAAACTTCATTTATTTCAAGTTACATCCATGGTTTATCTTTGTGACCATGCCGGGATTCCTTTGTTGATACATACGTTTATTGTCGGGTTACGCTAAAACCAAGTTCAATTGCTTGAACTTATCCATTTCACATGTTTGATTTGAGACGCCATATGATGTATTGAGAGCATCATATTCTAATACTTTAGCAAAGGTTCTTTTGTTTCGAGTCGTAGTAGGACTTGGTTGGTCTACGACCCCACTGAATCATTTGTTGATTTCGATACCTTACGGTGATACTTTCACGAAATTGGAGCTTGCACTAATTTGGCTACTCACTCCATACACGGATTTGAATTATTTGCTAATTTGCTTTAAATCCGTCTTGTTTAATTCAATTAAAGCCGTCTCTACACAGTTGTGTGTTAAAACAAGGGTACATAGATTTATTTCATACCGCAATGTACCTCCTAACGATTCTTTCATAATCAATCGAATGCCTTGCGATACTTATTACTTTTCATCTTCGATCGAAAACAGTGGTTCTTTGATGTTCTGTATTTAATTGGAAACTCTATGACATTGCGTAAATCAAATCTTCAGATTTTATCAGTACACTTTCATTTGATTTCAAACACGGTGAACTTGTTCAGTCACCACTATTATTGAATTATGTCATTACAAACTTGCAGCTTGTGCTAATCATGGTCAACCGTTTCACACAAAACTACATATACTTTCGTTTGACTTGTCATTCAAACATTTCTGATACAACTACGAATCAAGACAATGATTCACCAGATTCATTTGTATTCCATTAGATGTACTTTCGAAACTTAAAAATGTCAACACACTAAACCTTGCCATCCATTTACTCGGGAGTTGACAGATCAATTTACTATTACATTTGAGTTGCTGATTTTGAATTCACATAGCGGATGCTATGGTTTGTGAAAACTCGTCTGCATATTGCAATCGATCGTCTGGGGATCTTATTAGTCAAAACTCCTCTTTTGTGGAACCCCCCTGCTAGCTGGATTACACTAGACTATACGTCAAGTACGTCTTGTACCTTCGACATCAAAGGCTAAAAGCACATTCCTTTTAACCATTGGATTCGGGTTGTTATATATTCTTGGACTCACCTGATGTGAGTGAGGTTTAATTCAGTTTGGTGATTATCTACCTCGGCATTATTTATATACATACACATGTGACGGAATCATAAGGAGTTAAGGTAGTACAAATTTCGAGGACAAAATTTTCTTAACGGGGGGAGAATGTGACAACCCTCACAAATCCAGGTATCCGTACAAGAAATTAATATTTAATTAGTGCTTAACTACTGTGCTTGATTACAATTGTGATTAAACTACTTTATGTTTTCTGATACATACATACTCATGCATCACATTTTATTACTGTCACTCCATTTATTACACACAAACATTAGTGACAAACTTGATGCACAAAGCACAGTTAGCACAGTGAACGGATAACCCAGTAAACATGCTGACATTGCCAGCACCTAGACAAACACTATATTGAGGCCAGTATGAGCCTGGAATAAAGTACTACACTGGTAGGGAGTGTAGGAAGGTGAGGATCATAAAACTGCGTCACTAGGTGATAGGTATAGTGCCCGGAAGTGCCTAAAACATACTTAAAGTGCAGAATTCTGCACTAGTTAACCAAAATTCAGCATTTAACAATGCTAGTAAAGTGCAAAAACTTGGCAAAATAGTCCTAGACACTTTCCAAAGTGTTGGTAATTTAATGTGTCACTAAAAACATAATAAAAGACACTTTAAATGCTTACTTAACACTTTAACGGATCAACATCCAACCGAACAACCGGACTTTACCCGGAACATAAAAATATTGCCAAATACATTGTTTTTGCTTTTCTGAGCTAGTTAGGGTCCCCGAACACCCTAACACACCTTATATTAGACAACACACTTAATACACTAACTAAATATCATTAGAATCTAACTAACTTGTAACAAGTTCCATTGCAACCCAACCCCCCTATACCCCCCCCCACTTCGACGGTTCCAAGGGTGGGACACACCCTTGCTTCTTTGATTATTTTATTCCTAAATGTTGGTTATCTAGAGAACATAATACATGGGGGTTAATAGGAAAGTGGATTATAAGTAAACACCAAGGGCTAAGAGCATTTCAATCACAACACACAAACTCAAACTTGCACTCTCTCTTCCCTCTTGCTTGGTCTCGGCCGAACACCATCACCACCATACACCCACCATCAAGTTCTTGTTTAGCCATTTCTCACATACTCAAAGGTGCAAGGGATCATACAACGAAGCTTGGTGCACTCGGAAGCTCAAGGACCACCCTAGATTTCTTTTATCCACCGCTTTTACGTCTTGTTTCTTCCCTAGCCTTGTGCTAGTAGTAAGTGCTTCTAATCATCATCTTGATCTTGTTTTTGGTGGTTAATAGATGATTTAATGGTGAAAAATTAAGAAACACTAAAGAACATGAACAAGTCTTAAACATAAAGTGTTAAAGGGTGGATAAAGAGAAGTTATGTGTGTAAATCTTGTGTAGTTGTGATTATTTGATGTTGATTGTTAGTAGAAACAAGATGGATCATCATCTAGACATACTAGTTCATGTTCAAGAACATAAACTAGTAGGATGTAAAAGTTAAAAAATTGAAAGATGATGTATCCATCCATTCATAAGCCTTGAACTTGAATAAACATAAGTTTTCTTGCTAAATGAAGTTGTAAACTTGTGGATCTAAAGATCACAAGTGGTTTTTCAGAAGAACCAAGTGAAAGATACTAGTTTTGTTATAACCCGGATATTTTATGAACTAGAAGCATTTTTGGCAAATAAACAAGTGTGTAAACACTTGTGTAACAAGAAAATTTAACAAGGGAATATTTTTGGTGAATCTTGACTAGAAGTTGTGAAACTTCATATTCTTTAAAAATAAAGTTTTCAAGAAACCAATCACGTTTTTAAAGATAACAAAACCCACTAAATGTGTTAGTGACTTACTACATTTTCTTACAAAACTTTCAAGTTCATGAGTTTGTGATTTAGTCTTATTTTTGTCAAGATTAGTGATTGAATATTGTATGTTGTTGATTTGTAAATTGTTTGATTGATTTTACAAAAGAAAATGATACGCTAATAAGCGTGGAAACCTCCATTTACAAAGGAAACTCTGGCGAAATTTTTCTAGAAATATAACACTTGGAATTATTTTTCTAACAAATGTTTACAAATATGTTTTTAACTTGGTTTTCAAAATAAACTTCGCCATGATTTTTATTACAAAAATACCAAGTGCCGGAGGTTGATTTTCGTAAGTAAAACATGCTAAATATATATTTAGAATATGTATTTTATAAATAAAACGCTTGTGTGATTATGTGATTATTTTGTGAACTAGATATATTATTTTTAGGATAAAAATAATATAACCTGAAAATACTGTGAAATCACGACTCCAAAATAATACCAACGCTCTCACAAATAAATATTTAACTTACACCGGTATTGTTATTACAACGCGAACTCTAAAATGTAACTTATGTATTTTCGGAAAATACTCTTATATGTATGTTTTGATAAGTATTATTTTGGAAATTGTATGAGACAAAATATGTATATTTTGGGATTAAAATAATTTAGACAGGTAATTAAAAATATATTTTCTAAGTGGGACTTAAAATATATTTTCAGAATTATAACGTGTACATGTATTAAAAACCCCCATCCTTGGGAAGGAATATACTTACAAAATAAATAAGAAGTGTGAATACGGAATACTTACCTAACTATTTCTCCAATCAAACGTTAAACCCTAAGCCAAGGCACGACCCATCCGTCTAATAGGAATTAGTACGTGTAGGTCGTCACGCAGCAGATAGAGTTGGAGATTGACGTTTCTGGATACGCACATCGGTGAGTTCATGTCCCCGTTTTCTCTTAACTGTTTTCAGTTTTTATACTTCGGGGGTGGAATACATGTTACAGTAACTACAGACACTTTTATACATGGTATGGTTAGCTTAAGGAGGGTTTACTACTTAGATCATATGAGTGGGTAGGTGGAAACTTGAGGCCATTAATCCTCGTTGTAGGACCGAGGGTCATGAGCGATAGATCTATTTGGGTGTAGCGAGCCCAACTCCTGAGTCCACAGTACGGACCATGGGGTGACTTTGAGCCCGACGCAAAAATCTGCTAGGTTTGAGTCTTCCTGCATCACTTCACACATATCATTGGCTTTGCAACCCAATGGTGATCTCTTTTTTCCTTAATTGCTACATACCAGGGATTTTCATACATACAGACATATTACAAAGGTTTATTCATACTCACTTTTACATGAACTCGCTCAACTTTTGTTGATTTTTCAAACTACATGTATTTCAGGAAACTAATGGATCTGGCCAAGTTTGCAATGAGGTTAAGCTGCGTAGGAATAATGATGTCATCCGAGTTTAGGAAATGTGACCTTTGCTTGGACGGGTTACAAGTCTTAAACTGTGTTTCTGTTTATGTCTTTTGGTTGTGTCCTATGAACACATTTTAAAATTTTGTCTTATCATTATCTGTTTTAAGTGTCTACTTTTGAACAATGTTGTCCTGTTAACTTTTAAAACTTGTTGAATGGATGAACATCATATGTTTTATTTCATATAGCATGGTTATGATATGTGCTATGGTATTAAGAAGTCACACCAAAATAAACCCACGCTTCCGCAAAGCCAGGGTGTGACAGTTGGTGACCATAAAGTGCCTTGTTCAGAAGCCAAACTCTGTCCGGGTGGATTGGATCTTCAAAACCAGGCGGTTTCTCAACATATTCCTCTTCTTCGACCACACCATGAAGAAATGGACTCTTCACATCCATTTGATAAACTGTAAACTTCTTGAAGGACGCATAAGCCAAGAAAATCCTTATCGCCTGAAGACATGCCACTGGTGCATAGACTTCATTATAATCAATTCCTTATACCTGATTAAAGCCCTGGACAACCAATGTCACTTTGTTTCTCACATCAACACCTCAATCATCCTTTTTGCACTTATACACCCATCGAGTACCAATCTTCTTGTAGTTCGGGGGCCTGTCAACCAATTTCCACCCGCCCAATTTCTGAAACTGTTGACGTTCTTCCTGCATTGCTTCAACCCATGAATCGTCTTTCATCGCCTCCTTCCACGATTTTGGCTCAACTTGACAAACATAGCAAGAAAAAGACCAATCATTTTGTTCCCCGGATTCTCTAATTGCCGAATATAACCCAGCATTCTGGTTGTTTTGAAGCTGATTACGTGTCTGCACACCACTTTGGACATCTCCTATAATATTCTGCTTAGGATAAGTATCATGAATTCGAGTTTCAGGAACATCAGGAACTCAAGCATTAATACCTAAATTATTGACATTCAAATCAACAACTAAATCGATGCCTGGAGACGCGTTAGATGTGGATGCATTCCCTTCAACATTGTCTTGATTCTGCACCTGAGAAGTTGCTTCAGAAACACCTTGAACAAGAGCATTAACAGGACCAGAAGTTGCTTCATTTGCATCAGGAAACTCCTCATCTTCCGACGAAACATTATAATCAGCTGCATCTTCAAATTCCTCATTTTGAACAACATTATTAACAGAAGTCGACTCTTGATGGTTAAAAATGATCGGTCGTACTAATGATGAGTCAACTGCAGTATCCCTTTCAAGTAACATCTGTGCTGTTGCAGACGCGTCATCAAAAGTTGGCAGATTAAAGGAATCAAACAGTCCATCATAATCAAACATCCAAGGAGCACCCGGAGCTCTCACACATTCGGTGTACCTTTGAACCCTAACTTCACCCCATTCCCCAATCTTTTTAGTAGACAGATTCCACACCCTGAAATTTAGAGTAGCATACCCGAGAAAGAAGCCTTCTATAGACCTCGGACCAAATTTTCCATCTAGATCTATCATAGTGCATGGAGGGCCAAACGGTTCTAAGTACGACACATCCGGTTTCCTTTTGTGCAACAATTCGAAACATGTTTTCCCATGCCTTTTAACAGTAAGAACTCTATTCAAAGTGTAACAAGCAGTAGCCACAGCCTCCCCCCAAAACTAAACAGGAAGCTCCGACTCAACTAACATAGTTCTTGCTGTCTCGATAAGCATTCTATTCTTCCTCTCAGCGACACCATTTTGTTGAGGAGTATATCGAGAACTGTATTCATGCAGAATTCCCTTAGAAGTACAGAACTTGTCCATCACTTGATTCTTGAACTCCGTGCCGTTGTCACTTCTGATTCGCTTTAACCTCAAAGTGTACAAATTCTTAAGTAAAGTGAGCAGATTTTTGAGGATTCCTGGAGTCTCACTCTTGTGTGCCATCATCGATACCCATGAGAATCTTGAATAGTCATCAGTAACAACCAAACAATAAGCATCTCCAAACATAGTCTTGTGCTTCATAGGTCTAAAGAGGTCCATATGATGACGTTCAAGAGGCATGTTGACAGTGTTGACTTTCTTGATCGGATGGGACTTCTTCGCTTGTTTTCCTTTTCGGCATGATACACAGACGTCTTGTAAATGAAAACTCTTAACCGGAACACCATTCACAAGATTATTTCTCACCAAATGGTTCATCTTCCTCAAGTGAATGTGACCCATTCGTCTATGCCAAGATATGGACTCCTTTTCAGTGGCCTTTGAGACAAAACATGTAACTTGTGCAGACGTGGTAATCGCTTGGCTCATGTCAAGAATATACAAATCATTGATTCTTGGAGCCATCAACGGAATCCATTCTTTGGGAATTTTAAAACCGGGCTTCAGCACATAACAGCCGGTTTCATCAAAATAAACCATGGACTTATTGTAACAGATTTGCGAAACACTAAGAAGATTGTGATCAATTTGTCGCACATAATTGATATTGTCAAAACTAATAACACCATTTGAAATCATTCCTTCTCCAGTGATATAACCACCTTTATCACCCGCAAAGGCAACATAACTCCCCTAATGCTTTTTACATCGTATAGGAGCCTTAAGTCACCTGTCATGTACCGGGATGCCCCACTATCAACAATCCAAAGACTACTGATAGTTCCTCCTGGAACACCCTGCACAACACACTACACGATTAGTTTGCAATGGGGACCCAAGCCTTAGTGGTCTTGGGTCGACCCTTATCATCAAGAAATGTGATTTCTATTTCTTGATGATTTGGAAATGGTGTGCCTCCCCCTGAAACTGTATCGGTTTTTGGTTTCCAAGTTTGTTGACGTTTACCAGATTAAAAATTATTTACAGGTTTAGACACTTCTGGTTTTAAAACGTTTGATGAACTTGGTTCCTTTTCTACAACATCCGGTTTTAAAGCCTTTTCGATTACCTTAACATTTTTTTCATCTTTGTTTTGCTTCTCGTTCCTTAACAATACGTTTGTCTTGTTTAGGTGACACAAAACGACGTTGGTAATCCTTTTCCGAATGGGCTTTTTCAACAAACATTTCTTTTGGTGGGTTCGTACAATTTTTGATTATATGACCAAATTCCCCACATTTAAAACATGATCTCCTTTCAACAAATTTAGGAGATTCCATTTGACGTCCCGAAGTTGAACTTGTAGGCCTTGAGGTACTTGTTTCATTATCACACCCATTTGTATGTTGAGTGTAATTGTTATCACTATTACGCCTCAAAATTTTGACTTATTGTCAAAACCAGTATTAGATTTGTTTTCAAAAGTCTCAACTTTGTCAGTACCGCTTGAGGCCACAAATTTAACTTCCTTTCCCTTTTTCTTGTTTCGAGCTCCTTTTGGTTCAAACTTAGGTTTTTGAGCTCGGTTTTCCTGTTGTTTATCTTTAGGGGCGATTGGCTGTTCCTTAGTTGGCAATTTTTGATTTCCGTATTGTTTTCTAACTTCAGATTTTGGAATAGGATCGCACTGAGTTACTGTAACTCTCGGGATCGCCTTACCCAAAAATTTACTGGTAGAATCTTCCAAAATTCGTTCAATCATTGATGGATTAACATTTTTAATTGGGAAATCTTTGTTTGAGTAAATTTTCTCATCACCAATCAAGGTATACAACACATTATCGCCCTCAAATGTAGACACAGATTCATCCACAGATTTGATTGAATCAATCTTTTGTTTTGCAATTGATTGCACAATGGGGGCAACAGGAGTAGGAGGATCACACAAGATGTGATTCTCAGCTGGAATTTCTACTCCTTTCTTCTTATCAAGAGATTGATCCTGATAGCTTTCATCTGAATCGTCTGATTCATCGTCTGATGAAACATAATCCTCAATTATTGGAGGACTTTGGTCCATAGCACAAGACACATTTTCTGTCTCTTCAGATTCCCTTGATGAATCATCTAGTTTGAACCCTAATCCTGCTGCAAACTCTTCGGGATTAAGAGGTACAGATGGTTCAAACCGTGGCATTTCCTCCTCATCGGGTAACTTTGTATAATTGTGTCTCAATGGAGGCAGACACGATTTATACCCAATGTATTTCACATCCCCTTTCAGCTTTTGGACCTCGATGATATGATCAAGCACATATCAGGAGTTAGAATAACTCTCCAACTTGAGCTTGATCGCATCATGCTCGCATTTGGCAATGGCTAACTCCTTCTTTAAATCCTCAATGATATTAATATAGTTATTAATGCCCGTTTGCTTGTTCAAAACTACTTTTGTTAATTCAGATACACTTTGCTTAAGCGTTTCAATAACATATTTGAAATCTTTTTCATTGTGAGTTAAAGCCATGTTTGCCTCCTTGCATTTCGAAAGGGCAACTATCAAACCCCGATTGTGACTAGTTACTACTTCTGGCTTACGTTTCAATTCTACACAATCATTGCATACACTAGAAGTTTCGGTGTTTACCTTACTAGTCGAAGCTGCAGCAGTTACCATAAAGGCAGTCTGATAAGAAAAAGATCAAACCTCAGTGAAGAATTTTTCCATTTCCTTGGATGCGACTTCAGCTTTCCTTACCAACACATATTTCTGACTTTTAAGCTCTTCTACTTCTTTCAGTTCCTCAGCTTCCTTAAGTAAACCATCAACCTCAGCATCAAGATTTTCCTTCACTTCTGAATCTGAACCATAACCCGCATTGGAGCTTTCCTCATCCGAGCTCCCGCTATAACCAGAACAGCCATCATCCACAGAGAACTCCTCACTGTGAACATGCTTGATATACTTGATGATCTGAGCATAACAAGCAGTTCATCCATTTCCTTCTGTTCCCTGATTTCCCAGTTGAACTGACCAGTCACATCCTTCATCTACATGAACAACCAAGGCTCTGTTTGAATTAGAAGGCCCCGACTGGTTTGAATTACCCGGGTTGTTAACTACTACAATGCTCCTTTCATTGTTCGCTTGATTTGCATTGGATGAGTTTGGTTGATTTCTGAAAGGATTTTGATTTCCTTGTCTGCTGGGTCGAGTGCATTCCCGCTTGAAGTGGTTTTTCTCACCACAATTGAATCACGTAACTGCATCCTTATCAAATCCGTACTTAGTATCCCTTTTGCTCTCCAAGCTTGTTCTACCCGTTCTTCTCATGTAGTCCTTAGCTCTTCTCACTACACTCGCAAACGCCCACTTAACATCCATCAGTTCCATTTCCTCCCTGTCTATTTGTTGATAGTCTTCATCTGTCAAATTAATGTTCCCAATTTGACCGGCGACTAATCCACAATAGACACTCAACATTGTGTTTAGAAGCTCTATATGTTCCCGAGCACCTTCTACACTGACTTTAGTGAAGTTTGAGGTATCAAATCTGACGGTGTTGGGGTTTGATTGTTGAGAGTTGTTGTTTCCATAAAAGGCTTGTTGTGGAGCTGGTTGACAAGGTAGTTGTAGACAAGGTTGTTGTAGATTAGTTTGTGTGAATGGAGAGGGTTGTTGTTGGGTTTGTTGGGGAGTAGCTTGTGAAAAAGGAAGACAGGCGTTCGGATCGAATGGTCTTCCATAAGGATCTGTGGGAGGACCAGGGGGTTGTGCTAGTTTGGGTGATGGTAAATAGGTGCTTGGATCAAATGGTCTCCCATATGGATCTGTAAGAGCGCTAGACGATTCACCTAGTTTACCATAAGGATTTGTACTTGATACAAATGCAGTTTGAAGCTTCGGTTGTTGCTGACTAGTACTAACTCCCATATTAAGACCTCCAAAGTATATCTTGGGGTTTTGTGGAACTGGAAGTCGTTTAGCCTTTCGAATTTCCTCTTCATCCTTGTTCTCGAGCTTCTGGATGAATTCATAAATGCTGTGACAACTCGTATTTCAGAACTTATCTTTGTACTTAGTGTAACATGTTTGAACACTATGTGATTATATGAACTGTGTTGGTTATTGAATGTTATGTTTGATTTTGTGTTATGTGAATGTATGTAACCCGGATCGCACAACTTTAACTCGATCGCACAAGCCCATTCGGGCCACACTCTTTGTATCCGAACCAAGGGCAGCCCAAAGCTGGGTTCGGCCCACTCCTTCTTGCGCATACACATAAACTTAGAGAGTTTTATTTCTCATTTGTTACAAAACAAGAACACACACAAACCCTAATACCTCTCCCTCTCTCTCTCGAACCCGACGGCAAACATCCCCATCCCTCGAAGACTTTCTTGTTGGATTGATCTAGTTTTTCTCTCAATCGGTTAGTGTTATATCCTTGCTTGATTCTTGTATGATAGATGCTTGTTGTACGATTGGTTATATGATGGTTGATGTTGATGTTAAGGTATTATGTTAGTAAACCTTAGATAAACAACCTGCTAGATCAATAAGGAGATTGTATGTTTGATAGATACTTTGATGTTGATCTAGATGATTGAGAACCGAATGAATGTAATCGGCTGCATGTACGTGAAATCGGATCAGTTGTATGGTTGAATATGAAGTGTTATATGATGATTTGAAACCCCTAGTTGGATATGTTTAAGTGTTTTGATTATTGTTCATGTTGATTATGTCTAGGGTTCTTAAGAGATTGATGATAAAACCCTTGTTTGATCGATGATTTGCATGATCAAAAATTGTTGATTGTGTTAATTGATTGTGTGTAAAGAAGGAAACTGTTGAATGATATAACTAATTAGCATAAGTTTCGGATATTAAAACGAATCGTACAAGCTTGTCGGTCGCACAAGATCAGATCGTACAAGATCTGATCTGATCGCACTAGAACTGATCGCACAAGTTGGGTACAACAAAACAAGACACACAGTACAAATAGGTTATGCATGATCGCACAAGATTTGTGGATCGCACAAGATAGTGTCGATCGCACAAGTCTTGGGCCTTACACAGTGTTGGACTAAACATATTATCGGACCGAATGGCCCAAATCTCAGTCGCACAAGATGTCCCGAGTCGCACAAGATCTAATGGATCGCACAAGATAGATGATCTGTTTATTTGGGCCGTGTATATGTATATAGATGTGTTTGGGCTTATTCATAAACTGGGCCGGGTAAGTAATGGATCGCACAACATGGTGTGGGTCGCACAAGGCTGTGCTGACCGCACAACATGTTAGGCCGGGGTGTTTAGTTGAGTTATGTTGATGCATAGCACAAATGGTTCGGCCCAAACTATTAAATCGCACAAGCTTGAATATGTTATGTACTTGACTGTTAATGTGTTGCCATGATCAATACGTGTTCGTAACCTGTTAGCTTATGTGTAAACATACGTGCACTACTTGAACCTAGACCTGACTTGTATGGTAACCATATTAGGACGTGGTTGACCCTAGCAGCTCGATTGACCTTTCGTTTATCTGCCGAGCTAACCTAAGGTGAGTTCACACTTTTTACAAAGCATGGGATTCCCAGGAGTTGGGAATGGGTTAAGGAATAGGGATTCCTCGTCCTTCTTGGGTAGGACAGTACGGGTTAAGGAATATAATTCCTCGTCATCTTGGACAATTTAACTTTCACTAGACCAAAACTCTATCACGAAGTACCTCCTTTTTATATCGACTTAATCACCGGGCCAATGGCGAGCGGGTCATTAGTTAGATAGCGCTATTTCGGTCTGACAAGCCTCACACCATGCCGCAGAGGACGGGCATGAACTAATGGATCTGGGCACGTCAATGATGATAGACATTGATGCTAAGGACACATAAACATGACTACCGTCAGCGGTCGATATGGTAACGAGTCTAGTAGTATATACACGAGGTAGCCCCCACGGCCGTAGAGCCAGATAATTAAACATGGGGTAGCCCCCACGGCTAGATAGCCAGAGTGAATGGGATTAAACAAAACACATTTTCAACTATGGGGTAACCCCCACGGCAAGGATGCCAGTTAAAGGAAACCGTTTTTGGAACAACTTAAAACGAACACCCAACTGTGAACTCGCTCAACTTAGTTGTTGACTCGTTACTACATGCTTTGCAGGTCACTAGGTACTTAGCTGGAGCTTGCATGGGGAAGAGTCGTCGTGGGACATGGACAGCTGTGTGCGATGTTAAACATTGAAAAGTTTGAACTTATATTTTGGTTTTAAACTTTATGCTTCCGCTTGCAACTTAAACTATGTTTGTTTGAACACCAGTTGTATTGGTTGAATTTTTATAATTACTTACATGCTTGTTCAATATGATTGGTGGCTTGATCCTGGTCATGTGACGCCTCCAAGCGGTGATACTCCGTAGGTGGATTTTGGGGGTGTGACAGATTGGTATCAGAGCCATTGGTTATAGTGAACTTGGTTTTAATAAGGGAAAAAGTTTTTGTTAAAACCAGACTATAACCTGTACAGTGCTCAACGATCCACAACGACGCTTCCCTCCACGTGCAAGGCTCAACATTCTAGTTGATATAAATTATGTTTACATTGCCTACTTGCTAGATTTCATAGAACTTTGCTTATGGTATGCTTAGATAAGTGTAGCAAACTATAGTTTGAAAACACATGTGTGCTTACTCTCTTCTATCATCGCACTTTCACGAACCTCTCTCACTCATGTTTTCCTCTGATATGAAGATCATGAGTGGACGCGTTAACATGACTCAAGCCCAGTTGACGGCTCTGATTAACCAACAAGTTGCTGCGGCACTTGCAGCCGCACAAGCAGGAGGTATACCCTGCAGTTTAAACTCCCTCTAGGATCTTTAGATCCTACTCTCGTAAACCAACACTTGTGCTTAATCTTGTCCCTTCTTACGCCCATGACAGGTCAACATGCTCAGCCACCTGTGTGCACCTACAAAACTTTTATGCACTGCCGACCTACTACTTTCAGCGGCACTGAAGGAGCCATAGGCCTCCTCCATTGGTTCGAGAAACTTGAATCTATCTTCGAGATGTGTGAATGCCCTGAGGCTCGTAGGGTGAAATATGCTACTGGTACCCTTGAGGGGATAGCGCTCACGTGGTGGAACGCTCAGGTCCAAATGCTGGGGTTAGTTGCTGCTAACGCCACCCCCTGGAACGATTTCAAGGAATTGATCAAAGAAGAATATTGTAGCCATGATGACATTCATAAGCTGGAGGTAGAGTTCTTCAACTTAAAGATGACGGGGTCAGAAATCAAAGCATATACGAGAAGATCAAACGAGTTGGCTATCCTGTGTCCTACCATGGTGGATCCTCCCATCAAACGCATCGAACAATACCTTAAGGGTTTAGTGCGAGAGATTCAAAGTCACGTGACCTCAGCAAATCTTGGCACCATTCAACAGATCATCAAGTTGGCTCATCGTCTCATGTATCAGGCAGTGGAGCAGAACAGGTTACCAAAGCGTATTAGTGCTACTACTTCTGATACTCCAAGCGACAACAAACGTAAGTGGGATGGAACTTCTAGCAAAGGTTCAACTTCTGTTCAGTCTCAGTCATAACAGAGAAGGACTGACGACTACAAGAGCCCTAGTCAGCAATCATCTGGTAGTCAAAGTCAAGGTGGGTACAAGGGAATTCACCCCAAATGCAATCGCTGTAACCTACACCACAGCGGGCCGTGCACCAGGAGTAACTGTCATCGGTGCAACAAGCCAGGCCACACCGCAAAGGATTGCAGAAGTTTACACCCCGCGAATCAGAATCGTCAACAACAGGCCCCACAGAATCAACGCCAGCAGCAGCAAGGCATCAACAAAGGGTGCTTTCAGTGTGGAGCTGAAGGCCACTTCAAGAGAGATTCTCCCCAACTGAACCAGAATCAGAACAACAACAATAATAACAATTAGGGGAATGGAAACAACGGGGGTAACAACGGCAATGGTGCCAGGGGTCGTGTTTTCGTGATTAGACAAGGTGATGCAAGGAACGATCCCAACGTGGTGACGGGTAAGTTTCTTCTGGACGACTTTTATGTTACTGTCTTATTTGATTCGGGTGCAGATACTAGCTACGTGTCCTTAAAAGTTAGTCAAATGCTTAAGCATACCCCAACACTTTTGAACACCAAGCACACTGTAGAACTAGCTAATGGTAAGAGCTTAGAGGCCACATGTGTAGTCAAGGGTTGTAATCTTGTTCTTGCTAATCAGACCTTCTCTATCGACCTCATTCCTATCGTCTTGGGTAGTTTCGACGTTGTCATTAGGATGGACTGGTTATCCCAACACCAAGCAGAGATTCTTTGCAACGAGAAGATCGTCCGTATTCCTCGCTCAGGTGATGAACCTCTTATGATTCGTGGCGACAAGAGTGATGCTGTTGTGAGCATCATCTCTTTCCTTAAGGCCCAGAAGTGCTTGCGAAAGGGCCACACTGCTATTCTGGCTCTCGTTACTGATACCTCGAAGAAGGAGAAGAAGATAGAAGATTTTCCGATCGTACGTGATTTTCCTGAGGTATTCCCTGAGGAATTACCTGGCCTTCCGCCTCATCGCCAGGTCGAATTCTAAATCGAGCTAGCTCCTGGAGCAGCGCCCATAGCTCGAGCACCCTATCGTCTAGCTCCATCAGAATTGGAAGAACTGTCCACGTAACTACAAGAGTTTTTGAATAAGGGTTTTATTCGTCCTAGCTCTTCGCCCTGGGGAGCCCCAGTGCTATTTGTAAAGAAGAAAGACGGTACCTTCAGAATGTGTATTGACTACCGCGAGCTCAACAAGGTGACTGTGAAGAATCGTTATCCTCTTCCACGTATTGATGACCTATTCGACCAGCTGCAAGGGTCGAGTTTCTACTCGAAGATTGATCTGAGATCAGGATATCACCAGCTGAGAGTCCGAGATGAGGATGTCTCCAAAACAACCTTTAGAACTTGGTATGGACACTACGAGTTTCTGGTCATGCCATTTGGGCTGACAAACGCACCTGCGGTTTTCATGGACCTTATGAATTGAGTGTGCAAGCCTTACCTAGATAAGTTGGTTATAGTATTCATCGACGACATCCTGATCTATTCTAAGAGTCAGGAGGAACACGAGCAGCATCTACGACTTATTTTAAAACTTCTTCGAACAGAACAGCTTTATGCTAAGTTCTCGAAATGTGACTTCTGGCTTCGCGAGGTCCATTTCCTAGGCCACGTGGTAAACAAGGATGGGATTCATGTTGATCTATCCAAGGTCGACTCGATCAAGAACTGGCCTGCACCTAGAACACCAACAGAAATTTGCCAATTTTTGGGTTTGGCGGGCTATTACAGAAGGTTTATCAAGGATTTCTCCAAGATTGCGCAACCTCTCACCTCACTAACTCAGAAGGGCGTCACCTATCGTTGGGGTGATGCACAGGAAACTGCGTTTCAACATTTAAAGGATAGACTTTGTAGCGCCCCTATCCTCTCATTGCTTGAAGGCACAGGTGATTTTGTAGTTTATTGCGACGCATCCATTCAGGGACTTGGATGTGTGTTGATGCAGTGGGATAAAGTTATTACCTACGCCTCACGTCAACTTAAGATACACGAAAGGAACTACACTACGCATGATTTAGAGCTGGGAGCTGTTGTTTTCGCACTCAAGAAATGGAGACATTACCTGTACGGTACCAGGTGCACCATTTACACCGATCACAGGAGTCTCGAGCATATCTTCAAGCAAAAGGAGTTAAACATGCGTCAACGTCGATGGGTCGAGTTATTAAATGATTACGAATGCGCGATCAAGTACCATCCAGGCAAAGCCAATGTTGTGGCTGACGCCCTCAGTCGAAAGGACACTACGCCTAAGCGCGTGCGAGCATTACAACTCACCATTCAATCCAGTCTTCCTTCCCAGATACGAGATGCTCAGGTAGAAGCATTGAAATCAGAAAACGTCAGGGCTGAAGCCCTACGTGGCTCAAGGAAACGGTTAGAACCAAAGGAAGACGGTGCTTACTATGTAACAGGACGCATTTGGGTCCCACTCTATGGCAACCTACGAGAGCTTGTGATGGATGAGGCACACAAGTCTCGCTACTAAGTACATCCTGGTTCGGATAAGATGTACCATGACTTGAAAACTACGTACTGGTGGCCTAGCATGAAAGCTTACATAGCAACCTACGTTAGTAAATGTCTGACTTGTGCGAGAGTCAAGACCGAATATCAGAAACCTTCAGGCCTACTCCAACAACCAGAGATACCACAATGGAAATGGGAGCAGATTTCCATGGATTTCGTTACTGGCCTACCTAGATCTCAGCGTGGAAATGATACTATTTGGGTGATCGTGGATTGACTCACAAAGTCTGCACACTTCTTGGCTATCAAGGAAACGGATAAGTTCTCCACTCTAGCAGACGTATATCTTAAGGAAGTTGTTTCAAGGCACGGGGTGCCCACCTCTATTATCTCTGATCGTGATGCACGTTTTACTTCTGAACTGTGGCAAGCAATGCACAAGTCCTTTGGCTCATGTTTAGATATGAGCACAGCTTATCATCCGCAAATGGATGGACAGTCTGAACGCACCATCCAGACCCGTGAAGACATGCTTAGGGCATGTGTGATTGACTTTGGTAATGGTTGGGAAAAACATCTGCCATTAGTGGAATTTTTGTATAACAACAGTTACCACACCAGCATTCGGGCCGCTCCATTTGAGGCACTGTACGGACGTAAGTGCCGATCACCTCTTTGTTGGGCAGAGGTGGGGGATAGTCAGATCACTGGCCCAAAACTCGTAGTTGATACTACAGAAAGGATTGCTCAAATACGACAACGAATGGCGGCAGCTCGTGACCGTCAGAAAAGCTACGCCGATAAGGGCAGGAAACCACTCGGGTTCCAGGTTGGGGATCGAGTGCTACTAAAAGTCTCACCTTGGAAGGGTGTTGTTCGTTTTGGCAAACGAGGCAAACTTAACCCACGATACGTTGGACCATTTGAAATCATAGAGAAAATAGGCAAAGTGGCCTACAAACTGAACCTACCAGCAGAACTCAGTGGAGTTCACAACGTTTTCCACGTGTCAAATCTGAAGAAGTGTCTGTCAGATGAGACCCTCATAGTTCCTTTGAAGGAACTCACAATCGACGAGCAGTTGCGATTCGTCGAGGAACCAGTAGAGATTACTGACCGAGATGTGAAGATTCTCAAGCGCACTAGAATTCCTCTTGTTCGAGTTCGTTGGAACTCACGTCGTGGCCCAGAGTTCACCTGGGAACGCGAAGACCAAATGAAACAAAAGTATCCCCAATTGTTCGCAAACAGTACAACCACTACTGAGGCTGAAGCTACTGCGGAATTTCGGGAGGAAATTCCAGATCAACGGGGGAAGGATGTGACACCCCAGGAAAACCAGGAAAACCATGCAACTTAACTAGCTTCCTCAGTGAGTACGTACCAAATTTCGGGACGAAATTTCTTTCAACTTGGGGATAATGTGACAACTCGTATTTCAGAACTTATCTTTGTACTTAGTGTAACATGTTTGAACACTATGTGATTATATGAACTGTGTTGGTTATTGAATGTTATGTTTGATTTTGTGTTATGTGAATGTATGTAACCCGGATCGCACAACTTTAACTCGATCGCACAAGCCCATTCGGGCCACACTCTTTGTATTCGAACCAAGGGCAGCCCAAAGCTGGGTTCGGCCCACTCCTTCTTGCGCATACACATAACCTTAGAGAGTTTTATTTCTCATTTGTTACAAAACAAGAACACACACAAACCCTAATACCTCTCCCTCTCTCTCTCGAACCCGACGGCAAACATCCCCATCCTTCGAAGACTTTCTTGTTGGATTGATCTAGTTTTTCTCTCAATCGGTTAGTGTTATATCCTTGCTTGATTCTTGTATGATCGATGCTTGTTGTACGATTGGTTATATGATGGTTGATGTTGATGTTAAGGTATTATGTTAGTAAACCTTAAATAAACAACCTGCTAGATCAATAAGGGGATTGTATGTTTGATAGATACTTTGATGTTGATCTAGATGATTGAGAACCGAATGAATGTAATCAGCTGCATGTGCGTGAAATCGGATCAGTTGTATGGTCGAATATGAAGTGTTATATGATGATTTGAAACCCCTAGTTGGATATGTTTAAGTGTTTTGATTATTGTTCATGTTGATTATGTCTAGGGTTCTTAAGAGATTGATGATAAAACCCTTGTTTGATCGATGATTTGCATGATCAAAAATTGTTGATTGTGTTAATTGATTATGTGTAAAGAAGGAAACTGTTGAATGATATAACTAATTAGCATAAGTTTCGGATATTAAAACGAATCGTACAAGCTTGTCGGTCGCACAAGATCAGATCGTACAAGATCTGATCTGATCGCACAAGAACTGATCGCACAAGCTGGGTAGAACAAAACAAGACACACAGTACAAATAGGTTATGCATGATCGCACAAGATTTGTGGATCGCACAAGACAGTGTCGATCACACAAGTCTTGGGCCTTACACAGTGTTGGACTAAACATATTATCGGACCGAATGGTCCAAATCTCAGTCGCACAAGATGTCTCGAGTCGCACAAGATCTAATGGATCGCACAAGATAGATGATCTGTTTATTTGGGCCGTGTATATGTATATAGATGTGTTTGGGCTTATTCATAAACTGGGCCGGGTAAGTAATGGATCGCACAACATGGTGTGGGTCGCACAAGGCTGTGCTGACCGCACAACATGTTGGGCCGGGGTGTTTAGTTGAGTTATGTTGATGCATAGCACAAATGGTTCGACCCAAACTATTAAATCGCACAAGCTTGAATATGTTATGTACTTGACTGTTAATGTGTTTCCATGATCAATACGTGTTCGTAACCTGTTAGCTTATTTGTAAACATACGTGCACTACTTGAACCTAGACCTGACTTGTATGGTAACCATATTAGGACGTGGTTGACCCTAGCAGCTCGATTGACCTTTCGTTTATCTGCCGAGCTAACCTAAGGTGAGTTCACACTTTTTACAAAGCATGAGATTCCCAGGGGTTAGGAATGGGTTAAGGAATAGGGATTCCTCGTCCTTCTTGGGTAGGACAGTACGGGTTAAGGAATATAATTCCTCGTCCTCTTGGACAGTTTAACTTTCACTAGACCAAAACTCTATCACGAAGTCCCTCCTTTTTATATCGACTTAATCGCCAGGCCAATGGCGACCGGGTCATTAGTTAGATAGCGCTATTTAGGTCTGACAAGCCTCACACCGTGCCGCAGAGGACAGGCGTGAACTAATGGATCTGGGCACGTCAATGATGATAGACATTGACGCTAAATACACATAAACATGACTACCGTCAGCGGTCGATATGGTAACGAGTCTAGTAGTATATACACGGGGTAGCCCCCATGGCCGTAGAGCCAGATAATTAAACATGGGGTAGCCCCCACGGCTAGATAGCCAGAGTGAACGGGATTAAACAAAACACGTTATCAACTATGGGGTAACCCCCACGGCAGGGATGCCAGTTAAAGGAAACCGTTTTTGGAACAACTTAAAACGAACACCCAACTGTGAACTCTCTCAACTTAGTTGTTGACTCGTTACTACATGCTTTGCAGGTCACTAGGTACTTAGCTGGAGCTTGCATGGGGAAGAGTCGCTGTGGGACATGGACAGCGGTGTGCCATGTTAAACGTTGAAAAGTTTGAACTTATATTTTGGTTTTAAACATTATGCTTCCGCTTGCAACTTAAACTATGTTTGTTTGAACACCAGTTGTATTGGTTGAATTTTTATAATTACTTACATGCTTGTTCAATATGATTGGTGGCTTGATCCTGGTCATGTCACGCCTCCAAGCGGTGATACTCCGCAGGTGGGTTTTGGGGGTGTGACAATGCTCACCGTATCCAAAACACCAGTATGCTTCAGCAAGTCAATGAACTGACTCCACTTGGGTGGCAAAGCATCAGCAAAACGCATGACCATTTCTTGCTATGTAGCAAAAACCTTGTATGAATGCATCTCACTAATTAAGTGATAGAACCGAGTAGCCATTTTGTACAGTGTTTCATTTTCCATGAATCGAAATGTTTCGAACTCCTTCTTCAACAAATCATGACGAATCTTTCTCGTTGCAGCATTTCCTTCTCCTCTAGCTTCCAAGACATCCCACAAGTTCTTTGTACTTGTACAATACGCAAAGTGATGATAGATATCCTTATGAAGTGCTTGCGTAAGGTTAGCAAAAGCTTTCTTCTCAAGATCGTAAGCCTTTTTAACATTTTCGCTCAATCCTGCCAAAGCTTGTGCATTGGAACCTGCTTCTTCGAGAGCTGCATTGTACGGTGTGATAAAGCATGTCCACAATTCGGTGTTTTGCCCTAAAACATACGTATGAAAACCGATTTTTCCATAATGGATAATCGTTCATTGTGATTCAATTTTGGTGGACGATTGTTGCTTCCCGTTTCACTCTCGCTTAAGAGAAGATTTTGAATGCTAGTGTTTTAATTCGCGACACATGCCCATTGATGTTCGGTAATTTCCTTTTTTGGGATCAATCCTTTCACCCATTGTGAAGGATCTCGTGGCATACTTTAGTTTTCACTCCAACTCCAAGGGTTTGAATTCATTATGAAGTTTTATAACAGACTATTTAAGTTAATACACAAATTTTTATGCTATGACAAAGTTATAAGTTCTCTGTGAAAAATACAAGTTATTGGTCCACGAAGAATGATTCCACGAAGACTATGTGTTCATGAAGAATGATTCTACGAAGACTATTTGTCCACGAACAATACCTACGAAGAATCAGTCAACGGAGAGTTATTCTTCGTTGGGAGACCAGAGGCCACGAACACTCCAATTGTTCGTGAATAAGCTCCCCACGAAGTCTTGATTCTTCGTTAAACACAAGGACCCACGAAGTCTTGATTCTTCATTGAACACTAGGACCCACGAAGACTTGATTCTTCGTCTTTGATTCTTCGCTGAAAAAGATTGTTCGTGAACACAGTGGTTGGTGAGATTCCCCTGTTTATAGTAACTTACTTTTCTGGTTTTACGAAAGATGGTAGCTGGGTAGCCCAACTTAGTTAAAAACAAACATTCCAAATCTTGCCTTTTTACATAAAATCTTTTGAATCTTATCTTTACCAACCACAATCCGGTAACTTTTCCGGTTAAACGACTTGCCGGAAAGTTTGATGAACTCAAATTTTGAAAGAAATTTAAAAAAAAAAACAAGTCCTAACATGTCTCCATGTGTTATAACTGAGTTTTTGTAAAAAATATCTTCAAACAACAAGTTTTCACTAAGTTTTAAACATGTTTTTTCAAAAAAACTCGATTTTCTTGTTCTCAAACTCAAAAACAACTTCCAGAAACCTCACAACTTGCTCAAACACAAGGTTTTGCTTGGTTTTAAACAAGGAAGAGAGCCAAAGCTCTGATACCACTTGTAGGTCCACTTGGAGGATCAAGATAACCTACTTCCTTTTTTGTTAACACAACAATGAATGTGGAATCCACGTAGTTATGCAAACCAAAGGAAAATAAAGCAAACACAAGTAACCAAAGATTCACAAAATTTGATTAAGTGAAGAGAATCAGTACACACATACACACAGTGTTTACAACTTTCACAGGGACTCTCTTAACTGAATGATGAAACAAGTATCTCCTTATATAGGCCCAATACCCAGTAACACTACGAAGAGTGTTACTGGGCCATGAACAATCAACTGGCCCATGAAGTGTGAGAGTCTTCGTGGACATTACAGACGAACAATCATTTTCCATGAACCATGAGTCTTCGCGGAGAACATTCTTATGAATCTTATTGTTCGTGAACGTGGGGAACCATACATAAAATAGGAACTTGTAACAGCATATAGAGAGATCCAAACACAACTATCAACTAACAATTGCACACTGCAAACTGTTTTACATTACAAACAAAAGAAACTTCGCGCTAAGTCAAGATAGGAGGATATCTTGACTTGGCCGACTCGACCAACACTATACAGACCATAAACAAAGACTGTACACAATACAACAAAGTAAGAACAAGCTACAGACACAAAACTGCACCAACAACACAATATTCTACTAACACTAAACACACACTTAGGCAAGTGCACCCATCGTGAGCGTAGTATAGCATTGGTAAGATACCGATGTCGTCTAAGGACACAAGTGCTTTTAGTACCGGTTTATCCTGGACGTCTAATCAGTATAATTTTTTTTTTTGAAAAGGTGTGAAATATTAAAATAAAAACTTAAAATGCAGAAATAAAAATAAAATAAAACAGATAGACAAGATGAATCACTTGGATCCGACTTGCCTTTAATGTATCCTTTAATGGATTTTTGCACTTTCGGACTTTTTAAGAGATTATCTTAGTTATAGTAGTAGGCCCCTCTTTTGAAGGTGACGTTACCCTCAACCCAGTAGTTTTGAGTCAACAAGGATACAATCCCAAAGGGTCGGAATATTGAAAGATAATTAATTAAGTTATTAATGCGAAAAGTGGTAGGCCTCTCTTTTGAAGGTGAAGTTACCCTCGGCTAAGTGGTTTGAGTCAGCAGGGATACAATCCTAAGTAGCCGGTTTAATGTATTAATAGTAGTTTACATATGAGGGGATCAAGCTATTCGCACCCCGGCCATCCAATACCAGTGGGTAATGAAGGAGGTCCTAGTAAGCTTGACCCAGGTCCTTGCAGGATCTATACACTGAACAAGGCAAGAACCTTACTAAACCATTCCCTTAACCCCCGACCAGGTAGCCAACATGCCTCTATATAGACCGTAGAGACATGAATGGTGTAAATCTTTTACTTTATATAGACAGTAAAGTAATGCCAAGACACCACGGACAAATGATAAAGAAAATTCACCTTCGGCATAAGAAACTAGTTATTAAAGTCATTAATACAAAACCAAAATAAAAAGTTCCGAAAGATTAAAAATCAAAAGTAATACATAAAAGACTTGTCTTCACCAAGTGATGTAAGAGGCTTAACCAAACATGGCCTTTGATTGGCAAGAACTCTTACTATCCATCTTGGATCCCGAGACTACTAAACACTCTAAAGATGGATGATGGATGATGGTGGTGGATGTTGGTGGTGTAGTGGTGGTGGAGTGGTGGCAAAGTGGGAGAGTAGTGGTTTGCCAGGGATGCCTTTGAAGTGAACCAAGCACCCCTATTTATAGCCTGCATAGAGGCCTGGGCACGGCCCCGTGGCCTGCATTTTCTCTTCCTTCATTAAATGCATGTGTCAGCAGAGGGCTCCACACGACCCGTGTCCAGCGAGCACGACCCCGTGATTAGAATTGTATCTGTACTATCAAGATTTTGCAAGATTCGGTGTATCTTAGCGTTGACCACGCCCCGTTCTGAGCTGGGCACGCCCCCGTGGAGGGCGTAGAAGCTTCCACAGCTTTGTCTTTACTGCAGGCACCTGACCACACCCCCGTGTCCAGTTGGCACGACCCCGTGGTCAGTCTTCTGTATCTTTGTTTTTGCTTTGGGGATGCTGCCGAGGGGTCGGGCATGTCACGTTTATTCCTTTTCTTTGTATTTATGTTGTTTTTGGCTATATATTTGCTCCTTTTGCTCGTTTAAGCTCATTTGGTCCTTTAAATTCAAAAGGAAGAAAAAAACATATTTTTTCCAACATTAGTACTAAAAAAGGGTTAGTTATATGTCTTATTTGATGTACTTTATATGTTACATTTTGCACACATCAAGTACCCCCCACACTTGAATCTTTGCTTCTCCTCTAGCAAAACTCTTTAATATGTGGCTTGCACACCTAAATGGAATAGGTAGAGGAGAAGTTTTGGGCTTGTCTTAAGTGTCGGGAATCCAAGATCTTTATTGGGTTTTATTTCTATTTTATTTACAATCCTATTCGTTATGATTTATTTAGAACATTTTATAAGAAAAATTAATTAATTGGGCATAACATGCCTCTTTAAAATTCCATTTATATACAAGTTCACATACCTCACGGGAGATCACTCAACACTCGCCTGAAGATGTATTTTTGTGAAACACTCGAGACCGGCATGGAACTTACTTCTACCATATGCTTGCCAAGCAATCAGACCTCCTCCTTTTTAACTATAAACCTTTGTAAATATCAAGAGGACTTTGGGAAAGGGTTAGGCCCAAGGGTAGGTGGTTTTGGTTAGTGGTTAGTAAAAATGACGAAAAGCGTAAAAAGCGTCGGCCGTCGTAAAACTTTTTGTTTTTGTGACTTTTATTCAAACTAAGCATATTCAAACAAAGTTTCTTTGAGGACTTGTTTGTTTATTGCAAGACTTTCATTTTTTATAGGAGACGTCACAAGATAACCGAGCTTTTTACTAAAACAAAGGGGTTGAAAAGAAAAAGGTTTTGGTGGGTAAGGGGTGTTTGTTTTGTGGGTTTTGAAATGAAAAGGTTTAGGCTCAAAGGGGTTAACTGGAGGATTTTGGATAGGTGATAAAAAATTGAAAAATAATGGTGTTGAAAGAAAAATGGGTTAGTCCTAATGCCTCCGTCATTTATTTACTTGGGTTCAAGTTGGTAAGGACCGGGAATGTATCGTCGTGGCAAGTTCTAGAGTCGTAAGAACCAAGCGGCTATCCACACAAGAAATGAAAAATGAGCATTTAATTTAAAGATATATGCTTGTATGCTCAATAAAGGCTCAAAACTCACTTGTTGTGGGAATGGGTTTATAATGAGATCAAGTATATATAATCAAATTTTAATTAGATTTGTCATGCCTTTTCATAATTTTCTTATTTGGTTCTTTTTATCACGACGGTATCGGTTGTAAATTTGTAAAAATATAACTTTTTAGAACTTGTTATTCCCAAATTAAACCAAGAAAAGTAAAAAAAAATGAAAATTTTTGAAAAAATTGGGGTGATTAGCGGTTCCAATAGAGTTTTGTGTAAGGCTTGTTATTAGGACTTGCAAGATTCAAGGTTTTAGCATCCCCCACACTTAAATTACACATTGTCCTCAATGTGTCCCAAAATAAGTTTTTAGGTTGATTGAATGTGCAAAAAGGTATTGAAAAACAAGATTTGGTGTTACTGGGCACCTGGCCACGGCCTCATGCTGGATGAGCACGGCCCCGTGGTCAGAGTGCCAGTAACATAAACTTACAAAAAGGTGGCCACGGGGCGTGCCTAGTGGCCACGGCCCCATGGTGGGCATGGTTCAGAAAAACTGCAGTTAGGGGTATGGGCACGGGGGCGTGGTCGCTGAGCACGGCCCCGTGGTGACAGTCTGCGAGTGATGATTACAGGTTTGTGGCTTTTGGTTTGTTTTCGGGCTTATGTAGCACTAATACTTAGTGCATCCAAGCTTCCTGAGTATCTGTTTTGCTTAAATACTACACCACACAATACATAACAAACATCCTAAACTTACCAAAGTTAATCATCCGTCATCACCACACATAAAATGAAAATAAAATGCAAAAAATAAAAAGTGTTAAGGAAAGTAAAGTGTTCAAACTATGGCACGCAGGCCAGAAATTGTTTTGTGGGATAGAAAGGAGTTAACCTGAGAAACTGCATCTAACCTCACACCTCCTCCAATGCCTCTGATCAGTCCATGTCCTTGTCTTCATCGTATCCTCCTTTGTACACCATATGCTCCCGGATGTAGGTAATGTCATCTTGCATGTCGGAGATGTTGCGCTCCATTGCTCCAACCCGGGTGTAGGTGTTACTGGCCATGTTGTAAGTGTTGCGGGTGCACAATAGGTTTTCCTGCAAAAGATTATGCAAACTTTGAATGTTAGGAAAACCACCCCCTTGGAAAGAGGAGGAACCCGGTTGGCCTTGAAACTAAGGAGGAGGACGGATTGGGTTGGTGTGAAGAACGAGGGCTTCCTCCGGGTTCCAAACATGTCCGTGAGTGGTTTGGAAGCGGACTGTCCCGTCACCCGTCTCGTGGATGATCCCTATCGAACGGAATTGAGTGAGATCTACCTTTCCCGACCATGGACCCTTACGGAATGATTTCGGCATGCGTTGAACATAGGTCTTGAAAAGGTGGTAGATCCATCCCCCAAAGAAGATAGGTGTCGGGGAGGAAGCCAACTGATTCAGATGCATGTTACGGAGAAGTAGGTATGAGACATCAAGAGGAACACGGTTGTGGATGCAATATAAGATCGTAAGATCTCACAAGTTGATAACACCGGTGCTATCACGCCTTTGAGTGAGAGAGTTGCTAAGGACCCTATGAATGTAGCGATAGAGGGGGTCCCGCAACTGGGAGCTCTTCATGAAATTTGGATCATATGCACCATCCCCGATTTGAGCCCACGCTGTCTGGCACATGTTAGCTGAGATTTCACGGAGACCACCCATGTTCTGTTCTTCACCGGACTCTTCCTCGGTGAACAGACCCACTTGCACTCCATATTGTGCGATAGAATTGAAAGCACCTCTATCGCACATCGGAACTGAACTCCTTCTCCGTCGAATGGCTCTGCTTTTACTTTGAACGTGAAAGAACTGTAGAACTTCATGTTATACTCATGAACTGCATGGACTCTTGTGCAGAGGGCCCTTAGTGGACCCGTGACCAAGGTGTTGAAACGGTCTAGTTGCCCCACAACTTCCAAGGTATTGAGACACACTTGTTTTGGTGTTTCTTCGGGCCTTGTTTTCAGAATATTATATCAGGCTTGGTAGTCCCGCTCATTTGGCTTAAACTTAGTGAACTTGCTAGCCATCTCTGCAAAAGAAAACACAAAACAATTAGAATAAAACGATAAATTTTCGAAGAAAACTGAAAACAGAAGGCTGGACACGGCCCCGTGGCCAATGGCCACGCCCCGTGTTCAGCTAAGTTCTCCTGGCCACGCCCCCGTGTCCGCTGACCACGACCCCGTGGTCAGGGTTCTGTTTCCCAAAAATGTCATTTTTCGACCCGGTTTCGAAAACTTGAAAATTTTTGGTTTAGTAGGGGCGGTTTTCCCCGAAAATGAAAGCCTAAGTGCCGTTTTTCCAAAAACAAACCATTTA
The DNA here is from genome assembly GCA_030545235.1 of Helianthus tuberosus. NCBI lineage: Eukaryota > Viridiplantae > Streptophyta > Magnoliopsida > Asterales > Asteraceae > Helianthus > Helianthus tuberosus. The sequence goes on from CM060406.1 coordinate 170,646,560, forward strand.
CCCCTTCAACTTCATCTTTTTCGGTTCCAGAACAAGGGTTTGAGGCTTTTGTTTGAAATTGGGCAATTCTACAAACAATTTTAGTTGATTTACTTCCTATAACATGCAACTATACTAATACTAACAGATCTAAGAAAAAAATTGGGGTTTGGTTCGGTTCAAGTTCAAGAACCCTAGATTTTTCCCCAAATTTTTGATGTTAATCTACATGCAAATCGTTGAACTAACTAATTAAGATGATAGAATCATACCTTGGTGATGTTGAACGAAGGAAAAACGTGAAAATCTGCAGAGATTCTTGGAGGACCTAGAGAGTTTTCGGGGGAACGGGTTGTGGTGAAATGAAAATGAGAAGACAAAGGGGTTTTATCCCCGACAGTAGCCGACCACGGCCCCGTGTCCAGCGGGCACGGCCCCGTGGGTGGGTAAAAACTATCTTTTTTTATAGTGCACGTGTGAGTGACCTGTTTCCCGAAACTTGATTTAGAAATCTTACTGATTTTTGAAACTTTCCCGAAGTTCATTACCTACAAGACATGATGTTAGTATTCAAACCTTTGTTTATTCCTCGACCGCTTGTAGCAAGAGCTCTTCCTCTTCATCCTCAATGAATCCTTGATATAGCTTTAGCCGTTGTCCGTTGACTTTGAATGGAATTCCATTCCGAGATTTAATTTCAATTGCACCGTGTGGAAAAATATGGGTGATAGAAAAAGGTCCCGATGACCTAGACTTTAATTTCCTGAGAAATAATCGAAGTCGTGAATTAAACAATAGAGCTTGATCTCCTACTCGAAATTCATTAGGTTTAATATGTTTATCATGCAAGTTTTTCATTCTTTCCTTATAAATTTCAGAGTTAGAGTATGCTTGATTCCTTAATTCATCTAATTCATTTAATTGACAAAATCGATTTTTTCCGGCAATTTCTATGTCTAAGTTTACGTTTTTTAATGCCCAATAGGCTTTTTGTTCTATTTCTACTGGCAAATGATAACTTTTTCCATAGACGAGGTTATATCGGGTGGTACCTATGGTTGTTTTATATGCGGTTCAGAAAGCCCATAAAGCGTCGTCTAATTTATCGGCCCATTCTTTTTTATTTAATCCTACGGTTTTTTCAAGTATTCTTTTTAAACCTCGATTAGTCACTTCGGCTTGTCCATTTGTTTGAGGGTGATACGCGGTTGAGATCCTGTGATAGATCCCATATCTTGTTAAAAAAAATTCAAGTTGATGGTTAAAAAAATGGGTACCCCTATCACTTATTAATGCTTTTGGAGTTCCGAAACGAGAAAATAGTCGTTTCAGGAATCTTACCACAACTCTTCCATCATTTGTTGGGAGAGCTTCGGCTTCGGCCCATTTCGACAAGTGATCCACTGCCACAACTATATATTTGTTTCCTTTTGACGGTGGGAAAGGTCTCATAAAGTCTAGTCCCCACAAATCAAAAATTTCACAAACAAGAATGCCATTTTGTGGCATTTCGTTTTTGGAAGAAATATTACCTGACCGTTGGCATGCATCACATGTCTTAATAAGACTTTGGGAGTCTTTGTAAATGTTTGGCCAATAGAATCCCGAATCAAATACCTTTCGTGCGGTACTAGCGGCACCATGATGTCCTCCGTTTGATCCTTCATGACAATGGCGGAGAATTTTTCTTGCTTCACTACCATGTACACATTGTCTGATAAGTTGGTCGACACACATTTTGAAAAGATAAGGATCTTCCCAAAAATAATGCTTTACATCGGCAAAGAATTTTTTTCATTGATAATGTAACCATCCTTTTGCGACGATTCCACTAGCTAGGTAGTTGGCGTAGTCGGCGTACCATGGTTCTTCTCGGTATTCCACCATTTCTAAGGACAACATTGGGAATTTTTCATTGATGAGCTCGTCCCTAGTTGCCTCCAAAGCTGGATCTTTCAAGCGGGATAGATGATCTGCAGCTGTGTTTTCTACTCTTTTTTTGTCTTTTATTTCAATGTCAAATTCTTGGAGGAGTAGAATCCATCTGATTAAACGCGGTTTGGCATCCTGTTTTTTAAAGAGATAACGAATGGTTGCATGATCTGTATAAACTATCATTTTAGAAAGAACAAGATAAGATCGAAATTTATCAAAAGCAAATACTACAGCTAGTAATTCTTTTTCAGTTGTTGTGTAATTTTCTTGTGCATCGGTAAGTGTTTTACTAGCGTAGTATATTGAGTGAAAATGCTTATCTTTTCTTTGTCCCAAGACAACCCCAACTGCAAAGTCACTTGCATCACACATGATTTCGAAAGGTAATTTCCAATCAGGCACTATCATGATTGGTGCTTTGACTAGCATTTCTTTTAGTGTTAAAAATACTTGATTGCAATCCTTGTCAAAGATGAACGGTGCATCTTTTCAATTAATTTTGTTGGAGGTCTTGAGATTTTAGAAAAGTATTTGATAAATCTTCTATAAATTCCGGCATGTCCTAGGAAACTTCTGATGGCTTTAACGGAGGATGGGGGTGGTAATCGGGAAATGGTGTCTATTTTAGCCCGATCAACCTCCATTCCTTCGCTTGAGATTTTGTGACCGAGTACTATTCCCTCTGTTACCATGAAATTGCATTTTTCCCAATTAAGGGTGAGGTTCGTTTCCTCACATCTGGATAGCATTCGTTCAAGGTTATCGAGGTATTGGTTGGATGAATCTCCAAAGATAGAAAAGTCGTCCATGAAGACATCCATAGTCTTTTCTATCATATCATGGAAGATGGCCACCATGCAACGTTGAAAAGTTGCAGGGGCATTACATAGACCAAAAGGCATGCGTCGATAAGCAAAAGTTCCGTAGGGACATGTGAATGTTGTCTTTTCTTGGTCTTCGGGAGCTATCGGTATTTGAAAGTAACCTGAAAAACCATCTAAAAAACAAAAAATTTGTGACTGGATAATCTTTCTAACATTTGATCAATAAAAGGTAAGGGAAAATGATCTTTCCTGGTTGCCTCATTTAATCGACGATAATCTATACAAACTCTCCACCCGGTGACGGTTCTTGTTAGTATTAATTCATTTTTTTCGTTAGTGACCACCGTTATACCTCCTTTCTTGGTAACTACTTGGACGGGACTTACCCAAGGACTATCGAAAATTGGGTAGATGAGTCCGGCGTCAAGTAGTTTGATGACTTCGTTCTTAACCATTTCTTGAACGTTTGGATTTACTCTTCGTTGTGGTTGTATTACCGATTTATAGTCATCATTCAGTAAAATTTTGTGCGTGCACATGGAAGGGCTTATTCCTTTAATATCTACAAGTTTTCATGCGATTGCGTTTTTATGTTTTTTCAAAAGTGTGATTAATTTTTCTTTTTCTAAACTAGTTAATTTTGAAGAAATAATTACAGGTAACTTACCATCCTTGTCGAGAAAAGCATATTACAAACCTTTTGGAAGTTCTTTGAGCTCAAGTGGTGGGTCTTTGGGAGACTCCTTATTTGGTTGCTCATTTTGGTCAAGAACCAAAAAGGTTTGTTCAATGGTGTCCTCTTCTTCGACAAAGTGGTCGATTTCGTTTTCCGTATCGGGTGGTTCATCTTCATCCTCAGTTAGGGGGTTGTCAATACTCGTCATTGCCGATTGGATATTTCATTGATTGTTCAAGATTGACATACCTTTTGAAGGCCCCTAATTGAACGGGTAGGTTGTTTTGCTTCCGGTTGATCAAAGCTTTGTGGGTTTGCACAAAAGGTCGTCCCAACACAAGTGGAGCGTCATCAAGGATGACGAAGTCGGTTGGGACTATTGTTTGATTTGTTTGGACTAACACATCCTCAACTACTCCCATTGATTTTATTATTTTTCGATTAAAAAGAAAAATGGGTATTTGAAGTGGAGAAAAATCACTAATACTTAACTTTTTGAAAATGTAGTTTGGCATTATAATAACACAAAGATCTTTATCGATTGTAATATTACTAATAAAGGAATTTTGAAATAAACATGGAACCGTTGTAATGTTAATTTCAAATGGATCATCTTTTATTAGCGTAGTTTGGTCATTTGTTAACTTAATGCTTACCATTTCGTCAATTTTAGTGTTAGTGTTTAACTCTTTTAAAAACTTAGCATGAGTAGGTACCAAACAATGGTTTTCGAAAGAAGGTGTTAAGAGATTAATTTCTTGAAAATTAGACTCTTTTTGAAGATTAGCGTTTTCGGACTTACCTTTTTCGCTGTTTAGTTCATGCGTTGGTTTTTCACTTACTTGTTCTTCCATTTTTACCTCATCTACTATTACTTCTTTACTACAAACTACCTCTTCCCTCGCGCGGGATTCCTCTTCCCTTGCGCGGGATTCTTTTATATAGCGTTCGATAATTTTGAGGTGTTCTATTATTCTTTCGGCTACGGGGAGGATAGTTGGTGGTTCGTCAAAATGAGCAGGATAAGTATCCCAAAAGCTTGACTGCAAAAGTTCCACCCTTGGTTCTTCATAATACTCGTATGAGGTAGGTGGTTCACACCATTGTTCCTCATAGTAAGTATATGATAGAGATGACTCATTCCTTGGTTCTTCAATATATGAGTATGAGGGAGAAGGTTCATACCTGGGTTCTTCATAGTACGTGTATGAAGGAGAAGGTTCATACCATGGCTCTTCATAGTACGTGTAAGAAGTGGTTGGCTCGTACCTAGGTTCCGCATAGTGTGTATATGAAGTGGATGGTTCGAAGAGGTCACAGTATTGTACCGAGTGAGGGTTACCGCAAATGGTACAATACTCTTCTTCATAATCATCCTCTTCATAGTAGTAATTGCAACCTCCTGAGTATTGATCCATAAGAATCACTCAGCAGACCACAAAAGAGTCTCGGGACCAGAAAACAAAATAAAAAATGGAAACAGAGGCTCACCACGGCCCCATGTTCAGTGAGCACGATCCGTGGTCAGATTCTGTATTTTGGCGTTTTAAAATTTATTATTGGTTTGGTTCAGCACGGAGGCGTGTTCAGTGAGCACGACCCCGTGTTCAGACTCTGAATCTGGGTGTTTTGAAATGTTTTTGCTGTTTTTATGCAGCATGGGGCGTGTTCAGTGAGCTCGGCCCCGTGTTCAGACTACTGTAATGCAAAAAAATCCTAAAAATGTAAAAATGTGCGCGCAGTTTTAAAAAGGTTTTGAAAAATGATTAGGCCGTCGATTTTAAGCTTTCTTAAAATCCTTGTGTCCCCGGCAACGGCGCCAAAAACTTGGTGTGCGTTCGGTGTGATATGTTTATAGATATTTTAAGCCCATTTTACGAATTAGTCAAGTTTTAAATTTATAAAACACGATATTCTACTAACACTAAACACACACTTGGGCAAGTGAACCCATCGTGAGCGTAGTATAGCATTGATAAGATACCGAGGTCGTCCAAGGACACAAGAGCTTTTAGTACCGGTTTATCCTCAACGTCTAATCAATCTAAATTTTTTTTGAACAGGTTTGAAATATTAAAATAAAAACTAAAAATGCAGAAATAAAAATAAAATAAAACAGATAGACAAGATGAATCACTTGGATCCGACTTGCCTTTAATGTATCCTTTGATGATTTTTGCACTTTCGAACTTTTTAAAAGATTATCTTAGTTATAGTAGTAGGCCCCTCTTTTGAAGGTGTCGTCACCCTCAACCCAGTGGTTTGAGTCAGCAAAGATACAATCCCAAAGGGTCGGAATATTGAAAGATAATTAATTAAGTTATTAATGCGAAAAGTGGTAGGCCCCTCTTTTGAAGGTGACGTTACCCTCGACTAAGTGGTTTGAGTCAGCAGGGATACAATCCCAATTAGCCGGTTTAATGTATTAATAGTAGTTTACATATGAGGGGATCAAGCTATTCGCACCCCCGTCATCCAATACCAGTGGGTATTGAAGGAGGTCCTAGTAAGCTTGACCCAGGTTCTTGCAGGATCTATACACTGAACAAGGCAAGAACCTTACTAAACCATTTCCTTAACCCCCGACCAGATATCCAACATGCCTCTATATAAACCATAGAGACATGAATGGTGTAAATCGTTTACTTTATATAGACAGTAAAATAATGCCAAGACACTACGGACAAATGATAAAGAAAATTCACCTTCAACATAAGAAACTAGTTATTAAAGTCATTCATGCAAAACCAAATAAAAAGTGCCGAAAGATTAAAAATCAAAAGTAATACATAAAAGATTTGTCTTCACCAGGTGATGTAAGAGGCCTAACCAAATAAGGACTTTGATTAGCAAGAACTCTTACTATCAATCTTGGATCCCAAGACTACTACACACTCTAAAGATGGATGATGGTGGTGGATGTTGGTGGTGGAGTGGTGGCAAAGCAGGAGAGTAGTGGTTTGCCAAGGGATGCCTTTGAAGTGAGCCAAGCACCCCTATTTATAGCCTGCACAGAGGCCTGATCACGACCCCGTGTCCAGCGGGCACGCCCCCGTGTCCAGCGGGCACGCCCCCGTGGCCAGCCTTTTCTCTTCCTTCATTAAATGCATGTGTCAGCAGAGGGCTCCGCACGACCCGTGTCTAGCGAGCATGGCCCCGTGGTCAGAATCGTATCTGTACTATCAAGATTTTGCAAGATTCTGCGTATCTTAGCGTTGACAACTCCCCGTGCTGAGCTGGGCACGCCCCCGTGGTGGGCGTAGAAGCTTCCACAAATTTTTCTTTTCTGCAGGCACCTGACCACGCCCCCGTGTCCAGTGGGCACGACCCCGTGGTCCGTCTTCTGTTTCTTTATTTTTGCTTTGGGGATGCTGCCGAGGGGTCGGGCATGTCACGTTTATTCATTTTCTTTGTATTTATGTTGGTTTTGGCTGTATATTTGCTCCTTTTGCTTATTTAAGCTCATTTGATCCTGTAAATTCAAAAGGAAGACAAAAACACATTTTTTCCAACATTAGTACTAAAAAAGGGTTAGTTTTATGGCTTATTTGATGTACTTTATATGTTACATTTTGCACACATCAGTTGTGTTCGTTATGTTACTGACACTCACTGTATATAGCAACTGAAAGAGAAAATTAAAAAAATAAAGTCGTGATATGCCCAAAAGGAAATCAACATGTGTTTTACATCCATCGAAACCATAAAAACCGATACCGGTTCCTATACTACCGGTATCGGTACCGGTGTTGTTCGATCGAAATCAGTTCAGTTCGTCACGTATCGATACTCGTATAGTTTACGAAATAAAAAAATACGTTTTCTTTTTAATATTGTTACCAGCACTTTTAATATTTTTACCGGCACTCGTATAGTTTACGATACAAAAAAAATACATTGTTTTGAATCCAAAAAATAAATCAATATTCAAGGTCGGGTTTTTTTTTTCGATTTGGTACGATAGCGGCACGGTATCCATTTTCAATAATTTTATATTGCAATGTTTGATTAAAAAAAAATAAACATACTACAGAGTTAGATTTTAAAAAGATTAACGTACGCAGTTTATCAAAAATATCAAAGTAAATGATAAATAATATTAAAATAGATATTTAAATATTTTAATCACTGTTCATGATGACTTCAAATTGATACGTCACGGACACGGTATTCATTTTCAATAAAATTTATATTGCAACGTTGGATAAAAAAATAAACATACTGCAGAGTTAGATTTTAAAAAGATTAAAGTACGCAGTTTATGATAAATAATATATTATAAATTTTTTAGATCAAAAATTAAAATAGATATTTAAATATTTTAATCACTTTTCATGATGACTTCAAATTGATATGTATAATGTATAATTAAGAAAGACATATTCAAGAGTTCTAGATTACTATTTTAGTGTACTAGACTAACTACAAATGAGGATGATCATCATAATAATAAACGGTTGAGTAGGGGAAGCGTATCTTGGACAATACTTGATTTTTATCCAAAGATATACTATACATGATGGGTTCTCTACCCGTTATGTGTATTTAGTTTAAATAAAAATCATTTTTATAAATTTAAAACGTGATAATCGTGTTCGCAAGTTATTAAGTTAACGCACTTAAATGTACTCAGTATTATTAAATTAATACTCCTAATTCACACGAAATCAATCACACAAATGCTTGATTCTACACGCAACTATGTTTGTTCTGAGCATAATTTGTTTATGAAACCATGTTCTAAGCGTATACAAGACATGTTATGAAAGATAAAAAGTTTTCTTTTTTCATTTTGTACTGATGTTTTAACAAACCCCGCCAATTTAATTTAACAAGGCTTTATTGTATATCCATGTTGTGTCCTTATACAAGTGACAGACTCATGAACAATAGAAACCTGGCCTAAATATAAACATTGGAGTACTCTAATGATTATATCTAGAATATTCAAATTTGCAAATGTAACTTGCACCCTCATATATAATAGTGGGTTTCAATAATCTTTGTTAGGAGCAGAAACTTTTTGTTATTTATAATACAATATTAAAATTCATTATATTTTATTCATAAAAATAAAAATAAAAAACCATTAAATGATCTTCAAGGGGATGGGTATTACTTGTTGCTCATTACAACAAAATCATAATACAATACTATCCTTATGTCGCCGGTGGAATACCGTACTATCCTTAAGTATCGTCTCATTGTATTCCTAGTTGATGAGGTATGCCCTGTTTGTCATAAGGCGTGTTTGGATTCTTTTGGAGAGCATGCGGTTCATTGTAGAGAGCTCCCGGAGTTCAAATACCGACATGATTTGGTTAGGGATGTTCTTTTTGACATATTCAAGCGCTCTGGTATTTCTGCTAAGAAAGAGACACCCGTTAATTTCTTAACTGACCCGTTGGAAAGGAGATCTACCTTTCGACCAGCCGACATTCTGGTCTTTGGATGGGTAGGAGGAAAACATGTCTGTGTGGATCTAACAGGGGTTTCTCTGCTTTTGGGCTTAGGTGGTGGTGCTTTCACGGTGGGTCAGGCTGCTTTAAAGGCTGATTCGGGTAAAGTGACCAAACACGAGAAAGCGTGTCTTGACAACCAACACGTGTTTATCCCATTTGCTTTTGATACTTTTGGTTTTCTAACGCCAGATGCTGTGGACCTACTTAATCGAGTTCAAAGGGTCATGCATAGTAATGTTATGACCCCAAGATCTATGAACGTAGTTTTTAAAATACTTATTTTTGCTATTCAAAAATAGGTAGCGACGCAACTTGTTGCCCGTTTACCAACTATCTCGATGTAAATTCGTCTTATATTTCCTTTAGTGTATTAATTAGAACATAAAAAAAAAATACAATATTAAAACTCATTATATCATACAATTAGTTATGAACACTAACAGCTAATATTAAAACCCATTATATCATACAGTTAGTTATGAACACTAACAGCTAAATTCACCAAGCCTAGCCATCAGTACTCTACCCTTTCCTCGCCAACTTCATTCATAATTATCTTAAGTGAATCTGAAACAGTACACATCGGATTTTGAAAGAAGAACTTTGAAGTATAAAGGGAAACATGAATAACCGCGCTAGTTGTAATAGATCGATTTTCATGCTTGTTCTTGCTCTAGCATGAAAGTTCCATTTCAGGGAAGGACGAAGTACTATGATACTGATCTTTTTTGTTTTCTTTTTGGTTTCCTTACTCGCCAAACTCTTTCCTGTTTTTTCTTTTCTTTTTCACTTTTCTACAACCTCTACTCATACGCTAGAAATTTATAATCATCATGGTTCTTTTATTGGTTTTCTTCACAGACTTCGCTTATCTTTTTCGCAAGACTTTTTTGCTATGGAGGTAGGCCGGGTGAAAGAGATCCCTTGTCTATCTCTTTAAACAATCAAGTCGTCTTTATCATCATCCATCTTATCGTATTTAGGGGGTGTTTGTATTTCTTTTCAAACTTCCTTATTGACTTTTGCAAAAAGTTATAAGGAATTTACAAAGTCACATTCCCATAACTTCTTAAAAACTCTTTTTTCACCTTCAAAAAGTCACGATGAGGGGCAAAAGTCTCTTTGCCAAACACGTTTTTAACTTATAAAAGTTAATAAGTCAATAAGGAGTTTCATTAAAAAATCCCAAACATGCCCTTATCATTTAAATATATCTTTATCCTTACCTTCTTGCCTTTATTAGGTAAAATCACAAAAATTACCTTTGATCAAATAACTTTACGAAAATAAACATTGTTTGCGTCTGGGGGACGCAAACACGGAAATAAATGCAAGTTTTGCGTATGGGACTTAAAGTTCGTGTCTGGGACCTAAAGTTTGCGTTTGGGACTCAAAGTTTGCGTCTTAGACTCAAATCTTGCGTCAGAGAATGTGTCATGGATTTCCGCGTCTACTTCTTTTTTCTTTTCCATCATCATTTTTAAACGAGCATAACTTTTTTCATACGCTAATACTTTTTTATAAAAAATACACCAAATTAAAGATAATAAAATTCTATTTAATTTGGTGTAAACTTTTTTTTTAAAATATGAACGTGTGAAAAAGTTATACTCGTTTAAAAATCGTGGTGGAAAAGTAAAAAAAGAGTTTAAGGATGATGACACGTGTCAACTTCTTATTCGCTAGGATTCGTGAGTCTACCACAGACACAATCTCTAATGGTGTGCTTGGTGTTATGCGGGGATGGACGGGCAGTGTGCGGTAACACCGCCGCCATCCCTATTGATGATGCGGTAAACACATATGAGAGGGGACTACTCATCGTATGCAATCCTTCTCTTTTTTCACTGTTGGGGATTTTTTTGAATAAGGAGTGGAGAGGGAAGCACCCCTTATGTTTGAGTGCAAAATAGGGAGTGAAGAACAAAGTTGACATAGCAGAGTATGATTGGCTAGGCTAGCACCTCTTACACCCTAAAGATTGAGGCTAGCACATACGCGAAGCATGTTCAATTTTGTTATTTGACCGGTTAAATGTTTATTTTCATGGTTTTCCCTAATATTAACATATCATCTTCAAGTTATATGTATCATATCTATCTTCTGGCCTCATTCGTCATTTTCATCTTTAGTCTTTAGTTTTGATCCTTACAACATCATGAAACCACATGATAATACCGATACGAAATTGAGTTATGGTTTGAGAGTCTGTAATCAGTTTTGAGTTATTTTCTGATTAATAAGATTGAGAGTTATTCGATCTAAATTCTTTTCTTCATTTTTGCTATTCGATTTGATTTTCGATTGAGACTTGAAGATGATTACACCGTGAGTTTATTCATTATTCCCATTTCTTCTTTCATGGATCAAAATTTATATCTTTTAGGGCTCCTTATGTGTATGCGGCTTAGAAGCTCAAAAATCTAGTGTCTTATACCTAAACAACAATCACGTAAGCAATACATACACACTCCACTAACCCCTCACATACAACCACAATCCTCATACCCACCAGTTTCATAAACAACTTGTAGTAAAAATATCGTTACAAAAACAATATTTTGATTTGCACATGAGTTTTCGTATACAATATCTTACATTTATAATGGTTCAACACAACGTACTAGCTCGGTTTCATGTAATCATCTATATCTGAATTATTGTTAATATTTTCACCATCAGGACATCTAATTGTGGTATACTTATTCTAAAACCAAATCTAGGGTTCCGATAGACTTTATAGAAGGGGAACAAAACCGAATTTGGTGTATTCTGGGTGTAACACATGTCTGTGCTCTTAGCTTCTCGCTAAGGGCTTTTGTTTTAATGAATCAGTTCCATTTCGCTGGAAAGAAAAAAAAACACTCAACAATCAACTAGCTAGCAGAGAAACCTATGTTTATCATGACATCGACAAATCGAGACTAACCCTGAACTAACTGAGACCACAATCTGGGTTGAAAATTTTTTAGAATTGCCATCAAAAATTGAATAAAAAACACAAAAGAAAGCCCAGCAAGATGCTGGCAAGAACACACAAAATAAGTTGAATAGATGAATAGAATATTATACAAAGTAACTCTACTTTTGAATTTTTAACTAGTTTAATATCACCAACACTGATTGTTGATAGAAGTACCCATCCATTATTTATTTACATGATCTAATGACACTTTTACTCATTACAATCACTCTTTAATAACTATTATTATATTAAAGTTTATAGAATCATAAATATTAAGTATGATGAAAATCAGGATGTTACAACCTAATTTAATTACTGTCAGGGTATATTTACACCATATTTATTGTAATTAACGCCGAGATATTATAAGTTAATTGCCTTCTTCGGTATATAAACAAGAAGCGTAATAATATACTTATATATACTATTTATATACAACATATATGTAATGAAAAAGACAAATATATATTATTAATTAAATTTAAATATACAGGAAAAGAATTATCAAACTAGTCTGAGTACATATTCGTAATGATACTTAAAGACAAATCAGCCGCCAGCTTGATTAAATATAATCTCATTTCGGAAAGGGCATGCACCAAGGAATCGGCATAACCACCCTTGAACTTATTTTTGTGATGACGAAATTAATAAAAACTAAAGTAAATAATTTATTATAAATATATTTAATAAAAGAATAGTACATTTCAGTGTCACTTGTATGTTGAAGATGTTACATGATCTACTTACCACAAGTCAAAGAGAAAATCACCATACTCATGGTTTTCACTTATGTCGTCTATCTCATAGCCATGTGTACTACACGGAGACGAAAATGCCCCTGATGATACCATGTCTTCACAATCTAACGCATATGATATCACAGACATAGGTTCTGATGGAACTTGTGAGAGTTCCATTATCGGATCGTATGGGGTATGATAATTATATGACGAAACTTGTTCGTGTTTCGAAGAACCTAAAGAAGGACGATTCTCTTTAGGTTTAGGTGTATGATAATTAGATGACGAAACTTGTTTCACTGGCGGGAAACAAGTGCCAACTTTATTGTTCTCCATAGGAGTATTTGTGCCAAAACTAATAAGGAACGAATTATCATTGGGATCTAGATCTAGATCTTCCATATATATTTGAGGAGCTCTTTGTAAATTGTTGCAAGTATGAAGTCCGTAGTATGTTATCTTGTAATTTGATGGCTTGCTATCAGTTTTTTGAACTTGTTTGGTTGCTTGACACCCTTGTTCAAATTTGTGACTACACCTGTAATAGTTCCTGCATGTTACATCAAAACATATTTCTTGTCAGTAGTAGTAAAACTTTATGAAATGAAAAAAAGATTGCAACCTTTGTTAGATTTTAAATAGGGAAAAAAAATCAATTAATACAAGAAGATTTGCTAAAAGAATTAAGTTGAATCCATAAATAGTACCTTTGGTGTTTTGAGTTGAGAATCGTTTTTTGACCGTACTTTCTCCAAGCATATCCGTCATCAATTAAAGTAGAGGTAATCTTTACAATCGGTGAAACGCTTTTTCTACATATGTCCAAACAAAGTATTTATTAGCAACTTGAAACACACATGATTTTTTGTCATTTACATGTATATCAAATGGTTGGTGATTGTTGAATTTGATAAAGATGAGTTATGAAAAGACAACCTGATATGTAACTCAAATTTCATCAAATCTAATCAACCTCACATCATATACACACATATTATAAGGAGAGTATGATGGATTAATGATAACTTAAATACAATTTTATATGAAGAATACCTTCTTTTGTAACATCCTCTTTTTGTTTTCACGGGTGTCACAATCCTATTGCTTTTACCGTAAACTTTTGCCTTTTGATCATCCCAACTGCGTGGAGATCTTACATTATTAGTTGGATAATGAGGATCCCCGTTGAGGTTAGAAGAGTGATAGACCGAAAGGGCGTTATCAAACATCCCCATCATCTGCACCACCACACCGTTATCGGATTGGAGATCAAATTCAATCTTTTCCGGTCGACCGAGCATTTCTTGAAGCTTATCCACAAATACTTTTCCATTTCTAAGCTCTTGAAGGGCTTTGGTTCGCCTGCTTGGTAAGCTTTCCGGCCAAGAGAGGAATGACTCCATGCTCTATTTGCTATAATCGCAAGAGAACACCCTAGGCCTATCAATAAATATAGCACAAAGATAATGTATATTTTATATAATTACTAATTAACAATTAATAAAACTTTAGTTTTTTAAGCAGGCAAGTGGTAAAGAAATTCTAGAAAAACTTAAGTGACGTAAGCCGGTTTTGTCATATGACGCATGCATGAGTAAAATGACTACATTAACCCTTTGTTGCTTTTACATATGCTTATACAAACGCTTACCGTTAAGGGACAAGACTGTCCATTAAAATATTTTGGAGATGTAAACAAAAAATATACTGATTTTTAAAATTAATATTAATAAAAGAATAATAACACATGTGATAAGAAATAGATTTAAAAGTATTCCTAGCTTGTTTATATCTTAGAGGGAAACTTCGTTGTTGGTTAACTTTGTAAAGTGTAAACAGATTAAGGTACACATTATCTATGTTCAGTCATAACACATTTAATATTTATAGTGAAAGGGTTTGGTTTTTACTTATTAACTATTTCTTAATTATTTTACTTTTTTATTAGATAAACAAGAAAATATAATGCATCCCTAAACCCCTCTTCAGACGAAAGGCAATACTTTCCTTTGTTCTCCGCCCTCAATAAAGGCCAGCGGCCACTCTCTTCTTTGGAGAATCTTTTTCTATTCACGAACATTGTGACTTGTACCCCTACAATCTCCACAAAGACCTCTTTTTAGCTCGCATTCACTTTACTCCCCTGTAGTTAGAGCAAGAGGGAATCGGACGCCCATATGTCGTTGGATCTATCATAATATCAGCACCATAAAGAAGAAGGAATGAATACAAAAAAGACGACATATCTAAGGCAATAACGGTGGTGACAAGAGGGACAACGACAAATCTATCGTCTTTTCTCACAAAGAAGATGCAAATGAATGTGGTAGGGGTTGGAATTCTTCTAATATATTTTTTTTGTTCAAAGTTTAAAAATACTAAATTTCCCTCATGTGTCTTGCACGTGACTCTACTTGAGGGCAAACCTAGTATCTAAGGTGTGAGGTCGGGACACCATAATTTTTGTCATTCTACATGTTATGTATAGTACTTCTTTCAACTGACCCTAGATATCTTTTTAATGCTAACCACCGATTTTGAACGATGACCCCTATGAGAAAAATAGGACACCTATTAGGCTAGTCGGTATGGGCTCCAGCCCGGGTCCGTCTTGCTTCGGCTACGGCGTGCACACCGTGCCGCCCCCCTGCGTCGCGTCGTGGACGTCGAGATGGTGCCGTTTGCGACGGTCCAAAAATAGTGGGCCCATTGAATTAAAGTTACCGTTTAAAAAAAAGAAAAAAAAAATCAATTTTTTCCCAAAAAAGCAACGGTAATATTTCCAATATTTATAAATTTCAACTCCATTTTCACTTTCATTCATCAAATTAACCACAAAATCTCATCCCTCTCTCACATAATTTTTATAAATCTTCTTCCACTTTTATAAACCTTACTCTATCATGGATCCCTTCAACAACCCGAGCGGCCCGAACAACCCAAACAATCCGTATAACCCGACGACTCCCAACAACCCGACCCAACCTAATGTTTTCTCGGGTCCGGGATATTATCCGACGCTAGAACCGAACCAATTCTCGCAATATTCATCAAATGCATTTGCATCATTCCAACACTCGCCAAACCAATTCGCTCAATTCTCTCAAAATCAAACCCTTCAACAAATGATGATGCGGGATGCTTATAATTTCCCACCGAACCCGACACCACCCGTTCAACCCCAACCGATCCCGACGCAACCCTTTCAACAATCCGAACCCGACGACGATGTGGAGGTTGTTCCCGAAACCCAACCGCCTAAAGGAAAAGGAAAACGAAACAAAGGCAAGAAAGTGGTGGGTGATCAATCGTCCAAACCAAAGGGGACTAAGTGGACGCCAATCGAAGAAGAAGCCTTAGCCAAGGCTTACATTGGCACGTCTGACAACCCGATTAAAGGTTCGTATTTTTTTAAGCTTTAATTTGTTTTTTTTGTTTATTTTTAATTTTTTTAAGGTTTAACAGTTGGTTTTTTTTAATTGTTTTAAAATTTGGTTTTTTGTTTTTTATTTACTTAACAGTGGGTTTTTTTTAATTGTTTTAAAGCTTGTTTTTTTTTAATATATTTTTTTTGTTTTTATAGGTAATAACCAACCGGGTGAAGGGTTTTGGGCAAAGGTTTTGGCGAAGTTTCTCGACTATATGGGCCAAGGCGCGTATCGAGGTGTCGATTCGGTCTCGTCAAAGTGGCGGAAAATGAACACGCTCATCAATAGGTTTTGCGAGGAATATAATAAACTATATACAAGTGACCGTCGTAGCGGCATGAGCGACGACGATGTGTTCCGAATGGCGTTGGACAAGTATAAGTCGAACAATGGTAATACCAACTTTGCTCACGTTCGCGCGTGGATGGTTGTAAAAGACGATCCAAAGTGGGTGCCGATTCCCAACGAGGTGGCGATGGCGAAACGCCAAAAAACATCGGAAACGAGTAGTTTTAGCGCCGGTGGATCGGACGCGAGGTGTAACTTAAACTTAAATGATGACGCCGCCTTTGACGAAGAGGAGTACGCCGTACATGAGCCGGAGCGTCCACCGGGCCGAGACAAATCAAAGAAGGAGCGGGCCAAGGGGAAACAAAAGGAAAAGGTGGACCCGAACATGGTTGAGTTTATGGAACACTTAAAAGTGTACAATGACTTCACGGCCCAAAAGACGAAGGCGAAGGACCGGGCCGCGGAAGAAAAAGCTCGTGTAGAGGAAGAAAAGTTACGCGAGAAGGTGCGGTTTTCGAATGAGAAAATCCGAATTTCCGATGAAAAAATTCGGCTCAAGGAATGGGAAATAATGATGATGAATGTCGAGGACGAACCCGAGCCGAAACGTTCGACGTTGAAAAAACTTCAAAACGACATCATGAAGAAGCATAATATTATTTAAGTCTATGTTTTTTTTTTTAGTCTTTGGTTTTTTTTTATTAACTTTATGCTTTTTTTTATTAACTTTATGTTTTTTTTTTATGTTTATGTAATGTGGTTTTAATATTAATGAAAATATTTTGTTATTATATTTGTTAAATGTTAAAAAAAATAGAAGACTAAAAAAAATAAAAAAAACATAAAAAGTGGTGGAGGACTATGACTAGGACCATCCTCCCATGCCTTCTAGTTTTGGAGGATGGACCATCCTTGGGAGGATTATGACGTGACGCCTACATGGCGGACCATCCTCCAAGGATGGTCCATCACCATACCGAGTAGCCTTATCAAATGTTTTTAATATCATTTAATCCATAAAAAGATAAGATATGCGACAGTTGTTATCAATAACAAGTCTAATATATATTACCGGTTATAAAAGGCCATTTTTACTAAATATTATGAGTTGAAAATCTTACACAAAGCCCATTTTAGCAATTACCCATTTAGCTTTTCTAAATTCTCATTTACTCTCGGGGTAACGTTTGGTTAAAGGAATAAAAATAAAATGGAATGGATCATATAGTAATGGAATGGAACATTCCAAAGGAATATAACTCTTTCTAAATATAACAATTTTCATTCCTTGATAAGTGAGTGTTTTTTTTCATTTCTTCAAGGAATGGAAATATATTATTATTATTATTATTATTATTATTATTATTATTATTATTATTATTATTATTATTATTATTATTATTACATTTATATGAATACTAATCTATACATCCTAAGGCTGGAGGGTGTGGTATAAAGCAATCACGCCACATCAGTGACATGTCACATAGGGGGCTTTAAATTCACTCACTTTAACTTGCGTACAATGGTTTAAGCCTCTTTAAAGCCCCCAATTAAACAAAATACAAAAAAATAAATAAATAAAGAGAAGAGATTTGATTGGTTGAAAAGAATGGGCCCCACCTTCTTTCCCCTCTAACAAGCGTTACTGCAATGAAGCCCTCCCCATAGCGCCCCCTGGCGCCCAGAGGGGTGGCTATGGGGCGCTATAGGGCGTTAACGATGGTGATGTTGCGGGGAGCTTTATACCACAACCCCTGGCCTAATAAAGAACATAACTAGGATGGCACATAACACACTTCTAGCCTCCATTTCACACATGACATTTTTAGGCTATATTTGACACATGGCACTATTATGGATGTTTTCCCAATCAAATGAAAGCCATTACAATTTTCGGATAAAAAAGCGGACCCGTTTTACATATACGGGTCAAATTTGAAGTCGGTATAAAAGCCATATAACCCGGACCATCTTCACTTTTCATATCGCAAACTAGGGTTTCACAATGGGCACTACTATACACACCCCCCCTATTACTACCTACACCCCCCCTCCTCTCACATAACTTACAGGTGGGGCCTGCGTGGGACCGACAATTTCCTCTCACAAGGGGGAGTGTGGTTAGTAATAGGGGGGGTGTGTATAGAATGGGTCTTTCACAATATTCTCTCTTGCGTTCTTCTCAGCAGATCATCAAGGATCTTCAAATCAAGGTTAGATTACGGATACTTTCAATTAGACATCAAGATTTTGTCATTATTTAACATTCAATCTTCGCTTTAATAGTTTATTGATTTGATTTCCGTTCGTTGTCACCTAAGGTTTCTTGATCTTGGATTTGTTATATTTCTGATAATCAAATGTCGTCCACACCAAGGTATGATTCCGTTATTTCTCTGTTGTTTAGATTTTGATGTTCATATACTTTAGGCGATGAATCTGAATTTAATTGAAGCATTACATGGTTCAGATCTAAAAAAACAGGGTAGCCGGAGAAGACGATGGTCAAAAGGGTTCACCCAGATTTGATTTTCTGCGGCGGTTTAGGGTTCGGTTCACCTGATGACGGAGAACGTTGGTTTGACGGCGGCTAGGGTTCTGCTGTTTACATTCAGTAAGTGTCTGTAAATAGTTCAAGAACATGTTCATTCATTAACGAACGAACACAAATAAGGCCATGTTTGTGTTCGTTTGGTTCGCTTTCAATCCTAGATAAATGTATAGTAAGGAAGGTTGGGTTCAATATGGAACTAGGGAACCACTATTTTACATATAAAAAAATCATTAATAATCATTTTTAAATAATTTCTTCGGAGTTTTTTCATATAAATACATGTAGAAGCCGTCCAACTAAAAAAATATTTTTTAAGCTTTTCTTATTAAAACGGCTTTTGCATATGTTTATATACAAAAGTTTCAAAAAAGATTAGGTAAGAACAAACGTTTTACAAGTAAAAATGAATTTTGGGGATTTTCTATATGGTTCCTTAGTTCCCCACTATTTTAGTTCCCCACTATTTTATGATTCTCCATTAAACCTCACACTAGTAAGGAATATTGGTGTACGATAGAGGAAAATATAGAGAGAAAGACGAGTGTGGGTAAGAACATGGTTATAAAACCTATCATATAACACAAATTTTATAAAATGTCATACCTTGAATCCTGGGCGCTTAACTTTTGTTGGATTTACATATCACACAACAAAATATCTAAAAACAATATTTCAGAATTTCATTTACACATTTAAACTTTACAAAAGTAAATTTAGGTTGTTTTGTACTGTCATAGGCAGATGGTCCAGAGCATGATCTCTCTTTCTGAAACACGTACTAAACGTCAACAAAACTCTTATAGAAAATGTGTATCAGAATAAAAATTAATATCACTCGTAACTCAATAACAAATAATTATTAGTGATATCAACTTACCACGACTTAATCAGATAATTAACATGCCCATCACATTACATATGAAAGGAAACATTATCACATATGGAAGTTTGCTACCTTAATCAACCCCGGCCAGATCATGTTTTTTTCAAACATTTCCTTTTAAAGAAACATAAAAACCATTAACCTTTACAGAACATTTTTCATAAACACCAGTTATACCATTAAACCCTTGGTACATTTCATGGCTAAACAAGCACATACACAACCCATCACATGGCCACCACTCTTATTGTGTATTAGTCACTGAATCCTTTTGTGTTATGTTGGCTCATCAACTTTTTTCAACATATATCACTTTCAACCCCCCCCCCCCCCTCTCCGAACCGTAATGATCCATCATGGCATCATATAACCCTTGTGATATCCAGGGGCGGACCTATGTGGACACAAGGGGGAGCGCCCGCTACCGCTTGGCGGGGAAAAATTTGACGTTTTTAGTGTAAATTTTGGAAAAATTTGACGTTTTTTCGATTTCGTTACCGCTTTTCTTATAAAACGTTCCTGCTTGGCGTGAATCCTAGATCCGCCACTGGTGATATCCCATGTCAACCCAACAACATTCAAGTGGTCTAATCACCCAACTTGTGTTACATTGGAAACATCTGAACATTTACTCATCTCGTGCTCGATGGCTAACTTGACGTCAGTCTAAATATGTCTTTTACGATAGAGGCTTCCTTGAGTATCACACACAACTACTGGGTGATGATACCAAAAATAAGCAAATACATGCGAGTCGTTGATGCCTTTGAGAATAAGAAACAATAGATCTTCTCCAATAACCTCCCCTTGTCCATAAGATCATTGCAAATGTTAAAACCCGTAATTAGTTTCTTATGGGCTTAGTTTCTTATGGGTAAAGTTTGTATCTCTTTATTGTGATGTATTTCTGTATTGATAGCACCTTGCTAGAGGCTTGTATTAGTGCAACTGTGTTTTTATTTTATTTTATATTATATATACAAGTCTAACTTTACATCTCCAATCTAAAAACTTCTGTTGCCACTTAGGTTATAGCCTAGTGGTCAAGAGAAATTATCTCTAGTAAGAAACAAGGGTTTAATTCTTGAGAGGTGTAAATATTTAAGGGGAAAAAATAGCTTTTCAAAAAAAAAAAAAAAAATCTTCTCTGTTCCAAAATAAATGTTCACTGTTCTATCTCAACCACTAATTGTATTAACTGCATATTTAAGAAAACAAAAAAAACTGTTTGCATTTATTGTGTTTCTCATGCTTCTCTACTTACCCTCTAGTATAAAGTTGTATATTTTTGTAAAGGGGTATTGGATTTTAATAATCCCAACTTTCATTAATTGGCCGGTAATAATCCAACTTCAAAAATTGCCTACAACAGTCCCAACTTGTAAGACTTTGGCCACCAATGATCCTTGTCTAACTGGGTTATAACCTTGTTGGGCTGGTGACCTGCAACTTATTCCGGCGACCCGTTTTACCCCTGAAACCACCAAACGAGACCACCACCAATCATCTCAGACCTCCTGTAATCTTCTCCGCTTCTCAAAAGTTTAAAATTTCCACCATCTACGCAACTCCGATGACCTGCAACTTATTCAGACGACCTTCTTTATCCCTGAAACCACCAAAGGAGACCACCACTTGTCATCTCCAACTTCTAGTGACCTTCTCCGCCGCTCAAAACTTCAAAAAACTAACTGGGTTATAACCCAGTTAGACAAGGATCATTGGTGGCCAAAATCTTACAAGTTGGGACTGTTGTAGGCAATTTTTTAAGTTGGGATTATTACCGGCCAATTAGTGAAACTTGGGATTATTAAAACCAATACCCCTTTTGTAAAGCTAGTTGCATTTTGTAGGTGTAAAATTAACTTTTAACTATAATACAATATATTAAAAACATGACCAACTATATATTCTTTTATATAAGACAAAACGACAGATTATATATTCTTCTATGCAAGACAAAAGAAAAGGGACATTATGCAGAGTCAAACAAATGATCAATAACCTTCTCCCATTTGTTAGATTTTCATTAAACCGTGTGAAGAATAAATGTCCCAAGAATTATTTCCAACTTCCAAGCCATCCTTTTTCCTTGATTGAGTTAATCCTATGTCATTGATCGAAACTGAAAATTGGATTCTAGTCATTTTAACACTTAAAATCTTGAAATTAATTAAGAATTAAACGCGTATGTATTTGTTGTTTGTAGTCAAATCATTACACCTGTCTTAAATAGAAATATAATATAGTTGACTTAGGGAACACTAAGCAAACGACATCCGGGTTTGATGATCTTTACTCTCATCTTGAAAGTTTTTTCACACAATTTGTTTGTAGTTTATTAGTGATTGGTTTGCATATTAGTTTTTGTTTAGAACTGTCTATACTTTCAAAATATTAAACTTCATAAATGTTTTAAATTTATGGAACATGCTTAGATTATCATCATGAAGAATTAATTATGTTTATAATTCCGTTGGTTGAGTGAAATTCTCGGTTAGTTTCAGTCCATATACTTTTCTTTAATGTTTGTGACACATGAAACTTGATAAATGTTTAAACTATATGGAACATGCCTAAATAATCATCTTTAGATGAAGAGTTAATTAAGTTTTTCATTCCTTTGCTTTGGTGAAATTCTCGGTCTCAGTCTATAATACTTTTCTTTTTTGCTTGCGACACCATGTGGTTTCCGTTTTTTTGCTTTAGTTCGGGAGAGTAACACTGTTTATCTATGATGTTAGAAGTTATGGTATAAACGGCAGTCTACACCTAAGAGTAACAATGTAATCAGTGACGAAGCTTGAGATTTCCGACGGGGGTCGAAAACGTATATACCCAAAAATTTCTAAAGAACCGGGAGGTCGAAAACGTATATACTCAAAATTTTCTATCGGAAAGCTGCATACATAACACTAATGAGCGAAAAGTTCGGGGGGTCGGGCACCCCCCCCCCCCCCTCTAACCTTCGCCCCTCAATGTAATTTACTTGAATTAATATAACATAAAATAAAAATTAAAAAATAAACTAGAACCCCTGATTTGCAAGTCAGAACACGAATAATAATCCGTTTGTGAATCTGATATGCACCTTTGAGAATCTCTGAGAAAGGAGAGCAACAATAATAATCCGATTGTGAATCCAATCCGCACCTTTTGAAAGAAGCTTCGATTACTGATTATGAAGCTGCATGGCAACAAAAGAGGGAGATGAAAAATAGATTTTATATATTTACTGTTTTTATTAATATTTAAGTAATCTTAAAATTTTCTACTTATATTTTAATGAAGACTTCTATCTTCGTCATTGGTGTTTTACTATCAGTAGTAGGATTGGGTGAGAAATTAAACACATACACGGATCCACAAGTAAAAGAAAAGTGTCGTGTTCCATCATTTAAGCGACATTTTGGGTTATTTGGAAAGCCATAAACGCGTGGATTTTCAATAGAGCCAGAATGTCCTCAGTTGCTAATGCAGAGGAGATCAAGACTTTGTTGTTTGTCTAGATTTACAATAGGTCAAAACACAAAGATATCGACTGGAACATGTGGTTGAAGTCGCCGCTGTCATGTCTCTAGTCTTGTTCTTTCTTTTTCGGTTGTGTACTTAGGTTGTTCCAGTATCTTGCTAGGTTCGGTTTTTCTTTTTTAATATATTATGTGCTTGCCTTTAAAAAAAAAATACAGATATCCACACACATATGCATAACTGTCACAACTCCCGACCCCACCCTAGGCGGGAGCCGTGAGCAGATATAACTGGTATCGGTGTTTATCAAACTTTCGTAGCGGAATTTTCATCAGGACCGCGTGTCTGGAAAAATATAAGAGTTTTCAAAACACCGAAGTTTTCAATTCATAAACTATGGGATGAAACCCATATTAAAAAAAAAAAAAAAAAAAAAAAAAAAGAGTTTTCACAGGGATAAACCGTTGATTACAAAACACGTTTTATTCAGGTTACATAGCCACTTATTTAAGCTTGGAGTGCCTCATAGCACTTTTACTTTTCTTCACAGTAAATCACTTGAAATGCGATTTAAAAACATTTGATCAGCGAGAAATACTGGTAAGTTCATTCATTTTGAATAAAAGGCAGATTCTTTATAAATACGACATTAAGGGTTTTTATATTTGTTTTTATCTTACAAAATTACTATTGGCTATCCCGTTGTCCAATAGCAAAGAAACCATTTTAATAGTATTTGTCGCTCGGTGGCACTTCCTGTGACTGTGGTCATATCACTCATTGGCTAACCAGTTTGAGACTTTTGCAAACTAAACTCTATCCTACGTGTATGTGAAACTTGTGATTCTTGTATTCTATTTTGTGCTATGTGAACGTTTAATCCAGGGTGTGTAGTTTCGCCTTAACAGTAGTAGCGCTATATGAGATGCACCTCCCCATTATTCTCGGGGGTATTGTTAGGAGGATTCTAGTTTTCCTTGAGACTTGGGAAAACAACAAAGCATCGGGATACTTGGGCTATCACTTGTTGGACTGCGAACACTAGCATGGCTGAAACTATTTTAATACTTGCATTGTGGATATGAGTTGTTTTAATCTATTACTCTATGTACTCAAACTTGTATACTCGCCGG
This sequence comes from Helianthus tuberosus, assembly GCA_030545235.1. Classification (NCBI taxonomy): domain Eukaryota; kingdom Viridiplantae; phylum Streptophyta; class Magnoliopsida; order Asterales; family Asteraceae; genus Helianthus; species Helianthus tuberosus. The sequence continues at coordinate 170,670,907 of CM060406.1, forward strand.
TACATTTTTGTACTGACTCTATTTTAATACATGTTGAAGGCTGATAGGATGTTGTGGAAACAAGTGAATCAAGCTAGGGTGATGCTTAGAAACCCACGTAGTTAATTAAACTTTGAACAATATTTGATGATTGCTGTAATTTGTTACTTGATGAGATGGTTGTCCGTTTAGACATTGTTGAATCAATTTAATCTATTATACAATTTCTAGTGTTATGGAATCTCATGAGCAATCTGAACGCTTAGTGCTCGCACCCCGATGTTTCCGCCATCGGTTAGGGTTTGACATAATATTTTTGGTTGGAAGGCGCTTATTTGTGGATTGCCAACTATGGACGTCCTTATTAAAAGGGGTACAATGTCCGACCCAAAAAGATGTGGTTTATGTGAGGCGGATACCAAGTCGGTGGACCATATTCTTTCGAAATGTCTGGTGGCTTGTGTGATCTAGAAAAGTATTTACTCATGGTGTAGTATTCCTCAGTTCGATGTGGCTTGCTTCAATGATCTAATGAGTGTGCACAAGAGTATTTCAAGGATTCACACACACTGACATGGGCCGCTAAACATTTTTTTCACAAATGCCATAGAAAAATCGCCATCGTCTTCTTTCGTCCATCTCCAACTATCATGAAACCAGGAAGAGGTCCATAATGAGATTAAAAAGTTCTGCCGCCTCCTCGCCTTCACTATTGGGTTTTTTCAATTCCTACAAAGAGCTTTAGAACCATTATTAATGACACACCTCTCTCCCACCATGCATCTTTTGTTAGCCTCACTTTTGAACAAGTTCGAGCAAACAACCTGAAGTGGGTTTATCGTGTAACCAGGTATCCATCCAGAATCGAATGGTTTGACCCCCAACATTGCTTTGATGGCACTTGAAAGCGATACATTTGAATAAGCAAGAAAATTCTCCAACTTAGCAATGGTTGCCCAAGTCCGATTTAGTCTCTTATTATTGCTTGAAATTGGGCATTTTTCAAGATAATCAAACAATGGATTTCATAAGTAAAAACTCTTTGATTAAAATTGAAATTATATAAACCTTAAACTATAGTTCATATTTATACTAAACAACCCATTGGAGAACAAATAACCAACTCCAATAAAAAAAACCAAATAAAATAAAACTAGTATAAATCCTAAATCTTTCTACTAAAATAAACTAAACCATTTAGCATCCTTCAACTTTTGAGTATTGACAAGATTAGGTCTTGAATACCAAGTAAGGCCCGAAGTTCTTCCACCTTGATACTCGATCTCTTGTGTTCGCTTTGCATCAACACCCTTGCTGCAACCGACACAACACCACACCCTCTGTTTTCTGACTCCTTTGGCATCACACCCAAAACTTGTCCAAACACTTGAATCATCAACTACAAACAAGGCAACATCCTTTCTCTTCCACCTTGATCGAATCTACTACTTCACCACCTTTAAAGGTTGTTGTTGACCTGATCTAACACTGCACTACACCTAGATTTTCTCCTTTGATCAAGCCTGCAATCACTACTCTTTGACTGCTGCAGTCTTGTTGTTGTTGATCACAACCTTGATAACTACAACCTGTTGCGGCCATTTGATCAACGAACCCTCTTGCACATGCCTTCTTGCTTGCAACAACCTTTGCCCATTCCCTTTATTCCTTCGCAGTGTTTATATTCGATAGCCGATGACAAACCATCCAAATTGATAAACCACTCTGATACTAATTGTTGGAAATTAGGTTTTCTTCAATATAATCAAATAATAGATTTAACAAGAAAAAAACTATTTGATTAAAATTGAAGCTACATAAATCCTAAACTATTATCCCCATTTATACTTAACAACCATTGGAGAACATACTCCTATAAGAAAACCAAATAAAATAAAACTAATATAAATTTTAATTTTTTTTGTTAAAATAAACTAAATCATTTAGCATTCTTCAACTATTAAGTATTGACAAGATTAGTTACAATAGTTATAAGGGATAGCCATCAACACCCTAGGGATATAATGCACGGCATCAATGAAACTCCTCCATAAGCTACCATATTTTAATTGCTCTATCTATTTTAAAGCAAATAAAAGACATAGATTCGTTTTTTTTATTCAAAAGTAAAATAAAAGGATGATTACTAAATTAAAAACAAACAATTCGTTACTCGTTTGTTGGAGTCAAAAAAATATAACCGGGTTGTATAGTACAAATAATTTGCAACATAACAAACGTGTAGGGCCACTAGGCTACATTGTAGCACATGGTCTCATCGTTTAATTAAATCTAGTTTTTCTTGTCTACAACTTGCCATGAAGGATTGAAGAGGACATTAAACTTAAAAGAAACCACACGATTGCAGCATATATTTGACCAGCTTCCAAAGTGATGATAGCTACATAATTAGTAAATATGTAAATCCGTGTTTTCTTGTTCAAGTGTTTAATCACACGTGAGATAAACATTAAACAATGATTGACTTGCAACCTTTTAAGTGATGTTTAACCTTAGGGGGGTGGGGTGTAGTCGGTAACCCATTTAGGGTACCACAACTCGATCGGGTACACCGCGATTATCCTATCGGTGAGTCAATTAGTAAGTCTAGAAAACAATGCAAGGGGGTGGCATACCTTCGGGTACACCAACGCCAATTCCGGGGGGTAGTCGAGGTGGCACTGGGTTGTGCTGTTTTCGTCGGTGAGCACCCCTTAGAGCATCCGCAACAGTATATACAAGTCTAATTCCAGATTGTCTAGTTAGCATGCTACATCATTCTAAACCCTGCTATACGCCTACAAGTCTACAACAAAAAACAATTCCAGACCATTTCAAAGTTTAAACCTACACCTCATTATCCATCTCATCACATATTTTTTATTTTATTTAAACTATATCTAATTTATAAAATCTATTTATAATTATATTTAATTAATAATTATATCTATTTTTATTATTAAATAAATAAAATAAAACTCATAATAATATAATTAATTAATTATTTTTTTTATTTTTTCGTTATCTAGTACTTTTATTTAATTATAAATTCAAATAAAATAATAAAAGAATATTTGATTCTTACAACAGCTCTTTTTCTACAAAGATTCATAAAAATGGCAAGAAAAAACAGGTGGACCGAAGGAGAGATGGCTCTAGTCAACTCTTGTATGGACTTTAATCGCAATTCGAACGCCACTTAGTCAAGGTTTCATATTCTATTCGAGGAGATTCTTACATTTCATGCATACTTCAATCATGTGATGGCTCAAGGTGACGGCATAACGGATGCACAAGCGATTGCTCGGGCCCGTCAAGAATTCGAAAACATACACTTTTTGCACATGGCAGCCTGGCACAAAATAAGAAACCGTACACGTATGCAACCCGCTCCCCCTCTGGATGCCAACTCTGACGGTTCAAGGAATGGCGATTGGGTTTAATTATTTCGTCTTATTTAGGTTTAATTATCTCGTCTTGTTTAGTTTAATTATCTGGTGTGTTTAGGTTTAATTATGTGGTTTGTGTAATGTTTTTAATTTTAATAGCTTTGGTTTTTTTAGTTTCTATTATTTTTATTTTATATATTTGTTTATTTTAATTTATGTTATTTTAAGTTTTATTTTATTGAAAGTAAACAATATTAAGACTTCTTGTTATTGAAATCAGCTTTTTTATTTATTTAATACAAAAGCCACACACATGGACTCATCCAACACCCATTCACCTAGTCTTATGGAGCGGACCACCATCCTCCAAACCATTCTAGTCATCGAGCTACCACAAGGCGGTCCGGTTTGATGTGTGTTTGGAATTCAGACGGGGGCAACGGACTTGCCACTGTAGTTGCTTTTAGTCCCACCTTATTTTTAAGGGTTATTGGATTTTAAAGGGGGCGTTATGGTTGACGTGGATCCTACGTGGCGCTTACGTGTCTTGATAAAGCCCCTAGGGGCTCCATCCCACACCCTCCAGCCTTATTATCTAGGTCATTGACTGGAATTAAAAATTGGACTCTAGTCATTTAATAAATATATAAAAGACTTAAAATCAAGAATTAAACACTTATCTATGTTGTATCGCTAGTCAAAATATTACACCTAAGTTAAAACTTAAACAGATATAGGAAAGAGTTGACCCTAGATGAGTAGTAGATGGGTAACACTAAGTTAACAACTAGTAATTTTACCATGCACGTTGTGTCAGGAGTCGAGTTGGTTCGTCACGTTAGCAAGAAAAAGAAATACTAAAGACGAAATACTAAAAGCAATAAAAGTAGAAGGACTAAACATATATATCACCAAAATTAAAGCGAATGGACTAAACAGGTATGTAAGTAAAGTTAACTAAATAAGAAAAATAAATTATTAAAGTAGATGGACTAAATATGTATATTAGGAAAATTAAAGTAGAAGGACTAATGCATATTAGTAAAGTTAAGATTTAAAGAGACTAACACCTCACACGAGTTGCGGCGGTATTAGTACAGTAGTAGTACGTGGTGTATTTGTCATGGAACGGGAAAAGGTAATTTTATTGAAATTTAGGGAATGTACGATAGCTTTAGTATTTTTCCTTACGTGTTGCGGTAGTATGAGTCTAGTACTTGTGTATAGGAATGCTTTGAGTAAAATTAACCTAAATTTTCAAGTAATAAATTAAGGGAACCAACAATACCAAAGTCGCCAATAAGGTTATTATAACCAAGGTGGTTAACAAAGAAGCTTATACAATCAAGGTGGTAACCAAAACTACAATAATCGGGAAGGAATTTTTCAAGTGGTTATAGTCACCAAAGTGGGTCCTCGGATGGACAAAGTGATGGTGATGATTTAGTGAATGCAAATTTGGATGCTTTAATGAACTTGATGAATGAATCAATGCTTCAGATGAAGAAAGAGAATGAGGTGAGAAACAAATCTCAAGAGGCGTTAGCAAGACAGGTAGGTCAGTTAGCCGAAGAGATGTACCAACTTATACGATGCTCGAGGAAGCTTCCAAGTGATATTATCGTGAGCAAAATCAAGGACCAAGCACGAAGAATGTGAGAAATGTGCACGTTAATACGGTAAGTCTTCTGTCAAATGATGAAGCTTGTAGTATGGAAAGTACTCCACCACCACCATTTCTTGAAGGAGTGGTGGAGGATATTGACGATGAGTTTGAGAGTGAATGTGAGTAGGAAGAATATCATAACATAATAATGACATAAATATTTTGAATAAATCTTTTTATGAAAATTGCTTAAATGAAATGCCTCTTAAGGTAGAGGATAAGGGTGTGGAGGCTAATACCATCCCATATCCGTTTTGAAAAAAAAAAAAAAAAAAAGAACCCACCAAAGTATGAGAGGTGAGAAATTTTTAAACAAGCTAAAATCATTTTACTGTTACTTGATGTTATTAAGGAAGATCCTGCTCATGTTGAATACATAAGAGAATTGATTACCCAGAAATGGCATAACATGCTGCCAAAATAGTTTGATTTAATTGTGCATGTGAGTGTTGTTTTGTTGTGTACCCTTCCCCAAAACTACAAGGTCTAGGAGCCCCCCTAATTTCAATCCAAGTTGTGGAATTTAAATTTGAAAGGGTGTTTTTCGATCTTGTGGCATGTGTTAGTATCTTACTAGAGAGTCTGTATGACCAGTATGATTTTAGTCCTTTAAAAAAATCCACACAACCATGGTGTTGGTTGATCGGACTCTCATGCATCCAATGGGGATGGTGGAATATGTGATTCTAAAATTGGAGGGTTGTTATTACCTAATTGACTTTTTGGTGGTGGATTATGTGAAAAGTGTCAAGGAACCCACAGTGATACTAGGTAGACCATTTCGAGCAACTACTTATTCTATAATTAATTGTGCTAATGGAACAGTAAGTAGGAGGTTTGGTGACGTCTAATTAATCTTAAATGTGTTTATAAACTTATCTAACCCTCTTGTCATTGATTAATGCCCTAAAGTTGCCATTTAGACGGGTGTGATCCTCTTGCAAAGAAGAATCACACCAAAGATGAGTGTTCTCTAGTTGACAAGTTTGAAGCGACAAGAAACAAGGAAACGGAGAAGAAGGAAAGTGTGGCTTAAGAGGAAATGGTGAGAGCTAAAGTAGGGAATCCACAAAAAAGAAGATGATGAAAAAACTACCCAAGCTTGACAATGTAAATAGAAGGTTGGCAATGTTTGGTCCAATGTGGAATACATTGGAAGATTTGCCTGAATACTAGCGGAGTGCAATTAATGAGGCTGACGGAGGCAAGCACTCCATTCAACCACCATGAAGTTGTCAGGTAATGTCAGCTAGCAACTATAACCTTAGCGCTTTTGGGAGGCAACCCGAAGTAACTGTGTTTCCCTTTTTGTTCTTAAGTTTTCGTGTGTTTTTGTCACGAGTTGAACTTTTTGTGCTTTAGTTTGTTGTTTTATTTATTTTTGGTGTATTTTATCTTTGATGGTGTTAATTTTTTGTTTGGAGAATGTTTTTGTTAGTGTATTAATGCTAAAGGGGATGAGTTCTTGGAAGAGAAATGTTTCGCTTAAATGGTTTAGACCATTGTTCTCACACATGCTTCGAAAAGCACCATACATTGTGGACAATGTATCCCAAGTGTGGGGATGAGAGAAATTTTTGATAAATGATGGTCTTCATCTAAATTTCTATACATTGAGGATAATTTTTTGCTCTAAGTGTGGGGATGGGTAAAACTGAAAAATTTTGAACTTATGTAACTCAATCAATCTTGGAAACCAACGAGCACCATTAAGTGTTTACTTGCATGTGCATAGATGTGGTCCCTAGTCATGGTCATAAACTTTTTAAGTTCCTTGATGTAGTCATTTTAGTGAGAGTTTTTTTTAGAGAAAATTATTGAATTGCCTTGCTAGGAATAATGGGTTGTAGAGTAACACATATGTCATATTGGTAACCCAATCATTTCTATTTGCGAGATCTTAAGCCTTTCTTCAGTACTAATACATATTTGCTTCTTTGCATCTATTGATTGTTTGAGAGTATGCCTATACATTGCTTTGTTTAAGAACTTGGTTGATTTGGTGTATTCTGAAACCACGAACTGAATGTTTGCACATAGAGGATAAAGGCTTTTAGGACTCTTTCTACCTTACCACCATATGATCACCTTTACCTGAAAATCCACCCTTAGTAGCCACTCTTGAACCTATTTATCCACTCATTTGCTAACCCATTTTCCAACATTTTACCATAATTCACAATTCACAATCCATGCGTATTATCCATCCTAATTTCATTAAAAAAAGAATAATAACTACAACCAATTAAATGGACTAATGTTCTGAAATGTAAGGCTGTGTAAAGCATAAATTTATAGGTCAGATTTACCCATTTTTAGTCGCTTTGTAGACATAAATAAGGATATGTAACCGGATTTGTGTTTCTTATCTTTAAGCACCCTTAAATCACCATTCGTCCCTACTTTGTATCTTGGTCATTGAGTGTGACTGTCTGTCTAGTATATTAAAACAAAGTTTGAATGTTGGTTATTGAGTGAATAGATACTAGTGCACACATGTTAGTTTTTTTTTTATTTTAACCACAGAGGAAAGAACTATTGTGTCGGGTGTGAACACTTGTGAAATTTGAATCATAGTTAAACTTGTGTGGGGCATTTTTTTTGTTTGTTAAATGTTGAATTATTTTATTCACTGAAATATAAATCTATTAATAGGTTGTATGTGTTGTGAGTTAGGGTATGACTATGGACCATTTCTGAGAATTGGTAAGGGAATGGGAGATGTGTTATTTTTAATCGTTGGATGATAATGAATGAGTTTGCTTGAGGGCAAGAAAATGATAGGTGTGGGAATGTGATATGATGGTACGTTTCCAAAGCTTAGCGTGTGTAATTTTACCAAAATGTGTGAAATTAAGTTTTAGAACACATTATTTTGAGATGGTTAGTATTTTGCAAGCCTCGATAGGTTTAAGGTACATTTTTGAAGCTTAATGGAGCTTTGTAATAAAGATAGGAAGATCATGAAAGCAAAAAAGAGCCAAGATGAAAAAGTCAGTAGTAGTGACGTCGACGACGCTACCACTGGCGTTGGTGGTGTCATAACTTGGCATCAGACATGGTTAAGTGGCGTCGGAAACTCCACTAGTGGCGTTGGTGAATCCGACAACAATTTCAAACGGAAAATTCAAGAAAAAATGCATCTTTGACCAATTAAAAAGGGGGGTTTACCCTAATTCAAAAATACCTTGTTCTTGGGACTTTTTGGAGGGTGTTTAGAAGCGATTCCATCATCCGATTGAAGATTCTACATCAAGAACCAATTATTTTAAAAGGAATTCAAAAATCATACTTGGCTAGTTCTCTTTAATGATCACCAAGTGAAATATTGTGGGTGTTCTAGGGTTTATATTACTTGTTTTGGTTTGATTTAAACATTTAGTAATCCTTTGATTGTAATTGTGTGAGTTAATTGTTAGTTGATTGTAATTGTGTGAATTAATTGTTAGTATGGCTTTGAACTTGAAATTGTTAAGTTTTTCTTGAAATATTGACATTGAGAGATGATTACTACTGTGAGTTTTGATTTGTGCTAGGATTGGTTTGTAGTTCTTGAGTTATAGATCATAAAATCGTCTTTGATCCATATTGTGAAGGTTTTCTTGCTACGTTTGAATATGATTGTTGATGTCTATGATTAGGTTTTCAAGTTAACAAATTCAAGAAATCATTGGTGTTCATAAAATTATCAAACCATTCATGTAAGATAGCTTTTTGATACGTGTTAATCCAAAACCCGGGTGTGATTCTTTCTCATATATTGTTTACAAATCCATTTTATTCATCGTTTGATAATTCGTAATTATAACTGAAATTGTTATCTTGTTTCCCAAAAACTAATTGGAATCATATCATTGATTCCTACCTTCAAAAAATTTGGAATAAAAAGAAAACTTCATAGCCCATTTAATCAACCAGAATCCAACCCCTAAGGAACACTTTTAAACTCTATCTTTGACGGACCCTCAATATCCGATCGAAAATTCCAATGGTAACAATTGGGTAAATGGACAAACTTTGGACCGGGTGGTTAAAATTCGGTCTAGGAAGAGGTGTTGGTAATCCTTGAGTGAACTCGTTGATGTTCCATAAAAAAGAACATCACTCATGAGCAATATACCGACGAAGCCTCACTAATATATTCTTGTAATCCTTGAGTGAACTCGTTGGATTATCAACGAAGGGTTTCCATTGGATATGTTGTCGGTGAAGCCCTTGTTTTCTAGTAGGGGTGTAATTTACTAAGTTAATATAAAAGAAAAAACTCATAAATAAACCCTAACCCTTGATTTTGGTCGGATTATGAGTCCAATTTACAAGTGGGGGCAGCAATTAATCTAGTCAAAATGAGAATAATACTCCAATTGTAAATCCATATTACAAATCGATTTGCAGTTTTAGAGGCTTTGATTGCCTTTTGAAAAGCGCTGGTTACTGATTATGAAAGTCGTGGCCTAGTATGGAGTTTTAGAGAGAGGGAGAAAGAGAGAGCGCGAATGGAACAAGACTTGTACATTCTCTATTAACTTTTCCATTAAGACTTGTACGTTCTCTATCAATATTTTGTACCTAAAGCAAAATATACTTAATGATCACTACATTAGTCTATCTAATAGCATATTGCAAGGTGTAAGATATATTGACCTAAATGACAAGAAATTGACACCACCCGGTGCCGTAAAAATCAGGGATGAAAACCGTAATTAACTATTTAAAGAAATTTCTTATTGTATTACGTAAACCAAAGAAATGAACCAAGAAATTACTTAAACCCAAATATACCAAACGAAAAAAGTATCTTAATTGCTTCTATCTATTTTAACAATTCTGTGTAAAAAATCTAGAAAAAAAAATGATTTCTTCTTCATTCAAAATGTCACACCCCGACCACGTTAAAACAACAAACCGCGGCGGAAACGTCAGGGAGTGTCGTAACAGAATCATTGTTTCACAACACATGGATTGAAGTTTTGTTTTATTGAATCAAGTTTATTACATTGTCTCGAATATTAAAATCAAAGCATGAACATATTGTCCTTCATTGTTATTAAGTCACTAAGGCCTCGTCCATTCCTATGTGAGCATGCATCAATATCATCATCAAACATCATCAACTATGGTACCTGAAACATATGTGAAAATACGTCAGCATAAAAATGCCGGCGAGTACATAGGTTTTATGTGAGTGTCAGATTCATGGCTCGTTTACATGTTGAAATAACTCGTACAACTGTAGGATCGTTTTCAGACCCAAACGAGTCGTTCAGAAGAGTTTTTGCTCAATACGAAAGGCGGAAACAGACGTATCGAGTTCAATTCAGCAAGATATTCACTTTAAACTGTCTTTTGATTGATTTGACAAAGATTTACAGCGAGTAGACACTTCGGCAGCACTTTGGCTCTCAAACCGGAATATTATGACTCTTACAAACGAAATCACAAGACACCTATTTATAGGGCTGGCTATTTCGCATGAACAGACTCATGCGAAATCAAGTTTCATACGAAATTACAATTTCGTACGAAATTACCATCTGATTTCGCATGAAATAGCAATATGCTATTTCGTGCGAAATTACCCCTTTTTCACATTTCTCGTTTTACGTGCCCTGATCTATCTAATACAATACAAGACTCGATACAAGACGAAGTCGACAGATGCATGCACCAACAGACTCCCCCCTCGAATGTTGACGAGTTTTCAGTGTCGAGTCTTCAATCTTCAATCTTTATCAGTCTTCTCGACCTCTTCTGAAGTATCTAACAATGTAAAACATCCTCAATCTCTCTCTTCTCTTTATCTCCAGAATCTCTACCTGGCTTTAATCTCACCCTAATTCTCTTGATCAGATCTCTTGATTCCTTAAGTTCATCAGCATCATCAACTTGCATGAACATCAAGATCTGAACTTGGCTCTACAATCTTCTATGTCAAGATCTGTGACTGGCTCACATCCTGCTCAGGATTGAAACCTGGCTAACTCTAATCACAGACTCTTCAGGATTTGAAACCTTGCTTACCTGCATGCTCTTAACCCAGAAATAAATTTCACAAATTTAAAATTTTACAAATTTATTCTCTGCTTACCACTTGAAAACACAAACAACATTTGCAAGTATCAATTAAATCAATAAATGATTTTACAATGTTATTCTCTGATGAACCACTTGAAAAAATATCATATTTCTTTTCAAACAATTTTTCATCTCAAACAAACTCTTCTAACCCAGTTGTCATCATGTTTAGCACTTGGAATTTTGAAAATCAGCTCTTCAACATCAGTTATCGAAAATCTTTTTGAATTTTTCTAAAGTTTATGCTAAAACACACTTGAAATCTTTTTGGATTTTATAAACTTGAAACAAAATGCAATACAGAAATATTTACAAACAATATTTTTATGAGTTTGTGTAAGAGGATCATATCAGTTTATGAGACAAATCACCAACACCGTTAAGCTTTAAACATTTTAAGTTCTAAACGATTCACTTAGATTGTCAGTATACTGATCCACTTAAATTTTCACACAAAGTTCAACTGTTTCGAGATACGAGATTAATGTTTTAAGCACTTAAACTTATTCGCGTGTCCCACCTCAGAATATACTCCCGTATCCAGATCCCAATATTCAGTCTTACAGATGAGTATACCTAGATGATATCTGTAAAGGGTTAAATGCGAGGGCCATGAGAGCTCAGGCTATTGCTTCCGCAAAATCAGAGAGATGATGGCTTCGACTTTAGGTGTGTTCCTTTTAGAGAATCTTTTCTTCAGCATCACATGATTAGCATTTTTCAATGTTTCATCATTTTTTGTACTGAGGGTGATGCTATATTTCAAGCAAACAGAAAGTATTATACGGGGACTAGGCCATTGCTTCCGCAAAATCAGAACTCCCGGGATAATACCCCAGATATCACTGAGTATAAAGACCTAGTATCTCAGAAAGAGGGACCTTTCAAACAAGATTTCGGGGGTTACCCATATATCCGAGAGATGTTCCCCACGATATAAGTAAGTTTGAAATTTAGGTTTATATCTCGTTACAATCTACTAAATGTGCAAAAACCTACTTGCATATCATCAGTGAGACCGTTTATCACATTTAACTTTCCATTTCTTTAGCGTGTTGTGATAGTCCACTGATGTACTATCATTTCCTTTTTTTACAACAAAACTCATTTTTGAATTTTATCATGTTTTTGACTTTTTCAAATTTTCCAATGTTTTTGGATTTTCTGAAAATCTTACTCCCCCTAAAATTCAAAATCATTTAAAGAAATTTGAAAACAAACTATACAAGTAAAGTAACAACTGATTTTCAAGCTTCAATTCACCATCCACTTGGCATAAACAATCAGAACTCCCCCTGACAACAAACTATTTTCCCATTGTGATTTCAAAACACTTAAGTTTGTTTTAATCAAATGGTTTTTCCAGAAAATTAGTTTTGTTGATTTTATAAAACCACTTGTAGGTTAGGGAATCAATTCATCACTTTGTTCTTTTATCTTCAACCTTTTGAAAAAATATAACAATTTAAGTTTCAATCAACAAATATCACTTGTAGAAAATCAAGTATAACTTACCTGATTTACCACTTGTAAACCGAAATATCACATAAAGTGAATTTCTCAAGAAAGATGCTGATTCCTGCTCCACTCTTACCAACCTGGAAGCTCCGGCAAGTCCTGATTTTTAACAATCATAATAGGTTCCATCCCAGTCACAAACCTGGGATGACCCAACTTTACCTGGTTTCTTTGTTTTCTTCTCATAAAATTCCTTTATCCCTTTTACCTTTCCGTCAACCATTTTTCAAAAAATATTTTGAACTGTGGGATTAAAGGCTTTTTCAATATCAAATTCTTTCTTTTCAGAGAAAAATTGATTTGAAATCTCAACTTTACCAACTTTTTGTTTAAAATTCTCAGCCCTCAATGGTGGAAAATTAACATCATCCATTGGCGGTACTGATGTTTCCAACTTTAACTCAACGTGTGGCTCCTCTCACTTTATGGAATCAGATTCATCGCCTGAAAATACCTCCTCTGATTTTGATGAATCAGAATCATTGCTAGAACTATCCTCAGATTTCTTAACAACCCACTTGTGGTTATCAAGATTTGCTTTTCTCTTGTAAAACCTCTTTGAACATTCACCAACCTCAAACTTCGAATTCTTGAAAACTTTGAATTGTTTAGTTGGTGTTTCATTCTCAACAATCTTTTCTTTCAGTATAAGAGAAACTCCCTGTTTTGTTTGAATTGCCTTTGTACAATTCCTGGCAATATGACCAACTGTTTTGCATTGAAAACAGGTTCTATTTTCCTTTTTCTGAGCAACATCCTTCTTCATTTCCTCTTGCTTCTTCGCAAGGAATTCTTTGTTTGTTTGATTCCTGAACAACTGCTCTTTTTCTTCTTCAAATGATGTTCCTGAAATAAAAACAGTTTTTGCTTTATAAGTTTTCTTATTTTTATGATTTTTTGGTGGAATAAAACCAAGACCTTTTCTTTTGAAATTACCGTTATGGTTTGGTTTCTTTTGAAAACATGAACCAGAACTGTAACCCTTTTTCTTATTTTCTCTTTGTCTAACTCTTGAGGTGTACTTTTTAGGTTTTTCAGAAAGATATATATCTTTTATTTCAGAAATATTAATTTCTGTTAGTTTGAAAACCTTTTTTTATCATTTCAGTTTTAACACTTCTTATTGGAAATTCTTCATCAGAATATAATTTGTCAGAATCATTCAAAGTATAAGCCACTTTGACTGTTTCATCATTCAAATTAGATTTTGATAACAAAAATTCTTTATTATAAACCCGTTTGTCCTTTTTGACTGTTGACTTTGACTTGTCAGACTTTGACTCTGAGTTTGACTCTGAGTTTGACTCCGACTTTGACTCCTCGGTTTCATCGTTATCCAACACCTGATCGACCACTTTCTTTATTATTTCGGACTCATGATCAGTGTCAGACGATGTGAAAATGACATCAATGTTGTCTGGCAAATTTTCTGAAGACTCAGACTCCCACTGTAAATTGGTTGCCTTTTTAACTCTTTCTGAATTTGGATTTCTTGGAGAATATCCATTTTCAAGTGGGGGTGGACACTTGTTGTAACTTTCATCTTGTTTCTTACCAGAAATCTTTACTTTAGTATCCTTCTTCTTTTCAGAACTCTTGTCTTCAGATACTTCCTCTTCATCAAATGCCTTCATGCCTTCAACAGTTGGATAAATCCTGTCAATAACATAAGAAGTACACGAGTAACTTTTTAACAATCTATTAACTCTTTCTGTTTCAATTCTTTGAATTTCTAGTTTCTGTTCCAGCACAGCACACTTCTCAATATAATTGTTGACAACTTTCTGCTTTGTCATAAAAGCTCCCTGAAGTGTCTTCATAGCTGTTGCTTGTTCACTGCTTGACTGATTGTATTGATTCATGGCTTTATTCAAAACATCGTAAGATTCTTTCAATCTGTTCATATTATGAATCAAAGTACTGTTTTGCTTTTTCACTACTTCACAGTTTTCATATTTCACAGAAATCTTTTGTGCATCAGCTTCTGTATCAACTTTGAAAACTGGAATGTCTTTTATTCTCTTTCTTATCATAGGAACTTCTTCATCATCACTGCTGACTGGTTTTTTAACTTTCTTCTTTTTCTTTTTAGCTTTTTCATCATCACTGTCACTCTCTTCCATCAATTTTAAATGCTCTTTCATTCTCCTTGCATAATAATCATCATCATTATCACTGTCTTCAGCCACTCTAGCAACAAAATCTTTTTGATTTAGAGTTTTGTTAGGATCATAATCATCCCAACTAAAATTTGCCCAGCTAAACCCTTCTGGTAATTTTTCATCATCTTGATTTATCAGACATGCTTTATTACCAGCTGGAACATATTTATCCCAACTGAATTATTTTGTTGACTTTTTATCATCTTGATTCACCATACAAGCTCTCTTTGATGAATCTTCGATTGTCTTCCTAGCATGTGCAGTTTGTGGTTCTTGTTGTTGTTGAGCAACTTGATGATAAATTGATTTCCGATAGTAGTCATTATTGTTGAACGGATTTTGAGCTCCACTTGATTCACGATTTGTGCACTCTCTCTTAAAGTGTCCTTTTTCCCTGCAACGAAAACAAGTAACTTTAGATTTATCAAAACCTAGAGTAGAAAGATTTGCATCACGGAAATCATCTCTTCCCGTAATTTGTTTAAACTTTTCGGCTCTTCTCAAAACACTCGCCAAACACCACTTTATATCCATCAATTCCATCTCCTCAGCATCAATCTGATCGTAATCCTCTTTTGTCAACATTGGATTCCCGATCTTTCCTGCAACTAAACTTTCATATGATTCTAATACAGTTCCCAACAACGACATGTGACCTTTTGCAACCTCTTCCGATAAATTTTCACCATTTTCAATATTTAAAACAATGTTGCATTGTAATCTCTTGCCATTCTTGGTTGTTGAAAAATTAGGATCAAAAGATGGATATGAAGAAAATCCCGTTTTGCTGTTTGATCCTTGAGATGACCCTCCAGACGAACTCTTAGTATTGAATGCAGTTTCAACCTTTGGTGACATATTAGCCTTATCACTAACACCTCCTTTGTAATAAAGACCTATATCTTGTTCACCATCAAAATCTTTCATTCTTGAGATCTTCCTCTGTTCCATTTCCAGAGCTTCAAGTTTTTCAATGAATTTATTCAATGTCAAATTACTAAAATCTTTCTTATTTCTCAACATCATAAGATACGTGCCCCAAGTTTCATGTGGCAATGCATCAGCCAACTTTTCTATCAACTCTTCATTATCTTTTGTGATGCTCACTCTCTTCATTTGGACTAACAGATTGCAGTATCTTTCAATAATCTGCTTGGTGCTCTCAGTTCTCAAACCACGAAATAGATCAAATTCTTTTTTCAAAAGTGACTTTTTGTTTTTAATCACCTCTTTACTTCCAACAAACTTTGATTTTAATGCTTTCTAGATAGAGTATGGACTTCCATTATGTTGCAATAAAACCAAGATATCTTCTTTAACCGCTTGATGCAATAGACTGATCATCATCTTTTCATTTTTGTATTTCTTTCTATCATCAACACTTAGATCTTTAATAGCAATCTCCTCTTCATCATCATTCAATGGTCTAATATATTTCGTTTCAACACATTCCCAAGCATCCAAATAATTTGCTTGAACCCAATTCTCAAATCGTTCCTCCCATCCTTTATACTCCTCGATATTCATGAGCTTAGGCGGTTTTTGCATAGTGCCAGTTTCATTTTCCATGTTCAAGTTCTGAGTAACAGATGCCGGAGTAGTCGGGGTAGTAGCAAATGCGTTATAAAATTCCTATTCCATATTTCGATAACAATTTTCACAAAATAGTCTTTTCAAACGAAATTACTCCTTCAGACGAAATAACCAATCTCAAGCGAAAAACCTCTTCACACGAAATACCCTTTGAAACGAAATACTGATCTCAAGCGAAATAAGATGGTTTCAAACGAAATAGGTAATTTCGTACGAAATACTCAAACGAAATTACAACTTGGTGCGAAATAACTAATTTCGTGTGAACCTCTCAAACGAAATTACAAACTGGTGCGAACCTCTCAAACGAAATTACAATCTGGTGCGAAACTCTCAAACGAAATTATAAACTGGTGCGAAATAACTGCTTATTTCGTACGAAATACTGCTGATGTCATCATCTCAAGTTGTTTTTGATAAAATTGATCAAGTTTTAAGCCGTTTTAAGATCTGAAACTTTCAAGGATTTGTTAAAACACTATTGCGCACATACTGTGAGAAATTCAAGCCATTTTAACCGTGAAAACTTGTTAATTTTGAAAAAGAAGGTGTAGAAATCAGAATTTTCAGCTGAATTAGTAAGAACTCTTCCTCCTGAGCTCTGATACCACTTGTAGGATCGTTTTCAGACCCAAACGAGTCGTTCAGAAGAGTTTTTGCTCAATACGAAAGGCGGAAACAGACGTATCAAGTTCAATTCAGCTAGATATTCACTTTAAACTGTCTTTTGATTGATTTGACAAAGATTTACAGCGAGTAGACACTTCGGCAGCACTTCGGCTCTCAAACCGGAATATTATGACTCTTACAAACGAAATCACAAGACACCTATTTATAGGGCTTGCTATTTCGCATGAACAGACTCATGCGAAATCAAGTTTCACACAAAATTAAAATTTCGTACGAAATTACCATCTGATTTCGCATGAAATAGCAATATGCTATTTCGTGCGAAATTACCCCTTTTTCACATTTCTCGTTTTGTGTGCCCTGATCTATCTAATACAATACAAGACTCGATACAAGACGAAGTCGACAGACGCATGCACCAACAACAACCTCGTTAATCGATATTAGAAAACCTAGTTTTGTAAAATGTTTGAATTGTAAATTGAATAACCAAGTCAAAACAGATTGGTTATAGTTTATAAAACCTCGATGCCATGAATCTTAACTCAAAACATTTGTTTATGCAAACCCAAATCGTAAATCGTTTTCGTAATAAAACTCGAATGGTTTATATCGTTAGAAAAACCTTGTAGTGTAACTTCATTTTGAAAACATTTGCCCAAGTGATCTAGATAACGCAACGATATGTAATGTGTTAAAAGCACTTATATATAGGAAGTACCAGCGGCGTATCCACCATGTTTTTATCACATTACACCCGCCCCGTTACCTAATCACTTACCCTAACCTAATCGTTTAATAGTTCAAATAGCTCCAATCGTTCAAATAGTTCAAATAGTTCCAATGGTTCAAATAGTTCAAATAGTTCACATAGATCAAATAGTTCCAGTGGTTCAAATAGTTCACATAGTTCAATTAGTTCCAGTGGTTCAAATAGTTCCAGTGGTTCAAATAGTTCAACTAGTTATCATAGTTCAATAGTTCCAGTGGTTTGTGTTTAAATCGTTGTGTTTAATATAAACCATAGCATTTCTTTGGAAAGTTTGAAATCGCTTAGCACATATGAATCACCTCAAAACAGTTGAAAACGGTAAAAGAGGGGAACTATGTACTCACTTTGATTCAGAAAGTATCCTCGATCTAATGAACTTAACGAAACTCAGGCAAACCAAGGAAATCAAGTAGTACCTAGTAATTGGATCGCTAGTTAATAAATCAACACCTAAATTGGAAGATCGGATAGAATGAGGTCTTGTAAACCAAATGAGTTTTGGAACTCATGTGATATGGTTTAACAAAGCCTACATTCTAAATCGGAACCTATCCTAAGTGCTACGACCCGTTACTACCCGTTAAGGTAGCTTATGCTATGTTAACGCGTCGTTCGCGCAAATGCGTGTTCGAGACACCTAACTAGTCCTATGACAAGTATTATATGCATAAACATGTTTAAATATGTTGCATAATCAGTTTAAGTGACAAAAGTTAAATTACATATGCTTAAAATCCAATTATGCATGAAAAGGGCATTTTGGTCATTTACCTAAGGCATATAAACTACCTATCATACAACAAATTAAACTAAGTGACCATAAGGTATAATGTAAGACCCAATTACTGATCTTATCGTTTTAGTAATAATTAATACATTTATAAGTATCATTCCTATTAAAACATCGGATTAACGACATTTGGATAAGTTTCAAAATCTTTTACAACACTTCCTACGGTTCAAACCCAACTTAATAAAAAAAACAAGCAAATACTTATTTACAAAAGTTAACAACACTAGAGTGTGTTGTGTGACAAAAGTAACAGTTTTCAGTTGCGGAAGCTTCTTTATAATGTGTGTTCGGTTCTTTAACAAGGCTTGATCGTCATCTGCAAGTCCATCCTTTTTCCTATAACCAAAATTTATAAAAACATTAGTTATTTGAGCATAACATATGCTTTAACAAGTTCCCAACGTCAAAACACAGCAATTAAACAAGTTTTCCAGATCTGAGTCTCGGTCGCGGGGCGCGACGGCTGGAAGCCTAGCCTTCGTGGACCGCTAGGGCTGTCGCGTTGCGTGACGCCTTCCCCTGTTTACCGTCGCGTGACGCGACATCCATTTTTCCCAGCAAGTTTGGTTTTCTGCTCTGCATTTTCCCAGCTAGTTTATCCTTTACGAAAATGGACATAACTTGTCCATTATTGATCCGAATTAGGTCCCGTTTCTTCCTACGTGACCGTAATTCGATACTCTATAATATAGAATCAAAATCCTACCGTTACTTGAACAATTTTCTTTCAATTAAGTCTTTGGATTACAGAAATTTTTATAATTATTCAACCCGTTCGCACTAATGATGCATAACAAGTGCTTACAAGCTTGAAACTTCTATAAAACTCTATTTTGACATACTTTAATGTGACGACCCATTCTACTAAAGCTCAATTATCGGTAACAAGGTACATATATCTAAATTGTCTAGTTTAACTTATTAGCAATATTTATCACTTTAACTTACAAAGTTTCAATTGTTTGGTGATTTTGACCCGTTTGATTTCATTGGCGAAATCCATTGCCATTATTAAATCAAACCGGTAGTATTCGAGTCCATTTGACCCATTTACTTCCAAGTGAAATCCATAACTTTCACTATTTCTATATCTTCATTTCGTAGATGTGAAACATGGAAAGTGCTAGGAATACCGCTTAACTCTTCTAGCAGTTCTAGTCGATATGCTACTTTACCTACACGCTCTGTGATTTTGAATGGCCCAATAAATCATGGACTCAGTTTTCCCCGTTTTCGGAATCGAATAACCCCTTTCCACAGAGATACTTTAAGCATAACCATATCACCCACCTGAAATTCAATCGGTCTTTGTCTTTTATCCGCGTAGGACTTTTGCCGATCTTGGGCCGCTTTTAAATGAGCCCGGATCACTTCAATATTTTCATTAGTGATCCTGACTACGTCTTTGTGAGCTAATTCTCGCGGACCCACTTCGCCCCAACGCACCAGGGTTCGACACTTTCTGCCATAAAGCATTTCATACGGGGCCATTCCAATACTGGAATGGTAACTGTTGTTATACGAAAATTCAGCTAGTGGTAGATATATATCCCAGCTACCGCCAAAATCGATAATAAATGCTCGTAGCATGTCTTCGAGTGTCTGAATAGTTCTTTCACTCTGCCCATCGGTCTGTGGATGATATGCGGTACTAATGAATAACTTAGTACCCATCCTTTCTTGAAAATCACGCCAAAAGCTGGAAGTAAAGCGTGTATCTCTATCCGATATGATAGACACTGGTACTCCATGACGAGATATAATTTCATTTGTGTATACTTTCGACATCTTCTCAGAAGTGTATGTTTCCCGAATTGGAATAAAATGAGCACTCTTGGTCAATCTGTCAACTACTACCCATATAGCATCAAATCCATGCAAGGTTTGTAACACCCCAAAAACGAGTTTGGTAATCAAACTCCGTTAATACTAAAAGACGGGTAAAGTACCGTTAGAAGTAAAAATAACTCGGTGAATATTTGGATTTAAATAAGAAATCCTAATATTAAATACAAGCGAATCAAAGTTTTAAGGAATTGAGTTTATAAGAGCCCGAGTTAACGGGACTTAAAACAAAACGGGTTATAACTCCTGGGACCCACCAAGTAACTAGGAATATTAACCTAGTTAGTTATAAGTCTTGGAATAATAAGAAAAGCAGGGTTAAAACACCCTTTATGCAAACTTGTGTGAAGTAGAGGGACTAAAGGTGATAAGCTGGAAACTAGTTTTATTTAATAAAACATCAACACCAAAACACACACTCTAAGTGTGTGTTCTGGTCGAGACAATCACAGGAGCCAAGGGGGTTCCTTACTCAAACCCTAACAAGCACAAAATCAACAAATTAGAAGGGGAAATCGAACCCAAATCGAAATTCGAGCACAAACTAGTGATCACCTCAGTGAAGGGATTATAAGGTATGTCAAAATTCCCACTTTGGTTCCATCTCAAATTTTGATGAACACATGAGATTCGAATCTGAGCTTGCATGTTCGTTGTTGGGATGAAATTAGGGATGAAACTATGTCTAGGAGTAAACCCTAGTCATTTATTTGTTGAATTGATGTTCATGGTTGTGAATTCATGATCATACACTCATGTGTCAAGTGGGTTTTGTATAATTATGCTAAACACTAGGATGATCTTTGTTAACCTAGTGTATTTGAGCTCCATGAAGAAAATCCAGAATTTTTTATATAAAAATTTGACATGAACATGTGACATGATGCTTAAATCTTGGCTAAATAGTTAGTCAATAACTTGATTGTGAATTATATGAAATCATGCTCATTAGGTGTTTGATATAATGCCTAAGAGAAAAGAAATGTTGAAAATTGGACAAAAACGCATGTTTGATGGTTATGGCAAATTGTGCGTTAAGACTTATGAAAAGGGTTCTAAACGGATTGTGAATTGAACTCTTTAGGAAAAGAATCCGGATCGTCAAGTGGACAAGCCGGTGGAAATACGCGTTTGAAAAGGATGCTTAAAAGGTATGTAACTACGATCTCGTTACGTTATACTTGATTTCGTATTTTCGCTAGTAGACCTTAAATTAGCATAATACATGAAATTTACATTTAGTTGATGTGACGAAGATCACTAGGTAAATAAACGGGTCAAAAGGTGAAATTATCACCCTTTGACAATATCGACTAATGGTTTGTCGAGTTACATGTTTATAGGAATAAATATCAAATGGATACGTACATCGCTATTGCTTAACGGCTACTAAGGCAAGGTATCGAAATGGGTCAATATATTGATCCGAGCCAGGTATGTATAATGATTCAACCCATCATGTAGAACTTGAGATTCTATAAGAGTTAGACAAGGTTAAAGTATAGTTATTCGGTTATCTTTTAGGTAAACCGAATAAATTGAGTTATGGTTATAGTGTTTTAGAAGCACATGGGTTTATAAACAAGGTTATAGTTAAAAGGTCAGATTTTGGGGTCAAACAAGTATTTAAAAGTTCCTTGTAGTAAAAGAAGGATGAAAATTGACCAAATTGCCCTTATAGACTAATTCGAACGAACGACCCTTAAAAGGGGTTCAGAAACGAGTTTTATGATTAAATAAATGCTTAGAATAAGAAAAGATAGTGAAAGATGTAAATTCTTGGGTCGAATTACTTTATATAGGTATTTGCCGTAAAAATGATAATCCGAGGGGTAAAACACGGAACATATAGATATCCACATTAAATCCAACACACATATAGTTGTGGTGGAAGATTACTTCGTAAGAAATGTAGGAATAAGATGCTAGAAATGTATGAAAGCAAGTTCAGGTTCTAAAGTGCTTAAATACCCTTAACGGGTCAAAATAAGCATACGAGCGAAAACGTATTTAAATTGTGTAAGAAACCTGTGATTAGAACCTAACATAATAAATAACATTAATTTGGAGAGGTGCATGTGAAATAAGGATTAAACAAATACGTTTGTTTGATAAAATGCATAAACGGGTTAAAATTCGGTAAAACGGCAAGGAGTCGAAGGCTTTGAAGCCTCAAAATCTATTATGTAGGATGTTGGATTTTAACTCCATATGATGGAGGATCAAATTACAATCACGTAGGAAGAAACGGTAGGTCAAACGGACAAGCCGATTGAAAGATACGAAAGTTTTCGTGTTAAAAACGACAAAATGGAAGGGCGTGATACAGGGGCCACCGTAACTTACGGTGGGCACCGTAAGTTACGGTGGGGGCTGAATTCTTTACGGCAGTTATCCCCTGCCTTACGGTGGGGGTATGTTATAACAGGGGCCACCGTAACTTACGGTGCCCACCGTAAGTTACGGTGGAGGCCAGATTCAAATTCTTGTTTCTAGGATCAAGAGATCAATATTGGAATTTCATGATTTCTTTGTTCAATTTGATTATTCGACCCAATTTCCTTGTAGTACCAGTTATTTAATTATCAAAACTGACTTTTAAGTTGGTTTTGATCATAGGTGAATGTCGAGAGTCCCGGGTGAAGATCAACCGTCGAGCAAGAACCGAACACACGTTAAACGAAGCTTCCGCAATGTTGTTTCATCGTTACTCTAAAACGATGAATTAAATTATATTATGTTGTTTTGCTTTCAAGTTTAGAAAAGTTTTAATAAACCCGTGTTTGAGCATGAATTTTTAAATATAAATACTCAGTAATCTGTGATTATTTACGGAAAATGCTAAGTAAAAATTATGGTTGTTACAAGTTGGTATCAGAGCCTTGGTTTAAGAGATTCAAGTATGGTGGGAAAACTATGCTTGGACTTAAACCTTATGCTCTTGATAAAGACTGGTGTTCGGTTCAAGGCTTGATCGCAAATCCGGTAAGTGCAAGTATGTTAATGGTTTAGAATGATTAAAGTGTTGAGATCAACTTACAGGGTTATCGCGTAATACACGTTACCCCAACCAAATCGATAAATGATTGATATAGTTAATGGAATTACGTGCGTTGACACGTATAGTAAAAAGCCTTGTATTACAATACGGGCGTTTATTAATGTCGAAATTACTAACTTTTGTAAATGTTTAGTTGAAGGACAATCGTATCTGAAGATGACGAGAGTTGAACGAATTAGGGATATGACGGTAGAATGGTCCGAGGTATGACAAGCAGAGCATACTTATTGAGGAACTAAATCGCGTAACGATCGCGAACAAGGTTAACGGCAAAAGAAACCCGTTATGGCAAGCATTACCAGGTGCACATTTTAATTCAATCGTAGAAATAGCAATATGCAACAAACATGTAGAGAATGATTGTTGCATACGTAAATTAAAAGCTTGGAAAACCTGAATAGAATACATATCCAGAACATTATTTCCAAGAAAATTAAATAGAGGCGTTACTTACATGGGGTGTAATGTGAAAATTATAAAAGGTCATGTATATCATGTGTTGATCGCTTGCTCTGGCCAAGTAAGTAGTGAACACGTGGTACCATGAACTTTTATGATGGACATATTTACATCCGATGTAGTAAGGACGGGGTGAATGGGACAGATTAAAAAGTACCCAAATGAAACAAATGAACAAAATAGTTGACAATAATGTAAACGCACAGCCGGGTGACGAAAGCGCATTACATTATGATAATGAGCCCGAGAGAAGGGACAAACAAACATGTAAAATGATTAAGATATGTATCGGGAGGGGGTGTACTTACACTCGAATCCAAAGAATGCAAACATGTAAAACAATTAAGGTATGCACCGGGAGGGGGTGTACTTACACTCGAACCCGGAAAATGCGAATATGTCTCTTAACGGGTCGTTTTTGTAAAACATCAAACTTGAGGACAAAGTCGGAATATAAAAATGAAGCGAGGTCTTAATGCATACCGGGAGGGTTGAGATAATAACGAATTCGGTTAAACACCCGGTTGATGGGTGAGAATTAAACACATGCGTAGACCGAGAAACGGGAACTCAGATGGAAAGTTAAAAGACTCGGGTTTTGAGTCATAACTAAAAAGACGACAAGATGATGTAAATAGAAATTTCGAATAAATGTGTTCAACTATTCAAGGTCGAACGGGTTGAATAAAGAATAAAGTTGATTGCTTATAAGTGATAGATTTCATATTAATAGGTCAAACAGGTTGAATACAATATAATGTCGGATGGCACAAATAAGCGCTAGCCAGATAAAAGTAGCGTTAAATGTAAAAGAGTAATGAGCCCGGTAATGGGACATAACCAAATAAGAATATATGCAAAGCATATAACAGTAAGCATAAGAAGAACTGACGCATAACTGACGTGAGAGGTCATAAAGTCAGAAAATTGTCCGAAAGAAAACAATTGTAGCCACGAAACTACAATCGAGGTTAACGGAACCTAAGCTTGAAACCAAAAGATTCTTCGAACAAAAAAAAAAATAGGGTGCCTTGACACCAAACATGTATTTTAAGAATGACATGGGTAAGGAGTGATCTACGGGATCAACATAACCTTAAGGTTTATAAACAAATGAAAGGTCTACGAGACTAAAAACGACCTACGGGTCATGATTAGAAAGAAATTATAAGGACTTCGCCCTAAAGAGGTGAAAGTCTAATCAAAATAGCCCATAAGGCTAAGTGATAAAACCTACGGGTTAATTAGATAAAGCAAGGGAATCAATTGAGAATCCCCGCATAAAACTAAGACTGTAAAACAATAAATTATGTACTGTCAATATCTTGGTATGGATAATTGACAAAAGTTAAAGAGAAAATCCTAAAACTAAAACTTCGGTTTTAGTAAGAAATAACATTTTTACAAATATAAATTCTGATAGGAATTTAAATAGTAAGCATGAAAGATACAAGTCTTGACACTGATAGGCGCAAAACGATATATTTGAAAAGTGATATCTTCGAAAATGAAAGGTAGATATAAATTAAACATGATGTGACACGATCACGGTCAAGAAATGCAATGTGAAGTAGAATCACATTATAACCAAGCGAGCGGTAAAAAGTAGCTGGACTAATAAGTCTAGTTAGTGAGACTGGTTGAGGTCAGCAATTCAAATCAAGAAATTTGGCTGGCTTGTAAGCGGTGGATTCAGTATAACTGAACCGAATAAATAAATTTGAAAACAAAAGAATTTGTTGCTAAAAGTAAAAGATTTCATTAAAGACCTTTAAATGGGTTAAAGTAACGGATTTATAAAGAATTCGATAGAATATGAAAGCGATGGATATCGCTAAGTTAACTAAACTAGTGGAAATAACGAGATTACGTTATTTCAAGTTGCACTATGTCGTATGAGATACGTAGACAATTAGTAACCAAAAAGATGTTATCATACTTTTATGGTAATACTAACAATTGGTTAAAAGTATAAGTAATGTTTAAAAGATTTATCGGATCAAATACATTGAGTTTAAACTCAATGAATTATGTAAGAAAAGGTTTCGCGGACGAAACCTCTTTAAGGGGGGTAGACTTGTAACACCCCGAAAATGAGTTTGGTAATCAAACTCCGTTAATACTAAAAGACGGGTAAAGTACCGTTAGTAGTAAAAATAACCCAGTGAATATTTGGATTTAAATAAGAAATCCTAATATTAAATACAAGCGAATCAAAGTTTTAAGTAATTGAGTTTATAAGAGCCCGAGTTAACGGGACTTAAAACAAAACGGGTTATAGCTCCCGGGACCCACCAAGTAACTAGGAATATTAACCTAGTTAGTTATAAGTCTTGGAATAATAAGAAAAGCAGGGTTAAAACACCCTTTATGCAAACTTGTGTGAAGTAGAGGGACTAAAGGTGATAAGCTGGAAACTAGTTTTATTTAATAAAACATCAACACCAAAACACACACTCTAAGTGTGTGTTCTGGTCGAGACAATCACAGGAGCCAAGGGGGTTCCTTACTCAAACCCTAACAAGCACAAAATCAACAAATTGGAAGGGGAAATCGAACCCAAATCGAAATCCGAGCACAAACTAGTGATCACCTCAGTGAAGGGATCATAAGGTATGTCAAAATTCCCACTTTGGTTCCATCTCAAATTTTGATGAACACATGAGATTCGAATCTGAGCTTGCATGTTCGTTGTTGGGATGAAATTAGGGATGAAACTATGTCTAGGAGTAAACCCTAGTCATTTATTTGTTGAATTGATGTTCATGGTTGTGAATTCATGATCATACACTCATGTGTCAAGTGGGTTTTGTAGAATTATGCTAAACACTAGGATTATCTTTGTTAGCCTAGTGTATTTGAGCTCCATGAAGAAAATCCAGAATTTTTGATATAAAAATTTGACATGAACATGTGACATGATGCTTAAATCTTGGCTAAATAGTTAGTCAATAACTTGATTGTGAATTATATGAAATCATGCTCATTAGGTGTTTGATATAATGCCTAAGAGAAAAGAAATGTTGAAAATTGGACAAAAACGCATGTTTGATGTTATGGCAAATTGTGCGTTAAGACTTATAAAAAGGGTTCTAAACGGATTGTGAATTGAACTCTTTAGGCAAAGAATCCGGAGCGTCAAGTGGACAAGCCGGTGGAAATACGCGTTTGAAAAGGATGCTTAAAAGGTACGTAACTACGATCTCGTTACGTTATGCTTGATTTTGTATTTTCGCTAGTAGACCTTAAATTAGCATAATACATGAAATTTACATTTAGTTGAAGTGACGAAGATCACTAGGTAAATAAACGGGTCAAAAGGTGAAATTATCACCCTTTGACAATATCAACTAATGGTTTGTCGAGTTACATGTTTATAGGAATAAATATCAAATGGATACGTACATCACTATTGCTTAACGGCTACTAAGGCAAGGTATCGAAATGGGTCAATATATTGATCCGAGCCAGGTATGTATAATGATTCAACTCATCATGTAGAACTTGAGATTCTATAAGAGTTAGACAAGGTTAAAGTATAGTTATTCGATTATCTTTTAGGTAAACCGAATAAATTGAGTTATGGTTATAGTGTTTTAGAAGCACATGGGTTTATAAACAAGGTTATAGTTAAAAGGTGGGATTTTGGGGTCAAACAAGTATTTAAAAGTTCCTTGTAGTAAAAGAATGATGAAAATTGACCAAATTGCCCTTATAGACTAATTCGAACGAACGACCCTTAAAAGGGGTTCGGAAACGAGTTTTATGATTAAATAAATGCTTAGAATAAGAAAAGATAGTGAAAGATGTAAATTCTTGGGTCGAATGACTTTATATAGGTCTTTGCCGTAAAAATGATAATCCGAGGGGTAAAACTCGAAACATATAGATATCCACATTAAATCCAACACACATATAGTTGTGGTGGAAGATTACTTGGTAAGGAATGTAGGAATAAGATGCTAGAAATGTATGAAAGCAAGTTCAGGTTCTAAAGTGCTTAAATACCCTTAACGGGTCAAAACAAGCATACGAGCAAAAACATATTTAAATTGTGTAAGAAACCTGTGATTAGAACCTAACCTAATAGATAAGATTAATTTGGAGAGGTGCATGTGAAATAAGGATTAAACAAATACGTTTGTTTGATAAAATGCATAAACGGGTTAAAATTCGGTAAAATGGCAAGGAGTCGAAGGCTTTGAAGCCTCAAAATCTATTATGTAGGATGTTGGATTTTAACTCCATATGATGGAGGATCAAATTACAATCACGTAGGAAGAAACGGTAGGTCAAACGGACAAGCGGATTGAAAGATACGAAAGTTTTCGTGTTAAAAACGGCAAAATGGAAGAGCCTGATACAGGGGCCACCGTAACTTACGGTGGGGGCTGAATTCTTTACGGCAGTTATCCCCTGCCTTACGGTGGGGGTATGTTATAACAGGGGCCACCGTAACTTACGGTGCCCACCGTAAGTTACGGTGGAGGCCAGATTCAAATTCTTGTTTCTAGGATCAAGAGATCAATATTGGAATTTCATGATTTCTTTGTTCAATTTGATTATTCGACCCAATTTCCTTGTAGTACCAGTTATTTAATTATCAAAACTGACTTTTAAGTTGGTTTTGATCATAGGTGAATGTCGAGACTCCCGGGTGAAGATCAACCGTCGAGCAAGAACCGAACACACGTTAAACGAAGCTTCCGCAATGTTGTTTCGTCGTTACTCTAAGATGATGAATTAAATTATATTATGTTGTTTTGCTTTCAAGTTTAGAAAAGTTTTAATAAAACCGTATTTGATCATGAATGTTTAAATATAAATACTCAGTAATCTGTGATTATTTACGGAAATCGCTAAGTAAAAATTATGGTTGTTACAAGGTTCTTGGTAGTTTAGTTAACAGATCCATAGTAATGTGTTCCCATTTCCACACCGGAATGTCTAACGGCTGAAGTTTACCGTAAGGCTTCTGGTGTTCTGCTTTTACTTGTAAGCAAGTTAAGCATTTTTCCACATACTTCACGATGTCTCGCTTCATTCAGGGCCACCAATAATTTTGTTTCAAGTCTTTGTACATTTTGGTAGCTCCCGGATGAATAGAATAGCAGGACTTATGGGCTTCATCAAGAAGAAGAATTTTAACATTGCAAGTGTTTGGAACCCAGATTTGATCAAAACGAGTTTTCAATCCATTACTATTATCTTGCAAGTCTTTAATCTGACCTACTATTCTTTCCTTCTTCACATTTTCTTCTTTTACAGCTTCAGTTTGCGCCTCCTTGATTTGTTCAAGTAACACTGAGGTCAATACTAACTGCATCGATTGCACCCGAATAGGTGAATATTCTTCTTTCTTACTTAGTGCATCTGTAAGTATGTTGGCTTTTCCAGGATGATAATGAATTTCACAGTCATAATCCTTCACCGTCTCTAACCAACATCGTTGTCTCATATTTAACTCCTTTTGATCAAATAAGTACTTGAGACTTTTATGGTCAGTGAAAATAGTGCATTTCACACCATATAAATAATGCCTCCATATTTTTAAGGAAAAGACAACTATCGCCAATTCTAGATCGTGTGTCGGATATTTCTTTTCATGAATCTTTAATTGTCTGGAAGCATACGCGATCACCTTTCCTCGGTGCATAAGTACACACCTAAGACCAAGCTGGGATGCGTCTGAATAAATAACCATGTCTTCTGTCCCATCCGGTAACGTTAGTACCAGGGCACTGGTCAATCTTTCTTTAAGGATACGGAAGGCATCTTCTTGTGCACTATCCCACACAAACTTCTCCTCTTTACGGGTCAATTTAGTTAATGGAGTTGCAATCTTGGAGAAATCTTGTATAAATCTCCGATAATAACCCGCAACACCTAGAAAACTCCTAATCTCTGATGGATTCTTTGGAGGTTTCCATTTAGACACAGCTTCTATCTTGGATGGATCTACCGACAGTCCATCGGCACTAATAACATGTCATAAAAACTGTACCTCCCGTAACCAAAAGGCACATTTTGAAAACTTTGCATAAAGTCTTTCACGCCTAAGCGTTCAAGTACTTTCATTTATTCATTCCATGTTTGTGTGTCAATGATTGTTTATTTGTTTATGATCCGATTCGCTTTTTGAATATACCAGAATGTCGTCAATGAAAACAATTACCGACTTATCTAGCATTGGTTTGCAGACGCGGTTCATAAGATCCATGAAATCCGCTGGTGCATTATTTAATCCGAAAGACATTACTAAAAACTCATGATGTCCATAACGCGTTCGGAATGCTGTTTTGGGTATATCTTCTTCTTTTACTTTCAACTGATGATAACCCGATCTTAAGTCGATCTTCGAAAACCAACTCGCGCCTTGTAACTGATCGAACAAGTCGTCGATCCTAGGAAGCAGATATCGATTCTTTACCGTGAGTTTATTCAACTCCCGGTAATCAATGCACATCCTCATACTTCTGTCTTTCTTCTTTACAAATAATACTGGTGCTCCCCACGGAGAAACACTCAGTCGAATGAATCCTTTATCTAAAGGTCTTGTAATTGCGATAGCAATTCTTATAGTTCCGATGGCGCTAATCGATATGGAGCCTTGGCTACCGGTTTTACGCCCGGAATTAATTCAATACCAAACTCCGCTTCACGCTCTGGTGGCAACCCCGGTAGATCTTTCGGAAAAACATCTTCGAATTCTCGTACCACTGGTACATCTTTGATTTCTGGAGCCTCTTTAGTCGAATCATGTATGTAAGCCATATACGCCTTACATCCATGTCGAACTAGCTTGCAAGCTTTGATGAAAGAACAGATTATGGGGCTGCAGCTTTTCTCCCCATAAATAGTAACATGTTTTCCACTTGGAGACATTAGTTGTATCTCTTTACGGTTGCACATTACTTTCGCGTGATATCGAGCTAACCAATCCATCATGATTACCACTTGAAATTCTCCCATTGACATGGGAATTAAGTCAACGAAATATTCCTCATCATCGATGCTCAGTTTGCAATTCCAACACATAACACAAACAATAAAACTTTTATTATCACCTATTTCTACTTCTAGTGTTATAGGTAATTTTGTTAACGTGAATGTAAGGTGTTGAATAAATCGATGTGATATAAAATATCTATTTGCACCCGTATCAAATAAAATTCGTGCTGGAATTGAATTTACAAGAAATATACCTGAAACGACATCAGGTTTGGTTTTAGCCTCAGCAGCTGTCATGTGGAAAGATCTAGCCTTCGCTTTCTGGGCATCAGGCTTTACATCAGTGGTGTCTTTGGTTCCAACTAACTCCGGGCACTCAGACTTTTTGTGTCCCGGTTTATAACATTTATAGCATACCGACACCTTTCCTGGGCAATTTGCAACCACATGTCCCACTTTCCCGCAAGTAGGACATGGTTTGTTTTTAAAATAATATTCGCCCTTGTGATTCTTTCCACAAATTTTGCATGGAGGTATTCCCCTTTTTTCAACTCTTTTCTTCGGAGCTTCATTCAGCTTTTGTTTCTTTGCGGGGATTGGGTTTTTATCAAACACCCTTCGCTCACCCCTTTCAATATGCTTTTTCAGCTCAATTTCCCTTTCACGTGCGGCATTCACTATCTCTGTAAGATGCCCGTATTTTGAAGGAGTCATAAACTCCCGATACTCCGCACCCAGCATGTTATAATAATAATATATTTTCTGTTCTTCATTCTGAACCAGCTTATAACAAAACCTGAGCTTATCAAGAAAAATTCCCGTAATCTTCTCTATCAACTCACCACTATGCCTTAGCTGAATAAACTCTTCTTTAATCCTATTAATCACAGCTTTCAGACTATGGTGTCTAAGGAACGGAGTTTTGAATTCTTCCCACATCATAGTTCTCGTGGCCTCAATTCCCTGTTCCTTCTTCAGATTATCCCACCAATCCTTAGCTTGGCCCCTCAACTAACCAGTTTCGTATGCCACGAAATCAGTCTCATCACAATGGGTCCTTTCGAATACCCCTTCGATGTCGCTAATCCATCGTTGACAAACGATCGGATCAACTTCACCATGATAAAACGGGGGTTTGCATGCCATAAATTTATTATATGGACATGCTTTCGATTTGCCCGCATCTTTTTTTTCATTCATCTTATCGTCTATTACCTCCAAAAGCGTAGTTTGTAGTCTATCGATGAACTGCGGTAGACTAGCTTCTAAAGCTTTTCCGACTTCCTCGGAAATAGTAGCTTTCATCTCTTTAGTTACACGAGATGTTGATTCCTTTCCGGTTTCACCGGCCATTTCTTTGACTGAAATATTCACAATAGTTAATCAATAACTATTTAATTTATTTCCACCTTGTTACATGGAAATTTATATTACACATACTTAATCGCAAGTATTGTGTATTTCTTTTTAGGTTTGGTCAAGTACATATCTTGCCTTACCTTTCTTACTTAGTGTATTTCTCGTGTTCGAGTATAATAATACACTCCTCCCATACACTTTTATATACATTACTTCATCTAAATTTCTACATTTGCATTTATTTATAAATAACTCTTACCGGATGTCTTGATCAAGCTTTGAACCGAACACGCTTTGTCGTAACGAGGCTCTGATTACCAACTTGTAAGACCCAATTACTGATCTTATCATTTTAGTAATAATTAATACATTTATAACTATCATTCCTATTAAAACATCGGATTAACGACATTTGGATAAGTTTCCGAAACTTTTACAACAACACTTCCTACGGTTCAAACCCAACTTAGTAAAAAAAACAAGCAAATACTTATTTACAAAAGTTAACAACACTAGAGTGTGTTGTGTGACAAAAGTAACAGTTTTCAGTTGCAGAAGCTTCTTTATAATGTGTGTTCGGTTCTTTAACAAGGCTTGATCGTCATCCGCAAGTCCATCCTTTTTCCTATAACCAAAATTTATAAAAACATTAGTTATTTGAGCTTAACATATGCTTTAACAAGTTCCCAACGTCAAAACACAGCAATTAAACAAGTTTTCCAGATCTGAGTCTCGGTCGCGGGGTGCGACGGCTGGAAGCCTAGCCTTCGCGGGCCGCTAGGACCGTCGCGTTGCGCGACGTCTTCCCCGGTTTACCGTCGCGTGATGCGACATCCATTTTTCCCAGCAAGTTTGGTTTTCAGCTCTGCATTTTCCCAGCTAGTTTATCCTTTATGAAAATGGACATAACTTGTCCGTTATTGATCTGAATTAGGTCTCGTTTCTTCCTACGTGACCGTAATTTGATACTCTATAATATAGAATCAAAATCCTACCGTTACTTGAACAATTTTCTTTCAATTAAGTCTTCGGATTATGGACATTTTTATAATTATTCAACCCGTTTGCACTAATGATGCATAACAAGTACTTACAAGCTTGAAACTTCTCTAAAACTTTATTTTGACATACTTTCATGTTACGACCCATTCTACTAAAGCTCAATTGTCGGTAACAAGGTACATATATCTAAATTGTCTAGTTTAACTTATTAGCAATATTTATCACTTTAACTTACCAAGTTTCAATACTTTGGTGATTTTGACCCGTTTGATTTCATTGGCGAAATCCATTGCCATTATTAAATCAAACCGGTAGTATTCGAGTCCATTTGACCCATTTACTTCGAAGTGAAATCCATCACTTTCACTATTTCTATATCTTCAAATTTTCTACTTATTCGTGTTGAATACTACCAACGAAATCCTTCACTTTAGTATTATCCAACATTATAACGAAATGATCATCATTCAAGTACTCAACATAAAATACTAAACAAGATATTACGAAGCGACTAGCCACGTACCTTTTCAAAGCTTTCCTTTTAAGCAGGTATCCGTTCCACCTTGCCCACTTGATGATCCACCCCAATCACCTATATAATTTAATTCGAATATGTTGCTTAGAACTCATAGTTCAATATTCGATATTTCATTTTCATGATTAATCAATTAAGTGATTACTTCATATATTTGGATTATTCCAATTCAATCAAGCATTTCATCGAACATCTAGTATGCAAAATTTATAGTCTTATACTATCATGTTCATGGTTATTAAATTTAACCATATTCAAGCATAGTAACTCAATTCCTGTATCAAGAACACTATACTTACATTAAAATTTACATCATAAGCATCAATCAACATCCAATGTCTCAAGACTACATGAATTTTTCACAAAACCCATATACCCTTATATAATAAGTAGTGAAATTCATGAATTATAACATGAATGAATCAATTCATAGTCTAATACTCATTCTTAGACTTATACTCATCATAATTTTCCCATAACATCCATTAATTTACCACAAATTTATGTTATGAGAATTCAAAATCATCACAACATCTTCACTTCTCAAAATTAAGCATACCTTTGAATATACTAAGGAGGGAGATCACTTATACAACCTTGAATCACCTTCAATTCGGTTTTGATTCCTTGATTTTAAGTGGAATTGTAGAACTAGGGTTTTGAAAAGGAGGGAGTTCGCTCCTGGGGTTCTGGTTCGATCAAGACACACACAAAGTGTGTGTATTTGATGTTTATCCAGATTTTAAACAAAACAACTTTCAAGATTTTTACTTTTGGCCCCTCTAGTTTCTACATTAATATAATGGTTATAATTCTTTGATTTCCCCATATTTTCTATTAAGAATTTAACTAAGTTAATTATTCCTAGTTTCAATTCTCATTATTTTAGGATTATTATTTTAACTTATACATGTATAATGACATATATAGTTTTAATAAATTTAGGGGTGTTACATATAACCTCGGAAGGTTATTCCCTATACACTATGGTCACAATAAATGCTTGGTCGGATCCTAACGATCGACCAAACGGGCCAGATTCGAAAGTCTAAGCAGTTATTAAGACCGGTTATCTTACGACCCTATACAAGCACTAGACTAAAAGTGACGAGTTAAACATGTTAAAACATGTTTAACTAAGTTAGAAAACAGGTTTTGATATCAAAACAAAGTGTTTTGATATCCGAAGATAGTTTCGTCTCAAAATGGGCATAAACGGCATTTTGACCGAAACTTTGACTCGTCACTTTGACTAATCAACGTGGTAATCAGTAGGTATAGTCACAAGGGACTATAACCATCGTGATTACGCTCACGTTGCAAAGTTCAAACGAACTTTGTGTTGACCTAAGACTGGTCAAAGCAGAAAGTCAAACACTGTTTGACTTTCATGCTTGAAAAGCATAAACGAGCACAAAAGATACTTACAAAAGGTCCAAGCAATGAAGAATTTGATGTAAAAATACTCAGGTATGAAGCTAAGGCTTCAATTTAGAGCAAAGTCAGATCAAATGTGAGGAATGCTTGAAAATCAAGTGGGTATTCATAGAATTTCAAGAACCGTTAGGATCGTTTTTCGTAATTCGGGCTTTAATCTAGACCATACAAGTGTTACCCATTGTTTACAATACAAGGGGAACTTGAAAACCATCAAATGGTATTGCAAATCAGTGATCAAAACCCTCAAATTCAGCTGAATTGGACAGATTCAATGTTTCTGACCTGACAGTCTGTCGCAGGCCGCGTAGACCCACACATGGCCTTACGCGCCCCTCCTAGACAACTTTGACAGATTGTCAGTTTTAGTCCCTTCATGTCCAAAACTCAGTTTTTGATGCATTTTTGACATGTTTAAGCCCGTTAACCCCATTTCAAGGCTCTACAATGAAGTTAAAGTATAGGGAACTTAAAATATGCTCAAAAACATCTCGGATGTTGATTCTTTTGGTCGTACGGTTTCGTTGTTCGGTTAATTACGACGAAAACCCGAACGGACGCGAAAACGATCCAAATTGCGCGACGAATGGAATTTTTGCATTCCAATCCCTAAAATAAAATATTTTAATGATTACAAAAATTTTTGGATGCCTGTATATGTTCAGAACGTAAGATATGCGCGAAAATGCAAACTTATGCACTTTTTGACGCTTTAAGTCCCTGTTTGATCAAAAAGTTTATTTTCGCATACCAAACCCCTCAAAGCCTATTTCTAAGCTATGTAAAGGATATTTAGGGTATGTTTAACTTATGATCATGTTCTGGAATGTTCGTTACTATACAAATCGGCATAGTTTCGCAGTTTGACACAAATAGTCCCTACGATCGAATAAACTTGTTTTCAACACACCAAACCATCCAAAACTTATTTCTAAGTTATGTATGGGTTATTTAAGGTATGTTAAGCCTATGTCACTATTCCGGAGTGTTTTTCGCGTTAACTGATTTTGTTTACGCATCAGTTCACGTATAACTTTCTAGAAAGCGATTTAAAGCTCGAAATTGAACAAGAATTGATATGTGCAAATGATACACATATTTATACAAATCCCAAGTATGAAACACAATATTTCATTGGTTTTGTATTCATTTGATGGTCGTAGAGACACAGGTTTCACCGTCTCCCCTAGTTTAGGAAATTTCGTCCCGAAATTTATTCGTAGGAGTCTGTCTGTGACATTGTGTTAAACAATCGTCTTGCAGGGAATCTAGGGTGTTATCTATTTGCATAGAGTAACCCGTAAAGGGTCTCCATGTAAGACATAACTTTATCATTCCCTAGTGGGTACTTCCTTAGGAAGTGGGAACGAGTGTTTCGATTAATGATAAAGATCAAACTAACTAGTAGTTCTACGAATATCCCTTGAGAATATAACTATTAAGACAGAAAGATCTCGTAAGGATTTGTATTTCATATCTCCAGTGGTTATTCTTTAGAAGCGAGAATGAATGGATGATTCATTCTCTCCAATGGATTCTTCGTCAGATATGGAGATGAAAGATGAATAGGTTATTCGTTTCCAATGGATATTTCTTCAGAAGCGAAAATGAATGGATGATTCATTTTCCTCAATGGGTACTTTTATCAGAAATGCAAATGAAGATATAGATAAGCTGTTCGTTTCTCAATGGTTATTTCTTCAGAAGCGAAAATGAATGGGTGATCATTTTTCCTCAGTGGATACTTCGTCAGAAGTAGAAATGAAGGATTATCGGAAAGAATATTCATTTCCCCGATGGATTTTTCTTTAGAAGCGAAAATGAATGGGTGATTCATTTTCCTCAGTGGATACTTCGTCAGAAGTGTAAACAAAGGATTGTTGAATAAGATATTCATTTCCCCGATGGATTGTTCTTCAGAAGTGAAAATGAATGGATGATTCATTTTCCTCAATGGGTACTTCGTCAAAAGTGGAAATGCAAGAATCGATACATGATTACTCATTCCCCAATGGATTCTTCTTTTAGAAGTGAAAATGAATGGATAATTCATTTTCCTCAGTGGATACTTCATCAGAAGTGGAATGGATTTATTTATTTTCCTCAATGGATATTTCTTCAGAAGTGAATGAACGGATGGTTCATGTTCCTCAGTGGGTACTTCATTAGAAACGAAAATGATAAAATTAATGCAGGATTATGTATTCCCTCATTGGGTATTTCTTTAGAAGTGAAAATGAATGATCAATTCATTTTCCTCAGCGGGTACTTCATCGAAAATGGAATGAATTTATTCATTTTCCTCAGTGGGTATTTCTTTAAAAGTGAAAATGAACGGATGGTTTATCTTCCTCGGTGGGTACTTTATCAGATATGAAAATGAATTTGTTCATTTTCCTCGGTGGATATTTCTCAGAAGCGAAAATGAGTGGATAATTCATTTTCCTCAGGGGGTACTTCATACGAAAATGAAAATGAACACGGTTCATGAATAGATTATTCATTTCCCTCAGCGGGTATTTCTTTCAGAAGTGAAAAATGAATAGCTAGTTCATTTTTCCTCAGCGGGTACTTCATCAGAAATGGAAATGAATAGAGTTAGCTTTTAGTTTCTTGTTTTTGTTGATACATGACAAAACTTTCTGTGGTTTCTGTGCACTAAATTCCATAATTATGTATGCATCCATAATTACGTAATTCCTTGCACATTCCGCACAGTTTGTTTTATAATGTGTAGGGGATAGAATTTGTTGAACAATCTTGAGATAACTTTGACTAGGTCAACACATAAACACATAAGCACATAATTGTCACACAATTGTTCACTTGGTTATCAATTCGTTATCAGTTTGTTATTGATTGTTATTAACTTGTTGTCGATTTGCACATGGCCATTTAAAGTATACCAGGAATCCAATCAATGGACTTCAACTAACACTTTAAACATCCTCAAGAATCTATCTATAATGATAGGATGATCTTACAAGGATTCGATTTCGTTCACAATGAATCGTAATATTCGCATTAAAGCACACAAAGAATCCAATTAAGGACTTTGATTTTGCGCTTTAAACATCTACAAGGATCTAACTATGAAGAAGATCCTATAAGGATTTTGAAGTCGTATAACGAGAGATGTTTGGGAACCTTGCACTAGATATGCTAAGACAACATATGAAGCAATTAGATCCTTGAAATCATTGTGCTAAGCATGCTTAGTCAGCATACGAAGCGGTTGTTCTTGGAAATTACGCACCACGTATGTAAGGCAACATACGAGCAAAATTGTTTTTGAAAGCTATGCTTGGAATTGTTAAAAATATGTTTTTGAAAACCTTTTTGTAATGTTTTTGAAATCATGTACTAAGTATATTAGGTAAACATTTTGATGAAATGTTTTTAAAAACCGTGTGAGATGATGTTGAAAATATGTATGATGTTTTCGAAAACAAGCATAATCTTTTGAAATCGTATGCTGTGTAAAATATTGTGAAGTCGGGAAGATATGATATGTAAGACCAATCAAGGGCTTACGGAAGTACCCTTGGGTATCCTATTAAGGATTTAAAGTGATACTTTGGGTATTCGTTCAGGGTTGTAACTTGCACCTTGTACTTTGTTTCTTAGAAGAAACGAGTACTTAGGATTTTCGTAGAGATCACGAGTGATCACAAAAATGGAAGAACTACAAGAGTAGTTTGTTTTGCAAGGAACACGGTTCCTTGATCGTTGGTATTGTAGGGGATATGTCGTTCATACATGTAACCACCTTGTTTTTGTACATCGCAATGCAAAATAAAGATTTATTTATAAACAAAAATATCTGTTTCATTGTTCTAGGATCACAAAAGGAAAGTAATACATAAAGTCCGATCGTTTCAAAACAGTGTCGTCTTTCAGTCAGTCGAAATGCTCATCCATGTGTTGGATTTGCATTAGCAAGCTTTGGACAATTATTTCGGAAATGGCCCATCTCGCCACAGTTGTAGCAAGAACCTTGTGGAAAACGACCTTGTGTTGGGTTGTTATCAGCTTGATTTGGTGCAACTGCAGCTCGACAAACCCTAGCTGTATGACCAGTAAGGCCACAATTTAGGCATTTGCGGCATTTCACACTAGCATAATGATGAAGGTTACATTGGTTGCACATAGGTGCAGTTCCGTTGTATGGCTTCTTAGCAGGAGGTTGAGCTGGTTGGTTAGGGACAAGCTGATCGTTTTGAGCAACCACGACGAAGTTCTGAGAAGCCTTACGCTTCTTTGACTTCTTGGAGGACTCAGTCTGCTTATCTTTCGGTTTCGTTTCATCGGTCGGTTTCTTATCACCTTTTCGGAAAAGTTTACCCTTCCTAATCTGTGATTCAGTCAGGGTAGAAGATAGTTCAATGGCATGTCTAACTGTAGTAGGGTTGCTACCAGTAACAATGTCTTGTACTGAGTCAAGGAGGCCATCAATATACTTTTCAATTGCCTTATCCAAAGGCGTAACCATGGTCAGGCATAACAGACTTAACTCCTCATATCAGTCTGTGTAGGCTCGATGCTCACCGCTATCTTGTTTAAGATCATCGAATTCCCTTTCCAGTGCCCTGATTTCATGACGATGACAGAATTCCTTCATCATTAGAGCTCGAAGCTCTTCCCAGGTTTGAGCCAGTGCCACATCGGCACCCTTATCCCTCATCACACCATTCCACCATGTTAATGCTTGTTTCTCAAAGACACTAGATGAGAATTCAACCTTTCTCTCATTTGGACACTGAACATGTCTGAATGTGCTTTCTAGACTTTCGAACGATTGCAGGAGTGCAGTTGCTCCTTGAGACCCAGAAAATTTCGATGGCTTAGCTGAATTGAATGTTTTGAAGTTACACTGAGCATTGTTATTGTTGTTATTGTTATTTGCCTGGTTTATTTGGGTAATGAGGTTCGGAAGCACAACAGCCATCTGCTGAATGATTGTGGCTGCGAGGGCAGCATCGTGTTCTGGATAACGTCTAGGTGGCATATTCTGAAAAGAACAAGGAAACATGAGAAACGAGTGTGATTGATGATTGGTTAAACAAAAGAGGTATCGAAGATATCGATGAAACATAAGGAAGGCGATCATTTGTTTGTTACCTTGAACAAACAAACGACGCAAAAGGGCTGAACAAATTAAATAGGTCCTTATAATGTATCGCGAAGACATGCTTTAGCCTATAAGTGGACACTCATCCCAAGAGTTCCCAGGTAAGAGTGACTGTTCCTATTATGTGGATTTGTATGAACACTCTAGCCTTAGACTGAAAACTCGGGATACAGGCACCCACCCTTCCAGATTGCACGTGTTCACATTAATAAGACCCAAACTTTGACGGAATTTTGAAAACATTGAAGGTTCAAAACCTTATAATAAATCATCTAAGAAGAGATGATTAGTTTTCAATTCGGATTCGTATTTTGTGTTCTTGTTGTAGTTGTTACCTAAAGATAGGCAACGAAATTGTTTTAAGACTAAACGCAAGTAAACTCGCGTTAGGGTCCTAGGAAGGTTATAGTCTAGGTCAAAGCATTACTAATAACCTAATTCCCTATAACCATGAGCTCTGATACCAACTTTTCTGTCACACCCCGACCGGGTTAAAACAACAAACCGCGGTGGAAACGTCAGGGAGTGTCGTAACAGAATAATTGTTTCACAACACATGGATTGATGTTTTGTTTTATTGAATCAAATTTATTACATTGTCTCGAATATTAAAATCAAAGCATGAACATATCATCCTTCATTGTTATTAAGTCACTAAGGGCTCGTCCATTCCTATGTGAGCATGCATCAATATCATCATCAAACATCATCAACTATGGTACCTCAAACATATGTGAAAATACGTCAGCATAAAAATGCCGGTAAATAACTCGTATAACCTCGTTAATCAATATTAGAAAACCTAGTTTTGTAAAATGTTTGAATTGTAAATTGAATAACCAAGTCAAAATAGATTGGTTATAGTTTATAAAACCTCGATGCCATAAATCTAAACTCAAAACATTTGTTTATGCAAACCCAAATCGTAAATCATTTTCGTAATAAAACTCGAATGGTTTATATCGTTAGAAAAACCTTGTAGTGTAACTTCGTTTTGAAAACATTTGCCCAAGTGATCTAGATAACGCAACGATATGTAGTGTTAAAAGCACTTATATATAAGAAGTACCAATGGCGTATCCACCATGCTTTTATCACATAACACCCGCCCCGTTACTTAATCACTTACCCTAACCCAATCGTTCAATAGTTCAAATAGCTCCAATCGTTCAAATAGTTCAAATAGTTCCAATGGTTCAAATAGTTCACATAGATCAAATAGTTCAAGTGGTTCAAATAGTTCAAATAGTTCACATAGATCAATTAGTTCCAGTGGTTCAAATAGTTCCAGTGGTTCAAATAGTTCAACTAGTTCTGATAGTTCAATAGTTCCATTGGTTTGTGTTTAAATCATTGTGTTTAATATAAACCATAGCATTTGTTTGGAAAGTTCGAAATCGTTTAGCACATATGAATCACCCCAAACAGTTGAAAACGGTAAAAGAGGGGAACTATGTACTCACTTTGATTCGGAAAGTATCCTCGATCTAATGAACTTAACGAAGCTCAGGCAAACCAAGGAAATCAAGTAGTACCTAGTAATCGGATCGCTAGTTAATAAATCAACACCTAAATCGGAAGATCAGGTAGAATGAGGTCTTGTAAATCAAATGAGTTTTGAAACTCATGTGATATGGTTTAACAAAGCCTACATTCTAAATCGGAACCTATCCTAAGTGCTTACGACCCGTTACGACCCGTTAAGGTAGCTTATGCTACGTTAACGCGTCGTTCGCACAAATGCGTGTTCGAGACGCCTAACTAGTCCTATTACAAGTATTATATGCCTAAACATGTTTAAATATGTTGCATAATCAGTTTAAGTGACAAAAGTTAAGTTACATATGCTTAAAATCCAAATATGCATGAAAAGGGCATTTTGGTCATGTACCTAAGGCATATAAACTACCTATCATACAACTAATTAAACTAAGTAACCATAAGGTATAACCTTGGAAGGTTATTCCCTATACACTATGGTCACAATAAATGCTTGGTCGGATCCTAACGATCGACCAAACGGGTCGGGTTCGAAAGTCTAAGCGGTTGTTAAGACCGCTTGTCTTACGACCCAATACAAGCACTAGACTAAAAGTGACTAGTTAAACATGTTAAAACATGTTTAACTAAGTTAGAAAACAGGTTTTGATATCAAAACAAAGTGTTTTGATATCCGAAGATAGTTTCATCTCAAAATGCGCATAAACGGCATTTTGACCGAAACTTTGACTCGTCACTTTGACTAATCAACGTGGTAATCAGTAGGTATAGTCACAAGGGACTATAACCATCGTGATTACGCTCACGATGCAAAGTTCAAACGAACTTTGTGTTGACCAAAGACTGTTCAAAGCAGAAAGTCAAACATTGTTTGACTTTCCTGCTTGAAAAGCATAAACGAGCACGAAAGATACTTACAAAAGGTCCAAGCAATGAAAAATTTGATCTAAAAATACTCAGGTATGAAGCTAAGGCTTCAACTTAGAGCAAAGTCAGATCAAATGTGAGGAATGCTTGAAAATCAAGTGGGTATTTATAGAATTTCAAGAACCGTTAGAATCGTTTCTCGTAATTCGGGCTTTAATCTAGACCATACAAGTGTTACCCATTGTTTACAAAACAAGGGGAACTTGAAAACCATCAAATGGTATTGCAAATCAGTGATCAAAACCATTAAATTCAGCTGAATTGGACAGATTCAATGTTTCTGACTTGACAGTCTATCGCGGGCCGCGTAGACCCACACATGGTCTTACGCGCCCCTCCTAGACTACTTTGACAGATTGCCAGTTTTAGTCCATGCATGTCCAAAACTCAGTTTTTGATGCATTTTTGACATGTTTAAGCCCCGGTAACCCCATTTCAAGGCTCTACAACGAACTTAAAGTATAGGGAACTTAAAATATGCTCAAAAAAATCTCGGATGTCAGTTCGTTTGGTCGTACGGTTGTGTTGTTCGGTTAATTACGACGAAAACCCGAACGGACGCGAAAACGATCCAAATTGCGCGACGAATGGTATTTTGGCATTCCAATCACTAAAATAAAATATTTTAATGATTACAAACATTTTGGATGCCTGGATATGTTCAGAACGTATGATATGCGCGAAAATGCAAACTTATGCACTTTTTGACGCTTTTAG
Organism: Helianthus tuberosus; assembly: GCA_030545235.1. Lineage (NCBI taxonomy): Eukaryota > Viridiplantae > Streptophyta > Magnoliopsida > Asterales > Asteraceae > Helianthus > Helianthus tuberosus. The sequence continues at coordinate 170,714,408 of CM060406.1, forward strand.
TCCCTGTTTGATCAAAAAGTTTATTTTCGCATACCAAACCCCCTCAAAGCCTATTTCTAAGCTATGTAAAGGATATTTAGGGTATTTTTAACTTATGATCAAGTTCCGGAATATTCGTTACTATACAAATCGGCATAGTTTCGCAGTTTGACGCAAATAGTCCCTTGGATCGAATAAACTTGTTTTCAACACACCAAACCATCCAAAACTTATTTCTAACTTATGTAAGGGTTATTCAAGGTATGTTAAGCATATATCACTGTTCCGGAGTGTTTGTCGCGTTAAACTGATTATGTTTACGAATCAGTTCGCGTATAACATTCCAGAAAGCGATTTAAAGCTCGAAATTTAACAAGAATTGATATGTGCAAATGATACACATATTTATAAAAATCCCAAGTATGAAACACAATATTTCATTGGTTTTGTATTCGTTTGATGGTCGTAGAGACACAGGTGTCACACAAAAGTAAAATAAAATATATCACATAAGACTCTTTGTTATGGTGGGTTTCTATTGGGTTTCGTTGAGAAAAGAATGGTCCCACTTGTCCCATGTAGGCGCACTTTTTTTTTCACTCTTTAAACCACCAAAAGAGTGTTGTGGAGGGGCATTGTTAATCATTGCTCACTTTTTAATTTATATATATATATATATATATATATATATATTTATTACTTTCAAATGTGATAAATTATTAAAAATATAGGTGTTAAAATTTTGATTTTATTTTAACCCCAAAACCACTCACCCAACTCTCAAAATACCAGCTACACCACTTGACCTTCTTATGTGAAAAACGTCATTGCATATAATGTAGAGATAGAACGACACAATAGAATGGGAATTAGCACCAACTGTCTGCTCCAACGAGGCTCTAATCTCTGGCGACAGTGGTACTCATGGCTAGGTCTAGAAGTCAATGTGTAGTGGTGGTTCGTTGCCACAATGAACAATGGCTCAAGGTGGTTTCAAGTGGTATAGATTTACAACCAACAACAACGGTACTAAGTAGTCCGACGGTAGCAGCACTATGATGCCGGCTCCGATGGCCTTGTTTGGTTAATGATGGTACATTATAGGGGTTATCACACACCATGAGGGTGTTAATGATCTTCACACCACTAAGTTATCAAATACACTCACAAGAGAAAAGACTAAAATAAAGAATGAAGTATCATCAATAAAGAAAAAAGTTAGAAAGTTCATTTAACTTAGCGAATGAAATTTCTTGTTCATGTCCGTTCAATTATTTATTAAATGAATAAACATAAACGAACTTCCATCCGAATGGTTCATGAACTGTTTGCTAAACGTTCAATTAGTTTAAAGGCCTGACGAGGCTTTGACCTCCGATGACGGTGGTACTCATGGCTAGGTCTCAAAGTCATGGTGTAGTGGGGGTTCTTAGCCACATCTAGCAATGGCTCAAGGTGGTTTCAAGCGGTATATGATTACGACCAATAGCGGTGGTACTAAGTAGTCTGGCGAAAGTGGCACTGCGATGGCAGTTCCAGGGGGGCTGGTTTGGTTAACGATGGTACAATTCAACGGATGTGGAGGAATCCCCAAGCCCTGTTCACGCTAGTGTGGTGGTGTTCGTGGGTGGATCCCTAGCCACGTGGCCCATTCCATACCCTAACAATGCCCCTTAACACTTTGCGTAAATTAAAAATCAACGACTTGTTACTCATTTGTTGGAGTCACAACATATAACTGGGTAAATACAGGGCCGGCTCAATGATTTTGGTGGCCTAAAGCGACATGAGTTTCCGGGGCCCTTTTTCCAAAAGCAAAATGGCATAAAATTCTAAAGCATAAATGATTACCATCGAATAACTATTGTGAATTGATTGAAAATAAGCGAATGAACTAATGGAGGAAGACGATGGAACGAACTGATGAATCGGCCTGAAAAATCATATAAATCACACATAATCGTATCAACGCATAATCGTTAATAAATTCAAAGTCAAACATGCTAATGATAAAATCATACAAATCACACATAATCGTATCAACGCATATAACAAGCTTACAAGTATTCAAAGGGTTTTACCTGAACAAAATTTGGATTGAACAGAATCCGACGAACGGATTTAGACGAACCGATGAATCGGCCGGAAAAATAGGTGATAAACACAAAACGACTTCAACGCGTTGATTCGATTTGGAGGCGAATGGCACAACTGAAAAGGCTGAGACTAGGACCACCGCCATTTATGCCACTCCATTTTTTTGAAACTTGACTTTGACGCTTCGATTTTCCAATCTGACCACCGCTCAAAGCATTAAATAGGTAAATGGAAACTGGATTTACTCAAGCCCAGACATAAGCCAAACGAGAATATATACCTATAATTTATTTCAAAATATGGGGCCTTATTAATGTGGTGGCCTAAAGCAGCCGCTTGGGTTGGATTACCCTTGAGCCGGCCTTGGGTAAATATATAAGTAGAGTACAAAAATATACATTATAACACACGTCATATTAGGAGAGGGCCAGTTGATTAGATTATACTTTTGAAGATAATTAATTATTTAAAAATATGGGCCTTAAAAATTGATTTTATTTTAACCGCAAAATAACTCATCCCGCTCTCAATATACTCACCACTTATTTGATTAATATTGTTCCAAAAATTATAGTCAGGGAACAGCACAAAAGAGAAGGAAAGAAAATCGGTTGTCTACTCTGGCGAGACTCTATCCTCTGGTGACGGTGGTGCTCACGACTAGGTCTCGAAGTCATGGTGTGGTGGTGATTCTCACCCACATCCAGCAATGGCTCAATGTGGTTCTTAACCACAACTGACATCAGTGATGCTAAGTAGTCTAGTGATAGCAGCACTGTAACAGCGGTTTCGACGACCTGGTTTGGTTCTTAAGTTACAATCCTACAAGTGATGGGAATCCCCAAGCCCTCGATCGCACCGGTGTGTGGCAGTGTTCGCGGGTGGCGCCCCAACCACATTGCCCCTTCAACTCCCCAACAAACACCTCATAAAACTTTGCAAAATATAAAAAAAAAACAAACGTGTCATAAGTTATTTGTTGAAGTCACAACATATACTCGGGTAAATAAAATAGTATAGTACAAATAATAGGCAACATTGCAAACATCATATTGGGAGTAGGGCTAGTAGATTAGACTATACTTTTGAATTAATTTATTATATATGAAAACTACTTTTAACGCGAAAACTCGAAAACTAACTAAAAAAAACCTAAAAACACACAAAAAAAAAAAAATTTCAATTTTTTTTTATAAAAAATCGCAGGTTTTTGATATAAAAAAAACATTAAAAAAAACAAATTTTGTATTACACGTGTGTAATACTACTACACATGTGTATGTGTACTACACATGTGCACTACAAAATTTTTGTTTTATTTTTTTTGAAAATTTTTTTTATATACTAAAAGTGGCGAAAATTGGTATGCAAAAAAAAAAAAAAAAAAAAAATTGGTATGTTTTTTTGGCTTTTTTAATTAGTTTTCGAGTTTTTACAGTAACTAGTCGTTTTCATTTGAACCTTCCCCTATATATAGGTTCAAATGAAAACCACTAGTTATTGTGAAAACTCGAAAACTAATTAAAAAAGCCAAAAAAACATACCATTTTTTTTTTTGCATACCAATTTTCGCCACTTTTAGTATATAAAAAAAAATTTCAAAAAAAAAAAATTGTAGTGCACATGTGTACTACAAAAAAAAATTTTTTTTTGAACAAAAGTTTTTTTTTTATGTAAAAAAACCTGTGATTTTTATAAAAATAAAATTTATGTGTTTTTTAGCCTTTTTTAGTTAGTTTTTGAGTTTTCACAATAAAAGTCGTTTTCATTTGAACCATCCCCTATATATATATAGGGCAAGGTTCATTTGAGAACCACCCTTATTGCGAGAACCAATGTGAAAACAAAATAAAATCTAAAAAAAATAAAAAAGCACTCAATTTTTTTTTTATATTTTAAAAAAAAAATCTCTATTTAGTTAGCAAAAAAAAACTTTTTTTTTCGAGTAACAGTTATCAATGCACATGTGCATATGTATCATTACTTTGACAAATTCCGTAATACGTTATCAGTAATAAACAATTGCACTTTAATTTACCATACCATCCGTAATACACTACTTTTTACATTACCAATATTCAAAATGCACATGTCCATCATTATGTATAACCATGATATAACGTGTTTTGGTACAAAAAAATTTGTGATTTTGAATGGAGAAGTAGACCCATATACATGTTTTTTGGTTAGTTATATCTAGTGGTTGATGGTTTGGTTATATTTTTCAATTTATGATGTAATATGTTGATTGGATGGTATAAATAGTGTTGATATACATGTAATAAAGTGAAAATATCGGTAATGGTATTGTATTATGGATGGTAGAAGGTAATGGTAGTGTATTATGGATGATATGATAGATGAAAGGGAAAGCGTATTCAAAGTAGTGTACCAAAACACCTTATTTCATGTTGATACATATAGATGCACATGTGCATTTCTAATATTGGTAATGTAAAAAGTAGTGTATTACATATGGTAATGTAAATGAAAGTGCAATTGTCTAATATTTGTAATGACTTACGGAATTTGTCAAAGAAATGACAAAAATGCACATGTGCATGTTTGTGTATTATGGATGGAATGATAGATGAAAGATAAAGTAGTGTACCAACACACCTTATTTCATGTTGATACATATAGATGCACATGCGCATTTCTAATGTTGTTAACGTAAAAAGTAATGTATTACACGTGATAGTGTAAATGAAAGTGCAATTTTCTAATATTTGTAATGAATTACGGAATTTGTCAAAGAAATTATACAAATGCACATGTGCATGGATTACTGTTACTCGAATTTTTTTTTATTATAAACGAAATATAGCGAATTTTCCAAAAAAATAGTAAAAAAAAAATTTTTTTGGTGTTTTTTAGATTTTTTTTAGGTATTACTATTTGTGTTCACGCTGGTTCTCGCGATTCTCGCAATAAAGGGTGGTTCCTAACGGATCCTTCTCCTATATATATATATATATATAAGGTTATTGTAAAAAAGGTTAAAAGTGTGAGAAGTGTGAGAAATATTGTGGAGATGACATGTATCCTCAATATAAATTAATTCAAAAGGGTAAACAAGTAACTTTATCATTGATTCAATTAATTCAAGACCTTCCATAACCGCCACCTTATTTATAGGAACGTGATTTTTTTAAAAGATCTCTATAAAAACACTACGAATAACACTGCAACCACTATTCAGCCCGTATATAACACCATTCAATAAGCATATAACACCATTCAATAAGTATATAACACCATTTTAAAGATCTCTTTAAAAACACTACGAATAACACTGCAAAATCACCATTCAACACATATATAACATCATTCAATAATTATATTACACCATTCAATAAGTATATAACACCATTCAATAATTATATAACACCATTCAATAAGTATATAATACTATTAAAGACACTACCTCCATTTCCAGAATGTGTTCTTAGTATGGTTATTGTACATGGTGTTTTAAACCTGCATGCATGGTGTTTTACATCTGCATGCTAGTAGATGTTCCAAATTCCATATGTTAAAACACCTTGGTGTTTTAAAACCTACATTCTAGTAGATAAAAAAACACCACACTTTCCAGTATGTGTTTAAAACACCACGCTTTGAATCACAATACAATTAAAACACCACTGTATGAACATAAACAAAACATCATGGACTAAGCATCTGATCGAAACATATTTTTCTCTATATAAGTATAGCAATATGGTACTCATATTAAAGATAAAAACGCTCGTTATTATGGTGTAAATTTTTAAAAAAAAAGTTATGTATAAAAAGTTATTAACGTTTAAAAAAGACGGGGAGAATTTGCATGTGCATTAATGTTAGTTTCTTAATTTAAAACTGTTAAATTTACCTGTATACCCTTAATCTAGAAAATTAATATGTTTAATAGTAAACATTATTTACGATTTTGCCATTATGATCTCAACCACTAGATCAAAGATCTAGTGGTGTAGATTCTTTCTTACCTTTCTCACAAAAAACCCTTTTCTTACAGGAACCTCTACATATATATATATATATATATAGGGTAAGGATAGTGTAAAAAGGGCCTAAAGTGTGAGAAGTGTATTATAACACTATATATAATACTATATAACACTATATAAACACCGTATAACAATATGTAACATCATATAACACTATGTAACACTATATATCATTATATAACAAATATAACACTATACATCTATCATAGACATGCTATCAGACAACCTATAGTGTTATATTTGTTATATAATGATATATAGTGTTATATAGTGTTATATGGTATTATATGGTGTTACATATTGTTATACGGCGTTTATATGGTGTTATATAGTATTATATATAGTGTTATAATACAATTCTCACACTTTGAGCACTTTTTACAGGATCCTCCACCTATATATATATATATATATATATATATATATATATATATATATATATATAAGGTCAGGATTTAGAGAAAACGGTGAAAAGTGTGAGAACGGAGAGAAGCTTATGGATCGTCAGATCAAAACAATATATGGACTAGATGACGCGGTGGCGTTTTCGTAAATAACATCACTTTTATTAGTGTGGCGCGCTTCATTAAGGGTAAAAAAGTATTTTGACTTCTCTACACAAAAAGCCACCTCATGAATAAAACACCATTAAATTACCGCCTTAACCTACATAGCACACACCATCCTAATCTAAAACGCCATTAGATATAAAACGCCAAACTTGTTTTAAACGATAAAGTTGAACAAACAGTGACTGAAACGACGGGACTTAATTACTAGCATTCATTATAATAAAATCCCGCCTAAAACAACCGCCAAAAAACATCCTATATATACAACATCTCAGACCTTCCATTAAAACACACAAAACCCCAAAGGTTATATTTAATATATACCATTCGTCATAGAAACGCCAAAAAACCCAAACATCAAATATCCTCTAAAACAAAACGTTTATTTGAAATTCAGTTTGGTTGTCGGTAAGGTTTCGTTCAATGTAATGGACAAAATACTTAACTGAACATATTGTCCATTTCATTGAGTAAAATCTTATTGACTTTATCCTCAACTTCCATCCAATTTATAACGCTAAAACATACAAAAACATTATTGAGGTTTGTTCTCAATAAAGTTTAGCTGTATGGGGTGGACAATATTGTTAGACATATTTCTTAACTGAGGATTAACAATGTTGTCCATCTCATACAGCAAAACATTATTGATTTTAGCATGATCAAATTTAGAGGTTTAAGATACTTTTTTTTAGTGGCGTTCTTTTTCTCGGTAAAACGCTAAAAAGTTAAAAAATCAAACATCGTTCCTTGGAAATTCAATATTGTTCTACGCGAAGTTTCGTCGAATGGATTGTTAGCTGAAGGGTGTAACTCAATAACATTTTGCAGCATGAGATGGACAAATCTTCAAGAAAAAGAGGCTGATATCACACTTTGTGCTTCCAAAAGGCGACAAAAAAGCTACTTCAAAAACAAAAAAAAAAACAAAATGAATCATACGAAAGTCGAAACAGCCAGTTAAGATGATTAAAAAAAGAAGAAAGAGACCGGTGACAGTGAAGATTTGGAAGATCAATTGTTTATATTTTTCTTAATTTTCTTTTTAAGTTGATTGTAATATAATAACAACGCCATATATAATAAAAACACCACACAGCCAAATGCTTGTCAAAACGCCATCATGCCATAAAACACCCCAAAAACTCCCAAACTATAATAAAATTATTTTGGACAAGTATTATAAAAACCCAAAAAAAATATAAAAACCAAACTTGAAAAGGTAACTAGAAACAGTAACTACAAAACAGTAAAACTGAAGCGATGGAAACTTTATTATATTTAAATCTAAAACATCAAACTTGAAAGATGGGACATGTTACATACTTCAGATGTAAAGCTTATCAAAAATAGGAATTACAAACAATAACTGAAACGACGAATACTTTATTATAATAATGAACCGCCTAACCTACGCGCCAAAAGACATCCTATAAAATGATACCTCTCAGCAACTTCCATTTGATCACACCAAAAAAACAAACGCCAATATTCCTAAATACCACTCACTGTAAAACGCCAAAAATTTAAAAAAATCAAAGATGGCTAACATGCTTTCTTGGATATTCAGTATTATTATTCGTGAAGTTTCACTGAATGGATTGTTAGGTGAGGGGAGTAACTCAGTTAGATTATGCTGCATGAGATGGACAAATCTTCAAGAAAAAGATACTGATGACAATCGTATGTCATTTTGTGTTCTTTGTTCTTGAAGAAGGCTTGGATGAGGAGAAGAGATCAATGACGCTAAAGAGTGGGATGATTATAAAGATGAAGATCAAGTTGAAGAGCAAAGCGAAAAACCCACTCACACGTCATAGATCTATGTCCCCAAACATCCACAAAAAGCCACTTCAACAGACGAGCAGACAAAATAATCAAACCGATAGGTTTGTTAAGTTTTACATAAAACGGCATATATTTGGTGATAGTTCTTGTGGAATTAAAGAAGAGAGAGACTGGTGACAGTGAAGATTGTGAAGAGAGATCCGATTAGGATTTTTAATTTATTTTTTTCGCTTCTATTTTTTCCCCTATGATTGTAATATAATTTTCCGATTGTAAAACGCCAAGATACCACAAACGCCAAAATGTAAATAAAAAATAATAGAACAATGGGCCATCTTGTCTAAAACGCCTTTAAATCTAAGAACAAACAATGGGGCGTCATCCTAAAAAGCCCTGGCCATACTTAGTATGGATGAAGCCACTTAGAGAGATATTCTGACCCTTGGGGTTCCAATGGCCTACGATTTGAAAAACGTCATAAACGCCAAAATGTTAATACAATGAAACCATTAAAACGCCATGTAATTATTGAATTTGGTTAACGCCAAAAAATCTTAAACGCCAAAAATAAATCAATATTGTGAAAAGCGGAATTGGAAAAGCGGAAGATAAAATGACAAAAAAGCCCATACGCCCTAATTATATCGCGCGCCACGTGTTGGGCCAGGATGCGTTCTCACCGTTCTCACACTTTTGGACGTTTTCTCCTGATCCCGTACCTATATATATATATATATATAGGGTAGGGATCCTAAGAGAAGTCCACCCTATTTGAGAAACTTGAGAAGCAATCTGGACCACACATTTTCCTTAAGCAAAAAATGCAAAAAAAAATGTGAAAAAAATGCAAAATTTTTTTTTTTTTTTTTTTTTTTTTTGAAAAATCGCAGCTTTTTCTTTAAGGATTAAAAAAAAAATTTAAATTTTTTTTTGTTTTGGATGTATACACATGTGTATATTGTTAATCTTTTAACTATACATATATGTATATTGTCAATTATACATATATGTATATACATGTTTAAAATTGAAAAAATGTGTATATTGTTAATCTTAAACCATAAACACTAAAGCTAAACCTTAATGCTAAACCCTAAACTCTAAACCCTAAAGCTAAACCCAAAAGCTAAACCCAAAAGCTAAACCTTAAAGCTAAACCCTAATTCTAAACCCTAAAGCTAAACCCAAAAGCTAAAACTAAACACTAAAGCTAAACCCTTAATGCTAAACCTTAATACAAACCCTAAAGATAAAGCTAAACCCAAAAGTTAAAGCTAAACCCTAATGCTAAACCCAAAAGCTAAACCCTAATGCTAAACCCTAAATACTATTGCTAAACCCTAATGCTAAACCCTAATGTTAAACCCTAAAGCTAAACCCTAAACCATAAAGCTAAACCCTAAACCCTAATGCTAAACCCTAAATACTAATGCTAAACCTTAAATAACACTTATTTTTCAATTTTAAACATGTATATACATATATGTATAATGGACAATATACATATATGTATAGTTAAAAGATTAACAATATACACATGTGTATAAATCAAAAAAAAAAAATTAATTCTTAAAGAAAAAGTTGCGATTTTTCCAAAAAAAAAAAAAAAAAATTGCATTTTTTCACCTTTTTTTTGCATTTTTTTGCTTAGGGAAAATGTGTGGTCCAGAATGCTTCTCAAGTTTCTCATTTAGCCTACTACTTCTCACATGATCCTTATCCTATATATATAGGTAAAGTGTTGAATACAAATCTCCTAATCCTACATTACGTACGCGACAGTACACGTGTCCTGATTCGTTTTTATTTGATAAGGGTAAATCAGACAATGAATTCAATCATCTGAGGGCAAATTCGTCTCTTCATGCAATCAGCGAGAAGTTCGTTACACTAATATCCCGGTAATTATCATTCGAATCAGTTTCAAATTTTTCATAATTCTCAATTGCAGTTTTCGTTCTTTTGCGTTAGGGTTTCATTCAATTGTTTTTTTCGATGGATCCACAGAGCAGCACTGGACGAACAGATGTTGACTTTGAAGAAACTCGACCGATCAGTGATCATGCTCAATTATCTGCATATCAGAGGGTTTCGATTGAGGATGTTTTAAATCCGCAACCTCCAAATCCAAATCCAAATCCAAATGCAAGTACAAGTGCTGTAAACGAAGAGGCGAATGGTAATTATGTTAATGCTGATCTTTAAATTGTTCGTATACTTGTTTTTGTATAATCGTAGCAATGATTTTGCATTGTTGAAGCTGTTTTTGAAGTTTGATTGTTGAGTATATTTTGATTTGAAAGCAACATGTATAAGTTCGCATGTTATGAGTTTTTCAATTCGCATGTGATGTTTATTCCGTTACGGATTTTCACATGTTTTGATATAATAAATCACATGTGTAATCCATATTCATCAGAATCATCATTTCGCATGTTATGACTCATACAATTCGCATGTGTTGTTTGTCGTAGGATGAAATTATGCATTTATTAATATATCGCATGTAAGGAGTATGATAATTCGCATGTGTTTTTTTATTTGATTTTTGTCGATGAAAGGATTTACACTCCGGAGGTTGAAGCATCAGCTACACCTGTTGTTGGAATGCAATTTACATCTATTGAACAAGCATATGCGTTTTACAAATCATATGCTAAGTTAGGTGGTTTTTCTACTCGGAAGGGTGGTGAAGTACACAGTGGTGGTATAACCAAAACTAAGTATTTTGTTTGTTCTAAAGAGGGTCATAAGGCAGTGTGTATTGAAGATCGTTATTCGAAGTCAAAAAAGCCATACAAATCAAGGAACAGGGGGACCATTAGAACTGGATGTAAAGCTCATCTTATGATTTGCACGGTGGATGGTAGATTATATACAGTAAAGAGATTTGTTGATGGCCATAATCATAAGTTTGTATGTCCACATGATATTCATATGCTGCCAGCTTACAGACAATTGTCAGATGTCCAAGAGGAGATGGTATGGGAACTAGACACTTTAAACCTTGGTCCTGTCAAAGCTTTCCATATATTGAGGAAGCGTTATGGTGGTTTCGAGAACGTTGGTGCCACGGTTGATGATTGCAAAAATTTTAGGAATCGAATTAACAGCTATATAGGAGAATATGACGCTGACATGGTGATTAATAGGATGACCGACAAAAAACAATATTTAGCTGATTATTCGTTTGAATATTCTGTTGATGATGACAAACGGTTAACTGGTTTGTTCTGGGCTGATGGGTTATGCAAGCTGAACTTTATGGAGTTTGGGGATGTGATATCGTTCGATGCAACTTTCAAGACAAACAGGTAAGTGTTTCAAGACAAATTTGTTTTTTTATTTATTTTCGCATGTTATATGATTTCCTAAACTTGCAATATCGCATATGTAGACATTGAAGAGTTGGTGTTGAATATATCGCATGTGATATTGCATATTTTTGCATGTGATATCTGTCTATTTCGCATGTTTCACTGTGTATTTCGCATGTGTTTGTTCAGGTATAAGATGGTGTTTGTTCCGTTCACTGGCATTGACAACCACTGTCGAAATGTAACCCTTGGAGCTGGGTTGTTGTCATAGGGGAGCATTGAATCCTATAAATGGCTTCTGAATTCATTCGTAAAGTCATTTGGGCGGCAACCAAAGGTTGTAGTGACGGACCAAGACCCTGCCATGAAACAGGCTATTGAGGAGGTTTTTTCTACCAACTGACACCGATTGTGCATGTGGCACATAATGAAAAAAGTGGCAGATAAGGTATATCATGCTTTATTGTCTTTCGTTAGCGTTTTTTTATAATATAGATTTTGCTATAGGCTGACATAAAAAGCATTTATCGGTATAGGTTGGACACGAGTTGTGCAATAACGATGAGTTTAAAAGGAGGATGTGCGACATTGTATGGACTGATTCCATTGAGCCTGAAGAATTCGAGAGACAGTGGAAGTTGGTGATGATTGAGTTCGGTCTCACTGAAAACAAATGGATTGATGATATGTTTTTGATGAGAAACATTTGGATTCCGGCTTTTTACCGGCATGAGCCCATGTCTGGTCTCATGCGAACAACTTCGAGATCAGAGAGCGAGAATCATTTTTTTTGCCAGGTGTCAAATTCACAACTCACTCTTGTAGAGTTTATGAATCATTTTGACTGTGCAATGGATGTCCAAAGGTTCAATCATAGAAAAAATGATCATATTTCAAGATATACTGAGCCTGCTGATTGGAGTGAAACTACTTTGGAAAAAGATGCTGCTAAGATATACACCAGGTCTATATTCTTCGATCGGCAAATAGAGATTCATGGAACAATTTTCGAATGTCTGCCAATGGACACCAAAATCGAGGGTCCATAGATCAGGATATTGTTGAAAGACTTTAAAGCCCATGGAGATGGTTTATTAGAGGTATTATAGCATATGTATTTCAAACATGCGATTTTGAAAACCTATTTGCGAATTTTATTTTCAGAACAAGATTTTGCAATATGCGATTTTGATGTACGTATGCGATTTTAAATTTGTAAAATTAAATGATTTTTGGACATGCGAAATTGTTAATTTACACATGCGATTTTAGTTTTTAATATATATTTTTTCTTTTGGTTTTCTTAGGTGTGGTTCAAGAATCTTGAAAATGATGTAACTTCACAGTGTAGCTGTTTGCGTTTTGAGCAGTATGGGCTGCTATGTAAACACATCTATTTTCTTTTCAAGATGTTTGGTGTTAAAGAAATACCAAACAAATATGTTATGAAGAGATGGACAAGGATGTGGTGCCGAATGAATTAAATGTGAAGTACAATATAAGGGTGGGTGACAAGGATGTGCAACACAAGGCTAAACGGATTGCTCGTGAAATCATCCACACAGGGGAGTATTTGGTTAGCAATTTGATTTCCGACCTTGATCAACTTGTTTTAGTGAGGGATCAAATGATGCAGCTTAAAGAGAGAGTTGATCAGAGTCGTATAACCAAGCAACTTGATCCAAAATTTGACCGATTTTCCAAGTTGATTGGTTATCAACAACCAGTAACTAATGCTCCTCCTACTTTCCGTGTGCCGGCTGGTATAAGAAACAAAGGTCGTGGCTCGCATAAAAGGATTAAATCCAAGAAGGAACAAATGATCAGCCGCAAAGGAAAAAGGTCAAGGACATGTAGTGTATGCAATGAAAAAGGTCATGATATTCGGACTTGCGAGATACTGAAAGGCAAACAACAAGGCAAACAGCAAAAGAAGAAGATGAAGGGCGTCCAGATTGAAAAAGATCCCAGAGGCAAAGACAACGAGTTCAAAGACGATGAAGAGGAAAATGAGTTTGAAGATTACAGTGGTAGTAGTGATGATGAATCTGAAGAAGAAGATCAGTGGGAGGAGGTTTCAGAAGATGATGAGGAAGATCAATTTTTTTTAAATGTAAATGCGAATTTATACGAAACACATGCGATTTTATATTCATCTGTTTATATCATTTTTTCATGCGATTTTAGTATATAAACATGCGATTTTATATGCATCAGTTTACATGCGATTTCACTTTTAGTACATGCGATTTTGAGTTTTCTTGTTTTTTTGTGACAAAGATGTCTAAATCATTCATGTGATTTTATATTATAATCAAGCATAAGATTTGTTCAAAACATGTACCCAAAATTTAAAATAGTTGTTATTGTCTAACACGGCTACAACCATAAAACGATTAAACAGAAATTTAGTTACTTGAAGCAAATATTTTGTCACGTTCAGCAGAGCTGAACTCCATCTTCTCCTTCACAGTGTTTAGAGCATCTTTCAGGAAAGAGAAGGCTAAGTCATCCGCTCAAGATTGCTCCTTTATGTGATTCAAAGCTGCGTCTCTGAAGCTTGATGGTGGTTCTTCAAGTAGTCTCTCCCACATCTCTTGATTTTTCTTGATTTCTTCAAGAATTTTCCCCTGCACATCAAGAATCAAATGAGAAGAGGTGACATCGGTGCTTATTTCTGTCAACGTGCGAGTTGACAATAGCTCTTTGATTGTAATGTTTTTTATTTTTTCAGAATCTTCAGATGCCATTTTTTGTGGGTGTGTTTGTGTTCTATGTCTTAATATGGAAGGTAGTTACTTGGGTATTTTATATTAAAATAGTAAATTTTTTATGTAGGTAGGGTGGTAAGTTCAGTAGTATTTATTGTAAAATTGATCATTACATGTCAAATTACAGTCACATCGGTAATAAATTAAGTTTTTTTATATAGAATAGTTAATTTTATTTATTTTAGTTATTAATTCGTATTTTTTTTAAAGTATTAGCAGAATTTTATTCAGAATCGCATTTGATTCGAAAACGAATTCGCAAACTTTAAGAAATCTCAAAGATAATTAACTTTTCTTGAAATCGCATGTGTAAAAGCATGAATTCGCAAACTATAAGAAATTTCAAAGATTAGTAACTTTTTTTGAAATCGCATGTGTAAAATCATGAATTCGCACATCTAAGAATTTATTACCTTTTTTTTTTGTAATCGCATATAATGTTATATGATTTCGCAAACTTTACAAAAAACACAACCTTTCTTTTTCTCTGAAATGTTTTTCACACGTCTGATATGTATTTCGCATATTTTCTTGATTTTCATCCTACATCATCTTCTTCGATAGACGGTCTATCGATTTGTTTCAGTTCTGAACTTCCAAATTCAGCAGTAGTTCAATTCGCAGAAGGAGTTGGTGAATAAGAATCGATCGATTTTTTATTACTTGTTGGATTTTCGAATACGATTTTGAATAAGAATCTTACGGTATGATTTTGAGGTTTTGTTTGCTGATTATCAGGGGTTTTTGATTTCGTAATGGGCGATTTTAACCTTGGCGGTTTCATATATATATTTTAATTTGAGTAATTTAATAGTTAAGCACGGGGTTTAATTGAGATGATCTGACGGTTGTGGTTATAGCGTACGTAATGTACGATTAGGCATATTGTATGATAACCGGCCTATATATATATATATATATATATATATATATATATATATATATATATATATATATATATATATATATATATATATATATATATATATATAAGAACTTAGAGAACTCGGCCTTACGAAAGGTTTAAAAAAAAATTTTTTACCAAAATTCTGAAAAAAAAATCAACTTTTCAAAATAGTTTTTTTTTTTCATTTACGACAGTCGTAAATGTTGTAAAAAGTGATGTCACGCTTATGTCGTCACCTTTTTACAGCTGCTGTAAGGAGCCGAAAAACACCACTTGGAATTTTTATTTTTTACGACAGTCTTTTTAAATATTTTAATCTAGGGGTATGAAAAAATGGGGGCAAAACTCGCACGAGATGGCCGAGTTCTCTAAGTTCTCACAACTCGGAATGGTTTTCCCTTGATCTTGATCGTATATAGAGTAAACATTTGTGTATTTGTGAACTGAGTGAACAAATCCTGACCATTGATTTGCATCATAAAATAGTAAAATGCACTCGTGTATTTTCATCAACAAATCATGACCATTGATTTACATTTGTGTTTATACTTGTGTATTGATAATTAATCACTCTTATTATATTTTTTACACATATGTAAATTTTCTATATTTATGAATTCACGTAAATTTAAACGTGTAAATTAAATTTTTAACATTGTATTCGAATAATGATGATAAGTGTAAAAAGAAACTTTGAATTTGAATTGTTGTTGACCAAGTTCTCGCGGTTTTATCATTCGTTCTCATAATTCTCACAATATTTAGCGTTCTCATTTAAACATTCTCCTGTATATATACACATATATATATATATATAGGGGACCGCTAAAATGAGAACCACCTCGAGTTGTAAGAACCGTGAGAACTTTTTGATCCGGGGCGAGGTGGACCAAAATTTTTGTTCACAAACGTAGATGCGTGTATTATAAACACATTTGTAAAAAAAAAAAAAAATGTCGTGTGTGTAGTTTTGAGCACCACAAGTTTGTGTTTACGGGTACCGTAAATTTTCCTATAGAATTTACGGTACCCGTAAACACAAACTTGTAGTGCTCAAAACTACACACACGACATTTTTTTAAATGTGTTTATAATACACGCATCTACGTTTATGAAAAAAAATTTGGTCCACCTCACCCCGTACGGTGTAGTTCTCACGGTTCTTACAACTC
Source organism: Helianthus tuberosus (assembly GCA_030545235.1). Taxonomy (NCBI): domain Eukaryota; kingdom Viridiplantae; phylum Streptophyta; class Magnoliopsida; order Asterales; family Asteraceae; genus Helianthus; species Helianthus tuberosus. The sequence continues at coordinate 170,731,024 of CM060406.1, forward strand.
GAGGTGGTTCTCATTTTAGCGGTCCCCTATATATATATATATATATATATATATATATATGTGTGGCTCGGTTCAAATGAGAACCACCATGAGTTGTGATAACCGTGAGAACTTTTTCTTCCCGCGCGAGTTGGGCCAAAATTTTTTTACACAAACGTAGATGAAAATATTATAAACACATCTGTAAAAAAAAGTAAAAAAAACCTTGTCGAGTCGGTAGTTTTGAATAATGAAAGTTTTTTACGCGATGGTGTAAATTTTGTACGAAAATAAATATTTTTTTATGCCACATGTAAATGTGGGTATACGACATTTTTTTATTATTTTTTTTGCTGGAACAAATGATTTTTTTATGACTTTTGAGAAAAAAAATTCGGACAAACCTTTTGGATGGCCTAGTTCTCACGGTTCTCACAAATCAAGGTGGTTCTCGTTTTAACCCATCCATATATATATATATATATATGGGATGCTTATCTTGAGAACGCTAAATATTGCGAGAACCGTGAGAACGAATGACAAAACCAATACAAATAAAAAAATTAATACAAACCATCTTATAATTAAAATGCAATATTAAAAAAAGAATTTACTCTTTAAATAATTCATCTCTCCTTTCAAAATCACTCTTAAAAAGTTTTTTTACACGTGTAAATGGCAAACTTACACATGTGTAAACAGTTTTTATTTACGAATACATATAAATTTAAACGTGTAAATTTAATTTCTAATCTTCCATTTGAAAAGTAATGATAAGGGTAAAAAGAAACTTTTTAGAGGAGCGTTTAAATGAGAACGCTAAATATTGAGACAACCGTGAGAACGAATGAAAAAACCAAGAGAGCTTGGTCAAAAATATTCAAATTCAAAAAAATTTTACACTTATCATTATTATTCAAATACATTGTTAGGAATTTAACACTTATCATTATTATTCGAATATAATGTATAAGTTTGCCATTTAAACATGTGTAAGTTTGTTATATTTACACATGTGTAAAAAATCTATATATATAGGATTCAGTTCAAGAGAGAACCAACCCCAGTTGCAATATATATAGTATTCACCTCAAAGGAGAACCAACCCCAGTTGCGAGAACCATGAGAACTCTTTTTAACCACTAACATTTTGACACATTATTAACAAAATCCTTTTAGCAAAAGGGCAATATAGTCATGTTTTACCTCTCTCTCTCTCCTCATGTCATATGTCACTCACTTTCTGTCTTTTCTTTCTTTATAAAAATATTTCCCTCTCACACATTGCAAATCATGATCTTCCTTCTTCTCTTATTTTCTCTCTCTCTCTCTCTCTCTCTCTCTCTCTCTCTCTATCTCTCACACATAAACACAGATCTCTCATTTAGATCTTGATTCAATCTCAGATCTCTCAATCAACCATATCATTTAAACCCTAAGTGTTGGCCTATGTGATCAAACCTAGAAGAACAGATGATTCAGAAAGCCAAAAATGGTTTTCAACAATTGATCCATAATAAGCAATGCATGTTCTAAAGTTCCCTCCAATGGCAGTGCTTCTATCAGCTGATTAACCAAAAGTCTGATCTTCTCAACATTTGTTCATCAAAGCACTGCTGGATACAAAGACTGAAGACCTAACAACTGCTAATTGTCAAAGTCCTGATGAAGACCAAAGCACTGCTGATTCAAGGCCTAATCAACCATTGAAGAAAGCACTGATCTGCAACATCAGTGCTTAGGCAACAACAGTGGAAAGGAGTATCAGTGTTTTAGTATATCAGTGTATTCTATATAACAGTGTTTGTCTAGATCAGTGGTTAGAGGTTGTTATTCTGTTAGATGTCACTGTGTAGGTGACGTCAGCATTAGATGCTCAATGGTTTCATTTGTACTATAAATAGAATAGTACCTGTACTGTTCTATTAGCTCTTTCGCACCAATCATCTTGTACGAACAAACTGTGAGCTCAGGCTGAGGGGGAGTCTTGTGTTCATGCATGCATAGTTAAACTTTTGTAATTCATACAATCTTTTGACTAATAAAATCATGTATGATGAAAACAATTCTTCTTTGATTGTGTTATAAAGTTTACTTTCCATTTCCGCTGCAAATTGTTCTCTGATTTACCTTCATTTAGTTAAACAACAAAATCTAAACAAACTCAGATCCTAACAATTGGTATCAGAGCATAGGACAGTCAAATTCGATCTAACAATCAATTTGACATAAAAGTTCAGCTCAAATCCACTGATATTAAAGTTGTTCATATCAGTTGAAAACAGAGTAAAGGGTAATCACGTATAAAGTCGATTATTCAAAAACTTTTGTAAAACAACCAAGATGACATCACACTCACAGGACCCTCACAACACCGGAACACTATTCTAGCCACCTATGCTTGTCAGATCCAAGTATAATATATGGCAACGTAGGATGGGCCATGTGTTAGCTCAGCAAAATACCAGCTGCTGGAAGTCAGTCATCATTGGACCACACGTTCCAATGGTGCCTAGCATAGAAGATCCCAAGGCCCAAGTGCCTAAAAGCCTTGAAAATTACTCAGATCAGGATTTTCAAAAAATTGAACTAGATGCAAAGGCTTTTAGCATTGTGGCTTCAGCTCTTCCAAATGACATTTATGCTGGACTGTTGCATTACAACAGTGCCAAAGAGCTGTGGGATGTACTGAAAGAGAAGTTCGGTGGAACAGAAGAGGTTATAGAAAATAACAGGGAGGTTTTGAATCAACAATATGAAACGTTTTGTCATGTCAAAGGAGAGTCTCTAGCCCAACAGTTTGAAAGATTTAGCTGTCTCATTAGTGAACTTAAACTGGTTAATGTCGAATTTGCAAAGTCCACTATAAATAGTAGGTTTCTAAGGTCATTACTAGACAAATGGGATACTATAGCTTTTGTAACTAGAAATTCTGTGGGTTTTAAAGAGCTAAGTTTGACCCAACTTCATGGTCGGCTCCTCACCTATGAGAGAGAGTTGAACCAGAAAAAAAGTTACAGGAATCTGGGAAGGTTGCTGATGATTACACCTTTGGTAACACATCACTTCTTGGTCAAGAAGAATCTGGTGGTAGTAATGACCAGAGTTATGATCATTACATTGACATAACTGTAGGTGGAGCCTTCAATAACTCTGAGTCTTACTCACCCAACTATGCTTTTACAGCAAGTGGGGAAAACCAGAATTCTGACAATTTATCCTTTGAGCTCAATGAGCTCTAACACTTTGATCCCACTGATCTGGAGGAAATGGACATTTTGCACAAACTGGCACTGCTGAGTGTAAGAACCAGCAAGTTTTATAAGAGAATAGGAAGAAAGCTTCCAGGAATGCATGGGAATCTAAAAGTGGGGTTGGATAAATCTAAAATTAAATGCTACAAGTGTAACATGCTAGGACACTTTGCTAGAGAATGTAGAAGTCAAAATAATGGACCAATCATTACATAATCCTAGCCCTAGACCTCAAAATACACAATACACTGTGCACTATTCCTAATATACCCCTGCTGCTCATGTAAACACTGCCCATTATGCACATCCTATAAACACTGTTCCAGTGCAATATGTTCAAACCACTGTTTCACAAATCCAGTATGTCCAAGCCTCAGTCTCTCAAGTTCAAGTGCAACAACCTACACCACAACATGTTGCACAAACATCTGCTCCAGCAGAGGCCAGTCAGCAAAGCTTCTTCAGTCAAGGCTTTGTTGAGTGGAGTAGCATGCCTGATGATCTAACTGATGAAAATTTTGCTCTATTTGCTAAGAATGTTGTTCCTTGTGATGAATTTTGTTTTGCAGCATTAGAGTCAATACTAGAAGGGCAGGAAACTGAAGAAGTGGAAGCTAGTGCTGAAACAGTGGACGAAGTTGCTGAAGCAGTGGTTACTGCTGTTGTTGGTGAACAGTTGTTAGAGAAAGAACCTGAACCACTGTTAGAACCTCTTGCTGACCCATGGTGTGATGATGAAGTGGAGAAGGATACAAGTGCTGGTGAGAATGAATGTGACTGTGCCATGATGGCTGCAGCTAAGGTATCACCTAAGGTCTTGAAAAACCTATGTTCAGACAAATGCATCATAGCATTTGCTAATATTAAAGAGGTGAATGAAAACCTTAGGGATAAGATTTTGAAAGATGAAGTACAATTTGAAAAATCTGTTAAAGAATTGAAAAACAAATTGTATCAAAAAGATAATGAAATCTACAGTCTTAAACATGAACACGGCATAACCAAGGACCAACTCCAAGCTATGATAGAAAAATATCAGGTTTGTAAAAAGGAGTTGGAATCTACCCAGATCACTTGTGAAAAAAAGGGTGGAATCCTACAAAGGTTATGAGTTGATGTTAGAGAAACAGATCAAAAGCAATGTAAAGTTTGGCATAGGTTTCAGGAAAATTGACCAAACTGAAAACACTACTGTAAATGATTCTTGTTCAGCTGAGTTTATACCAACAAACAAGGATGGTCAAGAAGTTAAAATCACTGATAAAACTGGTAACAAAATCATTTTGCAAAACCCAGAGTGGTCATCAACCTTTGAAGAGATTGAAAAATATCAATTCAAATCCACCTGATCAGATGAGTGTGACATCCTTGAGAATTTCAAACCAATGGATTTTTCCACAGTTGAGGGTGTGAAAGCACCTAAGGCTATGATCATTCCTCTAAAAGACATCCCAACAGAGGTTAAAAACTCTGTTGCAAAGGAAGTTGAAAAGAGGAAGAAAAGGTTAAAAATATGTTTTGTGATTTTTGTGAAAAGAGAAACCATTCCACAAAGGATTGTTTTCATTTAAAAGCTTTTGACATAAACAAAACAAGCATAATTGAGCCTGCACCTATGTGCACCATCTGTAGAAAACCCAACTGTCTTACTCATGAGTGTGTGTACCTCAAAACTTTTGAGATTAAAAGGAAAGAGTACACTTCAAAAACACTTAAGAGTTCATCAAAATCATCCATCAAGAAACAACAACCATTTGTGTCTGTCCAAACAACTGTTACAAAACAGTTGAACAAAAACTCTGCTCTCAGAGAAGTTCAAGTGACAGATGCACCCCCAGCTAACCAATTCCAAAGAGGAAAAGGTCAACCTCCCCACCAAAGGGTCCCACATGTTTATAAGGTTTACAAAAAGCCTTCTAAACCAAAAGTGAAAAGGCATACTTTTGGTTTCCAACATCTAACAGGGAATGGCTCACAACAGTGGTTAGGGAAAAATGTTCAAAAACAAGTTTAAAACCCTGACCTAACCATTGTCCATGTTCCTTGACTTGAGGCTGATGTACCTGAGACCCCATCCAAAGCCTTATTGGCTTTGGAGACCCTCCTGAACTAATTGTTTACTTGATGTGCAGGGAGCTTCTACATGCTTTAGATAGTTTGTGGTATGTAGATAGTGGAGGCTCCAGGCACATAAAAGGATGTAGAGCCCTGCTCAAAGATTTCAAACAACATGTAGGGGGTGATATATCCTTTGGTAACAATTCTAAAGAGAAGGTGTTGGGGTCTAGAACAGTTCAATGAGGAAAACTCTGTGACAATTGGCACTTTTTCTTGTAATTTCAGTACAAAATAAACAGTAATTTGTACTTTATGACTGTGCATGATTAAACTAATGATATGAATGATTTCCTGTTTACTTTCAAAGACATACAAATACAATACATGTTTCATGATTACTTATCATTATTAAATGCAACCCGGAATAGTTCAATTAGTGCACAAGACGAAACTAGCACAATAATCAAATAAACTAGAAGTACTGACGGGAGTTCAGTACTTAGACAGACATGTTGTTAGAACACAGAATGAGCCCCGGAACCAAGATTTACACTAGAATTCTATGCAGGAAAGTAGGGACTATAAAATTGCCTTCCGAGTGACGATTTAAGCATAAAAAAGTGCCCGAAACACACTCTAACTGCAGATCTCTGCAGAAAACAGCAAAAATCAGCTTTTTAACACCAAAATATAATAGAAATGAGGTTTAAGTGCCGAGAATAACTTGATAAGTGTCAGGAATGAAAACTGTCATCAAAGACATCACATAGCACACTAAACTGCGCAATTTAGCACCTTAACGAACCAGAAACCAAACGAAAAACCGGACACTACCCGAAACACCAAAATTTAACTAGAAACATTATTTTAACATCACGAAGCTAGTTATCAACACCAAACACCATATTACATCTTAAAACACCTAAACACATTAACACCTAACTTAAACACTTGAAATGTAACTAATTATGTAACTTACCATTAAAATGTAACTAGACCCCCTACCCATCTAGAAGACGGTCAACAAGGGTCCCACACCCTTGATTTTCTTTGATTATTTTAATTGATATGTTACTAAGATATTGAACATTAGAACTTATGGTTAATAGAATGTTGGAAGTAAATTACATATAACCACTAGACTATCATACTTATCATTCTCACCTTCAAACTCACAACAAAACTTCTCTTCTCCCTTACTAAACTCACAGCCAACATACCATCTTCATCATCATCATTTTTCAACCCATTTCCAAGTAATCTAAGGTGTTCCTAAGGTGTATCAAGCATAGATAAGGAGGTAGCAAGCAAGGAAACTTGAAGGACCTTCTCAAGGAGCTATTAACCACTTCTTTTCTTCATCATCTTGCATTTTGATCTTCCCTAGCCCTTGTGCTAGTAGTAAGCACTCTTGATCTTTTTTTTACTCTTGATTTTAGTAGTTAAAGTAAGTAGTAAGAAGATAATCTAAAGAATCTCATCAAAACAAGAACATGAACATGAACATAAAGCTTGAAATCATGAAAATCTAACTTGTTTAAGTGTATGTAATGAACTTGTTTGTTGATTACTTTTATGTATGGTGTAGATCACCACATGAAGCTTGCTAGATGATGATTTAAAACATGATCTAGCAAGTATGAGGATGGATCTTGAAAAATCTATGATGATCATCCTTTATAATAAGTGTGAACTTGAAGATGGACTTGATTTTGTGCCGGATTATGATTCCTACAAGTTATATGTCTTAAAAGTGTAAGAAATCAAAGATAAAAATTTCAAGAAAACAAAGTCTACACCAAGATTTAACATGATTTGGTTTTAAAAGAAAATAACCATGTTTTAGGTGTTAAAATGGAACTAGTAAAGTGTAGAAAACATGAAAATTCCATGGAGATGAATTTTTATAAAAGTGACTTATAAGTTGTAAAGTTGGTTGTAAGAATGAGTTTTATGAAATAAAAACCATGGATTTAGTGTTAGTTAAACATGTTAAACATCATGTTAAAATACTACAAGGTTTTAGAAACTTCAAGTTCATACCATATTGTGAAAATGCATGATTAAGGCTTATGGTAAGTTGTAGATTGATTGTTGATGATTGATGATAATTTTTTTAAAAGAAAATGATATGCTAATAAGCATGGAAACCTCCATTTTCAAAGGAAACTATGACAAAATTTTTCTAAAAATGCAACACTTAGAAAAATATTTTTAAACAAGTGTTTACAAGTAATTTTTGATCATGGTTTTAATGTAAAAATTTGCCATAATTTTTGTTCTAAAAATTACAAGTATTGGAGGTTGATTTTTTATAATAAAAATGAGTAAGTATATATATTTAGGAAAATATATATTTAGAAGTCACAAAAATTATGTGCTACATGTATATTGCTTGTATTAGTTATACAAAAAATTAGGAACCTTGAAAATAATATATCACACCAAAATACTCAAAATTGTAAGATGAAATATTACCAAAATCACAAGAAAATAAATATATATTTTATACCCAAATATTGGACAAATCGGACAATGGACATTTGGACTATATATATATATATATATATATATATATATATATATATATATATATATATATATATATATATATATTCTTGAAATAAATTCGTAACTCGACAAATGTGACAAACGGTATTTTTGAAACCGAAGAAACGGAAAAAATATGAATTTTTACAACTATTATAAAATATATCACATTTTGTCAAAATATAAAATATATTATTTTTGAAGTAGGAGAAAATATATATTTTAAAAAACAACACAAAAATATATTATTTTGATGAAAACCAAAAACATATATTTTTCTAAGTTTAATCTTAAAAATATATTATTTTTAAGATATATATGGAAGTATACATATTTTTGCCAAATAAATTTATAAATATTTTTCTATAAAAATTCTCTTAAAATATGTATATTTTAAGAATATAAAGTTGGTGGTTTTTAATTGTACAAAAATAATATTTCGGAAAATTATACATAAATTAAGTAGAAAATACGTATAAATAAATACCGGAATACACTACCAATACTTGGCAAAATAGGCAAATACAAGTATACCTATACTTGGAAAAGATATATGTGAGAAACACATGACAAATCAAGTTAAAAATAAAAGTATTTTTAACGATATTCCAAATAATTGGATGGGAATAGTTTACGTTAAAATATCCTTATTTTAACTAATAATTATATAATTTGGAATTATATAATGTACATCAAGCGTATAACTCAAAGTATACTAAATTCCAAAATAAGTCTTAATAAATAAATAAGACTAAGAGTCGTTACACGACCTAAACATCTAATAAAACATAGCACGTGTGTAGGTAGTAGAATGACCCGTGACGAGGAACTTTGAGTTTACGAGACAGCTGACGCAAACTTGTGAGTTCATGTCCCTCTTTTCTTTTAACTGTTTTCGGATTTATAACTTTCAGGGGTGGAAAACATGTTACAAATATTTCAAATGGTATGGTTTAGCTAAGGAATGACCTGTTAGATCAGGTGAATGGGTAGGCGCACAATTAAGACCATTAATCTTTGTTTAAAGACCGAGGGGCATGAGTGGTAGATCTATCTGGGTGTCGCGAGCCTCACCCATGGGTCCTTGTGTAGCCGAATGTGGTGACTATGTAGTTCCAGCCGGATGGACCGGTACAAAATCTACTAGGTTTGAGCCTTCCTACGCCATTGCACACATATTAATGTCCTTGCAAAATATTAATTGATCTGTTCATAGACGCTTTACATACCGGTTATCAAAGGAATATTTTCAAATGATTACAAGTTTATACGAGCTCACATATAAACACATGAACTTGCTCAACTTTTGTTGATGTTTTCAAATTACATGTATTTCAGGAAACTAAATGGATCTGGCGGCGTTGAGAAAGTTTTCAGGAAGTAATTTCAAGATTAGATGTCATCCTATTTTGAAGGGTTTGATTTGTAAATCTTATCTTGGATAAGATATATGAAGCAAAGCCTTGGTTTAAAAGTCTTTTGTTAAAAGTCATTTTATGGAACTTATTACTACTATGGATGGTTGTAACTTAACTTGAACAACTTATGTTTGTATTATTTTTAAAACTTATGAATGGATGAACATCATATTTTAGTCATATAGTTGTTTATTATAATTGAATGCAATGATATTGATCAAGTCACACGTACACGCTTCCGCAAAAGTCAGGGTGTGACAAGTTGGTATCAAAGCTTCGATTGTAGTGAACTAGGATTCCTTCTCGAGTCTAGACTACAATCACTAGGATTCTCTCACGTAAATATTTTTACAACCAACACAATATTTTTCATTGCAATTTACAAAACGCCAAGATCCATGGAACAAACATTTTTTTTCAAAGGAAAAGAAAAACAAGCAAGGACATTAGTTGGGGGTATAGTCTACATGGGGTAGACTTGCCAAACTAGAAAAGACCCACGTAGGAATAACGTGAATACATGTGATGTGATGCCTTCCTTTGCCTATATATACTAAGTAATAATAATTAATATATGTACATATGTTATGATTTTATGTTGCAGGTACTCATGTCATCATCAGAGAGTAGTGGACTGTCCGAGGAGCACGATCAGATGACGATCATCTCTGATGATGAGGTGGCACCCATCCCAGATACCTTCGACACCGAGAGTGACCCAGAGATGCTATCGGACGACGATGATGATTTCCAACCCTTTGTGCTGCCAGACTTCGAAGACTACATCCTGTTTATTGATGACGTTCTTGCTTTCCCTCTTCCGATTCATGACCAGCTTATCATCGGTCACCCCGATGGTGAGCATCTCGTGGAGCCTATCCCGATCGAGGCTATCCCACTTGCTACCATTCCCGAGGAGGATTGGTCCTTTCCTGACTTAGATGATGATGATCTTGCTTTCCTTGAGGGAGATCACCCTGAGGGCGACCAGGGTGATGGTGAGGTGGACGACGTCGTTATCCTAGAAATACCCTCACCCGTGATATCCGTCATTGACATTTCCTCCGACACAGACCTAGACTCTATTGCGGATTCCTTCGAGTCTGTGACCTCATCAGCCATACTTGGTGCAGGAGTTAGGGCATATCCTACTGATGACGAGGATGATGCCTTATCAGTTGCACCTTGCTTACCCGTTCGTGCACCCACACCCCCACCTGTCCATGATCACATTCCTGATCCCGTATCAGCTCCTATTGATTTACTCCCCATTGCACCACTTGTCTTACAGCCCCCACCTGTTGCTTTTGTCCCTCCTATTCCAGGGAGTTCTGTTGGTGCAGTAGGTTTTTATTCACAAAAACTGATTTCTGGACGAAAACACGGACAAAATGGACTAAACTTTTCACAGTGTGTGTAAAAGTAAGTTTTAACAAAGCCTTGAGAATCTCAGATTAAAACTCGGACTAAAACTGACAAAAATGACTTGAAAACCAGATTTCGCTTGAGCGAGCAGTTTGTTTGTTGGTATTTTGAAGCGTAACAGTGGATTTCGCTTGAGACATTTTGACTACTTGAAGCGAAATTGTAGATTTTGCTTGAAAAATTCTGTTTTTTGGATAAAAGTTGGTTTGAAGCGAAACCATAGATTTCGCTTGAGATATTACTGATTGAAGCGAAATCATACTGTGTTTGATTTGTGAGTTTCGCTTGAAATTTTTTGATTTCGCTTGAAGTGTTTGAGTGATTTCGCTTGAGATTACTGATAGTCCATAGTGTTCGTGAACTTGTTCGATAGTCTGATTTTGTGAAAAGTGTGTGTGTAAAAATTAATTACTCGGTAAATTTCTAAAAATGGAAAACCAAGAGTTTTATAACTTCTTCTCGGGCAGTGGTATGGTAGCAGGACAAACCTCGGGTAGTGTTATGCAAAACGTCAACATGGAGAATGAATTGGGAACAATGCAAAAGCCTCCCAAACTGATGAACATAGATGAATATGCAGGATGGTCAAACAGATTTAAGAACTGGGTTCAGGCTAATCATTTTGAATGTTGGATGAAGATAGAGAAAAAGTATGTTCCACCAGTTGATGGTTTAAATAATAAGAAGAATATTCAAAGTCTGACAGAATCAGAACAGAATGATTTCAAAGCCGAGAAAAAGATGATTAGTATTCTCCAGCAGGCTATCAAAGAAGATATTCTAGTATTGTTGCAATATGAAGATAATGCTCAATCTATGTGGTTTGCATTGAAGGCGAAGTTTGAAGGTAGTGATTCCATGATCAAGAACAAGAAGGCTCTGCTCAAGAAGGAGTTTGATATTTTTACCAGTATGAAGGGTGAAACTACAAGGCAACTAATTGAAAGATATTGCCATTTGGTACTTGAGATGAATAGATTAAAAATTGAAAAGACTGATGAAGAATGGATTGACAAATTGGCTGATGCATTACCTTATGACGAGTGGGGTACATACCTGATGATGCTAAAGAACAATTCAGACTTTGCCAATTACAATCTTAGTTTGTTCATAGAAAAGATTGAAGCCCACGAGTTGGAATTGATGAAAATTAAGAAAATGAACGCAGCAAGTGTGCAGCAGGATGTATCGTTGTATTACAAAGGCAACCCTACAGTACCAAACAATCAAAGCCCAAAAATACAAACAGGGTTCATTGCTGATAACACTTCAAATGTTTCTTCAAACACTCCACAATCTGGAAACTCTTCACCATTTGTGAACTATGATCCAAATTTCAAAGCCCAAGAGCAGTTTTCACCTCAAAGCTCTACAAGTTCAAATAATCAGGCTTATGTTTCTGGGGTGCATTGCAACATCGCGGTGAATATTAAGAATGGAAATGAAATTACTGAAACAGCCGCGAAACAACACATTGCATTACTTGCTTCAGTTCTAGAGGCTTATGAAGGATTAGTGGCGGGTAGGATTGGTAATCCTGATATGACCAAAGAGGATTACGACCAGATTGACCCGGAGGAACTTGAACTGATTGATATAAAATGGGGCATGGCAAGTTTGGTTAGAAGAGCACAACGGTTTATGGAGATTACTGGTAGAAACAGTCTCTCAGGTCCTGATCAGAAGTTAGGGTTCGATAAATCGAAAGTTACGTGTTTCAAGTGTAAGGAACGTGGTCATTTCAAGAGAGAGTGTCCGAATCGTGAAGTGAACAACCATCAGAATCCATTCACCAAAGACTATTACAAGCAAGCAATTTATCACCGACCAAATCAACAACAAATTGTTCAAAGGCCACAAATTGAGAATAAACCGGAAAAAGCAATGATTGTGAATCAAGACGATGAAAAGGTAGCTGCAGGGTTTAGCTGGGATAAATATATCCCCGGTAGCGATGGACAGGCAATGATGGCTGAAGTTGTGGAAATTTCTGAGATAGTGTCTGAACCGGAAATTGTTACTGAAGATGTTTCTGTAGTTGCTGAAGAGGTTTCTGCTGAATATACAAACAATGTTGAAGAAATAATTGCTGAAGTTCATCAATCTCAATCTGAGCAGGAGGTATTAGCTAGTTCTTTAAAATCTATCATGCCTCCTAAAATTTTTGAATCTTTTGCAGGTTTCTTTGAAGAACCAAGGACTGGATTGTGTCCAAGATATGATGAAAAGAAAGAATTTATTGAAGAAATGATCGATGTAACAAAGGAAATGAACGAAGACACTTTGAAAGAAATTGCTGACAAGGCTCTCATGGCGAAACTGAGAGAGGTAGACTCAGAATCCGAGGAGTCTAAGTCTGTCAGTAGTGAGTCTGTCAAACAAGAGGAATCTGGAGTTCAGGGAAACGAATCAGTCAAATTGTCTGAGTCAGAGTCAAAAGATGTCGGTAAACTAGAAGTAGAAACTGTTCATGAAGCAGAATGTGATGAGATAGTGGATTCAATATCTGAAACACCATGCCAAAAGTGTTTACAACCTTGCATGGAGTGTCTTGAAAAAGACACTAAGTTTCAGGAATTGAAAGAACATGCTGACATGCTAAAATTTGATTTAGGACAAGTTAAAGAAGCATATGATACACTAGCTAGATCAGTTAAAATGATTAAAGAAGAAAGTGTTGAAAATGATAAAGCCACAAAACTTGCAAAAGCAACACTTTTTGATAAACAAGTGGAAGTTAATTTTCATCTTGACACAATCGCATCATTAAAAAAGGAATTGGAATTGACTAAAATTGAAAATGAGCGAATTGATAAAAAATTGATGAGTTATGTGGCTTCATCATATGTTCTTGAACAAATTGTGCCACAGCAACCATATGCTGATCCGGTCTTTAACAGTGTTCCACCCCCAATGTGGAATCATTACACTCAGAAGTATCCAGATGGGGTGGAATCTGCATTGAATCTCAAGTTGAAAAAAATTGAGAATGAATTGCCTGAGAGCATTGATGTTACATTCTCTCCGTCCGACACTGACAATGAGTCACAGGTTATAAAGACCGTTGTTGACAAAGTGTTAGATGAAGAGAGTGATAACTCAGATTTCAAAACTGTGAAAACACATTTGGAAAGTTCTAGTTCTGAATGTGAAGATGAGGGTAATTTCTTGGAACGGTTCATACCAAAATCGGATAAGAGTGTGAATGATGATCCGATTATGGTAGTATACACTATGGTTGGAACAGACAAACTTTACTCCGATTTCGAGTATCCTCTTCAGAATGTGAAAATTGAGAATGTTGAGAAAGTTTTCAAATTGGTTGAAATGAACATTGATGAGGTTAATAACAAAGAATTCTTTTCAAAACCTAAAAAATCATTTGTTACAACACATGTCAACAACTTTGGGAAAAAGGAATGGGATGGTAATGGTAACAAGAAAAATGGTAACAACTTTAAAAACAAAGGAATTGGTTTTGAGAAAAAGATGGCTAAGAAGGTTGTCAAGCCAAAAGATAAAATGAATGATGTTTTTGTTGTTGGACCAAGTGTGGATGATGAGAAGGAATACATTTTTAGTCAAAAAGCAGTTGATGATTTCAATATGGCTAAGAAACTGAAAGAAGAGTCGTTCAAGTCAACTTTTGTCGAGTATGACAAAAGAATTTGTTATCGTTGCAACGAAATCGGACATATGGCAAAACAATGCAAGAAAATTTTTGAAAAACCTGTCATTAAACCATTTGTTCAAAAACCCCGATATAAATCTCCGACTGACACAAAGGGCAAAAAGCCAATGGTTTCTCCAATTCGCATTTTAAAAAGGGGTGAATCGTTGAAGTCGGAAGATAAGCCGAAATCTACATTTGAGATTGGCGAATCTTCAAAGTCTCAAAAGACTTCAAAGATTTATCCAAAAACGAAAATTTTTGAAAATCAATTATGGGTTGCAAAATCAAAACCATCGGTCGAGGAGAAAAAGATGGAAAACATTTTGAAGAATGAAACAAAAGTTTTTGAAACTAAATCACAATCAGTTGAAGTGAAGAAAATGGAGAATGAGTTAAAGTTTGATTCAAAAGCTTTTAATCCAACTATTCAAAATATTTTCGGAAAAATGGTTGACAGAAAAGTCAAAGGAGTAAAGGAATTTTATGAATCAAAGATGGGTGTTAATGATAATCATAAATTTGAATCTGAGCTTGATAAGTTTCTTGCAGAGTTTCCACCAATCAAAGAAAATATGTTAAAATCAAAAGTGGAACATGTTGTTCAAAATGTCATGTTTAACTTTCCTAAAACTGATGAGAAGTGTGATGTAGTGTTTGGGAGTGTTTCAGAAGTCAAAAAGTCATGGAGTTCATTGTTTGAATAAATTTGATATGATGATTGCAGGGGCTGCCCAAGTCTATATTGTCTAAGTGGATTATGGATAGTGGCGCTTCAAGGCATATGACTGGGACGCTTGCTCTGCTCTATGATGTCAAATCTGTAAACGGAAGTTATGTTGGATTTGCCGGTAACCAAGGTGGAAGGATCGTTGGTCAAGGAACGCTGTCAAATGGCGTGATTTCATTCGACAAAGTGAACTACATAATCGAGTTAACAAACAATTTACTCAGTATTTCACAAATATGTGATAAAGATTTTAGTGTACATTTTACAAAAACTGAATGTGTGGTTTTAAAACCAGGGTTTAAAATCCCTGATGAGATGGTGTTGTTGCGTGCTCCACGGGAGTATGATCTTTATTATCTTGATATGAACATCGCAACTCCAACAACTCATCAGAAACAATGTTTCGTGTCAAAGTCTAAAGCTACCGAAAAAGATTCAATAATGTGGCATCGTAAGATGGGCCACATTCATGTTCGCAAAATGAATTTTTTAGTACATAATGATTTGGTTGATGGTGTTAATTTGAAGAATTTTCACTTAAATGATGATTGTGTAGCTTGTAAAAAGGGAAAGCAAACTCGGAAGTCACACCCATTGAAGATGGTGAATAGCATCAGGTTACCTCTTGAGAGATTGCACATGGATCTCTTCGGGCCTGTCAACGTAAAGAGTATCAGCGGAGACATATATTGCTTGGTGGTGACTGATGACTTTACGAGATTTTCTTGGGTAGTGTGCTTGGAGCGAAAAGATCAAACTTTTGAATCTTTGATGGTGCTTTTCAAAAAGATGGAAACGGTGTATAAATTGCCAATCCGGAGGATTCGGAGCGACAATGGAACGGAATTTAAGAACAACAAGATGTACGAGTTCTGCAATGAAAAGGGAATTCTTCATGAATTCAGTGCGCCGTACACTCCACAGCAGAATGGCGTAGCTGAACGAAAGAATAGAACCCTGATCGAAACCGCACGTACTATGTTGGCAGATTCGAAGCTTCCGATTTTCTTCTGGAGTGAAGCAGTTTCAGCGGCTTGTTATACATTGAATAGAGTTCTAACAGTGAAGAAGTATAAAAAGACTTGTTTCGAGTTGTTGCATCGCTATAAGCCAAATCTTGAGTTCTTAGAACCTTTTGGCTCTCCGTGTACTTTCATAGATGCTGATGGTAAATTCGGAGCGAAAGCGAATGAAGGATTTTTCGTAGGATACGCCAGTCCATTAAAAAGGGTGTTTGTACCGTGTCTGGGGAAAGTGATTCAGGTCCTTCATGTGGATTGCCAGAAGCACACGCTATCGCAACAACTTCCCGGACAAAGATTCCTATTTGACTACGATAAACTCTGGGAATCGTTTCATTTACCATCCGAGCCATGTGAAGAGGAACTTGCTCTCATGTACTTGTATCAGCAAAGTCAATTACAAGAGCCGGAATCTAGATCGCTAGATGTTCCTTTACCCACCGTGGGTACTCATGATGATGAAGCTGGACCAAGTGGGACCGTTCATATACCTCCAGAGGAACCAGAGGAACCAGCTCCGTCATTTGACGTTTCTGACGACTCAGAGGAGGAACCCGCTCCTACCTTTGACGAGGAACCAAATGAAACATCAGAAGAGGCTGTTGATCAAATCGTGGATCTTGACATCTCAAATCTGGAATCGGAAGTTGTGGTGCCTGAAAATGTGATGCCACGGACCCTGTTTTACCATCCTTCAGAACAAATTATCGGCGACCTACAGAGTGGTGTCAAAACCCGACATCAAATAGATCAAGCTCTTACATGTTTTTATACATCTATTGCTGATTTGCAGAAAGAAGTCTCATTAAAATGTTTTATTTCGCAGATAGAGCCCAGAACCTACAAAGAGGCATTGACCGAGGATAGTTGGGTGAATGCAATGCAGGAGGAGCTGCAACAGTTCGAGAAGCTGGGCGTCTGGAGACTTGTAGACTTGCCTGAGAATCAAAAGTTGATTAAAACAAAGTGGGTTTTTAAATGCAAAAGAGACGATAGAGGAGTTGTGGTCCAGAACAAAGCACGACTTGTGGTACAAGGCTTCAGTCAACAGGAAGGAATAGATTATGATGAAGTTTACGCACCGGTTGCCAGACTTGAGGCAATTCGGATCTTTCTAGCCTTCGCGTCATGGAAAGACTTTAAAGTATATCAACTTGACGTCAAATCTGCCTTTCTTTACGGATCGATTAGAGAAGAAGTGTATGTGGGGTAACCACCGGGGTTTACAGATCCACAACACAAAAACAAGGTGTATCTACTGGACAAAGCGTTATACGGACTTCACCAGGCCCCGAGAGCCTGGTATGAGACGCTTTCGACATACTTGTTGGACAACGGGTTCACAAGAGGCACAGTAGACAGCACTTTGTTCACCAAAGAAGAAGCAGGCCACTTGTTGATTGTGCAGATATATGTTGACGATATTATTTTTGGATCCACAAACGACGACATGTGCAAAGAGTTTGAAAAGGTGATGAAGAAAAAATTCGAAATGAGTTCGATGGGGGAGATGAAGTTCTTCCTCGGGCTGCAGGTGGAACAAATGTCCGACGGAATCTTCATTCATCAATCAAAGTATGTGAAGGACGTGCTCGACAAGTTTGACATGACAGATTGCAGTCCTGCATCAACCCCCCTCGCACAGAATCATGGTATTTGTCCAGATGAACAGGGAGTGAAGATGGATGAGACATTGTACCGATCAATCATTGGATCTCTGATGTATCTCACGGCTTCCCGTCCAGACATCATGTACCCGACATGTCTGTGTGCACGATATCAGTCGAATCCGAAGCAGTCACACCTGACAATCGTGAAACGTATACTGCGGTATTTGAAAGGCTGCCCAAGCATCGGCTTGTGGTATCCTAGATTGGGTGACTTTACTTTATCCGGTTTCGCTGATTCAGATTTTGGTAGCTGTAAACAGAATGCAAAGTCCACCACTGCTGGGTGCCAGTTCTTTGGAACTCGGCTCGTTACCTGGCAGTGCAAGAAGCAAACTGCAGTTGCGCTCTCCACGTGTGAGGCTGAGTACGTTTCAGCCTCTAGCTGTTGCTCGCAGATCCTCTGGATCCAACAGCAGATGCGCGACTTCGGTCTGCAATTCTTGGATACTCCGATATTTGTGGACAATGAAGCGGCCATAAATGTTACTAAAAATCCGGTTCACCATTCAAAAACAAAACACATTGAAATCCGTCACCATTTTATTCGAGATTGTCACGAAAAGAAATTAATACGGATTGAACATGTTAGCACCAATGAACAGAAAGCGGATTTCTATACCAAACCATTTGACAAAAAGAGGTTTTATTATCTTTTAAAATTGAATGGGATGAAAAATCTGCAATCTGGGAGGGTTATTGAATGTGATGCCGAATTGGACGGCGATCTGACGTGAACCTTGTCATGTTGTCAAATTTGTTTGTACAGTTTATTTTCTGCTTTTCGTTAAAAACAAAAACACAAAAATATGTTTTAGTTTTAGGGGGAGATATTCGCAGAAAAATACAAAAACATGATAAAATCTATAAAAACCAAAAACATTGTAAAAGCAAAAATGAGTTTGTGTATAAAAGGGAAATGATAGTACATCAGCTAGACAGGTGCAGTACGCTAAAGAATTGGAATGTATAAAATGCAATTAAGCAGTCTCACTAAAGATGTGCTGATAGGTTTTTACAAAATTAGTAGATTAGTTTGGGATATAAACATAAATTTTACTTGCGTTTACGTGGGGAACACCTCCAGGATATATAGGTAACCCCTGAAATCCTGTTTGAAGGGTCCCGTATTCTGAGATACTAGGTCTTTATGCTTAGTGATATCTGGGGTATTATCCCGGGACTTCTGCTGAAAGGAATTTCTGACCTAGTCCCCGGAGAATACTTTACGCTGCTTTGAAATATAAGCCTCCCCTCAGCATAAAAAATGATAACACATTGCAAAATTGTTAATCATGTGCTGTTGTAAAGAAGATCCCCAAAGGGGACCCACCAAAAGTCGAAGCCGTCATCTCTCTGCGTATCGAAAGATCGACCTGAGCTCTCACGGCCCTCGCAATTAACCCTTACAGATATCATCTAGGTATACTCACCTGTAAGACTGAATACTGGGGTCTGGATACGGGAGTATATACTGAGGTGGGACACGTGTAGATGTTTTAAGTCCTAAAACATTAATTCTGTATCCCGAACAGATTGAAAATTTTGTGAGAATTTAAGAGGATCAGTATATCGGCAATCTATGTGAATTGTTTAATGCTTAAAATGAAATAACAGCTTAATGGTACTTGTATCTTGTTGGAAGCTGATATGATCCCTTGACACACTCACAAAAAGATTGTGTGTATATAGTTTCAGTTTATTCAGTTTTATCAAAATCCAAAAAGATTTTAGTTTTCATTTTTTTTTCAACAACTGACATTGGGAATCGGAAGTTCAAAGTCTAGTGCAGATCATGTCTGAGATTGATGAGGACTGGGTAAGCTTGTGATGCAGTACAATGTTTGGTAAAAGTGTTTGTTGATTAAACTAAGGTTGAAAGTTTAAAATGTTTTAAAAGTTCATTAATTTGAACTTATTTTTTTCAAGAAATCCGGTATTTTCATAATTTGGTCAGCCAAGGTCATTGAGTTGGACTTGGCAGACTAGTCAGTTGACCAAGGTCATTAACTTGGACTTGGTTGATTGGGTGTAACGGTGTTTAATCAGAAAAGTATTAAAAATAAATTTTTGAAAGTGTTAGGTTTAGTTGTTGGATTCTTAATATAATCAAATCTTTATAGGATTGTGATAGAACCAGATCATTAATTCTGGACATTTAAAATGTCTATTCTTATAAATGTTTGAGATTTGCAGGTGATAGTTTCAGATTAAGATCCCTGTAGCAGAGTCTTAGGGGGAGTCTGAAGACAAGTTTGAAGATAAAGGAAGTTTGCTGCTGATAAACCAGGCGTTGATCCTAAAAACAAAGAAGCTTGATGAAAGGGGGAGCCTGCGAAAGAGAAAGAGAAGTTTAGAGTTGTTTGAAGACCCAAAGACAAGACAAAGACTGCGGCTGTATCCAAGGGGGAGTTTGTTGGTGCAGTATGTCTAAAGCCTGCGTCTTAGTCTTGTTAGATTTAAGTCTAGGGTCTGTTTATGTCAAGTATGAGAAGTATAGGAGTCTAAATGTAAAAGTTAAGGTTATGTTTAAGGATTTCGCTTGAAGGGATGAAGTGAAAGTCTCAAGCGAAATCACATGTAAAGGTTTCGCTTCAGGGTCATGATGTAAGCCTCAAGCGAAATCAAGTGATGAGATTTCGCTTGAGGAATGTTGAAGCGAAATCTTGTGCCTATAAATAGGCTTGTGTAGTTCTCAGTTGGTACGCTTCTAAAAAAGTTGTAACGAAGTGCTGCCAGTTTTTCAAGTCAATATATAACAGAGAACAAGTGTTAAAAGTGAATCTATTCTG
Source organism: Helianthus tuberosus (assembly GCA_030545235.1). Taxonomy (NCBI): domain Eukaryota; kingdom Viridiplantae; phylum Streptophyta; class Magnoliopsida; order Asterales; family Asteraceae; genus Helianthus; species Helianthus tuberosus. Next base: position 170,751,589 of record CM060406.1, read on the forward strand.
TTTTCTACTCTTTTCTGTCTGATTCTAATCTGTTTAGATGTTTCCGCCATCTGAATAGTGTAAACACACTCAGACTGACTCATTCGGTCGTCAAATACGATCCTACAAGTTCACTCCCACTGTTTGCAACTGATGCACACAGTACTGATCTCCCCACTATTTTTCAGCATGAGATACCCGCTCCCCAACCTGGGGAGGGTACATCTGGTCAGCCTCCTAGTTTCGATCCTTTCGCGTCTGCTGGTTTCATGCATACTCCTTATTCACTCCGTTCGAGGCAGACCCGTATTGTCAGTCTCCCAGGTCCTTCCCCCCATATTCGATGCCGATATCTGATCCCTACCACCCATCTCACCATGCTGGGTACACCCGTGATGATCTTCTTTCTCTACAGCTACAGTTCGAGATACTCAGTCGTAGAGTCCTGGAGTTGGAGTGCGAGGCAGACGCCAGGCAGCCTCCACCACCCTCATATCCTCCACCTGTTGCTCCACCACCATTGTCGTACCCTCCTTCTGTATTTCCATCATCTGTTTCTGTTTCTATTGAGGGTTTCGATGCCCGTTTTTTGACGGCGGAGCAGCAGATCAGCTTCCTTGTTCGTCGCGTACATGAGGACGATCTTGCTCATCTACGCAGTCTGATCTTCTTTCCTCTTCCTCCGCCACCTCCAGTGATCTAGATCTTTGTTTTTGCATGTACTTTTGGCAGAAAGACCAAGATTGAAGACTTTTGAAGACCCAAGAAGACAATGTAGAAGGAAAATGGTTATTACTTTTGTATTGTTAAAAACTTGTATGACCGAGGTGATGAAACCTCGAGTCCATTTTGATTTTCCTTTGTTGAAAACTATGTACCAAGTTATTAACTATATATGAAAGCTCAATGGTCGTTTTCTTATTTATACATAGTTGATTTATATGTGCATGTGATGTTTATATGACTACATGTTGGCTTGATGTGATGATTATATATATATATATATATAGATAGATTGATATACATATAATATAAATGCCGATACTTCTTGCTTTGATGATTATACATATAGATATACATGTTGGATATATATATATATATATACCTCATAGACATTATTCACCAAGTAGATACATATGTTGCTTGTGACCTCAATAATGTCTAACCTACCCGATACTTCTTGCTAGAAGAAAATGCCTCCCCGATGCAGCACAAACACTAACACGTTACTGAGAACTTAGGCAGAACTCAATGAGCGCATATCGCAAGCTATAGCGCAACATGAAGCCTTCCGCTCTGAACACAGCGGTGGCACATCCGGAAATAATCCTCCAACTGGTAATGTTAAGTCACCCAAGACACATAACAAACCTTTTGGGAATTTCCAGTTGTGCTTTGTCAATGCTCACTCGTGAATTGTGTTGCATGTGTTACAGGCTGCACATATAAGCAATTCCTGGACTGTAAGCCCTTGAATTTTGATGGCACAGGGGGTGCCGTTAATTTTGTTCGTTCGGTTGAGAAGACTGATTCAGCGCTGAGAATGAGTAAATGTGAACCCGAGCAGAGAGTTACCTACATATCAGGGTTGTTTTTAGATGGCGCACTCTCCTGGTGGAACCTTCAGTTTCAAACTCTTAGTGAAGTTGCTGCATATGCACTGAGCTGGGATGAGCTCAAGGAATTGATGCACAATAAATACTGTTCTAGGGCCGAAATCCAGAAGCTTGAGACTGAGTTCTGGAATCTGAAGATGGATGGACCAAAGACTGCTGAGTATATCCAATGCTTCCATGATTTATCTAGGGTTGTTCCCTATCTTGTCGAGCCTAAATTTAAGAGGATCGAGTAGTTCATTTGGGGACTTGCTCCCCAAATCCTAAGCATGGTTACTGCCTCTAAGCCTCCGACCATCGCAGAGGCTATTGATCTGAGTGTTGCCCTTGCTGAGGAAGCTATTCACTTGGGAAAATTCTCTAAGTCTAGTGAAAGCAAGAAGGAAACTCACGTGGAATCCTCGAACGATAACAAGAGAAAGTTTGCGAACTTCAAGAAGAGCATGCGGGCAAACAGTAATGCCAACAAGCGTAGGGATACAAATCCGCCAACAGAGGCCTAGACTGGCGCGACAAACACTGAACCCAAGGGAAAAGGGTATATAGGCACTCTAGCCACGTGTGACATCTGTTAATTTCATCATTCTTGTCGGTGCAGATATGGTAAGTGTGACAACTGTGGAAAGATTGGGCATGCAAAGGATACATGTTGGTATGGTGCGGGACGTGGTAATAGAAACCAAGGAGGAAATAGTAATCAAGGTGGAAACGGAAATTAGTATGGTAACAGAAACCAAGGCGGAAATGGTAATCAGGGAGGAAATAGAAATAGGGGTGGAAACGGAAATCAAGCTGGTAATGGGAACCGTGGAGGAAACAACAACAATAATCAAGGCAGAAATGATAATGGACGTGGCCAAGGATGTTATGGCTACATTGACATGGGGCATTTCAAGAGGGATTGCCATAAGAACAATCAAGCCCGAGGAAGAGTGTACACTATTGGAGCCAGAGAAGCACGCAAGGATCCTAATGTGGTTACGGGTACGTTCCCTATTAACCAACACTATTCATCTGTTCTGTTTGATACTGGTACCGACTTTAGTTTCGTATCTATAGACTTTAAGAATACACTTGGCCTAGTTTCAAGTAAGCTAGACACCCCATATTCTATAGAACTAGCAAATGGAAAGTTAGTAGAAGCAAATGAAGTGATTAAGGGTTGTACACTGGAACTTGGAGAAAGAGAATTCTCTATTGATCTTCTACCCGTTGATTTGGGAAGCTTTGACGTTGTTGGGATGGATTGTTGTCAAACAACTGTGCGGAAATAGTTTGCCACGAGAAGACCATCCGCATTCCGTTAGTGAATGAAGAGACGCTTGTGATTCATGGGGAAAACTAGACGCCCTTACGAATTATCACCTGCATGAAAGAGCAGGAATGTTTACGAAAAGGATGCGTTGCCTTCCTAGCACACATAGTAGATAAGAAAGTTGAGGAGTCGAAGCTTGAAGACATTCCGGTGGTAAAGGATTTTCCTGAAGTCTTCCCCGAAGACTTGCCAGGATTACCTCTGCGGAGACAAGTCGAATTCCATATTGACTTGGTTCCAGGCGCCGCTCCTGTAGCCAAGGCACTGTATCGACTTGCGCAATCCGAAATGCAAGAGTTATCTACGCAACTCCAGGAGTTGTTGGATAAGGGATTCATAAGGCCGAGCTTCTCACCTTGGGGAGCTCTAGTGTTATTTGTCAAGAAGAAGGATGACAGTTTTCGTATGTGTATCGACTACAGGGAATTGAATAAGTTAACCATCAAGAATCGGTATCCCTTGCCGAGGATTGATGACTTGTTCGACCAATTACAAGGTTCTAGCTACTACTCGAAGATCGACTTGAGGTCATGATATCATCAACTGCGAATACAAGAAGAAAGTATCCCGAAAACGGCCTTTAAGACTCGCTATAGACATTATGAGTTCCTGGTCATGCCGTTTGGCTTAACAAACGCACCGGCAGTATTCATGGACCTCATGAATCGGGTGTGCAAGCCATATCTGGATAAGTTTGTGATTGTGTTTATTGATGACATCCTTATATACTCGAAGACCAAGGAAGAACATGAGCAACATCTGCGAGCTATCTTGGAACTTTTGGTGCAATTTCTAGGTCACGTGGTGAATGAGAATGGAATTCATGTTGACCCTTCCAAGATTGAAGCAATCAAGAACTGGGAAGCCCCAAAGACGCCAACTGAGATATGACAATTTCTAGGGTTAGCAGGTTACTATAGACGATTCATTGAGAATTTTTCGAAGATTGCTCAACCATTAACAACCTTAACCCAGAAGGATAAGAGATTCGGTTGGGGTGAAGCACAAGAAATAGCTTTTCAGACATTGAAGGATAAGCTCTGCGACGCACCTATCTTGTCCTTACCTGATGGTAGATGGTTTTGTGGTTTATTGTGATGCTTCTCGACAAGGTCTTGGTTGCGTGTTGATGCAACGAGACAACGTTATCGTGTATGCATCACAACAATTAAAGGTGCATGAGAAGAACTATACAATGTATGACCTTGAGTTAGGAGCTGTGATATTCGCGTTGAAAATTTGGCAACATAACTTGGATGGTACTCGCTGCACGATCTTTACAGATCATTAGAGTTTGCAGCACATTTTTTATCAGAAGGATTTAAACATGAGACAGCGAAGATGGGTGAGATTAAGTATCACCTGGGCAAGGCGAATGTTATAGCAGATGCCTTGAGCCACAAGGAGCGTGCAAAGCCTCTACGGGTGCGAGCCTTAGAGATGACCATACAAACGGATCTCACTACCAAGCTATGTTAAGGCGGAGTACCAAAAACCATCAGGGTTATTGCAACAACCTGAGATTCCCGTATGGAAGTGGGAACAAATCTCGATGGATTTTAATACCAAGCTGCCGAGAACCCAAAGAGGTCATCATATGATTTGGGTAATTATTGATCGACTCACAAAGTCTGCACATTTCTTACCAATCAGTGAGAAAGATAGCACGAAGAAGTTAGCAGAAATATATCTCAAGGAGATTGTGGCATGTCATGGAGTGCTTGTTTCTATCATATCTGACCGAGATGGTCGTTTTGTGTCAAGGATTTGGCAGACGTTTCAGAAAGCTTTTGGATCACAGTTGAACATTAGTGCTGCATTTCACCCTCAGACGGATGGCCAGAGTGAACGAACAATACAGACTTTGGAAGATATGTTACGTGCTTGTGTGATGGACTTTGGTGGAAGTTGGGATACTCACTTGCTTTTCCTACAATAATAGTTATCACATCAGCATTCAGGCCGCCCCGTTTGAAGCTTTATATGGACGTAAGTGTCGGTCCCCGTTGTGTTGGGCGGAGACTGGAGATAAACAGCTTATTGGTCCAGAGTTAGTTCAGGAAACTACAGACAAGATCGTTCAGATATGTGATCTTATCAAAACAGCACGTGATAGACAGAAAAGCTACGCCGACAAGCGGCGGAAACCGTTGGAATTCGAGGTTGGAGATATGGTCTTGCTGAAAGTCTCGCCTTGGAAAGGCGTGGTACGGTTTGGAAAACGTGGAAAGTTAAACCCATGGTACATTGGAGCCTTCGAGATCGTGGAAAGGATCGGAACCGTTGCATACAAGCTAAAGCTTCCAGAGGAACTTAGCAGTGTCCACGACACGTTTCACGTGTCTAATCTCAAGAAGAGTCCTACTCAAGAAACAGTCGTCATTCCCGCAGACGAGATTCACGTCAACGACAAACTCCAATTTACAAAAGAACCTGTTGAGGTTACGGACTGGAAGGTCCACAAAACACGGAGAAGTCGTATTAAACTTGTCAAAGTCCGTTGGAATTCACGTCATGGCCCAGAGTTTACATAGGAACGTGAAGACCAAATCAAGTCAAAGTATCCACATTTGTATCACAACTCCCCTGCAACCGATAACGCAGCTTGAATTTCAGGACAAAATTCTTTTAACGGGGGGGAGAATGTGACAACTGGCACTTTTTCGTGTAATTTCCGTACAAAATAAACAGTAATTTGTACTTTATGACTGTGCATGATTGAACTAATGATATGAATGATTTCCTGTTTACTTTCAAAGACATACAAATACATTACATGTTGAATGATTACTTATCATTATTAAATGCAACCCGGAATAGTTCAATTAGTGCACAAGACGAAACTAGCACAATAATCAGATAAACAAGAAGTACTGACGGGAGTTCAGTACTAAGACAGACATGTTGTTAGAACACAAAATGAGCCCCGGAACCAAGATTTACACTAGAATTCTATGTAGGAAAGTAGGGACTATAAAACTGCCATCCAAGTGAAGATTTAAGCATCAAAAAGTGCCTGAAACACACTCTAATTGCAGAATTCTGCAGAAAAGAGCAAAAATAAGCTTTTTAACACCAAAATATAATGCAGAAATGAGGTTTAAGTGTCCAGAATAACTTGATAAGTGTCGGGAATGAAAACTGTCATAAAAGATATCACATAGCACACTAAACTGCGTAATTTAGCACCTTAACGAACCGGTAACCAAACGAACAACCGAACACTACCCGAAACACCAAAATTTAACTAGAAATATTATTTTAACATCATGAAGCTAGTTATCAACACCAAACACCATATTACATCTTAAAACACCTAAACACATTAACACCTAACTTAAACACTTGAAATGTAACTAATTATGTAACTTAGCATTAAAATCTAACTAGACCCCCCCCCCCTATCTAGAAGACGGTAAACAAGGGTCCCACACCCTTGATTTTCTTTGATTATTTTAATTGATATGTTACTAAGATATTTATAGGATCGTTTTCACGACCAAACGAGTCATTCAGAAGAATTCTAATCAATTCAAAAGGCGGAAACAGATGAATTGACTTGAAAACAGCTTGATTCACTTCTAATTGTCTTGTTTATTGATTTAACAGGTTTACAGATCAATCGACACGTCGGCAGCACTTCGGTACCGGAATCTAATTTCGTTACAAATGATTTCGCATCTAGGGTATTTATAGGAGATCTAATTTCACATGAACCTGTCCAAGCGAAATTAGATACAAGCGAAATTTTATTTCGTGCGAAATCGCTATGTGATTTCGTATGAAATTACCTAAGATACATTTCATGCGAAATACCCATAAATCCTATTTTCTCGAACTACGTGCCCTGATCTAACAATTTTAGTACAAGACTTGATACAAGACGAAGTCGACAGACGTATGCACCAACAGACTCCCCCTCGAATGTTGACGAGTCTTCAGTGTCGAGTCTTCACAATCTTCAGTCTTGATTAGTCTTTGGGCTCTTTTCAAAGTATCTGACAGAGTAAAACAACCTCAATCTTTCCTCTTCTCTTCATCTCCAGGATCTCGACCTGGATATTATCTCACTCTAATTCTCTTGAACAGATTCAGGATCAACCTCTGGCTCTTACAACTTCTTTCTGCTAACCAACTCCCCATTAAATTATGCTAGGATCGCAGTCTGCCTTTGATGTTCCAAGATAGTGACCTGGCTCACACTCTGCTCAAGTATAAACATGACTATCCTTCACGGATTTCTAATCACACAATAAATTTCACAAATTTAAAATTTGACAAATTTATACTCTGTTTACCACTTGATGAATCCAGCTCAAAACGTCAGTTATTAATATAACAATTTTAATTTCAGATGACCACATGTAGGCAACACATTTCAAACACAATCTCCCAAACCTTTTCATCATGTCTAGCACTCGGAATTTTGAAAATCAGCTTTTTAACATCAGTTGTCTAAAATCTTTTTGAATTTTTCAAAATTTATGCTAAAACATTCCGAAAATCTTTTTGGAATTTTTGAAAATTAAAATAGAATGCAATAAAGAAATATTTACAGACAATATTTTTGTGAGTCCATGTAAGAGGATCATATCAGTTTTTGAGACAAATCACCAACACCGTTAAGCTTTAAACATTTTCAGTTCTAAACGATTCACTTAGATTGTCAGTATACTGATCCACTTAAATTTTCACACAAATTTCAACTGTTTCGAGATACGGATTAATGTTTTAAGAACTTAAACTTATTCGCGTGTCCCATCTCAGAATATACTCCCGTATCCAAATCCCAATATTCAGTCTTACAGGTGAGTATACCACAGATGATATCTGTAAAGGGTAAAATGCGAGGGCCATGAGAGCTCAGGCTATTGCTTCCGCAAAATCAGAGAGATGATGGCTTCGATTTAAGGTGTGTTCCCTTTAGAGAATCTTTTCTTCAACAGCACATGATTAGCATTTTGCAATGTTTCATCATTTTTATACTAAGGGTGGTGCTATATTTCAAGCAAGCGTAAAGTATTATATGGGGACTAGGCCATTGCTTCCGCAAAATCAGAAGTCCCTGGATAATACCCCAGATATCACTGAGTATAAAGACCTAGTATCTCAGAAAGAGGGACCTTTCAAACAAGATTTCGGGGGTTACTCATATATCCGAGAGATGTTCCCCGTGATATAAGCAAGTTTGAAATTTAGGTTTATATCTCGTCACAATCTACTAAATGTGTAAAAACCTATTGGCATATCATCAGTGAGGCCGTTTATCACATTTGACTTTCCAAATCTTTAGCATGCTGTGATCATCCACTGATGTACTATCATTTCCTCTTTTCTCAACAAAACTCAATTTTTTTTCTTTTACAATGTTTTTGCCTTTTTTAAATTTTCAAATGTTTTTTGGATTTTCTGAAATTTTTCTTACTCCCACTAAAATTCAAAATCATTTAAAAGAAATTTGAAAACAAACTATACAAGGTAAAGTGACAACCGATATCAAATCACTTCAAATCGCCATCCACTTGGCATAAACAATCAGAACTCCCCCTTACAACAAACTATTTTCCCATTATGATTTCAAAACACTTAAGTTTGTATTAATCAAAAATGGTTTTTCCGGAAAATTAGATTTGTTGATTTTATCAATTGTAAAATTGGGGATTCATTCATCACTTTGTTTTCCAAACATTAATATAATAGTTAACTCAAGTTCAATTTAATGACTTTGATCAACCACATGTAAGATCGCAAATCCATCAAAACCTCTTAACTCATAAATTGAAATACCACTTGCAGGAAAATGCCGATTCCTACTTCACACTTACCAATCTGGAAGTTCCGGCAAGTCCACAACCTGTAGAATTTTCACAATTTTTAAATGTTTCACAAAAATAATTTTTCAAGAATGATGCCGATTCATGCTCCACGATTACCCACTTGGGAGCTCCGGCAAGTCAGAATTTTAGTTAGAAAACTCTGTCACCCAAGCCTGACTAGCCTTGGGTGATTTTGATTCAACTTCATCCCAACCTCCTTTTGATCTGTAAAAATCTTTTGCACTTTTCACTTTCCCATCTACCATCTTTCCAAATATATGTTTGACTTTTCCATTGAAAGCCTTTTCAACATCAAATTCTCCTTTACCAGAGAAGAATTGACCTGAAATCTCAAACCTACCTTTTGATTTCAAATTTTCTGCCCGCAATGGCGGAAAATTTTCATCGTTCAACTCAGGAACGGAATTCTCATTCTTTTTCTCAACAAATGACTCTTCTGATTTTATGGAATCAGATTCATTGTCAGAACTACTCTCAGATTTTACAACCCATCTCTGTTTGTTTAAATCAACTTTTCTTTTGTAAAAATGTTTTGAACTTTCACCAGTTTCGAAAATCGAAATTTCAAACATATTAGTTTTCTTAGCTGTTTGTTTCTTTTTATCAACATGTTTCTTAATCCTTTCAGAGTTAGAATAAACTCCCTGTTTTGTGTTGTTGGACTGTTGGCAGTTCCAAGCAATATGTCCAACCTTGTGACATTTGAAACACGTTCTTCTTTCAACTCTTGGAACAACTTTCTTCATATTCTTTTTCTTTTCAGCAATAAACTCTTGATTTGACTGTCTCCAGAATGGTTTCTTCTGCTCTTCTTCAGAACTTCCACCTGCAACAAATTTTGTTTTTGGTTTATAATTTTTCTCATTTTTATAATTTTCTGAAGAATTAAAACCTAATCCTTTCTTTTTAAAATTACCGTTATGGTTTGGTTTCTTTCGATAACCTGAACCAGAACTGTAACCTTTTTTCTTGTTCAATCTCAGTTGAACTCTTGAAGTGTACTTTTTAGGTTGTTCATGAAGATTTAAATCTTTTATTTCAGAAATATTAATTTCTCTTAATTTGAAAACCTGTTTAATCATTTCAGTTTTAACACTTCTTATTGGAAATTCTTCATCAGAATATAATTTGTCAGAATCATTCAAAGTATATGCTACTTTGACTATTTCATCATTCAAATTAGATTTTGATAACAAAAACTCTTTATTGTAAACCCGTTTAACCGGCGAACTCTGCCTCTTTTCTGATGAACTCGAACTTTCAGATTTAGACTCCGACTTTGACTCTTCATCCATATCCAACACCTGATCGACTACTTTCTTTAACAACTCAGACTCATGATTAGTTTCAGACCCTGTGAATGTGACATCAATATTATCTGGTAACTCATCAATGGTTTCAGACTTTAACTTGATGTTGAGAGCCTTATTTAAACGTTCCTCATTTGGTTTTCTAGGAGAATAACTATTCCAAATCGGGGGCGGACACTTGTTATACTTGACACTCTGTTTCTTACCAGTATCCATTTCTTCCTTCTTTTGTTCTTGAAACGCTTCAAGACCTGCCACAGTAGGATAAACTCTATCAATCAAATAATCACAGGTTGTATAACTCAACAACAATCTTTTGATTCTTTCACTCTCAATCTTTTCAAGTTCCAAATCCTGCTTTAGCTTTGCACAGTCTTCAATATACTCATAGATGACTTTCTGCTTTGTCATTAATGTTGAACTCATCATTGTCATAGCAGCATCAACTTCTCGGTTTGTCTTGTTCAGACCATCAACTGTTCTGTTCAGCACATCATATGATTCTTTTACATACTTTACATCAGACAAAAAATTTTCTTTCATCTTTTCTAATTCAACTATCTTCTTGTCTTTCTCCTCACAATCTTTGCATGATTCCAGATATTTCAGACAAGGTTTAATGACTTCAACTATCTTTTCAATCTCGATAACTTTTTCAATTTCAACATTTTTTTCTACCTCGACTACTTTCTCAACTTCGACGAGTTTCTCAACTTCAACTATTTTTTCAATCTCAACAATTTTCTCTACCACTTTTTCCACTTCAACGATTTTTTCTATCACTTTTTCAATCACTGATTCAACATTTTGTTCTTCAGCTTTCATCTTTATCTTGTCATTAGCTACTCTTATTGCTTCCAGCTCTCTCTTTAATTTGGCAATCTTCTTCTCATTCAGCATCTCAACTTTATCTGCAAAAAACAAATTAAAACTATCAGGATCCAGACCTTTTCTAGCTTTATTAAGATATTCTTCTTCATCATCAGTATCAATATCACTTCCTAAATCTGGAAAAAACTGTATTCTTTTCGAACTAGATTTGACTTCATCTTCTTCCATAATTCTAGCAACAAGACCTGAACCAGGTGGAATGTATTTATCCCAGCTAAATCCCTCTGCAACCTTTTCATCATCTTGGTCAATTATACCATAAAGAGCTCTTTTCTCTTTATCTTCAATGGCACGTGCATGTGCAGTTTGTGGTTGTTGAACAATCTGATGAAAAATTAATTTTTGATAATAATTGTTTTTTCTAGACTGATCTTGTCTACCATTTGCTTCTTTGTTTTTGCACTCATGCTTTAAATGACCTTTTTCTCAACCCCTGACACATGTAACTTTTGATTTGTCAAACCCAATTGGAGATTTAGACAATTCATTAAAGTCATCTCTTCCGGTGATTTGTTGAAATTTTTCTACCCTTCTAACCGCACTAGCCAAACACCATTTGATGTCCATCAACTCAAGTTCTTCAGCATCAATCTGGTCATAATCTTCTTTGGTAAGCATCGGATTTCCAATTTTGCCAGCAATCAAACTTTCATATGATTCCAACATAGCAACGAGTGATGCCATGTGTTGCTTAGCTATTTCTGGAGAAATATTTTGACCATTTTGAATGTTCAAGGTAACATTACACTGCAGATTTGTAGAATTCTGTCATTGAGGACTTGGTGTTATATGATTTGGATCAAAACTTGAATACGAAGACGAAGATCCACCACTTTGAGTCACAGTACTTCCCTTTGTTCCAGAAGAACTATCAGCACTGAAACCAGTTTGTAACTTTGGACTCGGAGTAACTTCAAATTTGTTTCCTCTGTAGTATAAACTGACATCTTGTTGAACATTTGGATTCTTCATGATTGTTGTTTTCTGAATATCCAACTCATGCTCTTCAATCTTCTGAATAAACTGTGCCAGATTCATATTCTCAGATTTTCTCATGTGTTTTAGGATCAACAAATAAGTTCCCCATTTCTGCTGTGGTAATGCATCAGCTTGTTTATCAACCCATTCATCATCATCTTTCTTTATGTCCAATCTTCCCATTTCCAAGACTAGATGACAATATCTATCAATAGTCATTTTTGTTGTTTCGTGGTCAAAAGCTACAAACATGTCAAATGATTTCTTCAATAATGCCTTTTTGTTCTTGATCATATCTGCACTTCCTTTAAACTTTTGAATCAATGCCGTCCAAATTGATCTAGCAATACACTCATGTTGGAGTAAAACAAAGATATATTCTTTAACTGCTTGTTGAAGAATACTGATCATCATTTTTTCACTTGTATACTTCAATTTTTCAATCTCTGAAAAATCACAAAAAGCCTTTTCAAGCCCACGTTCATTTTTCGGTTTCTCGTAATCTTTCTCTAATGAACACCATGCGTCAAACTTATAAGCTTGCACCCAATTCTCAAATCGATTTTGCCATCCTCTAAAATCTTCGATGTACATAAGCTTTGGCGGCTTTTGATAAGTACCCGTCTCATTTTCACTGTACAGAGTTTCAGCAGCCGTGACTGGAGCAACAGGTGTAGCAAACGCATTGTAGAATTCCTCTTCCATGATTTGAAAAAAACTGTTTCACAAATTCACAAAATTCAAACAATATGTAAGTTCACACGAAATAAGATTCCAAACGAAATAACACACTGATGCGAAATCAGTTTGGTGCGGAATAACGATTTGGTGCGAAATATCCTTTTCAAACAAAAATACCACTTTCAAACGAAATCACTTGATACGAAATAGCTATTCAAACGAAATAGCTCCAACTCAAATGAAATTACTAATTTTGTACGAAATTACTAATTTCGTACGAAATTAGTCAAGCGAAATAACACTTTGGAACGAAATAACCTAATTTCGTGTGAAATCAAGTATTTTTCAAGCGAAATAGCAATTTCAAGCGAAATCAATTGCTAATTTCGTGCGAAATACCGCTGACATCATCAAGACCGATCTGTTTTTCAAGCGAAATTACAAATTTTATCAATTTTAGATCGAATTAAAGTCCAATTCTTTCAAGGATTTGTTAAAACACTGTTTCGCACACAATATGTGAAATTCAGACTATTTTAACCGTAAAATTCTGTTTAATTTTGAAAAGAAGGTGTAGAAGTCAGAAATTATGGCTGTTTTGGCAAGAACTCTTCTTCCTGAGCTCTGATACCACTTGTAGGATAGTTTTCACGACCAAACGAGTCGTCCAGAAGAATTCTAATCAATTCAAAAGGCGGAAACAGATGAATTGACTTGAAAACAGCTTGATTCACTTCTAATTGTCTTGTTTATTGATTTAACAGGTTTACAGATCAATCGACACGTCGGCAGCACTTCGGTACCGGAATCTAATTTCGTTACAAATGATTTCGCATCTAGGGTATTTATAGGAGATCTAATTTCGCATAAGCCTATCCAAGCGAAATTAGATACAAGCGAAATTTGATTTCGTGCGAAATCACTATGTGATTTCGTATGAAATTACCTAAGATACATTTCATGCGAAATACCCATAAATCCTATTTTCTCGAACTACGTGCACTGATCTAACAATTCTAGTACAAGACTCGATACAAGACGAAGTCGACAGACGTATGCACCAACAATATTGAACATTAGAACTTAGGGTTAACAAAATGTTGGAAGTAAATTACATATAACCACTAGACTATCATACTTATCATTCTCACCTTCAAACTCACAACAAAACTTCTCTTCTCCCTTACTAAACTCACGGCCAACATACCATCTTCATCATCATCGTTTTTCAAGCCATTTCCAAGTAATCTAAGGTGTTCCTAAGGTGTATCAAGCATAAATAAAGAGGTAGCAAGCAAGAAAACTTGAAGGACCTTCTCAAGGAGTTATTAACCACTTCTTTTCTTCATCATCTTGCATTTTGATCTTCCCTAGCCCTTGTGCTAGTAGTAAGCACTCTTGATCTTGTTTTTACTCTTGATTTTAGTAGTTAAAGTAAGTAGTAACAAGATAATCTAAAGAATCTCATCAAAACAAGAACATGAACATGAACATAAAGCTTGAAATCATGAAAATCTAAGTTGTTAAGTGTATGTAATGAACTTGTTTGTTGATTACTTGTATGTATGGTGTAGATCACCACATGAAGCTTGCTAGATGATGATTTAAAACATGATCTAGCAAGTATGAGGATGGATCTTTAAAAATCTATGATGATCATCCTTTATGTTAAGTGTGAACTTGAAGATGGACTTGATTTTGTATAGGATTATGATTCCTACAAGTTATATGTCTTAAAAGTGTAAGAAATCAAAGATAAAAATTTCAAGAAAACAAAGTCTACACCAAGATTTAACATGATTAGGTTTTAAAAGAAAATAACCATGATTTAGGTGTTAAAATGGAACTAGTAAAGTGTAGAAAACATGAAAAATCCATGGAGATGAATTTTTATAAAAGTGACTTACAAGTTGTAGGATCGTTTTCTGACCCGAACGAGTCGTTCAGAAGAGTTTTTGCTCAATACGAAAGGTGGAAACAGACGTATTGAGGTGATTCAGCTTGCAATACACTTTAAACTGTCTTTTGATTGATATAACAACGTTTTACAGTGAGTCGACACTTCGGCAGCACTTCGGCTCTCAAACCGGAAAGTTAGAACTACTTCAAACGAAATCACAAGGCACCTATTTATAGGCTGGCTTATTTTGCATGAACAGGTTTACACGAAATCACTTTCACACGAAATTCCTATTTCGTGCGAAATACTAAGAGTTGATTTCGTGCGAAATAGCAGTTTGCTATTTCGTGCGAAATACCCTTTTCACCTATATTTGACATTTTTCTCGTACTACATGCCCTGATCTATCTATATACATACAAGACTCGATACAAGACGAAGTCGACAGACGTATGCACCAACAGACTCCCCCTCGGATGTTGACGAAGTCTTCAGTGTCGAGTCTTCAATCTTCAGTCTTCTCAAACTCTTCCAAAGTATCTGACAATGTAAAGCATCCTCAATCTCTGTCTTCTTTTCATCTCCAGGATCTCCACCTGGCTCGTATCTCACTCTAATTCTCTTGATCAGATCTCTTGATTCTTTAAGTTCATCAGCATCAGTAACTAACATGAACTTCAGTTCCAGGATCAGTACTTGGCTCTCATAGAATCAAGATTGTGACCTGGCTTACTTTCTGCTCAGGATCAAGAAACTTGACTAACCTGCACACATCTCTACCCAAAAATAAATTTCACAAATTTACAATTTGACAAATTTATTCTCTGCTTACCACTTGTAGACACAGACTTAAAACATCATTTGCAAGTATTGTACAAAATGATTTAACATTTTTAATCTCAGATGACCACTTGTAAGAAAAACTATTTCAAACACACTTTCCCAAACCTGTCCATTATGTGTAGCACTCGGAATTTTGAAAATCAGCTCTCCAACATCAGTTGTCGAAAATCTTTTTGAATTTTCAAAAAATTATGCTAAAACACAATCTTTTTGGGATTTTCTAAGATTTTCAGTGTGTAAAAATGCAATAAAGAAAAATTTACAAACAATATTTTTGTGAGTTTGTGTAAGAGGATCATATCAGTTTCTGAGACCAAACACTAGCACTGTTAAGCTTTAAACATTTTAAGTTCTAAACGATTCACTTAGATTGTCAGTATACTGATCCACTTAAATTTTCACACAAAGTTCAACTGTTTCGAGATACGAGATTAATGTTTTAGGCACTTGAACTTATTCGCGTGTCCCACCTCAGAATATACTCCCATATCCAGATCTCAATATTCAGTCTTACAGGTGAGTATACCTAGATGATATCTGTAAATGGTTAAATGTGAGGGCCATGAGAGCTCAGGCTATTGCTTTCGCAAAATCAAAGAGATGATGGCTTCGATTTTAGGTGTGTTCCCTTTAGAGAATCTTTTCTTCAACAGCACATGATTAGCATTTTGCAGTGTTTCATCATTTTTTGTACTGAGGGTAATGCTATATTTCAAGCAAGCGAAAAGTATTATACAGGGACTAGGCCATTGCTTCCGCAAAATCAGAAGTCCCGGGATAATACCCCAGATATCACTGAGTATAAAGACCTAGTATCTCAGAAAGAGGGACCTTTCAAACAAGATTTCGGGGGTTACCCATATATCCGAGAGATGTTCCCCACGATATATGTAAGTTTGAAATTTAGGTTTATATCTCGACACAATCTACTAAATGTGTAAAAACCTACTGACACATCATCAGTGAGACCGTTTATCACATTTTAACTTTCCAATTCTTTAGCATGCTGTGATAGTCCACTGATGTACTATCATTTCCTCTTTTCTCAACAAAACTCATTTTTGATTTTATCATGTTTTTGACTTTTTCAGATTTTCTAATATTTTTGGATTTTCTGAAATTTCTTACTCCCCCTAAAATGCAAAAACATTTAAAAGAAATATTTGAAAACAAACTGTACTAACAAAATGACAACTGTTGAGAATTGCTTCAAATCGCCATCCACTTAGCATAAACAATCAGAACTCCCCCTGACAACAAACTATTTTCCCATTATGATTTCAAAACACTTAAGTTTGTTTTAATCAAATGGTTTTTCCGGAAAATTAGTTTTGTTGATTTAATAAAACCACTTGTAGGTTAGGGGATCAATTCATCACCTGGTTCTTTTCATTTTCGTTCTTTTGAAAAAAATAACAGTTTTAAATTCAATCAAACAAATATCACTTGTAGAAAATCAAGTACAAATTAATATCCCTGATTTACCACTTGTAGGTTAAAACCCTTCTCCAACCACTTGAAGATTTACAAACACACAAAATTCAAGAAAATGCCGATACCTGCTCCACACTTACCAACCTGGAAGCTCCGGCAAGTCATACTTTTCACTTATGAAATACAGACATCCAAGCATGACCAAACTTGGATGTAACTTCCTCGGTTTCATTCGGGGTGTAAGTTGCTTTCTTTGTTTCATAAAACTCTTTTACCCCTTTGACATTTCCATCAACCATCTTCCCAAAAATCTTTTTCACATTTCCATTAAAAACCTTTTCGACATCAAATTCTTTCTTCTCAGAATAGAATTGATTCGAAATATCAATCTTTCCAACTTTTTGTTTAAAATTTTCAGCCCGCAATGGTGGAAAATTGACATCATCCATTGGCGTTTCAATTTTTAGCTCAATTGGTGGCTCCTCTGATTTTGACGAATCAGATTCATCGCCAGATTTCACATCAGATTTCTTAACAACCCACTTCTGGTTGTCAAGATTCACTCTTCTCTTGTAAAATCTTTTCGAACATTCACCAACCTCATATGTTGAGTTTTTAAACACTTTGAATTTTTCAGTTGGTGGTTCAGTTTTGTCAACAATTTTCTCTTTGAGTTTAGAAACAACTTCCTGTTTTGTGTTGGTTGCCAATGGACAGTTCTAGGCAATGTGACCAACTCAGGTTCTTGTCTCCTTTCTCTGGTAAGCTCCATTCTTTTCAATCTTTTGTTTTTCTGCAAAGAACTCTTTGTTTGATTGCTTCCAGAATGAGCTCTTTTCTTCTTCTTCTGAACTTGCTCCTGAAACAAATACAGTTTTTGGTTTATAAGTTTTCTCATTTTTATGATTTTTCGGTGGTATAAAACCAAGACCTTTCTTTTTGAAATTACTGTTACGGTTTGGTTTCTTTTGATAACCTGAACCAGAACTGTAACCCTTTTTCTTGTTTAACCTTTGTTGAACTCTTGAGGTGTAAGGTTTAGGTTTTTCAGTAAGATTTGCATCTTTTATTTCAGAAATATTGATTTCTGTTAGTTTAAAAACCTTTTTTTATCATTTCTGGTTTAACACCTCTTATTGGAAATTCCTCATCAGAATATAATTTGTCTGAATCATTTAAAGTATATGCCACTTTAATTGGTTCGTCATTCAAATTAGATTTTGATAACAGAAACTCTTTATTGTAAACCCGTTTGACCGACGACTTTGGACTGTCAACTGATGATGAAATTCAACTTTTGGACTCCGACTTTGACTCTGACTCCTCATCCTTATCCAACACCTGATCGACCACTTTCTTTATTAACTCAGACTCATGATCAGTGTCAGACGATGTGAATGTGACGTCAATGTTTTCTGGTAAATCATCAGTTGTTTCAGACTTTAACTTTATATTGACTGCCTTTTTTACTTGCTCCTCATTTGGTTTTCTGGGAGAATAACCTTCCCAAATCGGAGGCGGACACTTGTTATAATTTGCACTTTGTTTCTTACCAGTATCCTCTTCTTCAGTCTTCTTGTCTTGAAATGCTTCAAAACCTGCAACAGTTGGATAAATTCTATCAATTAGATAATCAGAACTTGAATAACTTTGCAGTAATCGTCTGATTCTTTCATTTTCTATCTTTCAGTCTCCAACTCTTGCTTCAACTTTGCACACTCTTCAATGTAATGATTAATAGCTTTTTGCTTGGTCATCATCACAGCATTCATCATGGTTAAAGCGTCTTCTCTTTCAGAATTTGTCTTTTGTAAACCATTCACTGTTCTATTCAGCACATCATACGATTCTTTAACATAATTGAGATTGAAAAATAAATTTTCTTTCATTTTATCCTGTTCACTCAATTTCTCATCTTTCTCCTCACACTGCTTGCATGACTCCAAACAGTTTAAGCAAGGTTTGATTATTTCAACAATCTTCTCAACTTCGATAATCTTTTCAACTTCAAGTACTTTCTCAACTTCAACTATCCTTTCAGCAACTTCAACTTCCTTTACAGCAAACTCAATTCCTTCATTCTGTTCAGACTTCTCTTCCTGTGCAACAATCTCATTTTTTACTATTTTCTGATTCTTTGCTGCACGTTTCTCCTTCAGCTTTTCCACTCTATCTACAAAATAAAATTGAAAACTTTCAGGAGATAAATGAGTTTTTGCAATATTAATATGCATTTCTTCCTCATCATCACTGTCATCAGTTGATGATTGATCAAATACTTATGTCTGTTCTGAAATATCATCTGAAGAACTAGATTCAACATCTTGATTCTTCTCATCATCAGCAAACACTTTCGTCCATTCTTTCATCAAATCTGGTTCTTGAACTATTTGTGCAATAAGAGCTACTACTTTTGAATCAGGTGGTATGTATTTGTTCCAGCTGAAACCTTCTGCCACTTTTTCATCATCTTGATCAATTATGCCAAAATAAGCTTTCTTATTTGCTTCTTCGATCATTTTAGCATGTGCAGTTTGTCGTTCTTTTTGTTGATAAGGTTGATGAGCAACTTGTTGATATATGGCTTTTCGATAATAATCATTACCACCAACTGGATTCTTTGATCCACTTGCTTCTCGATTTGTACATTCCCTCTTGAAATGTCCTTTCTCCCTGCATAAAAAACAAGTAACTTTAGATTTATCAAAATCCAAAGTAGATACATTTGCATCTAGGAAATCATCTCTTCCTGTAATCATTTTGAATTTTTCAGCTCTTCTCAAAACACTCGCTAAACACCATTTAATGTCCATAAGTTCCATTTCTTCTGCATCTATCTGATTGTAATCCTCTTTTGTCAGCATGGGATTTCCGGTCCTTCCTGCAACCAACCCTTCATATGATTCCAACACTATAGCAAGTAATGACATATGACTTTTAGCCACCTCTTCAGAGAAATTTTGACCATTCTGAAGATGCAACGCAATGTTGCAATGTAAAATTTAACCATTACTGTTGTTTGAACTTTGAAACTGGTGACTTGATGTAGATTCTTTCGGATTAACACTTGGATATGATGAAAATCCACTGCTGCTGTTTGGACTTTGAATAATTGATCCAGATGAGTTTTCTGCACTGAATGCAGTTTGGATTTTTGGACTTGCTTCTACATTCTGAACACTCCCTTTGAAATACATCTTAACATCTTGTTGTGCACTTGGATTGCTCATTCTAGCAATCTTTTGTTGCTCAAGATCTTGTCCTTCAATCTTTTCTATGAACTGAGAAATTGTCAAACCATCTTATTCTCCAGTATTCTTTAATATCATAAAAAATGTACCCCATTCTTTCTGAGGTAAAGCATCAGCTAATTTGTCAACCCATTCCTCACGATCTTTGTTGATATTTAACAATGACATTGACCGTACTAAATGACAATATCTTTCAATCAATTTCTTTGTATCTTCTCCCGGCAAACTTGTAAATAAATCAAATTCTTTCTTTAACAATGATTTTTTACTCTTGATCATCTTCTCACTTCCCTCAAACTTAATTCGAAGTGCTTCCCAAATTGAACATGAAGTATTATCATGTTGAAGCAATATGAATATGTCTTCTTTAATAGCTTGCTGGAGTAAACTAATCATCATCTTTTCTGCTTTGTACATGTCTCGTTCTTTATCCGTAAATTCAAAAATTTTCTTTTCAACTCCCAAATCTGTACGTGGTAGTATATATTTTTTCTCAACACACTCCCAAGATCTCAAATGATTTTCTTGAACCCAGTTTTCAAACCGATCTTTCCAACCATAATACTCCTCAATTCCGATTAGCTTCGGGGGTTTTTGTAAAGTTCCAGTCTCATTTTCCATGTTCATGCTTTGAGCAATGGCAGTAGGAGTACTCGGGGCAGTAGCAAATGCGTTATAAAATTCCTCTTCCATGATTCGGTAAACTTTTTCACAAAACAGTCACTTTCAAATGAAATCAGATTTCAAACGAAATACTTTTGTTGCAAAATAGCACACTGGTACGAAATAGCGTGCAAAAACAACTTCAAACGAAATGAGCTTTCACACGAAATAAGATGCTTTCGTACGAAATAGGTAATTTCGTACAAAATAACAAAATTTTCAAGCGAAATAAAGTGGTTTCGAACGAAATAGGTGATTTCGTGCGAAATACAACACACTTTCAAACGAAATGACAATCTGGTGCGAAATAGGTCTATTTCGTGCGAAATACCAAATGCTATTCCGTGCGAAATACTGCTGATGTCATCATCTCGAACTATTTTAGTCAAAATTGATTAGGTTTTAGTCCAATTTTAGGTCTGAAACTTTCAAGGCTTTGTTAAAACACTGTTTCGAATATAATGAGAGAAAATCAAGCCATTTTAACCGTTAAAACTTGTTTAATTTTGAAAAGAAGGTGTAGAAAACAGAATTTGCAGCTGAATTGGTAAGAACTCTTCCTCCTGAGCTCTGATACCACTTGTAGGATCGTTTTCTGACCCGAACGAGTCGTTCAGAAGAGTTTTTGCTCAATACGAAAGGCGGAAACAGACGTATTGAGGTGATTCAGCTTGCAATACACTTTAAACTGTCTTTTCATTTATATAACAACGTTTTACAGTGAGTCGACACTTCGGCAGCACTTCGGCTCTCAAACCGAAAAGTTAGAATTACTTCAAACGAAATCACAAGGCACCTATTTATAGGCTGGCTTATTTCGCATGAACAGGTTCACACGAAATCACTTTCACATGAAATTCCTATTTCGTGCGAAATACTAAGAGTTGATTTCGTGCGAAATAGCAGTTTGCTATTTCGTGCGAAATACCCTTTTCACCTATATTTGACATTTTTCTCGTACTACGTGCCCTGATCTATCTATATACATACAAGACTCGATACAAGACGAAGTCGACAGACGTATGCACCAACACAAGTTGTGAAGATGGAAATTTTGTAAGAATGAGTTTTATGAAATAAAAACCAAGGATTTAGTGTTAGTTAAACATGTTAAACATCATGTTAAAATACTACACGGTTTTAGAAACTTTGTGTTCATACCATATTGTGAAAATGCATGATTAAGGCTTATGGTAAGTTGTAGATTGATTGTTGATGATTGATGATGAATTTTTGAAAAGAAAATGATATGCTAATAAGCATGGAAACCTCCATTTTCAAAGGAAACTATGGCAAAATTTTTGTAAAAATTCAACACTTAGAAAAATATTTTTAAACAAGTGTTTACAAGTAATTTTTTATTATGGTTTTAATGTAAAAATTTGCCATAATTTTTTTATAAAAATTATAAGTATTGGAGGTTTATTTTTGATAATAAAAATGACTAAGTATATATTTAGGAAAATATATATATAGAAGTCACAAAAAATATGTGCTACATGTATATTGCTTGTATTAGTTATACTAAAGATTAGGAACCATGAAAATAATATATCACACCAAAATACTAAAAATTGTAACATGAAATATTACCAAAATCACAAGAAAATAAATATATATTTTATACCCAAATATTGGACAAATCGGACAACGGACATTTGGACTATATATATATATATATATATATATATATATATATATATATATATATATATATATATATATATTCCAAAAATAAATTCGTAACTCGACAAATGTGACAAACGATATTTTTGAAACTGAAGAAACGGCAAAATATGAATTTTTACAACTATTATAAAATATATCACATTTTGTCAAAGTAGAAAATATATTATTTTTGAAGTGGGAGAAAATATATATTTTCAAAAACAACACAAAAATATATTATTTTGGTGAAAACTAAAAATATATATTTTTCTAAGTTTAATCTTAAAAATATATTATTTTTAAGATATATATGGAATGATACATATTTTTGCCAAATAAATTTATAAATATTTTTTCTATAAAAATTCTCTTAAAATATGTATATTTTAAGAATATAAAGTTGGTGGTTTTTAATTGTACAAAAATAATATTCCGGAAAATTATACATAAATTAAGTATAAAACACTTAATGAATACAAGAAAATACGTATTCTTATACGTATAAATACATACCTGAATACACTATCAATACTTGGCAAAATACGCAAATACAAATATACCTATACTTGGAAAATATATATGTGAGAAACACATGAAAAATCAAGTTAAAAATAAAATTATTTTTAACGATATTCCAAATAATTGGATTGGAATAGTTTAAGTTAAAATATCCTTATTTTAACTAATAATTATATAATTTAAAATTATATAATGTACATCAAGCGTATAACTCAAAGTATACTAAATTCCAAAATAAGTCTTAATAAATAAATAAGACTAAGAGTCGTTACATGACCTAAACGTCTAATAAAACATAGCACGTGTGTAGGTAGTAGAACGACCCGTGACGAGGAACTTTGAGTTTACGAGACAGCTGACGCAAACTTGTGAGTTCATGTCCCCCTTTTCTTTTAATTGTTTTCGGATTTATAACTTTCGGAGGTGGAATACATGTTACAAATATTTCAAGTGGTGTGGTTTGGCTAAGGAATGGACTGTTAGATCATGTGAATGGGTAGGCGCAAACTTAAAACCATTAATATTTGTTTAAAGACCGAGGGGCATGAGTGGTAGATCTATCTGGGTGTTGCGAGCCCCACACATGGGTCTTTGTGTGGCCGAATGTGGTGACTATGTCGTTCCAGCCGGGTGGACCGGTACAAAATCTGCTAGGTTTGAGCCTTCCTACGCCATTGCACACATATTAATGTCCTTGCAAAACATTAATTGATCTGTTCATAGACGCTTTACATACCGGTTATCAAAGGAATACTTTCAAATGATTACAAGTTTATACAAACACATGAACTCGCTCAACTTTTGTTGATGTTTTCAAATTACATGTATTTCAGGAAACTAAATGGATCTGGTGGCGTTGAGAAAGTTTTCAAGAAGTAATTTCAAGATTAGATGTCATCCTATTTGGAAGGGTTTGATTTGTATATCTTATCTTGGATAAGATATATGAAGCAAAGCCTTGGTTTAAAAGTCTTTTGTTTAAAGTCCTTTTATGGAACTTATTACTACTATGGATGGTTGTAACTTAACTTGAACAACTTATGTTTGTATTATTTTTAAAACTTATGAATGGATGAACATCATTTTTAGTTATATAGTTGTTTATTATAATTGAATGCAATGATATTGATCAAGTCACACATACACGCTTCCGCAAAAGTTAGGGTGTGACAAACTCAAGTTTGAAAATGTCAATCTTATTGACAATCTGAAGTTCAATCTCCTTAGTGACTCACAAATGAGTCACAAAGGCTATGGGTCATTCTATACTAAGGAGAGTTGAAAGATTGTTGGGCCAGAAATGGTGAAAAAGATTGAAGAAATAATAGCCAAGGGAAAAACACAGCTTGTTGCTCAAAGGAGTGGCAATGTGTATGTAGTTGATTTGTCAAAAGAGAGCCCAATGACTGATGCTTGTCTGTTCTCAGCTGCCTCTAACAAAGAGACAGAATTATGGCACAGAAGACTTGGGCACACAAATCTCAAGACTATCCCTACTTTACCAAAACAAGGCCTTGTAAGAGGTCTTCCACAAAAATCGTTTACTTGTTCTGAGTATTGTGTTTCCTGTATAAAAGGTAAACAGCATAAAAGCTCATACAAGTACATTGAAGAGTCCAAAACAACCAAGTGTTAGCAAATGTTGCACGTGGATTTGTTTGGCCAAGTAAAAATCATGAGTTTAAGAAAGAAAAGATATAGTTTGGTTGTTGTAGATGATTTTTCTAGGTTTACATGGACTAACTTTTTACATTCTAAAGATGAGACTGCAGGCATTTTGTAAGACTTTGTCAAACAGGTTGAAAAGCAATTTGACCTTCCAGTAAAAATCTTTAGAAGTGATAATGGAACAGAATTTAGAAACAAGGAGTTGGATGCTTTCTGTTTGTCAAAAGGGATTGTAGGGCAGTACAACATCCCAAGAACACCAGAACAAAATGCAAATGTTTTTTTTTTTTTTTGTCAAAAAAGCCCCAATCATATTTAACATCAATTAGTAACAAAACTATTATGGCAAACTATGCACATGTGCATAACTTTTTTTTTTAAATGCAAATGTTATTCACAGAAGCCAACCTCCAAAACAGAGGCGGCCGAACCAACCACTACAGCAAAACGAAAAACAACAACTCAACACAAGAACCTAAAGACCAAAAACTAGCAGCTACCTTATATCGAACCTACACCATTTTTCCCAACTCACGGACCTATTTTTGGACCGATTCTTATACCATAAAAAACCGATGGACTTAATATTACGGATAATCTCTCCAGGAACCTTTTATTATTCCTGGCTAACCATATACACCAACTTGTCACAAACATAATGCCATGAAAAGCTTCTTTCACTTCTCTATCTAGATTGCAAAACTCAGAGGCAATTACGATATCTTTAGCCGAAAACAGAATAAAAGGACTCACCTTGCACCACTGACTGATGTGATACCAAACAGTCGACGCTACCCTACACGAACAAAGAAGGTGTTCAGCTATTTCATCGCCATCTTCACACAGACAACATTTCACGTCTCCGCCCCAACAGTTTCGATCCCGGGGTGCAGTTAGCGTGGTAATACGATCTAAAACCGCTCTCCAAACAAAAATATTGCATATTTCCGGGACCCATTTCACAACGTGCCTGCTGCTGAAATCGGAGCCGGTATACAGGAAGTTCTTGACAGCATTGACTGAAAATCAGATTCATTACCTCCCAACCATTCCCAACCATCTTTTCCATCAGACAAAGTGACATTATCGAGGAGTCCGATCAACTCGTGTCATTCCAGTAATTCTTCGGCAGAGCGTGGGCTTCTCAACAAATTCCAAGCCCCCATAAAGTTTATATTATCCTGATTGTACCGGTCCGCCACCATTCATAGTTTCTCTTGTTCCATTCTAAATATATTTGGGAATCGGGTTTTGTGCATAATTATGCACATGTGCTATGCTAACATGACTGGCCTTGTTAGCATATTATGGCAAACTATGCACATGTGCATAGCTGTATATCACACAATGCTACCTTATTATCATATTCAACCATGAGTTAAAGGTTCATATAACTGCATAATATAATTGATTCCATACCAATATAACTGCATAACTGTATGTCATAACAAAAAACAACACCAAAATAACAATACATACAAATTATATATCATTTATGAATAAATAATTGAGATTAGTATTCAAATTAATGTGCATATTAACCAACTACGACAATTTATGCACACGTGCATAACTATATAAAAAACAAAATCACCTTATTATACTAATTTATTAAGTGAATCCTATTCAAATTTATGTACATGTTAACATACTATTACGTTTTATGCACATGTGCATAAATATGTATCACACACCTCATTGTCTTATTCAGTGTAATCGTAATTTGTCAAACTTTGCACATGTGCATAACTGTGTAGAACATAAAATTAGTTTATTATCCTGTTCCGTATAAACCTATTCTGTATAAGCCTATTATGTCGTGTTAATGCACATGTGCATTAACTGTATAGATCATAAAATTATCTTATTATCCTTCTGTATAAGCCTATTCTGTCGTGTTAATGCACATGTGCATTAACACCACATAACTTGTCGACAGTCATAATTCAGTAGTAAAAAACCCTATCATTTACCAAATCAACTTCCGTGTTGCCAATCATATCCAACATTATGCATATAACATCATTCCTTAATAAAAAAAAATACATAAAACAACACATCAGTACCACATTACACATAGTTCATCACAACATTAGCCCTTTTGTTCACTCAAAAATCATATATATACCACGATTTTCAGTAATTCATTTATGAAACAACTGTTTAAATGTAATAACCATATAATAACATGTCTAAATCGACGGTTGATAGTTGTTTTATCATATACGACTACAAAACAAGCTGTATGAACTTACAAATTCACGGAACGGTGCAACAGAGGATCGATACCGTCGTAGTGACACACTCATTGAATCATCTATTCTTATAATCACCGGATGAATTTTGGGAACTAACCTCGATTATATGACGAAATATGAAATATCTGCTGGTAAAATCTCAAATCTGAGATACAACCTCAATCCAGATGCTTCGATATGGTGAACTGGTGATGGTGATGGTGAAGTGATGATGTATTCGGGGCGATGATGTAAACGATTGTAATCGATGAATTGTTGAGAGAATCAGGTTGAGAAATGTTGAGATATTTGGATGTAATCACAGTTCAGATGATAGTGGACGTGAAAGTTTTGATTAAATGTAATTTAATTTATGTTGAAGTCCGATGGTAAAGGGAATCCAGGTAAGCGGGTTTTTAAAAGATGTTTGGTATTTACAAAATTGCCCCATGTTCACATTGGTTCTCGCGGTTCTCGCAATAAAGGTGGTTCTCGCATGAAGCCTACCATATATATATATTTATGCTTTAAAAATTTGATTTTATTTTTAACTCCAAAACCACTCATCCCACTCTCGAAATACCACCTATACTATTTGACCTCCATGTTTGCAATACATTGTTCTCAAAATTATAGATTAAGAATGAAACAAGAGAGGGGGGACGAAAACTGGTCATCTGCTCCGGTGAGGCTCTGACCTTCATCGACGGTGGTACTAACGCCTAGGTCTCGAAGTCATGGCGTAGTGATGCTTCTCAGCCACAACCAACAATAGCTCAAGGTGGTTTCAAGCTGTATATGATTACAACCAACAGTGGCGGAACTAAGCAGTCCAAGGGTAGCGGCACAGTGATGGCAGTTATGGCAGCCTGGTTTGGTTCTAATGGTACAATCCAACGGGTGGGGGAAATCCCCGTGCCCCCCAATCACGCCGGCCTTTGGTGGTGGTCACGGGTAGCGCCCAGACCACATGGCTCCTTCCACACCCCATAATTAGGGGTGTTCAAGATCGGATTATCCGGTTTTCGGATATCCAAAAATCGGATATCCCAAAATTTTGGATAATGAATATTGATATCCGAAACCGTATCCGAAATTTCGGATATTTTCGGATACGGATTTGGATATCCAACGGATATCCGAATTTATAAAAAAAAATAAAAAAAATTTGTTTCATGCATAGATTAAAACTAAACGTATATTCGATTTTCCAAATTTCCAACATTGAAAACTAAAAAGATTCATAAAAAAACATCCGAATCCGATTATTTACTATTTGTTACTATATTTCAAACTAAATATAATGCTCATATACTATATATATTTATAAAAAAATAGTTTTTGGATATCGGATAATCGGATTATCCGAAAATTTTGAAATTCATATTCGAATCCGAAAATTCGGATTATCCAGTTTTCGGATATTTCGGATTCGGTTTCGAATATGAATTTTTTTGAACACCCCTACGCATAACGCCTTATAACAATTTGCCTAAATAAATAAAAAAGTAATGTTACTTATTTGTTGGAGTCGCAACATATAACCGGGTAAATATAATATACAAATAATATCAACATAACAAAGGTCATATTGGGAGAGGGTCTGTAGATTAGATTGTATAGCACATAGTCTCATTGTTTATATCAATAATCAATCCAATGTTTCTTGTCTTGCAACTTGCCATGAAAGGGACATCAAACTCCAAAAAAAACACAGGATTGCAGCACATATTTGACCACCCTCTAAAGTGATGATAACTACATAATTAGTAATTAAGCAATAAATCATTGTTTATTGTTCTTAAGCACATGTGAGAAAACAATGATTGATCGATCACTTGCAACCTTTTTAATAATGTTTAACCTTTTGAATCATGTTCAAGCTTTATAAGAAATTTAGAGTAAATTACTCGAATCTTTCTTGTTTCCTAAGATAATATTGCAAGACTGCTCACTGCTTTAACTTTTCAGAATTACATTGTGTAGAGCTTGGTTCTAAATTTCTCTCTCTTACCCTCTCACAATAAGCAATATTTAAGAGATATTTTTAAGGTGCCATATAGCATCTTCTCATAAATTTCTCTCTCTTGCCCTCTCACAAACAAAATACCTATCAAATATTTATCTTCTCTCTCCTCTCTCCTACATCACACTCACATATCTTTCTTTACTCCATTTTTTCTCACATACATGATACACCACTACACTATCTCTCCTCCACCTCACACCCTCTCTCCTTCAAATCACACCCCCTCTCCTTAAAAACACCAAAAAAATGTCTCTATTGTGGATGCTCTAATATATGACTTTTACTCACTAAATGCAAAAACTACATATTTATAAAACGCATTGCTTAATCACTGATTGTGTTAACCACATACATAACACAATATCAACTATATATATTCTTTTATATAAGTCAACAGGGCCGGCTCTTGGGCCGGCCAACCCGTGCCGTTGCCCGAGACCCAAATTTTTCAAAGGGTCCGAAAGTTTTTATAAGATTTTATATATAGATTGAATATATATTTAGTATATGCATCCATTTATTATGCAAAAAAAAAATGTTTGTGGTGGAGTGGAAAAAAACATCTTAAGTTAATATAGAGGTCTAAAGTTCAAGTGTGGCTCTATCATTAAGGTTTTATTTTTTTACTTCATTTCCGTTTTAACCACAATTTTAGGCCTAATTCTTTTTGTTGTCCGGGGCCTAAATTTTTTTGAGAGTTCTCGGGGACGGCTTTTTAAGCCAAAAGGGAAATTGGAGACATGGTCCCAATGAAAATCCTTCTCCAGTTTGTTAGATATTCTCATATTCATATTCATTGAATCTGAATGTAGAAGACATTGCTTCAAAAATTGTTTTTAACTTAGGTCATTGACTGGAATTGAAAATTGGACCCTAGTCATTTTAAAATAGAAAAATTTAAAATCAAGATTTTAAGGGTTATGTATTTTGTTATTTTGTATCTGTAGTCAGATCATTACACATTTGTTTTCTTTTTTAACGGCAAGGATATTATATTGATAAAAAAACAGTAATAACCCTCTAGCAAGGCAATTATATTACATATTTGTTAAAACTGAAAAAAAAATCGACTCTGCGTGGGTAATTAAGTGTTCGTTTTATGGATTATAATGGAATTAGAATTGGAATTCGCGCAGGAATTGAAATTTGAGTTGTAATTTAGGTGTGTTTATTTTGCAAAATGGAATAGAATTTGGATGGAATTAGAATGTAGATTCCTTTCCTTATGTTGTTCAATTCAAATTCATTTTCTTCTTGAAACCAACAAAATAAGGAGTGAAATCAACATTCCAATTCCCTCAAGATTCCATTCCATTCCATTCTGTGAAACGAACATTCACGGAATGGAATGCAATTAAATTTTGATGGAACTGGAATCTTGATTCTGTTTCTTATTTTGTTGGTTTCAACAAAAAAATGAATTGGACGCTACCTCGTTTCATGGATTGTAATGGAATTGGAATTGAAATTTGCGCAAGAATTGAAATTTCATTTAGAATTTAGGTGTGTTTATTTCAGAAAATGGAATGAGATCTCGATGGAATTGGAATATAGATTCTCTTTCTTATGATATTGTTTCATTCCAATTCATATTTTTGTTGAAACCAACAAAATAAGAAACGGAATCAAGATTTCAATTCCATCGAAATTCCATTTCATTCCGTGAAACGAACGCTTGGATATCATGATTTCTACACTCGTCTCGGAAAAACTTCAAACATATTGTTTGTTGTCTTATTAATGTTTTTTTTTTTTCAGACTCTTTATAGTTTCATTTATACAAGGGGGAAATACGAGAACCTCCCGAATGGGAACCTATCATCTCGCACTTGTTTTATGCAGACGATGCCCTCTTCGTTTGGTCATGTTCGGAAAGATATATTATGAATTTGAATCGAATCCTTTTGGCATGTTGGTGTATTCGGAAAAGTTTGAACAAACTCGTTTTTATTTTGGCATGTTAGTGTATCTGGAGAAGTTGGAATAGTCTAGTCTGTTATTCTTTTGGCATGTTGGTGTATCTGGAGAAGTTGGAACAAGCTCGCTTTTATTTTTAGAAAAAGGTGTCTTAATCACCAACCATATCGAGGAGACACAATCTTTTGCGTTTTTTAGGGTGAAAAATAGGTCCAAAATGCAAGATTTTGAAAATAGGTACAAAATGCAAGATTTTGAGTAGGATAATTGGTATAATTTTAATTTCATGGATATTTTGTTATGTCCTGCTAGGGTTCCTTGTATCTAGCTCTTGGCTAGTGTTGTTTCCCCTTTTTAATATATTTTTTTTTGCTACCATTCAAGAAATGTATTTGGTGAACTTTTATTTTAGTAGAAGGTTGAAACGGATAGGGTGCCAACGGCTAAGGCTCTTATGAAACGAAATATAGACATTGGCGATCCTGCGTGCCCATTATGTAATTCGGAGGAAGAAACAACTGATCATGTTTTCGTGGCGTGTTTCGTTGCATCGACGGTTTGGAATGGTTTAAGTTCTTGGTGCAATATTCCTAACATTATGCATTTTCTCTTAAAGACCTCCTTTCCATTCACAAAGATCTCAAAGTTTCGGACAAGAAGATAAAAGCAGTCCACGGCATAATTATTATAACGTGTTGGAGTCTTTGGCGAGCGAGGAATAACTTCAAATTTTCGAACTCCTCGGTCAAAATTGAAGGCATAATTAGCGAGATTAAGGCTTTGAGTTTCCTTTTGTTTTCCACTAGATCTAAGTATAAAGGGATAGATTGGAACGAATGGGTTTCTTTTGTGAATATGTAATTTTCTGTATGTAGTTTTTGTCGGCCCGGCTTGGGTCGACATTTTCGTTTTAATGAAGTTTACCTTTCAAAAAAAATGTAGAAGGTTGACCAACAATGCCCATTTTTGAAAATTCCCCCTAAGCTTACACGACTCACAAGTTAAATACCAAGCAAAGGTTAATTATGCATTGGTTTTCCGATTACGATAGAAAAGAAACGTTTGTGAAAAACAATGTTTTCACGGTCGGACAGAACGTTGAACTGATCTCCTTATGGTCCACTGGTCGGGCCTCTCGGCCTGGATGTAAGAACCGGATGGCGCCATAATATTATAAAAAATAAGTAGGGAAAAATTCGAGAAATTAAAAAAAAAATTCTAGTTTGACCCCTTAAAATTCGGGTTCAACCGGCCGGTTTTCCTGTCCGACCACTGGTTTTCCGGCCCGACCTCTAGTTCGCATCGAATCGGCTCTAATTAACACCCTAGCCCGGACCGGTTAAGGCCCCGGTTCCCAGTCAAACCGATCTGGTCCAGGTTTCAAAACCTAGGTTAAACATATAACTATATAAACACCACAATAGTACAATTAATCTTCAATCCGGTGTTTGTTGTAATGATGGGGACATCTACACCCCCCTAATTACTTTTTTCATCCCCCTCCTCTCACATACTTACAGGTGGGGCCTGCGTGGGCCCGACAGTTTTCCTCTCACAAGGGGGGGTATAATCATGAATGAGGGGGGGTGTGTATAGAATGAGCCTACTTAAAGAACCCCTTGGTTAGCTGTGTATATTGACCTGACCACCTTCCAATGTTATGATAGCTACATAATTAGTTATTATATTATCAATATTTGTTTATCGTTATTAAACACATGTGAGAAATTAACCATTCAATTGCAACTTTTTTTCCAATAAAGTTTGATCTCTATATGATTTTGAGTCCGTTTAGAGTAAATACACTAATTGATCCTGTGTTGTAAAATGGTTCCTAAATTTTTAGAAGTTACATCTATGGCCGTATGTGTAAAGTTGAGTTTTTTCCTATTTACAAAAATTATTTACCATTTTGGGTACTTTTAAAAATATTTACCTAAATAGGTACTTTTGTTTATCTTTTTTTAATTCTTTTTTGCATTGTTTGTCTCTCTCCTAATCTAATTGGTTAAATCCTAAATTAATGGTAGCATTTTTATTTAATAAACTGACTTTTTATAAATTATTATATTTTTTTTATCTTACGTTTTTTAGTTATAATTAATATATGTCTGTTTTTAATTTGTAATAAAAATACTTTAAGTTTAAAAGTAAAAATTTATGTATTTAGCTTGGCTTTTTATTCTAAGAATAAAAACTTATTTAGTCATTACTTATTAACAGAGTCGAACAACAATTGAGAACAAAATACACAAAATAGTAAAGAGAACAAGATTACTCTCTTAATAAATTGAGAGAATGATTAAATTAGTTTTTTTATTACTAAAATAAAAGCCAAACTACATATATTTAACTTAAAGGTATTTTTATTACGAATTAAAAATTACAAAACCGAGATATATTAATTGAAAAACACAATTACGTTGAACATCAATTTACAAAAACGTATGATAGAAAAATACCCATTTAGGTAAATACTTTTCAAAATACCCAAAATGGTAAATATTTTTTGTAAGTACACTAATTTGAGAAAAAACTCGTGTAAAGTTTGGTTCTAACTTTTCATACCGCTCTTAATCACTAAATTTAGGGGTGTCAACTTCCACACAATAGGGAAATAATCAGGTTATAGTTAACCCTATCAATAAACTAGTCATGTTTCTTTTTCATTAAACATCTGTTGTTTGGATTTGACATTTTTAATTATATGAAACGTGTTTGGGTTGATCGGTTTAATACGTTTAACTAAACAGGTTGATCCGTCAACTTATTTAATTAAACAGGTCGACCTGCCAAGTCCCATTTACCTGCGACCTGTGTTACTCATTTATTATAACTCAGTAACACGATTAACATGTTTGTAACTTAATTATGTCGTGTCTGACATGTTTAAATAAATAAGTTAAAAGAGATTATGTTCATATTACACCATTCTAAATATATTCAGGCTAGGGTTTTGATTTTTACATGAATAAATATACAACAATTCAACCCCAACCCATCAAATTGACACCCCCATGCTATGACAATAAAATATATTAAACACCAAGACCCAATAGGCCTGGTCTATTCGCACACGGCATTAGTCTTTTTGCACACTCGAAGCGCCCCGCTTTGGCCATAGCGGGGCGCTTTGGCCAAGGTCAACAGACAAGGACTGAGGTTGCAGGGCTGGCCCCGCAGTAGGCAGTATAGAAAGAAAAGGTCACTGAGGTTGACCTTCTCCCTGCTGGCACCCCGCGGCACGATAGTTGCCGCGATAACATGCTGCAAGTATCGGAACAAGGGGTCTCTAATGGAGGTGGCCTTTTGCCAGGATTTCCCAAAGGGTCTAATGGAAATGGACCTCCAGAAACTGATAAGCGTCTGCCTGTCCATCATCGTAACCGCCTGCGTATATAAATCAGTATCAAGCTCGGCCTCTGTGTACAAACCTGTATAAACAAATAATATTAAATAAACAAATGATATTAAATAAACAAATAACATTAAATAAACAAATGATATTAAATATAAAATAATAAATAATATTATTTAAACAAACCTGTATGCACAACAAACTGCCGCACACTCATCTGAAACTCCTGACCGGCGAGACGGAATGTAACCTCGTGGACTGGAAAATCCGGGTCCTCCACGTAATCCGCCGGATGCGGCGCGTATGTAAACGTGGAAAGAAACTCCCACGTAACCTCAGGGTACGAGTCCTCCATCGCTAACTCAAATAGGCGCGACCAAGGAGTATCTAGTCCAACTATCTGACGCGTCCGCGCGGCCTCTCCCAAATCCTCCAGCAGGCCCCAATCTATCCCTACATGCTCCCCAATGGGGATGGCGCGCAACCTCGCGCATCTCCTCCTCGCCCGTGACCCCGCCGGAAACTGCAGGTACGGACATGCCGGCTCTCCCTGCTCTCCCTGCTCTCCCTCATCTCCCACCTCTCCCTCAACCTCCATATGCTCAATCTCATCATCCGAGGAATCCATCCCTGCACGTTGAAATAAACAAATAATATTAAATATAAAATAATAAACAAATAATATTAATTATAAATAATAAACAAATAATATTAATTATAAATAATAAACAAATAATATTAAATATAAAAGAATAAACAAATAATATTATTTATAAAATTTAAATAATAAACAAATATTATTAAATTTAAATAATAAACAAATAATATTAAATATAAAATAATAAACAAATAATATTATTTATAAATATAAAATAATAAACAAATAATATTATTTATAAAATTTAAATAATAAACAAATAATATTATTTATAAAATTTAAATATTAAACAAATAATATTAAATATAATTTAAATATTAAACAAACAATATTAAACAAATAATATTAAACAAATAATATTAAAAAAAAATAAACATGAACCAAAGCGCCGCGCTTTGGCCTCGGCGCGGCGCTTTGGTTCTTCGTGATGAAGAACAGCCCCCCCCCCCCAATCGATCCAAACGCCCAAATCAAACAAATATCAAACATTTACAGTTAAAGAAAACGACTAAGGGTGTTCGATTTACCTTTTTAGCGGTCGAAAGATTGAAAACGAAGATATCCGGATCGAAGTGTGTGTAATCGCACCTTGTGTGTGTGTTTTGTGTGTTGTGTTGAAGTGGGGGAGAAGCTGCCCCGCTTCAGGTATAGCGAGGGACCAAAGCGTCCCGCTTTGGCCATAGCGGGGCGCTTCAAGGGTAAAGCGGGGCGCTTTGGTCATAGCGGGGCGTTTAAGGCCTTTTTTTATTTTTTTTAAATTGTTTTTAATTCACAAACGCGTCGATAATAGTCTAAATTTTACGTTTTTTCCATTATACTTCATTTTTTATTATATATGGACTATACTGCAAGTTTCGGATCAAATCGGTTACGTGTGATGTCTTATTCCGTTATATCGTATCATTTTGGTTTGAAACCACAAGTACTCCTGTGAGAGGTGTTATGTGTATCAGCCGCCTACCGCACATGAACATGACGTATTTTTTCATTAATTGTAGTATTATGATGTATATGGTCATTTTGGGTCGTATAAGTGCGTATTGAATCTGATTGGGTCGTGTCGGTGACATTCGGTTTTTAACGTGATGTAACGCATATATTGAACAAGCACAAACGTGATTATTATTAAACACATTTAACCTACATCGTGAACATATGGGGTTACATTAAGGTCAGGGGCACGATACATAAGCATTTCGTACGCGTTGATCTGATCCCTGTACAATGTATGCCAGGCTGCTGCCCGATCTGTTCTGTGTGCTGTCCAGAGTGGGTTTGGGGGAGGCATTGGATAACAACCTCTAAGCTCTACATGTATGAAATGCCCATGGTCGACGAACACAACCGCAACCACCAGGTGAGGTTCCTCAGCTTCGTTTGGCCCGCCCAGCAGAGGGAAAATTGTACAGCTCCCACGCATGTCGAAGCTGTGAACAATCACACCGTATCGTTGGGCAATAAGAAACCCCGTCTCAGGCATCGTCATGTAATTTTCGATATCTGCTCGTCCCACCCCCTTGAAATTGATCCGTCTAAGCAGCGCATCATAATGTCCTATGTTTTCCGGATCGAAAAACTGCCTCCAAAGCGATTCGTTCCTACGTAACTCCTTTATAAGTTGTTTCCGGATCATCAAATATGAATTCTGTTTCACTCCTAACCCAACAGCCACCGATCGAAACCCACAATGACCATCTGGTTTCACGTCCTTTATTCTAACGATGTATGGATGGATCACTTCGGGAATCTGAGATGC
Organism: Helianthus tuberosus; assembly: GCA_030545235.1. NCBI lineage: Eukaryota > Viridiplantae > Streptophyta > Magnoliopsida > Asterales > Asteraceae > Helianthus > Helianthus tuberosus. The sequence continues at coordinate 170,788,097 of CM060406.1, forward strand.
GTAGTGGCGGATCGCTATATCCGTCTTAGGACCGAGCTTGATCATCGGGAAATCAGGGTGCAGGTTGATCGGTTTGGTATTCTTTTGTCTTCTAGAATCTTCGAGTGATATGTACGAGCTGTGACGGGGAAGATCATCTGAGGCCTCGACCCAAGTTTCTTCCGACGGAATGTACGAGCTTTTTCTAGCGGCTTCAACCTTTCTTTCTTCCTGCGTTTTCAATGTTGGGCGACCACGAGTTTTCTTCAGAACAGCAGGAGGTTTTTTGTTATTGTTCCCTGGATTGAGGATTTGCTGAAACTTTTCAAAGAAGCTCCTTTTCACCTGAGGGGGTGTTGGATCGATCTTTTGTTTCAATTTTTCAAATTCTGCGTCTACATCGATATCCTCTATGTTTTTCTTTGCAGGCTTGAAGTCAAGCTTCTTCCAGAACACGTCTATGTGTGTGATACGGATTTGCTGACCTGTGGACGAAAACAAATTAGGTGGCAGAATCATAACGAGAAAGGTCAAAGATATTAATTACCATGATTTTCCAACTTTTCCAAACGACAGGCACATGGCAAACCACAGCTGGTAAAAAGTTGGCAACCACAGCTTGCACCGTAGGCTCTCAACCCGTCTTCCTTACGTTTTAGTTCCCTACTCAAAAGCTCAATCGCATATATTGAAACCTTTCTGAGAATATATGCAAGCATGGGCTGCTTCTTGTGGTGCGTCATCACTTTTCGGAGGCTTGTTTCAAAGCTACTACTAATCTCGGTGTATTGTCTATCAACAACATGATCAACATACAGTACAAGTTTATCCAGTGTGTTGCGATGACTTGGAAAGTGACTTTTTAGTGTTGCATGCATGCCCTCAACCCTGTTGGTCGTAGTTTGGTGAAAGTTGATAGTTTTGTTAATCCAGCATGATACAAACTTTTCACGGTACGGATCCAACCAGGATTTCTTCATATAATCAAAAACCTCTAAAATTAAAAAAAACGTAAATAGTCAGTTTTTCTTATTATATAAAATTTGAACATAATTATGTAAGAAATACCTACGTTCACGGTCATCTTCTTTCAGCTGTGCTTCAAGGTTTTCCAAGTTATAGCTGTATATTTCCTCGGTCGTAGAGTCGCACAATAACCAAAAACTACGTACGAATTCTTTCCATTCCTTGTCAGAGAATTTCTTCTTGCTGTTCTTATTAATATTTTGTTGAATATGGAACCGACAAAGATACTTATGCGCTTTTGGAAAAACTTGTTCACACGCGTTCATTAGCGCAAAATCCCTGTCTGTTAAAATCACGCGCGGTTCCATACATCCTACCAGCATAGACTTGATCCTCTGCAACACCCATAGGTAGTTCTCTGACTTCTCAGCGGAAATTACCGCACAAGCAGCTGTAAACGATTTGTTTGTCGACGTCATGCCTACGACCTGAACAAATGGCAGGTTGTACATGTTCATTTTGTAGGTGGCGTCAATCATTAGCACATGCGGGAAGGCACACCACATATCGAATGATCTTTCGTGAACAAAGAAGACATCTTCAACTTCGTTTGATATCTCATTCGTGCGCATGTGATAAGTGTAATTTTTTTCGAGAAGAATGCTTTCAAGTTTTTGCATCGGAGACTTACCGACATTTTTTTCGGCGTTGATCTTCTGAACAGCGTTGTGTATATCTTTCGGAATAAGCTTTCTAGCCGGATTGTTTTTTGTCAGCGTTCGCCAGATACTTTGGTTGGGAATGTCTTGCTCTGCCAGCTCCTTAACCAGTTTTGTATCCTCCGAAGAAAGCCTTCTCGCATACGCGTGACCCTCTAAGTTTTCAATAGGAGTGTGGTTATGCTTCGCCTTTGTCACCTCGATCCTCCAAACACTTCCGGATGATTCCGAAAACCCGATCATCTCGAACGGGCAGCCTATTTTCTTGCTACCCGTTTTCCTCTGTGTAGCTATACTCTTATGCTCCCCACCAAAAGTACATTGAAACCAAATCTTGTAATTCTCTCCTCTTTTATTCGACCTCTTAGTCACAATGAGGTAACCGTTGTCTTTTGCCGTGTCTTGTACCCAACGCACCAACTCTTTACGTGACGAAAAGGTCTGCGTCGTATCAAACGAAAACGTAACCGGGTAACAGCCTTCCTCGTCAACAGACACATCCCCCGGCTCACCATCGTCACCGAGGTCCGAATATACTTGATGTTCAAAGTTGTGCTCGCCACCGTAACCGAAATTCGAATAACCTTGTAAGCTCTGTTGACAACCGTAACTGTCGTTTGGACCACACTCCTGCTGTACAAAGCTGTACTCGCCACCGTAACCGAAATTCGAATAACCTTGTTGTGCGTAAGGGTCCTCCACAGGGGTATTCAAATCCAGCGTCACCGTGTTATCACGATAACGAATGCCAGATACAACCTCTGCCTCCCTCAAGTTGGACGATACCGGTTTCTCATACGAGTCAGAAATAGCGGTCCCCTCGTAAGAATCAGGAACAACTGTCTCGTCAGAATATTGACCGAAAATATAGTTGTTTAACCACGACATCGTTTTTTGTAAACAACAAACAACAAAACACTCGAATACCCACGTATGTTTGTAAACAACGTGAAGAAGAAGAACGAGCTTGCTGAAGAAGAACTTCAATCAGTAGTTTGCTTTTAAAAGTGAAAAGTTGGATCGAAGCGCCGCGCTATGGCCAAAGCGCGGCGCTTAGGGTTAACGACAAAACATGTCAATCAGCTTTATGTCAGTCAAACAGTAGGGAATGTCTCAAACGTCAATCGAAGCACGTATTGTCGATCGAAGCGCCGCGCTTTGGCCATAGCGCGGCGCTTTGGGGTGTGAAAATAATTTTGGGCGTGTGCAGCTAGCATGACCCATACATATTCTTTGATGTCAAAAAGGAAAATGACAAAATGTCCCAATCAATAACCTTCTCCCATTTGTTAGATTCAGATGAATCTGAAAGGAGAATTAATGTTCTCAAAAGTTGTTTCCAACCCCATCCTCATTCCTTTAGGTTACTGACCTGGAATTAAAAACTGGATTCTAGTAATTTAAAATCTAAAATCTTGAACTCCTTATGTGTTTGGTATCGGTAGTCAAATCACCACACCCGTGTTAAAATTTAAAATACATACATATAGAATAGACACTACGTAAACGATAATCGGTTTCATGTTTTTTACTCTTGTCACGAAAGTTTTTCAGCACAAAGCATTTGTCGTTTTATTAGTTTTCTGATTAGTGCTCTCTATATGGTTAACTTACCTACATTATATTGTATTAAACTCAACACATGCTTTAATCGTACCAAGTACACCAAAAAAACTATCTTTAAATATTGTGAGTTTGAAATGTGTTTTTTATATTTTGACTTCAACCAAAATATATCAAACCTGACACCTACTTTAATTGTATGAATCCATATTTTAATAATTCTAAACCAAAAAAAGATCTTCAAGATATAGTTATAGATTTTATTATAACAAAATAAATATATTTATTTTTCATTCAAAAAAAATTTTGGTTATACAAAATAAAAGGGATTGACAAGCTACCCTAATTGGCAAGCAAGATCGTTTACTTGATTTAGTTATTTCTATATTTTTGTCTGGTGTTTTAATCGTAATCATAAGTGTACAATTAGTTTGACCTAGTGGATTGGAAACTCTTTTTCCCCCGGGTTAATTAGTTGCTCATCGGTGGGTGGTTTGTTAAATGTTTGCCTTTAGAAAAAAGCAGCAGCAGTAGCTAGGTACCCATTGTTTGAGTGAGCCACTCAGCCAATACATTAAAATAGTAAAATTTACAGATTACCCGTTGTTGTAGTCAGCCACTACTTATGTAGGGTTTAATACAATTATACAAAATTATTTTCATATATACATGTCAAAATTCTAATATACACTTTTTTTATTAACGTCTCTTAATATGTTTGTTAATTATTATTTTTAATAAAAAGTATGTTGATTAACACCGATACAATGAGGGTGTTATCGTGCTAGAAGAAAATGATTCCGTTGAAATAGCTGGGTGAATTTCTCACCCTTCGTGCCCAAACCGGGAAAAAATGCTATAGTTGTCAACATATCTTCCAAAGTCATTGTTTTTTTTATCTTCATTTATTTTTGTAAATGGTCAGCGATATTCATTTAGAATTTTTTTTGGTCAACGTGTCTTCGTACAAGGTCATTTTTCTTATAAATTTATAGTCATTTTAGTAAAAGGTTAGCTATATCCAATTAGGAATTATCCCTTTATATTGTTGTCTTATTTGTATACTTCCACGAAGTTAACTTGTGCATTTGTTGATTTTATTCGATGTTTGTTGTGTACTACTTACAATGAAGGGGATATCATACATTGATACTTCCAAAGGAAATTCTGTTGGGATTCCGTGGTGATCGGTCAAAATTTTATTTATCAAAAACCCGGTTCAATAAATAATAGTTAATTAATTAAACAAGTTAATTAATAAAACGCATCGGAAATAAACTAATGATCAACAAAACGAAACCCGACAGGATCCGGTTACATGCAAATACGAGCACAGTAAAAATATATTTAACTACCGATGAGAAAAATATACCTCGGTTAATGACTAACCGGTCGAGACACTGAGGTTCAACGAACAAGGGCTAGTTAACGAACCAACGAGACGGGACGAAGGAGGGCGGCACCAAGCGGCGACAGCCGGCGGCAGTCAGCAGCGGCAGCCGCGGAAGCAGGCGGCGGCAGGCGGCGGCAGGTGCCGGCTGGACAGTGGCTGGCAGCTGCTGGGACGGGGAGGCGACGGTGGCGGCCCGCGGCTGGCTTGGTGGCCGGTTGCATGTGGGTGTTCTTGAGAGAGTTTTGCAAGCCTTTGGAATTTCAGGTCGGTGAAGCTCAGCTTACTGGACCTGAACTCATTCTAGAGACCACAGACAAGGTCAAGAAAATTCGTGATAACCTTTTGACAGCTAGAAGCCGTCAAAAGAGTTACGCGGATAGACGACACAATCCTTTGGAATTTCAGGTCGGTGATCACGTCCTACTCAAGGTATCCCCTTAGAAAGGTGTGATTAGATTTGGAAAGAAAGGAAAACTTGCACCAAGATATGTTAGACCATTTAAGATCGTTGAAAGAATCGGAAAAGTGGCCTACAGATTAGAGCTACCTCCTAAACTTGGAAATGTTCATCCAACCTTCCATGTGTCAAATATTAAAAAGTGTTTGGCTGACGAAAACCTCCACATACCACTTGATGAAATTCGTGTTGATGACACGATGCACTTTGTCGAGAAGCCTGTGGAAATATTGGACAGTGAAGTCAAGAAGCTCAAACGGAAGCGCATACCGATTGTCAAAGTTCGCTGGAAATCTAAACGTGGCCAAGAATTTACTTGGGAACGTGAAGATCAAATGAAGGCGAAATATCCACATCTATTCTCACAAGTTTCCTCTAAATAAATTTCGGGACGAAATTTACTAAAGTAGGGGAGACTGTGACATCTGTGCTTGTGTAATCATTATACAACTCCGAACAATTCAATTATCAATGAAACAATGTTTTTTGATCCCAATATTTGTTTATTTATGTTTGACATTTGCACGTTTTGATTTTTGTTCAATTTCAAACTCTTAAACACTTTCTGGAAAGTTCTACGCAAACTATTACGTAAACGTAATCAGTTTAACGTGACGTACACTCCGGAACAGTGACATAAGCTAAACATACCCTAAATATCCTTTACATAGCTTAGAAGTAAGTTTTGAAGGATTCGGTATGGCAAAAACAAGTTTATTCAATTACAGGGACTATTTGCGACAAACTGCAAAAGTCTGCCAATTCGCGTAGCGACGCACGCTCCGGAACAAGGTCATAAGCTAAACATACCCTAAATAACCTTTTCATAGCTTAGAAATAAGTTTTGAGGGGTTCAGTATATGAAAATATACTTATTTGATCAAAGGGACTAAAAGCGTCAAAACTGCGAAAGTATGCAAATTCGCGCATAATCTGCGTTCTGACCATATCCGCACATCCAAAAAAAAATTTAATCATTAAAATATTGTATTTTAGTGATGGGAATGCAAAAATACCATTCGTTTCGCAATTTGGATCGTTTTCGCATCCGTTACGATTTTCGTCCTAATTAACCGAAAATAGCAACCGTACAGCCAAACGAACTGACATCCGTGACATTTTTTAGCATCATTCAAGTTAAATATACTTTACCTTCATAATGGAACTTGAAAATGGGCTTAACGGGTGTAAGAAGTGCCAAAATGCAACGAATCAAGCTCAGGGACTAAAACTTCCATTTTCAAACTTGTTGCCCCTGCTGGCCGCTTACGGTCCGCAAGACAGGACCCTATGTGGTTCGTAAATGGTGCCCAGCACCATTTTTATTCACAGCTCCTTGTTTTTCATGTGTGTTAGCCAATTTTGGGTGTTTCCCAAGCAATGAACCTGATTCTTACACTTGCAATGATCCCCTAAAGCCTTGCTAAACACACAATACACTTGGCATAATCCTATGCACCCTTGATTCCTATAAATAGCAAGTTCCATCAACCCCACAACTTGCTTAATTCTTTTCTCTCTCATACGTCTCTAATTGGAGGCTACCACACTTGTTGGAGGCTTCCTAACTGAGTTTCTTCATCCTAGAACACTTGTAAGTGTTCTTCCTAGTCTTGTTTAGTTATTTTTTAGCTATTTCAAGCTAAAAATTCAAACAGTGTTTGACTTTCAGCTTTAGCCATAAATTGGTCAAGACAAAGTTCGATTGAACTTTGCAACGTGATCGTAATCACGATGGTTATATTCCCTTGCGACTAAACCTACTGATTACCACGTTGACTAGTCGAAGTGACGAGTCAAAGTTTCGGTCAAAATGCACGATTATGTGCATTTTACGACGGAACTATTTTCGGGTATCAAAGTGTTTTGATACCAAATCAGTTTTCTAACTTAGTTAAACATGTTTAACTCGTCACTTCTAGTTTAGTGCTTGTTTAGGGACGTAAGTCAAGCGGTCTTGACAACTGCTTAGACTTTCGAACCCGACCCGTTTGGTCGATCATTAGGATCCGACCAAACACATTATGTGACCATAGTTGTATAGGGAATAACCTTCCGAGGTTATACCTTATGGTCACTACGTTTGATTAGTTGTATGATAGGTAGTTTATATGTCATAGGAAAATGACTAAAATGCCCTTTTTGCACATAAATTCAATTTAAGCATATGTAACCTAAATTTTGACACTTAAACTGATTGTGCAACATTATTAAAATGTTTAGGCATATAAGACTTATCATAGGACTATTTAGACCATCCGAACGCGCATTTGTGCAAATGACACGTTAAAGTAGCATAAACTACCTTAACGGGTCATAACGGGTCAAAAACACTTAGGATTCATTTCAAATCAGAATGTAGGCTTTGTTAAACCATTTCATATGAGTTCCAACACTCATTTGGTTTACAAGACCTGATTCTATCCGATCTCCCGATTTAGGCCCCGAATTATTAACATAGTTATCCATATTAGGTGTCGTTTGATTCCGTGATCCTTCGAGCTTTACTTGGTCTTTATTTCAAGATTATTAAGCAATCTCAAGTGAGTACATAGTCCCCTATTTTACTTTTTGCAAATATTTTAGGGTGATACACATGTGCCTATTTGTTACTTTCATGCTTTCATTGCTTTCATGACATATACATGCTATGTTCATCTAGTACATATATAGTACATGATTTCAATTGTGTTTTGCTATGTATGTTGACTGAGCATGCTAGCACATTGATTTTCAAAGATACTTTTGCGGCATATGTTGACTTAGCATATGAGCACATTGATTTACATTGCATTTTGCTATGTATGTTGACTGAGCATGCTAGCACGTCGATTTCATGGACATTTCTACTTCGTATGTTGACTTAGCATACTTAGTACATAATTTTTACATGACATGCTTACATTGGTTATGACATTTGGTATGTTTTACGGGACAAAAATACATTCATTAACACTGATCACGCCGCTCGGTAGTATGTAATGGTACCATATGACTTGACAAATCCCGTTCCCCACTTCCTAGGTTTGTTTGGAAGTAGGGAATGACAGAATCTGAATACATTTTTGATTAACCTTTGACTTGATAAGGGTTTATCCGACCGTCTCAAGACTTGAATGTATGCGATAAACAAAACCACATAAATGTTCATATCCACAAAAGCATTGGTTTTCAAAACATAACTCTTGATTTAAACTTTGGTTTATTCAAAGACTTTGTTTTGTACATGACATTTGGTTACACAAGACATTTGGTTATACATGACATTATACATATGGTTTAAGTAAATACTTTTTACTTGCCATACAAGACATTTGTTATACAAGACATGATTTATACCTGACATTGTGACATTTGACATTATTTACACATGACATTCGACATTGGTTTTGACAAGACATTATTTGATGGTTTATTGATAAGTGATTTAAATAACGAGACGTGTGCAATATGATAAAAGCATGGTGGATACGCCGCTGGTACTTCCTATATATAAGTGCTTTTATGATATTACAAATCGTAGCGTTATCTAAACCACTTCGACAAAGACAAAGACATGATACATTTTATACAAAGACGACACTATTGTTTACAAGACATTGTTTTACAAATGACATATTTTATACAATTCATTTTCACTTGGTTAATTATTTAACCATACATCATTCTTTTATATCATCTGATTTTCATATTGATTTTCACATGATTTTATAAAGAAACATTTTACAAAATTCATGACAACTTTTGTTAAACACTTCTTTTAACTTACAAGTCATGAATCCTTATCAACAAAACCTATGTATCTCACAGGCATTTTTATGCTGACGTACCTATTTTCACATGTGTTTCAGGAGCTAATGTATGAGGATGATCATGATACACTTAGGGGGACTTGGGCCTTAGTGACTTAAAAGCAAGCAAGACAATTTAGTTTATATTATGTTTCCGCTAAATTCCAAGACAATGTAAACATTAATTCTAATAAAACCAAACTTTAAATACCATGTGTTATGAAACAATAATTCTGTTACTCGACTCCCCGACGTTTCCGCCACGATTTGTTGTTTTACGCGGTCGGGGTGTGACATATGTGAAATGATATCAGCACTTTTCTTTATCAGCACATTGAAAACAAAAGTAATATTCAAATACAGAATTAATTGCTTGTTAGCAAAATTATAAAGAATTCAAGATAATTGATATTATTTAGGTTATCATTTTACCAATTCTCTATAATTGGTTGGATGCTACACAGAGGCGTCTCTAAAAATTCACGTACCCTGTTTGAGCTTGAAAAAATGTGGCATTCCGTAATGTTTTATTATTATTAAGAAAATTCAAATTAGTATTGGGCTCAATAAAACTAATGACAAGTGGGCTAAATTCTAAACTATAAAAAATGATTTGTAAATGGACCTATATTAGAATTGGTATGTGTTTATTATCTAAAAAAATAACATATATTTATATCTGTTTTTTTTTTAAATCGCGTGCCCCTCGAAATCACTGGCCTTGTGCGGAGGTCCTTCCCGTACAGCATCAAAGCCGCCAGTGATGCTACATGTCACTTTTTAGATGGTTCTTACAGTTTTTATACGAAATTTGGTTTGTATTTGATCCTATTCCTAATTTTTAATTGTAAATCTTTAAAACTTTTTACATACAAATTATATATGTATGCATGTTATATATACATATAAAAACCTATTACACTAAATTGTTCATATGTTTTTTTTTGCTTCTAAACATTTAACCTACACGTTTACCTACACATGTGTAGATAATATAACTTCTTATGATTAATTTATGTCATGTATAGATAAAACTATCTTTGGAATTTTTATCCTTTTATGTTGTCATAGATTTTAAACATAAAATTCATTTACTCAACAAATAGTTATCGATTGTGTTATTAACAAAAATAGATTTATTTTTATTGAAGAGATTTTTTTTTTTTTTTTTTTTTTTTTTTTTTTTTTTTTTGTAAAATAAAAACAGTTGGTCACTGGGCACTGGCTACCTATTTGTTGCAATAAGCCAATAGATAAAAACAGTAAAATTTACGTATACCCATTTGTTATAGTTAACCAAACCAATACATAGAACAGTAAAATTCACTGGTTCAATACAAACCTGGTTTTATATATACATGTCAAGTTTTCTATATTTTAATATAATTTTAACTTTTAATCAATACCTATTTTACTTGAGTTATCCTTATTAACGTCCGACTTCGCTCTCTAATTGTTTTTTTCTACATCTTTTTGCTTGTTCGATCCCCTTCATCTCTGAAAAATGTATGTTAACATGTTTGTTAATTATTCTCTAAAAATGTTTGTTAACACCGATACAACTAGCCCTGTAAACATATGTCTCCGTTAGTATGTGACTTCCATTTCAAAGTCATTGTTTTTTTTTAATCTATATACATTTTAGTAAAATATGGTCAACTATATTAATTAATATATGATAGTAATAAAGTTGAATGAACAGATAAAGGGCATGGGAGGAATTTCACAACACCATAACACGTGTCGTCTTTTTTCCCTGCCACCGTACATAGTCGATTCATCCTCATCAAACCTCATCACAGAGAAAAAGACTAGAGAATTAGAATGAACTGAAAATGTGAGAGAGAAAGATAAGAGGGTGAGTGAAGCAGCGGCGAGCCATCTACGGAAACGGAAATGACGGTGGTACCGAGGTTTTCGGTCATCGCAGCGGTGGTCATCAGTCGCACCAGGTGGTGGCTAGGGTTTCAGTTTCCGTTTTCATGTAGATTGCTTCAAGAAGCTCCAGCGAGATACCTAGGGTTCCGGCCATATTGCGGTTAGGGTATCACCACAGTGATGAAGATGGCTTCAAGAAGCTCCGGTGAGATACCTAGGGTTCCGGCCATATTCCGGCGAATTCCCCGCAGAAGGATTAAAGCTTGCATGTTCCATTTTCATGTAGATTGGTGACCGATTCGTCTGAAATCATTCCGAGACATGTTTTTATGGGTTCCAGGTCGTCCTTTTATCGTTGCACTGCAGTTATTTTTCCATGTGTAACCTATAAATTTTCACCTTACTTTGTGTTTTTAGCAGTTAGAATGTTGTGTAAATCGTTCACCAAGATTTGTAAACTGTTTGTTTCTGGTGCTTATTTCATTTCTCATTAAGATCTCAATTTAATTATAGAAAATGTTGTGCGTTGATGCATCATGTTCCTTGATAAGACTTCAATGCGCAATTTAAGTACTCATTTGCTTATTATTGTTTTGTTGATCCTGTTAAGCTCTTCAAAGATGATTCTGGGTTAGTTTTGGCCTTGATTAGGATAGACAGTAACTTATTGTCAATGTTATGTTGCTATTATATAGTGATTCAGATGTGGAATCTATTATGTTTAAAACTATATTTTTTATTTTTATGCAGTGATGCTCTTATGCACCTATACGTAATAATCATAGATCATTTTGGGCAACTTTGCGTTTGAAATTGTTTCATATTCCGTAACATTGGTAATCCCCATCTTTAACTAGAAGCAAACTTATTGAACAACTCATAAGGAACCGACAAGTGGTTTCTGACCCGTAATCGGCGGCAACGTTCATTCTTCAGCTAAGATTCGTTGGTGAGCCTTTCTCACAGCCATTAACTAGTGGTATTCGGTAACGATTTTCTATAGTTGAAATGTTTATGTGGAAAGTAGGTGCGAATTGAGGACTTTGGGATGGGATTGTATAACTTGGTTTGTTAAAATGTTCATATATGTACAAATTTGGCGTCGAATGAGTACTTTGGAGTGGGATTGTATAACATGGTTTGTATAGCTTGTAGGTAAACTAATCAATCACTTATGTACTAATGTGCATTTTATCAGCATGCAAAATTAGGGGAACGGATCTCAGGTGCAGTTTTAAGGTTTCTTGATGCTTATTTTGACTACTTTTTCATATAATGAATACATTATATTATACCTTATATTAAATCACAACTCGAAAGCCATAGGTTTGTTTGTTACCTTTTTGTATTAGCCACGACAGTTTTACTTTGTTTTTTCACTTTGGCCACCTCAGGAAGCTTCTATCCTTTTACTTGATGAATAAGAGAGACAACAAAGAGAAAGGCAGTCCTTAATGAGAGACTTAGGCGCGTGCAGACTATCTAGCCATAAAAAAATGTCAACGACGAAGCTTTCCATGGTGCTATCGGTTGGAGTGTACAGGAAGTGGTGGTGGTGCAGACACAGCTCCGATTAATTGTGGTGTTTAAACAAGGTCGAAACAAAACGAAAGGGGACAATGACGACATAGTGACAGAGTTTAGAAACCATAGCCGTGAACTTAGCCGGCTAGGGTTTTTATCAAAAATCCAGTGACCCCTTCGAGCTGCGTGCCTCATTTCGAAGCTAGGAACTACGAGGTACATGTAAATCCAATTACCTATCTCGCACCACCTCTATACAACTTTAAGGTACGTGTAATTTGAAGAATGTTACACAATCGTTATAAATTATCAGTCCTTCCACACTTGTGTTTTTTCGTATGATGAGGAGAAGCTTCATTGATGTTTTCATTCCCCTTTTGCAAAGCGTGACTAGAAAAGATTGAAATAATTATTTCTGCTTTCATTAGTTGGATGCTTAATTTGGGTTTTTCTTCATAAGTATTGCTTTTATTGTTGTTCGTTTGTTTTGATTTCATATATACAGGTTATTATTATTAATGAAAAAAGAATATTTGGCATCCTTTTGGGTTTAACATTGAATTGTGACAAATTAGAACATGGGCTGCCCTGCCTCTCAATATTCTTGACCCCTTCCACAAGGTCAAAATTATTTTTTGTAAGATTTTACAAAATGGTTACTCATTATTTTTAGTACAAACCATAAACATTATGTATTTATTCTAAGTCTTACTGAAGCATATTGGTTAATCAACAAAACTGGAAAGATTTGATTAGTTGTATATTCTAATCGAAATCGTTTACTTGTCTTAAATTCAGGTAAAGATTGTCAAATCTGAGAGATTAGGAGGCTGTATTATGAAACTGGTGACTCGACTTCTGACTCGCCAGGCATTTTCATGTCTGATTCACTAACTCAGCTCGGAATTGCTTGCACATTACAAATGGGAGTAGAAACATAAGACATAGAAAAGCGATGGTCTTTAGTAGATAAACATATTTATGGACTCAAAACTGAAAAAAAAAAGTCGGAGTAAGCTTTGTAAGTTAGAACTTCTGGGAATGTTGTAATGTTGCTGTAATCATCTTCTCCAAGCCATTGTTGAAGCCTTTGCTGTCTCAAGTAAACTTTGTTTTTAATGGTTCTTTAATTTTTGTTTTTCAACTCAAATTTCAAGCAAAATAATCGCATCTTTATTGATGCTTCTTTATTTTTTTTTGCCTAAATTGCAATTATATAGATTTGTGTAACTGCTGTCAACTTTTAAATCCAACTACATTTGTTTTAAAACAACCTGTTTTGACCCGTACTCAATTTTGTCAATACCCATTTCGACTTGAACCAAACTGACCCCCTTTCAAACGAACTGTCTTAACCCGAAGCCGTTCTGACCCGAACGCACTCTGACCCATTAGCCCACCCGACCCAACCTGCCGTTTTGACCCGTACCCCTTTTTATCAATACCCATTTTAACTCGAACGAAACTGACCTCTTCTAACCTTACCTTACTCTGACCCATTAGCCCGCCTTGCAGCTTGTATCTTCTAATATGTTATTGGATTTTTAGTAGGTTATAATCAAGGTTCCATTTTGTTGGTCACAGGTTCACATTCTGTTGGTGGCGAGTCATATTGCAACTTAACGTGAATTTTATACCAAATAACGTTTATAGAACGACTCGGTTTGGCGCCGCAACGCGTGCACGGTTTCACACTAGTTCATTTTATTTTCCTTTTTTTTGGTCAAAACTTGTCTTCCAAATTTATTGTTTGTTTTCTTTTTTTCATTATCTATATTCATTTTAGTAAAACGTCAACGATATCCATTTTGGACTTTTCCCTTTATAATATGTTATTCGTATGCTTCCTCGAACATTATAAATTCTGCATGTGTTGATTTCAATCCAGTGTTTGTTATCTGCTACCTGCAATGAAGGGAACATCAAACGAAAAGGAAAACAAAAAACGAAAACAGTTATATTGACCACCTAACTTTCCAATGTTATGATAGCTACATAATTACTAAATTTATTATAAGACTTTGTCACATGCTAGAAAAATAACGATTGACTTGCAACATTTTAATAACGTTTAAGCTAGTTTTAAAGTAAATTACTTGAATGGATGTGCTACAAGGTCACAGGTTTTGTTCAAACCTTTTACGAATTATATATGTGATCGATCTCCACTTTGTATGAGTGTAAACAAGTCAAACATTTCTTGACGTACTCAAGATTGATTGGCCAAAAGCTCAAATTCAAATGAGCTTAAACGAGTCTAAAATTGATTCTAAGCTTCATATATAGAGATTTACTAACTAGGCTTGCAAGTCAAAACGAGTATATAACTTAAATTATATATTAATTATTATATTTTATGACAAATTAAACGAGTCCGAAATTGGTTCTAAGCTTCATATATTGAGATTGACTAACTGGCTTGCAAGTCAATACGAGTATATAACTTAAATTATATATTTTTGTTATATTTTATGACAAATATAAAGCTACATAATAAATAATTTTATACAATAAATCTATTTATCAACATAACTCGATAATATATATTTTATTTATATAAATTATAACTTTTATTTATGTCACACATAGGGTGTCGTTCATTTCATAGTATTAAATAATTACGTAAAAAGAAAACAGATCTAAATCATTAAATCTTTTAGTTAATGGTAAATATTCTATAATTTCTTTACTTTTTTTATTCGATAATGCATGCATGTTATGTATTTAAAAATAAAAATTAATAAACTAAATTGTTCATGTTATTTCTTTACTTAGTGTTTTAAATACTGGTATGAATCGGCCGGTTATACTTGTTAACTCAGATATCAGATACGAGTCTGGTATGATAAAGGCCGGTAAAACATGAATACGGTATGTTTTATGTACCGGCGGTAAATCTGGTACCGGTTTGCATTATCTTAAGATTTGATTCTTTTATTTTATTTAAAATTTCAATATTAAGGTATTATGACATTCCATATTTCTGATAGTTAAACTAGTGCCTTCTATTCTAATATTTTATTGTTGTTGAAACTGCTACCTACCTCGTATAATGCAATATTATTTATAACTAATAAAAATACTTTTAAAATGTTTAATATTATACAATAAAATAGTTGTTTTTAGATAAAAGTATGATCAATTACATAAATCCTAATTGAGATTGAAGTGCTTTTTGAGATGAATTTGTATTTTATGGAATTATAGGGTTAATTAATAACCCGTTTCAACTGCCCTGTACAACCTGTTTTAACCGGTTGAACCATTTCAGAGCCCAACCCGATATGACTTAAAAGCCGATTTTTAAAACACTGTCTTTACTTCTAAGCATTTACC
Organism: Helianthus tuberosus; assembly: GCA_030545235.1. Lineage (NCBI taxonomy): Eukaryota > Viridiplantae > Streptophyta > Magnoliopsida > Asterales > Asteraceae > Helianthus > Helianthus tuberosus. The sequence continues at coordinate 170,803,703 of CM060406.1, forward strand.
TAAATATGTAGGTAATATAACATTATAATAATTTCCTTTTATCTAGGTTTAATAGTAATTATGTTCATTTCTTTTTTAAGAGATACAAATAAATATTTCATCTCAATCATCTATATATATTAATAAATGAGATGATTTGGGCTATGTGTCCTTGAATGGTGGAGCCATTTTGCTGATGTGGCATCCATTAGTTTAGTGAACCTTGATTTTGGGAGGGAAGTTGTCTAATTCTTAATACACAAACAAAATCTGACAATACACAAACCAAAAGCTTGATTTGCACGCGGGATCCGAATTATTTCGGGTCATCCGTTACCCGATTCTTGGATCCATATAAAAGCATCTTTATCCTTCATAATTCCTAACCCTATTTCATTCTTTCAGCCGTCTCTCTCTTTCTCTGGCTTCACTCTACATCGTCTTCAAACTTGGATTCATCATCTCTTCATCGGCTATAATTCCTACACGTTAAATCTCATTCATCTTTTCCCCCTTGATTTTGTTACATCTTGAAAGATCCACAAACAGGTAATCATATTTTCCTTATTTACATTGATTATACAATATTAATTTTGTCTAACTCTGTCTTAATCCTGTTTTTCATGATTGATTCTATTGATCTTCTGATTTATGTTTGTGTCCCAGGGATGGGTACAGATCCACCTGCACCGACACCTTCATCTCGCAAAAAGCTCACAAAATCATCCAAAAAGGTCTCACCACCACTTCTAATCTCTAATATTCTTTCATCATTCACTATTTTAATATCGGATCTGAATCAAAATCTATCTTTATAAATTATAATACTCAATTTTACAGCCGAAATTCACCCCCAAACCATCGGTTCAGAGGAGACGAACTTTTGTCTTACCTAAAAGGTATTTTTCTACTTTTAAATTTGTAATTTAAGTGTTGAATATTCGTGTTTGTTGTAGATCTGTAATTGTGATTTTGATTTTGTGCAGTGACAGTAGTGATGATGATTCTGAAACTGAGCAGGAATTACTCCACACAGTCATTGTAAATATTTCTCTCTTTTGTTTTTTTTTTTTTTTTACTTTTTATTGTGATATCTTTATAATAATCTGATAGATATGTGGCTTGGTAACTTTTGACTTATGCATTTTGAAAATAGCCTTTTGATTTATGCGCCAAAACGAGGTCAGTTTGTATCAGCTTATGTTTTAGTAAGGTCAAAATCCTCAAACCACTTTTTGTTCATAATAATTAATGATTACAAAAATAATATTGTTATAATTATAATATGAATATATCTGTTATAATTGTAATCTGAATATATTTGAATAAAATGACTTAGGAGGTCGATGCATCAATAATGGCTTTGATAGATTTAAGAGGCTTTATCATTATATGCATTACAATCGTGACACACTTACCTTATGAATATGTCAAATGAGGATGTTTTTTTTGTTATTCTGGTTAAAAATATTTGATACATATATTGTTTAATCGAACTTACGTATTTTGTTTTTGTTTTTTATATTATTTGATACATAGCTTATGCAAGTCATGCAATGGGCAGAGGGTGGTGAGAGGCCCAAGTCTGTGAAAGTTAATATAATGCCAGGTAGTTTGCGGTTGTGATTCATCTTGCTTTTTTGGCGTATTGTGGCGTGTATAAATAGTGAATGTGAGAGCTATATGATGCGTTGGGGTTACGTTAATTTTTATACAAATTTATTATCCCTACATCATAAAAGTAAATGTGACACTTGAACAGAATTTTAACATATTTTTTCCTCATATTAACTTAAATAGCTTGAATATGGGCATGGGTGGCCGTCAGTGCTGCTGCTGCTGCTAATATCTTACGACTTGGGTTTTGTCATCATTGTGGCTTCTGCCATAATAATAACAAATGCTGGAAATATTATTCGTCGTCGCCATAATATCTGTAAATCACATAATTGTGCCAATCATCCATGCTTTATGTAATTTTTCTGAATGTATCTTTATGGGCAGGGTGTGTTCTATCTGATGTACAGTACACGTGCAACCCATGAAGCTATGGTTGCCTTACGATCGAAATAATGAATACTCCTATCGTTTGGTTGACAAACATGTAAGTAGCGTTCAACTCTATACAATGTTTTGTTAGCTTTTCTTTGTTCAATGTTTTATATTTATTAGGTGTGTATTCATTGGCTTCGAGAATTGAAAACCAAATCAACAATTCGAACTAAAGGAGTTTCTTATTTTCATGATATCATTTATGCTTCTATCAGGTATGTGTTTATGTTTTTTTGGTTTACTAATTAGTTGAAAAACTGTGGTCTCTGTTCTCATTCTCCATCGATTTTGCCTCCATCGTTTTTTGTTGTTTTTTTAGTTTGAGGTTAATAATTCATTGTGGTTTTTCACGACCGATCAGTTTTATTGTTGGTGTCTTTTAATCAAAATGGACTGATTGTCCATCGTTTTCTCATTCAGTGTTTGTTGGTTATAGTATAGTAAAAATTGTTTAATTTTTCGTCATTGTTCAATTGTTCGAAGAAGGGAAAATTGTTCAAATTTTGAAAGGGAAACTGGTTTAATAGTCTATGATCAACAAGGGTTCGTAATAGCTATTTGTATCTACTTTTTAGGTTTATTTAACTTTCTGTAGTTATGCCTTCTATTTTTTAAGGTTTGTTTTTAAAATGTTCAGTTGAAGTCAAAACTATGACTCCAACAATTGAATGGAGGTATAATTTCTGATTGTCTTTGGACATCTTATAAGAAATATTTAACTATGAATGAAACTTTTTCTTAAGCAAATTATTACTCCATTGTAGCCCCTACTTTTTGTATATTAAGTGTTCACAGTTACATGAATATCAACTTTTATGCATTATTTTAGTTTTTTTTTCAACCGGATGATTGTAGAAACCAAGATCATTTTTTTTTTGTTTTGACAAGGATTAGGGTTTCCTTCAGATTTTATGAATTGTTCTTTTTCTAATCTTTTCTTGACGTAATGTTATGTTTGCTATGCATTTATTGTGAAAAAATGGGTGGACATGGTACTTTAATTTTCAATTTTCTATTTTTTTTAATGTGTAGGTCTTTGATCATTCCGTGGAGGAGTACATAACTGCCTATGAGATCTTTCTCCTTCTAATTTAGATGGCATTATTCCGGCTTGGATTATTAATATGTTTCTTAAGACCATATGAAGAAGCATATTTCATTTGTTTCATTTTATGTTTTTCATCAAACAAATCTGAGTTTATCTTTTAGCAAATGGAGACTTCATTCTTCAAAGTTTTGCAGCACCTAGCATCACTACACGGGTATTAACTCGCTTAACAACAACTTATTTTTTTTATGTTTTATTAGTTATGTTTTGCTGGATCCATTTTCTATCCGAGGCAACTCCTCTCCCTTTTCACTCCCGACTATTCAATTTCTTCTCGGATTCACACTTCCCCGCTTCGATGGATATTTGTGATGTTGCGTTTGAAGTTAAGGTATGACGTCCGTCTACTGTTTTCTGTATACATGTATAATTATGTTTTGTTTGTAGCTAATTTATTTTAATGGTTTTGCAATATTTCATGATAGGAGGACGGTATTTGTTCCACCTGTTACCTACCATGATGCCATTAAAGGTTTAAAGAAGGTTGGTGTTATTGGATTGGGTCCCAGGTTTGTAATTTCATTGCTTAAATTTATTAGTTTTAGTTTTGCTATTTAGATAGTTGACAGATTTAGTTGATAATTTAAAACATCATGATCAATCCTTTTCTACCAATATAGGGTTCATGCACATTAACACAGTCGATAGCATTGATGAAGTGACTTTCTTTCAACCGAAAGTTTCATCAGGTACACTCTTGGTAAGATCCCTTTTTTTACTTCTTGAAAGTGGTTCATATCCGTTCAATTTGTTGATTGCGAAATTTGATTAGTTATTGTTTGGTATTAATCGGCTATTTGTTTAGTTTCAAATGATGAAAGTCATATTGATTCCTGAGTCACACAAGTTAACCGACTCATACTAACTCATAATGACAAGAAATACGTTATAGCATATTTTTATTGTTTGGTATTAATCGGCTATTTGTTTAGATTCCGTGTTGAAGTATTAGGCATTTTTGGATGATTATTTGGCTCATTATTAAGGTCTTTATAAATAGGTATTTTTATTTTACAGGTTTCTTTTTAATATTGTTTATTCATAGGAGGATGATCATAAAACTAAATCCAAGTAAAATATAATTAAAAATGTTTTGAAATTGGTTTCGTTTTCCGTTCATTGTAAAAGAAAATGTCGAAATTTGAATCTTTAACAAAAGTACTTGCATGTGGACAACCATTGTTTAAAATATAATTGAATCTTCTTTTATTTTCTTTACCCTTTTCAAATTTTTACCTGTTAGCAATGCTTTAAGCAAAAACCAATTGACCGAGGTTATGTGGATTGGTTTTGTAGGTGATCCAGCAAAAGAAGTATTAAAACACTCATGTCAAGATTTGATGATGATATGCCAGCATGTCCGAAGCACCTTTTATCAAGCTGTTGCTGAATTTAAGAACAATAACAGTTCTGAAAGCGAGTAAATGAACTACTCTTTTGATCATTTTATATTTATATCCACTTACTGATTGTATGGTTTGATTTTATTTGTTATGACTGGTGGAATTTTCTCAGACTTTGTTTTGTATCTACCTTATTTAGAGGTGACAAGTTCAGTCAGTTAATCATTTGATGTGTGTTCATATTAAACGGGTCAAAGTGTCAAGTAAAATATAGCTCTATAAGATTTGGCTATAATTTTAGTGTTTAATCTCAAACGGGTCAAGCAGCTTCATCTCAAACGTGCCCTATTGCCATAACCGAAGTCGGGCGAGGAATTTTGACCTTCTTAAGCATGTTCTAGCCTTCTAAGTGTATTTGATAAGGTATTTTTTCCGAGATATAAACTTTTAACATTTCGAAAAAAACCTCATTTTGGTCCCAACCATGTCCCCAACAGAATAAGGAGTAAATTAGGAAATGTTATTTGGTGTTTTGATGATAATGATATGTAGATTCGGGTAAAATCAATAGTGAAATGTAAAAGAAGTTTTGTGACATATGTGATCTGGCTATATGAAAGCGGTTAAAATGACTTGGTTTAGTAGCTGAAAATCTGTATATCAAGGTTCAATAGTGAAATGTAAAAGAAGTTTTGTGACATATGTGATCTGGCTATAGAATAATTTAAGTGTACCCATTTGTTATTTGAATCCTTTCAATGTACATTAGATCTTACTTCATATAAGATAAAATCAATTACTATTAAAAGTTTGTGATGATAAATTGTTGTTTTGATATACCACATATTGTGAAGTTTTTTTTATGGAAAAGAGCTCTTTATGGGCACGCCACCATTGGTACGCCTACCCCTATCTTGCAGGTGAATTTCTTCCTTTTTTATGCAATCATTTAAGTGATAATTTAGAGTTTTCAATTCATATATAATTTAGAGTTTTACATTTAGACTAAAAAATGGTTCAACCGGTTGAACCGGGTTGTACCGGACGGTTCAACCGTGTTGACTAATTAACTATATAAATCCATAAAATATAATTACAACTCAAAAAATAATCCAAAACTACGTCAGGTCATAATGGAAAACTCTAAATTATAATAGTTACATTGGAAATTAATAAAAGGAGGGAACATTAATTTGTTTTGACTAATCTTTTGTGTCATTAAAAAAAAAGACTAATCTTTTGTAAGCAAAAGCGATGTAGCTTTGAATTCTTAAATGTAATGCAATTTATTTTTTTCTTAATTTATATTATATATATGTCTTATACAACTTAAATTGTTCAACCCGTGTATCACGCAGTTATGCCAAACAACATAGATGGATTATCAAACAAAGTGACCTTTGTAGGAGGCTTTTTCACTATGCCTATTGTTATGGGCCATTTTCTGAGCGTATATATCCTGACTAATATCCTGCTTTTGATTGTTTACCTGTGACCAGGATACCGGATCAGGATATTGGTAACATCCTGGTGCGATATCCTGGTGTTAACTAAATTGACCACGTGCAGGTTAGAGGCTGTGGGTTACTAACGGTCAGATGGACTTCTTCTCCTTAATACTCGGGCAAATCTGTTATATGAGAGACGTTGAACCCGAAAGACCAGGTCTACAACGTTCAAGTGGGGAATATCCGCCGGATCCCGCTTTATTAGGGTAGTTTGTTGCATTTCTTTTACTATAAATAGATGGGGCGGATCAGATTAAGGCACGCAACTTTTACACACACTCTTTCGCACACTTTTGCTCTCTAGCTTCTAGTAAACACTATACACAAACACTTGTACTCGAATTACATTGTAACACCTAGTTGATCCGCATCACATCCTGCACTGTATCATGGTATTTGAAGCAATAGAAGAACAAGGCAGCTGCGATTGTCAGCTACCGAGGTTTTGTGCCGGTGATCTAGATTGATCAAGGGCTTTCCTCGTACATCACGTGTCAACCTTTACTTTTTTGCTCATTGTTTGATCATAGATACAGCTCTATATCCTGAGCCGTATCCTGAAACTGTTTTTGCAATTAACTTGATTAACATATTTTCGACACTCATTTCTAGCACACTACCTCACTTAACTAATTTGATCACTTAATTGCTTCGGTAATTTTTGACCACAACAATTTGGCGCCCACCGTAGGGCAAGTGGTGCTATTTTTGCTAAAAACTTTAGTAAAATCATTACTCGGTTTTCTATTGTCAAAACTTTTTGCTACATTGTTTTCAATGGCCTCGAGATCAAACATGAGCTCTTCCACCATGTCTGCCACAACCTCTGCAACAATTGGTTCGGTGCTTCCACCTCCTCCTCCACGAATGCAAACTTCTTCACATGGAACTGAAAGTCATGTGGCTCGGGATGTTATTCCCGCTCCCAGTACCCAGGGATCTGCTCCTGTTTTGGCTTCTAATGATGAAATTCTGAGTTTGTTTGGTAGTGTACAGGAACAGATGAGGCAGCAGCAGGAAACTAATCGGATGTTAATGAGAGAGATACAACTCTTGAAATCCGGCCTAAGTAGACCCGCTGAAGAAACTGTCACTCCTTTACAGCCTAGAGCTTTGAACTTCAGTTCTGCAGTTTACACTGAAGATAACCGGGGGAATATCGTGCCAAGCCATTCTCAGAATCATACTCCTGAGATACCCTCCTCGGTCAGGATGTCAACTGTGAGGAGCTCAGGATATGCTTCAGGATATAGCCAGAATCCTCAGACCGGTAACGTGTCAAATAATAATATTCTTACTACTAACAACAATGGGTCTTTGCAGGATGCAGGTATGACGTCAACATTTACTAGGGAGCTTCAGAAATTGAAGGACATGATATCCAGTGTACCTGGAGTGGTCCAGCCAATTCCGGAAGTATCCCAAGACAGCCACAGGATATCCCGCTTTGCATATCCTATCTGTGATGCTGAAATCCCGAAGAGATTTCAGACCCCCAACATGAAACTGTATGATGGGACTACGGATCCTGAAGAGCATATTGCCCAGTATAGGGAAAGAATGGAGATTAACCCTATCCCTCCGGAACTCAAGGAAGCATGCTTGTGCAAGGGTTTCGGTTCTACCTTGACAGGATCGGCCTTAAAATGGGTGTTAAATGTTCCTCCTCACTCAATTACTTCGTTTGCTCATTTGGTTAATTTATTTAATAGTCAGTTTTCTTGCAGCCAAAGTTTTGAGAAACTAACCAGTGATCTTTACAGGATAACTCAAGGACCTCAGGAATCCTTGAGGGATTATGTGAACAAGTTTAGTCGGGAATCCTTGGATATCCCACATCTTGATGTTGCAACAGCTGTGCAGGCTTTTAAGATGGGGTTACAAAAGGATTCTCAGTTTTATCAGGATCTTGTAATGAATCCCTGCAGGAATCTCGACGTAGCTCGTAACAGGGCCTTGAGATATATTCGCTTGGAAAATGACAGAAAGATGCAAGAGAGGATGAATTCTACCTCCACCTATGAATCAACCAACAGGAAATCAGAATCCTCGTATAAACCGTATCGCTCCAAGCCATATGGCAGAAATGACAACAAGAAAGTGAATGCTGTTGAAGACGAGGATCCTGAAGAATATCCTGAATTATCTGAATACTGCTTTTCTGTTAACATACCTGAGTTAATGTATGCTATGTAGGGTTTAGGAGACAAAGCTAGGTGGCCTCGAAAGAATCAACAAAAAGCTGATTGGAAGGATAAATCCAAATGGTGTGCCTTCCATGAAGATTTCGGACATGTGACCGAGGATTGCATTGCTCTAAGGAAAGAAATAAGCTACCTATTGAGCAAGGGGTATATGAAGGATTTGCTGGGAAGAAAGAAGAATAAAGGGCAGGATCCTGAGAAGGATCCTGAACGAGCAGCATCACCCCCAACAGATGCCAAAATAATTAACTTTATTTCAGGAGGATCCGACATTTGTGGGACTTCGTATTCTGCGGCCAAGAGACATGCAAAGGAGGCTAAGACTGAAAGGGGAGACAAACCAGCCAGGATGACTACCCTTACAACCAATAAAGTGATCACTTTCGACAGTGATGACAGGGATACTATGCAGGATCCTCACCATGATGCTCTCGTAATAACATTATATGTTGCTAACCATTTTGTACGCAGGATATTAGTGGATAATGGCAGCTCTGTCAACATAATTCAGCTGGAAACATTGAAGAGGATGAATGTATCTCCGATGGACATTACTTCGAAATCCACAGTGCTCGTTGGCTTCAGTGGGGAAGCTAGGAATACCGTAGGGGAGATAAAGTTACCAGTATATGTTGAAGGGGTCAACTCGATACAACGTTTCTGTGTGATGGACTCCCTATCCTGCTATAACATCATACTAGGCAGGCCATGGATCCATGATATGAAGGCTGTGCCATCGACTTATCATCAGTGCATCAAGATCCCTACTGTCGCAACCCCCGGTCCCTGATCCATGGGAACGGGCGGACGCGATCACAGAGTTTCGGTGGTATCAGTTGTTTAATCTCGCAGCGGAATTTTCATCAGGACCGTAGTTAGGAAATGTTTATCAGAGTAAAACCACCATAATTGATATTAATAAACACATGGGCAAAACCCAAGTTTCTTGTTACAGTACATTTATAGGGATAAAACCCTATTTTATTAAATTTAAAACATCGTTTATTAGATAACTTTTATAGCCGCTTATTTTCCAAGCCGTCAGTGCTCTCGAGCTGGCTTTTTCCCAGTTGGCTTTCACATTGTGTTACCTGAAACATGTTTTAAAAATATTTTGTCAGCGGGAAATACTGGTGAGTGAATCCCAGTTTAACCAAGAAACATTTTATCAATTAACACAGTATTGAGAGCGATCACATTGTTTATTTCTACACAATTACTCATTCAGTATTGTCAATCATTGACTTGTGGGTCATATTACACATTGGCTAGCTCGTCGTCCAATGGTAACGTACTGTCATCCCGACTTACTACTCGCAAGTAATAAATTTTGTATACAAAACCCCAAATACCGGCAGTAATTGAAGAACTACAAAGACTCAATCATCGCTTAATCGCATTGTAAAATAATTAAGGTTTTGTAAAATATTCCAAAAATGTTAACAAAAAGAGGATAAACTCACATTGCTGTCTTAGGCTTTTCGTAAGGGTTTCCTGGATATAATCTATAATTTATACAAATGTACATTGGTTAGTATCATAACCCTTTGAAAATATTAATAATACCCTCCCCGAGACGGCATTCCAACAACTACGTCGGGCAGAACCACGACAGTTGTTACGGAACCCTAAATCAATCGGGCAGCGTAACTATTATGAAACTAGGGTTATAATACTTACAACGGAGCAGAACCTCGCTAATTAGGGGTATAATACCCGTCTATAATTCCTCAACTACAGAAATTGTGATTTAGATTTTGAGAAGTGAGTGACGGAAAACGAAAACCGATGCCTGCTATTTATAGTTGTGATATTGAGTCCTGTCGCGGCCCGCGTGAAACATAGGCCAAGGTTACGCGGCCCGCGTCAACCTTGGTCAACACTATAGCTTGGCCCGGTCAGCTTGTAGACTTGCCACGATGTCGACACGTGTCGGCATCTGGTGTCTCCGCGTTTCATGACCTCTCGCGGCCCGCGTCAATGTAAGCTTAAGCTTACGCGGCCCGCTTGAACTAAAGAAATCAGCGGAGTCAAAGTCCAGTCTTGATACCGCCCGCGTGAGAGTTTGGGGTGGGTCTACGCGGCCCGCCTCAACTCCATTTTTCTTATTTTTATTTTATATGTTATAATCTATTTAGGGCTTGGTTTTCACATACGGGGTATAATATAAGACATATTGGGACATTTTGTAATATATTAGAGGGTCGGAAATATTATGAGGGTGTTGGTTTTACCGAGGGTTGTTACATTCTCCCCACCTTGTTTTAGAGCTCGTCCTCGAGATCTACTAAAACAAATGTGGATATTTTCTTTTCATTTCTGCTTCAAGCTCCCATGTGTACTCAGGTCCTCTTTTGGAATCCCACTTCACTTTGACTAGAACTAGTCTCTTGTGTTTGAGATTCTTGATTTTCCTATCTTCAATCTGTAGAGGTCTTTCTACAAATTTGAGTTGTTCATTTACCTCTATATCCTTAAGAGGTACTATCAGTGATTCATCAGCTAAACACTTTTTGAGATTAGATACATGAAACACATCATGTATTCCTGCCATTTCCTCTGGCAGTTGTAGCTGATAGGCTACAGGTCCTATTTTTTCTAATAATCGTGAAGGGTCCAACATACCTGGGACTTAGCTTTCCTCTTTTGATGAATCTTACCACTCCTTTCCAAGGAGAGACTTTCAATAATACTTTATCTCCTACTTGAAACTCCAATGGTTTTCGCCTGTTATTAGCATAACTTTTCTGTCTATCACGTGCTGCTTTCAGTCGTTCCTTGACTTGAATAATTTTATCGGTTGTTTCTTGCACTATCTCAGGTCCAGATAGTTGCTTTTCCCCAATTTCTGCCCAACAGACTGGGGTTCGGCACTTTCGTCCATAAAGTGCTTCGAATGGTGCAGCATTGATACTTGTGTGATAGCTATTATTATAAGAAAATTCTATTAAAGGTAAGTGATCGTCCCAATTACCTCCAAAGTCAATTACACAAGCTCTAAGCATATCTTCCATTGTCTTAATTGTCCTTTCACTTTGTCCATCTGTTTGTGGATGATAAGCCATACTTAATTTTAACTTAGTTCCCATAGCCTTTTGGAAACTTGACCAAAAATGAGATGTAAAACGGCTATCCCTATCAGAAATAATTGATAAAGGAATACCATGTAAAGAAACAATTTCATTTACATACAACTTAGATAATTGTTCCATACTAATTGTTTCCTTCATTGGTAGAAAATGAGCTGACTTAGTTAGCCTATCTAATCACCCAGATTGTATCATTTCCTTTCCTAGTTTTGGGGAATTTAGTGACAAAATCCATTGTTATCAATTCCCATTTCCAAACAGACATTTCTAATTGTTGTAACAAACCTGAGGGTTTTTGATGTTCAGCTTTAACTTGTGAACAGGTCAAACATTTAGAAACATAGACTGCTATGTCCTTTTTCATTCCTATCCACCAGAAATTTTTCCTTAAATCCTGGTACATTTTATCACTTCCTGGATGCATTGTATACTTAGACTTATGGGCTTCTTCTAATATACGATGACGTAGATTTCCTAATTTAGGTATCCACATTCTCTTTCCATGGAATCTCCATATTCCATCTGTTCCTTGTTCTAATTCTTTTAGCATGCCTTTTAATTTTTCAGAATCATCCTTGATTATTGATTCTTGTGTTTCTCTTATCTGATCATTTAAATCTACTTGTAGATTTAATTTAAGAGAACATACCCTTTTTGGCTTTTCATAATATTTTCGGCTTAAAGCATCTGCTACTACATTTGCTTTTCCTTCATGATACTGGATATCACAGTCATAGTCACTAAGAAATTCCATCCAGCGTCTTTGCCTCATTTTCAACTCTTTCTGCCCGAAAACATACCTTAAACTCTTATGATCAGTAAATATGGTAAACTTACTACCATAAAGGTAATGTCTCCAAATCTTAAGAGCAAAAATTATAGCTCCTAATTCTAGATCATGGGTTGAATAATTCTCTTCATGATTCTTAAGTTGTCTAGATGCGTAAGCTATAACCTTTTGGCGTTGCATCAACACACATCCATAACCTAACTTAGAAGCATCACAATAGACTACGAAGTCTTCAGTTCCTTCTGGTAATGCTAGTATGGGTGTATGGGTTAATCTTTGCTTAAGGATTCTAAATGCTTCTTCTTGTTTTAATCCCCATTCAAACTTAACAGATTTACAGGTTAACTTAGTTAAGGGAATGGCTATTCTAGAGAAATCTTTAATAAATCTTCTATAATAACCAGCCAATCCTAAGAAACTTCTAACCTCAGTTGGTGATTCAGGGGTTTTCCATTTAGTAATTGCCTCGATTTTCATTGGATCTACATGAATTCCTTCATGATTGACTAGGTGTCCAAGGAATTGTACCTGTTCTAGCCAAAATTCGCACTTTGAAAACTTAGCATAAAGCTTCTCCTTTCTTAACAAACTTAAAAGTGCGTGCAAATGCTTTGCATGATCCTCTTTACTCTTAGAGTAAATTAGAATATCATCTATGAAAACAATTATGAATTTATCCAAATATGGCTTACATATTCGGTTCATCATGTCCATAAATGCGGCTGGGGCATTGGTTAAACCAAATGGCATGACAGTAAATTCATAATAACCATACCTTGTTCTAAATGCGGTCTTAGGAATATCCTCTTCCTGTACCTTTAATTGATGATATCCTGACCTTAAATCGATCTTAGAGAAAAATCGAGCTCCTTGCAATTGATCAAACAGATCATTGATTCTTGGTAATGGATACCGATTTTTAATCGTGACTTTGTTTAATTCACGGTGGTCAATGCACATACGCATTGATCCGTCCTTCTTCTTAACAAATAGTATTGGTGCTCCCCATGGCGATGAACTCGGCTATATGAATCCCTTTTCCAATAATTCATCTAATTGTTTCTTTAATTCTTGCATTTCTGCAGGTGCCAAACGGTAAGGTGCTTTGGCAATTGGTGATGTTCCTGGTAGCAGGTGAATTCTGAATTCAACTTCTCTATCCGGAGGTTGCCCTGGCAATTCTTCTGGAAATACGTCTGAAAACTGAGATACTACTGGAATGTCTTTTAGTTCTTTTCCTTTAGTGTTAGTGATTATGGAAATCAAATACACTATAGAACCTTTTTTTCATACAACTTGCAGTTTTCATCACAGAAATAAATTTAGTAGACCTAGAAGGTTTATCTCCTTTAATTGTGATCTTTTTACCTTTTGGTGAATTTACTTGAATTAACTTTTGATCACATAAAATACTGGCTTTATTGGCTATTAACCAATCCATTCCTAACACAACATCGAATCCTACCAGATTCATGGGATAAAGGTTTGCAATAAATTTCTGATTTAAAATTTCTATTCTTGCTCCCTGCAAGATTTCAGAAATCCTAATGGTTTCTCCATTTGCTGTCTCTACTAAGCATTCATGTGGTAGTTTAGTTAATGATTGATTTAGAAATTTGCAAAACGATGTATTAATAAAACTTTGGTTTGCACCAGAGTCAAATAATACTTTAGCAAAGACATCATTAACTAAAAACATACCAGCTATGACGTCTGGGATCATCTTAGCTTCATCTGCAGTTAGAACAAATGCTCTAGCATTTTTAGTGTTCTTGTTGTTCGTAGCTGGAGCTAATTTTGGACAGTTTGGCTTGATATGACATTTTTCTCCACAGTTATAGCATAATCCATTACTGGATTTCCTCTTGCAATTTTCTTCCTTATGTCCTGGCATCTTGCAATAATTGCAGAGATTGGAGCATTTTCCCGAATGCTTTTTCTTGTAGAACTTGCAGTATATTGCAGAGGTAGAACCCATATTCCTACGATTATAATTTCCGGAACGAAATTCTTGTGTAAGCCTTTGAGTTAAGTTCCTCCTCTGATCCTCTTCTCGGGTACAGACTAATTCATCTGTCAAGGTGTTTGCTAGTTCTACAGCTTCTTCTAGAGTTTGAGGTCTAACTGCCTTGACTACATGTCTAATCTCTCCGATTAATCCCCAGATATAACGAGAAATTAACACTGGTTCTGATGAAGCAAGAGTTGGCACTATTCTGGCATATTCGAAGAATATTTTAGTATACCCCTTACTATCTACACCAGTCATCCTAAGATTTAGGAATTTGTTTGCTATTTGTTCATTCTCATTAGGTGGGCAGAATTTCCTTTCTACCTTGTCTTTAAATTCTTCCCATGTCATATTGTAAGTTCTATCACTTCCTCTTGTTTGAAGGATAGTGTTCCACCATTCTAGTGCTGCATTTTTAAACAGATTAGAAGCAAACAATATCTTGTCTTCTTCAGCACACTTACTTATCCTTAAGACTGCCTCAGTCTTTTCTATCCAGCGTAAGATTGCAATGGCCCCTTCATTGCCCGAGAATTCCATTGGTTTACAAGACCAGAATTCTTTATAAGAACAACCATAAGGCATGGTTCTTCTTCTTTTGGGAATAGGCAATTGAAGTACCTGTCCATTGTTTACACTGTTTTCTGGTTCAACGGGTCGCTTACTACTATGTTTACTTTTATTATCAGCATCTTTAACAGTTTGGAGAATAAATGGCATTGCATCTATAATTCCCTGTGCTACTATGTGTTGGATAGCACTATTGTCCTCTTGGTTTCCATTGTTATTGATACTCGGATTATCATTAACCACGTTAATGTTACTCTGGTTATCGTTATTCAGATTTCCTTGATTTTCTTCGTCGGCCATCTGAATTTTAAACATTTATCCCATATTAATATCACAATTAATATTTTAATATAGTTAATCACATAACACACAATCTAGCCAAAAACGTAGATCATTGCTACTATACTCTTTTCATATACTTATGCGTCTATTACACACTAGTACAGAAATAAAGATTACAATACCAACAGAAATAAAATAGTAATATGCATCCGTACACACATATTTTATTTTATTTTATTTTTATTATATTATTATTACTACCGCTTCCTCCATTCTAACATTCACGGATATGGATTCATCCAAAAATCCATATTGCGCTCATCGTATTTCCATACGAGACGCTCTCCCACCTGACGCATCCTCTCACTGGTTTCTAAAATTTCCTCCCCAAAAGTCCTAAGTTCTTGGACGTTTTCTGCACTCATTGGGGGTGCAGGTTCTAGGACTGGGTTTGGAATCTGGGGTGCGGGTTCCTGATATGGAGGTAAAAGTGCCTGAAATTGGTAAGGATCTTCCAAGATTCCCCTAATGTAGTTATCATGGTAATAGGGATCTAAAGGGTCCATACCTGAATAGGCTCTTGTGTCTTCAGGAATAGAGTAACGTTGCACATAGTCCCTATTCTCGTCCCACCATGGGTCGTAATTTGGGTCTAGGGGGTTTGGTGCAGGTACCCTAGGAATTTCGTCAGGGTTAAAGTTATGCATCTCTACTTGGTTTTCCTGGTTTTCTATTTCCATGAGTTGTTCTGGGTTTTGTGGTTGTGGGGCTACTAGTTGTTCCAGACTTGGGTCAGCAGTAGTTGTAGCTAGGATATGGAAATTAGCTAGGCTTCTATTAAGCGTATCTTACGTATGAGCATATGTCTCTCGCTTAATAGCTGCTAAGGCCCTTTGCTGTTGCAATTTTCGCATTCTCTTCCTACGAGCAAAAGCTTCTTTACTGAACCATCCTCGTT
Organism: Helianthus tuberosus; assembly: GCA_030545235.1. Lineage (NCBI taxonomy): Eukaryota > Viridiplantae > Streptophyta > Magnoliopsida > Asterales > Asteraceae > Helianthus > Helianthus tuberosus. The sequence continues at coordinate 170,819,597 of CM060406.1, forward strand.
TCTTATTAAGAAATGGTTCCTCCGACTTAGCTCTAAAGGTAAATATTCCTTCCTCCTGATCAGCAGAATACCCCGAAATGGCAGGCTGTGATGAGGTACCTTCACTCTTAGGTGAATCAGACAACTGACGACTCATTTCTGAGGGTCCTTGATCACTCATTCTGTAAACTATCAAATAGTCAAATAACACATAACAAATAAATATAGTTATGCACTTATTTACATAATTTTATTTCCTAACACAAATTTCAGAATTTTAAGTGTCAGCAGAACACTTCTTTGGCTCAGACCAGTGGCTAGGCTATGATACCACCTTCTGTCACAACCCCCGGTCCCTGATCCCTGGGAACGGGCAGACGCGATCATAGAGTTTCGGTGGTATCAGTTGTTTAATCTCGCAGCGGAATTTTCATCAGGACCGTAGTTAGGAAATGTTTATCAGAGTAAAACCACGATAATTGATATTAATAAACACATGGGCAAAACCCAAGTTTCTTGTTACAGTACATTTATAGGGACAAAACCCTATTTTTTTAAATTTAAAACATCGTTTATTAGATAACTTTTATAGCCGCTTATTTTCCAAGCCGTCAGTGCTCTCGAGCTGGCTTTTTCCCAGTTGGCTTTCACATTGTGTTACCTGAAACATGTTTTAAAAATATTTTGTCAGCGGGAAACACTGGTGAATGAATCCCAGTTTAACCAAGAAACATTTTATCAATTAACACAGTATTGAGAGCGATCACATTGTTTATTTCTACACAATTACTCATTCAGTATTGTCAATCCTTGACTTGTGGGTCATATTACACATTGGCTAGCTCGTCGTCCAATGGTAACGTACTGTCATCCCGACTTACTACTCGCAAGTAATAAATTTTGTATACAAAGCCCCAAATACCGGCAGTAATTGAAGAACTACAAAGACTCAATCACCGCTTAATCGCATTGTAAAATAATTAAGGTTTTATAAAATATTCCAAAAATGTTAACAAAAAGAGGATAAACTCACATTGCTATCTTAGGCTTTTCGTAAGGGTTTCCTGGATATAATCTATAATTTATACAAATGTACATTGGTTAGTATCATAACCCTTTGAAAATATTAATAATACCCTCCCCGAGACGGCATTCCAACAACTACGTCGGGCAGAACCACGACAGTTGTTACGGAACCCTAAATCAATCGGGCAGCGTAACTATTATGAAACTAGGGTTATAATACTTACAACGAAGCAGAACCTTGCTAATTAGGGGTATAATACCCGTCTATAATTCCTCTACTACAGAAATTGTGATTTAGATTTTGAGAAGTAAGCGACGGAAAACGAAAACCGATGCCTGCTATTTATAGTTGTGATATTGAGTCCTGTCGCGGCCCGCGTGAGACACAGGCCAAGGTTACGCGGCCCGCGTCAACCTTGGTCAACACTATAGCTTGGCCCGGTCAGCTTGTAGGCTTGCCACGATGTCGACACGTGTCGGCATCTGTTGTCTCCACGTTTCATGACCTCTCGCGGCCCGCGTCAATGTAAGCTTAAGCTTACGCGGCCCGCTTGAACTAAAGAAATCAGCGGAGTCAAAGTCCAGTCTTGATACCGCTCGTGTGAGAGTTTGGGGTGGGTCTACGTGGCATAATATAAGACATACGGGGTATAATATAAGACATATTGGGACATTTTATAATATATTAGAGGGTCGGAAATATTATGAGGGTGTTGGTGTTGTTACACCTACCCCTTGGGGGGTTGTCAAGGTTGATAGTGATCAACAGGAGGCGAAGGAATGCTACTCATCCTCAATGAAATCCTCAACCAAGCCTAATGCGGCATAGCAATTAAAGATGCGGGCCTAGGATATCATGGAGGCTTCGGAGCAGGATGTAAAGAAAGTTATCCTGGATCAGGATAACCCAGATATCTCGGTGCTCGTAGGAACCAATATCCCTCAGGATATTGAAAATCAATTGATTAATTTTTTGAAATGCAGGATGTCAATATTCGCATGGAAGCACGAGGATATGACGGGTATATCCAAGGATATTATAACACATAAGCTTGGTATTGACAGGTCATTCAAGCCGGTCCAACAAAAGAGAAGAAAATTTTCTCCGGAGCGAAATGTGATCATCCAAGAGGAAGTTGAAAGACTATTAAGGAGCAAGATGATTAGAGAAGTGAAGTTTCCTAGATGGCTTGCGAATGTAGTCGTGGTACAAATGAAAATTGGGAAATGGAGAGTTTGTGTAGATTACACAGACTTAAACAAAGCATGTCCCAAAGACCCGTTTCCTCTACCTCATATTGATTCAATGGTAGATGCTACCGCCGGCCACGAGATGTTAACCTTCATGGATGCCTCTTCAGGATTTCAGCAAATCCAAATGGAACCCTCTGATCAGGAGGATACTGCTTTCATGACACCCACATGTATTTATTGTTATACTGCTATGCCCTTTGGTTTGAAAAATGCAGGTGCAACATACCAGATGTTGGTAAACATGATGTTTAAAGACAAGCTGGGGGACACCATGGAGGTACATATTGACGATATGGTGGTGAAATCTAAAAAGGCTGAGGATCACCTCCAGGATATTGAGGGAGCGTTTGATATCCTGGATCAGTATAACATGAAACTGAATCCTGCTAAGTGCCATTTCGGAGTGGGGGCAGGAAAGTTTCTAGGATATATGGTGACCAAAAGAGGCATAGAGGCAAGCCCGGAGCAGATCAAAGCTATCCTGGATATAAAATCACCTTCGAATATGAAGGATGTTCAACGGTTAACAGGCCGAGTAGCAGCATTGAACAGATTTATTTCAAGATCCTTGGAAAAATGAAAGGAATTTTATGATATCCTCAAGAAGAATAAGAAGTTCGAATGGGGAGCAAAGCATGAAGCAGCCTTGCAGGATTTGAAGCGATATCTCTCAACTGCACCACTATTGATGAAGCCTGAAAATGGTGAACCACTATCCCTATACCTCGCTGTATTAGGGAATGCTGTAAGTGCCGTTCTTATAAAGGACCATGAAGGTCAGCAATATCCTGTCTATTATGTTAGTAAAAGTTTATTAGATGCTGAAACTAGATATTCTCATCTAGAAAAATTGATATTAGCCCTAGTTATGGCATCAACGAAACTTAGACATTATTTTGAGACACATAGGATTCATGTTAAAACCAATTATCCTGTTAAAAACGTGCTTAGGAAACCCGAGATGTCGGGTTGGATGGCTAAGTGGTCAGTAAAATTAAGTGCTTATGACTTAGTATATGAGCCTAGAAATGCCATAAAGTCTCATGCTTTAGCTGGCTTTGTGGCTGATTTCAGTAGTGACATTCAAAATGAAGTAGACTTAGAAGTACAGCAGCTAGGAGAAAACTTAGAATGCTGGACATTGTATACTGATGGTGCATCTAACGTAAGAGGTGTAGGTCTAGGTATACTACTAAAATCGCCACAGGGGGACATATTACCCCAGGGTATTAGTTCTGAATTTTCTGCTACTAATAATGAGGCAGAATATGAAGCTTTGATTGCAGGATTAGAGTTGGCTAAAAATATGAGTATCAAGAATTTGCAAGTATATGTTGATTCTTTGTTAATCACTAATCATTTTAATGGAACCTATGCAGTTAAAGGAGAGAAGTTAATCGAGTATCTCGAAATTCTCAAAAAATTAGCAGGATACTTCGATATTTTTACACTTGAACAGGTACCAAGAGAGGAAAATGCTGAAGCTGATGCCTTGGCAAATCTGGGATCATCGGTCAGGATACCGGAAGGAACCCGAATACCAATATTACATATCCTATATCCTGCGACGAATCCTCAGGATAAGGAAGTAATAACTATTCAGGATCCTGATGATGAGTATCCCGAGGAGGATCCTAAGTCCTGGACGGCTCCAATCATGAGATATCTCAAGGAAGGACACATCCCAAAGAATGAGAATCCTAAGGCCTTTAGAATGAAGGTATCACGATTCACTATTATAAATGATGTTTTGTATAAGAAATCTCTTGCAGGACCATATCTGAGGTGCTTGGAGGATCCCGAAACCAAAGAAGTGCTTCAGGATATACACGAAGGGGATTGTGGTAACCATACTAGGGGCAGGTCGTTATTCTCAAAGGTATTAAAGACAGGATATTATTGGCCGACGATGAGAAAAGATGCTACAGAATATGCTCGAAGATGTGACGCATGTCAAAGACATAGTAACATATTACATCAGCCTGCTGAACCGCTGTATCCTATTGTTTCCCCTTGGCCGTTCATGAAATGGGGTATGGATATAGTGGGAAAGCTTCCAAAGGCTCCAGGAGGAAAGGTTTTCATGTTGGAAATGACGGATTATTTCTCCAAGTGGGTTGAAGCAGAAGCATTTGTTCAAGTTAGAGATCAAGAAGTGGTATCCTTCATAAAAAGGAATATCCTGACTAGGTTTGGAGTACTAGCTGAGATAATTTGTGACAATGGATCTCAATTTATAAGTAAAAGGACTACTGACTTTTGCAAGAGTTGGGGAATCAAAATGATCACGTCTACCCCGGTACATCCTCAAGAGAATGGACAAGCAGAATCCTCGAACAAGATAATTGTCAACAACTTGAAAAAGAGACTAGGGGCTAAGAAAGGAAGATGGGCAGAAGAATTACCCTTTGTTCTGTGGGCTGATAGGACAACGGTGAAGAGTGCAACTGGCCAAACCCCGTTTTCCTTGGTGTTTGGAGTAGAAGCGGTGATCCCAACAGAAATGGTGATACCTACAGCGAGATCTAACCTCAGGGATCCTGAGCAGAATCCTGAAGTCCTATGCCAGGAACTGGATACTATTGATGAGACAAGAGACGCTGCAAGTCTAAGGATGGCAGCATATCAACAGAGGATATCTAAAGCATATAACAAGAATATAAGGACTAGAAGATTTCAGGTTGGAGATTGGGTATTAAGAAAATCTTTTCAGAATACTACTAATCCTGCTGATGGAAAGTTGGCTCCGAAATGGGAAGGACCCTATGAGGTTGAATCAGAATCAGGAAAAGGAGCATACCGACTCAAGAGGGGGATATGCTACCAAGATCCTGGAATGCTATACATCTAAAGCTCTATTTTAAGTGAGTATGGAATTCAAATTCTAACTCAGGGTGGTATGGATTCTGTCTCTTTTATTAAATTTTGATATTATTTACTATTTTAACCCATTACTGACTTAAGCATTGGAGGGGTGTTAGCCACCTTAGCTTACGATTGTTTTGCAGTATATGCTTCGGGATGTAGCACCAGGATATGCACTCAGGATACTTCGGAAGATTAGAGGATTGGCCCCCTCTCTCACGTATAAGGGATCCTGATCCCTTCACAGGTTTAAAGGTATTCACCTTTCTTCCGAATTGGGTTTAAACACCCCGCCTGGAGCGCAAGTTATTCAGGAATAGTTCAAGGTGGCGGGACCAGTTCATGTAAAAGTGGCTGACAATTTCGTTACTATTGGCTATATCCTAAATCCTTAAGGTATATGAGGATTGATCACCCTCTCTCACGAAAGGGTATTTTCATACTCTCTAAGGTTTAAAGGTTTTCACCTTTCTAAGTCTTGGAGTTTATACACTCCCGCCTGTAGCGCACGAAAATTTGGGATTTTCCCCAGGATACAAAGGATTTATCTCTAGTATATTTTGGGTTTTACCCCTGTAACACAAAAAAATTGTCTATACAATTGGAACTAGTGTTCAAAAATTTTCTAAGTGTTTGAGGACTTCATGCACAGGGGACATTCCATCTAAAGCAATTGGATCAAAGTTGAGCTAAGTGTCTCGAACTGGGGACATCTTAGTAGGAGAAGTCACAAAAGGGGTTGGAGTTTAATACAAGGGCTACACTCAATTCCTGGTATGATCTTTCCTTTGTGAACCTTAAATGAATTGTTTAACTCTGATTAAGGATATATCTTTAGGATATGTCTTCGAAATGTGTTTTTGGAATATGTTTCGGGATATTTCTTTGAAATATTTGAATTGAAAATGAAAACCCTGATCAAACAAGTATTATCAAAACAGGTTTTAGAAAATGGGCTATCTTTTATTCTTTAGAAGTTTTGTCTGAAATTAATTGAATTTTTTCTGAAAAAGGTTTTCATAATATATCACTGAGTATATTAATCAGGATATGAGAACAGTAGCAAGCCAGTTGAAAGATAAGATTATTTGAAATAAGCAATACCAGTTGATAACCGAAGGTTTCATCCTAAAACCTAGGACCCATCCACCTTCGACTATCAAGTTGTTTTAATACGGAAATAGAAACTGTTCATAGGACAAGAAGTAAAATTGTTCAAACATAAGCATAACTCTCAAATTTAAAGAAAATAAGTTTTAGGAGGCAGCGCCTTCTTCGTTCATGGTATTTTCAGCAGCATCCATCTCGGGATCAGCCTCAGTATCCCTCTCAGCACCAGTTGGTTTTTCGAATGCTTTTGAAGACCCTTCAGTTGCAGGTTTAGTAGGAGTGCCGCCGAGATTCCTTAGCTTTGTTTCCCAGGCATTGACGTCCCAGGAAGGGCATTCGAAGCCCAGTGCTTTGGCTTCATGGGCCATCTTTAGCCTGGCCTGGAGGAGGGAAGTGACGACGGAACTTTTAAGGCTTTCCCGGTAGCTGACCATATCCCGTTCATGTTGAGCATGGGCAGCATCAAGATCGGCTTGGGCCTGGAGAGTAGCTTTGTTGAGAGCAGTCTAGTGTTCTTGGGTCATAGCCTTAAACTTCTCCTCGTAGTGCCGAGATTTGGCGGCTGTAATCATGCCCTGATCGGATATGGTAATCTCGGCTTTCTTCAACTTGGATTCAAGCGTCTTGTTGAGCCCACAGGATTCTTGATATAGATGAACCAGACGTTCAAGACCCTACAAAAATAAGAGGATAGGTATTGGTTTTAATAAATACTTATAAGTGGTATAAGCTGCAGGATATGGCTCAAGGATACTAACCTGGTTGAGAAAAGAAGTCATAAATCCGCTTGCTTCGATGAACCCGTGATTCTTATAGGGGAATGTATCAGAGATGACGGGGGAATCAGGTTCTTTCCTTTTGCGAGAGCTTGAACTCCGGGGCTTGGTAGCTGGCGAAGGTTTGGGAATGACGATGGCCTTGGAACTGCTGGGCTTGGATGAGGCCGTGGCCTTTGGACTAGGTTCCTTCTTGATTTGGACCTGATCGGAATAACTGTCCAGCTCATCGAGGTCAAAGACCTCAGGGATCTTGGCTGGTGCTGCGTAAAGGGAAAAAGTCTTACATCTTTATTACCCTTCATTATATTATATTGTGCTAATTAATTATTTCAAAAGTAATCCTTACCAGACATTTCAGATGATGAGTATTGACTGGAACTCGGGATATGTGTGGAAAAACTCCTGTCACTTACAGGTAATTGGTAAACAGTCTTGATTCTTTTTTCTGATTCCGCAGTAGGGGGGGCTACTTCCTTAAAATTCACTGCAAAAGGATCAAATAAGAGGATATTAGCAAAAGATAAAAGTCTAAAGGTACGTGGGAACATTCATGATCCTACCGGTGGTTAACCACTCCACCGAAAGGCTAGCACCCTCATCAATGGAGTCTCGTTTGACGAAGAAGAACTTGCGTTGCCATCCGTCTTCGTTTTTGGTGGCTTTAAGAATAAGGGGTTTGTTGGAAGTCGAAAAAGCAAAAACCGGCTAGAACCGAGGGATCGGAGGCGGTAAGCGATTGGCATATCTTCGATACAAAGGTCGGGACAGTGGAGATTTTTAATTTGGTTGAGTACGATTAATACCCTCTAGACCATGGGCATGGTTTGGGCAAAGGAGATACCGGTAGTCCGGAAGAATTGCATCATAAATTTGGGAAAAGGGTACCGAAGACCTAGCGAGAAAGGGTATGCCGGGAAGCAGACCCAATCAGCAGAAGAAACGTCCGATCGAATTGACCGATCAAATGGTCTAAAGACCGTGCCATCGGGGAAAGCACCGGAAGCTCTCAAAGCCGCAATATCTCCGTTATCAAAAGCACAGACCTCCTTCTCGGGATTTTTGAGAAGATTCTGCTGAATGAAGGTCTCAGATGATTCACCGGTTTGAGAATAAGTTTTGGCAGCCATTGCAAGTAAAGGAAAAGAGATTGACAGGAAATGAATAAGAAGTAGGGAATTACCTGGAGACTCCGTTGGAGATATCTGCTTTTCAAACAAGAAGAGAGAAGATATAGGAGCATTGTAGATCTCCATCGAGTTAAAAGCGCGTTGGAAGTTATGGTGTAATCTTGACCGTCGTCTCGATTTAATTGCCTTGATTTACGAGATAGAATTTTTAAAATATATCCGTTGGATTGGTATACCAACAGATATATTTGGGGACAATTGTTATGGGCCATTTTCTGAGCATATATATCCAGACTAATATCCTGCTTTTGATTGTTTACCTGTGACCAGGATACCGGATCAGGATATTGGTATCATCCTGGTGCGATATCCTGGTGTTAACTAAATTGACCACGTGCAGGTTAGAGGCTGTGGGTTACTAACGGTCAGATGGACTTCTTCTCCTTAATACTCGGGAAAATCTGTTATATGAGAGACGTTGAACCCGAAAGACCAGTTCTACAACGTTCAAGTGGGGAATATCCGCCGGATCCCGCTTTATTAGGGTAGTTTGTTGCATTTCTTTTACTATAAATAGATGGGGCGGATCAGATTAAGGCACGCAACTTTTACACACACTCTTTCGCACACTTTTGCTCTCTAGCTTCTAGCAAACACTATACACAAACACTTGTACCCGAATTACATTGTAACACCTAGTTGATCCGCATCACATCCCGCACTGTATCCTGGTATTTGAAGCAATAGAAGAACAAGGCAGCTGCGATTATCAAGGGCTTTCCTCGTACATCACGTGTCAACCTTTACTTTTTTGCTCATTGTTTGATCATAGATACAGCTCTATATCCTGAGCCGTATCCTGAAACTGTTTTTGCAATTAACTTGATTAACATATTTTCGACACTCATTTCTAGCACACTACCTCACTTAACTAATTTGATCACTTAATTGCTTCGGTAATTTTTGACCAAAACACCTATTATATATTGCAACGGATGTTCTTGCTCAAGTTTGAAGCTTAAACTTTGAAGCTTTTTTGACCTTCTTTTAATCAATTTTGAAATTTGAACTTTGACGCTTTTATATCAATTTGAGTTGAACAAGTTACACATCTCTACTAATTAAAAGATTAAGAAATATCACATAATTTGTGATTAGACTCCTAACATTACAAATACTCATCTTGCTTTTGTATGTTTTTATGGCTCTTTACAACAAGAAAAACTTTAAGAACCGAATTAAAAAATTGTGGTGAAGAAAAAGGAAAGATGATACTTTAGAGGTTAAATGTGTTATTTATATACTGTTATTTATTATAAATTAAATTTTCCTACCCGGAAAGTTTCCGGGTTATAACCTAGTTTTCTTATATTTAAGATTATGTTCAATTGAAAAGATGAATGATTTATTTTGTATTTATGTTCTCAAAAAAAAAAAAAGAAGTTCTCTATATAACCCTCCCGTGTGTAGACGAACTGATATCGGCTCAATTTCAAGTTTGAAAAATGATTAACAAGACAAGCCAGAGCTTTAGGTACGTACCTTGAAGCAAAACCTAACCGCTTTGCATGTTGAAACTCGTTGTTAGTCAACATGTTGATTTATTTGGAGAAATCGGCATGTAGTTTTGGTGTGGTTGTAAGATAATTACCCTCTATCCAAGAGACGACGGGTCCAAATCCTGCAAGGTACAATTATACGAGTATTTTAGTATTAGGTTAGTATGTCGTTCAAAAAAAGAACGTTAAAAAATATAGTGACTTCTTGGACCAAATCGACTATTAGTCTCATAAATAGTCGAATGTGATTTATAGGAAGAACCGAACTTTCTTAAGTTTGTCAACATGTTTTACCTGGGTTTTTGCTATGGGGCTTGGCCTTGTTCTCCTGTCTTGCAGTATTTCATTTGTTCTTTGAGATCAGAATAATAATCAAGATCATCCATTGAGAACAAATGAAATAATGCAGAAAGACGAGAACAAGGTTTTCAACAAGATCTTCATGTCATCATATTTGAATGATGAGAAAGTAAAGAAAAAAAAATCTTGTGGACCTAAATAATTTATCATTAAGTTATGTATATTTGGTAATAAGTTGGATCAAACGGGTTAAACCATATAATTATTAAGTGCGAAGTTGGCAAACACAGAAACACATGTTTATCCATTCATTTTATTTTTATAAATTAAATAAAGTGATAAATATGTTTTAGAAAGGCTATATTATTATACAAATAATACAACCATTTTATAGTAAAGTGAGAACATTTTTATGCATGTTATAAGGTGTATATGATGTTAAGTCCACTTGACCCATTTTTATTTTAGTTAGTAATTTTACCTTAACTCATTTGAACCATTACCTATATTATCTATATATTACCTATATATTAAAAAGTAAACTGAATGAACAGTACTCAATAAAAAAATATATATATAAAAATAGATTTGAATTACTAGTAACATCACTAACGAATGAGCAAATGGCATTGGGTACCGGTACCCAATGTACCCAACCGGGTGTATTTTCGGTGCCGGTTCGGCACCGGTATTCATCGATTTTTACCCTCAAATACCGGTGCCGTACCAGTACCGACCAGTACCGAGCCGTACCGGTCGGTACTGGTATATTCGATACCGGTACCCACTTTCAGGGATTTCGGTAACAGTATTTTCGATACCGGTTGGTACGGAGCTCATCAAATCCTGTAGTAATGCAAGTAATTGCACCGTTTAGATTACTTTTCATACAACATAATTGAATGAATAGTAACATCACTAAGGAATGAGCAAATGGTATCGGGTACCGGTACCGGTATCAAATTTACCAAACCGGGTATGTTTTCGGTGCCGGTTCGGCACCGATATTCATCGGTTTTTACCCTCAAATACCGGTGCCGTACCAGTACCGAGCCGTATCGTACCAGGTATATTCGCTACCGGTAACCACTTTTGGGGATTTCGGTAACGGTATTTTCGGTACCGGTTGGTACCGAGCTCATCAAATCCTGTAGCAACGTAGCAATGCAAGTAATAGCACCGTTTAAATTACTTTTCATACACACAGTAAGTGAACTGTATTTCGTTTGAATGGGGTTTTACATACACAACAACTATTTTGCTTTATTTTTTGTCTTTTTCTGTAATGAATGAATTGTAGCATGTAAATTAACTTGGATATTTAGATTATTGATGAGTAAATCGTATCAAATCCTGTCATCAAACCGGTATCCTATCGGTACCAAATTTACTATACCAAATCATTTTCGGTACCAATTTGGTACCCACCTATTGGCGTTTTCAGAATCGTTACTTTCGGTTCGACACCGGTCTAGCAGCATACCTGTATTTATTGATTTTTACCTTCAAATACCATACTGTATCGTACCGAGCATTTTCGGTGCCGGTACCTAATTTCGATGATTTTCCGGATCGGTACTTTCGGTGCCGCTACCGGTACCGACCTCATCCATATTTTAACGTGTTAGCACCATAGTAACTGAACTGAAAACAAACGAATTTCCAACGTGTAGGACATGTGGGTCCTATTATTATATATTATGTTATTTAAAATCGCTTTTTTAGGACGGAGTGACTATCCTTTTCACGACATTTTTATTTATGTTTTGGTATTCGGTATCTGCTTGCCGTTACTGACAAACGTTTTGCAGTCATTGGGTCCCCGCTGCAACGCGCGGATGGAAAATCAACTAGTTTAAAATTAAAAGCCACAAACCAATTGCCCAAATCAATAAACCGACCGGGGATGAATCATTGACAACTTAGTTAGCCGTTGTACGCGTGAGCAACACATATCAACTACAACTTCAAGCACATCTTCCATAAGCAACACATATGCCTCACCTGTATTAATTAAGCCGTGTTTTTAGTTTAAAAAGACGCAAAAATGAGTACAGGTAATTTTATGGAGCACCAGAATTAGAGTGGTAACTGAAATTTAATAGATGTATCTAATATGATATAAAAATAGTATTTTTTTAATAATAATCTATAATTTTGGAATAATGATGTATGAGGGTTTATGCATCAAATAACTTGGAAAAATTTTTAACCTGTTTAAGTGTTTCACTTATTTCTTTAAGTTAACTTTTGTTTCATCAAAACCTAATTATATGAAAACAAATCAAAATTGCCATCTCTACAGCTCTAGGCTCTAGTAGAGCTATAATATACTCATCAAACTTGATGGGATAATGGATAATCCAAACGAATCAAGCGCTAAAGATTCTAGTACATTCGAGTTAAGATTAAATATGGGTCTACATATTTACACACCTTATTGCCTATTTCCACACCTTTCAAGACGCCTCGTATTGAGCTATACGAGGCGTATAGGGTTGCTTTTCCGACCATCTTCTGCACCAAGCACAATGTCACATCAGTCACATCAGACGGGGAGTCTAGGTCTGTACGAGGAAAGGATACGAGGCACTAAGACGCTTCGTATAGGCCTATACGAGGCGTCTTTAGTGACTGATTTGACTATACGTTTGACAAGTAACTTAAAGCTATACGAGTAGTCTAGAGCTATACGAGGCGTCTATGTCTCACATAAAGTGAAAGATACAGTGCATTCTTTGTCATTCATTCTGCTTCTTCTTGTTCCGTTTTTTCATTTCAAACATTTCATTTCATTCATTCTGCTTCTTCGAAATAATTGGCATTTGTGTTCTTATCATCCCGAAGTGTTGAAATGTCATCATACTGGGACGGCAACTATGTCTTCGGGCAGTATTCTAGCGACAACTGGGTGGCCAAAAGCGTTCCGGTAACAGTTATTAGCTTAAATATTTTAATTAGTTGTTGTTTTAGTTTATTATTTACTAATGATGATACGGTTGTTTATTTTGGAGGAGTCTGGCGTTCCCGATTCTAATGAGCAAGAGGAGGTTGTGTCTAGTATACAAGGAGAACAAAACAGACCGTTTCTAGATTTGAACAAGCATCCCCCTGTTGATGAAACAGCCCCTGTAGATGACTCATACCATGCTTGTCAACCAAGTTATCCGACGCAACAAGGGTATCCGGATTATAGATACGGGTGTGAATACAGAGGAGACGGTGGATACGGAGGAGACGGTGGATACGGAGGAGACGGTGGATACGGAGGAGACGGTGGATACAGTGGATACGGAGGATATGGTGGATATGGTGGTTATGGTGGATATGGTAGATATGGTGGTGAGACACCTCCCATCTAGGACAGTCCGTACTTAAAAAAGCAGGTATTAATTACTATTTTTTTTATTATTTAATTATTTTTATTATTTATTATTATTATTTTTATTATTTTTATTATTATTAATATTATTATTATTTATTATTTATTTATTTATTAAAATTATTTATTATTATTGTCGATGTTACAGGTTCTCAACTCTTTAGATGAACTAAAGAATCGGATACATGAAATAGCAAACGCGGATGGTTTCGTTATTGTCACCCGTCGATCAAAAAGAAAACCGGGGGAAGAACCGGGAGGGGTATGGCTTGAAATGTAAAGGGAAAAAGAAGAACGGGAGGGTATGGTTGGGTCGTGGTGGTGAGCACCAGACTACAGCAACACTTAGAAAAGCCGGAAGCAAAAAAAACCGGTTGCCCGTTTTACCTGCTGGCTGTGCGAAACCACCCGTATGAAACCTGGGAGATTAAAGACGGAAAAATTGAACATAACCACGAACTTTGTGAGGACCTGTCGGCCCACGCGTTTGTGCGAAGGTTTACTCCAAGCGAAATGAAACTGATCGAGCAGCTGACAGCTCAAAACATGGAGTCGCGCAAAATATTTCAAACGATAAAGAAGCAGGACCCTGACAGGTTTCATGTTCAGAAAGACGTTCAAAATGTTGTGGCGAAGATTAGAGCCGAACAAAGACAAGGATTGACTCCCATGCAGTCACTAGAAAACATACTGATAAACAACGACTTTATTTACGAGACACGGGAGGAACCCGGAACAGAGATCGTAACAGAGATCTTCTTTCTTCATCGGGACTCGAGATGCGTGTGGCGTGCATTCCCCCACGTCATGCTGATCGATGTGACGTACAAGACAAACATATACAATATGCCCTTTATCCAGATTGTTGGTATGACGCCTACCAACAAATTGTTTATTATCGCGCATGCCGTTGTTAGTAAAGAACGGGGTGATAACTTTGTGTGGGTGCTTGAGAGGGTCAAGTCAATGTTGGATGAATGTATGGAGCCACGTGTGATTTTAACGGATAGAGACCTAGCCCTTATGGGCGCGTGTGCTAAGGTATTTCCAGACGCCTCCAGGCTTCTTTGCAGGTGGCACATACAACAGAATGTTATGAAGCACTGCTAGGGTGCCTTCACAGACGAAGACTGGAAGAAATTTTTGTCATTCTGGGGGACATTGATTGAGTCTCCATCCATATCCATCTACGAGTACCACTTGCGCAACATGCGAAAGCGACTTGTGGAGTGCAAACGTTCTAGTAAGTTTTTATAATAACATACGACTCACCTATGCAAATTTTATTAAATTATTTTTACTTTTTAGGAGTCTTCAAATACGTGTACGATAACTGGCTAAAATACTATAAGGAGATGTTCGTCTTTGCGTGGACTGATAAGAGACGCAACTTTGGTAATCGTACCACAAACAGAGTTGAGAGCCAACACGCCAACTTAAAGAGATACGTCCTAGATAGGAGCTCGCTGGACCGTGTAGTTGGTTGTGTCCGTGATATAGTTGAGACACAGTTCGGTGAAATGAGGAAGACTTTTCGAGAAAGCATCGAAAAAAGAATGACCCACCACAAACACCCGTTGTTTCAACACCTACTTGGAAAAGTATCCCATACAGCCCTTAACTTGTTGAGGGGATAGGCAATTAGGAAGCTAGATGTCTTGGAGCGCTTTCATTCATCATGTGGTTGCCAAATGTGGCACAGTTGTGGGTTGCCCTGTGCTTGTAGGATAGAAAAGTACATGCTTGAATGTAATAATTGTTAAACGTACAACACTTGTGTGATATATTTCCGTTAATCATGTGACTTAAACAATGTTGTTTTTAACCGTGCAGAGCGTCCGATTCAACTCGAAGACATAGACGTCTTTTGGCGGAAACTTAACTTCCAAAGTTGTAAATTGATAGACGATGACGTGGACGTGGTCGAAGAGCTAAATATTGTTAGACAACAATTAGAGTTGCACCCCCCAGCTCAGCAAAAAATCCTGATGTCAAAGATTAAAGCGGTGTTGACTCCAAAGAAATCTACCAAGAAACCACCGGTTGTCCAACAAAATACTCGTGGCCGACCAACAACAAAGCAGGTACAACAAAGGTTGGCGAGGCCTCTCATATAGATGAAGAATTGAGGAGAAGCTCATTCGGTGATGCAAACACGTGCTTTGAAGGTTCCCGACAAAGTAAGTACGATAAACCTCGCCACAGCTCGTACGTTCCGTCACAGGCCTCTCAACAGTCGGTTATAAGGTCCCAAAAACCCAAAGCGAGCCTAAGCCGTTCAAAGAGTTCTAAGAAGAAAGAGACACGAGATGCTCACGGTTTTCCTTTAATCATTGGGCACGAGTACGTGGGAATCCTCAAACAGTTTAAGTATGCCATTCCGCCAATGTTCCATCCATACGTCTCGTGCATACGAGATGTGATGCCGGACGGTCATTGTGGGTTTCGGTCTGTGGTTGTGGTCTTAGGTATGGATCAGAGTTCATGGGGGCTTATTTGAAGGGACCTTGTCCAAGAAATGGATCAGAACGAATCGATCTGGTTCCCAATATTTGAAGCATGGGACAAAGGTTATTTTTACACGCATCGTCAGGGCCTAATTTGGGATTCAGAGTCCGGTTGTGGGGAGGATCACTGGATGGACTTCTCCTTAGCAGGACTTCTTATTGCACAAACGTACGGTATCGGGGTGCACCTGTTAACGACAACCATGGGTGCGAGTTCCACTTTCTTCCCGATACTAAGTCCTCCGGCTAATCAACAACCATTATTCATAACGCTTACACATGTTAACGAGAACCACTTCATACATGTTAAGCTGGAAGGGGATTATCCAATGCCACCAGCACACGGGCTATGGTTGACCCACCGAACACCCCATACGGAACAATGGGAAGATATGTACTTGCCACGTCTAGAATGGTATACATCGATAATGAATCCTCTGCCAAGATCAAACCCCAGTCTTAATTACATCGACAGTGATACGGAAGAATGATTTTTGTAATTAATAGTATTTTTTTATTAATTCCTATAATTTTCTACAATTTCTATAATTTTTTTTATAATTTCTATCATTTTTCTATAATTAGAATTGATTAAAACAGGTTAATAACATTTTAATAAAAAATTACAAATATACGACTCGTATAGAGCTAGACGTGTCGTATATGATTGATCAAAAGACCATTTTGCCCCTGGTATGCCCCCAATCTAGGCTTATTTCAGGGGCTAAAAGGTCATTCTACCTTTTCCAGACGCCTCGTATAGATCTATATCGGTCGTCTATTTGAGCGGGTTTTTGAAAATTTGAATTTTGAAAATTTGAAAATCAAAATTTGAATTTTTTAAATAAGGACGATTCGTATAGATCTATACGAGGCGTCTATTGGGGCGGCAACAATTCTTTTTTTTTTTAATTTGAATTTTGAAAATATTTTATGTTAATTACTAATATACCCCTGAAAGTCCCCAGTATAGGCCTTTAACAGGGACTTAAAGGTAATTTAAAAAGCTAGACGACGCGTATAGATCTATACGACCCATACAACTTAGGCAGCAACTTTTACACTTTTTCTTTTTTAATTATTAAAAAAATGTTTATTAAATGACCATTTTGCCCCTGTAAAGCCCCAGTATAGGCTTTAGTCAGGGGCAAAATGGTAATTAACAATTCCAGAAATATCTTTTTGGATTGGTTAATTACCATTTTGCCCCTGAATAATGCCTATACTGTGGCTATACAGGGGCAAAATAGTCATTTAATAAAAAGCATAGACGACGTGTATAGGTCTATACGAGTCGTCTATGCTTCGTATAAGGCTGGGGGGCCTAGACGACCCTGGTTATAACCCCAAACAAAAAAACAAACACAAATACGGAGCACACACCTCTATACGCCTCGGATTAGTATTTTGACCGTTTTTTCGAAGATTTGAAGCATCACTGGTACGTATTTCATCCCGTAGTTTAGTATTTTTGCCTCGTTTTTGCCTTTAGATCGTAGGTTTGCCCTGAAATTTGGTTTTGTTGGGTTTGGGGGTTTGAATCTAAGGTTGAAGATGAAGCAGTTAGAACAGGAAGCCGAGTATAGCCCTATACGAGGGCTATACGAGGCTCTGAAATTTTTTTTTTTTGTTATTAATGTTATTATTATTGTTTTTATTATTATTATTATTATTATTATTGTTAATTATTATTATTATTAGTATTATTATTATTGTTATTATTATTATTATTATTTATTAATTATTATTATTAGTATTATTATTGTTATTATTATTATTATTATTTATTAATTATTATTATTATTATTAGTATTATTATTGTTATTATTATTATTATTATTATTTATTAATTATTATTATTATTATTATTAGTATTATTATTGTTATTATTATTATTTATTAATTATTATTATTATTATTATTATTTATTATTATTATTGTTAATATTATTATTTTTATTGTTATTATTATTTATTTATTAGTATTATTATTGTTATTATTATTATTATTTATTTATTATTGGTTTTATACGTATACGTTATTTATTTGCAGATTGATTATGGAGGGCGATGACATTCAGATAGAGCTTGATGGGGCACCGCCGGGGGGTCAGCCGGTTCAGCAGGTTCAGCCGGTTCAGCAGGGTCAGCCGGTTCAGTAGGGTCCACGACGGAGACGGCGGCTGCCTCTGGATACGCTGCAGGGTTGTCCGTATCTAGAGTTTCCCGACGGCACCGATGCCGCCCGTCATTGCCAGAAGCTTAGGAGGATGCACATTGGATCGCATGAATCGATCGACTGGGATGCGATAGATGGGCTTGCTGAGACGACTAGAGTGCGTCGGTTTATACCTGTCGATTCGCCGTGGCATCGTCTTTTTGATTTGGCGCACACGCCGACCTACAGGGAGCTGCTGGTCGAGTTCCTTTCGTCATTCACATTTCACGCTCCTGGGGTCCCAGTGCCGCTACCGTACCCAGATGCTCCCCCTCCGCCTGAGATTTCTTTCAGGCTCGCTGGCGTTTTGCGTACAATGACGCTAGCAGAGTTTGCGGTGCGTTGTGGTTTATACATGCAGGGGGAGATTGAGACTGAGGTTTACACAGCGGGGCTAGTGGTGGTTGACAAACCTAATGATTGTTGTCTTAAATTGAGATAATACGGAAACAAAATATGTTTTGATTATAATACGGAAACAATATATCCCCTGAATATAATACGGAAAAAATATTTGAACGAGATAAAATTTTAATCGGAAGAATAAAAATGTAAAATGTTAAAAACATTATAATATTTAATCGATATAATATATTTAAAGAACCGATTTTTAAAATAGTTGATTTTTAAAAAACAAAAACTTTTTTATAGTGTAAAAAACAAAAAAAACAAAACTTTTTTTAAAACCAAAAAAATTTTCAACCAAAAAACACATATTCATAAACTATCCAAAAAACCATACCAAAACCCACCAAAACACCCCTCATTTCAGCCAAAAAAAAACCCAAGATTAGACGCCTCGTATAGGTCTGTACTCTTCGTATAGGGTTCCTTAAACTTTGTGCCTGACACCCTCTGAGACCCCCTTGAATTCAGTGCTTAGACGCCTCGTATAGGCCTATACGAGGCGTCTAGGGCACAAAAAGTGTGAAAATAGGCGCAGAGGGTGTCCAAATATCTTCACCCTTAAATATATACCCTCGTACCCAAAAACACAAGAATTTAAGGATTAGTGTTCTACATAATGTTTATCTTTTAAAACGTAAGGGTGTACGGGGTGGGTGCGTAGAGTGGGGTGATTGAGTGGGATCCCTCGCGGGCACACCATCGCCAACCCTTGTTTAAGTGGGTGATTGAATTGAAGCGGGGAGTAGTCACCGTGCAAGGGAAGAGGAGAGAGAATGTGTTAACGGTGGATTCCGCTCTCTTCTAACCAATCACATATTTTTCATTTTTTTAAGAAAAATCTTTTGGATGAAGCACCCCTTATGTTTAAGTGTAAAAGGAGAGTTGACATAACATGAGGTGATTGATTGGGTGAAACGTTAACCACTTCCCACGAATGAACCACCCCTTTTTGAATGAGAAAACTAATCATGATTTTTGTAATAATACCAAGCTAGAGGCCAAATACAATGGTTTAAGAAGTCAAATCACTTTTGTACTATAAAAAGACTGAATATAGAGGAATTAAAGGTAATAATTAGGATAAAAAAACATACCTTTCCAATATCTCCTTACACAGCACTATATCCTACCAAATGAAGAGGCATTGAATTAGGACTCGTATTAAAAAGGTTCTCTTTAGACTTTTTGAAGGAACTTGACTACTTGAGGAACAAAATTATCAAATTAACTCCAAATTATATAAATGTCAACTACATTATCTCATGCGTCATAGATGGAATGAAATTCAAGCTAAACCTAATTTAACTATTAATATTACATAAACAAATATTAAATTTCAGTGCCATCTATACATTATAGAAGATATTACATAATGTTATGAAAAGTAACTAGCTACGAACACAATTCAAAGAGGAAATCATCAAGATCATGGCATTTAGCCATATCGCCATAACCATGTGTACTACATGTAGACGACAATACCCCTGGAGATACCATGTTCTCACAATCAGTGGCGGACCCAGGAATTTTTTCCTGGGGGTGCGGAATATTTTTAAAGATTTTAGGCCCCTAGCTGTATAAAAATATCGGTTCATAGTGGGTCGGGTCGGATCATGTAAGACAAAAGAACATCAAACTAAAATTTATAAATCATCAAAAACACGTCAAACGTCATTACAAATTACAAACGTATTTAAAATTGTGCCCGACAGATTTTTTTTTTTTTTTTGAAATATACCCAAAATATCATCTAAAGATACTAAACACGTCATAAGTTCATTACATTCTTACTCATTCTTCCTAACACATATAATTTGCTCCATAAGTTCATAAAACAACACTAAACACTTAAACAAAATAAACAATCATGTTCAACCATAGCCCATAACTTTCAATTATATTTTAAACATTCAAGCCCTAATATTAAATGTTGATTACTTGTAACTAATCATTTAAACAAACAAAGCTATAAATAAAACAACAAAATCATTTAACTACAAGTCTAGAACAACAAAAAAATCAAAAAAATATAAAAAGATTAAACACTTACACATCTATATTTTCTCTTAATCATCACATAAAACAAAATAAATAAATAAATAAATAAACCATACTAGTTCTATATTGGAATTCTGACGTAATATGGTCGGTCCAACCGGAATTTTGGTTTTTCCGGTAAAAAAAGCCACCAGGTCGTGAGCAGTGGAGTCAAGGCGCTGGGAGTTTTTTTGGGGGCGGGATTTGGAAATGGAATGGGTGGATGGGTTTGGGTTATTTTATTTAGTTCAAATTTCTTTAAGTTGGGTTTAGACTTGTGTTAATAAAAATTGATTGCAGATTGGGCTTTGACTGGATTAAATAATTAAGTGAACAAGTGGTTAATAATTAGTATTTTTTTCTAAGTGGGGCGGTTGAAATTTTTCAAGGGGTGCGGCTGAAAAATTCCAAGGGGTGCGGTCGTGATTTCCGGCGAAAAATAACACTAAAAAATATTTTTTCATGGGGTGCGCCCGCCCACCCTTGGCTTAGGGTGGGTACGTCCCTGCTCACAATCTAACACGGATGAGATTATAGACATAGGTTCTGATGGAACTTGCGACAGTCCCACGATAGGATCCCATGGAGTGTCATGATCCGAGAAAGAAACTTGTTCGTGTTTCATATAGCTTAAAGAAGGATTAACCTCCTTGGGTGTATGTTTCATTGATTGGAAACAAGTTCCCATTTTATTGTTCTTCACAGTTGTGTTTTTTTCAAAACTAATTAGGAATGAATTATCCAAAGGGTCTAGAGCTTCCTCAATGATATGAGCCTTTTGAAAATTATTGCAAGTATGAACTCCAATGTATGTTATCTTGTACTTTGATGGCTCATCTTCAGTCTTTTGAATTTGTTTGGTTGCTTGACACCCTTGTTCAAACTTGTGACTACATCTAAAGTAATTCCTACATATCATAGGAAAACATATTCCTATCAATAATAGTCAAACTTTATGATATCAAATCAAGTTGGAACCTTTACTAAAAACAAATACAATATGATTTGCTAAAAATGTTCAAGTTGAATCCATAAGTACTACCTTTGATGTTTCGAGTTGAGAATCACTTTTTGCCCGTACTTTCTCCAAGCATATCCGTCATCAGTCAAAGTATAAGTAAATTTTGTTCTAGTTGAACCAAGTTTTCTGCATATGGTTACAAAGTAATCTAATTAAGAATAATTTGATATAAATATGTACATATATGTACAATCTCATATGTAAATCGACTTAGATCTAACACTATCAACCTCATATCAAGTACACATAGTTTAAGGGAATTACTATGGGTCTATGCTAGTGAAAATACAATACAATACAATATAAAACATACCTTCTTTTGTAACATCCTCTTTTTGGTTTTACTGGTATCATATTCTTGACGCTTTCATCAGAAACTTCTGACTTTTGATCATCCGAGATGTTTGGTGTTCTCACATCATTAGTTGGATAATGAGGAATCCCATTGAGGTTAGAAGGGCTCAAGATCGAAAGGGTGTTATCAAACATCCCTAAGATCTGTACTACCACATCGTTGACCGAATCGATATCAGATTCGATCTTTTCAGGTCGATCGAGCATTTCACGAAGCTTATTGGTTAATACTTGACCTTTTGTAAGCTCTTGAATTGCTTTGATCCTATTACTTGGTAAACTTTCTGGCCAAGTGGAAGACTCCATACAATATCTGGTTTTGTGAGATCTAGTTGCAAGAGAACACACCCATCGATAATACAGCAAAAAAGATGATGTATATTTTAGTTATTAATATCTAAAATAATATGTATTTTTAAACAGGCCAGTTGGCAAAATAATTCAAGAAAATTTAGGAGGGTGAGCTCCACGACCACGCGCTAAACTAGGGTTATCCACATAGGTGAACAGGACAATGTTGTTACACGTGCGTACATGCGAGTGGGCAATAAAAACTTGACGTTAAACCTAATTTTTCTTATGACGCATGCATAAGTAAATGGCTACAGTAAGACTAAATGTAGTGGAGCGACCTCAAGGGCGTCCCCCGCCCCAAGTCGCCCCAAACACCGCGCCGCCCGCCCCAAGTCGCCCCAAGTGCCCCCTTGCCCGTCCTCTTCTCGTCGCCACCCCTCTCAAATTTTCAACTTTTGGCACAAAAATTCAAACATTCCCCCTAAGTCGCCCCAAGTCGCCCCCAAACACCGCCCCCCCTTTTTTTTTTGTGCAAGACGCCCACTTCTCGTCGCTCCACTACCTTTAGTCTAAGCATTTGTTTCTTTTATAAATGCTTAGGGTATAGGTGTGGGCCACAAAGAAGGGGTGATACTATTTACACCCCCCCTATTTACTAATTACACTCCCTATCAAAAACATCATATTCATCAACTTTTGTTTTTTTTAGTCTTTTTTGTCTTTTTGTTGTCTTTTTTTATTATATTTTATTGTCTTTTTGTTATTATTTATTATTAGTAGTGAATTATTATTATTATTATTATTATTATTATTATTATTATTATTATTATTACTTAGACCACCCGTAGTGGGGCGGTATTTTAAAAAAAAATTGAAAAAAAACGCCATAAAACGCCACCCACCCCATTACACTAGGCGTGTTTAGGCGTTTTTTTTTTGAAAAAAAATGTTGTTGGCGTTTTAAATAAAACGCTGAAGGTTACAAAGGTTTGAGTATGACATGTTTGACTGGCCAATGGGAGTGGTCCAAGTGTAATTTTTTTTTTATCTATGTTTCGTGTACCATGTTTCATGTCCCACATTTTTTTTTTATCTATGTTTCGTGTCCAAGGTTTCATGTCCCACAATTTTTTTTTTAATCTATGTTTCGTGTACCAAGTGTAATTCAAAGACATCTTTTTATTTTTTTACCTATTAGGTAAAAAGGAGAGCATATTATTGGTGCATAATATAATAATGAAAATCAAAGACATCATATTATTGGTGCATTATATAATAAAAAGGAGAGCATATTATTGGTGCATAATATAATAATCAAAGACATCATATTATTGGCGCATTCACTTCAGTTTCATAATTCTCATATTATCGGTGCATTCACTTCAGTTTCTTTAAGATATACTCGAGAAAGCTATTCAAAGAGCTGCATAAATTTACTTGTTCAAAGAGTGATCTATTTATGCTTCATCATAGCATTCAGAAAAGTTAAAGAGATGTCTGGATTTTCAACAGATCAGGTATAGTTTTTAATTCCCATGTTTCAAGTTTCAACTTAGTTATATAATCTAGCTAGGTTAAGGGTCTTGTTTTAGTTTAAATGAGTTTGTTTGTATTATCAAGCAACTTCAGTCAATGTTAATCCATCAACAAGGTATGTATTATTACTATAATCCTATTATTATTATTATTATTGTTGTTGTTGTTGTTGTTAGTATTATTGTTACCATCGTTATCATCATTATTATCTTTGCAGATGTTTTGGATTACTTGAATAGTACTTGGTTAAACAAGTATAAAGAAATGTTTGTGTCCGTATGGACTAACGAATGCTTACATTTCGGAAATCAGACAACTAACAGAGCTGAAAGCCAACATGCCAAGCTAAAAAAATTCTTGAATTCAGCAAATTGTACCTTAGATAAGATTGTTCGTCACATTGATGAAGTAGTGAACTCGCAATATACAATAGTTAAAGATAGCTTCGAAAAAAGTAGAACTGTTCTAATGCATAAACACAACCTACCAATGTTGAAGCTATTACATGGCTCTGTTTCTCATGAAGCACTTGATATAATAATAGCAGAGCGTCATTTAAAGCGTTCACATTGTCGTTGTCAAGTTCGTAAGTGTTATGGATTACCATGTGCTTGTGAAATCTCAAAGTATAAGAAAGCAGGTCAGTGTATTAAACTAAGATTCGGTCGATGTGCTTGGTAATATTTAAAAGCTGACAACCTATGCTTTAATGCAGGTCAATCTATTCCTTTAGATTCGGTCGATGAATTTTGGAGGAAACTCGAGTTACCAGTATATTGTGAGGATATTACTTGTGACGTCGAGTTGGAAAGTTTTAAAAAAGCCTTCGATAATCGATCCAAGCCTGGAAAGAAAAGTTTACTACAAAAGTTAAAAGCATTAACCAATCCAAGTATACCTTTTGTTGAAGAACCTGATGTTTATTTATCCGGAGGTTAAATAAAGGTTAAAAAAGCCTTCGATAATCGATCCAAGCCTGAATGGTTATTTATCCGGAGGTCACTGATGGAAGAGCTACTCGAGTTTAGAAATAAGTACACTAAGGCTTTCTTAGGCTCATTTGAAGATGTGTTAACGTCCTTGGATTGGTCAGGATCGGGGGTTGCACCAGAAAAACACTGGATGATTATGCCAGAGACAGGATTATTGATTGCGAACAAATTTAATGTAATCGTTCATTTTTTATCTCAAGAAAAAAGAAACAGTTCGACTTGTTTTTCGCTTTGGAGAGGCCCTCACCGGTTCCCAGAAAAAAAATAATTACAATTGCACACGTGAATGGTAACCATTTTATAATGGTAGAATTGCAAGGAGAGCATCCAATTGCCGGTACAACCAACCTATGAAAATTATCGAGAGAAAATGATGCAGCTGGCTGGGAGAATATATTTGAATCACGTCAAAATATGTATAATTCTTGGATAGCCCAACCTGCTATATTTGGGGGGTGTATAGATTAAACCTCGGTATGTA
Source organism: Helianthus tuberosus (assembly GCA_030545235.1). Classification (NCBI taxonomy): domain Eukaryota; kingdom Viridiplantae; phylum Streptophyta; class Magnoliopsida; order Asterales; family Asteraceae; genus Helianthus; species Helianthus tuberosus. Next base: position 170,844,825 of record CM060406.1, read on the forward strand.
AATTATTAAACCTCGATAATAATTTTGTAAAAAAATACTTATTTTTATATAGCTTTTGTTACAGCTATAAATATAATTTGATAAATTATAACAATAAAAACTAATAACAAATAATATATCATTACTAATAATAATAATAATAATAATAATAATGATAATAATAATAATAATACTAACTAAATAAATAATAAACAAATAATATATAAATAATAATTAAATAAAAGAAAAAAAAAGACAACAAAAAGACAAAAAAGACTAAAAAGACTAAAAACAAAAAGCAAATGATTGATGGATGTGATGTTTTTGATAGGGGGTGTAATTAGTAAATGGGAGGGTGTAAATAGAATGAGCCCACAAGGAAGAGCGGTGAACTTCTTTTGCCGCTCGGGAACACCGCCGCCTACCACTTTTGTCGCGCACAGGGGCGGAACAATTGTAATATGAGCCGTAGCACGGGCTACGGCTCAAGCCCGTATTCTTAGTGTTTTTTTCCGATTTTATATAAATGATACCTCTAAAAAATACGAGGATACCTCTAACCAAAAAATAAGATACTTTATATTACTAAAATCCCATTTTTTTAATAAGCTCAAACATTTTCAACCCGAAATCTTGTAGAATAATTATGCCCAAATGATTAAATAAGCCCAAATTAACAATAATAAAATTGAAAGGATTCCATAAATATAATTAATAAAGTTAACACAAGACGCAGAACGATATTATAGTTGAATAAATGATCTTGCTCGTCTTATGGTGGAAACTGAAACACATAGTTCTTCTCCTTTGGTTTATCAGGTAGTGAAGCTAACTTTGGTTTTAGCGGTCGCAACCGCAACCGTTGAAATATTTTTTTTTCTAAATTGAAGCATGTCAAGACGAATTTACGCAATCGAATGGGCCGGGAATATTTGAACAATGCTATGGTTTGTGTGGTCGAAAAATAAACTTTTGATAAAGTAAAAGACGACGATGTGATGGAACGATTTCAAGCTATGAAAAAGAAAGAGTACACATCTATTAGGTATTTTTTTTACTTTATTTACTATTGTTTTCTTATAACTGCCCGGTAAAAAATTTTCGGGACACCTCTAAATTAATGCGCTAGTTCCGTCACTGGTCGCGCGCTTTGCTTGAAGATATGTGACCTGTTGCCGCTCGGTGTTTGTGCCTCCAACGGCAATATAGCCGTTACAATATAAAAAAATTAATTTTTAACTTTATAAATTAAAACAAATCCATTTCCATTTCCACCAAACAAACCCAACCTCCATATTCACTACCATTCTCACTCAATTTTTCAAATCTTTTCAAAGAAATAGAAGGCTCAAACAAAGGTGAAGGCAAGAAAAAAAATGTAGGGTCTGGTTCGAAGGCGATGACTCAAAATAAACGCGGTAGTTTGGATGGTTCTAGTGTGCCGTTTCATCCTCAACTTGACTTTGCTCATCAAACCCAACCTCTATTTTTTTTTACACAATTCCTTAATGTTTGTGATGGGACAAACCGTCCATTCAGAAAAATGGAGATCTAATTATTTTAATTAATAAGAATAAATATAAATTTTATGTTGATGGGTCATCAATTCTTGAGAAATGTATCTAACTAGTAGTTGCCCCGCCCGTGTTGCGGGGCGATGGTCGAATAATTCTCAATCAATTAAAAAAACACTACTATAATTTGGTAGGAAAAAAACTAAAACGATGATAAGACCGTAATTTTCGGCTCAGGGCAAAACTGTAATTTTTTAGGACTAATGAGCGAGTGTTAGACAGCTCCTTGACACGGGAAAAAATTAAATGGAGTTAACCAATGAAAACAAAAAACTTTTATAGTTTTGCAAAAAAAAACTAGAACGATTTTTAACTGAGGGCGAAATCATAATTTTATTTCTGGGTTAAAATCGTAAATTAAATGGATCAATGGGGGAGTGTCAGGCAGCTGACGGCATGACTGTAATTTTACATTGGGGGCAAAATTGTAATTTAATCAGGAAAAAAAAAAACAAAAACGATGGAGAAAACGTAAATTTAAGTTGAGGGCAAAATCGTAACGTAGTTGTTAGGAAAAACCTAATGGCAAATCTGTAAATTTAAACGGGACAAAATCGAAATTTTGATCCGATGGCAAAATTGAAATTTTTAGCTGGGAGCAAAAGCGTTAATTTATTTTTAAGTGGGGATAAAAACATAACTTTGAACTGATGGCAAAATCGTAATCTTAAGGAAAAAAACTAATTACAAAAGTGGAAATTTAAACGGGGCAAAATCGTAACTTTGAACCGAGGGGAAAATTTAAATATCTAGCTGGGGCAAAAACATATTTTTAAACTGATGGCAAAATCGTAATTTTAAAGTAAGGTAAAAGTGTAAATTTGTTGGGCCAATAGGGGAGTGCCAGACAGCTACCAGACACTATTACCCTAGCCGCCCATTTGAGCCAATAATTGGCCATCACTGTTACCGCCCATCTTCTTTTTGTATATGTTGAAAATAGCATCTTTACTTTATTTTAAGCATTAATTTTTTAATTGTATAACATATTTAATTTTTGGAGTAGTGAATGTTTATTCGTTGTGTTATGTTTTTTAAATGACTATCTTAATTCTCTGTTGTTAAGGGAGGAAGTGGTACCTAAAGGGTACTACATTTGACCTGATCAATCAACAGTTGCCATATCAAATTCTTTTCAAAGTATCCTTACACTATAAAACACTATGTCTCCCTACTCTTGCACTACAAAGTACATTTGAATCATAAATTCCACTATTTACTTCACCCTCACAAACACATCATTCAAGAGATGGATTCCACCCTCAAACCCCTTCTCTCCAAACCCGTACGGGTTGATGTACCCGTGGTACTTACCCTTGACCTTACCTTTAGGGGTGACGACGATGTTGTAGCAAGGGTTGGATCCCTTGCACCTCTACCATGAAGGGCCCGCTTTCCTGAGTTGATAAAACTAGAGTAGAAGTTGAGTGGCTTTTAAAAAAAAAGCAAATAGTAAAATGTTCTATAGTAGTGAAATTAAAATTTTTCATCTCAAATATGAACAGACACATGTACATTTGATGATAAGATTATCAATAACCTTTATAATTAAGTATATTATAGTTTTTGAAAAAGCCCAATGTAAAATGTTCTATGATAATGGGATTAAATTTTTTCATCTGATGAAGCACAATGTAAAATGTTCTATAATAATGGGATTAAAATTTTTCGTCTCATAGATGCAAAGACAGATGTATGTTTTATGATAGGACTATGTATCATTAATATTTATAATTAAGTATATTATATTATCTACGACAAATGATGTTATAATATATTTAGATGTGAATTAATGCAGTGCCTAGGATTCGACTTCGTGATACAGGATTTTACATAATAACATTAACCATGTTACGTGTTTGTTTACAATCTCGTATGTATCAACTAGTTATACTATATAATGTACGGTCAAAAAATTATATAATATTTACAAAATTCATTGTCTTGTAAATGCTTTTACAATTGCTTAACGCTTCCACTATTCTCACACTCCTGAATCTTATTTTCACATCCTTTGCCCTTTATCATATCTATGTATGTATAAAAAGAGATAGAGAGGATAGGTGTGTGAATATTAACTTCATTGCTTAATGTTAAATTGTTAAGGGACAAAACCGTCCCTAAAAAACAGAGATCTAATAAAATATTATTTTAATTTATAAAATTGAATATAAAATTTATGTTAGTGGCTCTTTAACTCTTGAGAAATGTATTTAACCAGTCGTATTCTCGCGCTTTCGGTAGGTTTACGGTTGGTATCGGCTCGGTTGATTAAAGTATCAAGTTATCAACAATGTATCGGCTCCTTTCTTATAGCAACTAATGGTATCGGCTCGGTTGATTAAAGTATCAAGTTATCAACAATGTATCGGCTCCTTTCTTATAGCAACTAAAAGAGATACGTCCAAAAGATATCGACACATGTTTTACTTTGATAAAAAAATGTATGAACAAATACCGATACCGGTACCAATGTTGTTCAGGTAAGGCATTGATTCAGTCACTTGCACTCACTATAGCATATTGTATTAAAAATACTCTATTGCCAATACACCTTTATTTTCTGTTAGTTTTAAACCATCATGAAGAAAAAAATCATAAAAAAGAATGTAGGTCCACTTGGAGGATCAAGAGTATGGAATCCACGAGAGTATGCAAACCAAAGCAAAATGGAACAAACACAAAGTAACCAAAGATTCACAAAGCTTTGATTAAGTGAAGAGAATCAGTATACATACACACACAGTGTTACAAGTTTAACACAGAACTATCTAACTCTCTTATCTAAACTGTGAAATAAGTTTCTGTTTATATAGGCCCACTACCCAATGACACTACGAAGGGTCACCACTGGCCACGAACAGTCATTTGCTACGAACCATTAACAATGCCACGAACCGTTGGGCCACGAACCCTTGTCTTCTTGGTGAACCCTCTAATGGCCACGAACCCTTGAGGGTTCGTGGTAATCAACAATGTTCACAAACAATATTCACGAAACCTTAACTGTTCGTAGACTTCACATAATATGATTTCAATATATCCATGTGAAATCATCATGACATCATCATGATGATGTCATGGTGATGTTAGCTTGCGGCGCTTCGTGCTTCGCATGTCGAACTCTGGGGCGCACGACGGAGGAATGTCGTGACATCGGGCTTGAACCGAACCGTACCGAGTCAAACCGAACCGAGTCGAACCGAATCGAGCCGCATCCACAAAGTGCATCAACAAACTCCCCCTTGGATGCTGCTCGTGATGGTTCAATCTTCACATGTTGTCGGATCTTCAGATGTCTTCACGTGTTACTGTAAGGAGGTGCATCAACAAACTCCCCTTTGAACGTTGCTCGTGAGACTTTGATCTTCAAATCTTCAGATCCTTGTGTTGTTGATAAGTAGTCAGCAACAACTCGATCATCTTGATCTTTTGAATTCATTCATGTCGTGTCTTCATTCCAAAGCTTGTCTTCTAACACGTTCTCTTTGCCTTTAGCTAGTTTGGATGCCCAATCTGCACACACAACAGAGCTAAACGCGTAATGAGAACAACCGCTAGGAATATAGTCAAACAACACATGACACACATGAGACCAACTCTCAACCAAACACCGACCGACAACAACTTGAAAGTTAAAATTTTTGATCAATTTTGTTTTTTTTTTAACTTTCAAGACTTGTTTACTTCGACCGTTTATGAAGGTGCAATTGTTTTCCGGCTTACAATCAGGCTTCAGGTGGTAAAGACTCGAGATCCAACATCGTACAATAAAAAATAAGATAGAAATAAATTCTTTTTGGCTTTTATAAAGTTTATATTAAAACACACCTAAAATCTTTTTGGTATTTTGAATATTTCAAATTTAAATACGGAAAGCAGTAAATAAATATATACAGAGATGCAGAAATTGAAAGCATTAAATAAATACTTACAGACATTCTTTTTGCGAGTTTCGAGGGTAAGAGAATCATATCAGTGTACGGTCATGCCAAAAAGCTCTTGTTGTTCCGTTAGTTAATATTAAGATAAGCATCCTATAATGATTATCGGTATTGTTGTCCACTTAAACTCAACTTATCAGATGTACTCGTGGTTAGGGGATACATTAAGTTATGATTTATACTTACCGACCGGTGTTCATCCACACACGACACATTCCCGTATCAAGGTATGCACGAGAGTTCATCTTACCGGTGAGTATATCATTTATCATCTGTTTTCAACGTATATGATGTGAGATACTCACTTATTTTTGGATGAATACAAGCCCTTTGTGATAAAATCACTTATTGATGAGGAACTTGATATCGATGCATGAGGGCACAAGAGCAAGTCTGTGAACAGGTTAGTACCATCGTACCGACAAAGAGACGAACTTGACTCCCGGATAAATGTGATATTTTATCACTTATTGATTGGGACATGTGATTGTTTATCACTTATTGAGGTTGAATGCATCATGTATTATATTCATGTTTGAATGATATGTAAACGTATGTATGGTATCATGGAAGCTCTAGACTTGTGTCTCCGTTGTTTTCGGTAAAAGAAACAACCATGATACCCAGATGATAAACATCATAAAGACCACGTATCTCAGAACCTCGGAAATCTATCAAACGAAATTTCGGTACCAAGACCATATGCCAATGAGTGGTTCCCACACGGTCTTCAGACGATTTAGGTTTATATCACCCTGCACACTTTAAAATGATTGTGAGCCTACCGATACATCTTATATAGAGCTGCTTATCGTATTTCATTTTAGATTTAAAGAGGTTTCAACAGACCACTGATGTACTATCACATTCTCTTTTTCTCGCCAGGAAACTCATTTTTGTTTTTCTAATGTTTTTGTGTTTTTGAAATTTTTCGATGTTTTTGTATTTTTAAAATTTTTCAATGTTTTTGTATTTTTCATTTTCTTTACTCCCCCTAAAATGCAAAAAGTACGAGAAATTAAGAAAAAACAAATTAATATTTACAAAAATGATTTTCCGATGTTGGTTTTACTCTGGCTTGACCTTAATGACGTTTACCATTAGTAAATAGTCAAATCGTGATTTGTCAAAAGCTTTGGTAGAAAGGTCGGCGTGTTGGTCATCGGTGTGGATTTTCACAACATCGATAAGTTTCTTTTCATAACAGTCTCGTATGAAATGATACCTATATCTCGATGTGTTTTGTCTTTGAGTGGTGTACAAGATTACGAGTGATCTGTAAAGCAGCTAAATTATCAACATAAATTGGAGTAGATAGGAATTCAAAACCATAGTCGCGCATTTGTTGTTGGATCCACAGAACTTGGGAGCAACAACTTGAGGCAGCAATGTACTCAGCTTCACAGGTTGAAGTAGCTACACAGGTCTGCTTTTTACATTGCCACGTGACTAGACGATTCCCTAAAAACTGACATCCCGCTGATGTTGACTTTGCATCAATCTTGCAGCCGCCATGATCAGAATTACTGAATGCAATCAAATCAAAGTTATCATCCTTAGGATACCACAGACCGGTGTCTAGACAACCCTTCAAATAACGAAAAATCCTCTTAACAGCCATCATATGAGAAACCTTCGGATAAGACTAGTAACGAGCTAGAAGACATGTTGGATACATAATATCGGGCCTTGAAGCGGTAAGATACATGAGAGATCAGTTCATAGCACGATAGAGAGAAGGTTCCACATGTTCACCGGTACCGTCAGGAGTAATTCCATGATTCTGAGCCAAAGGAGTTCCCGCAGGCTTCTAGTCTTCCATCTAAAATCGCTTTAAGATATCCCCAACGTACTTTGTCTGATGAATGAAGATCCCTTTCTCAGATTGATGAACCTGCAAACCCAAATAGAAATTCATTTCTCCCATAGCACTCATCTCGAACTTCTCATGCATCACCCGCTCGAATTCCTTGCACATTTCATCATTTGTAGACCCGAAAATGATGTCATCCACATACATTTGAACCAACAACAAATCCTCATTTCTTTCTTTGATGAAGAGAATGCAGTCGATCAACCCACGCTGAAAACCATTCTTAAACAGATAGGTAGACAACGTTTCATACCAAGCCCTCGGAGCTTGATGAAGACCATAAAGTGCCTTGTTTAGAAGCCAAACTCTGTCAGGATGAATCGGATCTTCAAAACCCGGCGGTTGCTCAACATATACTTCTTCCTCGACCACACCATGAAGAAATGCACTTTTCACATCCATCTGATAAACAGTGAACTTCTTGTAGGACGCATAAGCCAAGAAAATCCTTATCGCCTCAAGACGTGCCACCGGTGCATAAACTTCATTATAATCAATGCCTTCTACCTGATTAAAGCCCTGGACAACCAAACTCGCTTTATTTCTCACAACGACACCTCGGTCATCCTTTTTGCACTTGAAAACCCATCGAGTACCAATCTTCTTGTAGTTCGGGGGCCTTGTCACGACCCCCGACCACACCTTGGACGGGATCCGCGAGCAGTCGAGTGGTACCGGTGATTATTTTGAATAGTATTGCAGCGGAAATTTCATCAGGACCGTGAGTTAGGAAAAATATCAGAGTTTAGAAAACACCGGATTTTATTTATTAAACAGATGGGATAATATCCATGTTTTAGAAAGGTAGATTTAATAAGGGATAAACCCGAATATATGAAACCATGTTTTCTTAATTTAATTTAATTGATAAAATAAGCCACGTCTTTAAGCCTTTCGGTGCCGTATCATCACTCTTATTCCCGTCTACTGTAATTACCTGAAACGCGTTTTAAAAACATTTGTTCAGCAGGAAATACTGGTGAATTCATTCATTTTTGTACAAAACGACACATTGTTATAATATACAGTATTAAGGGTGATTACATTGTTTCTATCAACCAATTACCCCAAATCGGTATTTGTCACTCGACTGTATCTGTGACTATGGTCAGATCACCCATTGGCTAACTCGTTGTCCAATGGTGACGGGTATCAAGTAATGTATATAAAACCCCACATACCGGCAGCAATTGAAGACTACAAAGACTTAATCCCTGTAATTATAACTTTGAAAATAAATAGGGTTTTGGAAACAATTTGGTAAAAAGAGAATGACTCACATTATAAGCATGCAGTATTGATTTAACAAGCTTCTTGATTCTACTCCTTCTGATAATTAAGCATATACTTTATTGTTTTGAACCTTCTGATGATTAAGCATCCATTTTGATTGTAAGAGTATGGTGTAGAGTTTCGGGTAGTTAAACATTTAGTTTAACAGAGTGGAATACGTATTAGTGTAAAACCACATCAAACCTAACGATGGTCACGAGATCCGAACCTTAACGAAATTCACAAAGTATAGTCTTGTTTAGACAGCACTTTGGCATTCGTTTAACGAAATTCACAAAGTACAACACTTTGGCATCCGTTTAACGAAATTCACAAAGTACAGCACTTTGGCATCCGTTAGTTGGTTCCTGAATCGATAGGACAGAACATCGCATCGGTGATTATTGGTTAGAACACCAACGTATAGAGAGAAGAAGAAAAGGAATGAGCAAAGAAAATGAATTCCTAGGCTTCCTATTTATAGGTAAGAAGTATGAAATTTCTAGGAAGTTTCCTATAGCTTTTTTAGGAAGTTACCTATACATTTTCTAGGAAGCTTCCTACCTATATATATATCTTCTTATACCTTCCTAGCACCTTCCTTTGATATTATCTATTTCATATATATTTATTTTCATGTATATCTATCTAGGTGTTTAATTTACTTAATTAATCTTACTTAACTTAATTAATCTTGCTTACTGATTAATTAATCCTGCTTAGCTTAATTAATCTTACTTAACCGATTAATTAATTTTAACGGTTTAATCAAGTAATTTACTTAGCCGATTAATTAAATAACGTAACTAGCTGATTAATTAACTTACTTAGCTTACTTAACTGCTAAGTTTCCTTTCCTGTTAAGTTGCCGTAGCTATTAAGTTTTCTAAACCGCTAAATTATCTTAATAGCTAAGTTTGATATACTAGTTTAACAGCTTCCTGATTATGAGTTCTAATTTCTAGACACAAGAACTCGTATTAGTGTATTAACTCAATTCAACTTTAATGATAATCACGAGATTGAAACCCTCACAATGAATGACAAAGTATAGCCAGATATTGGCAGCACTTAAACATCCATTGGATCGGTTTTAATCGATCGGATAAAGTATCGTACCAGTGATTAAAGTTATTACCCTAATAACGGGCAGAGTTTCGGGATTTAGAAGGTATAATCCCGAGCTACTATTTACTATAATAAAAGCTGAAGGAAAAGAAAAGAATTGAGCAGTTTGAAACGTAGCAGTGATCGAGCTAATACCCTGGATTCGTAGCAGCGTCTTGACACCGTAAAACTCATTTTTAGCAGATTTGGGACGTTTTGAAACTGAATTTTCGAATACAGGAGCAAGTCCCATGCACAGGCTACTTATAGCAACATTTTAGGTTTTACGCGGCCCTCGTAACCCTTAATAAGATCTTACACGGCCCGCAAGGCCATAAAGGCGGCAGTAGGGTTTGCTGAGTCATCGGTGGTCTTGACACGTGGACGACACGTGTCCCTTAAACTTATCCAGAGATTTTCAAGTTGTTGCGGCCCGCGTAGCCTTACCTTATGGCTTACGCGGCCCGCGTGAAATCCAATTTTCTTGATTTCTTGATTTTTCATACACATTATGGTTTCAGGGGTCCGGGTTTCCACTTACGGAGTGTTGTGGGACATTTTTGCAGGTCCTTACAGGCCTGTCTACCAATTTCCACATGCCCAATTTCTGAAACTGCTGAAGTTCTTCTTGCATTGCTTCAACCCATGAATCGTCTTTCATCGCCTCTTTCCATGACTTCAGCTCAACTTGACAGAAATAGCATTCGAAAGACCAATCATTCTGTTCCCCGGATTCTCTAATTGCTGAATACAACCCATTATTCTGGTTGTTTCGAAGCTGGTTACGTGTCTGCACACCACTTAGGACATTTCCTATAATATTCTTCCGAGGATGAGTATCATGAATTCGAGTTTCTGGAACATCGGGGACTCGAGCATTAATACCCAAATTATTGATATTCAAATCAACAACTAAATCGATTCCTGGAGACGCGTTAGATGAGGATGCATTCCCTTCAGCATTATCTTGAACTTGCACCTGAGAAGTTGCTTCAGAAACATTTTGAACAGGAGCTTGGACATGAGCTGGAAACTCCTCATTTTCCGACGAAACATTATAATCCGCTGCATCTTCAAATTCCTCATTTTGAACAACATTATTAACCGAACCAGACTCTTGTTGGTTAACAATAATTGGTCGAACTAATGATGAATCAACTACTGCATCACCTTCAAGTAACATTTGTGCTGCTGCAGACACCTCATCAAAAGTTGGCAGATTAAAGGAGTCAAACAATCCGTCATAATCAAATATCCACGGATCACCCGGAGCTCTCACACATTCAGTGTACCTTTGAACCCTTACTTTGTCGCAACCCCCGATCCCTAATCCCCGGGAACGGGCAGCCGCGAGACAGTTTCAGTGGTATCGCGTATTGTCTAATTTGGCAGCGGAATTTTTCATCAGGACCGTAGTTAGGAAATAATTGATCAGAGTAAAATACCACATTTTCATAGCATTAATTATGTGGGATAAAACCCAAGTTTGCATTAAACACATTTTCATAGGAATAAATCCTATTTTATTTAATAAAAACATCTATTTTAATTTAGGTAACGTTATTGCCACTTTTTCAAGCCTTCAGTGCTGTCCTGCTGGCTTCTATTTGGCTTTCACAGTTTGTTACCTGAAACGCGTTTTAAAAACATTTGTCAGTGGGAAATACTGGTGAGTGAATCCCAGTTTAATCAAGTTTAAGTAAAACCCATTGTAGAGTATTGAGGGCGATCTCGCAATTACATTTGTTTCCAAGTTATAACAATTAACATCCATGGTACGGTCCGACCCGACTTGTGGAAATGTTACTCCTTGACCAGGTGGTAGCAAATTTTGTATACAAAACCCCAACATACTCATGATAATTGTATTCTTACAAATACTTAATAACTGTTTAATATATAATTAATCATATGAGGTTTTGTAAAAACCGTTTACAAAAAGTTTACAAAAAGAGGATGAACTTACATTGCTGTCTTAGATTATCCTTTAGGGTTTCCTGGTGACAATCTATAATTTACACAAATGCACACGTGTTAGTATAATAACGCATTTTAACATTAGTAATACCCTCCCCGAGACGGCATTACGTCGGGCAGAACCACGACAGCCGTTACGGAACCCTAGATCAATCGGGAAACGTATCTAATACGTATCCAGGGGTTATAATACTTACAACGGAGCAGAACTTCGCTATTTAGGGGGTATAATACCCGTAGATTATGCATATAATTCAGAATTGAGAGAAAGAAAACGATTTTGAACGATTTCTGACTGAAGACTCGATGCATTCTTATATACGGCTTCACTTCAACTTTTACGCGGCCCGTATAAATATAGATAAGGGGCTACATGGCCCGCGTCAAACCTGGTCAACGCTGTAGCTTGGCTGGGTCATCGACTAGACTTGCCGGGTGTTGGGCCACGTGGCCGCTCCGGGCTTTGCCAGGTTTTTAAGTTAACGCGGCCCGTGTAAGGGTTAAGGGTCCTTTACGCGGCCTGCCTAAAACCCAAAAACAATATTTTTAATTAAATTTAATAATATGAAATGTATTTGGGGCCCGTTTTCACGTATGGGGTGTATTTGGGGACATATTGGGATATTTTAAAATATATTAGGGTGTCGGAAATAATTCGAGGGTGTCGGTTCAGAGTTGTTATATCCTCCCCACCTTGTTTTAGAGCTCATCCTCGAGATCTACTGGAACAAGTGCGGATATTTCCTTTGCATTTTAGATTCAAGCTCCCATGTGTACTCAGGTCCTCTTTTGGAGTCCCACTTTACTTTGACCAGAACTAATCTCTTATGCTTGAGATTCTTGACTTTCCTGTCTTCAATCTGTAGAGGCCTTTCTACAAACTTGAGTTGTTCATTTACCTCTATATCCTTAAGAGGTACCATCAGCGATTCATTAGCTAGGCATTTCTTGAGATTAGATACATGAAACATATCATGTATTCTTGCCATTTCCTCTGTCAGTTGTAGCTGATAGGCCACATGTCCTATTCTTCTAATAATCTCAAAGGGTCCAATATACCTGGGACTTAGCTTTCCTCTTTTGATGAATCTTACTACTCCTTTCCAAGGAGAGACCTTCAATAATACTTTGTCTCCTACTTGAAATTCCAATGGTTTGCGTCTGTTATCAGCATAGCTCTTCTGTCGATTTCGTGCTGAAATTCCAATGGTTTGTGTCGTTCCTTGACTTGGATAATCTTGTCAATTGTTTCTTGTACTATCTCAGGTCCAGATAGTTGCTTTTCCCCAATTTCTGCCCAACAGACTGGGGTTCGGCACTTCCGTCCATAAAGCGCTTCGAATGGTGTAGCATTTATGCTTGTGTGATAACTATTATTAAGAGAAAAATTCTATTAAAGGTAAGTGATCGTCCCAATTACCTCCGAAATCAATTACACAAGCTCTAAGCAAGTCCTCCATCGTCTAGATTGTTCTTTCGCTTTGTCCGTCCGTTTGAGGATGATAAGCTGTACTCAGATTTAACTTGGTTCCCATGGCTTTTTTAAAACTTGTCCAAAAATGAGAGGTAAATCGGCTACCCCTATCAGAAACAATTGATAAAGGAATTCCATGTAATGAAACAATTTCATTTACATATAATTTGGCTAGCTGTTCCATACTGAAGGTTTCCTTCATTGGTAAGAAATGAGATGAGTTGGTTAGCCTATCTACAATCACCCAAATTGTATCATTACCTTTCCTTGTTTTGGGTAATTTGGTAACAAAGTCCATTGTTATCAACTCCCATTTTCATACTGGTATTTCTAACTGTTGTAACAAACTTGAGGGTTTCTGGTGTTCAGCTTTAACTTGTGAATAAGTTAAACATTTAGAAACATAGGCTGCTATGTCATTTTTCATTCCTATCCACCAGAAATTCTTTCTTAAATCCTGGTACATCTTATCACTTCCTGGATGCATCGTATACTTAGACTTATGGGCTTCTTCTAATATACGATGACGTAGGTTTCCTAATTTAGGTATCCACATTCTCTTTTCATGGAGTCTCCATATTCCATCTGTTCCTTGTTCTAATTCCTTAATCATAACTTTTAGTTTTTCAGTATCATCCTTAATTACTGATTCTTGGGCTTTTCTAATTTGATCATTTAAATCTACTTGTAGATTTAATTTAAGAGAACGTACCCTTTTTGGCTTTTTGTGATACTTTCGACTTAAAGCATCAGCCACTACATTTGCATTTCCTTCATGATACTGGATATCACAATCATAATCACTAAGCATCTCCATCCAACGTCTTTGTCTCATATTCAACTCCTTTTGCCCGAAAACATATCTTAAACTTTTATGATCAGTGAATATGGTAAACTTACTACCATAAAGGTAATGTCTCCAAATCTTAAGGGCAAAAATTATAGCTCCTAACTCTAGATCATGGGTTGAATAATTCTCTTCATGATTCTTAAGTTGTCTAGAGGCATAGGCTATAACCTTTTGACGTTGCATTAATACACATCCATAACCTAACTTAGAGGCGTCAAAATTGACTACAAAGTCTTCAGTTCCTTCTGGTAACGCTAGTATGGGTGTATGGGTTAATCTTTGCTTAAGAATTTTAAATGCTTCTTCTTGTTTTGGTCCCCATTCAAACTTAATGGATTTACAGGCTAACTTAGTTAAAGGGATGGCTATTCTAGAGAAATCTCGAATAAATCTTCTATAATAACCGGCCAATCCTAAGAAACTTCTAACCTCGGTTGGTGATTCAGGGGTTTTCCATTTAGTTATTGCCTCGATCTTTGTGGGATCCACATGAATTCCTTCATGGTTCACTAAATGTCCAAGGAATTGTACCTGTTCTAACCAAAACTCGCATTTTGAAAATTTAGCATAAAGCTTTTCCTTTCTTAATAGGCTTAAAAGTGCGTGCAAATGCTTTGCATGGTCATCTTTACTCTTAGAATAAATTAGAATATCATCTATAAAGACAATTATGAATTTGTTCAAATATGGCATACATATTCGGTTCATCATGTCCATAAATGCGGCTGGAGCATTGGTTAAACCAAATGGCATGACAGTAAATTCATAATGACCATACCTTGTTCTGAATGCGGTCTTAGGAATGTCCTCTTCCTGTACCTTTAATTGATGATATCCTGACCTTAAATCGATTTTAGAGAAAAATCGAGCTCCTTGCAGTTGATCGAACAGATCATCGATTCTCAGTAATGGGTACCGATTCTTAATTGTGACCTTGTTCAATTCACGGTAGTCGATGCACATACGCATTGATCCGTCCTTCTTTTTAACGAATAAAATTGGCGCTCCCCACAGTGATGAGCTTGGTTGTATGAATCCTTTCTCCAATAATTCATCTAATTGTTTCTTCAGTTCCTGGATTTCGGCGGGTGCCAAATGGTAAGGTGCTTTGGCAATCGGTGCTGTCCCTGGTAGCAAGTGAATTCTGAATTCAACTTCTCTATCTGGTGGTAGTCCTGGTAATTCTTCTGGAAATACATCTGAAAACTGAGACACTACTGGAATGTCCTTTAGTTCTTTTCCTTTAGTGTTAGTGATTATAGAAATCAAATACACTATAGATCCTTTTCTTATATAACTTGCAGTTTTCATCACAGAGATGAATTTTGTGGATCTAGATGGTTTATCTCCTTTAATTGTGATCTTTTCACCTTTTGGTGAATTTACTTGGATTGACTTTTGATCACATAAAATACTGGCTTTATTAGCTATTAACCAATCCATTCCTAAAACGATATCAAATCCTGCCAGGTTCATAGGATAAAGGTTGGCAATAAACTTTTGATTTAAATTTTCTATTCTTGCTCCCTGCAAGATTTCAGAAATCCTAACAGTTTCTCCATTAGCTGTCTACTAGACATTCTTGTGGTAGTTTAGTTAATGACTGATTTAGAAGTTTGCAAAACAAAGTATTAATAAAACTTTGGTTCGCACTAGAGTCAAATAATACTTTAGCAAAAACATCATTAACTAAAAACGTACCAGCTATCACGTCTGGAATCATCTTGGCTTCATCTGCAGTCAGAACGAATGCTCTAGCATTTTTAGTGTTTTTGTTGTACGCAGCTGGAGCCAATTTCGGACAATTTGGCTTGATATGACCTTTTTCTCCATAGTTGAAGCATAGTCCATTACTGGATTTTCTCCTGCAATCTTCTTCCTTGTGTCCTGGCATCTTGCAGAAATTGCAAAGAGCGGAGCATTTTCCCGAATGCTTTTTCTTGCAGACCTTGCAGAACGGTGCAGAGGTAGAACCCATATTCCTACGATTGTAATTCCCAGAACGGAATTCTTGGGTAAGCCTTTGGGTTAGGTTTCTCCTCTGTTCTTCTTCTCTAGAACAGATTAATTCATCTGTCAAGGTGTTGGCTAGTTCTACAGCTTCTTCTATAGTTTGAGGTCTAGCTGCCTTGACTACATGCCTAATCTCCCCGATTAATCCCCAGATGTAACGGGAGATTAACACTGGTTCAGGTGATGCAATGGTTGGTACTATTCTAGCATATTCAAAGAATGTGGTAGTATAACCCTTACTATCTACCCCGGTTATTCTTAGGTTTAGAAACTTATTCGCTATCTGTTCCTTTTCATTAGGAGGGCAGAATTTCCTTTCTACCATATTTTTAAATTCCTCCCATTCCATGTTGTATACCTTATCACTTCCTTTTGATTGGAGGGTAGTGTTCCACCATTCTAAGGCTGAGTTTTTAAATAAATTAGAGGCAAACATTATTTTATCTTCTTCAGCACACTTGCTTATTTTTAAAACAGCCCCAGTCTTCTCTATCCAGCGTAGGGCTGCAATGGGTCCTTCATTGCCCGAGAATTCTATTGGTTTGCAGGACCAGAATTCCTTGTAAGAACAACCATAAGGCATGGTTCTTCTTCTTTTGGGAATGGGCGCTTGAAGTACGGGTCCATTGTTCACACTGTTTTCTGGTTCAATAGGTCGCTTACTGCTATGTTTACTTTTATTATTCGCTTCTTGAACCGTTTGAATAATAAATGGCATTGCATCTATAATTCCTTGTGCCACTATGTGTTCAACGACACTATTATCCATTTGGTTTCCATTGTTATTGATGCTCGGATTCTCATTAACCAAGTTAATGTTACTTTGGTTATCGTTATTCAGATTATCTTGATTTCCTTCATCGGCCATCTGAATTTTAAACATTTACCCCGTATTAATATCACAAAATAATATTTAATATAGTCAATCACATGACACGCAATTTAGCCAAAAGCGTCGATCATTGCGACTTACCTTATTCATATAGTATGCATCTATTAAACACCAGTACTGAAATAAAAATTACAATACCAACTGAAATAAAATTACACTAATAATAGTAGGCATCCGTACACACATATTTTATTATTATTTAATTTTATTATTATATTATTATTACTATTACCTTCTCTACCATCACATTCACGGATATGGATTCATCCAGAAATCCATATTGCGCTCGACGTACATCCAGACGAGTCGCCCTCCCACCTGTCGCATTCTTTCACTACTCTCTAGAATTTCCTCACCAAATGTCCTAAGTTCTTGTACGTTATCTGCACTCATTGGGGGTTCAGGTTCTAGGACTGGGTTCGGAATCTGGGTGCGGGTTCCTGATATGGAGGTGTAGGCGCCTGGAATTGGTAAGGATCTTCTAAAATCTCCCTAATGTATTCATCGTGGTAATAGGGATCTAAAGGATCCAAACCTGGGTAGGCTCCTATGGTTGGCATCGGCATGTCTTCATGTATCGGATAACGTTGCACATAGTCCCTATTGTCGTCCCACCAGGGGTCGTAATTTGGGTCTAGGTGGTTCGGTGCTAGTACCCTAGGTATTTCCTCTGGATTGAAGTCATGCATTTCTACTTGGTTTTCGGGGTTTTCTATCTCCATGGGTTGGTCAGGAAGTGGTAGTTGTGGTTGGGGTGCTATTATTTGCTCCAAATTAGGGTCAGCTGCTGTTGTTGCTAAGATGTGGATGTTGGCTATACCCCTATTTATCATGTCCTGGGCATAGGCATCGGTTTCTCTTTTGGCTGCTGCTAGTACCCTTTGTTCTTGTAACTTTTTCATACGCTTTCTACGTTCGTGTGCCCCTCGACTGAACCATCCCCTCTTTTTCTGAGGAAATGGCTCCTCGGACTGAGCCTTAAACACAAAGATTCCTTCTTCCGTATCAGCAGAGTACCCTGAAAGGGCAGGCTGAGAAGAGGAGGTGCCTTCGCTTTTAGGCGAACCAGACAATTGACGATACGCGTCAGATGGTCCTTGGTCGCTCATACTGTAAACTAACAAATAGTCAAATAACACACAACAATAAATACAGTTATGCACGTATTTCCGTAATTTATTTCCTAACAAATTGAATTTTGATGTCAGCAGAACACCTCTGTGGCTGAATCAGTGGCTTAGCTCTGATACCACCTTCTGTCGCAACCCCCGATCCCTAATCCCAGGGAACGGGCGGCCGTGAGCCAGTTTCGGTGGTATCGCGTATTGTCTAATTTGGCAGCGGAATTTTTCATCAGGACCGTAGTTAGGAAATAATTGATCAGAGTAAAATACCACATTTTCATAGCATTAATTATGTGGGATAAAACCCAAGTTTGCATTACACACATTTTCATAGGAATAAATCCTATTTTATT
This sequence comes from Helianthus tuberosus, assembly GCA_030545235.1. Lineage (NCBI taxonomy): Eukaryota > Viridiplantae > Streptophyta > Magnoliopsida > Asterales > Asteraceae > Helianthus > Helianthus tuberosus. The sequence goes on from CM060406.1 coordinate 170,863,257, forward strand.
TAATAAAAACATCTATTCTAATTTAGGTAACGTTATTGCCACTTTTCCAAGCCTTCAGTGCTGTCCAGCTAGCTTCTATTTGGCTTTCACAGTTTGTTACCTGAAACGCGTTTTAAAAACATTTGTCAGTGGGAAATACTGGTGAGTGAATCCCAGTTTAATCAAGTTTAAGTAAAACCAATTGTACAGTATTGAGGGTGATCTCGCAATTACATTTGTTTCCAAGTTATAACAATTAACATCCATGGTACTGTCCGACCCGACTTGTGGAAATGTTACTCCTTGACCAGGTTGTAACAAATTTTGTATACAAAACCCCAACATACTCATGATAATTGTATTCTTACAAATACTCAATAATTGTTTAATATATAATTAATCATATGAGGTTTTATAAAAACAGTTTACAAAAAGAGGATGAACTCACATTGTTGTCTTAGATTATCCTTTAGGGTTTCCTGGTGACAATCTATAATTTACACAAATGCACACGCGTTAATGTAATAACCCATTTTAACATTAGTAATACACTCCCCGAGACGGCATTCCAACGACTACGTCAGACAGAACCACGACAGCCGTTACGGAACCCTAGATCAATCGGGCAGCGTATCTAATACGTATCCAGGGGTTATAATACTTACAACGGAGCAGAACTTTGCTATTTATGAGGGGTATAATACCCGTAGATTATGCCTATAATTCAGAATTGAGAGAAAGAAAACGATTTTGAACGATTTCTGACTGAAGACTCGATGCATTCTTATATAGGGCTTCACTTCAACTTTTACGCGGCCCGCGTAAATATAGATAAGGGGCTACGCGGCCCGCGTCAAACCTGGTCAACGCTGTAGCTTGGCTGGGTCATCGACTAGACTTGCCAGGTGTTGGGCCCCGTGGCCGCACCTGGCTTTGCCAGGTTTTTAAGTTAACGCGTCCCGCGTAAGGGTTAAGGGTCATTTACGCGGCCCGCCTAAAACCCAAAAATAATAGTTTTAATTAGATTTAATAATATTTAATGTATTTGGGGCCCGTTTTCACGTATGGGGTGTATTTGGGGACATATTGGGATATTTTAAAATATATTAGGGTGTCGGAAATAATTCGAGGGTGTTGGTTCAGAGTTGTTATATACTTCACCCCATTCCTCAATCTTTTTAGTTGTCAGATTCCACTCCCTAAAGTTCGTAGTAGCATACCCAAGAAAGAAGCCTTCAATAGCCTTTGGACCAAACTTTCCATGTGGGTCAATCATAGTGCATGGAGCGCCAAAATGTTCTAAGTAAGACACATCCGGTTTCCGTTTCTGTAACAATTCGAAACATGTTTTCCCATGCCTTTTAACAGTAAGAACTCTGTTCAAAGTATAACAAGCAGTAGCCACAGCCTCCCCCCAAAACTGAACAGGAAGCTCCGACTCCACTAACATAGTTCTTGCCGTCTCGATAAGCATTCTATTCTTCCTCTCAGCGACACCATTTTGTTGAGGAGTGTAACGAGAACTGTACTCATGAAAAATTCCCTTAGAATCACAAAACTCGTCCATAACCTGATTCTTAAATTCCGTGCCATTGTCACTTCTGATTCGCTTTACCCTCAAAGTATACAAATTCTCGAGTAATGTGAGCAGATTTTTGAGGATTCCCGGAGTCTCACTCTTGTGTGCCATCATCGATACCCATGAGAATCTTGAATAATCATCAATAACTACCAAACAATAAGCATCTCCATACGTAGTCTTGTGCTTCATAGGTCCAAAGAGGTCCATATGAAGACGTTCAAGAGGCATGTTGACGGTGTTGACTTTCTTGATTGGATGGGACTTCTTCGTTTGCTTTCCTTTTCGGCACGATACACAGACATCTTGCAAATGAAAACTCTTGACTGGAACACCATTCACAAGATTATTTCTCACCAGATGGTTCATTTTCCTCAAATGAATGTGACCCATACGTCTGTGCCATGATATAGACTCCTTTTCACTGGCCTTTGAGACAAAACACGTAACTTGTGCAGACGTGGTAATAGCTTGGCTCTTATCAAGAATATACAAGTCATTAATTCTTGGAGCCGTCAACAGAATCCATTCTTTGGGAATCTTGAAACCGGGCTTCAGCACATAACAACCGGTATCATCAAAATGTAGCGTGAACTTCTTGTCATAGATTTGCGAGACACTAAGAAGATTGTGATCAATTTGACGCACATAATTGATCTTGTCGAAACTAACAACACCATCGGAAATCATTCCTTCTCCAGTGATGTATCCACCTTTATCTCCAGCAAAGGCAACATAACCTCCCCTAATGCTTTTCACATTGTACAAGAGCCTTAAGTCGCCTGTCATGTGTCGGGATGCTCCACTGTCAACAATCCAAAGACTATTCACAGTTCCTCCTGGAACACCCTACACAACACACTACACAATCAGTTCGAGATGGGGACCCAAGCCTTAGTGGTCTTGGGTCGACCCTTATCATCAAGAAATGTTATTTCTATTTCTTTATGATTTGGAAATGGTGTGCCTTCCCCCTAAAACTGTACCGGTTTTAGGTTTCCAAGATTGTTTTCGTTTACCAGATTGATTATTATTTACAGATTTAGACACTTTTGGTTTTGACGTGTTTGATGAACTTGGTCCCTTTTCAACAACATCCGGTTTTAACGCTTTCTCGATTACCTTAACATTTTTACATCGTTGTTTTGCTTTTTGTTCCTTAACAATTCGTTTGTCTTGTTTAGGTGACACAGAACGACGTTGGTAATCCTTTTCAGGAGGGGCTTTTTCAACAAACTTTGGTTTTGGTGGGTTTATACAATTTTTGATTATATGCCCAAATTCCCCACACTTAAAACATGTTCTCCTTTCAACAAATTTAGGAGATTCTGATCGATGTCCCGATGTTGAACTTGCGGGCCTTGTGGTACTAGCTTCATTATCACACCCATTTGTATGTTGAGTGTAATTGTTATCACTATTACGTTTCAAAATTTTGACTTGTTGAACAAAAGCAGTATTAGATTTTGTTTTCAAAAGTCTCAATTTTGTCGGCACCGCTTGAGGCCACAAATTTAACATCCCTTCCCTTTTTCTTGTTTCGAGCTCCCTTTGGTTCAAACTTAGGTTGTTGAGCTCGTTTTTCCTGTTGTTTACCTTTAGGGGCAATTGGTTGTTTCTCAGTGGGTAATTTTTTATTTCCATATTGTTTTCTAACTTCAGATTTTGGAATAGGATCACACTGAGTTACTATAACTCTCGGGATCGCCTTACCCAAAAACTTACTGGTAGAATCTTCCAAAACTCTTTCAAACATTGATGGATTAAGTTTTTTAATTGAGAAATCCTTGTTTGAGTAAATTTTATCATCACTAACCAAAGTATACAACACATTATCGCCCTCAAACGTAGACACAGATTTCTCCACATATTTCATCGAATCAATCTCTTGTTTTTCAATTGATTGCACAACGGGGGCAACGGGAGTAGGAGGATCACACAAGATATGATTCTCAACTGGGATTTCTACTCCTTTCTTCTTATCAAGAGATTGATCCTCATAACTTGAATCTGATTCATCCGATTCATCATCAGATTCATCATCTGATGAAACATAATCCTCAATTATGGGAGGACTTTGTTCCATAGCACAAGACACATTTTCTGTCTTTTCAGATTCCTTTGATGAATCATCCAGTTTGAACCCTAAACCTGCTGCAAACTCTTCGGGATTAAGAGGTACAGATGGTTCAAACCGTGGCATTTCTTCCTCATCAGGCAACTTGGTATAATTGTGTCTCAACGGAGGGGGACGCGATTTATACCCAATGCACTTAACATCCCCTTTCAGCTTCTGAACCTCGATGATATGATCAAGCACATATCGGGAGTTAGAATAACTCTCCAACTTGTGCTTGATCGCATCATGCTCGCATTTGGCAATGGCTAACTCTTTCTTTAATTCCTCAATGATATTAATATAGTTATTAATGCCCGTTTGCTTGTTCAAAACTGTTTTTGTTAATTCAGATACACTTTTCTTAAGCGTTTCAATAACAGATTTGAAATCATTTTCATTGTGAGTTAAAGCCATGGTTGCCTCCTTGCATTTCGAAAGGTCAACTACCAAACCCTGATTGTGACTAGTTACTTCTTCTAGCTTACGTTTCAATTCTACACAATCATTGCATACACTAGAAGTTTCGGTGTTTACCTTACTAGTCGAAGCTGCAGCAGTTACCATAAAGGCAGTCTGATAAGAGAAAGATCCATCCTCAGTGAAGAACTTTTCCATTTCGTTGGAGGCGGCTTCAGTTTTCCTTACCAACACAGATTTCTGCCTTTTAAACTCTTCCACTTCTTTCAGTTCCTCAGTTTCCTTAAGTAGACTGTCAACCTCAGCATCAAGAGTTTCCTTTACTTCTGATTCTGAACCATCACTACCCGTATTGGAGCTTTCCTCATCCGAGCTACCACTGTAACCAGAACTGTCATCATCCTCAGAGAACTCCTCACTGTGAACATGCTTGATATACTTGATGATCTTAGCATAACATGCAGTTCCTCCATTTCCTTCTGTTCCCTGATTTCCCAGCTGAACTGACCAGTCACATCCTTCATCTGCATGAACTACTAAGGCCCTGTTTGAATTGGAAGGCCTCGACTGGTTTGAGTTACCCGGATTGTTAACTGCTACAATGCCCCTTTCATTGCTCACTTGATTGTCATTTGATGAGCTTGACTGGTTTCTGAAAGGATTTTGATTTCCTTGTCTGCTTGGTCGAGTGCATTCCCGTTTGAAATGGCCCTTCTCACCACAATTGAAGCACGTAACTGCATCCTTATCAAAACCATACTTAGTATCCCTTTTACTTTCCAAACTTGTTCTACCCGTTCTTCTCATGTAGTCCTTAGCCCTTCTCACTGCACTAGCAAACGCCCACTTAATATCTATTAGTTCCATTTCCTTCCTGTCTATTTGCTGATAGTCTTCATCTGCCAAATTAATGTTCCCAATTTGACCGGCGACTAATCCACAATAGGCACTCACCATTGTGTTTAAAAGCTCTATATGTTCCCGAGCACCTTCCACACTTACTTTGGTGAAGTTTGAGGTATCGAATCTGACAGTGTTGGGGTTTGTGGATTGAGTGTTGTTGTTACCATAAAAGGCTTGTTGAGGAGATGGTTGACAAGGTAGTTGTAGGGTAGATTATGTGAATGGAGAGGGTTGTTGTTGAGGAGGTGGTTGACAAGGTAGTTGTAGGGTAGATTGTGTGAATGAAGAGGGTTGTTGTTGAGGAGATGGTTGACAAGGTAGTTGTAGACCATAAGGATTTGTATTTGATACAAATGCAGTTTGAAGCTTCGGTTGTTGTTGACTGGTACTAACCCCCATATTAATACCTTCATAGTATATCTCGGGATTTTGTGGAACTGGAAGTCGTTTAGCCTTTCGAATTTCTTCTTCATCCTTGTTCTCAAGCTTTTGGACGAATTCATAAATACTAACCGTATCCAAAACACCAGTATGTTTCAAAAAGTCGATGAACTGACTCCACTTAGGTGGCAAAGCCTCAGCAAAACGCATAACCATTTCTTGCTGTGTAGCCTGAACCTTGTATTAGTGCATCTCACTAATCAAGTGATAATACCGAGTAGCCATCTCATAGAGTGTTTCATTTTCCATGAACCGAAATGCTTCGAACTCCTTCTTTAACAAATCACGATGAATCTTTCTCGTTGCAGCATTTCTTTCTCCTTCTCCTCTCACTTCCAAGACGTCCCACAAGTTCTTTATACTTATAAGCGAGAGGAGAAGGAGAAGGAAAAGGAAATGCTGCAACGAGAAAGATTCGTCATGATTTGTTAAAGAAGGAGTTCGAAGCATTTCGGTTCATGGAAAATGAAACACTCTACGAGATGGCTACTCGGTATTATCACTTGATTAGTGAGATGCACTCATACAAGGTTCAGGCTACACAACAAGAAATGGTTATGCGTTTTGCTGAGGCTTGCCACCTAAGTGGAGTCAGTTCATCGACTTGTTGAAACATACTGGTGTTTTGGATACGGTTAGTATTTATTAATTCGTCCAAAAGCTCGAGAACAAGGATGAAGAAGAAATTCGAAAGGCTAAACGACTTTCAGTTCCACAAAATCCCGAGATATACTATGGAGGTATTAATATGGGGGTTAGTACCAGTCAACAACAACCGAAGCTTCAAATCGCATTTGTATCAAATACAAATCCTTATGGTCTACAACTACCTTGTCAACCATCTCCTCAACAACAACCCTCTTCATTCACACAATCTACCCTACAACTACCTTGTCAACCACCACCTCATCAACAACAACCCTCTCCATTCACACAATCTACCCTACAACTACCTTGTCAACCATCTCCTCAACAAGCCTTTTATGGTAACAACAACACTCAATCTTCAAACCCCAACACTGTCAGATTCGATACCTCAAACTTCACCAAAGTAAGTGTGGAAGGTGCTTGGGAACATATAGAGCTTCTAAACACAATGGTGAGTGCCTATTGTGGATTAGTTGTCGGTCAAATTGGGAACATTAATTTGACAGATGAAGACTATCAGCAAATAGACAGGGAGAAAATGGAACTAATGGTACGCTTCCGAACCGTACCGAGTCAAACCGAACCGAGTTGAACCGAATCGAGCCGCATCCACAAAGTGCATCAACAAAGAATATGTAATGGTATCGATATAGTTCAAACAGTATTGGTTCAATTCTTCGTGGTATAGAACAAAAAAAAATCAACTACATATTTTATCGAATCGTAGATTAAAATAAGCATTTTGCGATGTTGCATTCAAAATTTTATATTATGTTACTCATTAACAAAAAGGTAAATGGCATAACTGTATATAACTCAACGAATCTTGTAACATCATGTCAAGAAAACCATATACAACATCGGTACGATGTTCGCTTGAATAAAATTTGTATTGAAGCGTAGATAAAAATTACACATTGAAATGATCTATTCGAAAGTTTAGTAAGCGTCATACTAAATCACTCAAATAACAAAAAGGGTAAACGGATTATAAAATGTCATATTGTATTCCTTAAATAAGGAAAAATGTAAGCGACATCATTTTATATTACTATGTATACCTCCTTTCAAATAAAATTTATGTCTAAAGATAGATAAAGAAAGGCATATAGTAATGACATACTTGAAATTTTCATAAAACATCGTATTTTTTAAGTTACAAGCTAAACGAAATCTATTCAAAAGGAATTACAAGAATAAAATATTATAATAATTATGTTTAAAAATAATTATAAAATTCAAAAAAAAAAAAAAAGTGTTCGATGAACTCAGGTAACAATTCAACAATTCACAAAAAAACAAAAAAAATGGAGATACAATATTGTTATTGGCCCAAGTGGACAAATTAAAATAAATTATTATACAAGTCATCCGATAATATGGTCTGTACTTTATTTTAAGCATTTAATTTTTTTAATCGTATAGCTATCTGTTCAGCGTAACATATTTAGTTTTTGGAGTAGAAGAATGTTTAGTCATTGTCTAATATTTTCTAAATTACTATTTTATTTCTCCACTAGAAAAATAAATATATATATATATATATATATATATATATATAAATTATCTTCGACATCTCCCACTCTCTGCAGTATCGACGAAGGGCAAATCCCAACCTTTCTGTAAAAGGCAATATCGACGACCATTCTTCTCTTTGTGACCAAAGACCCCTCTAATCACAATCATACGAAGGCTTCTTCTAAGCTAGCATTTCCCCTCATGTCCTTAAATACAAAATACAAAATACAAAATACAAAATACAAAATACAAAACCCTAAACAAAAAAGCACACTAAATCTCAATGAAAGGTGGCGCTAAAGGTATAGTACAAAATCAAGTGCGGCATGAAAAATTAAGTAATCGACTTAACACCAGAGCCAAAGGTTGAAATTTTAAACTAAACCAAAACCGAACTCTATTACTATGTAACGTCCACTTTCCATAAGGTCAAAACTCAATACTTTATCGACGAAAATCACGACCCAATTTAAACATTTTACATACCATTAGAAATAAACTTAATTGTTCATACAAAAACCATTCTGTTTAGACATTTGCAACCAACTAGGTTTATACGTAAGACGTGGCATACTAAGTTTTAATGTTTAACAACTAAACATAAATTATTTGTAATAAAAGTATTTGAAACACCCTTAATGCACATTCGGAAATATTATTAATGACAGACTATTTTTAACAAAAATTGGGCATGACCCGTCCGTAACATGAGCGTTTCCCTGTTTTTAACAATCATCATTTCAAGAAATTCTACGACACGTTCAAAAGACATGACATGTTAAGCTTTAAAGTCTAGCTACTAAACATAAGATATATACCATAAAAGTATTTTTGACCCATAACATAATTACAAAAGTAGCGGAAGCGCATGATGGACGTGATTCATGTGTGTTCGTTCCAAGTCGCCAAGCCATTATGTTGAGGATTTACCTACATCAAACAACAAACTTGAAGAGTTAAATTCCATAAACTATGTTACATTTTATCTATAAACCAATTCATCTATTTCGTGTCTTCACATTATTCTTGCACTTACTACCCGTCGAAACGTGTCAAACATACTTATCTCAAAATAGAGATAAAACATACCATTCATTACTTTTCCGTTGAAACGGGTCAAAACATGCTATCTCATTAGTGAGATAAAACATACATTTATTAACCCGCTAGAAACGGGTAATTACATTCGTAACATAAACTTCCATTTGGTCCGTTTACCACGGACGAATACATTCCTTTCATCTTTTTGTACTTTCATCAACTCCAATCCGTTTATAACGGTTCGAGTAATTACATTCCTTTCTTACATAACTTTCCAATATACGGTTCATTCGAGACAAACCGATCATAACACATTATCATTCATAAACTTTCTTTTCATATGACCCGTTTGTGACGGGTCATCCTATCTAAAACATAACTACTACGGACTACCATAATTATGATTTTGATATAAAACGACAAGTTACAAAATAAAGTTTGTATGCATAAAACAACATACCTCGATCTTGCGAGCTTTCCAATTTCCTAGCACTTGACCTTTTTTCTTTTATGCCTACATTAATACATTCACCTATTTAGCCCAAACTATATCATTCCATCATTCATATAATTCCTCATATGACAACATTATCATAAATGAACAAATACAAATTTCACATATTTGTTCTCTTAGACATTTTATCGAACACTTGGCGGGTTTCGCATTAATAAGACACTAAAGACAATATTCTAAGACCTAATTTAACTAGTTCTTCTAGCAATTCATCAATAATCAAACAAGCCATATGGTCCCTTTTACTCTACTTCAATTCATTTAGTGTTCATACATCACAAACAAGATCAATCATCAATATTTTACATACATATTTCTACTTGATCATCCTACTCATGCTAAGTTTTCATCAAATAGGTTTTTCTACAAATCAATCAAAATGCTAAAATCAAACATTATTCCTGTTCTATTTTGTAATCATAACTCTCAATCACTCAAATTTTTGCATAATTTCATGATTAGGTGAAAAACCCATTTCCTATAATTCACCAAATCAAGGAATCCGACTTACCACTTTACTGAACAAGGTTAGATGTTTGCAAATTGAGGTTTATGCACTCGATTTTCCTTGAAATCTCTACTCAATTTGATGGAATTGACAAAGCTAGGGTTTTCACCTTGTTCCCTGCCCTCTTTTCGATCGCCCACACTCACACACTGTGTGTGTGAGTTTTAATTATTTTTTTCATTCTTTTATTAATTAGAGTTTTGACATTTAACAACTTTGGCCCTTCTAGTTTGTTCACTTATTTAATTTAAGCTCTTGTCATTTTATTACTGGTAGTTGTAACATTTCCCATTAACCAAGTTAAATTTTAATTAATTTAACTTATGTCTAATAAACCTTTTTGGGGTGTTACAAGTCTACCCCCTTAAGAGGTTTCGTCCCCGAAACCTGGACACATAACAAATCAAATATCTATGTACCGAAAAGAAAAGGGTAGTGCTTCCGCGTTTCATCTTCCGCTTCCCATGTATGTTCCGATCCTTTCCGATGTTGCCATTGCACTAGGACTTGTCTAACTGCTTTATTGTGAAGGTTCTTTACTTTAGCATCTTTAATGGCTATCGGTCTTTCGACATAATTTAACCATTCATCTACTTCAATGTCATCAAGAGATACGAACGCCGTTTCATCCGCAAGGCACTTTCTCAATTGCGGTACATGGAAAGTATTATGAATTTCGTCTAGTGTAGACGGCAATTCTAAACGATATGCAACCTTCCCAACTCGAGCTACAATCTTAAATGGTCCAACATAACGAGGTCTCAATTTACCCCGTTTACGAAAATGAATTACACCCTTCCATGGGGATACTTTCGATAAAACATAATCCCCGACTTGAAACTCAATAGGACGTCTTCTCTTGTCCGCATAAGCTTTTTGCCGATCTTGAGCCGCTTTCAGTCGAGCTCTAATAAGATCGATCTTTTCGGTGGTCATCGCTATCAAATCGTTCGGCGCAAGCTCCCTTTGTCCTACCCTCCCCAAAATCTAACGCGCATGCCCTCAACATATCAACAAATTTTTGGATGGTTCTTTCTGATTGGCCGGCAGTCTGAGGGTGATAGGTGGTGTTTATGTGTAACTTCGCGCCCATAATTTTCATGAAACTTCTGCCAGTAGCGAGAGGTAAACTTCGTATCTTGATCTGAGATGATTGACATGGGCACCCCGTGTCGAGATATTATCTCATTCATATAAACTTCCGCCATCCTTTCTGAGGAGTAAGCCTCTCGAATAGGTAAAAAGTGGGCACTTTTTGTGACTCGGTCCACAATTACCGATATTGTATCGTGCCCCTTTTTCATTTTCACTTTTCATTTTAGGAAGTTTAGTCACCAAATCCATTGTTATTTCCTTCCATTTCTATACCGGAATTTCCAAAGGTTGTAATTCTTCGTACGGTTTCTGATGTTCTGCCTTCTCTTTGAAACATGTTAAGCATTTCGCGACGTACTTAACAATATCGCATTTCCTACCCAGCCACCAATAGTTTTCCTTCAAGTTCCGGTACATTTTTGTTGCCCCGGGGTGAATTGAATACGGTGACTTATTTAAGAGGTAGTATTCATTTATGTTGGTCCCAGTTTGGACTTAAAAACTTCTTTTCACGTAATATGGCAAGTGATTTCAATGAATATGAAAATAGTGTGCGGAAATAGAAATCAGACTTTAAAGAAACAAGACCTACAGAATTTTCAAGTTTATATCACTTTGAAACAAAATGGTTTACAAGGTGATTGTAAGATTATTATCTATTACAAATGAATACTTGTGAATTCTGAGGTGAAAGGACAATGGAGTTTTGTTGTATGTATTGAATGCTTGGCTTAACTCATCTTCCTTTGCTTGATGAGCCTTCTATTTATAGAAGGCCTGGACACATGAATAAACATTTGTTTATTCATGTATATGTCCTGCAAAAAGTAGCTTCTTAACATATTCATTGAATCCAATAATCAAGTTGCCTTTGTCATCATGATATCTAATATTGTCAAGTTGCTTCGGTTATTGTGGCAGGGTAAAGCTGATTTTAGGCAAGTGGGGTTATATCATAATTTCTGATAACCACTTCATCAGAAATTCTTGTGAACAAATCATTAGAAAGTCTGATGATCAGATTTGCCAACAACTGATGATATTTCATCAGAAATATCATCAGATCCATCAGAATGGCCTTTTCTGATAATCTTCTTCAGTTCCTTGATCAGCTTATGATTCTTTGAAGTAGATGTTGTTCTTTTCTGTTGCCCTATCCGGTTATCTTCTTATTTATTGATCTTCAGGACTTTATCTTCTTTATAGATCAGGCTGAATTTGATTTTCTTCAATACTTTCAAATAAAGTTTCCTAACAGTTTCCCCCTAAGTATTGTAAGAAAATGAACTACCTCATGAATAGAAAATTTCCCAAACAGTGGAAACTTAAAATTTGCAAATCAAACAAGTTATTACTATTCTGAAAACAAATTACATGATCAAATAAAATTTAAACAAACATGTTCTTCAAAACAGCATTGCCCTTTTTAGTACATCTCCATCTTTCAATTTCTTCTTGTAAGAGATGTATTTGTTGAAGATATCATACATATCATTGTACCAGCTTCTTGCATGAATCCATTCTTCAATCATTTGTTCAATTTCCTGCCTTTAATTCTCTTTGTTCATTCCTGTCTTCTGAAGTTGTTCTTATCTCTTGTTCATGCATTTCATAATAAACTTCAGAGTTTGATTTGAGTACTTGCAGATATCAACACTTCTAAATAGAGCCTTGTTCTTCTCAAAATCTCTGTAGACTACACTGTAGTTATGTCTGTCTCTTATCATTGGTAGTTCAATGATGTCTCCAGATCTGGCATCTTCTATCAGCTCTGATGGAATGCTTGTGTTTGGTGCACTGAGATAGACCTTTTTGTTGTGCACATAATCATAGTTGTGCATAAACCAAAGTCAGAGAAAGCAACTCTTTCAAATAACTTTACTCCAGCATTTTATATGCTTTTTAAAGCTCTTCTGATTTCTTTTGTGTTTCCCTTTTCTTTTTCATAGTGATCCTTCATGAACAGAATGTCCAGAGGATGCAATTTATCAGCAAGGTCTCCATCAGTCACTTTTTCTTCTTCACCATTTTCTCTGAGAAGTGTGTATATGTTCTGCAGATAAGTTCCTCCAACACCATCATTTCCAATTTTTACTTCATCCACTTTCATGATTCTTTTCACTGGATTCACATTGGTGTTGTGAATGCTTCATGGACCTCTTTCTAACCTCTCGTCCCTTATAGCCATTCTGTAAGGAGTTGGTGGCTTTTCTGGTACATCTTCATTTGTCCAATAGTATTTCACCAGACTGTATTCAGGGAATATCATAATATCCCTGTCAATCTCTCTAACCATGACAGATTGAGTTTCAGAGATTTTTCTTTTGACAATCTGTGGTCTTCTTGAATCAGCTTCTTCTTCCCATTCATTCATTACTTCCAGGTTCATCATTTTACTTATGGCAGTGTCATCAGAAGAAGTTGGTTTTGGACCAGTTTGAGAAGTTTTGAGTTTTAAATTTGAGATAACTTGAGGTATGGAACTTGCTAACCTTTTCAGCATTTCATCTTTTGGAATATCAGGAGGTGGACCCATTACTGTGGTTCCAGCTTCAGTGATTGGTGTAGCAGATGATTGTTGTTGGGTTGACTTTGGAATTTCTTCGTGAGATTGTTCAACAGGAATTTCCTTCATGATTTCTTTGGGATTAAGCTTAGCCAATCTGGCAATGTTGAAATGCATTCTCTTCATAAGAGAGTACACTTCTCCTACCAGATTTGTGTTGCTGGCTATGCTTTTCTGAACTTCTGCAAATTCAGTTTGATTTTTCTCCTGCATGGCAGCCCATTCTTTTATCAATTTTTCAAGGGCATCAGTAATACTGTTGTTGCTTGCCCTTAGAATGGTGACTTCTTCCAAGACTTTGTTTGCACTGCTTGATTGCCTTGACTCCACAACATTTGTAACTTGTGTTTTGATTTTCTCCATTTCTGTGAAAGTCTTTTGAATTTCTGATGCAGAAATGCTGGTTTCTGGTGCCTTTTCTTTTTTGCTTCTGCAGAGACTTTAGTGCTTTAGTGTTTCTTTCAGTTTGTGCCTTTATGACTTCCACTGGTTCTGATAAGGTCTTCATATCTGCTCTTTGACCTTGTATTTATGACAGCAACAAATCAAGCTTTTCTTCTACATGACTCTTTTTGCAGGCTTTGAAAACATTTTGTAAGACTGTTTCCAGATTTTCTTGTGTCATGGGTGATTCAGGGATATTTGGAACAGCAGATGTTCCTGCTAACATTCCAGCTGTAAACACATTTCAGCTGTTTTGGAAATGATTGGATCACTTTTGGTTTTACAAGAATCTGGTACAACCTTAAGTGAGCCAGAATCATCTCCACCAGAGGTGAAAAACAAATTTTCATCATGGATTTCCTTATATCCTTGAATCATATCAATGAATGATTCTCCATAAGTTATTGGGGTAAACAGATTACCTTTCACCAGATTTCCTTGATCAGTTTCCTGATCTCTATCTGTTGAGAACTTAACCTCTTCCTTATTTTCTGATTCAGAGTTGAGATGTATGGAACTAGTAACATCCTCATCAACAACAGTTTTTCTATATTCTACTTTATAAGAATCAGTAATTGAATCTTCTGAGTTTGTTCTTTTTAAAGTATCAACTATAACTGTGTTTAAGAGAGAGTTTGTACCAACAATTTGTAATTCATCAAGGTGTAAAACTTCAGTGGCTTCATTTGTTGTATCAGCAATTTGAGATTCTTCATAATGATGATCTTCAGCCTCTTCACGAGTTCCTCCAGCAACATGAGATTCTTCATAGTGTTGGTCTTGTGTTTCTTGATGAATTTCAAACTCAAAATGAGTTCTAGCATCAGGATTCTGATGACTTTCAGCATGTTCTGTTTCTGTCTTATTTTCTGGTGAGTTTGTTATCATCAGAATTTCTTCTCCTCTTGTAGGCTCTGTTTCTGATGTCCAGGACTTCTCAACTTCTTCTTCTTCTAGTGAAGAAGAGCAGTTAAAGACTTCTTTGCTAGGTTCTTCTGTTGGTGTTTCTGATTTGGCAAGAAGTTCTTCATGTTGTAGTTTGTATTGAGAGTCCGATGCAATTAGGCACAACATGCTTTCTGGTAACTCGGGAACATCTTTATCTGATTCCCATCCATGAGTGGTATTCCAGGCTTTCATTGTGTTTGAACTCCTGACATCTTTCAAAATTGGAATCTCTATATTTCTTTCAGCAAAAGTTTCAGAAATGAAGATTGAAATGAACCTTGGATATGGCATATCTGAGGTTACTCTTCCATTTTTGGTAAGGATTGATCTTTTGAGTAGGTTGAAAATTTCTGTCCCATAATCAAGTTTGAACCCAGTTATGAGTCCATACATGATTTACAGAATAGCTTGACTGACTTGATCACCTCCTCCTATCTTTGATGTGAGGCATTTATTCAACACTTCCATAATCACTTGCCAGAAAGCTGGCATTTCATTTCCTCTGACTGCTCCAATCTTGTTAATTTTCTTGTTCTTGTAACCATGCTCAATGATAAAGCTTATTAAATCTTCTCTTTTTGGTGCTTCAAAGTAGTTATCAAAAACTGGAAGTTCGAGCCATTCTCTTACCCTTGCAGGAGTTAATGTTACTGAAACATTTCCCCAAACATGAGCAGAGACTTGATTTTCTCCATCTTCACTGAAAGTGTGAATAAACTGCTGCAATAATCTTTCTGGTACTTCTCTTCCCTTAGTTAGTGCTCTTGAGATTGGACATCTTATGAGATATTCTATCAAAAGTTGACATCTTTCATCATATTCTAAATGCTCTGTATTCTTCAGAAAGTTGTTTTCTTTCATTGGCAAAAATTATGTGTCTTCAACGAAAGGTACATCATGTTGAACAATTAGAATGATGAGATTTACTTCTGCCATTGCTTGATTTTGTGAGTTAGGGTTTGAGATTTGTGAATTCTAGATTTTGTGTGAAAACAAAGGATTTCGAGGTTTGAGGTTTTGTGAGGAAGAAGGTTAGTGATTTGTGAATTTCTGCTAAGGTTGAGTTTTATAGTGAGGGTTTTAGCAGAGATGTGTGGGTTTATGGAGTTGAGGGGACATGGAACGTGGCTTGTAATAGCGGTTAAAAGATCATTAATTACCTTTATTACCGTTAGATCGTGTGATGTGAAATGCGGTTCAGAATGTAACCGTTGCATCGTGGGTATCATAATATTTAATGATGGTTGATCGTGTAATCGTGGTTATGCCTTCTCAACCTGTAATTTCTTCAATCATTCCAATTCTTTGAAACTGAATTTTGATTGGAGAATACTACCGGTCACATGACACCTTTTCATTCTTGTCGACCCCCTTTTTTTTGTTAATGGTCCAATCAGCTTTCTTCATAATATTCCTCCTTTTTCAAAGTCAAAATTCCATTCTGATGATGTCATCAGAAATTGAACATAAATTTTGTTTAAAATTTATATTTTCTTCTGATTTGAATTATGTTGACCTTTCAAATGTGGTCAACAGAAGTTAACTATTCTTCAACAGAATTTCTCAATTGAAGTTCCCCCCTGAATTTGTGAGCTTTTTCAACAGATTTTGAAGTTTCTCTTTTGATTGAATAAAAGATATTCTAGTATCCTTTTTTTTTAGATGAGAGGGAATAAGTATGGTTTTGAGGATATTACTTACATAGCATCTCTGAACTTCACATCCTAGTTCTGATCTTCAAAAAGTGTTATTATGCAAAAGATTTTCTCATTTTTTAACATAACATATTGTTTCATTCCTTTTGAAGATAGATTACCCAAAAAAAATTTTAATTTTGGCTGAAACTTTTTATATCTCTTTTTCTATGTTGTCACAAGTTTATGTGAATCTGGTTTTAAAGCAATGTTACCTGATATTTCTTTTCATTTTTCTGTTGATTTATCAGTTTTTTCGGTTATCTTAAAACTTTTTTGATGGTTTATCAGAGTTTTTGGTGAATCATCAGATTTTCTTGATTTTATCGGATATGCCATTTTAATTCCCCTTAGATCTACTGTGATGTTTTTTTTTTTTTTTTTTTTTGAGAAAATATAAAGCAAATATTTACTATTTTAAACAAAAAAAATTACAACTAAACAAACAAACAAAAAAAAAAACTACTCATTGTAAATACCCTTGACATACAACCAAAGGTAGGTTGTATGTCCACTGTGATTAGGTGATGGAGCAAGGGAGGGAACATTCATGTTCTCTTGTAAAGCCATCTAGGCCCTTGGGTACCAGCTTCTTACCCCTCCAAAGTTCAGCTGTGTGGTTATCACCTTGGTCACAAAGCGAGGGTAGATCAGAAAAGGTTGATGTGTGTGCATGTTTGATTCCAAGTCTCTCATGAGAAATTAAGAAAAGTTGTACGGTTTCTCTTGTACAACTGCATGTACCACCTCCATCATCCTGTAAGACAGCTCATTGAAGAGTCCTATCTTCTTTGAGAAGCAGGCACTGAGCTATATCACCAAGTACTGGAATGGTGGTATGAAACCAGGCTTGCTGATCTGCCTTGAAGGATTAGGTGTTCGATAACCCATGTTCCTCAGAGTTTCTTCAACTATTTCCTTCTTGAAGGAGGTGCTTTCTAGATGATCAGCCAGCTGGAGAACATCCCTGAGAGTTTCCTCCTTTAGGATGATTCCGAACCCCATCACCTCGCTTTCTATCCACATGTAGGTGCCACTGAAGACGGTTTCAGCATTCCACCAAAATTCTTGAAGGAGTGCTGGGTAGATAGTGACGTATGTAGATACAGCATCGCCCAAAGGACTTTGCTTAATCATGTTGTACACATACCTGCAATCTTCCCATGCAGGACCTTCCAGATTAGACCTAAGTCTAAGGTTGTGATGTGTGTGAAGAGGGAGAGGGAAGTGTTCTGATTTCATTTCTTTTGCCAAAGCCGTTTTTTTTTAAATTGAAATTTCTGAGAAAGTGGTTTTGAAGAGAAGGTTGTTTGAGATGAAGAAAGTCTTTAAGAGTTGTTAATATTTATAGATGAAAGTGATAGTTATGCCATAAATGGCATTAACAACCAAAGATTTTCTTTTCCATTTCAATCTCTTCATTTAAGACGATATCTGGTGTAGAAGGTATATGGCAGAGTTCGGAGCCCCCATTTGTGAGTAGCATTGAATGACTAGGCGGCTACTTTCATAGCCCCTAATCATTTTTATGCCCCTGTGTCTCTCTATTCTCTTACAAAGTATGACGTTGCATGCATTGGAAGTAGAAAAAAAAATTCAATTTTCTGCAAAAAATTTTCCTGTGACGGTTGAGTTTCCCTGTTGTGGCTTTGAATTTATCTTAATGCAAGTTACTTTCCCCTTTTTCATTTTTTTTATTATGAACAAAAAGAAAGAAAAAAAATTCAAAAACAAATTATCTACACTAGTGTTTTTATAAAAACATGAGATATGAATACGGATGGTAAATTTATGAAGTTTTCTGTTGATCATTGGTGATTCAAATGTTTTAACAGATTTTCTGATGTTTTATTAGAATTTCTAATGATTCATCAGATTTTCTGATAAATCATCAGATTTTCTGATAATTCATCTAATTATCTGATAAATTATCAGATTATTGATAATTTATCAGATTTTCTGATATTCCATCAGATTGATGAATTTCTTTGTCAGAAATCTGTTGTTTCATTCTTTGATTATCAGAATTTGCACCTTGATTTTCATCAGTTTGGTTTTCAGGTTGTGACTTTTTGTTTTCTAAAACATCTTCATCTTTTATGTTAAACATGCCAAGTTTGCTGATTAGAAAGTTGTGTCTCTTTTCATCAAGCGGTTTTGTAAAAATGTCAGAAATTTGGTTTTTTGTTGGAACAAAGTACATTTCTATGTTACCTTTTTCAACATGATCCTTTATGAAGTGATATCTGACACCTATGTGCTTGGTTCTGGAGTGATGAACTAGATTTTCTGTAATTGCAATTGCACTCTTTGAGTCACATAGAATGTGTATCTTTGTCAGATTTAATCCATAATCCTTCAGCTGAGTTTGCATCCACAGTACTTGTGAACAACAACTTGCTACTGCTACATATTCTGATTCAGCTGTTGATATTGCAACACAGTTTTGTTTCTTGCTTGCCCAACATACCAACTTTTCTCCCAAGATTTGACATGCACCAGATGTGCTCTTTCTGTCAATCTTGCACCCTGCATAATCTGCATCTATGTATGTAATTAGTTCAAGATTTGTATCCTTTGGATACCAGAGACCAAGTTCTGATGTGCCTTTTAGATATTTAAAAACCCTTTTGACTGCTTTTAGGTGAGATTCTTTAGGATTGCATTGATATCTTGCCAGAAAGCATGTAATAAACATAATATCTGGTCTGCTTGCATTTAGATATAACAATGATCCTATCACCCCACTATAGGATTTAATATCCACACTTTTGCCTTCTTTATCAGAATCAAGTTTGTTCCCTGTTGCCATGGGAGTTTTTGAAATTGAGCAATTTTTCAGTGAGTATTTGTTCATAATTGTTTTTACATACTTAGATTGACTTAAAAATATGCCATCATTTCTTTGCTTAACTTGTAAACCTAATAAAAAGGTTAACTCACCCATCATGCTCATCTCAAAGTGGCTGGTCATCAATTTTTGAAACTTTTTGCAAAACCTTTCATTTGTTGATCCAAATATAATGTCAGCAACGTAAATTTGGACTAACAAAGTGTGACCCTTGTGTGTTTTAAGAAAAAGAGTTGTATCAATAGTACCTTTTGTGAAGCCAGAATTGAGTAAGAAGTTTGAAAATGTTTCATACCATGCTTTAGGAGCTTGCTTCAAACCATACAAGGCTTTGTTTAATTTGTAAACATGGTTTTGAAATTTAGGATCAACAAAGCCTTCAGGTTGATGCACATAAACTTCTTCCTCAATATTACCATTCAGGAATGCAAATTTCACATCCATTTGATAAACCTTGAAGTCTTTGGATGCAGCATAAGCAAGAAAGATTCTTACTGCTTCTAATCTGGCCACTGATGCAAAGGTTTCATCATAGTCAATACCTTCTTGTTGACAATAACCTTTGACCACTTACCTTGCCTTATTCCTGGTTATTATGCCATTTTCATCTGATTTGTTTCTAAATACCCATTTTGGGCCTATGACTGATTTGTCATTTGGCTTAGGCACCAGATCCCATACCTTACTCTTTTCAAACTGATCATGCTCTTCTTGCATTGCTTGAATCCAATCTGAGTCATTAAGAGCTTCTTTGACAGTCTTGGGTTCTATCTTGCTTAAGAACCCAGCAAATGCACTCTCATGTGCTGTTGCAGATCTTGTTCTTACACCATCTTCTGGATTTCCAATGATGTCAGAATGAAGATGTCCTTTTATCTATCTCAACTTGTTATGAACAGTTGTTGGTTCTGATGGATTTGAAGATTTCCCCTGAACATTTGCCTCAGTTGTATTGAATGTATTAGAATTTTGATTGTCAGAAATATTTTTATTGTCTGATTCAAGGTTTCTGATACATTTTCCATTTGTTCTGCAGGGTTAGTACATGAATTATCTATAGATTTGTTTGTGATAGATTGGTCATGTTGTAGGAAATCTTCTGTTAACATTTCAAAAAGATGTTCAAGTTTTTCTTGTTTATTAGATAGGTTTATTTCCTTTATATATTCATCAGAAACTTCTGTTTCTAATGAATCATCAAAAGATACATATAAACTTTCTCTGATTGTCCTTGTGTTTAGAATAAAAATTCTATAAGCTTTTGAGGACATTGAATAACCAAGAAAAATGCCCTTTTCTACTTTTCTGTCAAATTTCTCAAGGCTTTCAAAATCATTGAAAACAAAACATCTACAACCAAATGTGTGTAAAAATTTTACACTTGGAATTCTTCCATTGATAATGTTGTATGGTGTTTTATTGTGTCTTTTGTTGATTATGGACCTGTTTTGGGTAAAACAAGCATTTGCTATTGCCTCTGCCCAAAAATGAATGGGCAGTTTTGCATGAGCAAGCATTGTTCTAGCTGCTTCCACTAAGGTTCTATTTATCCTTTCTACGACTCTATTCTGTTGGGGTGATCTTGGAGCAGAAAAGTCATGAGAGATTCCTTTGCTTACAAGGAAGCTCTCAACTTTTGAATTTTTAAATTCTGTTCCATTGTCTGTTCTGATATTTCTGACAGTTAGTTTTAACAGATTTTCAATTTTTCTGATAAAATTTATGATCAGATCAGGTGTTTCTCTTTTCTTTCTTAAAAACTCTACCCATGTGTATCTGGAAAAATCATCTACAATTACAAGTATATACTTCTTTCCAGAAAAGCTTTCAGTGCTGATGGGCCCATAAAGATCCATATGCAAAAGTTCTAAATTTTGTGTTATTTAAGATTCAGAAATTGTTTTGTGTGAGCTTCTTTTAGATTTACCCATTTCACAAGCTTCACAAATTTTATCCTTATTTGAGGATATGAAAGGTAATCCTTTTACCAGCCCTTTGCTTGCTAATTTGCAAAAATTTTTAAAGTTTAAGTGGGCTAACCTCTTGTGCCACAACCAACTACTACCTTTGTTAATTTTTGAAAATAAACACAATTTTGGATGTTCATTTTACTCTTTGAAATCAAAATAGTAGATTGACTGTCTTATCCTTTTTCCACTTAAACAAATCTTATAATCATCCATACCAATTAACAAGCATTTTTCTGGTAAAAAGGTTACCTGAAAACCTTTATCACAGAATTGACCACAACTCAGCAGATTGTACTTTAAGCCTTCCACATAGGCTACTTTTTCTATGGTCAAACATCCATACTTTATGCATCCATACCCCAAAATCCTCCCTTTTACTCCATTCCCAAAATTAACCGTTTTACCCAGTTTTAAAACAAAGTTACTAAGTAAGCTCCTGTCCCCAGTCATGTGCTTGGAGCTTCCAGAATCGTAGTACCAGATCTGCTGCACATGATGGTCCTTAAATGGAAAAATTAGAGGGTTTTTGGTACCCAGACTTGCTTGGGTACTTTTTCTGATGAGATTTTAATCAGATTAACTTCCTTTGATGAATTTTCGTCAGAATATATGTTGCATGCTGAGCCATGAACAGATTTTTCACTTTTTATTTAGAGATGGTGTTGAACAAGCTTCAGAATGTCAACACATATACAAGTTTCATTTTCAGAGAAAGAATTCTCTGATTTCTCTACTTGTGATGGAATTGTTGAATAATTTTGAAATCTTGATAGAATCACTTCTGGAATTTTTAAACATTTTTGTTTTGATTCACTCATTTTTGCTTTTAAGTTGAGTTTTGAGATTTCAAAAGAGTTCTCAGAACTTGTTGATCTGCATGATTCAGAATCAGATTCTGATGTGAATTTATTAGAAATCCGATGTGTTGCTTTTACAAAGGTGGTGGGTTTATTTTCACTTGTTTTTACATACCCTAAACCCTCACCTCTGTTCTTTGGTGTAGCTTCAATAAAGTTAATGAATTCCTTACCTTGTTGAAAACCCCTTACATTTATTTCCTTATTATGAATTTTCTTGTATAGATCTTTTCTTTCTTTTTCATAAAATTCAATTTTAGCACTGTGATCTAAGCTTTCTTCTATCAGTAACTGGTTTTCAAGTATAACTTTATTCATGGTTCTTTACAACTCATCAGATTTTTTACTATCTGATTTCTGTTTATCTTGCAGATTTAGAAAATCTGACATGAGTTTGTTTAATTTGTGTTCAAGGTCAAGATTATCTAGATATACCTTTTGTTCTGATGTTTCTGATATTTCATCAGAAAGTGCCATAAGGCAGAAATTTGCCATCTATTCTTCTTTTTCATCAGAAGAGTCATCTGACAGCCATGTATCTGTCCCTGCTATCAAACTGACTTGTTGTTGCTTCTTTGCTTCTTCCAGCTTCTTCTCATAGTATGCAACCTCTTTCAGTTTCTTGGTTTTGCACTCTGATGCATAGTGACCCTTTTTGTTTACATTTGGAACACACAACCTCAGCCTTTCCCTTATCCTTTGATCTACCTTCATCCCTAGATCTTCCTTCCATCCTCCCTCTATCACTTTTCTGGTATCTTTGGCCTCCTCCCCTTAACCTTTGCTCAAAAGTTTTGGTGAGCAGTGCAATTGCTTCAGCAAAAGCTGAAATATCTGATTACGTATCAGAAATTTCAAGATTTTGACTGTTTAAGGTTTGTGGATCATTGGTAGGTGTTCTTTGTGAGTTTGAGATTAAAGCTAAAGATCCCCCCTCTGAATTGATTCTTCAAATATTTCATCTTCTCTGGGGACCAGAATGCTATATAAGTCATGAAGACTCATATTACCTAGTTCTAAGGTAGAGGACAAAGTCATGGTTAGACTTCTCCATTCTCTAGGTAAGGCATCCAGAATTTTATATTCCTTTCATCATTTGATTTTATAATCCTAAATTTCTTTAGCTCATTCAAAAGTTTTGCAAATCTGTGATATGTTTCATATAGTTTTTCATTTGGTAAGCTTTTGAATCTCTCATATGAGGAAACATAATTTGTTCTTTTATTTCTTTTCATCTTTTCCCCTCCTTCATAAAGATTTTCCAACTGATCCCATATCTCTTTGGCCGATGCACATGCATCAACTTGAGAGAATATGTCATTAGGGAGAGCCATTATTAAAAGTGACTTAGCCCTTTCATCTACAGCCACCAGGTCCTTGTCTTCTGGGCTCCAAAGATTTTCACTTTTGGGAGCCCTTGAGGCAGGGATTCCTGGTGATTGATCAGTTGCTAGAATAGCTGGTATTTCAGTCGTTGGTACATGTGGACCCCTTTCAATGGATTGAAACAGAGCTCGGTTATGTCCATTAAGGAAATTGACCATCCTGATTTTCCATTGTAGGTATTCCTCTCTAACCAAGGTCGGAGGTTTAGACATTGAAACCAATGTTGAAATCATTATTCCATGTTTGAAAGTTTGCCATATTTAGAGAAAAAGAAGATGAGCAATTGAACGTTTGAAAATGATTTATTCAATCTGCTCTGATACCAATTGTTGGTCCAAGTTTGGACTTAAAAACTTCTTTTCACGTAATATGGCAAGTGATTTCAACAAATATGAAAATAGTGTGCGGAAATAGAAATCAGACGTTCAAGAAACAAGACCTACAGAATTTTCAAGTTTATATCACTTTGAAACAAAATGGTTTACAAGGTGATTGTAAGATTATTATCTATTACAAATGAATACTTGTGAATCCTGAGGTGAAAGGACAATGGAGTTTTGTTGTATGTATTGAATGCTTGGCTTAACTCATCTTCCTTTGCTTGATGAGCCTTCTATTTATAGAAGGCCTGGATACATGAATAAACATTTGTTTATTCATGTATATGTCCTGCAAAAAGTAGCTTCTTAAGATATTCATTAAATCCAATAATCAAGTTGCCTTTGTCATCATGATATCCAATAATGTCAAGTTGCTTCGGTTATTGTGGCAGGGTAGACCTGATTTTAGGCAAGTGGGGTTATATCAGAATTTCTGATAACCACTTAATCAGAAAGTATGGTGAACAAATCATCAGAAAGTCTGATGATCAGATTTGCCAGAAACTGATGATATTTCATCAGAAATATCATCAGATCCATCAGAATGGCCTTTTCTGATAATCTTCTTCAGTTCCTTGATCCGCTTATGATTCTTTGAAGTAGATGTTGTTCTTTTCTGTTGCCCTATCCGGTTATCTTCTTATTGATTGATCTTCAGGACTTTATCTTCTTCAGAGATCAGGCTAAATTTAATTTTCTTCAATACTTTCAAATAAAGTTTCCTAACAATTTACAATCATAAGTATATATCTTGTTCTCGTCTTGAAATCAGGAGTTGAACTTTCATGCATTTACCATTCATAGTGGGTCATTCTATTTCCACCTCACTCGTACATCATAGAAGATATTACATTCTAACATTAGCCCCACGAATACTTGTCATGAGGTTACATCGGTGTTCTATTATTAGCATCCTTTCTAGGTACTTTCGCTAACACATTATAATTTAGACCATTTACATACTTATTTTACTAACATTCATTTGAGTTAAACGTTACCATCGGATAATTATTATTTCATTCCCGCTTATCTGGAGCAAACCAATACATTCCATTACTAACATTGCTCCTAGTTTCTTTCATATCCTCATGGTAAGTTAGCATATGATAGTACGCACTATTGTAAACATTCAAATATTGATACACCATCATAATTACCATTTTCATACTCACTTATCCATACTCGTCACGAGGATTAAGCATCAATCTACATTTTCTACTGTTCCTTGAACTACTTACAACTTTAAGTCTAGCCTCGAATTTAATCTTTTTTATCGCTTTTTATTAACTCTTTGCATACACTACTTATTATACTAACCGGGTATGTCGTGCAAAAGCATCATACGAGCGTTTAAGCAATTACTCTAAACTTTCATTCAGGGCCTTTAGATCTTCCTATTAATGATATAAATATGTAAGACCCTAAATTGTACATGACAAAAGTCGCAGCGGAAACACGTACCATAAAATTTCTTTCATTATAAATACCTCAACTTCTTTAAAGTTTAACTTTAAACACAGCTCTTTCTCATAAATACATCATCCTCTTATTTACTAGTTAAAAACATAGCTTATGTTTACTACATTATGTACATCAACGTTTCCGTACAATCTCTTTAGTGACTCGATCTTCAATCTCCAACCTTGGATATCCTCATGACTGGTACTACCTGCGCTCACCACATCACAATTCACAACATTAGTACGCATTATAAACATACAAGGTTTGTTCACGTTTACTTCTCTTTTCGTTAACTCTTTACATCCCAGCTTTCCCATCCTGATCATATGATCCGTAGTGAGACTTCTTTGACATTCTTGCGATACACTTACTTTCACCAAGCACGCAATTATTACCGTTAGTGCTCAATTTCATTAGATGCATGCGTACATACTTTCATACAAACGGATACATACGTTTTGGGTCACAATAGCAACTTTCCTACATACGTACCTACGTACATACGTACATACGTACGTACCTACGTACGTGCATACCTAAATACATCCATTCCTACTTACATACCTACATACCTACATTCATACATACATACATACATACATACATACATACATACATACATACATACATTTTTATTACATGCCTTCACACAAACCTACATACGTGCATACCTTCGTACATACTCACTTGCGTACATACGTTCTACCTACCTACACACCTACATACATACACTTAAACGCATAAGACATACATACGTATATACCTTTCTTACATCTTTACATACATGCATACACTCGTACATATCTTTATACATACATGAACACACATCCGCATACATACATACATTCCTACGCCTTCACAATATATACATACTGTCACACGTATCTTCATGTATTCATAAATACGTATCTACATACACGCACAACATCTTGCATACCCATTACATGCTAATACGTTAATTACATGAGACTTAATCTTTGATTCATAGCCCATATTCATCTAAGGATCAATAAAAATCATGGTTAGAAAGTCCGCCGGAGTCCACGGACAACAAACCGAAGCCTACGATACATAAATCAACTTAACTAACAAATTTCAGACTTTTGGACTTAGGGAGGTCGTCGGCGACGGCCCTAGGGCCCGTCGGCGACGGCCCGTAGTTTTTCCCGTCGGCCAAAACCCCGTAGACAGGAAAATAAGGCGTCTGAGAAAACTGACTTTCCCTTGCCCGTCGGCGACGGCCTCTCTAAAATGCATTTTTCTGCAGTTCCGTTTCGTCGTCCGAACGCACTAAAACGCGCATAACTTCCGAACCGTTTACCCGTTTAACCTCCCGTTTCTTCCTACATGCTTGTAAATTCACATTCTATCATACAAACTTAAAATCCCACATCCGGGTTAATGAAATTCTTATCTTACGCCCTATCGACTTATTATCACATCCTAATTATTTGACCCGTTATGGGTATTTGCGCATTAATTGGTTTATGACATACCAAGACCATACTCCTCGCTTCCATACTTGTTCAAAACATTATACTCATCAAATAACTTATTCCTAAACTACTTGTTAAGATCGTTTGCCCAAAATACCCATCAAGGGCATTTTGGTCAACTTTAAATCCCATCCTTTACGACATAAGACTACGTCACATATTTGACCTCAACCATCATGTTTAGTAAATTAAAACACCATATCACCTATCCGAACATAAGAAGTGATTACAGAAATCACTTACCTTATGCGTCCGTGCTCGTATCCGATTCCTTGCCTCATCTTGACCCGTTAACACCTCCTACTTGAGTCCGTCACGACGTGATTCCTATACTTTCATTTCATCGAAACCACGCTCTTATTAGCATACTCATTTGTACATGTAACATTCATATCATTCGCATAATTCACACTTAACTTTCCTTAGTCATTTCTAACAAGCATTAAAATACATAATCAACCTCATATAATCATATCCGTATCCGTTAAACTCATGTAACTCATCATGTCATTACATTTAACACGGATTACTATAACATGTACCATACGACTTCCCATCAACCTACATTTACGACAACGAGTCAATCATGTTTCTTATGCTTAGTTGACTTTCAAAAGTCAACTATTAACCATACTCAACTATCGACTTATCATCATATACCCGTAACATCATAATCGACTATACGGACGACACTATATACATTTCATCATACACTTGATGTGAGTACTACCTTTTAAGCATAACGTACAACTATTTCATGCACAATTCTTCTAAACTCATACATAACCCATCAAAACCAACTACTAATCATCATGTATCATTCCAAATGAACATTAAACATAACATCATCATATTCCTATACTTTCATCTAACAATAAATCATCATACCCACATAATACATCAATCATTCAACAAGACTTGAACATAGGAGGTGATTCTAGTCATCATCTTCACCCTAACTAACGGGTGTCACCTCTAAACATCAAATTAACACAAACCATTCATAACCCATGTTCTACACGAGGATTCTAACCCTTGTACATGATCAATTTCATATTAACTCACGGATTAGAACATAACCCACTTCACCCATGATCACCAATCTTAGATTTAAGACATACCTTATGATCCCCTCGTGTTGGTGATCATTAATCCATGCTCGGTTATGGATTTCAGCTTCATCTTTCCTTCTAATTTGAGCTTAAAGGCGATTTAGGGTTTGAGGCTCCATGGGAGCCTCCTGATCTTTCTCGAACACACACGTATGTGTGTGTTTGTGTGTGTGTAGTTATTTTATAACTAAATTTTCATTTGTTCCATTTTAGCCCCTCGGGTTTACTTTTAAAACATAACTGACACTATCTTAATCATTTAAGACTTTTGACCATACCCTTAACTAGGTTAAATAGCCTAGTTATTTATTTCCTGACGTGTCACATAATAACATACAACAAATATTAACATTCAGATTTTGGGGCGTTACAAGTCTACCACCCTTAAACAAGGTTTCGTCCCCGAAACCTTTCTCACTTTCATCGAACACACATTATCTTTTCTTCCAGCCCATCCATACGACCACTAGCCCATACTTTCCTGATCATTCTTTCCTATTTCATTTGCATTTTCATTTACTTGACCTGTCAATAACTGGTCAATACACATACTCTTCCGTCCTTTAATATGATCCATTCTTAATGGATCTAATATCTCCATCTCACCTCTAAAAATTTACATTCTCTACATACTCTGTATAACATTTAACTTTTGTTTTGTTACCACCACAAAACTTACTATTTCATAGTCACACCTACGTGCTTAACTCTAACGTTAACCTTACTCTACGTTTTCTACAGTTACGTATACCTTGCATACCTTTATATCATCTTTAAATCATTTCGTTCATTTCACATTACTATTGCTTTCACTTCATGCATTACTTAATTCACGTGTATAAATAGTTAATATCTCTCCAATCATGAGTTAAACATTTTACTAACCTCTTTTTCATTTCCCAAGCCACGACCCGCAACCCAGATCGGTCAACTTTTCCTCTAGTACTAGCCGTATAGGCCAGCTTTCATTCCTTCGTGTAATGAGCTTCCGCTCGTGCACGTCCTTTCATCAACACGATTGGTTTCATCACATCAATAGTTCTAACATTATCATCAACAACATCGGCGGTTAACATATGTCATTCAAACATTCATTACACTAGGTGATTACCCACCTATAACTCTTCTACAATTTCCTACGTGCCTGCTATAGCGTGCCACACATTCTATTTCTTACATACAATCCTTTCATTCAATTTATCATTTCGCCAACTGAAGTACACGCTCGTACTTCCTTCCATTCATGCTTACTTGCGAAGACCTTATTACATCGTTTCAATATTTCTTACTAAGCTTACCATTCCCGCCCATACTCAAATTATTGTCCGGGTCACAGCCCGTCATCATTCTGACTTCTAAGAGTCAATTACTAACACATCTAACACGTAACTTATACAAAACTTCGTCTATTGTACTATCACTTTTTACTTTATACTTATTTCTATGACCCATTCGACCCAATCATGGTCAAACTGTCAACATCTTCTTAGGCGGATTAATTTCATTCTTTTTTTTTATATTTTTGAATCCGTCTCACGGATTCAGACGCATCATTCATGCTTTTTCATTCATTGAATCCGCCTTACGGATTCAAACATTATATTCATGCCTTTCTTCCTTGAATCCGTCTCACGGATTCAAACATATCATTCATACCTTCTCTTCCTTCTATGATTTGAACCCATCTAATGAATTCAATCATATCATTCACATCTTTCATTCCTTACATGTGTTGAATCCGTTTCGCAGATTCAGACATATCATTGCTACCTTTCCTTTCCTTGAATCCGTTTTACGGGTTCAAACATTCCATTCATGCCTTTCATCACTTGAATCCGTCTCACGGATTCAAACATTGCATTCATACCTTTCATCCTCGAATCCGTCTCACGGATTCAAACATATAATTCATATCTTATTGATCCGTACTAAATTACGGATTCCACATTCTTCATTCTTATCAGGCATGTTTTTCATACTTTCATAGTACTCTCAATTCCCCGAGAGTCTTACTTCCCATTTCACCCACACGCCCGCCTGCTACCTAACTCTACCGGACATACCTGTAGCAATTATCATGATCTCACGAACGTCATACGTTTCTCGTGTACTGGCCAGGTACACAATCCACATAGTAGTTTCGTGCCTTTATGTAATTGTCACCTTATGTCCGTAGACTTAGGTTTCGGCGCGTGTATCACTTCCAGTACTTCATTACTATACAGTCATTGTCTTTCATTTTTAAAAAAAAAATTTTACTTCCCTTAGTGAACTTTACCATTACTTACACCCACATATTAGATTTACGTACCTGGGCTCATTTGCCAATTTGTCTATTACCTCTTTGCCTGCCTTAGTATTCATCCTAAACTGCATTCACGGATCATCCTCTTTCAACACTTATGCTTACCTTGCACATACAAAACCGTCAGTTTCTTTATACGTACACATAGGTACCTACTTACATTAGCCTTTACCTTTGGATCTTGATCGAGTCTTAGATTGTACGGATTTCTTATCTCAAGAGCACACAAGTTTGAGTTCAAGTACTTACCTTCTCGTACTTGATTCCCTCAAACCAGGGCTCTGATACCAACTTGTAAGACCCTAAATTGTACATGACAAAAGTCGCAGCGGAAACATGTACCATAAAATTTCTTTCATTATAAATATCTCAACTTCTTTAAAGTTTAACTTCAAACACAGCTCTTTCTCATAAATCCATCATCCTCTTATTTACTAGTTAAAAACATAGCTTATGTTTACTACATTATGTACATCAACGTTTCCGTACAATCTCTTTAGTGACTCGATCTTCAATCTCCAACCTTGGATATCCTCATGACTGGTACTACCTGCGCTCACCACATCACAATTCACAACATTAGTACGCATTATAAACATACAAGGTTTGTTCACGTTTACTTCTCTTTTCGTTAACTCTTTACATCCCAGCTTTCCCATACTGATCATATGATCCGTAGTGAGACTTCTTTGACATTCCTGCGATACACTTACTTTCACCAAGCACGCAATTATTACCGTTAGTGCTCAATTTCATTAGATGCATGCGTACATACTTTCATACAAACTGATACATACGTTTGTGGTCACAATAGCAACTTTCCTACATACGTACCTACGTACATACGTACGTACCTACGTACGTGCATACCTAAATACATCTATTCCTACTTACATACCTACATACCTACATTCATACATACATACATTTTTATTACATGCCTTCACACAAACCTATATACTTGCATACCTTCGTACATACTCACTTGCGTACATACGTTCTACCTACCTACACACCTACGTACATACACTTAAACGCATAAGACATACATACGTATATACCTTTCTTACATCTTTACATACATGCATACACTCGTACATATCTTTATACATACATGAACACACATCCGCATACATACATACATTCCTACGCCTTCACAATATATACATACTGTCACATGTATCTTCATGTATTCATAAATACGTATCTACATACACGCACAACATCTTGCATACCCATTACATGCTAATACGTTAATTACATGAGACTTAATCTTTGATTCATAGCCCATATTCATCTAAGGATCAATAAAAATCATGTTTAGAAAGTCCGCCGGAGTCCACGGACAACAAACCGAAGCCTACGATACATAAATCAACTTAACAAACAAATTTCAGACTTTTGGACTTAGGGAGGTCGTCGGCGACGGCCCGTAGTTTTTCCCGTCGGCCAAAACCCCGTAGACAGGAAAATAAGGCGTCTGAGAAAACTGACTTTCCCTTGCCCGTCGGCGACGGCCTCCTTGCCCGTCGGCGACGGCCTCTCTAAAATGCATTTTTCTGCAGTTCCGTTTCGTCGTCCGAACGCACTAAAACGCGCATAACTTCCGAACCGTTTACCCGTTTAACCTCCCGTTTCTTCCTACATGCTTGTAAATTCACATTCTATCATACAAACTTAAAATCCCACATCCGGGTTAATGAAATTCTTATCTTACGCCCTATCGACTTATTATCACATCCTAATTATTTGACCCGTTATGGGTATTTGCGCATTAATTGGTTTATGACATACCAAGACCATACTCCTCGCTTCCATACTTGTTCAAAACATTATACTCATCAAATAACTTGTTCCTAAACTACTTGTTAAGATCGTTTGCCCAAAATACCCATCAAGGGCATTTTGGTCAACTTTAAATCCCATCCTTTACGACATAAGACTACGTCACACATTTGACCTCAACCATCATGTTTAGTAAATTAAAACACCATATCACCTATCCGAACGTAAGAAGTGATTACAGAAATCACTTACCTTATGCGTCCGTGCTCGTATCCGATTCCTTGCCTCATCTTGACCCGTTAACACCTCCTACTTGAGTCCGTCACGACGTGATTCCTATACTTCCATTTCATCGAAACCACGCTCTTATTAGCATACTCATTTGTACATGTAACATTCATATCATTCGCATAATTCAGACTTAACTTTCCTTAGTCATT
The DNA here is from genome assembly GCA_030545235.1 of Helianthus tuberosus. Lineage (NCBI taxonomy): Eukaryota > Viridiplantae > Streptophyta > Magnoliopsida > Asterales > Asteraceae > Helianthus > Helianthus tuberosus. Next base: position 170,895,714 of record CM060406.1, read on the forward strand.
TCTAACAAGCATTAAAATATATAATCAACCTCATATAATCATATCCGTATCCGTTAAACTCATGTAACTCATCATGTCATCACATTTAACACGGATTGCTATAACATGTACCATACGACTTCCCATCAACCTACATTTACGACAACGAGTCAAATCATGTTTCTTATGCTTAGTTGACTTTCAAAAGTCAACTATTAACCATACTCAACTATCGGCTTATCATCATATACCCGTAACATCATAATCGACTATACGGACGACACTATATACATTTCATCATACACTTGATGTGAGTACTACCTTTTAAGCATAACGTACAACTATTTCATGCACAATTCTTCTAAACTCATACATAACCCATCAAAACCAACTACTAATCATCATGTATCATTCCAAATGAACATTAAACATAACATCATCATATTCCTATACTTTCATCTAACAATAATTCATCATACCCACATAATACATCAATCATTCAACAAGACTTGAACATAGGAGGTGATTCTAGTCATCATCTTCACCCTAACTAACGGGTGTCACCTCTAAACATCAAATTAACACAAACCATTCATAACCCATGTTCTACACGAGGATTCTAACCCTTGTACATGATCAATTTCATATTAACTCACGGATTAGAACATAACCCACTTCACCCATGATCACCAATCTTAGATTTAAGACATACCTTATGATCCCCTCGTGTTGGTGATCATTAATCCATGCTCGGTTATGGATTTCAGCTTCATCTTTCCTTCCAATTTGAGCTTAAAGGCGATTTAGGGTTTGAGGCTCCATGGGAGCCTCCTGATCTTTCTCGAACACACACGTATGTGTGTGTTTGTGTGTGTGTAGTTATTTTATAACTAAATTTTCATTTGTTCCATTTTAGCCCCTCGGGTTTACTTTTAAAACATAACTGACACTACCTTAATCATTTAAGACTTTTGACCATACCCTTAACTAGGTTAAATAGCCTAGTTATTTATTTCCTGACGTGTCACATAATAACATACAAGAAATATTAACATTCAGATTTTGGGGCGTTACAAAATACCTTCTTATGTTGACCATTAAAGGTCGAACATTTCATACCATACCATAATTATCCTACCCTTTATTTCGTTTACATGTACAAATCAATCTACAGATTCTTACTAATCAATCAATAACTAAACATTTTACTAACCTTGACTTCATTACATAGACCAATGATATGCGGCCCGGATCGTCCCGCTCCTTCATAAAGTTCTCAATATAACCGAATTAACCTCATTCATCCATGTGATGAACTTCCGCTCGTGCACATCCTTTCTCAACACTACCCGCTTTATCACATCGAGCGTTCTACCTCCTTCATCTATAAAATTTAGGATTAGCATATTTCATTCAAATTCCTTCAAGTGTGGCGCTTATCAACTCATTTTGACCCGTTCACAACGGGTTAATACATGTCCGTTTCCTAATGTATCATTTTCATTTGTTCATTCACTGTAACAAAAGTATTTGAAACACCCTTAATGCACATTCGGAAATAGTATTAATGACATACTATTTGTAACAAAAATTGGGCATGACCCGTCCGTAACATGAGCGGTTCCCTATTTTTAATAATCATCATTTCAAGAAATTCTACGACACGTTCAAAAGACATAACATGTTAAGCTTTAAAGTCTAGCTACTAAACATAAGATATATACCACAAAAGTATTTTTGATCCATAACATAATTACAAAAGTAGCGGAAGCGCATGATGGACGTGATTCATTTGTGTTCGTTCCAAGTCGCCAAGCCATTATGTTGAGGATTTACCTACATCAAACAACAAACTTGAAGAGTTAAATTCCATAAACTATGTTGCATTTTATCTAATAAACCAATTCATCTATTTCGTGTCTTCACATTATTCTTGCACTTACTACCCATCGAAACGTGTCAAACATACTTATCTCAAAATAGAGATAAAACATACCATTCATTACTTTCCCGTTGAAACGGGTCAAAACATGCTATCTCATTAGTGAGATAAAACATACATTTGTTAACCCGCTAGAAACGGGTAATTACATTCGTAATATAAATTTCCATTCGGTCCGTTTACCACGGACGAATACATTCCTTTCATCTTTTTGTACTTTCATCAACTCCAATCCGTTTATAATGGTTCGAGTAATTACATTTCTTTCTTACATAACTTTCCAATATACGGTTCATTCGAGACAAACCGATCATAACACATTATCATTCATAAACTTTCTTTTCATATGACCCGTTTGTGACGGGTCATGCTATCTATAACATAACTACTACGGACTACCATAATTATGATTTTGATATAAAACGACAAGTTATAAAATAAAGTTTGTATGCATAAAACAACATACCCCGATCTTGCGAGCTTTCCAATTTCCTAGCGTTTGAGCTTTTTTCTTTTATGCCTACATTCATACATTCACACATTTAGCCCAAACTATATCATTCCATCATTCATATAATTCCTCATATGACAACATTATCATAAATGAACAAATTTCACATATTTGTTCTCTTAGACATTTCATCTAACACTTGGCGGGTTTCGCATTAATAGGACACTAAACACAATATTCTAAGACATAATTTAACTAGTTCTTCTTGCAATTCATCAATAATCGAACAAGCCATATGGTCCCGTTTACTCTACTTCAATTCATTTAGTGTTCATACATCACAAACAAGATCAATCATCAATATTTTACACACATATTTCTACTTGATCATCCTACTCATGCTAACTTTTCATCAAATGGGTTTTTGCTACAAATCAATCAAAATGCTAAAATCAAACATTATTCCTGTTCTATTTTGTAATCATAACTTCCAATCACACAAAGTTTTGCATAATTTCATGATTAGGTGAAAAACCCATTTCCTATAATTCACCAAATCAAGGAATTCGACTTACCACTTTACTGAACAAGGTTAGATGTTTGCAAATTGAGGTTCATGCACTCGATTTTCCTTGAAATCTATAGTCAATTTGATGGAATTGACAAAGCTAGGGTTTTCACCTTGTTCCCTACCCTCTGTTTGATCGTCCAGACTGTGTGTGAGTTTTAATTATTTTTTTTTCATTCTTTTATTAATTAGAGTTTTGACATTTAACACCTTTGGCCCTTCTCATTTGTTCACTTATTCAGTTTAAGTGCTTGCCATTTTATTACTAGTAGTTGTAACATTTCCAATTAACCAAGTTTAATTTTAATTAATTTAACTTATGTCTAATAAACCGTTTTGGGGTGTTACATACTAGCGGTTTGGTTTCATGGTTTAGGTTTATTTAGCTATCTAGTTACGTACAAAAATAACTAGATATCTAGTTACTTACAAAAATAGTCCAAATACATAGAAAAAATTGTCCAAATACATAAAAGGTTGTCGGGTTGATCATAAAAACAGAACCCCAAGATTGCATAATTACATCCTGGATATTAAACTTATGCCATTTCACCCAGTTAAGGTTTACATATTTAGATCGACTAGAAATCCAATAAAAAGCAATTTCTTTGATAGTATCTGCCTCCTGTTGAAGTGGAGATGATTATTATTGAAAGTGACTTCATTCATCGCCTTCCATATTTCCCAATCCGATACCAAGGGAACCCCTTCAATAATCTTTTTCCAATCCTTAGACCCTTTCATGTTTGAAACAATTCCAAGAACTTGCTGAAGAGAAACATCGTTTAATAGAAATGGGATCTTAAGCCATACTAGAATACACCACCATGTAGCTTTCACAACCCAACAATCCCAAAGAGCATGAAACGCCATTTCTTCACGCAAACCACATCTAGAGCATAACCCGTTCTAAAAGAAAACTCCGATTTTTGCGAGACTGTCTTTGACCGGGACCTGTTTAGGCACTCCATCCACCCGGAAATATTAATTTTCAGTGGAATCCAATTATTCCAAAAAGGTTATAAATGATCGCCATCCTTCTTCGTCGCGTCATGAAGCATATTTCTTACATCTGAGACTTTTATTGATTCATTGTGGTAATTATCCCAAACCCAAAAATCAGGTCCATTGTGAAACCTATAATTGTTTAAGGCCGAAAATAACAATAGGTGCAAGAATCTTTGTAGTAACTAATTTTTTGAAAGTTCACTTAGTAACCAAGGTGATTATGGTAAAAATGAGACTGGAAGCAGGGACGGGCCGAGAGCTTGGGTAGGTGGGGCAACCACCTTCTTAATTTTGTTTTTGGTGTAACATGTACGTGGAAATCCTGAGTGTCCCATGAAATGAAATCGCTCCCCTTAAACTTATCGGATCTATCTGCATCGGTAGAATCAGGGGGCTCTGGAGGGTTAGGAAGACAAACTCTTGTTAATATTGTATCCTATACAGTGGCTCTATAATTGTTATAGAGGAGTCGAAGAGAAGATGTTAGATATTTTTGTGTAATCAGGATTAACTTGATAACCCAAGGGAATTATAATATACATCAAACAGGTTAGGAGGTGCTGGAGTGCACACTTGTTCGAGTTGTTACAATTCCAAATGTTCGGGTTGGAGCTCTGAATGGGGGCACCAATGGGCAGCGCCCCCTAGAGCAGGGTCCAAGAGGCGGCAACCCCTAGCTGGGGTCAATTATTCCAGAAATTAGGACATAGTTTCGTAATAGAAATAAGGCCATTTTTTGATGCATATTAATTTTGAAAAAATTATAACTGCCATGAGGCAGTTACCAGCCTTTCATCCCTAAATTCGAAATTAGGGTTTTTGGTCATTTTACTGGTTCATCAACAAATTCTCATATACACATACTGTTGTTCAATTTCTCGAATTTAGAGTTGTATCTGATTGAATTATTCGGGAGAAGCACCAAAATAGTTTGATTTGAGAGTGATTACACACCTCTCTAATTATCCATGTTTACAAAATTCCCTAACAAAGATCAAATTAGTTTCTGTGCAGATGACAAGCGGATCGGTGAAGGAAATGACAGGAAAATTTGACAAACTGAAAGTGGTGTACGTGTTGACTACTCAAATCCTGGAGATACTGGAGGAAGGTAATCTGGATAAAAAATCAGGAAGCAGTCAAAATGGGAAAACACTATTACATCTGTGTTGGCCACGTTCTAAATGGTATGTTTGATTCCCTGTTTGATATTTATCAAAACGTAGAAACTGCAAAGTTACTGTGGGACACTTTAGAAGCCAAATACATGGAAGAAGATTCTTCTAGTAAGAAGTTTCTTATAGTAAGAAGTTTCTTGTTAGTAATTTCAAAAATTATAAAATGGTTGATCCGATCCCTGTCATGGAATAGTATAATGAACTGATGCGAATCTTGGGGCGGTATACCCAACATGACATGAAGATGGATGAATCCATCTCGGTTTCATGCATGATTGATAAGTTTCCTCCTTCCTGGAAAGATTTTAAACATAATCTGAAACATCAGAAAGGATAGTTAAGTTTGGTTGAACTTGGAAGCCACAAGAAAAAGTGTTGGTCAATGATGAAAAGAAATAGGCTGGAGGGTCTTTTGTGAATATGGTTGAGATGGGTGAATCATCCAAGGGAAACAATAAGTTCAAAGGGAAACAAAAGTTTCAAGGGAACTATAATTCGGGTCCAAACAAGAACCCGAATTACCCTTGCTGGAAGTGTGGTGATGTGTGCAAAATGCAACATATAAATTACATTAAATGAGGCATAAAACTAACCCTTTTTAGTACTAATGTGGCAAAAAGCGCGTTTCTTTCTTCCTTTTGAATTTACAGGACCAAACGAGCTTAAAAGAATAAAAGGAGCAAATAAGCAGCCAAAACCAACATAAATACAAAAAGAAGGAATAAATGTGACATGCCCGACCCCTCGGCAGCATCTCCCAAAGCAAAAACAAGGAAACAGAGCCTGACCATAGGGTCGTGCCCAACTGGGCATGGGGCGTGGCCAGGACCCTGCACAAAAGGACAAACCTCCAGAAGCTTCTACACCCACCACGGGGCCTTGCCCAGCTCTACACGGGACTTGGCCAACTCTAAGATACGCAGAATCTTGATAGTACAGCAAAGAGTTGACCATGGGGCCGTGTCCAGGAGACACGGGGTCGTGTGGGGCCCTCTGTTGACAATTGCAATTAGTGCAGGAAGAGAAGATGCTTCCCACGGGCCGTGGTAGCTGGACATAGGGCCGTGGTTAAGGCTCTGTTCTGGATATAAAAGGGGGGTGCTTGGCTCACTTGAAAGGCATCCCTTGGCAAACCACTACTCTCCCACTTTGCCACCACTCCACCACCACTACAACACCAACACCCACCACCATCATCCGTCATCCATCTTTAGAGTGTGTAGTATTCTTGGGATCCAAGATTAATTGTAAGAGTTCTTGCCAATCAAAGGCCATGTTTGGCTAAGTGATGTCTGTCGTTAGTGACATGCAAAAACCGAAATAAACTAGTAGCTAGAGTAAGTCGGATTTCGAACCAGAGGAGGATTGTGGAAAGTGTCAAATGAAAAAGTATTAATTAATTACTACTGAATTGGAAAATCGGTGTGATTGATTATAAGAATTATCTAAATTAACGAATAAAAATTGAGAAAAAGATTGAGTTGTAATAAACAATGATAAGAAAAGGTGATCACTCCGGGATTCAGATTCTGTAATTACTAATAACCTGGTTCTGATTTTATTGGATGCTATTGATTGAATAGTAAATCTGTCACATCTACCAATTACCTATGTAGTTCAAAATCTTAATATTAATTGATCAGAGAAATACTAAAACAAACATTCATAGGAATCATTCAATCAACAAAAGCATAATTGGATTCAAAACATGATTATAACTCTGACTGTCACTCAGGATTTGTCTGTCACACAAATTATATAATCACGCAAATAGTCGGCTGTCACCCGACTACAAATCCAAATCTTAATACAAAACAGAAACTAGAATTAAAAGTGTATAACAAGAATCATTCACCCGGAGTATCCACGAGAGATTTAGCCGCTCGTGTTGATTGACGGATCTTCACTGGCTTGATACCCGGTTGAAAACCCTATCATGTAGCCGACCCCTGCTGCCGTCCATCTGATCGATAATGTGCTTGTTGACTTTTTTTTTCCTCCAAGTCTCGTGAAATGGGCTCGTAGAAACCCCCCACATGTGCGGCCCAAAGAAATCTCCTAGTCCACAGGCCCATCTTCACGTGATGTTTCTTATTGGCCCAATTGATGATAATGTTAATTGTGATGTGAATTCCTTTGATGTTGCCGTCAATTTCAAGTCCACATGACATGTGATGATGTGTGTTGTTGACTCTCAATCCTCGTGCCCCTCTTGTCTTCAAAAGTCTAATATTCCTTCCAAACCTTCACGTGATAATGCATTCAAAGAATAAGGTTTTATTTTAAAATCCTTTCAACCCTTGCAAAAGCAAACAAATACATGCGCTGATTTTTACAACTGTCGTAACCGACGATTCAATCCGTAGGTTATGGTCTAAACCTTCTGTTTCTTTTGTTGCTTGTCACTTGATCAACCGTATCCTACGGTATAGAAACCATAGGTGGCGGCGTAATTCACAACTCCCTTTCCTCTTCTCACACATGAAGTCCCTAGACTTTATTCTTCTATGTTGTTCGCAACTCCAAACTAGCATTTGGCCCGAAACCAATCCCGAACAATCTCGTTTGCTATGTTTATCAACTTCGGCCATTCCTCTTCATTTCTAACCACTCTAATTTCACCTTATTACGCGTTTAACCTGAAAATCACAAACCTTCGTAGTTATCACATTCGAAACATATAACCTTATAAAACGCATTAAAACACACAAGATAATACACTTAACGCTCGTGTTTCACACTCTCCATCACATCCCCACACTTAACATTGATTGTCCTCAAGCAACCATCACATACAATACTCACCTTATTAACAAATCACCATTAAATCCCTTACCGAATTAGCAAGTTAAGGTCCCAAGTCATACCCGTCCCATAGACTGACACAATCGAGGTTGACAATCTGAAAAATAAGTGATATGCATTTAAAACAATTTAAGACTTGCCTAACTAAAACTAACATGCTTATGATACTACACACATGCCACACGCCCCTCACAATGATCACTCCTCTCGGCTCAATCAAGACTAGCGTGTAATGTGCTAGTATATATTTCGCTCAAAACCAAATATGGTACCTTGCAATCATAAGCTTGAATGGCAATCATACCTCCACTGAATCAAGTAACGTAGCACACATCAAAAGGACTTTCGGGTTTTGGGTTAAGGGTAAAGGTAAGGAAGTATTTTTGGATTTTTGTTTTTTTATGGCGAACACAAATGAAGATACCAAAGCATGATAACTTATTCACAATAACACTAACACTTGGGTGATTTTCGACCCATTTATTTAACACGAATAGAACAATGATTTTTTTTCTTCTTTTTCTTCTTTTTTTTTAATTTTTTTTTTCAACAAATATCTAATACACAATTGTCATTCATGGTTGGAAATCAAACGGGTCAAACGAGGTGTAACAAACGAAAGGTGAAAGGCTCAACATGGTTAACTAAGGTGGGTGGATAAACAATCAACATATAGAACAATGAATGGATCCTAATGCCTTTATCATCTATGTGTATACGCTAAGCCACAGTCTTTGCACGTATCAAACCACACAAGTTCTAACACAAAGCAACATATGGCCTACACTCAACAATTAAACATTTATTGCAATTCACTAACAATCTAGTAGGCTCAAATATCTCACTGAATAGAAGGAATATGGGTTACCGACACGTAGCATGTGTAATTCCTAAAGCATGTTACCCCTAGTTAGGCATCTCTTCTCAACTATTTTCTAAAACTTGTCAGAAATACTCTCATGAAACTTAAAGGGACAACCATGACTAGGGATCTAAGTTAGCTTAATATCAGTAAGAAACCCGTTAGCAATTGAAAATGTTGGTTTTCATGTAGTTCAAGCATACTTGAGAAACAAAAAATTTCAAAATTTTTCAATTTTCAACAAATTCAACCCTTCAAGCATTTAAGATCAATAATCATACCAACCCTCTCTCGAGTTACCGCATCCCCACACTTGGGATACATTGTCCCCAATGTATGGTGCAATTTATAGTCGTAACCCGAGAGATACCACCTAACAAACCATGAAGGGCTAATACCTAAACGACTCAACACATAGAAACCACTCCCAACACAAAAATTCACACCACCAATTTCACAAAAACAAATAAAACACAAGATAGATAAACACATGCACCTGATCAGAAACAAGTGAGTGTTTGTAGTGGTGTAGCTGTTGCGATCTAACCGGAATATACGCCCCTCATGGATTCTTTGAGATCTCACCGGGGATGTTGCCAAACATCCCCACACTTGATTCATTGCATCTGTGAATATAGAATTGTATAAACCTGTCAAAACACAACACACCAAAACGAGACCAAACCAAAATACAAACTCTACATCCTCGGGCTGCCTCCCGAGAGCGCTAAGTTTAAAGGTCTTCAGCCAGACCGTACCTGCTATGCGCTACGGTGGTCTCAATGCACACTTACCCAAAACATTTCCAACGAATGCCCAGAAATTTACATGCCATCTCCATAAGCTTGTCAGTATAATTGGCATGTTTAGAAAGCACGTGCAGGTTTCGCTGATCCACTTCACGAGATATACACCGATGTCTTGTAGCTTCACCCTTTTCATCTTCTTCCTCGAACCCTCTTCCCCACACTTGTTAATTGGAATGATTAATATGGGAAGAGGTTCGGTACACATATTCATCTCATCAGACTGCTCTGTCTCATCATCCTCACACACCATCTGATCCACCAGTGACTCTTCATCAGATAAAGGATTCATTGGTGTGGTATTATCCTCCACAACCTCCTCCTCCATGTGAGAATAATCTCTAACATCAACAGGTAATGGTGAGAGACGCTCTTCTATTTCTATTTTCATTTTTAACTTCTGACACTTGGAAACTAGGCAGCTGATTCGATCTTCATCGGAAAGGTTGGGTGCTAATAAATACTGCTCGAGTTTGGATAAACTCGCTTCCAACATAGCAATCTTTTTCTCCTCCTTGGTCTGATAAATATGAACACCCTTGGGCTTAGAATATTCCTCGGGATGATACTGTCGGTATCCCTGATACGGTGTTGAGATGTACGCATCCATCATTTTTTTATTCCAATACTCTGGATTTTCCAAATACACCGCGCACACATCATCATAATAAGAAGTATGGCAACGACTGCAACAGAAACATCGTCCATCCGTCCTTGGTTCATAATAAGCATCCTCGTCCCGATCCCATCCGTCAGAGTAATAACCATCCTCCACCGTTGTATCAGAATCATAGAAATATGGTGGAGGGGAAGGATTATCATAGCAAGGCATCGGTGGTTCTTCCCATTTCGCTTTTTCCCGTCTAAATCAGGCCTCGTGGCAACCGATACACGGGTGAAGTGGTTCCCCGCACAAAATGCATGTAGAAGAGCCGCAAAATATAGTAAGATCTGTCATCCTGCACAAACACAGCTCAACTACCCACGTAAATCACGAACAAATAAGATAACAAAATAAAAACAAAAATTCTTTTAGGTTTTTTTTTTTTTTTTTTTTTACTAAAACTTAACACTAAACACTTTGCGCACGCCTCCCCGGCAACGGCGCCATTTTGATGTCTGTCGTTAGTGACATGCAAAAACCGAAATAAACTAGTAGCTAGAGTAAGTCGGATATCGAACCAGAGGAGGATTGTGGAAAGTGTCAAATGAAAATGTATTAATTAATTACTACTGAATTGGAAAATCGGTGTGATTGATTATAAGAATTATCTAAATTAACGAATAAAAATTGAGAAAAAGATTGAGTTGTAATAAACAATGATAAGAAAAGGTGATCACTCCGGGATTCAGATTCTGTAATTACTAATAAGCTGGTTCTGATTTTATTGGATGCTATTGATTGAATAGTAAATCCGTCACATCTACCAATTACCTATGCAGTTCAAAATCTTAATATTAATTGATCAGAGAAATACTAAAACAAACATTCATAGGAATCATTCAATCAACAAAAGCATAATTGGATTCAAAACATGATTATAACTCTGACTGTCACTCAGGATTTGTCTGTCACACAAATTATATAATCACGCAAATAGTCGGCTGTCACCCAACTACAAATCCAAATCTCAATACAAAACAGAAACTAGAATTAAAAGTGTATAACAAGAATCATTCACCCGGAGTATCCACGAGAGATTTAGCCGCTCATGTTGATTGACGGATCTTCACTGGCTTGATACCCGGTTGAAAACCCAATCATGTAGCCGACCCTGCTGCCGTCCATCTGATCGATAATGTGCTTGTTGACTTTTCTTTTTTTTTTCCTCCAAGTCTCGTGAAATGGGCTCGTAGAAACCCCCCACATGTGCGGCCCAAAGAAATCTCCTAGTCCACAAGCCCATCTTCACGTGATGTTTCTTATTGGCCCAATTGATGATAATGTTAACTGTGATGTGAATTCCTTTGATGTTGCCGTCAATTTCAAGTCCACATGACATGTGATGATGTGTGTTGTTGACTCTCAATCCTCGTGCCCCTCTTGTCTTCAAAAGTCTAATATTCCTTCCAAACCTTCACGTGATAATGCATTCAAAGAATAAGGTTTTATTTTAAAATCCTTTCAACCCTTGCAAAAGCAAACAAATACATGCGCTGATTTTTACAACTGTCGTAACCTACGATTCAATCCGTAGGTTATGGTCTAAACCTTCTGTTTCTTTTGTTGCTTGTCACTTGATCAACCGTATCCTACGGTATGGAAACCGTAGGTGGCGGCGTAATTCACAACTCCCTTTCCTCTTCTCACACATGAAGTCCCTAGACTTTATTCTTCTATGTTGTTCGCAACTCCAAACTAGCATTTGGCCCGAAACCAATCCCGAACAATCTCGTTTGCTATGTTTATCAACTTCGGCCATTCCGCTTCATTTCTAACCACTCTAATTTCACCATATTACGCGTTTAACCTGAAAAATCACAAACCTTCGTAGTTATCACATTCGAAACATATAACCTTATAAAACGCATTAAAACACACAAGATAATACACTTAACGCTCGTGTTTCACACTCCCCATCATATCCCCACACTTAACATTGATTGTCCTCAAGCAACCATCACATACAATACTCACCTTATTAACAAATCACCATTAAATCCCTTACCGAATTAGCAAGTTAAGGTCCCAAGTCATACCCGTCCCATAGACTGACACAATCGAGGTTGACAATCTGACAAATAAGTGATATGCATTTAAAACAATTTAAGACTTGCCTAACTAAAACTAACATGCTTATGATACTACACACATGCCACACGCCCCTCACAATGATCACTCCTCTCGGCTCAATCAAGACTAGCGTGTAATGTGCTAGTATATATTTCGCTCAAAACCAAATATGGTACCTTGCAATCATAAGCTTGAATGGCAATCATACCTCCACTGAATCAAGTAAGGTAGCACACATCAAAAGGACTTTCGGGTTTTGGGTTAAGGGTAAAGGTAAGGAAGTATTTTTGGATTTTTGTTTTTTTATGGCGAACACAAATGAAGATACCAAAGCATGATAACTTATTCACAATAACACTAACACTTGGGTGATTTTCGACTCATTTATTTAACACGAATAGAACAATGATTTTTTTTTCTTCTTTTTCTTCTTTTTTTTTTCATTTTTTTTCAACAAATATCTAATACACAATTGTCATTCATGGTTGGAAATCAAACCGGTCAAACGAGGTGTAACAAACGAAAGGTGAAAGGCTCAACATGGTTAACTAAGGTGGGTGGATAAACAATCAACATATAGAACAATGAATGGATCCTAATGCCTTTATCATCTATGTGTATACGCCAAACCACAGTCTTGGCACGTATCAAACCACACAAGTTCTAACACAAAGCAACATATGGCCTACACTCAACAATTAAACATTTATTGCAATTCACTAACAATCTAGTAGGCTCAAATATCTCACTGAATAGAAGGAATATGGGTTACCGACACGTAGCATGTGTAATTCCTAAAGCATGTTACCCCTAGTTAGGAATCTCTTCTCAACTATTTTCTAAAACTTGTCAGAAATACTCTCATGAAACTTAAAGGGACAACCATGACTAGGGATCTAAGTTAGCTTAATATCAGTAAGAAACCCGTTAGCAATTGAAAATGTTGGTTTTCATGTAGTTCAAGCATACTTGAGAAACAAAAATTTTCAAAATTTTTCAATTTTCAGCAAATTCAACCCTTCAAGCATTTAAGATCAATAATCATACCAACCCTCTCTCGAGTTACCGCATCCCCACACTTGGGATACATTGTCCCTAATGTATGGTGCAATTTATAGTCGTAACCCGAGAGATACCACCTAACAAACCATGAACGGCTAATACCTAAACGACTCAACACATAGAAACCACTCCCAACACAAAAATTCACACCACCAATTTCACAAAAACAAATAAAACACAAGATAGATAAACACATGCACCTGATCAGAAACAAGTGAGTGTTTGTAGTGGTGTAGCTGTTGCGATCTAACCGGAATATACGCCCCTCATGGATTCTTTGAGATCTCACCGGGGATGTTGCCAAACATCCCCACACTTGATTCATTGCATCCGTGAATATAGAATTGTATAAACCTGTCAAAACACAACACACCAAAACGAGACCAAACCAAAATACAAACTCTACATCCTCGGGCTGCCTCCCGAGAGCGCTAAGTTTAAAGGTCTTCAGCCAGACCGTACCTGCTATGCGCTACGGTGGTCTCAATGCACACTTACCCAAAACATTTCCAACGAATGCCCGGAAATTTACATGTCATCTCCATAAGCTTGTCAGTATAATTGGCATGTTTAGAAAGCACGTGCAGGTTTCGCTGATCCACTTCACGAGATATACACCGATGTCTTGTAGCTTCACCCTTTTCATCTTCTTCCTCGAACCCTCTTCCCCACACTTGTTAATTGGAATGATTGATATGGGAAGAGGTTCGGTACACATATTCATCTCATCAGACTGCTCTGTCTCATCATCCTCACACACCATCTGATCCACCAGTGACTCTTCATCAGATAAAGGATTCAATGGTGTGGTATTATCCTCCACAACCTCTTCCTCCATGTGAGAATAATCTCTAACATCAACAGGTAATGGTGAGAGACGCTCTTCTATTTCTATTTTCATTTTTAACTTCTGACACTTGGAAACTAGGCAGCTGATTCGATCTTCATCGGAAAGGTTGGGTGCTAATAAATACTGCTCGAGTTTGGACAAACTCGCTTCCAACATAGCAATCTTTTTCTCCTCCTCGGTCTGATAAATATAAACACCCTCGGGCTTAGAATATTCCTTGGGATGATACTGTCGGTATCCCTGATACGGTGTTGAGATGTACGCATCCATCATTTTTTTATTCCAATACTCTGGATTTTCCAAATACACCGCGCACACATCATCATAATAAGAAGTATGGCAACGACCGCAACAGAAACATCGTCCATCCGTCCTTGGTTCATAATAAGCATCCTCGTCCCGATCCCATCCGTCAGAGTAATAACCATCCTCCACCGTTGTATCAGAATCATAGAAATATGGTGGAGGGAAAGGATTATCATAGCAAGGCATCGGTGGTTCTTCCCATTTCGCTTTTTCCCGTCTAAATCAGGCCTCGTGGCAACCGATACACGGGTGAAGTGGTTCCCCGCACAAAATGCATGTAGAAGAGCCGCAAAATATAGTAAGATCTGTCATCCTGCACAAACACAGCTCAACTACCCACGTAAATCACGAACAAATAAGATAACAAAATAAAAACAAAAATTCTTTTAGGTTTTTTTTTTTTTTTTTTTTTACTAAAACTTAACACTAAACACTTTGCGCACGCCTCCCCGGCAACGGCGCCATTTTGATGTCTGTCGTTAGTGACATGCAAAAACCGAAAGAAACTAGTAGCTAGAGTAAGTCGGATATCGAACCAGAGGAGGATTCTGGAGAATGTCAAATGAAAAAGTATTAATTAATTACTACTGAATTTGAAAATCGGTGTGATTGATTATAAGAATTATCTAAATTAACGAATAAAAATTGAGAAAAAGATTGAGTTGTAATAAACAATGATAAGAAAAGGTGATCACTCCGGGATTCAGATTCTGTAATTACTAATAACCTGGTTCTGATTTTATTGGATGCTATTGATTGAATAGTAAATCCGTCACATCTACCAATTACCTATGCAGTTCAAAATCTTAATATTAATTGATCAGAGAAATACTAAAACAAACATTCATAGGAATCATTCAATCAACAAAAGCATAATTGGATTCAAAACATGATTATAACTCTGACTGTCACTCAGGATTTGTCTGTCACACAAATTATATAATCACGCAAGTAGTCGGCTGTCACCCGACTACAAATCCAAATCTCAATACAAAACAGAAACTAGAATTAAAAGTGTATAACAAGAATCATTCACCCGGAGTATCCACGAGAGATTTAGCCGCTCATGTTGATTGACGGATCTTCACTGGCTTGATACCCGGTTGAAAACCCTATCATGTAGCCGACCCCTGCTGCCGTCCATCTGATCGATAATGTGCTTGTTGACTTTTCTTTTTTTTTTCCTCCAAGTCTCGTGAAATGGGCTCGTAGAAACCCCCCCACATGTGCGGCCCAAAGAAATCTCCTAGTCCACAAGCCCATCTTCACGTGATGTTTCTTATTGGCCCAATTGATGATAATGTTAATTGTGATGTGAATTCCTTTGATGTTGCCGTCAATTTCAAGTCCACATGACATGTGATGATGTGTGTTGTTGACTCTCAGTCCTCGTGCCCCTCTTGTCTTCAAAAGTCTAATATTCCTTCCAAACCTTCACGTGATAATGCATTCAAAGAATAAGGTTTTATTTTAAAATCCTTTCAACCCTTGCAAAAGCAAACAAATACATGCGCTGATTTTTACAACTGTCGTAACCTACGATTCAATCCGTAGGTTATGGTCTAAACCTTCTGTTTCTTTTGTTGCTTGTCACTTGATCAAACGTATCCTACGGTATGGAAACCGTAGGTGGTGGCGTAATTCACAACTCCCTTTCCTCTTCTCACACATGAAGTCCCTAGACTTTATTCTTCTATGTTGTTCGCAACTCCAAACTAGCATTTGGCCCGAAACCAATCCCGAACAATCTCGTTTGCTATGTTTATCAACTTCGGCCATTCCGCTTCATTTCTAACCACTCTAATTTCACCATATTATGCGTTTAACCTGAAAAATCACAAACCTTCGTAGTTATCACATTCGAAACATATAACTTTATAAAACGCATTAAAACACACAAGATAATACACTTAACGCTCATGTTTCACACTCTCCATTACTAATCCTTTTACATCACTTGGTGAAGGCAAGTTTTTAATGTATTACTTTTGATGTTTAATCTTTTGGCAATTTTTATTTGGGTTTGTATTAATGACTTTAATAACTAGTTTCTTATGTTGAAGGTGAATTTTCTTTTTCATTTCTTCATGGTGTCTTGAGGTTACTTTACTGTCTATATAAAGTAAATGATTTCATCATTCGTGTCTTTCCGGTCTATATAAAGCGCGGTAACTACTTGGAAGGGGGTTAGGGGGATGGTTTGGTAAAGTTCTTGTCTCGTTCAGTGTATAGATCCTGCGAGGACCTGGTTGAAGCTTACTAGGACCTTCTTCAATACCCAATGGTATTGGATGGCGGGGGTGCGAATAGCTTGAACCCCTCATATGTAAACTACTATTAATACTTTAATCCGGCTTCTTGGAATTGTATCCTTGCTGACTCAAACCACTTAGCAGAGGGTAACGTCACCTTCAAAAGAGTGGCCTACCACTTTTCGCATTAATAACTTACATAATTGTCTTTCAATATTCCTACCCTTTAGGATTGTATCCCTGCTGACTCAAACCACTGGGTTGAGGGTAACGTCACCTTCAAAAGAGTGGCCTACTACTATAACTAAGAGAATCTCTTAAAAAGTCCAAAAGTGCGAAAATCATCAACGGATACATTAAAGATGAGTTGGATCCAAGTGATTTTATCTTGTCTATTTGTTTTGTTTTTATTTATCTTTTCATTTTTAGTTTTATCTTTATGTTTCAAAACTTTTCTTAAAAAATTTAGATCGATTAGACGTTGAGGATAAACCGATATTAAAAGTTTTTGTGTCCTTCGACGACCTCGGTATCTTACCAACACTATACTACGCTCTCGATGGGTGCACTTGCCCAAGTGTGTGTTTAGTGTTAGTATAATATCGTGTTTTATAAATTTAAAACTTGACTAATGCGTAAAATGGGCTCAAAATATCAATAAAAATCATATCGCACCGAACGCACACCAAGTTTTTGGGGGCGTTGCCGGGGACACAAGGATTTTAAGAAAGCTTAAAATCGACGGCCTAATCATTTTTCAAAACCTTTTTACAACTACGTGCACATTTTTTTATTTTTAGGAAAATTTTGCATAACAGTGGTATGAACACGGGCCGTGCCCACTGAACACGCCCCCGTGCTACACATAACTAGTAAACATTTTTCAAATGCCCAGATATAGGACCTGACCACGGGGCCATGGTGAGCCTCTGTTTCAGCTTTTTAATCTTGTTTTCTGGTCCCGAGACTTTGTGATCTGCTGAGTGATTCTCATGGATCAATACTCAGGCGGTTACACTTACTACTATGAAGAGGATGATTACGAAGAAGGATATTGTACCATTTGCGGTAATCCTCACTCGGTGCAATATTGTGACCTTTTCGAGCCATCCACCTCATATACATACCATGAGGAACTAAGGTATGAATCATCTCCCTCATACTCTCACTATGAGGAACAAAGGTATGAACCATCCACCTCATATGAGTATTATGAGGAACCAAGGTTTGAACTTCCAAACTCAAGCTTTTGGGACACTTATCCCGCTAACTTTCACGAACCACCAACTATTATCCCCGAACCCGAAAGAATAGTACAACACCTCAAAGATATTGAACGCTTTATAAAAGAATCCTGCGAGAGGGAAGAGGCTATTTGTACTAAAGAGGCAATAATAGAAGAATTAAAAATGGAAGAACAAGTAAGTGAAAAACCGACGCATGAACCAAACAAAGAAAAAGGTAAGTCCGAAAAATGATAATTTTCAAAAAGGGTCAATTTTTCAAGAAATTAATCTCTTAACACCTTCTTTCAAAAACCATTGTTTGGTACCCACTCATGCTAAGTTTTTAAAAGAGTTAAACACTAACACCAAAATTGACAAAATGGTAAGCATTAAATTAACAATCGATCAAACTACGCTAATAAAAGATGATCCATTTGAAATCAACATTACACCGGTTCCATGTTTCTTTCAAACACCTTTATTAGTAATATTACAATTGATAAAGATCTTTGTATTAATATAATGCCAAACTACATTTTTGAAAAATTAAGTATTAGTGATTTTTCTCCACTTCAAATCCCCATTTTGCTTTCTAATCGGAAAATAATAAACTCAATGGGAGTAGTTGAGGATGTGTTAGTGCAAACAAATCAAACGGTAGTCCCCACCGACTTCGTCATTCTTGATGATGCTCCACTTATGTTGAGACAACCTTTTGTAAAACCCATCAAGGATTGATCAATCAGAAGCAAAGCAGCCTACCCATTCAATTAGGGGCCGACAAAAGGTATGTCGATCTTGACTAATCAATGAAATATCCAATCGGCAATGACGACCCCCTAAATGAAGACGAAGATGAACCACCCGATACGGAAGACGAAATCGACCACTTTGTCGAATAAGAGGTCACCACTGAACAAACCTTTTTGGTCCTCGACCAAAATGAGCAACCAAATAAGGAGTCTCCCAAAGACCCACCACTTGAGCTCAAAGAGCTTCCAAAAGGTTTGGAATATGCTTTTCTCGACAAGGATGGTAAGTTACCTATAATTATTTCTTCAGAATTAACTAGTTTAGAAAAAGAAAAATTAATTACACTTTTGAACACAAAAACGTGATCGCATGGAAGCTTGTAGACATTAAAGGAATAAACCCTTCTATGTGCACGCACAAAATTTTAATGAATGATAACTATAAATCGGTAATACAACCACAACATAGAGTAAATCCAAATGTTCAAGAAGTGGTTAAAAACGAAGTCATCAAGCTACTTGACGCCGGACTTATCTACCCAATTTACGATAGCCCTTGGGTAAGTCCCGTTCAAGTAGTCCACAAGAAAGGAGGTATGACGGTGGTCACTAATGAAAAAAATGAATTAATACCAACAAAAACCATCACCGGATGGAGAATTTGTACAGATTATCGTCGATTGAATGAGGCAACGAGGAAAGGCCACTTCCCCCTACCTTTTATTGATCAAATGTTAGAAAGATTATCCGGTCATAAATTTTATTGTTTTTTAGATGGTTTTTCAGGTTACTTTCAAATACCGATAGCTCCCGAAGACCAAGAAAAAACAACATTTACATGCCCCTACGAAACTTTTGCTTATCGACGCATGCCTTTTGGTCTATGCAATGCCCCCGCAACCTTCCAACGTTTCATGGTGGCCATCTTCCATGATATGATAGAAAAGACCATGGAAGTTTTCATGGACGACTTTTCTATCTTTGGAGATTCATACGACCAATGCCTCGATAACCTTGAACAAATGCTATCCCGATGTGAGGAAACTAACCTCGCCTTTAATTGGGAAAAATGCCATTTCATGGTAACGGAGAGAATAGTACTCGGTCACAAAATCTCAAGCGAAGGAATGGAGGTTGATCGGGCTAAAATAGACACCATCTCCCGATTACCACCTCCATCCTCCGTTAGAGCCATCAGAAATTTCCTAGGGCATGCCGGATTCTATAGACGATTTATCAAAAACTTTTCTAAAATTTCAAGACCTCTAGCAAAATTACTTGAAAAAGACGCACCATACATCTTTGACAAGGATTGCGACCAAGCATTTTTAACACTAAAAGAAATGCTAGTCAATGCACCAATCATGATAGCGCCTGATTGGAAATTACCTTTCGAAATCATGTGCGATGCAAGTAACTTTGCAGTTGGAGCTGTCTTGGGACAACAAAAAGATAAGCATTTTCACCCAATATACTATGTTAGTAAAACACTTGATGATGCACAAGAAAATTACACAACAACTGAAAAAGAGTTACTAGCTGGAGTATTTGCTTTTGATAAATTATGTTCTTATCTTATTCTTTCTAAAACGATAGTTTATACAGACCATGCAGCCATTCGTTATCTCTTAAAAAAAAAACAGGATGCCAAGCCGTGTTTAATCCGGTGGATTCTACTCCTCCAAGAATTTGACATTGAAATAAAAGACAAAAGAGAAGCTGAAAACACCGTTGCCGATCATCTATCCCGCTTGGAAGATCCAGCTTTGGAGGTGACTAGGGACGATCTCATTAACGAAAAATTCCCAACGAAATCTTTAGAAATGATGGAATACCGAGAAGAACCATGGTACGCCGACTACGCCAACTACCTAGCTAGTGGGATAGTCACAAAAGGATGGCCACATCATGAAAGAAAAAAATTCGTTGCCGATGTAAAGCATTACTTTTGGGAAGATCCTTGTCTTTCAAAATGTGTGCCGACAAACTTATCCGACGATGTGTGCATGGTAGTGAAGTAAGGAAGATTCTCCGCCACTGTCATGAAGGTCCATACGGAGGACATCATGGAGCCGCTACTATCGCACTAAAGTATTTGATTCAGGATTCTATTGGCCGACCATTTATAAAGACTCCCAAAGTCTTATCAAGACATGTGATGCATGCCAACGATCAGGTGATATTTCTTCCAAAAACGAAATGCTACAAAATGGCATTCTTGTTTGTGAAATTTTTTATGTGTGGGGACTAGACTTTATGGGACCTTTCCCACCATCAAAAGGAAGCAAATATATACTTGTGGTCGTGGATTACTTGTCAAAAGGGCCGAAGCCGAAGCTCTTCCAACGAATGATGGAAAAGTTGTGGTAAGATTCTTGAAACGACTATTTTCTCATTTTGGAACTCCAAAAGCATTAATAAGTGATAGAGGTACCTATTTTTGTAATCATCAACTTGAAAATATTTTAACAAGATATGGGGTCTATCATCGGATCTCAACCGCATATCACCCTCAAACAAATGGACAAGCCGAAGTGACTAATCGAGGTTTAAAAAGAATACATGAAAAAACCATATGATTAAATAAAAAAGAATGGGCCGATAAATTAGACGACGCTTTATGGGCCTTTCGAACTGCGTATAAAACAACAATAGGTACCACCCCATATAAGCTTGTCTATGGAAAAAGTCGTCATTTGCCAGTAGAAATAGCACACAAGGCTTACTAGGCATAAAAAAAATGTAAACTTAGACATTGAAACCGCCGGAAAGAATCGATTTTATCAATTAAACGAATTAGACGAATTAAGAAATCAAGCATACTCTAACTCCGAAATTTATAAGGAACATATGAAAAACTTACATGACAAACATATTAAGCCTAATGAATTTCGAGTAGGAGATCAAGTTCTATTGTTTAATTCACGACTTCGATTATTCCTCGGAAAATTTAATATGGGTGATGGAAAATTTAATCTCAATTGCACCGTTTAACAAGGTATGATTCTGTCATCTTCCACACTTAGTTTAACGTTTTACATGTAGATTAACATCAAAAATTAAACTAAGTATGGAAGATGATAGAATCATACCTTGTTAAACGGTGCAATTGAGATTAAATTGAGATTAAATTTTCCATCGCCCATTTCGAGTAGGAATCATACCTTGTTTAATTCACGACCTTTTTCCATCACCCATATTTTTCTACACGGTGCACTTGAGATTAAATTTCGATATGGTATTCCATTCAAAGTCAACGGACAAAGGCTTAAGCTTTATCAAGGATTCACTGAAGATGATGAGGAAGAGATCTCGCTATAAGCGGTCGAGGAATGATTAAACGAAGGTTTGTGTACTAACATCATGTCTTGTAGGTAATGGACTTCGGGAAAGCTTCAAAAATCGGTAAGGTATCTTAACCAGTTTCGGGAAACAGGTTGCTCACACGTGCACTATAAAAAAATTAGCCGCCCATGGGGCAGTGTTCGGCATACTGACGGAAATAAAACCCCTTTTCTTTTCATTTTCTCATTTCACCACGACCCATTTCCCCGAAAACTCTCTGGCTCCTCCGCGATTCTCTACAAATTTTTACGTTTTCCTTCTTTTTAACAAGGTATGATTCTATCATCTTCCATACTTAGTTTAACGTTTTACATGTAGATTAACATCAAAAATTTGGGAAAAATCTAGGGTTCTTGAACTTGAACAGAACCAAACCCTAAATTTTTGTTTAGAACTAGTAGTATCATTGTAGATGCATGTTATAGGAAGTAAATCAACCAGTATTTTTCGTAGATTTGCCCGATTTCAAGCATAAATTATAAACCCTTGTTTTTGAACCGAAAAAGTTAAAATTGATGGGGTAAACGGTTTGTTTTTGGAAAAACGATTCTTGGGGTTTCATTTTCGGGGAAAACCGCCCCTACTCAACCAAAAATTTTCAAGTTTTTGAAACCAGTTCGAAAAATGGAAGTTTGAGGAAACAGAAGCCTGACCACGGGGTGTGGTCAGCGAGCACGGGGTGTGGCCAAGGGAACCTGCTGAACATGGTGCTTGGCCAGTAGCCACGGGGCCGTGTCCAGACCCTTGTTTGCAATTTTTCTAAAATTTTACCGTAACATGCTGTTTGTTTTGTGGTTCTCTTTTGCAGAAATGGCTAGCAAGTTCCTCAAATTCAAACCATCATAATGGGAGTATCAAGCTCGATATGACATACTCCAAACTAGGCCAGAAGAAGCACCGAAACAAGCATGTCATGAAACTTTGGAAGCTGTGGGGCAGTGGGACCGGTACAACACGCTAGTCACGAGACCACTACGGGTGGCTCTTGGCGCAAAACTCCATTCAGTTTATGAATATAACTTGGATTTTTACAGTTCTTTCAAGTTCAAAGCCAAAACAGAACCGTTTGACGAAGAAGGAGTTCAGTTTCGATGTGTTGGGCAGTTACTCTCTATCTCCATCGCCCAATTTGGGGTGAATGTGGGTTTATTCACCGAGGATGAATCAGTTGAAGAGGAGTACATGGGTGGTCTTCGTGAACTCCCGAACAACATGCGCCAAACGGCATAGGCTCAAATTGGAGAAGGGGCGTACGACCCAAGCGTCACAAAGAGCTCCTAGTTATGGGACCCCCTTTACCGCTACATCCACCGGGTCCTTAGCAACTCACTATGTCAATGGCGTGATAGCTCGGGAGTGGTGAACCTCTGTGACCTTACTGTCTTGCATTGCATCCACAACCGCATGCCCCTCGATGTCGCCCACCTACTACTCTGGAACATGCACCTAAACCAGTTGGCCTCCTCCCAGACACCGATCTTTTTGGGGGATGGATCTACCGCCTCTTTAAGACCTATGTACAAAGCATGCCAAATGCAGCTCAATGGGGATCATCCAAGAAATGGGCGACGGGTTGGTCCGTTTCCAAAACTCCCGAGGAAACGTGTGGATCCCGGAAGAAGCCCTAGTCCTACATGCCAACCCAACTCATCCTCATCATCAAGGCTACCATACGGGTTCCTCCTCTTAAGGAGGCGGTTTTCCTAATTTTCAAAGTTTAAATGATCTTTTAAAGGAAAACTTACTATGCACCCGGAAAACATACAATATGGCTAGCAACGCCTTTACCCGAATCGGATTAGTGACATCGTCTCCGCTATGCAGGTTGACATCATGTACATCCGGGACCATATGGCGTATCGTGACGAGGAGGGCGATGATGATGAGGATATGGACTGAGCAGAGGTGATGGAGGTGATATGTTGTGGTGATGAATGCGGTATTTTAGGTTAACCCTTTCTACCCTAGAACAATTTCTGGCCTGCGTGCCATGGTTAAACAATTTACTTTCCTAGACAATTTTTATTTTCTGCATTTTCTTTTTATGTTTGTGGTGATGGATGTTAAACTTTGGTAAACTAGGATGTTATTATGTTATGTGTGGTATAGTGTTTAGCATAACAGGTACATAGAGACTTGGATGCACTAAGCATTAGTGCTAAAATAGCCCAGAAACCCAAACCAAAATCCAAAAACCTATGAATCATCAATTGCAGACTACCAACACGGGGCCGTGGTCAGTGACCACGCCCCCGTGCCCACACCTCTAACCTGCTATTTGTCAAAACCCTGCCCACCATGGGTCGTGGCCACCAGGCACGCCCCGTGGCCAAATTTCTGTAAGTTTTGTTACTGGCGCTCTGACCACAGGGTCGTGCTCAGCCAGCAGGTGGCCGTGGCCAGGTGCCCAGTAACACAAAACCTTGTTTTAAATCACTTTTTACACATTCAAATCAACCTAAAAACTTATTTTTAGGACACATTGAGGACAATGTGTAATTTAAGTGGGGGGGGGTGCTAAAACCTTGAATCTTGTAAGTCCTAATAACAAGCCTTACACAAAACTCTATTGGAACCGCTAATCACCCCAAATTTTTCAAAATTTTTCATTTTTTTACTTGTCTTGGTATAATTCGGGAATAACAAGTTCTAAAAAAAATTATATTTTTACAAATTTACAACCGATAGCGTCGTGATAAAAAGAACCAAATAAGAAAATTATGAAAAGGCATGACAATCTATTTAAAATTTGATTATATATACTTGATCACATTATAAACCCATTCCCACAACAAGTGAGTTTTGAGCCTTTATTGAGCATACATGCATATATCTTTAAACTAAATGCTCATTTTTTGTTTCTTGTGTGAATAGCCGCTTGGTTCTTACGACTCTAGAACTTGCCAAGACGATACATTCTCGGTCCTTACCAAATTGAACCCTAGTAAGTAAATGATAGAGGCATTAGGACTAATTCATTTTCCTTTCAAAACCATTATTTTTTATTTTTTTATCACCTACCCAAAATCCTCCTAGTTAACCCCTTTGAGCCTAAACCATTTTGTTTCAAAACCCGAAAAACAACCACCCATTACCCACCAAAAACTTTTTTTTCAAACCCCTTTATTTTAGTAAAAAGCTCGGTTATCTTGTGAAAAAATTAATAAATAAAATAAAAGTCTTGCAATAACAAAACAAGTTCATCAAAGAATTCTTGTTTTAATATGCGTAGTTTGAATAATGTCACAAAAACAAATTTTTTTACGACAACCGACGCTTTTTACAGTTTTCGCCATTTTTACTAACAACCTACCCTTAGCCCAAGCCTAACCCTTCCCCAAGTCCTCTTGATATTCACGAAGGTTTATAGTTAAAAAGAAGGAGGTTTGATCGCTTGGCAAGTATATGGTAGAAGTAAGTTCGATGACGGTCTCGAATGTTTCACAAAAATACACAAATCGGCCGAGTGTTGAGTGATCTCCTGTGAGGTGCTTGAACTTGTATATAAATGGAATTTTAAAGAGACATGTTATGCCTAAATAAATAATTTTTCTTATAAAATGTTCTAAATAAATCATGACGAATAGGATTGTAAATAAAATAAAAATAAAACTCAATAAAGATCTTGGACTCCCGACACTCAAGATAAGCCCAAAAAACTTCTTCTTTACCTCTTCCATTTGGGTGTGTAAGCCACATATTAAAGAGTTTTGCTTGAGGACAAGCAAAGATTCAAGTGTGGGGGTATTTGATGTGTGCAAAATGCAACATATAAATTACATCAAATAAGACATAAAACTAACCCTTTTTTAGTACTAATGTTGGAAAAAGAGCGTTTCTTTCTTCCTTTTGAATTTACAGGACCAAACGAGCTTAAAAGAACAAAAGGAGCAAATAAGCAGTGAAAACCAACATAAATACAAAAAGAAGGAATAAACGTGACATGCCCGACCCCTCGCAACATCTCCCAAAGCAAAAACAAGGAAACAGAGCCTGACCACGGGGCCGTGCCCAGCTGGGCATGGGGCGTGGTCAGGACCCTTCACAAAAGAACAAACCTGCAAAAGCTTCTACGCTCACCACAGGGCCGTGCCCAGCTCTACACGCGGCGTGGTCCACTCTAAGATACGCAGAATCTTGATAGTATAGCAAAGAGTTGACCACAGGGCCGTGCCCAGGAGACACGGGCCGTGTGGGGCCCTCTGCTGACAATTGCAATTAATGAAGGAAGACAAAATGCTGGCCACGGCGGTGGTCAGGGCTCTGTTCTAGTTATAAAAGGGGGTGCTTGGCTCACTTGAAAGGCATCCCTTGGCAAACAAACCACTACTCTCCCACTTTGCCACCACTCCACCACCACTACAACACCAACACCAACACCCACCACCATCATCCATCATCCATCTTTAGAGTGTGTAGTAGTCTCGGGATCGAAGATTGATTGTAAGAGTTCTTTCCATTCAAAGGCCGTGTTTGGCTAAGCCTCTCACATCACTTGGTGAAGACAAGTTTTTAATGTATTACTTTTGATTTTTAATCTTTCGGCACTTTTTATTTGGGTTTGTATTAATGACTTTAATAACTAGTTTCTTATGTTGAAGGTGAATTTTCTTTATCATTTCTTCATGGTGTCTTGAGGTTACTTTACTGTCTATATAAATTAAATGATGTCATCATTCATGTCTTTACGGTCTATATAAAGCGCGTTAACTACCTGGAAGGGGGTTAAGGGGATGGTTTGGTAAAGTTCTTGTCTCGTTCAATGTATAGATCTTGCGAGGACCTGGTTCAAGCTTACTAGGACCTCCTTCAATACCCAATGGTATTGGATGGCGTGGGTGCGAATAGCTTGAACCCCTCATATGTAAACTACTATTAATACTTTAAACCCAGCTTCTTGGGATTGTATCCTTGCTGACTCAAACCACTTAGCCGAGGGTAACGTCACCTTCAAAAGAGGGGCCTACCACTTTTCGCATTAAAAACTTACTTAATTGTCTTTCAATATTCTGACCCTTTGGGATTGTATCCCTGCTGACTTAAACCAATGGGTTGAGGGTAACGTCACCTTCAAAAGAGGGGCCTACTACTATAACTAAGAGAATCTCTAAAAAGTCCGAAAGTGTGAAAATCATCAAAGGATACATTAAAGACGAGTTGGATCCAAGTGGTTCTATCTTGTCTGTTTGTTTTATTTTTATTTATCTTTTCATTTTTAATTTTATCTTTATGTTTCAAAACTTTCCTCAAAAAATTTAGATCGATTAGACGTTGAGGATAAACCGGTATTAAAAGGTCTTGTGTCCTTAGACGACCTCAGTATCTTACCAACACTATACTTCGCTCATGATGGGTGCACTTGCCCAAGTGTGTGTTTAGTGTTAGTATAATATCGTGTTTTATAATTTTAAAACTTGACTAATGCGTAAAATGGGCTCAAAATATCAATAAAAATCATATCGCACCGAACGCACACTAGGTGGTAAGGTTGGTCACTATAAGAGAGTCTATAAAGTGATGAAGAACAACAACAAGTATGGTTCAAAAACAAGAATGAGGTTGGTTCTAGTGGATCAAGGAGTTGGGCAAGCAAGATCAGAATTTAGTACAAATTAATAATTCAGTTCAGAATTAGGTATCACTAATTTCTGAAGCATTTTATGTGCAGGATGATGACATTGCTTGGTGGGTTGATTCGGGTGCAATAAGCCATGCATGCAAGGATCTTCGTTGGTTTAAAGACTTTTAACCAATTGAAAACGGATCTATCATCAAGATGCAAAATGTTGTAACTGAACTAATCAAAGGAATAGGAATCGTGCAACTTGTTTTTACTTATGAAAATTCTTTACTTTTGAACAATGTTTTGTATGCACCCAAAATTTGAAAGAATCTGTTAAGTGGCATTGTGTTTAATAATTGTAGTTACAAACAAGTGTTGGAAAGTGACAAGTATATCTTGTCAAAACATGGTACTTTTGTAGGATTTGGTTATCTTTGTAATGGCATGTTTATGTTGAATGTTGATGTGTCTTTTATGAATGAATCTATTTGTGTTGCTTCTACTAGTAATGTTAATTGCATAGCTTCAACTAAAATAGCAATTACGGGCTTATATAGGTGAATCCATGGAGAGCCACCATTGACTAGTTTTCTAAATAGTCATAGCTTCAACTAGTAATAGTAATAACTTGACTGATTTAGAATTATGGCATGCTAGACTAGGACATGTACAGTATAAAAGAATTAAAGAAATGTCTAATATGAGCTTAGTTTATGCTATTAACATAAACAATGAAAAATGGGATATTTGCAAGGTGAATAAGATAACTAAAAAGCCTTTCATGCAACATGTTCATAGGGAAAGTAAAATTTTAGATTTGATACATCCGATCTATGTGACTATCATCCTACAACATCATTAGGTAATAAAAAGTATGTAGTAACGTTTATAGATGATGATACTATATATTGTTTGGTTTATTTGTTGCATGCAAAGGATGAAGCTCTAAAAAAGTTTAAAATCTATAAACAAGAAATAGAGCTTCATCCGAGTGTGTTGATTAAGACTCTGCATAAAGATAGAAGTGGTGAGAATTTTGATCGTGTGTATTTCCAATCAACTGGAATAGTATACCATACCATAACTTCTTATACACTGAAACAAATACTGTGGCAGAAAGGAAGAATACGACTATAAAGGAAATGGTTAATACCATGTTGTCCTATTCGGGCCTAAGTGAAGGCTTTTGGGGTGAGGCTACGTTGACATCCTGTTATTTGCTAAATATGGTTCCAAATAAAAGGAACAAGACTACCCCTTTTGAGCTTTGGTGTAAAAAACCTCTGGAGTTGCATAAAATGAGAGTTTAGGGTTGTACAGCTGTGGTATGGCTCATTGATCCTAAGATAGGGAACTTAGGGCAAGTAGGTATAGATTATATTTTCATTTTGTTCACAGGTTCTATGTTATAAAACCGAATGACTACGTGTCTGTGCATACGACAATTGAAGCAAAAAACTGCATATTATGATAAGAACATATGCTTTTCTATACCTAGACCTAAGGATATGGTTCCAAGCTCTAGTAACTCTCAAATGTTTGATCAAGTGATTGATACTCCTCTGGAACCTAGGAAGAGTGGTAGAGTAAGAAAAGCTAAATCATTTGGTTATAATTTTAAACTATATTTGGTTCATGGATCTAGAGATGAGATTCAAACTCAATATCAATATTGTTTCAATATTGAGGAAGATCCTAGAGCCTATAGTGAAGCCATGGCATATCGGGATGTAGAATTCTGGAAGGAAGCTATAAATGATGAGATGGACTCCATTATGCAAAACAACACTTGGAAATTGTCTGGTCTACCTGTAAACCACGTGATTGTAAATGGATCTTCAAGAAGAAGATGAAAGTAGATGGTTAACTTGATAAGTTTAAAGCCCAATTGGTTATCCAAGGCTTTAGACAGAAAGAAGGAATATACAACTTTGATACATATGCTCCTGTAGCAAAAAATATCCACTATTAGATTGTTGGTTGTTCTAGCAGCAATAGACAATCTTGTGATTCACCGAATGGAAATGAAAACGGATTTCTTGAATGGTGATTCAGATTAGGGGGATATATATGAAACAACCAGAGGGTTTGTTATGTCGGGTAATGAGCATAAGGTGTGTAAGCTAGTTAAGTCATTGTATGGCTTAAAACAAGCATCCAAACAGTGGCATCAAAAGTTTGATGGTGTGGTTTTGTCCAATGGTTTTGTATTAAACCAAGCGGACAAGTGTGTATATAGCAAATTTGATGCTCCTAGAAAAGGAGTCATAATTTGCCTATATGTAGATGACATGTTGATCTTTGGTACTGACCAAGATCAATTTGATAAAACAAAGAAATTTTTGTCATCTTGCTTCGACATGAAAGACATGGGGGAGGCGGAAGTGAACCTTGGTATAAGGATCAAACGGGAGAACAATGGTATATTGATCTCTCAATCTCAATATGTTGAAAAAGTTTAATTTTCTTGATATTTCTTTAGTTAGCACTACAATGGATCCTGCTTTTAAGCTCTCACCTAATAATGGTGTTGCTAGAAGTCAACTTGAATATTCAAGGCTATTAGATCCCTCATGTATGCTATGATAAGCACTAGACCGAATATAGCTTATGCTGTTGGAAAGCTTAGTAGATATACTAGGAATCCAGGTGCAATCATTGGCAAATTATGAATCGAGTATTTAGGTACTTGAAGGGAACCATGAAATATGGTTTAACTTACACTGGATTTCCATGAGTTTTAGAAGGTTATTCAGATGTAAACTGGATTAACAACATGGAAGATTATTCTTCCACAAGTGGATGGACTTTTCTGCTTGGAAGAGGTGCCATATCTTGGGCATATAAGAAACAGACTTCCATAACTAACTCAACAATTGAATATGAGTTTGTAACATAAGGTAGTAGCTGGAAAAAATGTTGAGTGGCTAAGAAACTTGATTTATGAGATTCCGTTGTGGCCTAAACCTATATCACCAATATCAGTTAGATGTGATAGTGGTGCTACCTTAGCTAATGCCTATAGCCAAGTGTATATTGGGAAGTCTAGACACTTAGGTGTTAGACACAACATGATTCATGAGGTCGTCATGCATGGGGTGATTTCGGTGGAGTTTGTAAGAACTCAACATAATTTAGCCGACCATTTAACCAAAGTGTTAAGTAGAGATCATGTGCACAAGGCGGCTGTAAGGATGGGATTAAAGTCCACAAGAAATTTCTCGTGTTAAGATACCCAATTCCCACCTAATATGACGTTGGGCGTTGACTTTAATGCGGAAAACTTAACATCTAGAAATTGAAATAAATTAGTAGCATCATCCCAAGGTATGTGTTTGGACCTGCAAGTTAAAGGAGGTTGAAGGTTTTCTTTTTAATAGTTCTTTGAAAAATTGCATACGCAGGTGCAAGAATAAAGAGCTACCTATATGAGCATGAAGTTTAGTTGCTTCAATAAGCTAGGACTTGGCTTTAAAATGTTTATTGAAGGATATGACACAAGCTAGTAAAAATAGTCAAGAAAGAACATAAGAGTATGTAAACTTGTGTGTATGTTATCTTCATGTATTCACTGTGAATAGAAAGGGTACAAACCTTAGCGACACCCCTATACTTGAATATTTGGAATGTGTAATATACTAATGTAAAATTTAATCATTGTAATATTTCATTCATGTATAAGTTTGACTGTTGTGACTTTGTTTAAGTTAATCACGGATTATGCTAAAATGGGAGAGGAATGTTAGATATTTTAGTTTAATCGGGATTAACTTGGTGACAAAAGAGAATTATAATATACATCAAACAAGTTAGGAGGTGGGGGAGTGCACGCTTATTCGAGTTGTTATGATTTCAAGTGTTCTGGCAGAGCCCTGAGTGGGGGTTCCAAGGGGGAAATGCCCCCGGGAGCTGGGTCCAAGGGGCGGCAGCCTTGACGAGGTCCAAGGGGCAGAGCTGTATTTTACCTGGTTCATTCACGAATTCTCATATACACATACGGTTGTTCAATTTCTCGAATTCGGAGTTGTAACCTATTAAATTATTCAGGAGAACCACCAAAATAATTTGATCTGAGAGTGATTACACGCCTCTCTAATTATCCTTGTTTACTAAATTCCCAAACAGAAGATAACATATTTATTGTTAGGTGTTTATGTGTGTTTCATTAAATGTTATCGACCTAATTTTTAATTTAAACATTATCAACCCAATTTTCAATTTAAACATGACTTTCTTTCTTATTTGAAATTTTATATAAAGAAGTTGTCCCAGGTTTAGTAGTTCATAATTATTTGTGTAAAGTAGAGTATGAGCAATACTGTCGCTAAAAATGAGTTTTTATATGTGAAGGTAAAAGATAAGAAAGTCAATGTATTAGGTGTAGTAAAAAATGTGTGTTTAGTTTACCAATTATTTGCCTATTAATTTATTTAACTTAAAATAAAATAATTTGAATTTTTTATGATTTTTCTTTTAATTGGCTTATGTTTAATAAGTTATATGGTTGAGTGTCCGGTATGGTTTTACAAACACTTGTTATGGCTAAATTTAGAAAAATCAAAATCCGTAGAGAACAACAATAAATATATTTGATTTTCATTATGCATTTTTTAATGACATTTGACGTTCTTTTGTTTATTATATAAAATTAGTAGACTTTTTTTAAATGACCCAACCCAACCCAACCCGACCAAACTCAAACCGGACCGAAAAATATATTATATAGTGATAGACAACCAACCCCGAATAATTTCCACTCCATGAAAAAACTTCTTGAATCCGCCACTAACTAGAAGCTACAATAATCTCATGAATCTTGGAGGCAACTTACTGTCTTATGGACACAAACAATACATTGTTACGGATGCAAATACCTATCAATGAATTGAGGCACATTTGCTCTATCGCGTGCATGACACCCAAAGGCAACTGATCGTATAGGACGTGTTGGGTGTCAGACCCCGATCCGCAGCGGATAGGTACAGAGCGAACCGATTGCCCATAGCTCATGACACTAATTAGCGTTACAATATTTAAATCACAACTGAATTAATTTGTCACATAACATATATAAATCACAAATTTTTCCTACAATGTTCAAAACCAAACATAACATAAGTTTTCCCAATTTATTTCCTAAGGCCCAAGCTACGTGACTGTTGGTGCATATTTGTGACAACAACTTAGATTTGGTCTTTGGATATCTTGTAATTAGTAAAACGATAAACGGTTAGCGGGTTTAGCTTTGTATTAGTCAAATAATAGAGTTTGGGCTAAACAAAACCCACATTGGGTTATAGGGAACGAATTGGGCTTTGCCCATGTAGGAAACCCTAGCCTAAAGTTGCAACCTTGTGTTATATAAACAAGGCTTTGCATTAGGGTTTAGGTTAATCAGCAAAAAACGTTTTTGAGAGGGATTTCGTGAGAGCATTAGAGGCTTGGACGAATTTAGGGTTTTGATTGATTGTAATACTTGTGTTTGATAATCAATAAAAACCCGGTTGATAGTAATTTCTGTTTTCTACTCGTTTCTGTGCTATTCTGGTTTAGAGGATTCC
Organism: Helianthus tuberosus; assembly: GCA_030545235.1. Taxonomy (NCBI): domain Eukaryota; kingdom Viridiplantae; phylum Streptophyta; class Magnoliopsida; order Asterales; family Asteraceae; genus Helianthus; species Helianthus tuberosus. The sequence goes on from CM060406.1 coordinate 170,928,964, forward strand.
GCACTTTAGATTGGATTGACAATTCTGTGACGATCCATATGAACTAGGGGACTCACAATTGGTATCAGAGCTTTAGGCTCTTGAAGAAGCTCGGTTCAGAATTGTGTCTGCAGATTTGGGTGGAAATTTTCAAAAATTTTAAACCTGAAAATTAGGGTTTTCGAAATTTTTGAATTTCTGATAAAATTCTGCATTTTTGTTTGTGTTTGATCAGTCAGTGTGTTTGATTTTGTTGATTTGCAGGTTTTCGAGATAGTTCTGGTTGATTGGTTGATGATTTTTGGCAAGAAAGACTTGAAGATTCGAAGACTGTTTTTCGTGTCTTCATATTTTCGAAAAATTTGTTCTGATTTGCTGTTTAATCTTGCAGGATTCTGTTAGAAAGAGATTTGTTAAAATTCTGAGAAGATTTGTTTCTGGAGGATTTGCTGATTTCGGATAAATACACTGATTAACCAGCGAAATTAACTGACCGGCGAAATTAAAATCCAAAGGCGACTTTGGTAACCGTGTAATTGTCCTCAGCGACATTATTACGGTGATCGGCGAAGTTATTAGATGTCGTTTTAGCAAAATTATTGACCAGCGAATTTAATCTGCGAAATTAATCAAAGTATTAACCAGCGAATTTAATAGTCAGCGAATTTAACCAGCGAATTTAATAATTAGCAAAATTGACCAGCGTATTTGATCAGCATAGTTGAACAGCGTAATTGAACCACCTTCTTGACCCATCATATTTAGTTTGGCTAAGTGGAGTATTTGCTGGAGGAATTAAAAAGGTGGAGTATTTATTTTGGTGGAGTATTTAGGTGCGTATAGAGGATTTAACGTTTTCGAAAATAGAAAGTGATCCGTAGCTCATCTCACCAAACCGTTTGCACCGTTAGATTCCTTGAATTTTTAGGACAAAAAAGGACTCTGGAAAATCCCGAATTTGGTGTTTGACATTATATATCATTGGATTCGTTTTTCGAGACGATTCTAACGGTATAATTTGGTAACCACAGTTTTCGGACACTTTTTGTATGGTTTTACCAGTCTGTTACGTTAAAATGTTGAACATGTCAAATTTGAACGAACTGTTGAGGATGGAGCATGAGGTTGGTACCACAAACAAACCGCCTAAGATGATGAAAGTGGAGAACTATCTAACATGGAAAGACAGGTGTCAATCTTTCATTGAATATCAGGACACACGGATATGGATCTGTATTCAAGATGGTTATGGAAAGACAGGTTTCAGTCTTTCTTTGAATATCAGGTTAAATGTAATTCATAAATACAAGCTATGAGACCGCTCTTCATGTACAATCCTTACTCTTTGACTCGATCTTCAACCTCTTAGTCTCCACAATGGTGTTAATTCAGTGCAACCTGCAATCACCACATATATGCGCATCATTAATATTTGGTGACATCATTCATAATCTAGACATACGCAATTAAATGACCATTCCGCATTCTTCTATTCATGCTAATCTTTTCGATTATCTTTCCGAGTAGAATCTTGCATCCAAATCATCGAATCTTCATAAGGACACAATAGTATACCTGCATTTTCATTTCATTCTCAAGGCACACTATTAGTAATGTAAATACTCAAATGTAGTGAAGCCATGTATACATATATACAAGCCCCATTCTTTCATGAACAATAAATCCTAGTTCGTGCTTACGTACGTTCATAGGTATATTCATACACACCTATATACATACATACATACGTACATACATACATACATACATGCATACATGCATACATGCACACATGCATATATACACACATACACACATACACACATACACACATAAACACATACATACATGCATGCATACATGCATACATACATACATACACACACATACACACATACACACATGCACACACACACACACATACACACATACACACATACATACATACACACATACACATATACACACATACACACATGCATGCATGCATACATACATACATACATACATACATACATACATACATACATACATACATACATACATACATACATACATACAAGTTCTTACATACCACTTACATTCTCACATGATTATACTAACATATCAGAGTCACAAACATCCATATAAATAAATCTCATACGTATCAACCTACGTGCGTACTCATTTCTAATCGTGCTTACCTATGGATTCCATTACTAACATGTAGGTAAATCCATACCCATACTTATACATGCCTCTAGACTTATTTCATTCCCTCATATACTTACGTACACGTTCATCACACCTCATAAACACTCTTCAATGAGTTTGGAATACATTTAAGGAGTTTATCAGGTCCCTGTTTTAGTCTTAGGGAATAAGGAGGTTCATGTCCCTGTATAAAAGACGGGTTAAAAGAAATCACACTTTTGCATCTAGCCTCCACCGTAAGCTACGGTGACCACCTTGAAGTGGCCACGGTGACAAAAGTCTGCCTTACGGTGACAATTGTACCATTAACACCTACCGTAGCTTACAGTTGCTACCGTAAGCTATGGTAGAGCCCCGTTCAAATCACTTTGGTTCACTTTTTACTTTTGTAAACGACTGTTAGGCCCCCGAACTTCTTTCATCGACATTTTACATGTTTCCATGACGTATATTAACCATATTCAAGCTCCCAAATCCTTTTAATGCTTAACCCCATGATTAAACTAACTACCACATTATGCCATGTTACTTTCTATATTCTTGACCCGTTCACTTCTATCATGTAATTCCAAACACAGATAACTTCCTACGACTTACCTCATCAATGCTTACTTTGGTACTTCCCCTTACTCGTAATTTCTTACATGATTTCCTACATGCAACATATCAAACTTCATTTATAAAATAAGAAGTGATTTCGGACATCACTTACCTTAGCGTTCGTATTTGCATCCGTTACTTTGCCTCCTTTTGACCCGTTAGCCTTTCATGCTTCCCTCCATCTTGACACGATCCCTATACTCTCATGTCATCGCAATCACATTCTTGTTAGCATACATGATTGTACATATTAACGATCATATCAAATGCATATCTCACGTTTGACTTTCATTTGTCAATTCTAACAAGCATAAGCCATATATCCAAATTTATATCTTTTGACATTCATATAATTCATCATGTCATCACACATAACTCATTTGGATATAACACGTACCATGTGACTTTGTTGGTGCATGCGTCTATCGACTTCGTCTTGTATCGTGTCGTGTAATAAAATAGATGAAACAAGTCACACAGTTCGAAATTAACAGGATACAGAGATGAACAAGCCAGTTCAAACGAAGTGGCCAGTTCAAACGAACTGGACCAGTTCGTACGAACTGGAGATGCTTGTTCAAACGAACTGGAAATAGTATAAATAGGTGAGTTGTGATTTTCATTTGTAACTTTCAGATTCCGGTAGCGAAGCTCTGCCGAAGTGCCTCCTCGTTTGTAAACATGTTAGAATCAATACAAAAGACAGTTATTAGTGAATATCAGGCTGATACAAACTCTGATTCATCGAATTCCGCCTTTGAATTAGTTTAGAGCTCTTCTGAAGACTCGTTCAGATCGATTCTCGATCCTACAAGTGGAATCAGAGCTCAGGAGGAAGAGCTCTTGATATTTCTGCCGATTTTTGCCGATAAATTCTGATTTCTATTCCATTCTTCACGTTTTTCAAAATTAAACGAGATTTTCTGGATAAAATGGATTAAATTTGAAGTATAACCTGCGAAATGATGTTTTGAATAATCTGTGAAAGTATCAGACCTTTAAACAGATTAAAACTCAATCAATTTTATAAAAATTTGATCAGTTCGTTAGAGACTTGTCTGATTCACACTAACAGGAACTTCAAAATTAGATCTACGACGATTTAGTGGACGTTTTTTTATTGATATACACATCATTGTGATCGGAATTCAATGTAGCACATTCCTTGAACATATCAGATCTTAATTCATCCGAAAACTTGATCAATTTGTCAAATAATATCCCGTTCGTATGAAGTGATTCATCAGTTCATTTGAAAGGTTATTTCGTGTGAACCTCAGTTCGTTAGAGTGAATCCATTTCATTTAAAAAGCCAGTTCGTTTGATCATTCAACACCAGTTCGTTTGAACCCTAACTCGTGTGAACCTCAGGTCGTTTAAACCCCAACTTGTATGAACCCCTGTTCGTCTGAAGTTTGTTGATCAGCTCGTTTTAAAGTGTTCAAAAGATCAGTTCGTTTAAAATAGTTTACCAGGTCATATAAAGTGACCAGTTCTTCAGATCGTTTGAGTTCACACGAAGTGAACTTTCAGTTCGTTTATAACTTAGTTCGTTTCACCAGTTTGCACCAAAGTCAGTTTGAAATCATACCAGTTCGTTTGAAAGAGGCTGTTTGTGAACATTTGAAAATCAAATCATGGACAACGAGTTTTACAATGCGTTTGCTGGTCCAATGAATATTACTCAAAGTACATTGCTTGAAAATGAAACAGGGACATCACAAAAACCGCCTAAGCTTTTGGATATTGATGATTATAACGGTTGGTTCGAACGTTTTGGTAACTGGGTTGAAGCTTATCATTTGGATGCTTGGGAACATACTGAGATTCCATATGAAAGGCCAACAAAGAACGGTAATCAGATAATGCCAATCAGAGAAATGAGTGCTGATGAGAAAAAGAAGTATAGAGATGAGAAATTTATGGTGAGTCTGTTACAGCAAGCAATTAAAGAAGACATTTTGGTTCTGCTTCAACATGATGGAAGTGCTTATTCGATTTGGAATGAATTAGAAGCAAAATTTCTGGGAAGTGATGATATGCTCAAGAACAAAATGTCACTTATGAAGAAAGAGTTCGATTTATTCCGTGGCTTGAAATCAGAAAACACCAAGCAAATTATTGAAAGATATTGTAACTTGGTGAAAAATATGTCGAAATTAGGCATCAAAAAGGATACAGATGAGCTGATTGAAAAACTAGCTAATGCGTTACCACATGATATTTGGGGAACGTATCTGATGATGTTGAGAAATAATAGAAAGGAATATAAAAAGTTAACACTGGGTGAGTTCATTAAACATCTTGAAGCTCAAGAGATGGAGCAAAGAAAGATTGCTAGGATGAAGAACTATGATGGAGAACAAGACATCGTATTGTATTTCAAGAATGGTGTTAGTGAAAAGACAAATCTTTCTCCAAAAGTTGGAACTGCTTTCAGTGTAAAAGATTCTTCAGAAAGCTCATCTCAGGGATTAAGCAGCAAAACTGGATTTTCTTCATTTCCAACATTTGACCCACATTTTTCTACAACAAAAAGTGGCAAAGTTCTTCAATGCAATATTGCTTTGAACCTTGAAAATGATCAGAATTATACCGAGGAAGTTGCTAAAAGCCACATGTCTTTGTTGGTGACTGTGCTTGAATCTTATGGAGGATTAGTTGCAGGAAGGATCGGGAATCCAATGCTCACGAAGGAGGATTACAATCAAATTGATGCTGAAGAGATGGAATTGATGGATATAAAATGGTACATGGCTAGTGTGTTGAGACGGGCTAAAAAGTTTAAACAAATTACAGGCAGAGACGATTTTCGTGATGCAAATGTTTCAACTTTAGGTTTTGATAAGTCTAAAGTTACTTGTTTTCGTTGCAGGGAGAAAGGGCATTTCAAGAGAGAGTGCACAAATCATGAAGCAAACGGAGCTCAAAATCCTTTCGGAAACAACGACTACTATAAAAGGGCAATTTATCATCAAGTTGCTCCACAACAACAAGAACCTCAGGTGGCACATGGTAGGAAAGTGATTGAAGATTCAAAGAGAGCATGTTTGGTGAATAAAGAAGATCAGAAATCATCAGAAGGTTTCAATTGGGACAAGTATATTCCAGCTAATACTAAAGCATGTCTGATAAACCAAGATGATGAAAAGTTACCTGAAGGCTTTAGTTGGGAAAATTTCAACTGGGATGATTATGATCCGAACAAATCTACAAATCATAAATGTTGTGTTGCTAATGCTTCTGATGAATATTAGGCAGAAAAATATAGAAAAATTAGAGAAGCTGAAGAGGAGAAATGGAAAAGATATGAAGAAGAAGAAGAAGAAGAAGAAGAAAAGAGAAAAGCTGAAGCTGAGAAAAAGAAAAGAGCAGAAGAAGTTCAAGTGAGAGTAGTCAAAGAAGTTCCAGAATTTAAAATCAAAACAGATGCTGATGCAGTCAAGATTGCTGAGAAGTGTATGAATTGTGACTCTCTGATAATGCAGAACAATGAATTGCTGCACAATATAAAAAGGCTGAAAGAATCATATGATACTTTGAACAGAGAGATGAATAAATACAACGAGTCAAGCAGTGAACAAGCTGTAGCAATGAATACACTTAAAGGGGCATACATGAGAGAGCTTGACAATGTCAACTATTATACTGAAAAGTGTGCTGAGCTTGAGCTGAAACTAGAAACTCAGAGAATTGAAACTGAGAGAGTTAACAGATTATTAAAAAGTTCCTCATGTTCTACTTTTGTGGTTGACAGGATTTACCCCATAGTTGAAAAATTGAAGACATTTGAAGAAGAAAAGACTTCGGAAGAGAAGAAGTCCGAAACAAAAGAAGATGATGAAGTGAAGATTTCTGGTAAGAAACCAAGTGTTGTCTATAACAAATGTCCACCCCCGGTCGAAAATGGATATTCTCCTCGAAATCCTAATTCTGAAAGAGTATAAAAGGCAACGAACTTACAGTGGGAATCTAAGTCGTCAGATAACTTGCTAGAAAGTATAGATGTCACTTTCACGTCGTCTGATACTGATCATGAGTCTGAATTAATAAAAAAAGTGGTCGATCAGGTGTTGGATAAGGATGAAACAGAGGAGTCAATGTTGGAGTCCAAACCAGAGTCAAAGTCTGAGTCCAAACCGTCAAAGTCAACAGTCAAAAAGGACAAACGGGTGTATAATAAAGAGTTTTTGTTATCAAAATTTAATTTGAATGACGAACCGATCAAAGTAGCATCTACTTTGATAGATTCTGACAAATTATATTCTGATGAGGTTTTTCCAATAAGAGGTGTGAAAACTGAATTGATTAAAAATGTTTTCAAACTAACAGAAATTAATATTTCTGAAATAAAAGATGTAAATCTTCCTGAAAAACCTAAACCTTACACCTCAAGAATTCAACAACGTTTAAACAAGAAAAAAGGTTACAGTTCTGGTTACGGTTATCGAAAGAAACCAAACCATAACGGTAATTTCAAAAAGAATGGATTGGGTTTTATTCCACCGAAAAATTATAAAAATGAGAAAACTTATAAACCAAAAATTGTTTTTGTTTCAGGAACAAGTGCTGAGAAAGAACAAAAGAGTTCATTTTGGAAGCAGACAAATCAAGAATTCCTTGCAAAGAAGCAAGATGAGATGAAGAAAAGGGTTGCTCAGGAAAAAATAGAGACAAGAACCTGTTTTCAATGTAAAACAGTTGGCCACATTGCCAGAAATTGTCCAAAGACAATACAGACAAAACAGGAAGTCTCTGGTAAACTGAAAGAAAAAGTTGTTGAGAAAACTGAACTTAAAACCAGAAAATTTACTGGTTTTGAAAATTCAACTTTTGAGGTTGGTGAATGTTCAAGGAATGTTTTAAAAAGAAAAGAAAATCTGAAAAATCAGAAGTGGGTGGTTAAGGGTTCAGGAAGTAGTTCTAGCAATGAATCTGATTTATCAAAATCAGAGGAGCTATCTATTGGTGATGAATCTGTCTCCACAAAGACAGAGGAGCCACATGTTGTTGAGAAAAATGAGAAATCTGTTCCGATTGTGAATGATGAAAATTTTCCATTACTAAAGGCTGAAAATTTTAAAAGGAAAGTTGGAAAAGTGGAAATTTCAAATCAATTTTATTCTGAAAAGAATAAGTTTGATGTTGAAAAGACTTTCAACAGAAATGTGAAACGCATTTTTGGAAAAATGGTCGATGGTAAGGCCAAAGGAGTGAAAGAATTTTATGCTTCTAAAAAGAGTGTTCACGAGTCGGTTGAAAGTAAGGATGAAAAAGAAGTGGTTATACCCAAGGATGGTCAGGCCTGGGTGTCTATATTTTTCAAAGAATAAAAACCTGACTTGCCGGAGCTCCCAAGTTGGTAATCGTGGAGCATGAATCGGCATCATTCTTTGTTTATGAAAATTGTTTTTGTATAAGTGTGACTTGCCGGAACTCCCAGGTTGGTAAGCGAGGAGTAGGAATCGGCATTCTGAGAATTCAACCTACAAATGGTATTGGTTGGTAAGCCATGTGGTTGAAAAAGAGATTGTGTTTTTTAATTGAAGGTTAATCAAGGTCATTAGGTTGAACTTGATTGAACTATTCTTACAAGTGATAAATCAGGGACATTAAGTTGTATCTAATTTTCTACAAGTGGTTGAGAAACAAAATGATGAGTTTATCCTCTAACCTACAAATGGTTAAAATCAATTAACAAAACTTATTTTCCGGAAAAACCATTTGATTAAAACAAACTTAAGTTTTTTGAAATCAATGGAAAAATAGTTTGTTGTAAGGGGGAGTTCTGATTGTTTATGCCTAGTGGATGGCGAATTGATGCGATTTGATATTAGTTGTCACGTTGTTTGTGCAGTTTATTTTCAAATTTTCTTTAAATGTGTTTGAATTTTAGGGGGAGTAAGAATTTCAGAAAATCCAAAAACATTTGAAAATTTGAAAAAGACAAAAACATGATAAAATCAAAAATCGAGTGTTGTTGTATAAAAGAGGAAATGATAGTACATCAGTGGACTGTCACGACATGCTAAAGAATTGGAAAGTTAAAATGTGATAAACGGTCTCACTGATGATGTGCCAGTAGGTTTTTGCACATTTAGTAGATTGTGACGAGATATAAATCTAAATTTCAAACTTGCTTATATCGTGGGTAAACATCTCTCGGATATATGGGTAACCCCCGAAATCTTGTTTGAAAGGTCCCTCTTTCTGAGATACTAGGTCTTTATGCTCAGTGATATCTGGGGTATTATCCCGGGACTTCTGATTTTGCGGAAGCAATGGCCTAGTTCCCGGAGAATACTTTCTGCTTGCTTGAAATATAGCGCCGCCCTCAGCAAAAATGATGAAACAATAAAATTGATAATCATTGCTGTTGTAAAAAAGATCCTCTAAAGGGGACCCACCCAAGTCGAACCATCATCTCTCTGCTGAACGGAAGTTCTGACCTGAGCTCTCACGGTTTCGCAATTTAACCCCTTACAGATATCATCTGTGGTATACTCACCTGTAAGACTGAATATTGGGATCTGGATACGGGAGAATATTCTGAGGTGGGACACGCGATTAAGTTTAAGTACTTAAGATATTAATCTCGTATCTCGAAGCAATTGAACTTTGTGTAAGAATTTAAATGGATCAGTATACTGACAATCTAAGTGAATCGTTTAAAACTTAAAATGTTTAAAGCTTAATGGTGTTGGTGATGTGTCTCATAAACTGATATGATCCTCTTGCACAAGCTCACAAAAATATTGTCTGTAAATATTTCTTTACTGCGTTTCTTTACATTCAAAAATTTCAAAAAGATTTTAGTGTGTTTTAGCATAAAATTTTGAAAAATTCAAAAAGATTTTCGACAACTGATGTTGGAGTGCTAATTTTCAAAATTCCAAGTGCTAAACTTGATGAACAGGTTTGGGAAAGAGTGAATGAAAAAATCGTATTTTCAAAAGTTTATCAAAGATTAAATCATTTTTGAATGATACCTGCAAGTAGTTTCTAAATTTGCAAAATATTAAAATTTGTGAAATTTATTTTTGGGTAGAGATTGTGCAGGTTAGCCAGGTTCTGGTACCTGAGTTAGATAAGTGCCAGGTTACGACCTAAGAACCTGTGATAGTGAATTCCAGACTGCGATCCCAGCTTAGTGAGAGCGGGAGTCTGAGGACATCAAGAGAGAGTCTGAAGATTGTAGAGACATATTCAGATCTTGAAGATTTACAAGAGAGAAAGAGTTTGATTGTGGATGCTTACAATGGAGATTTTTGGAGAGAGCGAGTAGACCGGTAAAGACTGAAGGTTTGACAACCGAAGACTCGACACTAAAGACTCGTCAACATTCGAGGGGGAGTCTGTTGGTGCATGCGTCTGTCGACTTCGTCTTATATCGTGTCGTGTAATAAAATAGATGAAACAAGTCACACAGTTTGAAATTAACATGATACAGAGATGAACAAGCCAGTTCAAACGAAGTGGACAGTTCAAACGAACTGGACCAGTTCGTATGAACTGGAGATGCTTGTTCAAACGAACTGGAAATAGTATAAATAGGTGACTTGTGATTTTCATTTGTAACTTTCAGATTCCGGTAGCGAAGCTCTGCCGAAGTGTCTCCTCGTTTGTAAACGTGTTAGAATCAATACAAAAGACAGTTATTAGTGAATATCAGGCTGATACAAACTCTGATTCATCGAATTCCGCCTTTGAATTAGTTTAGAGCTCTTCTGAAGACTCGTTCAGATCGATTCTCGATCCTACAGACTTTCTATAATCTTACAATTTTAACAACAAGTCTAACCACGATTCTTGTGCTCGGTTGACTTTCAAAAGTCAACGGTTTATCATATGAATTTTTGACTTAACCTCATATATCTGTGTCATCATATTAGACTATACTAATGACACTATATACATTTCATACTCATGAAGCAATATGCTTTCAACCACATGATCACCTAGTTATATCATGCAGATGTATAACTAAATCAATACAAACTAAAGCTCTAATGATCCTACAAATGTCAACCACCTTCAAAGCTAGTAATTTAACATAATCTCAACATCATTCTTTGCTAGCAAGTCCACAAGCTATACCTTTAGTGCACATCCATATCCAAATTAACATTAAGCCACTAGTCCGACACATGATGTTTACCACACTTTTTAAGTAAGGGGTACAACTCCTAAGCATACTTTTTACCAAAATTGTTTTATCAAACAACAATATCCATATGTATTTCAACCAAAACACATATCTCATGTTAACCTATCGTTGATCACCGCATTATTACATTCTATAAATTTCCATCCATCACTTGTACACAATTTCATCTAAAATCATCACATAGGCATTTCATCAAACATTTTGTGGGTATACAACAATTAAGGCACAATGTACAAGTATTTCATGCTCATCTTCTACCATCTTGCTTTCAATCATCAACAATAACACCAAATCACATTACTTCCAAACCATACTCAATCTAACTAATAAGAATAGAACATATGCCAAATCATATATCAAAATTATACAAGAATTGAACATGGTAATTCATTCATCTCACCATCCTTACTATAACAAGTGGGTTTATCCCAAAACATCAAATTACTTATAATCACGCATAACCCATGTTCCACATATCGATTATAATACACGCTCATGCTTCATTTCATACTAATTCATGGATTAATCATAACCCACTACATACAAGATCATCAAATTACATTCTACAACTTACCATGTGTCTTTTAAGGTTGGATAATTCTTCATTCATGCATGATTTATCATCAATTTTCATCATCAATTTCTTGGATTTATGCTTGTTTGAGAACCCCTCTTTTTCTCTCTTATGTGTATCGACACACACAACACACACATACATATTCCTGAACATTCTATTTAGCTGTAAACTTTAATCCCAATCTCGACATGTCCCTCTAGTTTGCCATCTTAGCCCATTTACCATAACTTTATTCCATACTCTTAAAAGTTAACTTTTAAGAAATTACATTGTGTAAAGCTTAGTCCTAAGTTTATATATGACTTTTACTCACTAAATGTAATGTAATAACCACGTATATATAAAACGTCTTGCTTAATCACTGATTGTGTTAACTACATACATTTATTTATAAAGGTAAAATCAACGTTGACTCTTATATAATATAATATATTAGAATCCAATATCAAATATATATATATATATATATATATATATATATATATATAGTGTGAGGTTCATTGGGGAACACTAAAAAAGTGGGGAACCGACTCAAACGAACTCCGATTGGACTCATTCCAGCGACGTTGGAACCGGCTCGTCAAACCCTAACTAGGATCTCTTAACCCTAAACCCTAAATCATAACCCCTAAAGCCTAAATATATTAGGGTTTGGCTATTAGGGTTTAGCTTTAAGGTTTAGCTTTAAGGTTTAGCTTTAGGGTTTAGGGTTTAGCTTTAGGGTTTAGCTTTAGGTTTAGCCTTTAGGGTTTAGCTTTTAGAGTTTATAGTTTAGATTTTACGGTTTACCTTAGGTTTTAGCCTTATTTTTTAGCTTTAGGGTTTAGAGTTTAGGAGTAAGGATTTAGGGTTTATGTGACAACTCGTATTTCAGAACCTTTCGTTGTACTCTGATTGTAACTTGCTTGAACAATATGTGATTAGCCCCATCAGAACTAGAAGAACTGTCCGCACAACTACTAGAGCTCTTGGACAAAGGTTTCATTCGTCCTAGCTCTTCGCCCTGGGGAGCTCCAGTCTTGTTTGTGAAGAAGAAAGACGGTACTTTTCGTATGTGCATAGACTATCGCGAACTCAACAAGGTGACCGTGAAGAATCGTTATCCTCTTCCTCATATTGATGATCTGTTCGACCAGTTGCAAGGGTCGAGCTTTTATTCTAAGATTGATCTGAGATCGGGCTATCATCAGCTGAGAGTCCGAGACGAGGACATCTCTAAGACAGCATTCAGGACTCGTTATGGACACTACAAGTTCCTGGTTATGCCTTTCGGGTTGACCAACGCACCTGCGGTCTTCATGGATCTGATGAACCGAGTGTGCAAACCTTACTTGGATAAGTTTGTTATTGTATTCATCGACGACATCCTGATCTACTCCAAGAGTCAGGAAGAACACGAGCGTCATCTGCGACTCATTCTGGAACTTCTTCGAACAGAACAGCTTTATGCTAAGTTTTCAAAATGTGAATTCTGGCTACGTGAAGTCCATTTCCTAGGTCACGTGGTTAATGAGGATGGGATTCACGTTGATCCATCCAAGGTTGACTCAATCAGGAATTGGCCTGCACCTCGAACAACAACTGAAATCCGTCAATTCTTGGGTTTGGCGGGTTACTACAGAATGTTTATCAAAGATTTCTCGAAGATTGCGCAGCCTCTTACCGTTCTTACTCAGAAGGGTGTCACCTACCGTTGGGGTGTTGCTCAGGAATCCGCATTTCAATAGCTGAAGTCGAAGCATTGTAGCACACCTATTCTCCCGTTGTCTGAAGGCACGGACGACTTTGTGGTTTATTGTGATGCGTCAATCCAAGGACTTGGTTGTGTGTTGATGCAATGTGAGAAAGTCATTGCTTGTGCATCACGCCAACTTAAAGTTCACGAAAAGAACTACACCACTCATGACTTGGAGTTGGGAGACGTGGTGTTTGCACTTAAGATATGGAGACATTACTTGTATGGTACCAAGTGCACCATTTACACCGATCACAAGAGTCTCTAGCATATCTTCGATTAGAAGGAGTTGAACATGCGACAACGTCGGTGGGTCGAACTCCTTAACGACTACGAATGCGCAATCAAGTACCATCCAGGCAAATCCAATGTTGTGGCTGATGCCCTCAGTCGTAAGGAAACCAAACCTAAGCGTGTACGTGCGTTACAGCTTACTATTCACTCCAGTCTTCCCACCCAAATACGTGATGCTCAGGTCGAAGCATTAAAGGAAGAAAACGTCGAAACTGAATCCCTAAAGGGATTGGTGAAACGGTTAAAACTAAAGGAAGACGGTGCTTACTACTTAGCGGGCGCATCTAGGTTCTATTTTATGGTAATCTACGTGAGCTTGTGATGGATAAAGCACACAAGTCTCGTTACTCGGTACATCCTGGTTCTGATAAGATGTACCACGATCTCAAAACTACGTACTGGTGGCCCCACACGAAGGTTAACATAGCGACCTATGTTAACAAATGTCTGACCTGTGCTAGGGTCAAGGTTGAATACCAAAAGCCATCAGGCCTACTTCAACAACCAGAGATCCCGACATGGAAGTGGGAGCAAATTTCCATGGACTTTGTTACTGGCTTACCTAGATCTCAACGAGGAAACGATACCATTTGGGTGATAGTGGATCGACTGACAAAGTCTGCACACTTTCTGGCTATCAAAGAAACGGATAAGTTCTCTACTTTAGCAGACATCCACCTAGAGGAAGTAGTCTCGAGGCACGGGGTGCCAACTTCCATCATTTCTGATCGAGATCGACGTTTTACATCCGATTTGTGGTAGGCGATGCACAAATCCTTTGGCTCGCGTCTAGACATGAGCACGGCATATCATCCACAGACGGATGGGCAGACTGAACGCACCATTCAAACTCTTGAAGACATGCTTCGAGCATGTGTTATCGACTTTGGTAATGGTTGGGAAAGACACCTACCTTTGGTAGAGTTTTCATATAACAATAGTCACCACACTAGCATCCAGGCTGCTCCGTTCGAGGCGTTGTATGGACGGAAATGCCGATCACCCTTATGCTGGGCAGAAGTGGGCGACAGCCAAATCACTGGCCCAGAACTCGTCGTCAACACGACGGAAAAGATTGCCCAAATACGAAAACGAATGGCGGCAGCTCGTGACCGTCAGAAAAGCTACGCTGATCAGCGTAGGAAACCGCTCGAGTTCCAGGTTGGGGATCGAGTGCTACTTAAAGTCTCACCTTGGAAAGGTGTGGTTGTAACAACTCTCATCAAAAGTCATATTTATTAAATTAATTTGACTAATAGGAAACCCTAATTGAGACACCCAAGTGATTCTGCGCAAACCCTAAAATTTTCAGAACAATCGGAATCAGGATCAGGGCCCCTAAAACTCAGGGGGGTAAACCCTAGTGACGATTATCTTAAAATCTCGTTGTCTAAAATCTAAATTTCAAAACTGTCAAGTCATCAGGCCTAGTCCCACACGTGGCAACACTAGGAGCATGAGGTGTCCCTTACGGACCGTAAGGGTTAAGTCTTACGGTCCGTAAGAAAGGTGAAAATTCGACTATAAATAGCAGACATTGGCACTTGAAATTAGGCCTAGTCCCACACGTGGCAACACTAGGAGCATGAGGTGTCCCTTACGGACCGTAAGGGTTAAGTCTTGCGGTCCATAAGCAAGGTGAAAATTCGACTATAAATAGCAGACATTGGCACTTGAAATTTGGCGTACGTTTGACGAAGAAATTCGATTTAGGCACCGAGTTACGTTCTGTTTACCACAATTAACACACACGGATCACTAATTGTAGGACCGAGTTTCGTGACCGAAACCGTGATTCGTGTGAGATCGGTTCAAGGCGGGAGAGATTAGAGATAAACAAACAACTTCTTTGTATTAATCCGGTAGTATAACATTACAAATCGGCCCGATTACAGGATAACCAAACTAATACCAAAGGAGTATACATCCAGGGAGAGACCAAGTGGTGATCTCTCCCCCACACAATGAAGCTCACAGGGAACTCACAAATGAGCTCCCCTTCTCTCTATTTGCAAATGAGACAAAGGGTTGGTATTTATACCCACACCCATTTGTCTAGCGAACACACATGGTCAAACAAATAACCCTCTCGTTTGACCACTTCAAACGAGCGGGTCAATACACGTTCGTTTGACCGTTTCACTAACTATTACAAATTCAGCGTAAAGTAATAACTAATCTATTCGACAAGCATCGGACACAAAATCTGCATCAACAAATTCCCCCTTGTCCGTTGCTGTCGAATGCTGAAAATGCAACTGCAATCGATCTTCAGTCAAGTATTCATCTTCTCTGTATTAACAAATTCCCCCTTGACCGATGATCCAGGTAAGTAGTATCTTGACGCTCCTTGTAAAATATTTCCCCCTTAAAGTACGCGTATCCGTGTTGGGTGTTGTGCAATTTCCTCAATTGACCGATCTTCCACTGATCTTCCAATACTCCAACCGACATTTGATAAGGGTTCCATTCTTTAAAAACTGCATCAAGTCTTGATCTTCAAGCATACTACATTGGTAGAGGTTTCTGGTGAACTGGCTTCTGTAAACCGTCTTTGTGGAATCGACCAAGTAATGCACTTTAATCTTCAGCATCAACACTCAGGAAAGTCAGCTAGACCAAGTGTATCCCTTGCAAGCTCAACCAAACGGCACGCTTAGTTGAACTACATCCAGATCTCATTGTCTCGCCTTTGTGAAGTTGACCACGTAATGCACTACGGATCTTCAGCATCAGTACTCAAGAAGTCAGCTTGACCAAGTACATCGTTTCCAAACTCAACGAATTGAGTTACCCCCAGATCCCTGTAAAATCCCAAAGAAACATCAAACCCAAAACCGAATCCTGCAGGTCTTCAGCCTTGAACTATCAGCTTTCATAAAGATTCCCCCACGTCTTCAGTAAACAGCGCTTTGAAACAACTGTCGACTTTAGATACCTGTATGTTTCCGTGCAAAACCCTTCACGCTGGCGGGAGAATTAATTAAAATCCTCAAATATGTGTCTGTGCAAAACATTCCACGCCGAACCTTTAGTATCACCAGAAAATCACAAACTCTACCACCTGTGATTGGGTTTAGAAATTTACCGAAGAAATTCATCATACGTTTTATTCCCCCATTTCTTTGGTAAGATCTCTAAACCTTAACAGATTCCCTCCACTTCAAAGGAACTGTCGTCAACTTTCAAATGTTAACCAATTCCCTTCACTTAGCGGAACTGTCGTTAATCTTCACTGAATGTTCTCGGTTTCGAAAAATCATGAAAACGAATTTCTTCTTTGCATATTCTAGTTGAATAAGAACGTCCCCTAGTACCCCGTAGGATCCGACTTGTATCCCTCCAAAGACTTTGTGAACTCGTTAGGACCGGTATTGACATTCTAGGTTCATTCATTCGTTACCGAATGCGAGAATATGACAATAAACAAAAAGATTTCTTCGTTGCATATTCTAGTTGATAAAGAAATTTCGCCTAGTATACCAATTGTAGGACCGAGTTTCGTGACCGAAACCGTGATTCGTGTGAGATCGGTTCAAGACGGGAGAGATTAGAGATAAACAAACAACTTCTTTGTATTAATCCGGTAGTATAACATTACAAATCGGCCCGATTACAGGATAACCGAACTAATACCAAAGGAGTATACATCCAGGGAGAGACCAAGTGGTGATCTCTCCCCCACACAATGAAGCTCACAGGGAAGTCACAAATGAGCTCCCCTTCTCTCTATTTGCAAATGAGACAAAGGGTTGGTATTTATACCCACACCCATTTGTCTAACGAACACACATGGTCAAACAAATAACCTTCTCGTTTGACCACTTCAAACGAGCGGGTCAATACACGTTCGTTTGACCGTTTCACTAACTATTACAAATTCAGCGTAAAGTAATAACTAATCTATTCGACAAGCATCGGACACAAAATCTGCATCAACACTAATCGACGCCGCAATCAGGGTATTAGCTCGATCGCTATTACGATTCATTGTCCGATCGATCAATGTACTCAATGGATGTTTAAGTGCTGCCCACATTAGGGTGATGCTTTGTCATTAGTCGTTAATTCGATGGATGTTTAAGCATAGCACTTTGTCATTCGTTGTGAGGGTTGATCTCGTGAGTTATCGTAAATGCTGTATTGATTAATAACCCAGAATTGTGTGCCTGTTATTAAATTTAGGTTAAAAAGGCTAATCAGTAGGCTAGACTCTGCTCAAATTAAATCTGCAATGTGAGTCATTCTCTTTTTATCAACTATTTTACAATACCTCAAATTATTTTCAAAGGTTATAATTACAGGGACTAAGTCGTGGATATCTTAAATCACTGGCTAGTGGGGTATTGTGCACATTACTAATTTTCTCCCAGTTAGGTTCATTGACCTACTAGGGATAATCATCACTATTTAGGTTCGTTGACCTAATAGTGGTATGACCATCGTCACCATTGTGACATGTCATCATTATGACAGGACGCCAGATAAAAATAAGATAGAAGCCATTGTAATCGCTCTTATGCTGTAATTAATAACTATATGTCATTTTCTGTAAAATGAATGATTCACTCAGTATTTCCCGCTGACAAAACCTTTTTCAAACATGTTTCAGGTAATCTGTTATGATCCAGGAAAAGTGTCGTGAAGCACTACAAGCTCAAAGAAGTGGCTCAGGATAAAATAAAGAAACATGTTTTGTAAAATAAAAGATTTCTTCGTGAAATCAAATGATTGTAAATTACCGGGGTTTTATCCCGCGTTGTGAAATAAAATAATCAGGAAATATTTCAGCTTTAAAAAGATCCTGATGTTAAACTTCCGCTGTTAAACTCAATTAATAAATACCACGGGATTTCTGTCCCGCGGCTCCTGAAACGGGTCAAACCGGGTCGGGGGCCGTGACAGTGGTTCGTTTTGGTAAACGGGGCAAGCTAAATCCGCGTTATGTCGGACCTTTTGAAATCACGAAGAAAACTGGCAAAGTGGCGTATAGATTGAATCTACCCGAAGAACTCAGTGAAGTTCACAACGTATTCCATGTGTTGAATCTGAAGAAGTGTCTGTCAGATGAGACCCTCATAGTTCCTTTCAACGAACTCACTATCGATGGTCAGTTGTGATTCGCCGAGGAACCAGTAGAAATCCGGACCGGGAAGTGAAGGTTCTCAAACGTACCAGGATACCCATTGTTCGAGTTCGTTGGAACTCCCGTCGTGGCCTAGAGTTTACCTGGGAACGAGAAAACCAAATGAAACACAAGTATCCCAAGTTGTTCAAGAAAAGTGAAACCACTACTGAGGCTGAAGCTACTGTGGAATTTCAGGACGAAATTCCAAACCAACGGGGGGATGATGTGTCACCCCAGGAAAACCAGGAAAACCACGCAACCTAACTAGCTTCCTCAGTAACTACGTGCTAAATTTCAGGACGAAATTTCTTTCAACTTGGGGATGATGTGACAACTCGTATTTCAGAACCTTTCGTTGTACTCTGATTGTAACTTGCTTGAACGATATGTGATTATGTGATACGTTGATTTTAATGGAATATTATGTTATGTATTGAATGTGTTATGTGATATGAAAATATAATGTGAATATGTATAACAACCCTAAAGAAAACCGACACCCTCGAATTATTTTCGACACCCTAATATATTTTAAATTATCCCAATATGTCTTAAATTACACCCCGTATGTGAAAACCGAGCCCAAATTATGATCTAACATTAAAAATAAAATAAAAACAAAGAAATTCACCTTGTCGCGGGCTGCGTAGCCCATGGCTACGTCTTACGCGGGCCGCGAGCAATCGAGAACGGGGCAACACCCGGTGATGACACGTGTCATCATCGTGGCAAGGCTAGTCGATGACCCGGATCAGCTTTAAAAAGATCCTGATGTTAAACTTCCGCTGTTAAACTCAATTAATCAAATACCATGGGATTTCTGTCCCGCGGCTCCTGAAACGGGTCAAACCGGGTCGGGGGCCGTGACAGAAAAAGGTGGTATCAGAGCCACTGATCGAGCCACTGATTTAAGCCAATTAAGTATTTAGAAAATACTTAATTTTTATTAATTGCTATTTTGTGATTAGGTGTTTTATTATCTGACTAATTGTGTACAGTATGTACAGATCTATATATGCTAGCCAATGTAGCAATTAATTGCAAATCCTTAAATAATTTAAGTTTTAACACCTTTTTTATCTACAGTCTAGAAACCTTATTCAGTAAATAAATAAGTTTACAAATAAATAAAACTTAGTGTGTTTTTATTTTCAGTTGTTTTGGTAGTTACCCAGTATGAAATAATATTTAAAAGTTTTTCTATAAAATTTTGTTATAATTTTTAACTTAGTAATTGTGTGTATTTTGCTAAACAGCATGAGTGACTTGTCTGAAGCCCTTCAGAATTTAAATCTCTATCCAGTAAGAATAGAGGTTTCCAGAGATTTCAATAGGTATATACCAGACATAGAAGAACCTATAGAATTCAACGCTTTAACTCTCGAGAAACCCAAGCCTAAGAAAATAGAAATTGGGGAAAGCTCTAGACAATTTGAGGGGTTACCATTTCAGGAAGAGCTAGATTTGATAATGGTAAGCTATAATATTATTAAGCCTGTTAATGAAAATATTTTTATTCACTCTCTTGAAACACAACTACCAATGAACTTAGAACCAGCTATTCCAAACCCTTCAATCCACTCGCAAATAGACATACAGTTACAAAACCATCCCTATAAGCTTTTTCCTCAATTCAATCCAGAACCTTTACCAAATCCACCAATGAGTAACGAGAATATGGCTGAACTCCGCCACTTTGGTGAAGAACTAATGGATGCTGAGAATAGGATCCAAGAGATTGGGGGACAGATCTCCTGAAAATACGACGAGAGGGAACGCTGTTACTAGAATATCATCTGACAAAGGATAGGGGATTATGGAACTGTAATTGTATAATAGTAATAGTAAAAAATCAGTTTGTAAAATCACTACCAATAAAACTCTGTAAGATAATAGTATGTATTGATGCATACTATAAAATAAAAATAGGAATTGAGAAATCGATAGTTTTGGCTATATGTGTATTGTAAAATTTGTATGATGATATTGTGTATAATTGTTATCTATTTAATACTAATAAAAATTACATACTAGATGGCAAACGTGGGTAATGAACCAGTTAATGAGGTTAATCAATTTGAGCAACAACCGGGGGATCAATTTTTGACTAGGCAGGATATAGAAAATATCGTTGCTCAAGGGATAGCCAACGCTATTCCAGAAAAAGTTGCTCAAGGGATAGCCAATGCTATTCCAGCAATCGTTACTGCTGTTAAAAATCCAATCGAACCGCAACAAATCGTTCCTAGCAAACGTATTTCTGAAGATAACTTCAGTAATAGCGTAAACGGAGGCAATGATCATGTTAATCATGATAATGAACCACGACAAGCTCCGCTCCCTAAGAAAAGGAAAGCTGCAATGCCTGGTTGCACTTACAAAGAATTTCTTGCTTGTAAACCCACTGAGTTTGCAGGCAATGAAGGAGCAACAGCGGCACTGCGTTGGTTAGAGAAAACCGAGGCAGTAATTGCCATAAGTAAATGTGCTCAGGATGATCAGGTCATGTACGCGTCAAACCTTTTCAAAGAAGGGGCGCTAGAATGGTGGAATACGGTGTTACAAGCAAAAGGAAGAAGGATGGCGTATGCTATGAACTGGGAAGAATTTAAGAGCTTTGTAGAAAGAAAATTATGTCCCGAGTACGAAAAGGAACAAATGACAAATAAGTTTCTAACCCACCGGATGGTGGATGTAGATTGTCGCGGTTATACTTCGACATTCTTCGAGTATGCTCGAGTGGTACCAACCCTGGCTTCGCCTGAGCCGGTACTTATTTCTCGTTATATTTGGGGATTGATTGGCAAAATCCGTAATATCGTCAAGGCTGCGAAACCTCGCACGATTGATGATGCGGTGGATTTAGCCAATACTCTGACTGACGAACTAGTACGGACAAGAGAAGAAAATAGAAGGAAGGAAGTAGCCCAAAAGATTACCCAAGAATTCCGTCCGGGTAACCATAACAATTTCAAGAAAAGAGGGAATGGGCTATCTACCACTAGTCCATTTTGCAATTTTTGCAAAAGGAAGCATTTTGGAAGATGCAAAGGATATTGCAATTTTTGCAAAATTCCGGGGCATCACGAAGAAGACTGCAGGAGGAAGAAATTTTTAGTCTGCTATAACTGTGGAGAAGCTGGACATCTTAGGCCAGATTGTCCAAAACTGAACAAACCATCTGACAATAAAGCCAAACCTGCAGAAGGAGCAAAAAGGAATGTAAGAGCCTTTCAGCTGACTACTCAAGAAGCCGAGATGATTCCAGATGTGATAGCCGGTACATTCTTAGTTCACAACGTTTACACAAAAAGTATTATTTGACTCTGGTGCAAACCAAAGTTTTATAAATACTTTATTCTGCCAAACTCTTAACTTACCTTTAACCAGCATTAGGCAAATTTCTACAGTAGAAACGACAGATTGGAATTCAGTTAAAATAAATAAGGTTCTGCAAAACGTAGAAATCGAACTTTTAAGTCATAAATTTTCTGCAACCCTATTATCTATGAAATTAGTTGAATTCGATATTGAGTTAGGAATGGATTGGTTAGTAAACAACCATGCTCGAATTATCTGTGATAAGAATTCCATAGAAATTTGTGCACCTACTGGAGAAGTAATAATGATTACAGGAGATAAGCCATGTAAACCCATAAAGTTCATATCAATAATGAAAGTTGCTAATTATGAACGAAAGCAAGGAATAGTATATATAATTTTAGTAATCATTAATACTAAAGATAAAGAACTTAAGGAAATTTCTGTAAGTTCAGAATACCCAGATGTATTCCATAAGAGTTACCAGTGTTATCACCAGATAAGGAGGTAGAATTTAGGATTCATCTAATTCCAGGAACTATACCGATAGCCAAGGCACCTTATCGGTTAGCACCCACAGAAATATTAAAACTGAAAAAGCAATCAGATGAATTATTAAGTAAAAGTTTCATACAACCTAGTTTATCCCCGTGGGGGGAGCACCAGTGTTGTTGTTAAGAAAAAGGATGGTTCGATGAGAATGTGTATTGATTATAGGGAATTGAATAAGGTTACAATTAAGAATCGATACCCATTACTTAGAATTGATGATCTATTTGATCAATTCCAAGGAAATAGATATTTTTCTAAGATCGACTTACGTTCCGGATATCATCAATTGAAAGTACAAGAAGAAGACATACCTAAAACTGCTTTCAAGACTAGGTATGATCATTACGAGTTTACAGTCATGCTCTTTGGATTAACGAATGCATTTGCATCATTCATGGACATGATGAATAGGATCTGTAAACTGTATTTGGATAAATTTGTAATTGTCTTCATCGACGATATACTTATTTATTCCAAAAGTCAGGAAGAACAGTATCAGCACTTGCATGTAACTCTTAACTTTGTTAAGAAAAGAAAAGTTGTACGCCAAATTCTCGAAATATGAATTTTGGCTGCTAGAAGTGCAATTTTTAGGTCATATGGTAAATCATGAAGATATTCACGTAGATCCTGATAAGATAGCAGCAATTACCAAATGAAAGGTTCCGCAATGAAAATTAGGAGTTTTGTAGGTTTAGTCGGATACTATAGACGGTTTATTAAGGATTTTTCCAAGATAGATATATGATTAACTAAGTTAACCTATAAAACAGTTAAGTTTAATTGGGGACCTAAACAAGAAGAAGCTTTTAGAATATTGAAATAAGAATTAACCAATGCCCCAATCCTAGCCTTACCAGAAGGAACAGAAGATTTTAAAGTATACGGTGATGCTTCAAAGTTAGGATTTGGATGTGTGTTAATGCAACGCAAAAAGGTAATTGCGTATGCTTCAATACAGTTGAAAAAGTACGAAGAAAACTATACCACTCATGACTTAGAATTAGGAGCCGTAATTTTTGTCCTTAAGATTTGGAGACATTATCTGTATGAAAGTAAGTTTACTGTCTATACGGATCATAAGAATTTAAGATATATATATTTGGGCAAAAAGAATTAAACATGAGGCAAAGGAGATGGATGAAAATCCTAAGTAACTACGACTGTGATATTCAGTATCACGAAGGAAAGGCTGAAGACGGCTAGAGATCGCTGGAAGAGTTATACAGATAATAGACGAAAGCCGTTGGAGTTTCAAGTTAGAGACAAAATGCTATTGAAAGTATCTCCTTGGAAAGGAGTTGTTAGATTCGGTAAGAAAGGAAAGCTAAGTCCAAGGTACATAGAACTATTTCCAGTGATCCAACGTATAGGACCAGTTGCTTATCGTTTACAAATACCAGGAAAGTTAGCTGGAGTACATGATGTATTTCATGTATCCAATCTCAAGAAATGTCTATCAAGATGAATCTTTGGTAGTACTTCTCCAAGATATAAAGGTAAACGAAAAATTTAAAATTTGTAGAGAAACCTCTTCAGATAGAAGATAGAAAGATCAAAATTCTCAAAACACAAACGATTAGTGTTAAGTAAAGTGGGATTCAAAGATAGGACCCTAATACACTTGGAAAATAGAATCAGAAAAGAAGTGAAAGTATTCTCAATTATTCCAGTAAATCTCGAGGACGAGATTTTTATTAAGGTGGGGAGAATGTAACAACTCTCATCAAAAGTCATATTTATTAAATTAATTTGACTAATAGGAAACCCTAATTAAGACACCCAAGTGATTCTGCGCAAACCCTAAAATTTTCAGAACAATCGGAATCAGGATCAGGGCCCCTAAAACTCAGGGGGGGTAAACCCTAGTGACGATTATCTTAAAATCTCATTGTCTAAAATCGAAATTTCAAAATTGTCAAGTCATCAGGCCTAGTCCCACACGTGGCAACACTAGGAGCATGAGGTGTCCCTTACAGACCATAAGGGTTAAGTCTTACGGTCCGTAAGCAAGGTGAAAATTCGACTATAAATAGCAGACATTGGCACTTGAAATTTGGCGTACGTTCGACGAAGAAATTCGATTTAGGCACCGAGTTATGTTCTGTTTACCACAATTAACACACACGGATCACTAATCGACGCCGCAATCAGGGTATTAGCTCGATCGCTATTACGATTCATTGTCCGATCGATCAATGTACTCAATGGATGTTTAAGTGCTGCCCACATTAGGGTGATGCTTTGTCATTAGTCATTAATTCGATGGATGTTTAAGCATAGCACTTTGTCATTCGTTGTGAGGGTTGATCTCGTTAGTTATCGTAAATGCTGTATTGATTAATAACCCAGAATTGTGTGCCTGTTATTAAATTTAGGTTAAAAAGGCTAATCAGTAGGCTAGACTCTGCTCAAATTAAATCTGCAATGTGAGTCATTCTCTTTTTATCAACTATTTTACAATACCTCAAATTATTTTCAAAGGTTATAATTACAGGGACTAAGTCGTGGATATCTTAAATCACTGGCTAGTGGGGTATTGTACACATTACTAATTTTCTCCCAGTTAGGTTCATTGACCTACTAGGGATAATCATCACTATTTAGGTTCATTGACCTAATAGTGGTATGACCATCGTCACCATTGTGACATGTCATCATTATGACAGGACGCCAGATAAAAATAAGATAGAAGCCATTGTAATCGCTCTTATGCTGTAATTAATAACTATATGTCATTTTCTGTAAAATGAATGATTCACTCAGTATTTCCCGCTGACAAAACCTTTTTCAAACATGTTTCAGGTAATCTGTTATGATCCAGGAAAAGTGTCGTGAAGCACTACAAGCTCAAAGAAGTGGCTCAGGATAAAATAAAGAAACATGTTTTGTAAAATAAAAGATTTCTTCGTGAAATCAAATGATTGTAAATTACCGGGGTTTTATCCCGCGTTGTGAAATAAAATAATCGGGAAATATTTCAGCTTTAAAAAGATCCTGATGTTAAACTTCCGCTGTTAAACTCAATTAATAAATACCACGGGATTTCTGTCCCGCGGCTCCTGAAACGGGTCAAACCGGGTCGGGGGCCGTGACAGTGGTTCGTTTTGGTAAACGGGGCAAGCTAAATCCGCGTTATATCGGACCTTTTGAAATCACGAAGAAAACTGGCAAAGTGGCGTATAGATTGAATCTACCCGAAGAACTCAGTGAAGTTCACAACGTATTCCATGTGTCGAATCTGAAGAAGTGTCTGTCAGATGAGACCCTCATAATTCCTTTCAAGGAACTCACTATCGATGGTCAGTTGTGATTCGCCTAGGAACCAGTAGAAATCCGGACCGGGAAGTGAAGGTTCTCAAACGTACCAGGATACCCATTGTTCGAGTTCGTTGGAACTCCCGTCGTGGCCTAGAGTTTACCTGGGAACGAGAAAACCAAATGAAACACAAGTATCCCAAGTTGTTCAAGAAAAGTGAAACCACTACTGAGGCTGAAGCTACTGTGGAATTTCAGGACGAAATTCCAAACCAACGGGGGGATGATGTGTCACCCCAGGAAAACCACGCAACCTAACTAGCTTCCTCAGTAACTACGTGCTAAATTTCGGGACGAAATTTCTATCAACTTGGGGATGATGTGACAACTCGTATTTCAGAACCTTTCGTTGTACTCTGATTGTAACTTGCTTGAACGATATGTGATTATGTGATACGTTGATTTTAATGGAATATTATGTTATGTATTGAATGTGTTATGTGATATGAAAATATAATGTGAATATGTATAACAACCCTAAAGAAAACCGACACCCTTGAATTATTTTCGACACCCTAATATATTTTAAATTATCCCATTATGTCTTAAATTACACCCCGTATGTGAAAACCGAGCCCAAATTATGATCTAACATTAAAAATAAAATAAAAACAAAGAAATTCACCTTGTCGCGGGCCGCGTAGCCCATGGCTACGTCTTACGCGGGCCGCGAGCAATCGAGAACGGGGCGACACCCGGTGATGACACGTGTCATCATCGTGGCAAGGCTAGTCGATGACCCGGATGAGCTAAACCCTACCCAACCTACTACGCGGGCCGCGTAGGCCTTGGTCTCACCTTTACGCGGGCCGCGAGAAACCCGAACTCAGCCCCTATAAAGCTGGAGCTCGGGCCTTCAGTCGAATTCACTCAAAAATTTCTTTCTTTCTCTAAATTTCACGTAGTATACATTATACTCGGGCATAATACCCCCCTAAATAACGAAGTTCTGCTCCGTTGTAAGTATCATAACCCCTGGATACGTATTAGATACTCTGCCCGATTGATCTTGGGTTCTGTAACGGCTATCGTGGTTCTGCTCGACGTAGTCGTTGGAATGCCGTCTCGGGGAGGGTATTACTAATGTTAAAATGGGTTATTATACTAACACGTGTGCATTTGTGTAAATTATAGATTGTCACCAGGAAACCCTAAAGGATAATCTAAAACAGCAATGTGAGTAATCTCCTTTTTACAAAAATTTTTTACAAAACCTCACACAATTAATTATATATTAAGCAGTTATTGAGTATTTGTAAGGATACAATTATCGTCGGTATGTTGGGGTTTTGTATACAAAATTTGTTACTGCCTTGCGAGGGGTAACATTTCCACAAGTCGGGTTTGACAGTACCGCGGGTGGTAATTGATATGACTTGGAAACAAATATAATTGCAAGACCGCCCTCAATGCTGTACAATGGTTTTTATTAAAACTTGATTAAACTGGGATTCACTCACCAGTATTTCCAACTGACAAAATGTTTTTAAACGCGTTTCAGGTAACAAAATGTGAAAGCCAAATAGAAGCCAGCTGGACAGCACTGAAGGCTTGGAAAAGTGGCAATAAAGTTACCTAAAATAAAATATATGTTTTTATTAAATAAAAATAGGATTTATTCCTATGAAAATGTGTGTACTGCAAACTTGGGTTTTAACCCATGTGTTTAATATTATGAAAATGTGGTATTTTACTCTGATCAAATATTTCTTAACTACGGTCCTGATGAAAATTCCGCTGCCAAATTAGACAATACCGGATACCACCGAACTGGCCGCGGCCGCCCGTTCCCGTGTTTGAATAAGGGAACGGGGGTTGTGACAGAAGGTGATTACCATGAAGGAATTCATGTGGATCCCACAAAAATCGAGGCGATTACCAAATAGAAAACCCCTGAATCACCAACGGAGGTTAGAAGTTTCTTAGGATTGGTCGGGTATTATAGGAGATTTATTCGAGATTTTTTTAGAATAGCCATTCCCTTAACTAAGCTAACCTGTAAATCCATTAAATTTGAATGGGGACCAAAACAAGAAGAAGCATTTAGAATTCTTAAGCAAAGATTAACCCATGCACCCATACTAGCGTTACCAGAAGGAACTGAAGACTTTGTAGTCTATTGTGACGCTTCTAAGTTAAGCTATGGATGTGTGTTGATGCAACGCCAAAAGGTTATAGCTTACGCATCTAGAAAACTTAAGAATCATGAAGAGAATTATTCAACCCATGATCTAGAGTTAGGAGCTATAATTTTTGCCCTTAAAATTTGGAGACATTATCTTTATGGTAGTAAGTTTACCATATTTACTGATCATAAAAGTTTAAGGTATGTTTTCGGGCAAAAGGAGTTGAATATGAGACAAAGACACTGGATAGAAATGCTTAGTGATTATGATTGTGATATCCAGTATCATGTAGGAAAAGCAAATATAGTTGCTGATGCTATAAGCCGAAAGTATCATGAAAAGCCAAAAAGGGTACGTTCCCTTAAATTAAATCTACAAGTAGATTTAAATGATCAAATTAGAAAAGCACAAGAATCAGTAATCCAGGATGATACTGAAAAATTAAAAAGAATGATTAAGGAATTAGAACAAGGAACAGATGGAATTTGGAGATTCCATAAAAAGAGAATGTGGATACCTAAGTTAGGGAACCTGCGCCATCGTATAGTAGAAGAAGCCCATAAGTCTAAATATACGATGCGCCCAGGAAATGATAAAATGTATCAGGATTTAAGAAAGAATTTCTGGTGGATAGGAATGAAAAAGGATATAGCAGCTTACGTTTCTAAATGTTTAACTTGTTCACAAATTAAAGCTGAACACAAGAAACCCTCAGGTTTGTTACAACAGTTAGAAATGCCAGTACGGAAATGGGAATTGATAACAATGGATTTTGTTACCAAATTACCCAAAACAAGGAAAGGCAATGATACAATCTGGGTAATTGTAGATAGGCTAACCAAGTCAGCTCATTTCCTACCAATGAAGGAAACTTTCAATATGGAACAATTAGCTAAGCTATATGTAAATGAAATAGTTTCATTACATGGAATACCTTTATCAATTGTTTCTGACAGAGATAGCCGTTTTACCTCTCGTTTTTTGGACAAGTTTCCAAAAGGCCATGGGAACCAAACTAAATCTAAGCACAACATATCACCCTCAAACGGACGGACAAAGCGAAAGGACAATTCAGACAATGGAAGATATGCTTAGAGCTTGTGTAATTGATTTCGGAGGTAATTCGGACGATCATTTACCTTTAATAGAATTTTCTTATAATAACAGTTATCACACAAGTATCAATGCTGCACCATTCGAAGCACTTTATGGACGAAAGTGCCGAACCGCAGTCTGTTGGGCAGAAATTGGGGAAAAGCAACTATCTGGACCTGATAGTGCGAGAAACAACTGACAAGATCATTCAAGTCAAGGAACGACTGAAAGCAGCACGTGATCGACAGAAGAGCTATGCCGATAACCGACGCAAACCGTTGGAATTTCAAGTAGAAGATAAAGTATTATTAAAAGTCTCTCCTTGGAAAGGAGTGGTAAGATTCATCAAAAGAGGAAAGCTAAGTCCCAGGTATGTTGGACCTTTTGAGATTGTTAGAAGAATAGAACCTGTAGCCTATCAGCTACAACTGCCAGAGGAAATGACAGGAATACATGATGTATTTCATGTATCTAATCTCAATAAATGCCTAGCTGATGAATCACTTGTAGTGCCTCTTAAGGATATAGAGGTAAATGAACAACTCAAGTTTGTAGAGAGGCCTCTACAGATTGAAGACAGGAAAGTCAAGAACCTTAAGCACAAGAGATTAGTTTTGGACAAAGTAAAATGGGACTCCAAAAGAGGACCAGAATACACATGGGAACTTGAATCGGAAATGCAAAGGAAATATCCACACTTATTCCAGTAGATCTCGAGGACGAGCTCTAAAATAAGGTGGGGAGAATATAACAACCCTAAAGAAAACTGACACCCTCGAATTATTTTCGACACCCTAATATATTTTAAATTATCCCAATATGTCTTAAATTACACCCCGTATGTGAAAACCGAGCCCAAATTGTGATCTAACATTAAAAATAAAATAAAAACAAAGAAATTCACCTTGTCGCGGGCCGCGTAGCCCATGGCTACCTCTTACGCGGGCCGCGAGCAATCGAGAACGGGGCAACACCCGGTGATGACACGTGTCATCATCGTGGCAAGGCTAGTCGATGACCCGGATGAGCTAAACCCTACCCGACCTACTACGCGGACCGCGTAGGCCTTGGTCTCACCTTTACACGGGCCGCGAGAAACCCGAACTCAGCCCCTATAAAGCTGGAGCTCGGGCCTTCAGTCGAATTCGCTCAAAACTTTCTTTCTTTCTCTAAATTTCGCGTAGTATACATTATACTCGGGCATAATACCCCCCTAAATAACGAAGTTCTGCTCCGTTGTAAGTATCATAACCCCTGGATACGTATTAGATACTCTGCCCGATTGACCTAGGGTTCCGTAATGGCTGTCGTGGTTCTGCCCGACGTAGTCGTTGGAATGCCGTCTCGGGGAGGGTATTACTAATGTTAAAATGGGTTATTATACTAACACGTGTGCATTTGTGTAAATTATAGATTGTCACCAGGAAATCCTAAAGGATAATCTAAAACAGCTATGTGAGTAATCTCCTTTTTGCAAATTGTTTTTACAAAACCTCACAAAATTAATTATATATTAAGCAGTTATTGAGTATTTGTAAGGATACAATTATCGTCGGTATGTTGGGGTTTTGTATACAAAATTTGTTACTGCCTTACGAGGGGTAACATTTCCACAAGTCGGGTTTGACAGTACCGCGGGTGGTAATTGATATGACTTGGAAACAAATATAATTGCGAGACCGCCCTCAATACTGTACAATGGTTTTTATTAAAACTTAATTAAACTGGGATTCACTCACCAGTATTTCCCACTGACAAAATGTTTTTAAACGCGTTTCAGGTAACAAAATGTGAAAGCCAAATAGAAGCCAGCTGGACAGCACTGATGGCTTGGAAAAGTGGCAATAAAGTTACCTAAAATAAAATAGATATTTTTATTAAATAAAAATAGGATTTATTCCTATGAAAATGTGTGTACTGCAAACTTGGGTTTTATCCCATGTGTTTAATATTATGAAAATGTGGTATTTTACTCTGATCAAATATTTCCTAACTACGGTCCTGATGAAAATTCCGCTGCCAAATTAGACAATACCGGATACTACCGAACTGGCCGCGGCCGCCCGTTCCCGTGTTTGAATAGGGGAACGGGGGTTGTGACAATATGTATCCTCGGTCGCACAACACCAACTCAGTCGCACAATAGGTGGCCGATTACACAAACTTGTTTGGGCCGTATACTTCATCTCTTGTCACAAACTCTCGGCCCACACTCCTTGCACTTGAGATCAAAGGGCAGCCCAAGGAAGGGTTCGGCCCACTCCTTTTGTACGCATACAAGCACCCATGTGTGGAGTTTGTTTCTCATTATTTGCAAACACAAGAACACACACAAACCCTAAGTTCTCTTCCCTCTCCTCCTTCCTGTTCGACGGCAGCCATCCCCCTCTCTCGAAGTGAAGGCCGACGGGTGTCTCATCTCTCTCTCGAAGCCTTACCATCACACACACAATCCTTGGTTCGTAGATTGATTCGGTTAGTCTCTTGTTAGTTTGATGTTTGATTGTTTGATTATAAACATTTGATGTTATGCTAGATGATTGATCCTTGAGGTTGTGATAAACTATGAATACATGATTAAATGATGTATGCTTGATTGGTGTTTCTAAATGATTGAACCGAACCTACATGATGATTATGAGATTTGTGTTGGTCTAGAATTAGGGTTTATGTGATGGTGTGCATATGAATCGGATTGCATGATATGGATCTAGAACCGAATAGATATAATCGGCTATTATGTTTCTGTATTCGGATTGTTTGCATGATGAGTATTGCATCTTAATGTTAACCAAACTATTTGATTCGATGTACATGATGATGATGAGTTGTTATCAATAGATGATTGTTTAGGGTTCATATGAATTCAATGATGAATGTTTATTTTGATCGAATAAATGCATGATTGGAAATTGTTAGTGTTGATTTGGTAAAATAAATGATATAACCGATTTGCCAAAATTATGGGATTCTGTAACTGATCGCACAAGGCCAATCGCACAAGGCCAGTCGCACAAGGCCAGTCGCACAAAGCCAGTCACACAAGTCATAGGGTACAACTGTTAAAGCACATAGTATAACCTTTTTAAACTCAATCGCACAACATGTTGTGGATCGCACAAGGTTGTGATGATCGCACAAGATGTTGGGCCGCACAAGATAATAAACTGTTAATGTTTGATGGGCCGCACAAGATGTTGGGTTGCATATTATTGGGCCGGGTATGTTTCTGAATCGCACAACCCGTTGTGGATCGCACAAGATTGTGCTAATCGCACAGCAGGTTGGGCCGGTTGTTCATTGGGCTTTAATTATTGAATCGCACAAGATGATTGGGCTCGCACAAGCTCAACGGCCCAATCATCTGAATCGCACAAGTTTGGGCCTTATGTATACTTGACTGCTACTGTTAACGTGTTCTACGTGTTTTCCATGATCGTTATGTGTTCGTAACTTGTTAGCTTATGTGTAAACTTACGTGCACTACTTGAACCTAGACCTGACTTGTATGGTAACCATATTAGGACTTGGTTGACCACAAACAGCTCGATTGACCTTTTTGCTTATCTGCCGAGCTAACCTAAGGTGAGTTCACACTTTCTACAAGGCATGGGATTCCCGGTTGTTGGGAATGGATAATTGATTGAAAGGAAACCTGCGTATTCTCCTTGGGTAGAATACGTACCTCCACCCTCTTAATTGAAGGGTGACAACATTGGAACCTGCGTGATCTCCTTGTATGGGACACGTACCTCCACCCTCTTAACTGAAGGGTGACAACATTGACACTAGACAAAAACTCTATCATTAAGTCTCTCATTTTTATATCGACTTAATCGCCGGGCCAATGGCGAACGGGTTATTAGTTAAATAGCGCTATTAGGTTTGACAAGACTCACACCGTGCAGCAGAGGACGGGAGTGAACTAATGGATCTGGGCACGTCAATGATGATAGACATTGACTTAGGGCACCCAACTTACTCCAGTCAGTAGTCGATATGGTAACGGGTCTAGTGGGATATTCATGGGGTAGCCCCCACGGCTGGGAGCCAGAGTAAAAGGAAAGGAATAACTATGTTTTTAAACTATGGGGTAACCCCCACGGCATGTAAGCCAGCTAAAAGAAACTTATGTTTTTGAAACAACTTAAAAACGAACACCCAACTGAGAACTCGCTCAACTTTGTTGTTGATTCGTTACTATATGCCTTGCAGGTCGTTAGGTGCTTAGATGGAGCTTGCACAAGAGGACGAGGTCGTTGTGGGACATGGACTGTTGAGTTCCATGTTAAACTTATGAACTTATAAACTTATGTTTTGGATTTGAACATTATGCTTCCGCTGATAACTAAACTTTGTTGAATTGTTTTGTCACTAATTATATTGTTTGGTTTGGACTTTCATTTACTTAATTTATATTGTTCAATATGATTGGTGGCTGAATCCTAGTCAGTCACGCCTCCTGCAGTGATACTCCGCTTGTGGATTTTGGGGGTGTGACAGTTTAGGGTTAAGAGATCCTAGTTAGGGTTCGGCGAGCCGGTTCCAACGCCGCTGGAATGAGTCCAATCGGAGTTCGTTTGAGTCGGTTCCCCGTTGTTCCCCACTTTTTTAGTGTTCCCCAATGAACATTTCCCTATATATATGTATGTATGTGTGTGTATATATATATATATATAAGGGATGGATCATGAGAAAACTAGTTTAAATGAGAAAACCAAAAAACTAACTAAAAAAGCCTAAAAAACATACCAAGTTTTTTTTTACAATTTTTTATAAAAAATCGCTATTTTTATGTATAGAAAAAAATTTTCAAAAAAAAAAATTGTTGTGTTGCACATGTGCACTAATACGGATATAATGCACATGTGTAGTATACATATAATGCACATGTGCAATTTTTTTTTTTTTTTTTTTTGAAATTTTTTTATATGTATAAAATAGCGATTTTTTTATAAAAATTTGTAAAAAAAATAATTTTGGTATGTTTTTTAGCTTTTTTTTAGGCTTTTTTAGTTAGTTTTCTATTTTTCTCATTTAGTTGTAGTTTTCTCATGATCATCTTCATATATATATATATATATATATATAAGCCAAATGGGAAATTGGAGACATGGTCCCAATCAATAACCTTCGACATTCATGAATCTGAATGTGGAAGACATGGCTCCAAAAATTGTTTTTAACTTAGGTCGTTGACTGGAATTGAAAATAAGACCCTAGTCATTTTAAAATAGAAAAATGTAAAAAAAAAAAAAAAAAAAAAAGATTTAACGGTTATGTAATTTGTTATTTTGTATTGATAGTCAGATCATTACACATTTGTCTTCTTTTTTAACGGCAAGGAAATTATATTAATAAAAGAACAGTAATAACCCTCTAGCTAGGAAATTATATTACATATTTGTTAAAACAGAAATAAGATCGACTCTGGGTGGATAACACTAAGTAAACAATACCTGGATTTCATGATTTCTACACTCGCCTCTCAAAAACTTTCACACATATTCTTTGGGGTCTTATTAATGTTTTTTTTTCAGACTTTTAGTTGCATTTATAAAAGGGAGAAATATTCTTGATGGTTCTCTTATTGCTAATGAGGTGTTTAGTGGCGAACCTCCCGAATGGGAACCTATCATCTCGCACAGGTTTTGTGTAGACGATGCCCTCTTCGTTGAGTCATGGTCAGAAAGAAATATTATGAATTTGAATCGAATCCCTTTAGCATGTTGGTGTGTTTGGAGAAGTTGGAACAAGCTCGTTTTTGTTTTGGCATGTTGGTCATTGGTGTATCAGGAGAAGCTGGAATAATGGATGGTCCGTCTCTTATCCTTTAAGCATCTTAGTATATCTGGAGAAGTTGCAATCTATTGCGTTTTTTAGGGTGAAAAAAAGGTCCAAAATGCAAGATTTTGAGTGGGATAATTATAATTCGCGTAATTTTAATTTCTTGGATATTAAGTTATGTTTTTGCTAGGGTTCCTTGTATCTAGCTCTTGGCTAGTGTTATTTCCCCCCTTTTAATATATATATATATATTTTTGCTACAGTTAAAAGAATAGAAATGTACTTGGTCAACTTTTATTTTACTTTTTTTTTTGACCGGCTAAATGTTAGTTAATTAGTTACACCAAGAGGGATTCGAACTCCCCACCTCCAAGTTAGAATTTTACCACTAAAGTTAGCACCACCACACCACAAGGGTGGTGGCTCAACTTTTATTTTACTAGACGGTTGACCAACAATGACCATTTTAGAAAATTTCCCCTAAGTTTACACGACTGAAAAGTTAAATACCAAGTAAAGGTTAATTATGCATTAGTTTTCCGATCATGATGGAAAAGAAACGTTAGTGAAAACTAATGTTTTCACGATCGGACAGAACGTCGAACTGATCTACTTATCGGTCCACTAGCCGGGTCTGTCGGCCCAGATGTAAGAACCGGATGGCGCCACAATATTATAAAAAATAAATAGGGAAAATTCGAGAAATTAAAAAAAAAATTACAGTTTGACCCCTTAAAATTCGGGTTCAACCGGCTGGTTTTCCTGTCCGACCACTGGTTTTCCGGCCCAACCTCTAGTTCGCATCGAATCGGCTCTAATTAACACCCTAACCCGCACCAGTTAAGGCCCGGTTCCCAGTCGAACCGATCTGGTCCGTGTTTCAAAATATCGGTTAAACTTATAAGTATATAAGTACCACAATAGTATAACTAATCTTCAATCCGGTTCAAAACATCAGTTAAACATATAATTATATAAGTAACACAATAGTATAATTATAATTAATCTTCAATCCGGTTCAAAACATCGGTTAAACCAGAGCCGGCCCGAAGGATGTGCGGGGTGGGCAACCGGTCAGGGCCCAACCTCTCCGAGGGCCCGATTTTTTTAAGGTAATATATATTAAGTGTGTATATATAAATTTTGTTTAAACTATCATAAACAAAGATGTCTATGGCTTGGTGATCAGCGATCTTCATTTAACATTGGTTGCATGGTTGTTATCCTTTTACCTTGTTTCTTTTAATTTTCTTAATGCTTTTTTTTTTTTCTTCCTATTTTAGTTTGAAGTTTTCTTTTATAATATAAAACTAAAATCTTTTATTATTTCCTTTTTTTTAGTTTTTTAAATTAAATATATATATCTAAATAATTTTTGAAATGGTTTTCTTTTATTATTTAAAAACACTAGCCAGCTAACATGATTTGGACATATTACAACTATATTATTTTCGGTTTTCTCTTTCGTTTGCTATAGCGAGTGTATCGAAACAGAAAAAATTTCACCTGACGTAATTGATCCCGCTATATATTTAAAAAAAATATATGTTTTCTTTTATAAAAAAATATATTTTATGGCTCATTTTTTCATTTATTCTTATGTTTTCTAGTACATAAATATGTACTAATTCAAATAAATATGTACTGATTCAAATAAATATGTACTAATTCAAATGTATCTATTTTTTCTTTTAAAAATTGAATTATCGACTTTATATTATAAGGGTCCATTTTTTCTGTTCGCACAGTGTCTAAATTTTTTTGACAATGTTCGGAGACGGCCCTGGGTTAATATATAGTTATAACTTATAAGTACCACAATAGTATAATTAATCTTCAATCCGGTGTTTGGTGTTATGATGGGGACATCATACTTAAAGAACCCCTTGGTTAGCTGTGTATATTGACCTGACCACCTTCCAATGTTATGATAGCTACATAATTAGTTATTATATTATCTATATTTGTTTATTGTTGTTAAACACATGTGAGAAATTAACCGTTCACTTGCAACTTTTTTTTTCCAATAAAGTTTGATCTCTATATGATTTTGAGTCCGTTTAGAGTAAATACAGTAATTGATCCTGTGTTGTAAAATAGTTCCTAAATTTTAGAAGTTTCATCTATGGCCATTTATGTATAAAGTTTGGTTCTAACCTTTCATACCGCTCTTAATCACTAAATTTAGATCAACTTCCACATAATAATAGGGAAATAATCAGGTTATGGTTAACCCTATTAATATATTAGTCGTGTTTTTTTTTTTTTCATTAAAATCTTTTGTTTGGATTTGACATTTTTAATTATATGAGACGTGTTCGGTTTGATCGGTTTAATACGTTTAACTAAACAAGTTGATCCGCCAACTTATTTAATTAAACAGGTCCACTTGGCAAGTCCGATTTACTTGTTACCCGTTTGACCCGTCTATTATAACTAAGTTTCACGATTAATATGTTTGTAACTTGATTACGTCGTGTTTGACATATTTAAATAAAT
Organism: Helianthus tuberosus; assembly: GCA_030545235.1. NCBI lineage: Eukaryota > Viridiplantae > Streptophyta > Magnoliopsida > Asterales > Asteraceae > Helianthus > Helianthus tuberosus. Next base: position 170,966,335 of record CM060406.1, read on the forward strand.
AAGTTAAAGGATATTATGTTCATATTACACCATTCTAAATATATTTAGGCTAGGGTTTTTAATTTTTACACGAATAAATATATGTCAATTCAACCCGAACCCATCAAATTCCCTTGCTATGATAATAAAATATAGAGTTAATTATTGTTTTCATCTATGTGGTTTGTCAAAAATCACTATTTCAGTCCATTAGTTTAAAAATTGTGATTTCAGTTCCTGTGGTTTTCACTTTCGTAACCATTTCAATCCAACTCGTAACCATTTCAGTCTCTGTACTAATAGAATAAATGGATTGAAATGGTTATGAAAATGAAACCATATAGACTGAAATAGTTACGAAAGTGAAAATGTGACCAAACGTCACAATCAATAACCTTCTCCCATTTGTTAGATTCTGATGAATCCGAAAGGAGTAGGAATGTTCTCAAAAGTTGTTTCCAACCCCATCCTCATTCCTTACCTACATTAAAAATTGAGTTAATTGCCATTTTAGTCTCTAAGGTTTGTTCAAATTTGTCATTTTAGTCCAAATAGTTTTTTTCCCCTCTAGGTCCCTGACTTTTTCCTTTTGTTGCCATTTTGATCACATACCCTAACACCATCCAAAAACCCCATTTTTAATCAAGGGTATTTTGGGGATTGTCATTTTAAATCTTTTCAATTGCCATTTTGATCCATTTCTAAAAAATCCAAAAAAAAATCTAAAAAACTCTAAAAAATAAAAAAATATATATAAAAAATCACAAAAATAAAAAAAAGATAAAAATATAAAAAATCATAAAAATAAAAAAAAATCTAAAAACAAAAAAAAACAATCTAAAAAATCAAAAAAATTCTAAAAAATCAAAAAAATTCTAAAAAATCAAAAAAAATTCTAAAAAATCAAAAAAATTCTAAAAAATCCAAAAAATTCTAAAAAATCCAAAAAATTCTAAAAAATCAAAAGAATTCTAAAAATCAAAAAATCTAAAAAATCAAAAAAAATCCTAAAATGGTGAAGTGGTAAGATGGTGAAACATGGTAGTTATAAAGTTTGGAGAAGTGGTAAGATGGTGAAATATGTAACATAATGTAATTATTTGACTCACTCACTTTAGAGAAGTGGTAAGATGGTGAAACATGGTAGTTATAAAGTCTTATTTTTATTCTGCATCTTGCTGGACTTTGATTTGTATTGTCTTTGGTTTTAATGGAAGTTAGTTTTACTGTTAAAAAATTGATTAAAAAGTTTTCTTCTTTTATAATCAAAGGTTCAACAGAGGGGTCATGGACTCCTTACCTCTTTTGGTTACGTCTCTAAGCAGATTAACAGCCGAAATCCATTTATCCATTTAAAAAAACAGAGAATCTATTAATCTAACATGGTAAAAAAATAAAACTCTAAAAAAGCGGTAGAAATCCATTTATCTATGTTTGTTTGATTTTTTAGATTTTTTTTAGATTTTTTTATTTTTTAGAATTCTTTTGATTTTTTAGAATTTTTTTATTTTTTAGAATTTTTATGTTTTTTTTTTATTTTTTAGATTTTTTTTTATTTTTAGATTTTTTTGATTTTTTAGAATTTTTTTTTTATTTTTTTTTATTTTTTATATTTTTTTATTTTTTAGAATTTTTTTGTTTTTTAGATTTTTTTATATTTTTATGATTTTTTTTTATTTTTTAGAATTTATTGATTTTTTTGATTTTTTAGAATTTTTTTTTTTATTTTCAGAATTAGATTAAAATGGCAATTGAAAAGATTTAAAATGAAAATACCCAAAATACCCCTGGTTAAAAATGGGGTTTTAGGATGGAGTTAGGGTATATGATCAAAATGGCAACAAAACGCAAAAGTCAGGGACCCAGAGGCGAAAAAAAAACTATTTGGACTAAAATGACAAATTTAAACAAAACTCAGAGACTAAAATGACAATTAACTCTTAAAAATTGGATTCTAGTCATTTAAAATCTAAAATCTTGAACTCCTTATGTGTTTGGTATCGGTAGTCAAATCACTACACCCGTGTTAAAATTTAAAATACATACACATATAGAATAGACACTAGGTAAACGATAATCGGTTTCATGTTTTTTACTCTTGTCATGAAAGTTTTTCAGCACAAAGCATTTGTCGTTTTATTAGTTTTATGCTTAGTGCTCTCTATATGGTTAACTTACCTACATTATATTGTATTAAACTTAACACATGCTTTAATCTTACCAAGTACCAACACACCAAAAAAACCTATCTTTAAATATTGTGAGTTTGAAATGTGTTTTTTATATTTTGACTTGAACCAAAATATATCAAACCTGACACCTACATTAATTGTGTGAATCAAGTAAATTATGTTTTTGGCCCCTGTGGTTATATTAGTTTTATTATATTAGTCTAAAATAAGATCTTTTAATATTTGTGCCCCCAATGTCTCTATAATTAACTATTTTGGCCACTGAGTCTAACTCAACCCCAAACCCTGGTTAATTATTAGTCACATGACAAGCACATGATGGGTATAATGATAATTTCTCCTCCCCCTTTAATGACTTTAGAAAATGGTAATTAAGCTCAATTTACATACAATATTGCCCTAAATCCATACCAGATTTCATCATAGCCATTGATTTCTTTCAATTTCAAAACTACAAATTAAGAACCATTTTAAACTCTGATAATAGATTGCTCAAAATCTATCTCTCATAGCTAGATTTGCAGGTTTAAAACAACTAAAATACCTATTTTCTGACATTCTAAACACATTGTAATGAACCAATTAATTGAAATAAGCAAATATTCATAAAATTCAAAAGATAAACAGAAGAAATAGAGCAGTACAGTCAACAAGCACAAGCACCAGAAGCAGTACAGTCAACAAGCATAAGCAATCGGACTAATAATGTCGAAAGATGTTGGCTAATCTGCATCTATAACATCATCAAGAACTAAGCTTCAGCCGCGTCACCATCATCGGCTTCATCTTGAAACACCACCCACCACTCCGACCACCATACACCGTTCACCATCATCATACACCTTCCAACCGTAACCATTGTTTACTCCGTCTCCACATGAACACCAGAAAACCACCTCACGCCATCGATCCTCCGTCACCCTAGCCGCCGGTTGGAAAATGGGACGACCACCCTAAAACCACCGTCGAACCTCTGAAAAACACCACCATCACCGTCTTGAATACCATCCATCATCGTCGTCCCAATCGTCTTTCACTGTAACACCCCGTGTTTAGAAAGTCAAAGTACAAGTAAAAGTCAAAGGAAGAAAAGATTGCTAATTGCGATCTGTCACTCCTTGCTTAATTATTAAATTGTGCTTCTTGACTTGTAATCGAGGTAAATGATGATTGTATGTTAGATATAGTAGTTAGGTTATTTGTGTAACTAATGTGTGATACTATCGCATCGCTCACTCGAAACACATCGCAACGCTCAACACGCAAAACGAAACATCGAAACGCAACTTGCCGGAGCCAATCGATCGAATGACCATTCGATCGAACGGATGACCAACCGATCAGATGGCCATCCAATCGAGGTGCCATCCGATCTGTCACCTGTGCTTCTCTTTCCTCTTCTGGAAACCTATAAATACCCCCTGTCACATCACCAACAGTGATGTGACAGCTCTCTCGTTCGAACAGCACCCTCAAGCCCTATTTTCTCTCGATTTCTCGCGATTCTTGTAAGTTTTCCGCTCAAATCTTGTACTTCTATGATCTCTACACACTTCTTCATCATTTTCACCTTTGAATCTTCACTTTTAACCGTGAAATCAGCGGACTTGAGGTGTTCTAGGATGATGTCATCATGGAGTTCTTATGAACTTCAAGCTTTGGCCTCATTCCACCAAGAACAACTCAGATCTATATGATTTCCACATGATTCAACACTATTTTTGCATAGATCTAAACATTTTCATGAGTGGAAGGATTGAAAGATGGTTTCACAACTTTATTTCAACTCTTTTACATTCAATGCCTTCAAAACCGATAGAATCGGAGCTCGTTCAGGCCTTCTACTCGTTTACTAGTGAAGTGTCGGTCTGAGATCTGATTCCTATCAAAGAGACAACCAATTTCGGGTTGAACATAAACAAACCATCACGAACAGTTAACTGAACGGGCTGGGGTGATTCCCATCCGAACAGATAGTCTGGGTCATGGTGGGGTTCCGTTGTTTAACACGTAGTCATACCGTCTCGATTAAACCACAAAACTTTCAAAATATTCAAGTTTCAAAACGATCAGCTTGTTGGACGGATTTCCGTCCAAACGGATTGCCATCCGATCGAACGACAATCCGATCGGCCGAAATATAGTCTTCAACACTTAAACATTTTTAACAATTTTCAAAGATCATCGGTTTCTAACGGATTGCCATCCGATCGGAAGACTATCCGATCGAATAACAATCTTGCTATGAACTTGTTCTCTGAGAAATGTCTAACCGACGGATCGCCATCCGATCGAACGACCGTTCGACCGGGCGACCTGAAAGGTAGAGATACTTATCCGATTCTAAAATGCTACAACGAAAACTTCAAAGTCACATCATACACAAACACATCCATCCCTACGAATGTCAATCCGACCGAATGGCCATCTGAACGGATGACCATCCAAACGGATAGACATTCGATCGAATGACCATCCGTTCGGATTGTCATCCGATCAGATGACCATTCGTCACTGAGTTCACTTGCACCGTTCTACACGCCGTTCATCGCTTATGCTATCGTTAACTGTTCAGGCTGATCTCTCAGCGCTCCCTTCAATCCAAGAGAGTGTTTAGTTATTAAGCACTATCTGTGAGTATACTCGATCCCTTTTTGCTTTAAACACTTTTGGGTGTTACATATGTTACTTATATTAAATCACATCGATCACACAATGCAAACACTTTTATACGCTGGCCGCTTACATGTTTACGTGTTACTCGATGAATGCTTGTATGTTATGTTTACACAGTGATTGTTACCTGACACCTTAGCAACGATAGTACTATAGTTTGGACTCAGCACCTGTCGTGGACAGGGGTTGTTAAGGGCTTTACTTCACGTGTCCCAGTGGGGATATGTGTTACGCATTCTACAACTCGCAGTCACGTCTGTGCATATTTCATTATCGATAACCTACTTGCTTCACTTTGCTACATGTTACATGTTGGTTATGCGTAAACGCTTTCGAATTCTATTATACTATTAAACTTGTATGCTCAGCTTTACACGATGTGTATTGACCTCTATTTTAACGTATGTGACAAGTGTTTGAGATGCTAGGATGTTGCTTGCTTTCGTGGAACCGAGTAGGAGAGTCTAGAAACAAAAACAATTTATTTATTTGAGTTGTCGGAACAATGATTTGCCTAGAGATATCTATGTCTGTAATAATTGACTTGCTTGATGGGTTATGGTATGGGACATAATATTAACTATCCGGTAATTTAGTTGTTATGGATTTCTCTTGGACAATCTGTTTCGCTCAGTGCCGCGCCCCGATGTTTCCGTCATCGGTTGGGGTGTGACATTCACCGCGTCTTCCCGTCATCGCCCCACCATCATTGTTGAAACAGGAGCTGGTTTGGATGAAGGGTAGATGAGAGGAGATCGAGGTTTGTTGCAACTTGTTGATTAGTGTGGATGTTCATCGTGAAAGAGAGTGAGATAGAGAGAGAGAGAGAGCGGCTGAGCTAATTCAAACATTAGGGTTTTGGGTTTGTAGAGATAGAGAGAGACAAGAGAAAAGGGGGAGAAATTACCATTATACCCATCATGTGCTTATCATGTGACTAATAATTAACCAAAGTTTGGGTTGAGTTAGACTCAGGGGCCAAAATAGTAAGCTATAGAGACCATGGAGGTACACATGTTAAAAAATCTTATTTTGGGCTAATATAGTAAAAGTGATATAACCACAGGGCCAAAAACGTAATTTATTTTTTTAATATTTCAAAACCAAAAAAAATAAAAATTATATAGTTATAGATTTTATTATTAACAAAATAAATATATTTATTTTTCATTCAAAAGAAATTTTGGTTATACAAAATAAAAGCGATTGACTAGCTACCCTAATTGGCAAGCAAGATCGTTTACTTGATTTAGTTATTTCTATATGAGTAAATTGCCATTTTATTCCCTGAGTTTTGTCTAAACTTTCCACTTTGATCCAAATAGTTTTTTTTATGCCTCTGGGTCCCTGACTTTTACATTTTGTTGCCATTTTGATCATTTTGTCTAACTCCATCCAAAAACCCAGTTTGTACTTAATCACTAATGTTTTCAGTTGCCATTTTGATCCAATTCCAAAAAATCAAAAAAATTCCAAAAAATTCAAAAAAATCTAAAAATCAAAAAAAATTCTAAAAAATCATAAAAATTCTAAAAAATTCAAAAAAATCTAAAAATCAAAAAAATTCTAGAAAATCATAAAATTCAAAAAAATCTAAAAATAAAAAAAATTCTAAAAAATCATAAAAATTCAAAAAAATTTAAAAATAAAAAAAAATTCTAAAAAATCATAAAAATTCTAAAAAATCCAAAAATCATTAAATGTTTCGGCACGAACCGTTTCGACCCGTACCGTTTCGAACCAAACCGTTTCGACCCGTACCGTATCGAACCGAACCGTTTCGACGCGAACCGTTTCGAACCCGTACCGTATCGAACCGTACCGTTTCGACCCGTACCGTTTCGATACGGTACGGTTCGAAACGGTTCGCGTCGAAACGGTTCGGGTTCGATACGGTACGGGCTCGAAACGGTTCGGTTCGATACGGTACGGTTCGAAACGGTTCGCGTCAAAACGGTTCGGTTCGAAACGGTACGGGTCGAAACGGTACGGGTCGAAACGCTTCACGTCGAAACGGTTCGGGTTCTAAACGGTACGGGTCGAAACGGTACGGTTCGATACGGTACGGGTCGAAACGGTTCGGTTCGAAACGGTTCGCGTCGAAACGGTACGGTTCGAAACGGTACGGGTCGAAACGGTACGGTTCGGGTTCGATACGGTACGGGCTCGAAACGGTTCGCATCGAAACGGTTCGGTTCGATACGGTACGGTTCGAAACGGTTCGCGTCAAAACGGTTCGGTTCGAAACGGTACGGGTCGAAACGCTTCGCGTCGAAACGGTTCGGGTTCGAAACGGTACGGGTCGAAACAGTACGGTTCGATACGGTACGCGTCGAAACGGTACGGTTCGAAACGCTTCGCGTCGAAACGCTTCGGCTCGAAACGGTTCGGGTTCGAAACGGTACTGGTCGAAACGGTTCGGGTCGAAACGGTTCGGCTCGAAACGGTTCGCGTCGAAACGGTACGGTTCGAAACGGTACGGGTCGAAACGCTTCGCGTCGAAACGGTTCGGCTCGAAACGGTTCGGGTTCGAAACGGTACGGGTCGAAACGGTTCGGCTCGAAACGGTTCGCGTCGAAACGGTTCGGCTCTATACGGTACGCGTCGAAACGGTTCGGTTCGAAACGGTTCGCGTCGTTACGGTTCGGTTCGAAACGGTTCGCGTCGAAACGGTACGGTTCGAAACGGTACGGGTCGAAACGGTTCGTGCCGAAACATTTAATGATTTTTGGATTTTTTAGAATTTTTATGATTTTTTAGAATTTTTTTGATTTTTTGATTTTTTTGAATTTTTTAGAATTTTAATGATTTTTTAGAATTTTTTTTATTTTTCGATTTTTTTTGTAATTTTTTTGATTTTTTGGAATTTTTTTGATTTTTTGGAATTGGATCAAAATGGCAACTGAAAACATTTTTTAAGGAAATCCCCAAAATACCCCTGTTACAAACTGGGTTTTTGGATGGAGTTAGACAAAATGATCAAAATGGCAACAAAATGTAAAAGTCAGGGACCCAGAGGCACAAAAAAAAACTATTTGGATCAAAGTGGCAAATTTGGACAAAACTCAGGGACTAAAATGGCAATTTACTCTTTCTATATTTTTGGATGGCGTTTAATCGTAATCGTAAGTGTACAGTTAGTTTGACCTAGTGGATTAAAAACTCTTTTTTCCCCGGGTTAATAAGTTGCTCACCGGCGGGTAGTTTGTTAAATGTAGGGGTGTGCATGGGTCGGTTTGGGTCAATTTTGACAAAAAACAATAACCATAACCGAAATGTCGGTTATTGGATAACCATAACCATAACCATAACCGATCGGTTATAGTGGTTATGGTTATTCGGTTTTGATGGTTATAGCGGGTTGGTTATGGGTGGTTAACCGTGTATTTAACTTATATAAAAATAGCTTATTTTTTTTTAACATGGAATAAATTGTTATTGCATATTTGTATATATTAGTATATTACATAGTATTAAAAAATATATATAATCTATAATATTAATACCAATTATTATGATCAAATATTCAAATAAAGTGGTATGATACATTCCATAAATTCAAATAAACATTCAACTAAAACCACAAAATGATATGAAAAAACCCAAAAGGAACACCATTCCGCCCTAAGGATCTTCAGTTAAAATCTTCGGTTCGGTTCGGTTATGGTGGGTATGGAAAAAATGATAACCATAACCGACCCGCTACTTTCGGTTTTCAAAAAAACCATTAACCGACCCACCGGTTTTTTATTTGGTTCGGTTTTTCCGGTTCAGTTTTGTCGGTTAATTCGTTTTTTTGCACACCCCTAGTTAAATGTTTGCCTTTAGAAAAAAGCAACAGCAGTAGCTAGGTACCCGTTGTTTGAGTGAGCCACTCAGCCAATATACTAAAATAGTAAAATTTACAGATTACCCGTTGTTGTAGTCAGCCACTACTTATGTAGGGTTTAATACAATTATACAAAATTATTTTCATATATACATGGCAAAATTCTAATATACACTTATTTTTATTAACACCTGTTAATATGTTTGTTAATTATTCTTTAAAAAAAGTATGTTTATTAACATCGATATAATGAGGGTGCTATCGTGCTAGAAGAAAATGATTCCGTTGAAATAGCAGGGTGAATTTCTCACCCTTCGTGCCCAAACCGGGAAAAATGCTATAGTTGTCAACATGTCTTCCAAAGTCATTGTTTTTTTTATCTTCATTTATTTTTGTAAATGGTCAGCGATATTCATTTAGAATTTTTTTGGCCAACGTGTCTTCGTCCAAGGTCATTTTTCTTATAAATCTATAGTCATTTTAGTAAAAGGTCAGCTATATCCAGTTAGGAATTATCACTTTATATTGTTGTCTTATTTGTATACTTCCACGAAGTTAATTTGTGCATTTGTTGATTTTATTCGATGTTTACTACTTACAATGAAGGGGATATCATACGTTCATACTCCAAAGGAAATCCATAGGTTTGCTGCGTATGACCCTAAAGCTTCCAATGTAATGATAGCTACATAACTACTAATTATATTATGAATCTTTGTTTAATGTTGTAACCACAAACTAGGAAAATAACGATTGACTTGAAACCTTTTTAATATAATCTAAGTTTTATATACATTTATTATTTAATATAATCTAAGTTTTATATACATTAAAAAATAAATTAGATGCATGCATGGTTGCAAACGTCGCTAGGCGCTCCCTAGTCGGTCGACGGGGGAGTTGAGAGTACTCGGTCTAGGCGGAGAGTACTCGGGGAGTACTCGGACATGTTAAATTATAAAGAAATTACTTTTTGGAGGTTAAATATATGTCAAATAGCATAAATTTACAATAATCTATAATAAAATACGTGAAAATGAATTCATTCTTTAATATTATGGACATAGATATTATGTTTTATCATTATTTAAGTCAAACTAGGCCTGAGTTGACCTACTAGATCTAATTTTGGCCGAGTTTGACCGTGTTTGACCGACTCCGAGTAATTAAGCGGAGTCGAAGAAAGTCGGCTCGGCAGCCTATCTTGTAGCGACTACTCAAAGAGTACTCGGCCTTGGAACCTTGTTTTACAACCATGGATGCATGAATGTGATATGACATTCTTACTGGTTTTGTCCTGATTTTTAAAAATTTAAATCTATGTTCTTCACTGAGTACGAGCGTAAACAAATTAATATGGTGCTTATGAACTACGCATGATCAATTGACCAAAAGCTCAAATTCATGCATAATAAATATATTAATTAAGCACGGCCGTAAGCCAAGCTTCGCATACCAAGCCTGATTAGGCTTGCAAGTCAAAAACGAGTTTATAACTTAACTAGATATATATATTTTTTTATTTTGTATGATAAATATATAACTATATAATGAATATCAGTATAGGGAGCCGCTAAAATGAAAACCACCTCCAGTTGTAAGAACCGCGAGAACCACTCTCAACCAATCAGAATAAATGGTAAATTGGTCATTTCCTTTATATGTCTAATCTCTCTCTCTCCTCAAATAAAGTCAGCTGACTTTCTTTTCACCTCTCACATATCATCACTTTCAACTATCTCTCTCTTCATTTGAACTTTTCAAAATTTACATTTTCTCTTTGTGTTCTTCATCTGCGATGAAGATGAAGACCGATGACCATCGAACACCACCGTCTCCCACCTCCACCAAAAGTCTAAAATGTCTTCCACCTACACACCACTCCTTCTCCGGCGACCCCATCCTTCTCCGGAGACCCCCTCCTTCTCCGGCGACCCTCTGTCTTTCTCCAGTGAACCTCCGCCGCATCCCCGATCCTCAACAAGAACACCACCATAACCCCATAGTCTGATGTCGCCGGTGTTTCGAGTTCCAGCGTTTTCAAGATCCGAGCAGGTGTTCGACGGTCATGGTTGTTTATAACATTGGGGGTTGGTGGCGGCGGCGCTCCGGCGGCATCTTCTGCCTCCCTTTCCTCTCCGCCCCCCCCCCCCTTTGAGACTGGTGTTTGGTGGTGGTGGCGGTGGCGGTGGCGTTGGGGATGGTGGGTGGGTGGAGAGGGCCGGCGGCGGAGATGGTGGTTGAGCCAAGGAAGGCGGTGGCTGAGCCGGTGAAGCCGGATGCAGGTTTGAGTTTTGGTTTGAGTTCGAGCAAATAAAAATTTAGCGATTCTTTGATGTTCTGGTGATTTTTTGATGTTTACGGCTGATCTTGTGTCCCTGTTTACGGCTGACTTTTTGATGTTTACGGCTGATCTTGTGTCCCTGTTTACGGCTGATTTTTTGATGTTCTGGTGATTTTTTGATGATGCTGGTTATTTTGATGTTTACGGCTGATTTTTGGATGTTCTGGTTATTTTTTGATAAGTGAACTATGCGGGTTTTGATCCGTTGGATTGGGCGGCGATGATGAGAAAAAAAAATCGTAGATTTTGATGACGATGGCGCGGCAAGGACGGCGGATTGTAGGTTTTTGAACCTGCAACCCCACTTTGCAGCCTCTGATTATCGGAAAATCTGAGCCAAAACTTCGTTTTTTTTTTTTTTCAAGAATCCACTCGTTCTTTTGATTTTTGTTTGTTGGGTTTTTTTTTTTTTTTTTTTTTTTTTGAGGCGTCGATGATGATAGCAAACTATCTAAGACACCCCCCGAGTGTGCGATTTTCTGGGTGCGTTCGGTTTTGCGTAAAAACATTTTTGTAAAAAAAAGGTTAAACCGTAAACTTTTTAACGTAAAACGTAAAAACGTAAAAAGTTTTACGTAAAACGTAAAAAGTTTTTCGTAAAACGTAAAAAGTTTTAGGTAAAACGTAAATCGTAAATTTTTTTTAGTAAAACGTAAAAAGGTTTACGTAAAACGTAAAAAACCGGCGCGTAAAACGTAAAAACGTAAAAAATGTTAACGTAAAAAACCGGCGCGTAAAACGTAAAAAAACGTTAACGTAAAAAACCGGCGCGTAAAACGTAAAAAACGGCGCGTAAAAAACGACGTTAAAAAATCGGCGCGTTAAAAAAACGGCGCGTAAAAAACGACGCGTAAAAAACGGGGCGTAAAAAACGGTGCGTTAAAAAAGCGGCGTGTTAAAAAAACAACGCTTGAAAAAAACCTGGCGTAAAAACGGCGCATCAAAAAAACGTAAAACGTAAAAAGTTTAACGTAAAACTTAAATTGTAAAAACTATAAAAAATCTTTTAAAAAAATCTGAATTTAAAAATGTTTTTAATAAAAAAATTATGTTTAAAAAATAAAAAGTAATATAATAATACAATAAAGTAATAAAAAACAATAAACTCAAAAAGACAAAGTAGAGTGATTTTACTTAAATACCCTTTTGGATTAAAATATTAAAGATATAATAAGACAAAAAATACTTAATATAATTTTTAAATACTTTTAATCTCATCCATCCATCTACTTGATCTAATGGCTAGAAAGTGATTCTCGCGGTTCTTACAACTGGAGGTGGTTCTCATTTTAGCGGTCCCCTATCAGTGTATATATAAATCTATGATTAACCATAACGATTTGTGATCTAGTGGCAAAGGCAAAGCCTCAAGGTGCACCATTTATGAGGAGGTCTAGCGTTCTATCTTGAACAAGTGTAATGTATGAGATGTAGGGGTGTGCACGGTTCGGTTTGGTTTTTGAGCAAAACAAAAACTGAAACCGAAATGTCGGTTTCTGGCTTTTGAAAACCGTTCGGTTTCGGTTTTTTACGGTTTTGGTTTTTACACCGGTTCGATACGATATGGTTTTTCGGTTATTGAAACAAAAGTATGTAAGATTCAAAATAAAATGTATAATTTAAAATTTAAAAATTTTTCTTATATGTTTATATTTAAGTTATAATACTTAATCTTTTTTACTAATAATGTTTACATAAACCTAACGTTCTAATCTATTTTTATGTTTCTTCAAAGTCTTTATTTATGACATTTTCTTTGATAGTATTTTGAAGATCATTTATTAAATTTTGTTGTTTGTTTTAGGTAATAAATAAATCATCTCAATTATAAATAAATATGTTAATGTTTTTATTATAAATACTTAATATTCAAGAATAAAATTAATAATTTCTAATAGAATGGGTAAAACCCTTAAATAACTTAAACTTAAACATAAAATATATGTTTTTTTTTTTGTTTTGGTTCGGTTCGATTTTTTTCGATTATTGAAAATGAATATCCAAAAACCTAATCAAAATTTTCGGTTATTAAAAATCCAAAAACTGAACTGTCAGTTTTGTTTCAGTTCGGTTTTTTTGGTTATTTCAGTTTTCTACTCACCTCTAATGAGATGTAGTTAGGAGTAGAAGTATTCAGATTTCCACTCAAAAAATATCTATGATCAACATAACTTAATAATATATATACACACGTATGGTGTGTGGTTCCTTTCAAAACATTAAATTATATATTGTGAAAACAAAAAAAAAGTAATCTAAATTGTTTAATTTTTAATGGTAAATCTTTAAAACTTTTTACATACAAATTATATATGTATGAATGTTATATATACGTATAAAAAACCTATTACACTAAATTGTTCATATTCTTTTTTTTTTACTTCTAAACACTTAACCTACACGTTTACCTACACATGTGTAGATAATATAACCTTCTTATGATTAATTTTTATGTAGGTTTTATGGATAATAAAATTTATAAATAATATAAAACTATCTTTGGATTTTTTATCATTTTATGTTGTCATAGATTTTAAACATAAAATTCATTGACTCAACACCGGTAACTTTAATTAATCAATATAAATTAAACTTGCCACTCACTTTAATTGCGTGTATCCGTATTGTAACAACAAAAAGCAAAAAACTTCAACAAGTAATTATCGATTGTGTTATTAACAAAAATAGATTTATTTTTATTCAAGAGATTTTTTTTTTTTTTGTAAAATAAAAACAGTTGATCACTGGGCACTGGCTACCTATTTGTTGCAATAAGCCAATACATAAAAACAGTAAAATTTACGTATTGCCCATTTGTATAATTAACCAAACCAATACATAAAACAGTAAAATTCACTGGTTCAATACAAACCTAGTTTTATATATACATGTCAAGTTTTCTATATTTTAATATAACTATAACTTTTAATCAATATCTATTTTACTTGAGTTATCCTTATCAACGTCCGACTTCGCTCACTAATTGTTTTTTTCTACATCTTTTTGCTTGTTCGATCCCCTTCATCTCTAAAAAATGTATGTTAACATGTTTGTTAATTATTCTCTAAAAATGTTTGTTAACACCGATACAACGAGCCCTGTAAATATATATATGTCTATCCGACTATCCGTTGTAGTATGTGACTTCCATTTCAAAGTCATTGTTTTTTTCATCTATATACATTTTAGTAAAATATGGTCAACTATATTCATTTAGGAACTTTCCTTTTTTGGTCAAAACTTGTCTTCCAAATTTATTGTTTGTTTTCTTTTTTTTCATTATCTATATTCATTTTAGTAAAACGTATATTCATTTTAGTAAAACGTCAACGATATCCATTTTGGACTTTTCCCTTTATAATATGTTATTCGTATGCTTCCTCGAACATTATAAGTTATGTGTTGATTTCAATCCATTGTTTGTTGTCTGCTACTTGCAATGAAGGGAACATCAAACGAAAACAAAAAACGAAAACCGTTATATTGACCACCAAACTTACCAATGTTATGATAGCTATATGATTACTAAATTTATTATAAGACTTTGTTTAATGGTTATACACATGCTAGAAAAATAACGATTGACTTGCAACTTTTTAATAACATTTAAGCTAGTTTTAAAGTAAATTACTTGAATGAATGTGCGACAAGGTCACAGGCTTTGTCCAAACCTTTTACGAATTATATATGTGATCGATCTCCACTTTGTATGAGTGTAAACAAGTCAAACATTTCGTGAGGTACTCGAGATTGATTGGCCAAAAGCTCAAATTCAAATGAGCTTAAACGAGTCGAAATTGATTCTAAGCTTCATATATTGAGATTGACTAACTAGGCTTGCAAGTCAAAACGAGTATATAACTTAAATTATATATTAATGATTATATTTTATGACAAACTAAACGAGTCCGAAATTGGTTCTAAGCTTCATATATTGAGATTGACTAATTGGCTTGCAAATCAATACGAGTACATAACTTAAATTATATATTAACTAGATGTAAGATCCGTCGCGTTGCGGCTAGGGCATTACAAATTACGACACAATGAATCTATTTTATATTGCTAGGGCCTTATAATTACGGCGCAATGAATCTATTTTATACTTCTCTATCGACCCGCTCGTTGCGTTTTAAAACCACAAACCTAAGGATCAACTACTACATCTTTGTATCAAGTTAGACATCCAAACGATCACATTGTGTTTCCAAATGTCTTGTGGAGGGAAATACAAATACTTGATGTTGATTACGGATGAGCACGGTACCCGTTCGGTATCAAACCGGTAACGGTACCCAAAGTACAAGTATCGAAAACCGGGAAAAGTGGGTACCGGTACCGAATATACGAGTTCGGTATCAGTAGTACCGGTATTTACCTGTATTTTACCTGTAAATACCGGTACCGTTACTGGTACCGTTCCGATACCGGTACCGAAAAACGGGGAAAGTAGGTACCGGTACAATTAAAGAGAGTTGGCCCAAAACAATAACCCACACAAGCTAGTTGTTTTGTAAAAAAAAACATTGTCCAAGAATATATGCTTAGAGTACCACTTCTAATGCACCATGATGTTAAAAATTAATAGTATGTTTTGTAAAAAAAAACCATTGTCCAAGAATATATGCTTAGAGTACCACTTCTAATGCACCATAATGTTTAAAATTAGTAGTATATAAATAAACCAAAAGCTACAACCTTCTAAACTAAGGGTACAACCAACTAAAGCATAAACACTAACTAAGCTAAATGTACAAAACTATATACCTAGAAATGTTACAAAATTATATTATATAAATAACAATTATTTGAATTTCTTTTAAAAGTGGTTGTAAAATGTGACCTTTGTTAATTAACTATACAAGTTAAAAAGCCAAATATACAAACATATCATACAAAATTAAACCAATAATGCATAAGATACAACAAACAACAGCACAAACATATTACAATTTGATAATATATAAATTGTTGTATTTTATGACAAATATAAAGCTACATAATAAATAACTAGTGGGAATGCCCGTGCGTTGCCGCGGGTATTTATGTTTTTTTGTCGCACGTTGCATGACGGGTTTCACGGATTTTATTTATACGAATAATATGTTAATAAAGCTATTATATCAATTCACGAGGAGCAATTGAATATAAATAAAATAATTGACATAACATTTGAAGTTCCAAGTGTTTCCCCATTGAGTTCTTGCCATGTTCAACATTATACATTGGCTCACCCATTCTCCTTATTCCTCTCCTTACCAACCTATATTCTATTATTCCATTAAAAGGCTCAAAAAAGGGTAGAGACTAAATTAAGTGAATGACCAGGAAGACACTTATAATGAAGGGTCCAGATTAAAAGGCCACGACACCGTGGTCATCATATAATAGTTGTTCTCCGTGAATCTGACATAACTTTTATAACTCATTAATGAATACCAGGGCTTAATTTATTTCCAAACCTTGTGTCATCATTTAAAAAGGCTATGTCTGAAACATATCGGTTGGCATAAGTACTCACAGCATGCCTCCTTGATAGCTGCAAATTGACAAACATGAAAAACTAAAGCGGTAGACATCATATGCCTACAAAATGATGAGTATTATCAACATATCATTTACTTAATAGCATATCAATTTTAGTTGTTGTCTTTTTATAAAGGGTCAAATGTAAAAAACAAGATAAAATGAAACAACTTGAACATGTTAAACGCGTCAAAACTGCCATGTATTAAAAAAAATTAAACGACCAACGAATGCTCCAAATTTAATGGCAACCAAGTCTCACTGTAAACGTGTATATTGAAAAAAAAATACCTCTTTTGCAATGATTAATACATCATTTTTGGTCAGATCATTATCCTCTTCATCACAAGATAAAGCTTGATTATTCATAACGTATCTTACTCTTCTTTCTTAAAGAGTCGGATTCTTCAACTTCTTGATCAGGATCTTGTACATCAACCCCATTTTTGCCAGTCTTGAATTTCTCCTGGCAATGATCTCAACTGCCTAACTCTTGCCGATTTCGGTCTGAAACTTCCCTACAGTACAAACATCAATGCAAACATTACAAGCACATGTATAATAAGCTAAGAAGGCAGAGAGCATGCACAAGATAAACAAATACATTTTTTGCAAGCCTGGCAAAAAAGGTGGGGCGGGTAACGGGTCAAAACGAACTGTTTCATAAAATAAATCATTTCGGTTCGGGTCAAAACGTGTTCTGACCAAACTGGTCATGGGCTATGAAGTTATTTCGGTTCGGGTCAAAACGTGTATCTATATTAGCAGCATGTAGCAGGGCTGGAGCAGTGGATGCAGGTTTGAGTATTTTTGAGTCAATGAGATCAAGATATGGAATTGAAGCAAGGGTTGAGCATTATGCGTGCGTAGTGGATATGTTAGGACGAGCAGGAATGGTGGAGGGCGCTTATGAGTTCATAAAGAGAATGCCTTTTCATCCTAGATACGAGGTCTCTTTTAGGTGCCTGTAAGGTGCATAAAAATAACAAACTGGGTAAGACAGCTGCTGATCATTTGTTCCAACTGGATCCTCAGGACTCTGGAAACCATGTCATCCTCTCAAATATGTTTACTGCTGCTGGATGGTATCCCCTCATGATAGTCTTCTTTTCATTATTATTTCCCACATAGATGTTTAATTTTGAAACAACCTTTTAGTTCCTAAAATTTCATGATCTTTGATTAAACTATTGAACTACCAAATCTTTATCTACAAAGAATGCACAATGGTCCTGGAATGCTACTTATTTTCATAAAGTTGGATTCCTTTGCTTGTTTCGGGTTAGGGATGGTAAACGAACCAGAACTCAATGGGCCACCACGAATCCCAAAAAAAACTGGACAAATATTCTGGTATGGGACCGCATTTAAAAGATTTTGTGGGCATGGGCTGGGCACAGTATTAGCTCATACACGGCCTAATTACGAAAAACACGCATACCCATTTACGCGAACAAGACCCGTAAACATTTTCGTTTGTCCTTGGGTAACAAAATAATCTACTAATTTTTAGTTTTTATATTTCTAGTCGCCCACGATAGCTATAAAATGCAGATTAGTATATCATTTATAAGCTCAAATATGACCAAAAAAATTTATACAAGTAATAAACATGTACCTTCGGCAATGTCATGTACAAGGGCAATCTTGATGCACCTATTTAAAGTAAATGAAGCTTATGACTTTATTTTGTAAGTAGGTTCAATGGTAATAAAACAATAGCAAAGGGTAATAAAAATAAGACCTTTCTTTGTTAATACCGGGAAGATCATCAGCACCCCGGTAATAAAACAATAGCACCCCGGTTCCATCTCCTGCACTGGCTCTGGCCGCCGCATTTCATCGAGCACCTTGTATGCAAAATTTCAAAGACAACGAAACAATGCAAAGTGTGAGCCAATTTAGACCCATAATCTCAGCTTATAAAACAAATCACCTGGATATGAAGATTATAAAACCGAGATTATAAAAAAACACAGTTTCTTTATTGATTTAAAGATGGTATTATCAACTTTATAAAGCTTTAACTTTTATGAAAGCATAAACCAACATTAGTGGTTCTATATAAAAAGTTATACAAAAACATGATGTCTCACCTTACAATGCCTAAACCGGCAGCTTCTATATGTTCCTGCTTGACAATGAGATAAAAAAAAGAGTTAAAATTAAACCGAAATTAAAGAGAGACAGAGGAATAAGCTTCCACAAAGGGTGGCCGATTTATGCCATGTATGTTCCAGAGAGCAAACAATGCTGCCTTAATCCACGGTATCACTAAAATAGATAATTAAAAAGTATAAACTTCCCCATGAGAATCAAAGTAGATAAAAAGTGGGGAACCTTTTCCATCTACATGATGCATTGTGATTCTCCAGCAGTATATAGAGGCTAAATGTTGTAAGGAGCATATTTCTTGCTGATGCAATGCTCTATGAGTACGAAGACCATTTACATTGAGTGATGTATAAAACCACATAATAACCAATTTTGTAAAAAGGCAGGAACTCACATTAGCAGGAACTTCAGTGTAGAGGACTTCAAAAAGTACCTTGGCCACCTGGTAAGCTTTTCTCCTATTAACGAAAACAACAAGTAGAATATGATAGAATCGATCTTGAACCTAATATGAAATGAATGAAACAATGAAGACGATAACGAATGGACAACGTTAATGACTGTGTGATTGAATTATACCTATGCTCAATTCCCAACACCATTACTTGTGCCGATTGATGCCCCTGAACAATAATCACCCATCATTTGTTGATAGTATTCTAATTGAGTTCAACCGCAGTTGGACATCATCGTTCTTCAGCTCATCTATCAAACGTAACTGAAGAACCAAAAACCCCAAAATTGTACAATTACGAGTTTGATTTAAGTGATTATGATATTACCTGAGATTGTGGGTGTCCAAGAACGCAAACGATCTGAAACAAATAGAAGTAAAGATGAAACTCTAACAACTCACTCTCCTTTATAACATCAAAATGATAAGAATCGATACCAGTGAAGAGAAATTGAAGCAACAATGGTTGATTCTAGCATTCAAGATGGTTAATTATGGCCTTCAATAGCTTGAATTGATTAAGGTGAAAGGAATCTGAAGCGACTATCATAAATGGAGGGAACGTCTTAGACTGTTAGGCATCTTAAACCCTTGCTCTAATATAACTGATGATTACATTCGAATTGATGAGGCCATAATTAGGGCATGTTGTGCCAAAATCCCTAAAATGTCCCTAAAGTGTCTTAAATCTTTGGATAATGTGCAAGTTTACCCCCTCTAAAATAGTTTGGCTCTCTTGTACATAATGCATCAAAATGTATACGAATGGTAAAATTACGAAAAGGGTAAAAACCCAGTTTCCTTAATAAAGGTATATATATTTTATACAATAAATCTATTATCAACATAACTCGATAATATATATTTTATTTATAGAAGTTATAACTTTTATTTATGTGAACATAGGGTGTGGTTCATTTCATAGTATTAAATTATTTACGTAAAAAGAAAACAGATCTAAATCATTAAATTTTTTATTAATGGTAAATATTCTATAATTTCTTTACCTTTTATATACGATTATGCATGAAAGTTATGTATATAAAGACGAGCAAGAGCTTTAGGTACATACCTTGAAACAAAACCTAACCGCTTTGCATGGTGAAACTCGTTGTTAGTCAACATGTTGATTTATTTGGAGAAACCAGTATGTGGTTTTGGTGTGGTTGTAAGATAACTACCCTTTATCTAAGAGACGACGGGTCCAAATCCTACAAGGTGCAGTTATACGAGTATTTTAATATTAGGTTAGTATGACGTTCAAAAAGAAGAAAGTTAAAAAAAATATAATGACTTCTTGGACCAAGTTGACTATTAGTCTCATAAATAGTCGAAGGTGATTCATAGGAAGAACCGAACTTTCTTGAGTTTCTCAACATGTTTTACCTGGGTTTTGGCTACGGGGCTTGGCCTTGTTCTCCTGTCTTGCAGTATTTGATTTGTTCTTTGAGATCGGAATTATAATCAAGATCATTGAGAACAAATGAAATAATGCAGAAAGACGAGAACAAGGTTTTCAACAAGATCTTCATGTCATCATATTTGAATGATGAGAAAGTAAAAAAAAAAAGAATCTTGTTAACCTAAATAATTTATCATTAAATTATGTATTTGGTAATAAATCGGATCAAACGGGTCAAAACAAATAATTATTAGGTGCGGAGTTGGCAAACACCGAAACACATTTTTATCCATTCATTTTATTTTTATAAATTAAATAATGTGATAAATATGTTTTAGAAAGGCTATATTATTATACAAAGGCAAATTGGAAAATAATGATCCCATCTTTCTGAAATTGGCCAATAATAATCCCAAGTCACGAATTAGCCACCAATAATCTGACCTCGTCCAATTTTTTTGTAAAATACTTCACAGTTAGTTTAGGCTAACGTCGTTAATAAATTGCTGACGTGGCTAATTAATTCCATCTAACTACCACATGTGTCTGCCACATGTCAAATGATTAATGACATGGATTATTTTAATCCAAAACTGAAATTGGCTAAATACAAAAGGGGCATTAACACTTGAACGATCAAAACATTACACAGTTGAACCAAAACACATCTCTTCAAAACCCTAAAATCCTTCTCAAGAAGAAAGATGCAAACGAACGATCAGGGTATGATAAAATTGTTGCTACATTCTTGTTGTTTATGCGATTGAATCTTGAGTTAATCCTTCTCTCACTCTTTAAACCAACAGGATGGATGACAAGGTTATTGTCAAAGCTTGGCACGGTGGTAAGCTGAAAAAAAAACCTAAATTGCACTATGAAGGTGGTGATACGCATATGTTTGAAGTAGAAGTAGACAAGATGTCTTATTTTGAGCCGATCGATTATGTGATTGAGGGTGGGTCTTACCAAGATAAGAATATTGAAATTTTCTACTTGATGCCTGGAAAGAATTTTGCAGATGGTCTTGTGTAGATTACTAATGAACAAGATGTCATTGATATGCTGAAAAATTTAGGGGAGAAAGATGCCAGGCACATCCTTCATTTGTATGCACAAGGTAAGAGATCTGTAGCCTTCAAAGCCCAAACTGTAGCCTTCAAAGGTTTTACCAAGAGAGCTGCAAACAAGAATTTAACACCTACAAAACAACTTCTTGAAACCATACCTGATGCCATACCTGAAGCCCAAACTGTAGCCCATATTGTAGCCCAAACTGAAGCCCAAACTGTAGCCCAAAGTGAAGCCCAAACTGAACCCCAAACTAAAACCCTAACAATCTTCAAAGGCTTTACAAGAAGTACTGCAAACAGGAACCTAACACCTACCAAACAATTTGTACAGTTGACTAATTCACCAGACAAAAACATAAGTCCTGTTGGTTTCACAAAGGTAATTCAGAATAGGCAGTCAACACCTACCAAACAACCTTCTGGATCTGATGAAGATAAGGAAGGATCTAAATCCGAAAGTGGAGAAGAAGATGCAGACTGGATGCCAGATCAGTTATATGCTAGTTCTGATGATGATGATGAGGAGGAGTGGAGGGCATCTGTGGCTGCATTAAAGCAAAACAATTTATCAAAGAAACAAATTGTTGAAAGGTTATTGAAAGACTTCAAATGTAACAAGGCTGTTGAAGAAACAAAATTTAGTGAAGCTAGCAGCTATGAGGACTTGGATGGGGATATTAATTCACCTGGAGAGAGTGAAGATGATGACATAAGGGGTAAGAAGTACAAGGAAGTTCTTCCAGTTGTAAGTGAAAATACTGACTGGACTAAGTGGGTTTGGGTAGTTGGTACTAGGTTCCCAAAAAGGGAAGCAGTGAAAGATGCTTTTTGAAATTATGCAATATTCAATGGTAGGAATCTTAAAGTATCTGTAAGTGACAAGAATAGGCTGGGAAGGGTTGGTGTTAGATGTGTTAAAACTTGTCCCTTTAAGGTGTATGTGTCTTACCATGTTAAAAAGGCATGCTTCCTTGTTAAAAGTGTAGTTAATGAACATAGTTGTCAAAGAAATATGGTGAAGAACAGACAGTTAATTGGATAATTCATAGCTAGTCAGTTCCTACATATTTTCAAGGGTAATCCTCATTGGAAGGCAAGGGAAATCCAGGATGTAGTCAAAGAAAAGTTCAAGGTCATTGTGAGTAAATGGTTGGCTTACAAGAGCATTATGGGAAGCTGGGTGCATACTTAGCAGCATTAAAAGAAGCCAATCCAACATCTACGTTCTAACTTGTGACTGTCCCATTAGAATATTATGGACAGGAACCTGGTAGAAAGGTTTTCTTTAGGCTGTTTATTTGCTTTGATCCAGTTAAGAAGGGGTTTTCAGTAGGATGTAGAAGGTTTCTTTGTCTAGATGGTTGTTTTATAAATACATTTCTTGGTGGTATGTTATTGGTGGCAATAGGTAGGGATGGGAATAATCAGATGTATCCAGTTACTTGGGCCATTTTGGAAGGTGAAAACAATGACAGTTGGTGGTGATTCATGAATGAACTGAAGAAGTGCTTAGAAGTTTCTAATGAAGGGAAGGGTTGGACACTAGTATCTGACCAGCAAAAGGTAAGTTTTTGTATAGTGTAAATACTATATAGTGTAAATACTTATTTAACAAATGTTTGATTTATAATATGCTGCTTTAATTGACTTATTTCAGGGATTATTGAATGATGTTGCCTCTGTATGGGGCAATTATGAGCATAGGAATTGTGCTAGGCATATATATGCTAATTGGCACAAAAAATACAAGGGTGATGATCTTAAGGAGTTGTTTTGGAGGGCTGACAAAGCATATAATATTGCTGACCACAAAAGTGCAATTGAAGAAATGAGGATTGTGGATGAAGAGGCAACTGATGCATCCAGTTACTTGGGCAATAGGTAGGGATGGGAATAATCAGATGTATCCAGTTACTTGGGCCATTTTGGAAGGTGAAAACAATGACAGTTGGTGGTGATTCATGAATGAACTGAAGAAGTGCTTAGAAGTTTCTAATGAAGGGAAGGGTTGGACACTAGTATCTGACCAGCAAAAGGTAAGTTTTTGTATAGTGTAAATACTATATAGTGTAAATACTTATTTAACAAATGTTTGATTTATAATATGCTGCTTTAATTGACTTATTTCAGGGATTATTGAATGATGTTGCCTCTGTATGGGGCAATTATGAGCATAGGAATTGTGCTAGGCATATATATGCTAATTGGCACAAAAAATACAAGGGTGATGATCTTAAGGAGTTGTTTTGGAGGGCTGACAAAGCATATAATATTGCTGACCACAAAAGTGCAATTGAAGAAATGAGGATTGTGGATGAAGAGGCAACTGATGCATTCATTAACCAGAATCCTAAGTGCTTCTGTAGGTGCTATCTTAATATTGAGAACAAGACTGATGTTATTGTCAACAATATGGCAGAAACATTCAATGGTTTCATCATACAGTCTAGATCAAAGCATTTAATTCAAATGTTGGAAGACATCAGGTTGGCTGTAATGACCAGGTTAGTTACCAAGTTTAATGAGATGTCTAGTAAAAATGTGGTTGTTTGCCCTAGAGTCCAAAGAAAAAAGCTTGATAAAGATAAGGATAAGGCTTATACTTGTAATGTGTATGCTTCAAGTAGAACTTTGTTCCAAGTGAAAAGCTTTGATGATGATTCTGTGGATATAAGGAACAAAACTTGCACATGCAGGAAATGGGACTTAACAGGCATCCCATGTCATCATATGTGTGCAGTTGCAGCCTTTATGCGTAGGGAATCTAAGGAGTTTGTTCATAGTTACTTGACCAAAGAGGTGTATATCAAGGCCTATGAGTACACTATCCCACCACCGCCTTCAGAAAAATATTGGCCAAAAGTTGAATTACCTTTGGACCCTCCACTAGTTAAGATTGGTCCAGGCAGACCAAAAAAGAACAGGAAGAAGGATCCACACGAAACCAAGAAAAAATCTGGGAAGTTGAGTAGGCACGGTATACTCATGTCTTGCAAGAATTGTCATGGAAGAGGTCATAAGAGATCAAAGTGTGACAAACCTACAGCTGAAGTTACTAGAGAGAAAAGAAAGAGGGGCAAGCCAAAAAAGCCAGCTGATAGACAAGCTTCACAGTCAACAGCAGCACCAAAACTCTCTCAGACCACTTCCACTCAACAGTCTCAGGGTTCCACTCAACAATCTCAGGGGCAGGCTAGGAGGGGAAGGCCAAAAAAGATTTCCAAAACCACCAACTAATGACTTTTTATCTATCTATGCTTTGGTTTTTGTTAAAACTTGTACTACCTTTGGTGTTTGTTAAACTTGTTATGGGATGAAGTGTTATGGGTTTCTTTTGGATTTTGTCAAAGTTGTAATCCCAGGAAGACTTGTTTATCTATCTATGGCTTTGTTTTGGTTTATGTCCAGTTTATGGCTTTCTTTTGGTTATGTCCAGTTGCAGCCTTTGTTTTGCAGCCTTGGTTATGTCTAGGTTATGTCCAGTTTATGCCTTTGTTTTGCAGCCTTGATTATGTCCGGTTTATGTCCTGCTTATGTCAAGTTTATGTCTAGTTTATGTCCAGATTATGGCTTATGTCCAGTTTGGTTTATGTAAGTATGGTTTATGTCCAGTACACCAAACACATGCAACCATGTAACCATTGCAATAAAGGGGGTCAATATAACCAAAATCACAGTTGAAACATGATATATTGAAAAACAACCTATTACATAGTCGATACATGACTAAAGGGGGTCATTATAACCAAAACAACCTATTACATAGCCGATACATGACTAAAGCGTCAATATGACCAAAACACCCTATTACTGTGACAACTGTCAAATTTGCATGCATCCGTACAATTAATTAACTATGATTAGTGCCTAATGACTGTGCTGATTTACAATTTATGACTTGAATTGCGTTCTGATTTCTGCATCATATTTACATGTGCATCACATTTCATGCTGTCACATCATTTTTACATACAAACTTTAGTGACATAAACGATGCACAAAGCACAGCTAGCACAGTTAGCGGATAACTCAGGAATATGCTGACGGGGTTCAGTACATAGACAGACAGTGTTTTGAGACCCAATATGGGCCAGGGACAAGGTACTACACTAGTATGGTGTGTAGGGAAGTAAGGACCATAAAACTGCGTCACTAGGTGATAGATAAAGTGCCGGGAAGTGCCTAAAATCCACTTAAAGTGCAGAATTCTGCATTTTTCAGCAAAATTCAGCTTTTTAACAAGCTAGTTACATGCAAAAATTTGACTAAATGGTCCTGAATGCTTTCCTAGGTGGCGGGAATTAAAAGTGTCACAAAAAGTAACATAAAGATCATTAAACGGAATAGCTTGACACTTTAACGAACCGGTATCTAACCGAATAACCGGACATTACCCGGGACACCAAAATATTGCCAGAAACATTGTTTAATTATTTCTTGGCTAGTTATGATCCCCGAACACCATAACACCCACTAGAATATCTAGTAACTAACACTAGCAACCACATACTTGGATTTGAATTATTAACTAACTAGTTACCATCCAAACTTACACTTACCCCCCTGGATTTACGGTTATGGTGGTGGCCCACCATCAAGATCTTTACTTGATCTTGCAAGATATTATGGGATATTATTTGATTTTATTAGATATTGCTTGGATCTTCCTAGATTTGTTTAGATTTTCCTTGGATATTATAAGTAACCCTTCATCCTCATTCATCATCTTCAACTCACTTCTTCTCCTCTCTCTCTCCCTCCATGCTCACGGCCCAAACACCCTCATTCTACCTCCACCATTTTCATTCCACTAACAAGCATTCCAAGGTCATTCCAAGGTGTTAGAAGGTGATTCAGGAAGCTTGGTGCTTGTAGAACTTGAAGAACCTCCATAAATTGCTTCTATCCACTCCATTTCATCTTGTGTTCTTCCCTAGCTTAGAGCTAGTAGTAAGATCCTTGTAACCCTTGTTTACTTCTATTTTAGTTGGTTAAAAGATGTAACATGTTGTAAATCACAAGAACACTAAAAGATATAAACATGGATCTTGAACATAAAGCTTAACATATGATGATTTAGTGGTGAAATAATGTTATTTAGTGTATGTATATTACTTGCTTGTTGATTTCTTGAAATGATGATGTAAATCATCACATGGAACTTGCTAGATTGTGATTAAACACATGATCTAGCAAGTGAGAGGATGATTATGTGACAACATAAGATAATCATCTTCTTGTGTAAACATGAACTTGATGAATAAAATGATTTCTTGACAAATAATAAACAAGGTGAGTTGGCAGTCTTATGGATCCAAGATTTACAAATGATTTTCCAAGAAGAACCAAGTTCAAAATATGATTTTTTTTTGTAGAACTAGATTATTACTTAAACCTACACTATTTTAGTGGAAAAACAAGTGTATAAACACTTATGAAACAAGAAGGTCTAATAAATAAATATTTTTGTAAAATATGATTACAAGTTGTAAACACCTAGTTTCTTTAAGAATGAGATTTTTAAAGGAATAAACACACTTTAAACGGGTAACTAGACCTACTAAAAACATTACCAAGTTTTTGTGAAGGATCAAGTTCATGTTGTAGTGTAAATAACATTATTCTTGCACTTGGTAAGAATAAGATTGTTTAGGGTGGATTGTTGATTAGTGTGTATTGATTTTTTTTTAAAAGAAAATGATATGCTTATATAGCATGGACACCTCCATTTTCAAAGGAAACTATGGCGAAATTTTCTAAAAATATACACACTTAAAGAAATATTTTCTAACAAATATTTACAAGTGTGTTTTAACTTTGGTTTCCAATATAAACTTTGCCATAGATTTTGTTACAAAAATACAAAGTATCGGAGGTTGGTTTTTATAAATAAAAATGGGTAAATATATATTTGGAATATATATTAAAGCCACTTGTGTGAATATTTGTGTACTTGGTTAAATAGTTATATTATTTTAGGGTAAAATAATATAACTTAACAAAATACCATGAAACTTACAATCCAAAATAATACCAAAAATCACAAGGAATAAATATATAAGTTACACACTTGATATTGTGAAACCGAACGATAAAACGTAACTTACAAAATATTCCGGAAAGTACTCTTATGAATATATGTTTGGTAAATATTATTTTGGAAACGAAAGAAATGAGAATGTGATTTTGTTACTATTACAAAGTGTATCATATTTTCGACAAGGAGAAAATATATTGTTTTTGAGAAGTAAAAATATATTTTCCTAGAGTTTCAGAAGATGTATGATTTTTGGGAAAAATATACGTTTTCTTGGATAAACTTGAAATACATTTGGGATGAAATAAGTTTATATATATTTTAAGTGAGACTTGAAAATATATTGTTTTGGAAATATATATAGGATATTGTTTAAGAAAATACGTACACACCGGAATACGACGCCAATACATGGCAAGATATACAAATACAAAAATACGGATATACATGTATGAGATACCCCCATCCTTGGGAAGGAAATACGAGTATAAGTACTTGAGAAGTATTATTACGAAATATTGTTTAACAATTATTCTGAAACTAAATAAATATAATTTAAGTTAAAATAATTATTATTTTAACAAATAATTATATGCTTGGAATAATAACGAAGACACTTTAAAAAGTAACTCAAAGGCACTAATTAATACTAAGTCAAGGCACGACCGCTCGTCTAATAAGACCATAGTACATTGTAGGTAGTCGTGTACACCTGAGGACACTTTGAGTTACAGGCGGATTCAAGGAACGCAAAACTGTGAGTTCATGACCCTCTTTTCTCTTAACTGTTTTTCAGTTTTATAACTTCGGGGGTGAAATACATGTTACATATTGCTTACAAACAACTACCATCATATGATTAGGTAAGGAACGTACTGCTAGATCACGTGAATGGGTAGACCATTAATCCTTGTATAAGGACCGAGGGGCATGAGTGATAGATCTATTGGGTGTTGCGAGCCCCGCCCATGGGCCTGCGAGTTGGCCGCATGTGGTGACTATGTTGTTCCGCCGGAGGGGCCGGTACGAAATACGCATACAGGTTTGAGTGCTTCCTATGCCATGTCACTTATATTAATGTATTAGCTACACATTAATTGATCTGTTTTTCCTTATTGCTTCATACCAATTTACAAGTACATACATAATATACAAAGGTTTTCAAGGATGATTCGTGCACACATACTAAACACATGAACTCGCTCAACTTTTGTTGATGTTTTCAAACTACATGTATTTCAGGGAACTAGTAAATGGATCTGGCGGGCGTTGGAAGTTTTTATGCTGCGTTAGAAATAAAGATGTCATCCATGGTCTTTGGGTTTGGTCAGTGTGTCTTATTCCTGGACGAGACACGTCTTTCAAACCTTGGTGTTATTCAATGTCTTTGACGAGTCCTTAATGAACTCAGGCACAATTTGTACAATTTGTAAAACTTGAATTTGAAGTCTACGTTTTAAAACAATGTTATTATGTTTTGAACTTATTTAATGGATGACAAACCTATGGTTTTATCATATAGTTGATGTTATGATTGAATGCAATGATATTAAGAAAGTCACACCATAATCACGCTTCCGCAAAAGGTCAGGGTGTGACAATTACATAGTCGATACATGACTAAAACAGGTCCATATAACCAAAACAACACTACTGCAATGCAAACAACAACAACAACAAAACATGCTTTCTTTGATTGTTTTTTCAAACTCTTATTCTCTTCTTCTATCAATGTCTTCTCAAATACCAGTCTTTCATTGTCCATCTCAACGAAACGACAGTTGCATTCACTTGATAACACAACATCGACTTATTGTTTCCACATAAAGAATTTGCAACCAGATCCCTACAGACATGCATTACAAACAATTGGTTAAGATTTGAAATTCAATATCATTTTTTTTGTAAATTAACTTACAGGCCATAGAGGGCATCCATAAAACTCTTCTCCTTGCCTTGAACTTCGATTTCCAGCCAGCCACCCTACGGATTGCAACTAATTCATGGTTACAATAAACTCTTCCATCCGTGCCAAGTCTGAAAATTTTGGGGTTTTTTGAACGAATTGAAGAAGACGATGATGATGAACTCATATTTTCGTGACTGGGATCAATTGAAAAAGCTTAATTTTGTAGATTGAGGGTTGGCTTATGAATTAGGGTTCATGTTGGTGAACTCTGATCGTTCATGTTGGTCAATTCCCCTTTTGATAATCAGTCAACAAAACAATTAAAAGATTTAATATAATCCAAGTCATTTAAAAAAAATCCATGTGGCAGACACATGTGGTAGTTAGATGGAATTAATTAGCCACATCAGCATTTTTATTAACGACGTTAGCCTAAACTAACTGTGGAGTATTTTACAAAAAAATTGGACGAGGTCGGATTATTGGTGGCTCATTCGTGACTTGGGATTATTATTGGTCAATTTCGGAAAGATGTGATTATTATTTTCCAATTTGCCTTATACAAATAATCCAATCATTTTATAGTAAAGTGAGAATGTTTTTATGCATGTGTATATGATGTTAAGCCCATTTGACACATTTTTATTTTATAGTACTTTTAGCTTAACTCATTTGAACCATTTAAAATTAAAAGCCACAAACCAATTGCCCAAATCGACTCATTCATAATAAATCGATCGGGGATGAGTCATTGACAACTTAGCCGTTGTACGCGTGAGCAACACATATCAGCTACAACTTCAAGCACTTCTTCCATAAGCAACACATATGCCTCACCTGTATTAATTAAGCTGCGTTTTTAGTTTAAAAAGACGCAAAAATGCGTACAGGTAATTTTATAGAGCACCAGAATTAGATGGTAATCAAAATTTAATAGATGTATCTAATATGGTATAAAAATAGTATTATTTTAGTAATAATCTATAATTTTGGAATAATGATGTATGAGGGTTTATGCATCATTGGGAAAACTTTCAACCTGTTTAAGTGTTTCACTTATTTCCTTAAGCTAACTTTTGATGTATCAAAACCTAAATCCAACAATTTATATGAAAACAAATCAAAATTGCCTTCTCTAAAGCTATATATAGTAGAGCTATAATATACTCACCAAACTTGATGGGATAATGGATACTCCAAATGAATCAAGCGCTAAAGATTCTAGTACATTCAAGTTTAGATTAAATATATACCCTCGTATCTAAAAACACGAGAATTTAAGGATTAGTGTTCTACATAATGATTTATCTTTTAAAACGTATAAGGGTGTACGGGGTAGGTGCGCAGAGTGGGCCATTGAGTGGGTTCCCCTCGCGGGCACACCACCGCCAACCCTTGTTTAAGTGGGGTGATTGAATTGAAGCGTGGAGTAGTCACCGTGCAAGGGAAGAGGAGAGAGAGTGTGTTAACGGTGGGCCCCACTCTCTTCTAACCAATCGCACATTTATCCTTTAAAAAAAAATGTTTGGGTGAGCACCCTTTATGTTTAAGTGCAAGAAAAGAGTTGACATAACACCGAGGTGATTGGTTGGGTGAAGAATTAACCACTCCCCACCAGTGAACCACCCCTTACACCCTAAACTGAATGAGACAACTAACCATGATTTTTGTAAGGGAAAATGGCCAAAATGTCCAAGTTCTGGTCAAACCTTCCAAAATAGCCTAGTCAACCGTCTCGTGGAGACGTCTGAACTTAGGTGAGACGTCTTGACGGCTGTCCAACCACATCGTGCCACGTGTCCGACAAACATATCAGGTTACCTGGACGGCTGAGACGTCTTGGCTAAGACGTTTGAGACGGCTTAAGACGTTTCATAGTGGCTAGCCGTTAAGCTTCTATTTTGCATGGCTTGAGACGTTTGAGAGTGGCTTCGAGACGTTTTGAATGGCTTGAGACGTTTGAGACGTTTGAGACGTTTGAGACGTTTGAGACGTTTGAGACGTTTCCCGATTTTCGAAGAAATTTTCAGGACGTTTTGAACCTGTTTTTAAGTCACAATTTTCCACCCTGTTATACACAATGTTTTCTTATTAACCATATTTTCTACAACATTGGTGTTTACAGCTTAAAAAAATGGGCAGACCCCCGGATTCAACAAATGGTTCTATGAAGTTATCTACAACTGTTCTAAGAAGTCATCTACAACGGACATAGATCTTCCCAGTTTTGGTGGGATCAGGTCTAATATCCCCTTCTACGTGCTCTGCGGGGTTGATCGGGTTCAAGAACTCATCTACAACGGACACGTGAAGGGTTAAACGGGTTGTTCAGGTAATGACGATTCTACCCGTTTTGGATGGTTAATAAGACTTTGGCTAACACAATGGGCTCTCACCAATGTGTTCGCCAAGTCTTGTAACATCACCCAGCGGGGGAACCGCTGAACCAAATTTGGAACAACCCGTTACATATCACCTAGGCCAAAAAAAATATGGGTTGATGGAACTTACCAGTTCACAACCCATAGTATTTTTTCCTAGGTGTTTTGATGCGAATTTCCGGAATCAACTTTCGGATGGGAAACCCCATTTTAAATTTATGGAAGTTGCGGTTTAGTGTATTGTAGTTCAAATGAAGTAGCGGTTTAGTGTATTATAGTTCAAAGAGATTATATTTGTATCAGTGTTATGTTATTCGGATTATGTACTTTGTATTAAATAATAATAAAGTTAAAAATTTTAGTATGTTACGTTTTAATTCTTAGTCAATCAGTATTATCAATGTGTTTAAAGATGTTATAAATTCAAGGCGTTTAAGACGTTTCAACATGTTAAAAATTCAAGACGTTTCAACCTTTCAACAGCCACTTCACCACCTATATATACCCCTAAATCTAAACATTCACACGGCGTTCTTGTTCTTCCACATCTTTGTTCATCTTTCTACACACAACCAGACATGGCTGCTCACGGGTGGACGGAAGTTGAGGACATAGCTTTGGTGGAGGCTTGGGAAGAGGTGTATGTCAATCCTCCTCGTCGAGGGCAGGGGGTCTATGGGTCCGGGTGCAACAATATTTTGCACAACTCCGTGGTCCGAACCACGGTCGTACCGTTGATGCATTATCTTCATGGTTTCGGGTTATACGGTTGGAATGTAAGAAGTTCGAGAATTACTACAAGTCTGTGGAAAACTCATCCGAGGGCCTTAGCGAGGACGACATCAAGGCGGTTGCCCTTATCAACTTCCGCCACGATGAAGGACATGATTTCGAACATGTCTCGCAGTGGGAAACGATTAGGGTTTGGATTTAGATGTTTGTTTGTTTTTTTTATCTTATTTGGTAATGTAATGTTTTTTTTTCTTTAAGGAATGTAATGTTTTTTTTGTTTTGTAAAAATTTGTCTTTTAAATTTAACGTTTAGTATGTTTTAAAAGTTAAACGTTAACATAATACAACTTGTGTATATATATAATATATGTGCAGAATATTAACGGATGAGGGCTTAGCCCGACCGGTCACCACGTCGTTTGTTGAATTACACGTCCCGAGTTCGAATCCCCTATGTGACCGGTTTTTAGGTATTTTTTTGTTTTAATGTTTTTGAGTTACACTTAAGTCCCTGTGTTTGTAAAACTGACGCAAACCGTCCCTGAATTAGTTAGTTAACCCAAAGTTAAAGAAATAAATGGATGGAGTTAAGCTAGTGTACTGAAATGGTTACGGAAATGAACCTAACGGGCTGAAAACGTTATGTTTGACAAACTTCAGGGATGAAAACATGAATATAACTCTTATAAAAGAAAAGAAATATCAACTTGGAACATTTGATTCAACATGTCCTCGTCTTCTACCTCTGGTCTAATTCGAAGACCACGACTTTTCAAGGTCGATTTGGATGGAAATGTGTACTGTCATCACGACATTCTTGCTGTTGTTCGGGTTGCTGGACTTAAAAGTCAAAGACATGGTGAAGAATTTTACGGGTGTTCTCACTGGCCTGTAAGTTGGATTTGTTTTTTTTAGATAGTCAATTGCAATTACTTTATAGTTGCTGTGTTTTTGTAGAGAGGTGATTGCAAATTCTTCTTGTGGAAACAAGATGTTGATAATATGTTCCTTGAACGTTCATACGGCACCTCAACTACAGTGACGTTTAAAGATATGAAGATAAAGAACCTAGAATTACAAAACCAGTTATTAATAGAGGAGAACAATAACTTGAAAGCAATGAGATGTGACCCAAAGATGAAGTCGAAGAAACTATATGTGCTAAGCTTTTTAATTGCAAGTGCAATATTGTTGTATTTGTGGAATTAGTATGTATTGCATCGCTATCCTATTTAGTGTTTGTAATTGAGACGGCAATAGCAATGTCTTCTTCGTCAGTCCATGAAGAATCCATGATGTGGTTAAATGGCAAGAATGTCTATGCCATTTTATAGTGGGTTCATTGATTACTGTTAACATTTAATGTTAAAGTCTTTATATTTAATATCAAATGAATAAATTAAAGACAAAATAAATTGAAAACAAGTATTTTATTGCATAAACTATCCAACGTTTGGACGGGGTAAACACCGCCAAAAATACAGTTTTTCTGCAATGAATTGTCTGTACGACAAAAAACTTTTACAAATGTCTCCAGTTATATTTATTGGTTTATCCGTAACCAGATGCTCCATAAGCATACACAGGTAGACTGCTTCATTCCCTGCGATTGTTGGGTTAGATAACACGTAGTTGTCATTGAGTTCGGCACAGATACATTTTTCTGGTTTTCCCGTTTTTTTCCAATATTGCAGATACACTAGTAATGCTCCTAAGTAAACTTTAACCTTCGTCAAACGGGGTAGAATAACGTTTCTGTATTTATTGCCCACACAAACATCTTCGCACGGGTAGTACACCAAGTCCTGTGACGATAACTCTAGTCTAGCTAGGAGCCATTCGTTATTTTCTAACGGTAACGGAAATAAGACGTAATCCACCTCGAAGAAAGATGGAAATGGGTGTAATTTGCCATTGGCATACTTAACAACGGTTTTTGGAGTAGAATCTAACAACATTTCATAAAATTGTGGTGGAAGAATTGTCCACCGCAAGTTTAACAACGGTTTTTGGAGTAGAATCATTCTATTTCTCCAAGCCATTAGCCTTCCCACCCATCCTTCAATATGCTGTATAAGTTTTAATTTAAAATTAATTAAAAACGCCAAAAAAATTAGTAAAATTAATAAAAAAAAATTAAGAAGAATAATTAACTGTTGAGGTTAGGTAGCCGCCACAGCGAAAACCTAATAGAGTCCCCCAAAAATTTTTGTCCAACTCTATTGATCTTGTGAAAACTGCTGAATAACAGAACGGCGCATCCCCATTTCTGTAGAATGTTTCCACATCTTTTGACCAGTTCTCACTTTCGTCGTCTGGAATTGCCCATGTACCAGCCCTGTGGAGGTGAAAACTTTCTCTATTGTGTACAAAGTGCATTTGGTTTGAATCATTTCGTTGTGGATCTGCAGAAGAACTTTCACCCTTGTTAGTTCTCCATCTTTTGAGAATCCAAGATGATGTTTTCTTTGCTGGTTGAGAGCAGTATACATCGTTTTTATTGTTTTCAGACATTTTTCGCGTGCTACAGAAATATACTGAAATAGGGAAGAATTGTTATTGAGATCACGTTCCTATTTATTAAAAAAATTTAAAAATATTTAATAAAAAATCATTTTTGCACGTCCCGAGGTATGCAAGACGTTTCAGCAGTTTTCAAGACGTTTCAGACGTTTTCAAGACGTCTCAGCAGTTTGCAAGACGTTTCAGCAATTTTCAAGACGTTTCAGACGTCTCACCCTAATCAAGACGGGTAAGCGTTTGCCACGTTGCATTTAAGACGTTTCAAAATTTTGAAGACGTTAAAGACGTTTGACTGTAATTTGAAACGTTTGACTTCCATTTTCAGACGTTTGGGACGTTTCACGAGACCCTTTGACGTATCAGCTTTGAACACGTGTTATTTTTAAGATGTTTAAGACGTTTCAGGAGGTCCTGAGACGTTTCCCGTGAACACGTCAGAGGTTTCATTTCGATATGCCCTTAGATGAACGACACGTGTGTCCCCGTTACCCATCGCTTGACACGTGTCCGGGAACACGTTTTGAGTAGGAGAGTGTGGGTTCATGTGTTTCATTTAACACGGGCAAACGACATTGGGACCACGTTCTTTCCTTTGGGGCCATCTTGAACAAAGATCCGAAGACCGTTGAAGATCCGAAGAAAAACCCGACCCGCGTTGAAACCTGCGTTGAAACCACACGACATTCACGTTCCGAAGCATCACGTTTCTCGTTGACTCAAAATGGATCCAAATTACTACGGTTTCCCACGTCAAGAGCACATGCAACCACCTGAACATGACATGCAAGACGTTGGACGAAACGTTATCCCATCTGTAGCGGTGATATCTTATGTCTTTTCTTTCATTATTCTTAGTGTTTTAGTATTTTAGTATACTTACTATTCTTTTTTTTTTTCTGTTTTTTTTTTACTTTACAAGGTCCAAAAGATCAAAGTTCGTCAATCATGGAATATAGTGAAGTATATAAACAATAGAATGACGGAGCCTATTATATCAAAGATTAGGCAGACATGTTTTGGTCCGTATTTGGATATTAGGTGTGTCATGTGTAACAGTCTACTCTTACTAGGTGTTGCACAACTACAAGTGCATACACCTACACCCAGATTGGGGATTACATATCGCCTAGGCCAACAAACGCTAATGTTTAGCCCCAAACAATTTTGTCTAATAACGGGATTAAGGTTTGGGTCCAATAATTGGACGCCGATTGACCACCCTGAGTCATTTAAAAACCGTCATTTCTCGGGCCGAGAACGTATTAATTTCAAACGAATTAGAGATATGTTTGAAGGTCCCATGCAATATAGCGAGGAAGATTGCGCAAGAATATGTTTACTGATGCTCTTGGGTCAAGGGTTTTTAGGGTTGCAGGATTCAAATGCAGTCGATATTAAATTGTTACACCTGGTGGATAATCTGAATGAGTTTAACCAATATCCATGGGGTAATTATTTTTGGGAGAGCACGTATACGAACGTGTATGATATGCACGTTCGTCAAAAGGAAGACACGAGGGGTTTTTCGTTAGATGGATTTGTTTGGCCGTTTAAGGTACCTGAAAAAACGTATATTATATTTTATATTTTAAGTGTAATGTTTGTCTTAACTTAATTTGTATACTAATAGTTGATAAATAATGCATTTACAGATGTGGATTCTGGAGGTATTTCCGGAATTTAAACAAAAGAGGGGGTATTTCGAATGTCAGACCATCCCGAGATTTTTAGGATGGAAAGAAGGACATAGGCTATTGAAGGTGAATGTTGATGGCATCTTAGCCAATGCGGTAAAGGTGAGTTTTTTATACTTTAAACTAACTATATTTTCATTCCGTTAACCGTATTAAACTAACTATAAAGGTGAGTTTGAACCTATTATAAAAATTTTTGAAAAACGATAAATTATAAAATTTTAGAAACTGTTTTCATTCCGTTAACCGTATTAAATTATAAAATAAAAAGGTAAAAATGTTAACAGTTACAAACGGAATTAATTTATAAAAAATATAATTATATAAAATATTGAAAAACTGTTTAAATTATAAATTTAAAAAATTACAAAATTTAATTCATTCCGTTAACCGTATTAAATTATAAAATAAAAAGGTAAAAATGTTAACAGTTACAAACGGAATTAATTTATAAAAAATATAATTATATAAAATTTTGAAAAACTGTTTAAATTATAAATTTAAAAAATTACAAAATTTAATTTCCAACATTTAACAGATTGAACCTATTATAAAAAATTTTGAAAAACGATAAATTTTAGAAACTGTTTAAAATTTTCAACTTATATATTTAAAAAAACTGTTTAAATTATATATTTAAAAACTAAAAAAAATCAACTTATAAAATAAATTAGAAACTGTTTAAATTATATTATAACATTTTTTGTATAATATTTCGTTTTCAACATGTTAGATATCTGAATATAAACCCCTAATGGCTATACTACCAACTATGTTCGAGGCCGAGACTGAGTGGTATAGTTCAAGCTCGGATTATTTGGACCTTGAACGTCAAGTTTTTAATCCTGCTATGGCGACTGAATTACCCCCTCAAATTCATAATCCAATCGGCCTGAGTCAAAACTACGGCCAACCACAGAAGGACTTCATTGCCAGCTTGTTCGGCGATGATGAAGTTCAGGTGCCTCTAACGCACGGATTTTCACCGGAAATCCCGGTTCATACAAACCATGTTCCGTTAAAGACGGCTGAGTTTGAACGTGATGCTGGTCCCGGTCAGTTTTCATCGGGATTTTATTCTGAAGAGCAGCTTGTCTCTAAATTTCAGTCAATGATGTTATCAAACAACCGGGCATTGACTGACATGATCAACTCGGAGTGGTCGCAGAAGATGTACTCAAACAACCGCGCCTTAACTGACATGTTGAAGTCGGAGTTGTTGCAAAGTTTTCGTATGGCTCCGGTATCAACTCCAAGCCACATACGAACACCGATGGACCAATCGCCAAAAGTATATTATAATGTAACCCATTTATTTTTTTATTTGCTTAAAAAAGTCTAAAAAATTAAATTTAGTTTAAAAATTTTTCTAACTATTTTTAATAATTTTTAGGCGGCAGCTGATTCCTTTTTGAATTTCAATAATCAAGATAATGAAGTGTATCATGTGTCTGCAATTCCAGAAAATGTTACCGAAGAAGCCGTAAGTTTGGCAAGCGTATATAATTTTTATAATCCATCTATGTTTTGTTAATTTAGTTCTTAAATAATGTAATTGTAGGATGAGGATGTGGAGATGATTAAAGTGAGGCGGTCCGAAAGGCTTGTGAAGCCCGCCAAGGCTACGCTTTCACCATTTGTAGTTTACAAAAATCTCCGGCGGAAGCAAAAAAATATTTCAAATAATGAAGATCAATTAATTGAAAAGATAAAAAATTGGGCACCAAGTAGCGGAGTTAGACAACTAACACTCACAGCAGGCGGCTATGTTGGTCCTGATTTCTGGGGGTCTTTGCTAGGCACTGAGGTGAATGGCTGGTTAAGCGATGAGGTACACATGTTAATACTAAATATACTATAGTTTGGTATAAACTTTCGCTAAAATTGTCCAAACTTGTAACAACATATTTTTGCATGGATGCTACACATGTATAATTCAAGAGATCCATCCGCTCGTTGGTCCATTTTACCCCCATATTTTCAGATGCATTTGCAAACTCTGGATCAGAAATTCGCTTGTTATTTCAACGGGAAAGTAGAGCCTTTTCCTCGGATAACTAGCGTTGACGAGGTGTATGTACCGTTATTTATACCATCAATTCACTGGTTTTTAGGAGTTTTCAACCTCGTTAACGGGACCCTCACTATTTATGACAGGTAAAAATTTAATTTTAAACAGTGTTTATTTTATACTTTTAATCTCAAAAGTTATGACTTTTAAAATTAAAGTTTGTTTTTTTTTTTTTTTAGCTTGATGGGTATGCGAGATTTGGATAAAGGAAGAACGGAAGTGGTTTGCCACATCAATTTTGTTTTTGACCATTGGCTTCGTGTGCATGGTTACTATGACAACAAACCTTTACCGTTCAAATTTCCGTTTCAAACAGAATATGCAAATGATGTGCCACAACAGTCAGGACCATTAGGGGACTGTGGGGTTTGGGTTTGTATATTTCTAGACCGGTTGATTAACAAAAAACCCCTAAATGATGGTGAAAAAACAAGCATAACGGCTTCAAGGATGAGGCGCCATATGTTGACACTTTTCTACGACTCGCTTATTCCTAAAGAATTAGTCAACGAGCTAGAAGAGGACGACCTCGAATTTATTCAATGATTTATATTAATTTAAATTATAAACATAACTATTTGTATTAAACTTATATTTTATATTATTTAATTTTTTTTACTGTGAAAATGTGTGTATATATATGTGTGCCCTCACTATCTCAATAATGCCACACCGAATGTCTTACTCAAACATTCCACATTCTGTGCAACGCACCATTTGGATAAACAAAAAGGATGGGTTTGAACATTGGTCGCCAAATATTCTAGAGTTTTATTATGACGGCGATAATCCAACTTGCTACTCAACCTACATGGGTAAAACACCTCTCGGAAAAGAATGGTGGGGCGGATTACTTGGATTTTGTGGAAACGGATTTATTCAGGAAACGGTAACTTCGAAATACCTATTATGTTAATGATACGTTTATTAAACTTTTTTTTTTTTGTCAAACATTTACCATATTTTTCTTAGCATATCAATGCCTGGTGCAACAAGCTTATGTATCAACGGGCGATGTCGTCAAATGATGATCGGTGGACAGTTCTCCCGCCTACTTTTTTTAACATGATAGTAGAACAAAATAGAGAGGCCTACGGATATGGAGACGGTACAAAAGAATTTTTTCCTCCCATTTGGGAGGTTGATACGGTACATTGTCAAATATGATTATTCGGAATGTACACTTTTTTAAACAAATATTCCATTAAAATAATACCTTTTCCAATACTTATTTTCGTTTTAAATTTTTCCAGATTTACATGCCCGTAGCGCACAACGAAAACCACTGGTTACTTCTAAAAATAAATATGCGTTCGTTTAAAATATATGCTTATTTTCCCGTTAACTGTAACGTAAGTAACTGCGGAGAAGGATTTTGCATACACAGGAAAATACATCAAATTCTTTTAGAATTTGAATCTCCATTTGTATGGTTTCTGGGACGTATATCATACTGGCAACAATCAAGGAAAGATAGTGTACAAGCCTTAGAGTATTGGGGGGATGTTGTGTGGCCTGACCACGAAGCTCATATTGGTCGAAACTCAGGGGTTATCATATGTATGCTATTGGAAAATCTAGTTAACAACCGTTCATTAACATGGAACGAAGTAAACATGCAGGATGCTTGTGTCAGATATAGACGCTACATGGCTGATGAACTATACGCCGGGCGCTACACACCAAGTAATTTTTGATGGCTTGACGTACGGATTGTAAAATTTAATTCTTATATTAATTAAAAGTAGAATTTGTTACATGATTTTCATAAAATAAAACATAAAAAAAAATATATTATTAAAATTCTGCTAAATTATAAGATGGAAAAATGTCATCCGTTGAACTCTGGGTTTCTGTCTCTTTCTCTTTTCCTTTGCCTGATGATTTTCGTGAACGAATCTGTGATTTCATTGGATCTAAACAAACGTCACGAACATGTCCGTATGTTCGGCAACGCGAACAATATACCAGAACAGGTTCTTCCCCACGAGACAAGATTCGGTTGTTTTCTTTTGGACGACCTGATTGACGTTTTGTAATATTCGGCGGTAATACACTGCCAAGGCCTTCTGGTATTACCCATTCAGACCTATGAGGCAGAGGATTAATCGATTCTTCATACGTTTTTTTGTATACTTCGTTTGAGTAACACGAGAAAGCATACTGACTACAGTCAGGTTCACCCAAAAATCTTGAAACAACAATCACATGCCCACAAGGTAAACCCGAAACTTGCCAGACACGACAGCTGCACGAACGATTCGAAAGATCAACTACACCCCTTTTCCCACCGTCATCAACAACAAAGCTGTTTACCCGGATGCCTGCAACAGTCCAGGTTCTAGACCCTTCGATTTTCTTTAAAATTTTCTTTTGTGCCCACTGAGTAAGTGAATGGCTCTCCTGCATGCCCTGCAATCGACGGTCATAAAACCATTTTTGTACAGACTCGCGGAAAAATTCGATAAGTTGCGTTATCGGCATCTTACGCGAGAATCTAGACAAAGAGTTAATAGACTCCGCACTATTAGATGTCATATAGTGGTATCGATTGCCGGGACAATGAGCTCTTGCCCATCTACCAAACCCAATATTTGTTAAAACCTGGCGTATTCGAGGAACAGCAAGACATAAAGCATTAAATGACTCGTTAAAGTCAGACATCCGATAAGATTTACACGTCTTCCACCATAGTGCCTCGTACTCTTTTTTTTTAGACGACGACAAACGTAAATTCATCATTAAATGACGACAACACAGGCCGTGGTACACACGTGGAAACACATTCCTAACACCCACATGTATCGAATTCGCCCTATCCGAAATGATCGCCATATCTGCTATTTCACCAACACAATCTCTAAGCTTTGAGAGAAACCATGTCCAAGATTCACCATCCTCTGATTTTCCAATGCCATAAGCAAGCGGTAAAATCTGATTATTTCCATCCATGCCCACTGCTAAAAACAACGTCCCTTTAAATTCACCCTTTAGGTGTGCCGCGTCAATGATAACAACAGGTCTTAGATTAAACATAAAGCTACGAATCTGAAAATTAATGAAAATGAAATGAGACAAAAACCCATGTTACTTTAAAAAAAAATAAGAGAAAGTAGAAAATATAACGTATAATTTACCGCCGCCCCTAAAGCAACAAAAACCATTTCAAAACGACTCTGCTCATCAACCAAGATGTGGGTAACGCTTCCAGGATTTGAAAGTTTCAAATTGTAACAATATATTGGTAGTTCCGCAAAAGAGTCTCGTGTAGTTCCTTGTAGTAGTTCAAGTGCATAGCTTTTACCACGCCAAGCTTGAAGGTTTGTTATCTCAACCTCGAACCTTTGTCTAAAATCTTTGACAATCTCTTTCGCTCGATATATCCTACCACTGTCTTTTAGTTGTTCCTTCAAAAAGTGACCCAAAACCTTTGGGTTAGCCTGACGAAAATGTGGGTGTGTTTGCGTCTTCGAACAGGTGTGACTATCGTTCATATGTTTAACAAACCATAAATTGCCACAAGGAATAGCATGAGCCTTAAATCGCCATTCACAACCATCACCCCTGCATGAAACTTCATACCGCGTCTTAGATGATCTATCAACTTTAAACTCGAAATGCTCTAACAAACATTTCTTTCCCAACTCGAGCTTCATCTCTTCTTTGTTATTGAATATATGACCGGCCTCGAACACTATAGATGAAGAACCTGATTGGTTGTGAGACGTTAAAGATTTTTCAGAATATTTTTCTAAATTTGGACACTCATCGTTTAAAACATCAAAACTTTCTTTTACTGGAATATTTAGATCTGGAGCTTTTAAATTGTTTAAACAAGACAAACCAGATGAACCAACATCAGACTCTTGAATAACATATAATTTATATAATTCAAAAGGATTCTGCATCGCCAGATCAAAAAAAAATCTAACATCTCGATCATTAATAATATCGATCGGATCAGTAAACGTAGACATCCGGTATGACAACCGTGTAATGTTTGGAGTATCACACATCTTAGAAACATAGTTTAAAAAACTATTATATGAATGATCTGTTTCAATTTCTAAACCACGTCTCCTTGAATCGACACCAGTAACATACTCAATGTTTCCGTTAATCAAATCCCACTTCCCCCCAGTATAAACAACAAACTTGACCCTCATGTTGTGAGATAATCACCAAAAAACAATTTTTCTCTTAAAGTTCGTGTTTAAAATTAAGTGATCTATATAAATTCAAAAACAAACGTCTTGAAATTCATATAAAACGTCTTAAATTAATATTAAACGTCTTGAAATTCATATAAAACGTCTTAAATTAATATTAAACGTCTTGAAATGGTACAACGCGTCTCAAAAAAATAAATGAAAAAAAAAAATGGACAAAAAAATATGGACAAAAATGGCTCAAGCCGGCTAAAGAAACAAAGATGGCTCAAGCCGTCCAGACACGGCTCAAGCCGAGGGGAAACGTCTCAAGCCGTATTGATTAACGGCTAGCCACTATGAAACGTCTTAAGCCGTCTCAAACGTCTTAGCCAAGACGTCTCAGCCGTCCAGGTAACCTGATATGTTTGTCGGACACGTGGCACGATGTGGTTGGACAGCCGTCAAGACGTCTCACCTAAGTTCAGACGTCTCCACGAGACGGTTGACCAGGCTATTTTGGAAGGTTTGACCAAAACTTGGACATTTTGGCGATTTTCCCTTTTTGTAATAATACCAAGCTAGAGGCCAAATACAATGGTTTAAGAAGTCAATCACTTTTGTACTATAAAAAGACTGAATAAAGGAATTAAAGGTAATAATTGGGATAAAAAAAAACTTACCTATCCAATATCTCCTTACACAGCACTATATCCTACCAAATAAAGAGGCATTGAATTAGGACTCGTACTAAAAAGGTTCTCTTTAGACTTTTTGAAGGAACTTGACTACTTGAGGAACAAAATAATCCATAAAATCCAAATTAACTCCATTATATAAATGTTAACTACGTTATCTCATGCGTCAGAGATGGAATCAAATTCAAGCTAAACCTAATTTAACTATTAATAAATTTCATAAACAAATATTACATTTCAGTGCCATCTATACGTTATTGAAGATAGTACATAATGTAGTAAAAAGTAACTAGCTACGAAGACAAATAAAAGAGGAAATCATCAAGATCATGGCATTTAGCAATATCGCCATAACCATGTGTACTACATGTAGACGACAATACCCCTGGAGATACCATGTTCTCACAATCTAATACGGATGAGATAATAGACATAGGTTCTGATGGAACTTGTGAGACTCCCACGATCGGATCCCATGGAGTGTCATGATCAGAGAAAGAAACTTGTTCGTGTTTCATATAGCTTAAAGAAGGATTAACCTCCTTGGGTGTATGTTTCATTGATTGGAAACAAGTTCCCATTTTATTGTTCTTCACAGTTGTATTTTTTTCAAAGCTAATTAGGAATGAATTATCCATAGGCTCTAGAGCTTCCTCAATGATTTGAGCCTTTTGAAAATTATTGCAAGTATGAACTCCAATGTATGTTATCTTGTACTTTGATGGCTCATCATCAGTCTTTTGAACTTGTTTGGTTGCTTGACACCCTTGTTCAAACTTGTGACTACATCTAAAGTAATTCCTACATATCATAGGAAAACATATTTCCTATCAATAATAGTCAAACTTTATGAAATCAAATCAAGTTGGAACCTTTACTAAAAACAAATACAATATGATTTGCTAAAAATGTTCAAGTTGAATCCGTAAGTACTACCTTTGATGTTTCGAGTTGAGAATCACTTTTTGCCCGTACTTTCTCCAAGCATATCCGTCATCAGTCAAAGTATAAGTAAATATTGTTCTAGTTGAACCAATCTTTCTGCATATGCTCAAACAAAGTAATCTAATTAAGGATAATTTGATATAAATATGTACATATATGTACAATCTCATATGTAAATCGACTTAGATCTAACACTATCAACCTCATATCAAGTTCACATAGTTTAAGGAAATTAGT
Source organism: Helianthus tuberosus (assembly GCA_030545235.1). Taxonomy (NCBI): domain Eukaryota; kingdom Viridiplantae; phylum Streptophyta; class Magnoliopsida; order Asterales; family Asteraceae; genus Helianthus; species Helianthus tuberosus. The sequence goes on from CM060406.1 coordinate 171,011,297, forward strand.
ATGGGTCTATGCTAGGGAAAATACAATACAATATAAACCATACCTTCTTTTGTAACATCCTCTTTTTGGTTTTACTGGTATCATATTCTTGACGCTTTCATCAGAAACTTCTGACTTCTGATCATCCGAGATGTTTGGAGTTCTCACATCATTAGTTGGATTATGAGGAATCCCATTGAGGTTAGAAGGGCTGAAGATCGAAAGGGTGTTATCAAACATCCCTAAGATCTGTACTACCACATCGTTGACCGAATCGATATCAGATTCGATCTTTTCAGGTCGATCGAGCATTTCACGAAGCTTATTGGTTAATACTTGACCTTTTGTAAGCTCTTGAATTGCTTTGATCCTATTACTTGGTAAACTTTCTGGCCAAGTGGAAGACTCCATACAATATCTGGTTTTGTGAGATCTAGTTGCAAGAGAACACACCCATCGATAATACAGCAAAAAAGATGATGTATATTTTAGTTATTAATATCTAAAATAATATGTATTTTTAAACAGGCCAGTTGGCAAAATAATTCAAGAAAATTTAGGAGGGTGAGCTCCACGACCACGCGCTAAACTAGGGTTATCCACATAGGTGAACAGGACAATGTTGTTACACGTGCGTAGATGCGAGTGGGCAATAAAAACTTGACGTTAAACCTAATTTTTCTTATGACGCATGCATAAGTAAATGGCTACAGTAACCATTTGTTTCTTTTATAAATGCTTAGGGTATAGGTGTGGGCCACAAAGAAGAGCGGTGAATTTCTTTTGCCGCTCGGGAACACCGCCGCCTACCATCTTTATCGCGCGCAGGGGCGGAACCATTGTAATATGAGCCGTAGCACGGGCTATGGCTCAAGCCCGTCTTATTAGTGCTTTTTTTCGATTTTATATAAATGATACCTCTAAAAAATACGAGGATACCTCTAACCAAAAAATAAGATACTTTATATTACTAAAATCCCATTTTTTTAATAAGCTCAAACATTTTCAACCCGAAATCTTGTAGAATAATTATGCCCGAATGATTAAATAAGCCCAAATTAACAATAATAAAATTGAAAGGATTCCATAAATATAATTAATAAAGTTAACCCAAAACGCAGAACGATATTATAGTTGAATAAGTGATCTTGCTCGTCTTATGGTGGAAACTGATGTACTTAGTTCTTCTCCTTTGGTTTATCAGGTAGTGAAGCTAAATTTGGTTTTAGCGGTCGCAACCGCAACCATTGAAATATTTTTTTTTTCTAAATTGAAGCATGTCAAGACGGATTTACGCAATCGAATGGGCCTGGAATATTTGAACAATGCTATGGTTTGTGTGGTCGAAAAATAAACTTTTGATAAAGTAAAAGACGACGATGTGATGGAACGATTTCAAGCTATGAAAAAGAAAGAGTACACATCTATTAGGTATTTGTTTTACTTTATTTACTATTGTTTTCTTATAACTGCCCGGTAAAATTTTTCCGGGACACCTCTAAATTAATGCGCTAGTTCCGTCACTGGTCGCGCGCTTTGCTTGAAGATATGTGACCTGTTGCCGCTCGGTGTTTGTGTCTCCAACGGCAATATAGCCGTTACAATATAAAAAAAATTAATTTTTAACTTTATAAATTAAAACAAATCCATTTCCATTTCCACCAAACAAACCCAACCTCCATATTCACTACCATTCTCACTCAATTTTTCAAATCTTTTCAAAGAAATAGAAGGCTCAAACAAAGGTGAAGGCAAGAAAAAAAATATAGGGTCTGGTTCGAAGGCGGTGACTCAAAATAAACACGATAGTTTAGATGGTTCTAGTGTGCCGTTTCATCCCCAACTTGACTTTGCTCATCAAACCCAACCTCTATTTTTTTTTTTACACAATTCCTTAATGTTTGTGATGGGACAAACCGTCCATTCAGAAAAATGGAGATCTAATTATTTTAATTAATAAGAATAAATATAAATTTTATGTTGATGGGTCATCAATTCTTGAGAAATGTATCTAACTAGTAGTTGCCCCGCCCGTGTTGCGGGGCGATGGTCGAATAATTCTCAATCAATTAAAAAAATACTACTATAATTTGGTAGGAAAAAAACTAAAACGATGATAAGACCGTAATTTTCGGCTCAGGGCAAAACTGTAATTTTCCAGGACTAATGAGCGAGTGTTAGACTGCTCCTTGACACGGGAAAAAATTAAATGGAGTTAACCAATGAAAACAAAAAACTTTTATAGTTTTGCAAAAAAAACTAAAACGATTTTTAACTGAGGGCGAAATAATAATTTTATTTCTGGGTTAAAATCGTAAATTAAATGGATCAATGGGGGAGTGTCAGGCAGCTGACGGCATGACTGTAATTTTACATTGGGGGCAAAATTGTAATTTAATCAGGAAAAAAAAAAACAAAAACGATGGAGAAAACGTAAATTTAAGTTGAGGGCAAAATCGTAACGTAGTTGTGAGGAAAAACCTAATGGCAAATCTGAAAATTTAAACGGGACAAAATCGTAATTTTGATCCGATGGCAAAATTGAAATTTTTAGCTGGGAGCAAAAGCGTTAATTTATTTTTAAGTGGGGATAAAAACATAACTTTGAACTGATGGCAAAATCGTAATCTTAAGGGAAAAAAAAACTAATTACAAAAGTGTAAATTTAAACGGGGCAAAATCGTAACTTTGAACCGAGGGTAAAATTTAAATATCTAGCTGGGGCAAAAATGTAAATTTATTTTTATGTGGGGGCAAAAACATATTTTTAAACTGATGGCAAAATCGTAATTTTAAAGTAAGGTAAAAGTGTAAATTTGTTGGGCCAATAGGGGAGTGCCAGGCAACTGCCAGACACTATTACCCTATCCGCCCATTTGAGCCAATAATTGGCCATCACTGTTACCGCCCATCTTCTTTTTGTATATGTTGAAAATAGCATCTTTACTTTATTTTAAGCATTAATTTTTTAATTGTATAACATATTTAATTTTTGGAGTAGTTGAATGTTTATTCGTTGTGTTATGTTTTTTAAATGACTATCTTAATTCTCTGTTGTTAAGGGAGGAAGTGATACCTAAAGGGTACTACCTTTACGTAAGAGTACTACATTTGACCTGATCAATCAACAGTTGCCATATCAAATTCTTTTCAAAGGATCCTTACACTATAAAACACTATGTCTCCCTACTCTTGCACTACAAAGTACATTTGAATCATAAATTCCACTATTTACTTCACCCACCAATCACAAACACATCATTCAAGAGATGGATTCCACCCTCAAACCCCTTCTCTCCAAACCCGTACGGGCTGATGTACCCGTGGTACTTACCCTTGACCTAACCTTTAGGGGTGAGGACGATGTTGTAGCAAGGGTTGGATCCCTTGCACCTCTACCATGAAGGGCCCGCTTTCCTGAGTTGATAAAACTAGAGTAGAAGTTGAGTGGCTTTTTAAAAAAAAGCAAATAGTAAAATGTTCTATAGTAGTGAAATTAAAATTTTTCATCTCAAATATGAACAGACACATGTACATTTGATGATAAGATTATCAATAACCTTTATAATTAAGTATATTATACTTTTTGAAAAAGCCCAATGTAAAATGTTCTATGATAATGGGATTAAAATTTTTCATCTGATGAAGCACAATGTAAAATGTTCTATAATAATGGGATTAAAATTTTTCGTCTCATAGATGCAAAGACAGATGTATGTTTTATGATAGGACTATGTATCATTAATATTTATAATTAAGTATATTATATTATCTACGACAAATGATGTTATAATATATTTAGATGTGAATTAATGCAGTGCCTAGGATTCGACTTCGTGATACAGGGTTTTACATAATAACATTAACCATGTTACGTGTTTGTTTACAATCTCGTATGTATCAACTAGTTATACTATATAATGTACGGTCAAAAAATTATATAATATTTACAAAATTCATTGTCTTGTAAATGCTTTTACAATTGCTTAACGCTTCCACTATTCTCACACTCCTGAATCTTATTTTCACATCCTTTGTCCGTTATCATATCTATGTATGTATAAAAAGAGATAGAGAGGATAGGTGTGTGAATATTAACTTCATTGCTTAATGTTAAATTGTTAAGGGACAAAACCGTCCCTAAAAAACAGAGATCTAATAAAATATTATTTTAATTTATAAAATTGAATATAAAATTTATGTTAGTGGGTCTTTAACTCTTGAGAAATGTATTTAACCAGTCGTATTCTCGCGCTTTGAGGTAGGTTTACGGTTGGTATCGGCTCGGTTGATTAAAGTATCAAGTTATCAACAATGTATCGGCTCCTTTCTTATAGCAACTAAAAGAGATACGTCCAAAAGATATCGACACATGTTTTACTTTGATAAAAAATGTATGAACAAATACCGATACCGGTACCAATGTTGTTCAGGTAAGGCATTGATTCAGTCACTTGCACTCACTATAGCATATTGTACTAAAAATACTCTATTGCCAATACACCTTTATTTTCAGTTAGTTTTAAACCATCATGAAGAAAAAAATCATAAAAAAGAATGTAGGTCCACTTGGAGGATCAAGAGTATGGAATCCACGAGAGTATGCAAACCAAAGCAAAATGGAACAAACACAAAGTAACCAAAGATTCACAAAGCTTTGATTAAGTGAAGAGAATCAGTATACATACACACACAGTGTTACAAGTTTAACACAGAACTATCTAACTCTCTTATCTAAACTGTGAAATAAGTTTCTGTTTATATAGGCCCACTACCCAATGACACTACGAAGGGTCACTACTGGCCACGAACAGTCATTTGCTACGAACCATTAACAATGCCACGAACCGTTGGGCCACGAACCCTTGTCTTCTTGGTGAACCCTCTAATGGCCACGAACCCTTGAGGGTTCGTGGTAATCAACAATGTTCACAAACAATATTCACGAAACCTTAACTGTTCGTAGACTTCACATAATATGATTTCAATATATCCATGTGACATCATCATGACATCATCATGATGATGTCATGGTGATGTTAGCTCGCGGCGCTTCGTGCTTCGCGTGTCGAACTCTGGGGCGCACGACGGAGGAATGTCGTGACATCGGGCTTGAACCGAACCGTACCGAGTCAAACCGAACCGAGTCGAACCGAATCGAGCCGCATCCACAACGTGCATCAACAAACTCCCCCTTGGATGCTGCTCGTGATGGTTCAATCTTCACATGTTGTCGGATCTTCAGATGTCTTCACGTGTTACTGTAAGGAGGTGCATCAACAAACTCCCCCTTGAACGTTGCTCGTGAGACTTTGATCTTCAAATCTTCAGATCCTAGTGTTGTTGATAAGTAGTCAGCAACAACTCGATCATCTTGATCTTTTGAATTCATTCATGTCGTGTCTTCATTCCAAAGCTTGTCTTCTAACACGTTCTCTTTGCCTTTAGCTAGTTTGGATGCCCAATCTGCACACACAACAGAGCTAAACGCGTAATGAGAACAACCGCTAGGAATATAGTCAAACAACACACGACACACATGAGACCAACTCTCAACCAAACACCGACCGACAACAACTTGAAAGTTAAAATTTTTGATCAATTTTTTTTTTAATTTTCAAGACTTGTTTACTTCGACCGTTTATGAAGGTGCAATTGTTTTCCGGCTTACAATCAGGCTTCAGGTGGTAAAGACTCGAGATCCAACATCGTACAATAAAAAATAAGATAGAAATAATTTTTTTTTGGCTTTTATAAAGTTTATATTAAAACACACCTAAAATCTTTTTGGTATTTTGAATATTTCAAATTTAAATACGGAAAGCAGTAAATAAATATATACAGAGATGCAGAAATTGAAAGCATTAAATAAATATTTACAGACATTCTTTTTGCGAGTTTCGAGGGTAAGAGAATCATATCAGTGTACGGTCATGCCAAAAAGCTCTTGTTGTTCAGTTAGTTAATATTAAGATAAGCATCCTATAATGATTATCGGTATTGTTGTCCACTTAAACTCAACTTATCAGATGTACTCGTGGTTAGGGGATACATTAAGTTATGATTTATACTTACCAACCGGTGTTCATCCACACACGACACATTCCCGTATCAAGGTATGCACGAGAGTTCATCTTACCGGTGAGTATATCATTTATCATCTGTTTTCAACGTATATGATGTGAGATAGGGCTGTAAACGAACCAAACGAACACGAACAAGGCCTTGTTCGTGTTCGTTTGTTAAGGTTTTCTGTCTAACAAACGGTTCACGAACACGTTAACGAACAAGATTCTATGTTTGTGTTTGTTTGTTAAGGAACTTTAGTTGTTTGCGAACGGTTCGTGAACACAAACGAACATATGATAAGTTAAATTATACTAATTTAAGTTCATGCTAATCCACCACATGATAAGTTAAATTATATTAATTTAGACATAATTATCCAAAATACTTAGACATGAATACATGATAATCATAATTTATAAGTTCATAATTATCCCAAAAATGTCTTGTGACCAACTTCCCCAAAGTCTTCATATCATCTTCAATTTTCCTGTGAGTATTTAAAAACAAGTATCAATAAGACAAGGTTTTTCCAGTAGTTTAGTATGACCAACAACTCAAAAGATGGATGTTTAAGTAACCAACTTAAAAAATAAAAAGATCAAATTAAGAATGGTAAAATGCAAGAAACCAAAATTTAGTGAGGACCATCAGTATCACTTACCACCAAAAGAGCAAGCAACCTTCTTTTATAAACTTGTGAGATCCTATATACATGAAATAAAAGACACATGTGAGATGCGATCACTCTGATTCAAACAACTGTGTATAGCAACTACTTTAATATAAACAAAATTCTTAAAACCTCCAACTTTTCTGATATTTTTCTTATCTTTTTTATGGCAGAAAAATGACCATAAAACTTAACTTCTTTATTATAGTATCAGACCTGTTAGACACACATAAACTTTGCAATATATAAATAGCAAATAGCATATTCACACATACTAGTAACAGCTAGCAAAATTGTAGGAAATGGGAATAAAAACAGTTGCGTACTTACAAACAAAAGAAATCATAGTTCTCAACTTCTCGTTCTTCACGGAAGCTCAACATATACAACGTCTTCATATTCCTATAATTTTTAAAGAATATAAGTTAACCATGATAAGAAAACAAATATTAAAGTTGAAAACAAATAAAAGTTACCTTATTTTTCTTTTTTTGCAGCCCGTAATAATGACGATACCAATCAGCCCCGCAAATGAGCATATCCACCATCTTAGTTCCTAAAGCGGAACGATGTGGATCGATAACCCTTCCACCAGCACTAAAAGCTGATCCTGAAGCAACGGTCGTTATTGGAATAGCTAGGATATCAGCAGCCATTTTAGATAGAATTTTATACCTAAGTTTGTTATCCTTCCACCACTGCAACGCATCAAAATGCACACCCGGCTCAGTAATGCATACTCCTTCTTCCAAATAAGTTGTTAATTCTGTCTTTACACTTTCAACACAATCAACGCTTCTTATATGTTGATTATATTTTGCACTACCGGACTTGATACTCTTTCCAAATCTAGAAGATGCAATGCTAGATGAACTAGTTCTACTCCCACTTGGACAGCTCCCAACATTTACACTTGTAGATGAACCGACATTAGGCTCTTTGGAAGCCTCAACATACTCTTTAAACAATTCTTGTAAATAGTATTTAACTGATTGTTTCTCTTGTTCGGCCTCACGCTCAAGATAAATAGATTTAAAAGAAAGGTTAATTAGTTCCATTTTGTATCTAGGATCTAAAATAGCAGCAACTGAAATCAACAAATTAGTTGAACCCCAATACTTGTCAAATTTCTTTTTCATCTCACAAGCCATGCCTCTCATGCAATCATTCTCATCCAACACTACCTTATCCAATGCCTCTTTTATCCCATATAATTCAACAAGAAATAAATTTGATGTTGGATATTCGGAGTCTACAAGATTAGAAAATTGTAAATAAAACCACAATACTTTTGATTACTTATATTTGATATAACTTAGTCTTTAAGCAAAAGAATTAAATAATTTTGGCAAGTAATACCTGAAATTATTTTTGTAGCCTCATTAAATATGCTAAGAAAGAGCATACATCTTCAACTTTTTTCCAATCATCATCACTCGGCAAAGTATGGTATGAACTTTCTCGGTCCGCATAATTTTCAAAAACGTCTTTAAACTCCAAGGCTGAAGACAACATGGCATAAGTGGCATTCCAACGAGTACTAACATCTAATATTAGATGCTTGTTAGGCATTTGTTGTTGCTTTGAAAGCTCACCAAAGATATGCAATCGGCCCGGAGAAGCGCTCACATGTTTCACACTTTCACGAACATTGTGAATTATATCTTTTATTTCCGTTAAACCATCTTGGACCAACAGGTTAAGAATGTGTGCACAACATCGCACATGAAATAATTTCCCATCAATACTAAGCATACTTTGAAGATTTAAGTTTTCCATTAACTTCTTAGCAACCACATCGTTAGTTTTAGCATTGTCAACTGTCAAGGTAGCCACCTTCTTCTCAATTTTCCATTCTTTTAGACACTTGAAAAGACAATCATAGATACCAAGACCAGTGTATGGTGGAGGTATATCAATAAAATTCAAAATGCATTTACGTAGCTGAAAATCCGAGTCTACAAAATGGCATGTGACAACCATGTAATGAATATTCTGAACTGAGGTCCACATATCAGTTGTAATGCTAACACGACTGACTGTATTTAAAAGTTTTTGAATTCTTTTCCTTCCAATCTCATAACTAGAAATGCAATCTTGCCTAGCTGATACACGAGAGATCTTAATGAATGCCGGATTAGCTTCCTTCATCACCACGTTGAAGAGATCATACTCAACAAAATTGAATGGCAACTCATGAATCATGATCATATGAGCTATGACTTCTCTCATCCTAGCATTATCAAACTTCCAGTTCTGAACTGATGAAGAATTTGACTTTCCAGGTAAAACATTCAGCTTTAACTGACCTCTATTCACATTCACAGCTTTTAATTTTGGGCAAGATTCATTAATGTGCCTGTTCATTGGTGTGGTTGTTCCTTCTTTGAATTTTTTTAGCTTCTCCCCACAATGGATGCACTCGGTCATTATAGTTCCATTCGAAGTTACCTCACGGAAATGTTCCCAACAAGTTGAAGTTGATTTTCTTTTCTTCTTACAGAATGGTTCTGCCCCTTTATTACATGCGTTTGCTTCCTCTGTACCAGCAGTTGCTGCATTTAGAGCTTCATTGACCTCTTCGTCAATAATAACAACATTTGGATTACTTTCCATTGATGGAGTATCAGCACTTGACTGAAATTCAATAGAATCAAATGATGAACGTATGTCTAAATGATGATCTTCATCAACGAAAAATGGGCCACAACATGAGCCATCAGACATCTGCAATGTAAATAGAGAATAGTTAAAACATATACTTAAAATCATGTAATTAATGAACATTACTAAATCAACAGACTTTCCGTTTCGAATATCACATTCACATTGGATAAAGTTGTTATGGTTTTGAAAGATTCTTATACTACCCACATCCCAGTTAATTAATACTAATGTAATCAAACTAAAGTATAAAACTAAAAAGTCTAAAACTAAAAAGTCTAAATAGTTTAGCCAATCTATTAATTTACATATAACCAGTTTACATCAAACAGTCTACATTACTTTAGCCAATCTACAAATCTTTTAAAAATAAAAAATTAAACTAGTTAAAAAATTATGTTGCCAAACCACAACTCCCATTTCTTCGTCTGTCAAACACAACTCACAAAAAAGAACACTAAACAACATATCAAAAAACCATTTCCCTTTAAGAATGAATTAAAAAAACCCATTTAATTGATTTAAATATTTAAAACTCTAATATTTATTCAAATCTTACGGAACAAGCATCATCATCTTCACTGTTTTGTGTTCTATCTAGACAATTTAGTCATCCAGGTCTGATGCTTTAAGCTTAGACCAAAAAACAAGACATACACAACATTGATACAAAAAAATAAACCAAAACCCCTTTGTTTTAAAGAATCAAACTATAAACCTATGAATAGATACAAAAATCTAAATCCTATAATAAGAAATTAAGAATCAAACATTAAAATAAAACTAAAATAATCCAAGACTTGTAACAAACTTACGTGATTGAAGATTGAAGATGATCAACGAGAAGATGGTGCGAAGTCGACTGAATCGATGATGGGGAAACCGTGGTATACTTGTAAGAAGCTACAAGCAGCGATTGAAGATTAAATGTAGAATCGGTGACCCGGAAGTTAGCTTGATTTAGAAACTTTAAGTGTGAAACACTATGACGGGAGCCAAATTAGGTATAGATGACTGGTCAAAATATTTAGGTGAAGACTGAAGAGTTAATATCTAGGGGAAATAAATATTAGGGGGAAAAGTTAGGAGGGAAAAATATTAGGGGAAAAAGATTAGGAGGGAAATAAAGATTAGGAGGGAAAAAAGAGAGGGAAAAAAGTTTGGAGGGATATTGATTAATGTTTAAGAGAAATAAAAATATTTAAAATTTGTAACTAATGAACATAAACAAACGAACACGAACGTATATAAACGAACGAACGAACGTAAACGAACGAACATATTATCGAACGTTCACGAACGCAATCGAACGAACGAGGCCTTTGTTCATGTTTGTTTGTTTAGTTAATCGAATGAAACTTTTTGTTCGTGTTTGTTTGTTTATTAACGAATGAACATAAACGAACTTCCCGCCGAACGGTTCACGAACTGTTCGCTGAACGTTTGGTTTGTTTACAGCCCTAATGTGAGATACTCACTTATTTTTGGATGAATACAAGTCCTTTGTGATAAAATCACTTATTGATGAGGAACTTGATATCGATGCATGAGGGCACAAGAGCAAGTCCGTGAACAGGTTAGTACCATCGTACCGACAAAGAGACGAACTTGACTCCCGGATAAATGTGATATTTTATCACTTATTGATTGGGACATGTGATTGTTTATCACTTATTGAGGTCGAATGCATCATGTATTACATTCATGTTTGAATGATATGTACACGTATGTATGGTATCATGGAAGCTCTAGACTTGTGTCTCCGTTGTTTTCGGTAAAAGAAACAACCATGATACCCAGATGATAATAAAGACCACGTATCTCAGAACCTCGGAAATCTATCAAACGAAATTTCGGTACCAAGACCATATGCCAATGAGCGGTTCCCACACGGTCTTCAGACGATTTAGGTTTATATCACCCTGCACACTTTAAAATGATTGTGAGCCTACCAATACATCTTATATAGAGCTGCTTATCGTATTTCATTTTAGGTTTGAATAGGTTTCAATAGACCACTGATGTACTATCACATTCTCTTTTTCTCGCCAGGAAACTCATTTTTGTTTTTCTAATGTTTTTGTGTTTTTGAAATTTTTTGATGTTTTTGTATTTTTAAAAATTTTCAATGTTTTTGTATTTTTCATTTTTTACTCCCCCTAAAATGCAAAAAGTACGAGAAATTAAGAAAACACAAATTAATATTTACAAAAATGATTTTCCGATGTTGGTTTTACTCTGGCTTGACCTTAATGACGTTTACCATTAGTAAATAGTCAAATCGTGATTTGTTAAAAGCTTTGGTAGAAAGGTCGGCACGTTGGTCATCGGTGTGGATTTTCACAACATCGATAAGTTTCTTTTCATAACAGTCTCGTATGAAATGATACCTATATCTCGATGTGTTTTGTCTTTGAGTGGTGTACAGGATTACGAGTGATCTGTAAAGCAGCTGAATTATCAACATAAATAGGAGTAGATAGGAATTCAAAACCATAGTCGCGCATTTGTTGTTGGATCCACAGAACTTGGGAGCAACAACTTGAGGCAGCAATGTACTCAGCTTCACAGGTTGAAATAGCTACACAGGTCTGCTTTTTACATTGCCACGTGACTAGACGATTCCCTAAAAACTGACATCCCACTGATGTTGACTTTGCATCAATCTTGCAGCCGCCATGATCAGAATTACTGAATGCAATCAAATCAAAGTTATCATCCTTAGGATACCACAGACCGGTGTCTGGACAACCCTTCAGATAACGAAAAATCCTCTTAACAGCCATCATATGAGAAACCTTCAGATAAGACTGGTAACGAGCAAGAAGACATGTTGGATACATAATATCGGGCCTTGAAGTGGTAAGATACATGAGAGATCCGTTCATAGCACGATAGAGAGAAGGTTCCACATGTTCACCGGTACCGTCAGGAGTAATTCCATGATTCTGAGCCAAAGGAGTTCCCGCAGGCTTCTAGTCTTCCATCTAAAATCGCTTTAAGATATCCCCAACGTACTTTGTTTGATGAATGAAGATCCCTTTCTCAGATTGATGAACCTGCAAACCCAAAAAGAAATTCATTTATCCCATAGCACTCATCTCGAACTTCTCTTGCATCACCCGCTCGAATTCCTTGCACATTTCATCATTTGTAGACCCGAAAATGATGTCATCCACATACATTTGAACCAGCAACAAATCCTCATTTCTTTCTTTGATGAAGAGAATGCAGTCGATCAACCCACGCTGAAAAACATTCTTCAACAGATAGGTAGACAACGTTTAATACCAAGCCCTCGGAGCTTGATGAAGACCATAAAGTGCCTTGTTTAGAAGCCAAACTCTGTCAGGATGAATCGGATCTTCAAAACCCGGTGGTTGCTCAACATATACTTCTTCCTCGACCACACCATGAAGAAATGCACTTTTCACATCCATCTGATAAACAGTGAACTTCTTGTAGGACGCATAAGCCAAGAAAATCCTTATCGCCTCAAGACGTGCCACCGGTGCATAAACTTCATTATAATCAATGCCTTCTACCTGATTAAAGCCCTGGACAACCAATCTCGTTTTATTTCTCACAACGACACCTCGGTCATCCTTTTTGCACTTGAAAACCCATCGAGTATCAATCTTCTTGTAGTTCGGGGGCCTTGTCATGACCCCCGACTACACCCTGGACGGGAGCCGCGAGCAGTCGAGTGGTACCGATGATTATTTTGAAAAGTATTACAGCGGAAATTTCATCAGGACCGTGAGTTAGGAAAAATATCAGAGTTTAGAAAACACCGGATTTTATTTATTAAACAGATGGGATAATATCCATGTTTTAGAAAAAGGTAGCTTTAATAAGGGATAAACCCGAATATATGAAACCATGTTTTCTTAATTTAATTTAATTGATAAAATAAGCCACGTCTTTAAGCCTTTCGGTGCCGTATCATCACTCTTATTCCCGTCTACTGTAATTACCTGAAACGCGTTTTAAAAACATTTGTTCAGCAGGAAATACTGGTGAGTTCATTCATTTTTGTACAAAATGACACATTGTTATAATATACAGTATTAACGGTTATTACATTGTTTCTATCAACCAATTACCCCAAATCGGTATTTGTCACTCGATTGTATCTGTGACTATGGTCAGATCACCCATTGGCTAACTCGTTGTCCAATGGTGACGGGTATCAAGTAATGTACACAAAACCCCACATACCGGCAGTAATTGAAGACTACAAAGACTTAATCCCGGTAATTATAACTTTGAAAATAAATAGGGTTTTGGAAACAACTTGGTAAAAAGAGAATGACTCACATTATAAGCAGGCAGTATTGATTTAACAAGCTTCTTGATTCTACTCCTTCTGATAATTAAGCATATACTTTATTGTTTTGAACCTTCTGATGATTAAGCATCCATTTTGATTATAAGAGTACGGTGTAGAGCTTCGGGTAGTTAAACATTTAGTTTAACAGAGTGGAATACGTATTAGTGTAAAACCACATCAAACCTAACGATGGTCACGAGATCCGAACCTTAACGAAATTCACAAATTATAGTCTTGTTTAGACAGCACTTTGCCATTCGTTTAACAAATTCACAAAGTACAACACTTTGGCATCCATTTAACGAAATTCACAAAGTACAGCACTTTGGCATCCGTTAGTTGGTTCCTGAATCGATCGGACAGAACATCGCATCGGTGATTATTGGTTAGAACACCAACGTATAGAGAGAAGAAGAAAATGAATGAGCAAAGAAAATGAATTCCTAGGCTTCCTATTTATAGGTAAGAAGTATGAAATTTCTAGGAAGTTTCCTATAGCTTTTCTAGGAAGTTACCTATAGATTTTCTAGGAAGCTTCCTACCTCTATATATATCTTCTTATACCTTCCTAGCACCTTCCTTTGATATTATCTATTTCATATATATTTATTTTCATGTATATCTATCTAGGTGTTTAAGTTACTTAATTAATCTTACTTAACTTAATTAATCTTGCTTACTGATTAATTAATCCTGCTTAGCTTAATTAATCTTACTTAACCGATTAATTAATTTTAACGGTTTAATCAAGTAATTTACTTAGCCGATTAATTAAATAACGTAACTAGCTGATTAATTAACTTACTTAGCTTACTTAACTGCTAAGTTTCCTTTCCTGTTAAGTTGCCGTAGCTATTAAGTTTTCTAAACCGCTAAATTATCTTAATAGCTAAGTTTGATATACTAGTTTAACAGCTTCCTGATTATGAGTTCTAATTTCTAGACACAAGAACTCGTATTAGTGTATTAACTCAATTCAACTTTAACGATAATCACGAGATTGAAACCCTCACAATGAATTACAAAGTATAGCCAGATATTGGCAGCACTTAAACATCCATTGGATCGGTTTTAATCGATCGGATAAAGTATCGTACCAGTGATTAAAGTTATTACCCTAATAACGGGCAGAGTTTCGGGATTTAGAAGGTATAATCCCGAGCTACTATTTACTATAATAAAAGCTGAAGGAAAAGAAAAGAATTGAGCAGTTTGAAACGTAGCAGTGATCGAGCTAATACCGATTCGTAGCAGCATCTTGACACCGTAAAACTCGTTTTTAGCAGATTTTGGACGTTTTGAAACTAAAAATTCGAATACAGGAGCAAGTCCCATGCACAGGCTACTTATAGCAACATTTTAGGTTTTACGCTGCCCGAGTAAGCCTTAATAAGATCTTACGCGGCCCGCGAGGCCATAAAGGCGGCAGTAGGGTTTGCTGAGTCATCGGTGGTCTTGACACATGGACGACACGTGTCCCTTAAGCTTATCTGGAGATTTTCAATTTGTCGCGGCCCGCGTAGCCTTACCTTATGGCTTACGCGGCCCGCGTGAAATCCAATTTTCTTGATTTCTTGATTTTTCATACACATTAGGGTTTCAAGGGTCCGGGTTTCCACTTACGGAGTGTTGTGGGACATTTTTGCAGGTCCTTACATCCTCCCCACCTTAATTAAAATCTCGTCCTCGAGATTTACTGAAATAAGTAAGGATACTTCCGTCTTATTTTCGATACCCAAGTATATTCTTGTTCACGCTTTAAGTCCTATTTTACCCTGACCAGAACTAATCTTGCTTGTTTTTGGAATTCTCATGATTGACTGATACGGTCTTGCATTTACTTCTATATTTTGAGGAGGTATAACTAAAGATTTCTAAGTATTTTATGAAATGTATCATGTATACTTGCCATTTTAGCTGATAGGCTACTGGTCCACTTTGCTTAGTTACTTTAATGGTTAGACATTCCTCGGAATTAACCTTCCTTTCCAAATACAGAGAGACTTTTAGTGATATCCTTTCTCTGATTTAAATTTCAATGGTTTGCCGATCTCATGGCCTGATAGTTGCTTTTCTCATATGTATGTTTAACATACTGGATGATACCATCATCCATAAAGTGTTTTAAACTAGTACTTGTAGACCGATTATTGGAGAATCTTATGAGTGATAAATGATAGTTCTATTTATCGCCCATGCACTTAGCATGTCTTTCTATGTTTATAGTGTTCCTTTATACTGCTCAAAATAGGCCGGGTTAAAATTTTCCTAGAAATGAGAAGTGAAATGACTATCTTGATAGAGAACAGGATTCTTTGTAATGAGACTATTTTGTCTCCACACAACTTAACTAAGTGTCTTATACTAAAGGGTTTCCTTCATTGGTAGGGATTGAGCAGACTTGGTTAGTCGATCCACAATCACCCAGATTATGTCGTTTCTTGTTTTGGGTAATTTGGTAACAATATCCATTGTTATCAATCTCATTTCCATACTGATGTCGTTGAGGTAAGCCTAAAGGGTTCTAATGCTCAGCTTTAACTTGCTAATCGATTAAATACTTAGAGACATAACTTGCTACATCCTTTTTCATTTCTATTTATCAGTAATTTAAACCTCGATACCTTATATTACTTACACGATGTATCAAATACTTAGTTCTATGGGCTTCTTCAAGAATCCTTTCTTGCAGGTTTCCTTGAATAGGAACCCGAATTCTTTATGGAATCACTAATTTCCATTAGTTCCTTTTTCTGATTCCTTCTGTAACACCCTTAATATTTTGAACAGTATTTAATAATAATCATAAGAACTTTATAAAATCAGAGTTTACAAAAACATTTCGTGTTTAAAACCATACACACTTGTGATAGTACCAAACACATCCAAGATAGTGCATAATCAGTTTAAATCAACCCCTACTACTCAACTAACAACTAGTTTAAAGGATTCAAAACACGATTAACAAAAGTATTTACAACATGTTTAAAGTTTAGACAAGATTAAGTTTAGTGCGGAAGCTTCAAAACGCGTGTTCGGTTCTTGACAACGTATTTGATCACCATCCGGGAGGGCTTCATCCATACTTAGGGTCATACACTAAAAACATTAGTTTTGTCAATAATACGTTACATATAAACGAATTTCAACATCGAGAAATAACAAATAAAACATAAGTTTCCTGGGTTCCACCGTAACTTACGGTGTCTACCGTAAGTTACGGTAGACCCTGAGTGTGTCTGGTTCTGCCGTAACACAGGAGCAACATACCGTAACACTTTTGATGTCCACCGTAAATTACGGTGGGACCGTAAGTTACGGTGGGCTCTGCATATTTGCCCTTTAACTATTTTTCAACTTTAAAAGATCATAACTTTTTACTCATTAGTCCGATTTAACCGATTCTTTTTCCTATGAGTCCGTAATAAAATTTCGGATCTAACCATATAAATTACACATCACGGAAACCGAGATACCGACGTTCGGCTCACAATTTCCTTATTTCAAAAATTTCAACCCATTAGCAAAAGTGCATAATTCCATATTTCAATCCTAAGGACACTTTAGACATAGTTACCCAATTTCCCGGGCTTATAACCTTGGAGTATTCGCGCCATACCATGGCTTCGCGTTCTCTCAGAACTAAACACTTGTTTTCTCGGAATTCAAGCATTCCGTTTCAAACGACACCTTCTATTAACTTCTATTGTTTGACCCGATATACCGGGTTCGTAGACTTAAAATATCATAACCAATTTATTGGTGTAGTACCATCCATCACCTAGCGAGATATGAGACTTTCAAGTCTCTACTCACGTGATTCGTTTACAAGCAACATTTTGACCCGTTTGGCTATCTAGTGAAGACCATCACTTTATTAACATGCCAAACCAAACTTCAAATCTTTATTTTGACCCGTTTGATGATCTAGTGAACTTCGCCACTTTAACGATGCATCAAACGCATCTATTACAATCCGACATCGTTTGTACACTAAAACCAAACATTATTATATAATAGAACGAGACTAAAGTCACGTACCTTCAAAGCACACTTTTTTCCACGCGTATCCCCTCCGGTGTGTCCGCTTGACGTTCCGGACTCTTTGCCTAAAGAGTTCAATTCATAATCAAGTTTAGAACTCTTTCGTAAGCTTTAACGCATTATTTCTTAACATTATCAAATCTGCGTTTTCACCCAACTTTTAATATTTTAACCCTCATTTAGGCATTTCATCAAACACCTAGCGGGTCAGATTTCTACATGATCTAAACCAAGTTCATAACTTGAAATTATCACTCAAATTAACTTCAATTAGACAATATACACATATTTTAACATCAACAATTTCAGAGATTAGCTCACAATTTCAGTTTACACTAGAACAAGAGTCTTAATCCTAGTGTTTATCAAGTTCTTCTAACATATTAATCACCCACTATAGTGATTTTGATCCTTACAACTATCATGCAAGAATTTGACAAGAAATCGTCTAGGGTTTGTCCCTAAACCTTATATTACTTCCAATTTCGTGTTTACAACACAAAATCAAGCTCAACACTCGATTTCAATAACATGAAAGAATTTGGGTTGAACTTAAATAACCTAATTTGACATACCTTATGATCCTCTTGACGAGGTGATCACGATTCCATGTTCAGATTTCGAGTTTAGCTTGATTTAGGCCTTCAATTGAGAGTTTTAGTGGAAGTTAGGGTTTTTGAGAGTGGGGATCGCCCTCTCCTGCCTTGATCGATCCAGGAACTCCAAAAATGGAGTGTTTGGATTTTTATTTTACTAATATTAGCAATTCAAGTTTCAATTTTGACAACCTAAGTCCCTCCACTCTTATTTAGTTTATATCTTTGGCCTTTTTAACTCATTCATGTGTTACTACAAGACTCCTAGCTAACTAGGTTATTTATCCTAGTTAGCTTATTCTTGTTTATTATGCACTTTATAATTCTAATATAAAGTTTTGTATTTTCGGGATGTTACAAGTCCACCCCCCTTAAAAGGGTTTCGTCCCCGAAACCAGTATACGTACCAAACAATATAGGGTAGAGCCGTTGCATTTCTTCTTCGGATTCCCATGTGGTATCCGCACCCTTCCTGTGTTCCCATTTAACCTTCACTTGATTAATTACTTTGTTCCTCAAACCCTTCTCCTTACGATCCAAAATCGCAATTGGCTTCACTGCATAGTTGAGGCTGTTATCCACCTCGATATCATCGTAGTGGATACGAGCAGTTTCGTCTGCCAAACACTTTCGGAGATGTGACACGTGGAATGTGCTATGAATCCCACTCAACTCCTCGGGTAATTCGAGACGATAAGCTACTTTACCAACCCGTTCGATGATTCTGAATGGCCCAATAAATCTCGGGCTTAGTTTCCCCCTTTTTCTGAATCTAATAATGCCCTTCCATGGGGAAACTTTTAGCATAACCATGTCGCCAACCTGAAATTCAATTGGCCTATTTCTTTTATCCGCATACGCCTTTTGCCTGTCTTGGGCCGCTTTCAAGTGTGCCCGAACCATGTCGATTTTCTCATTCGTATTTCGGATTATATCAGTGGGTGCTAGCCCTCGTGGACCCACTTCTCCCCAACATACCGGAGTTTAACATTTTCTGCCATATAACAGTTCATACGGGGCCATTTTAATGCTCGATTGATAGCTGTTGTTATATGAAAATTCGACCAAGGGTAGATAAATATCCCAACTACCCCCGAAATCAATGATGCAAGCCCGCAGCATATCCACCAACGTTTGTATTGTTCTTTCACTCTGCCCATCCGTTTGTGGATGGTAAGCAGTGCTAATGAACAATTTAGTTCCCATTTGCTCTTGGAATTCGCGCCAAAATTTTGAAGTAAACCGAGTATCTCTGTCTGAAACAATGGATATCGGCACTCCATGACGTGCTATGATTTCATTGGTGTACACCTCCGACATCTTCTCGGATGTATAAGTCTCACGAATCGGAATGAAGTGAGCACTTTTCGTCAATCTATCCACGACTACCCATATAGCATCAAACCCGTGATTGGTTTTGGGCAATTTGGTTAACAAATCCATCGTGATTTGTTCCCATTTCCACACTGGGATATCCAACGGTTGCAACCTTCCATATGGCTTTTGGTGCTCCGCTTTGACTTGTAAACAAGTCAAACACTTCTCCACATATTTCACAATATCTCTTTTCATTCCGGGCCACCATTAGTTTTGTTTTAAGTCATTATACATTTTGGTCGCCCCCGGATGAATTGAATAATGAGATTTATGGGCCTCGTCAAGTAGACGCACCTTGGCTCCACATGTATTTGGAACCCAAATTCTCCCAAACCGAGTTTTCAATCCTTGGTTATCATCCTCCAGGTCTTTTAGCTGCCCAACTATCCTTTCCTTCTTCACATTTTCCTCCTTGATTGCTTCAATTTGAGATTTCTGGATTTGTTCAAGCAAACCCGATGTCACAATTAGTTGCATCGATCGCACTCGAATAGGCGTATAGTCTGTCTTTCGGCTCAACGCGTCTGCCACTACATTAGCCTTCCGGGGGTGGTAATGTATTTCACAATCAAAGTCTTTGACAGTTTCTAACCACCGTCTCTGCCTCATATTTAATTCCTTCTGATCGAAGAAATACTTTAAACTTTTATGGTCGGTAAAGATAGTGCACTTCACCCCATACAAATAATGCCTCCATATTTTCAAGGCGAACACCACTGCTGCCAACTCGAGGTCATGGGTAGGATATTTCTTCTCATGAGTCTTTAGCTGCCTTAAGGCATAGGCTATAACCTTGCCCCGCTGCATCAAAATGCAGCCAAGTCCCTAATGCGACGCATCCGAGTAAACAACCATATCTTCTGTTCCATCTGGTAATGACAATACCGGTGCATGGGTCAGTTTCTCTTTGAGCATTTGAAACGCCCTTTCCTGATCTTCACCCCAAATAAACTTTTCATCCTTACGGGTTAATTTGGTTAATGGCATGGCGATTTTGGAAAAATCTTGCATGAACCTCCGATAATAACCCGCAAGCCCCAAGAAACTTCTGATTTCTGAAGGATTTTTCGGTGGATTCCATCTTGCCACAGCTTCTATTTTTGATGGGTCTACTAACACCCCATTTGCACTAATGATGTGCCCCAGAAATTGCACCTCCCGTAGCCAGAAGGCACACTTTGAGAATTTCGCATACAATTTCTCTCTTCTGAGCATCTCCAACACTTCACGCAAATGACCTGCGTGTTCTGCTTCATTCTTGGAGTATATCAAGATGTCATCAATGAACACTATCACTGACTTGTCTAGCATGGGTTTGCAAACCCGGTTCATAAGATCCATGAAAGCCGCGGGTGCATTAGTTAACCCAAAGGACATCACGAGAAACTCGTAATGTCCGTACCGTGTACGGAAAACCGTTTTCGGTACATCCTCCTCTTTGACTTTTAACTAATGATACCCCAATCTGAGGTCGATTTTTGAGAACCAACTTGCACCTTGTAATTGGTCAAATAGGTCATCAATTCTTGGAAGCGGATATCGATTCTTTATCGTGAGTTTATTCAACTCCCAGTAATCGATGCACATACGCATGCTCCCGTCCTTCTTTCTCACGAATAACACTGGTGCGCCCCATGGAGACACACTTGGCCGAATAAATCCCTTGTCGAGCAATTCTTGGATTTGAGACATCAATTCTTGCAATTCTGATGGCGCTAACTGATATGGCCCCTTAGCCACAGGTTTCGCGCCCGGAATCAATTCAATTCCGAACTCTACCTCCCGTTCTGGCGGTATTCCCGGTAAATCTTCCGGAAATACATCAGCGTATTCGCGTACCACGGGTACGTCTTCAATCTTCGGCTTCTCTTTATCGGGTTCGTTTGCGTATATCATAAATGCTTTACATCCGCGCCTCATAAGATTATGAGCTTTTAGTATTGAGCACATAACGGGACTGCCCCCTTTTCGCCATAGATGGTAACCTGCTTTCCGCTTGGAGATATCAATTTTATCTCCTTGCGGAAACATATCACTTCTGCATGATGTCGAGATAACCAATCCATCCCGACCACTACTTGGAATTCTCCCATTGACATAGGGATCAAGTCTATTAGATATTCCTCATCATCAATGTTTATTTTGCAGTCACGACATACATCACATACAAGGAAACTTTTGTTATCACCTATTTCTACCTCTAATGGCATAGGCAATTTCGTTAGTACAAAAGAAGGATGTCAAATAAATCCATGTGAAACAAAGGATTTATTCGCACCCGTATCAAATAACACATGTGCGGGAATCGAGTTTATAGCAAATATACCTGAAACCACATCGGGTTCCACCTTTGCCTCGGCTGCCGTTAACTGGAAGGATCTTGCTTTTGCTCTTGGGGTCTCAGTACGTGTATCCTTGTCATCTTTCTTCCCGATCAATTCCGGACACTCCGATTTCTTGTGACCCGGCTGATAACATTTGTAACAATCCGAAACCTTCCCCGAGCACAACGCAGCCGTGTGCCCGGTTTTCCCACAAATAGGACACGGCTTGTCCTTAAACCGGCACTCACCCTTGTGCCCTTTCCCGCATATCTTGCAGCTTGATGACCCGCTTTTTCCTTCTTGTTTCTTTGAGGATTCGTTCGGACGTGCCTTTTTTGTCGGGCTTGGATTGACTACCTGTGCCCTTCTTTCGCCTCTTTCTATCTGTTTCTTCAAATCTATCTCCCGTTCCCGAGCAACATTTATAATCTCGGTGAGAGTCTCATACTTTGAAGGAGTCATAAACTCCCTATACTCGGCGCTCAACATATTATAATAATATATTTTCTGCTCTTCGTTCGTTATGAGATCATCACAAAACTTCATTTTATCCATGAACGTTCCCGTGATTTTATCGATAGATTCACCCTTGTGTCGAAGCTGCATAAATTCTTCCTTGATTTTGTTTATGATTGCCTTGGGACTATGATGTTTAAGAAACGGCGTCTTAAACTCGTCCCATGTCATAGCCTTAGCCGCTTCACTTCCGATCTCTTTCTTCTTGTTATCCCACCAATCTTTCGCCTGACCCCTTAACTGACCCGTGCCATAAGCCACGAAGTCATCCTCATCGCAATGGGTCCTTTCAAATACTCTCTCCATATCACTTAGCCACTGTTGGCATATTATTGGGTCAACCTCCCCATTGTAGATTGGCGGTTTACACGCCATGAACTCTTTATAAGAACAAGATTTTCGTCCTCCCGACTTCTCCTTTGCTAAATTGGTATTATCCTCCAATTTCTTGATCCTTTCTTCCACCACTGATAATACCTTGTTTTGGATTTTGTCGATAAAACCCAACAAACTGTTTTCGATTGCTTTTCCTACCTCCTCAGCAATCACTTCTCTCGTTTGCTCGGTGACTCTTGGCACCGCATCATCATTACCTTTATCCGTCATCTTTAACTGACATGTTTACATTAAGCGTTAAACATTTCATTTATGACGTATGATTTATTCACTTCGGTTTATTCAAGTTCATAACTTGTTTTCACCGTTCTTATTTAATGCACTTTCCGGGTTTGAGCGTGTTAACACGCTCTTCCCATGCATTTCCATTCATTAATTCCCTTTTTATACTTAGTAACTCTACTTTAGAACAATTAACTCTTACCGGATGTTTGATCAAGCTTGAACCGAACACTTGTTAACAACCTTGGGCTCTGATTACCAACTTGTAACACCCTTAATATTTTGAACAGTATTTAATAATAATCATAAGAACTTTATAAAATCAGAGTTTACAAAAACATTTCGTGTTTAAAACCATACACACTTGTGATAGTACCAAACACATCCAAGATAGTGCATAACCAGTTTAAAATCAACCCCTACTAGTCAACTAACAACTAGTTTAAAGGATTCAAAACACGATTAACAAAAGTATTTACAACATGTTTAAAGTTTAGACAAGATTAAGTTTAGTGCGGAAGCTTCAAAATGCGTGTTCGGTTCTTGACAACGTATTTGATCACCATCCGGGAGGACTTCATCCATACCTAGGGTCATACACTAAAAACATTAGTTTTGTCAATAATACGTTACATATAAACGAATTTCAACATCGAGAAATAACAAATAAAACATAAGTTTCCTGGGTTCCACCGTAACTTACGGTGTCTACAGTAAGTTACGGTAGACCCTGAGTGTATCTGGTTCTGCCGTAACACAGGAGCAACATACCGTAACACTTTTAATGTCCACCGTAAATTACGGTGGGACCGTAAGTTACGGTGGGCTCTGCATATTTGCCCTTTAACTATTTTTCAACTTTAAAAGATCATAACTTTTTACTCATTAGTCCGATTTAACCGATTCTTTTTACTACGAGTCCGTAATAAAATTTCGGATCTAACCATATAAATTACACATCACGGAAACCGAGATACCGACGTTCGGCTCACAATTTCCTTATTTCAAAAATTTCAACCCATTAGCAAAAGTGCATAATTCCATATTTCAATCCTAAGGACACTTTAGACATAGTTACCCAATTTCCCGGGCTTATAACCTTGGAGTATTCGCGCCATACCATGGCTTCGCGTTCTCTCAGAACTAAACACTTGTTTTCTCGGAATTCAAGCATTCCGTTTCAAACGACACCTTCTATTAACTTCTATTGTTTGACCCGATATACCGGGTTCGTAGACTTAAAATATCATAACCAATTTATTGGTGTAGTACCATCCATCACCTAGCGAGATATGAGACTTTCAAGTCTCTACTCACGTGATTCGTTTACAAGCAACATTTTGACCCGTTTGGCTATCTAGTGAAGACCATCACTTTATTAACATGCCAAACCAAACTTCAAATCTTTATTTTGACCCGTTTGATGATCTAGTGAACTTCGCCACTTTAACGATGCATCAAACGCATCTATTACAATCCGACATCGTTTGTACACTAAAACCAAACATTATTACATAATATAACGAGACTTAAGTAACGTACCATCAAAGCACACTTTTTCCACGTGTATCCCCTCCGGTATGTCCGCTTGACGTTCCGGACTCTTTGCCTAAAGAGTTCAATTCATAATCAAGTTTAGAACTCTTTCATAAGCTTTAACGCATTATTTCTTAACATTATCAAATCTGCGTTTTCACCCAACTTTTAATATTTTAACCCTCATTTAGGCATTTCATCAAACACCTAGCGTGTCAAATTTCTACATGATCTAAACCAAGTTCATAACTTGAAATTATCACTCAAATTAACTTCAATTAGACAATATACACATATTTTAACATCAACAATTTCAAAGATTAGCTCACAATTTCAGTTTACACTAGAACAAGAGTCTTAATCCTAGTGTTTATCAAGTTCTTCTAACATATTAATCACCCACTATAGTGATTTTGATCCTTACAACTATCATGCAAGAATTTGACAAGAAATCGTCTAGGGTTTGTCCCTAAACCTTATATTACTTCCAATTTCGTGTTTACAACACAAAATCAAGCTCAACACTCGATTTCAATAACATGCAAGAATTTGGGTTGAACTTAAATAACCTAATTTGACATACCTTATGATCCTCTTGACGAGGTGATCACGATTCCATGTTCAGATTTTGAGTTTAGCTTGATTTAGGCCTTCAATTGAGAGTTTTAGTGGAAGTTAGGGTTTTTGAGAGTGGGGGTCGCCCTCTCCTGCCTTGATCGATCCAGGAACTCCAAAAATGGAGTGTTTGGCTTTTTATTTTACTAATATTAGCAATTCAAGTTTCAATTTTGACAACCTAAGTCCCTCCACTCTTATTTAGTTTATATCTTTGGCCTTTTTAACTCATTCATGTGTTACTACAAGACTCCTAGCTAACTAGGTTATTTATCGTAGTTAGCTTATTCTTGTTTATTATGCACTTTATAATTCTAATATAAAGTTTTGTATTTTCGGGATGTTACACCTTCATTATTTCTTTATAATCCTTCAGCATCATACTTGATTGTTGTTTCTTGGGTACTCTTTAATGATTTCATTAAATCTATCCGTAATTTAATCTAAGAACACGTACTTGATTCGGCTTCCTATGAAACTTATGATTTAAAGCATTAACTACTACATTAGTCTTAACTTTGGGATATAACAATCGGTGTTGTTCCTAGTCTCGGATGAATTCTAAGTTTCTTCTCACGATTGGGTGATAGTCTAAGTAGATCCTCTGGGAAACGTCGTTCGGAATTTCTTTCAGTTCCATGCCTCTAGTGTTAATGAACTCCGAGACCATATACGCTATGTCTTACCTCCGTGCATAACTCGCAGCTTTCCTCACAGAGATGAACTTTGTCGGCTGGTCTGTCTTGCCTCCTTGTGGTCACTTCTCCGGTTGGCTTGCAAACTCCCAGGAGTCGTTGTTTCCATTTGTTCCTTTTTATGAAGCAGACAAAATTTCCTTTCTGTCAGTTCTCTCCATTTCATGGCATATGTCTTGACCATGTGTTTTGAAGCTCGGGTCTCACTATCTAAATGTCTAAATTTTGAATCATACATTACTTCATTTTTCTTAACATATATACTAATGGTTATGACACTTCAGTCCTTTAAGCCCATGTATTGTTGCATCAATTCTTTTGTTACTGGTAATCTTAGTAGGATTATAGGTGAAGAGTCTTTGTAAGTGCATCTAGTCGTGGTCACTATTATCTTCGCAAGAGTTCTTAAAGAAAGTAGAATTATTCTCATTAGCGTAGGTTTTAAGACGTTTAGTGTCTAGCACAACTTTAGCTACAGGTTTCCTAATGCGTTAATAATCTAAGGTAACGCAAAAGGAATTCTTATATTTTCGCTGGCATCCCAACATAAAGGGTTCATATACTCCTTGTCGCACGAGTTAAGAGACAGATGATCAAACAAAATAATGTTCGATATCGGAATTATAGATGTATACAAGAGATTTCTAATAAAGAAATCTAGAATTATCATTGACACACATGCTTGTGTTTTATTCTAAATTGTTAATCCTTATGGTTTTTAGATTTCCTTATAGATATACATATCTATATAATCATATATTTCACATACTGTAATATACATACCATTCATAAGGTCAATGTATTTAACAGATTCATATTTCCAAAGACAAGTCAGATATCAGGTCATGATACTATTTAGGGAATTCTGTCACTTGTTTGACATATCCTATACCCCATCTTACCCGGTTCTCGCCGGAGAGGTAACCCCATCTTACCCGGACAAGCTGGAGAGTCTGCTACACCATACCCAGTCTTGCCGGAGAGGTAATTGGTATTTCCCATAAATAAATCTTTCTTAAATCATGATTTAAAAATGAATATTTTATTAAGGCTTTCATCAAAGAACAAGGAAATTAGTATTCACGTGACGGATCATATTCCAGAACCAAGTAGTACCAATAAATAAGAAATAACAGTGGTCAAGTGTTATCGCTTATTTACCATACTTGCAACGTTCTAGTCATCATCCTCACGGCATATCAACACCCATCACACTTTATTTACGCAAGTAATTAGCTTATCTCGAAGGTTATACTAATGCATCTTTCTTAAGTTCAAGTCTAAATACTATCCTTGTTGCTACCAGTTAATAACTATTTCCTAACTCTTCCGTTTAAGCTTAGGTATTATTACAACACCGAATTGCTTAAACAAGTGGCTCTGATACCACCTCTGTCACGACCCCCAACCACACCCTGGACGGGAGCCGCGAGCAGTCGAGTGGTACCGATGATTATTTTGAAAAGTATTCCATCGGAAATTTCATCAGGACCGTGAGTTAGGAAAAATATCAGAGTTTAGAAAACACCGGATTTTATTTATTAAACAGATGGGATAATATCCATGTTTTACAAAGGTAGCTTTAATAAGGGAAAAACCCGAATATATGAAACCATGTTTTTTTAATTTAATTTAATTGATAAAATAAGCCACGTCTTTAAGCCTTTCGGTGTCGTATCATCACTCTTATTCCCGTCTACTGTAATTATCTGAAACGCATTTTAAAAATATTTGGTCAGCAGGAAATACTGGTGAGTTCATTCATTTTTGTAAAAAAGGACAGATTGTTATAATATACCGTATTAAGGGTGATTACATTGTTTCTATCAACCAATTACCCTAAATCGGTATTTGTCACTCGACTGTATCTGTGACTATGGTCAGATCACCCATTGGTTAACTCGTTGTCCAATGGTGACGGGTATCAAGTAATGTATACAAAACCCCACATACCGGCAGTAATTGAAGACTACAAAGACTTAATCCCTGTAATTATAACTTTGAAAATAAATAGGGTTTTGGAAACAATTTGGTAAAAAGAGAATGACTCACATTATATGCATGCAGTATTGATTTAACAAGCTTCTTGATTCTACTCCTTCTGATAATTAAGCATATACTTTATTGTTTTGAACGTTCTGATGATTAAGCATCCATTTTGATTGTAAGAGTATGGTGTAGAGTTTCGGGTAGTTAAACATTTAGTTTAACAGAGTGGAATACGTATTAGTGTAAAACCACATCAAACCTAACGATGGTCATGAGATCCGAACCTTAATGAAATTCACAAAGTATAGTCTTGTTTAGACACCACTTTGGCATTCGTTTAACGAAATTCACAAAGTACAACACTTTGGCATCCGTTTAACGAAATTCACAAAGTACAGCACTTTGGCATCCATTAGTTGGTTCCTGAATCGATAGGACAGAACATCGCATCGGTGATTATTGGTTAGAACACCAACGTATAGAGAGAAGAAGAAAAGGAATGAGCAAAGAAAATGAATTCCTAGGCTTCCTATTTATAGGTAAGAAGTATGAAATTTCTAGGAAGTTTCCTATAGCTTTTCTAGGAAGTTACCTATACATTTTCTAGGAAGCTTCCTACCTATATATATATATCTTCTTATACCTTCCTAGCACTTTCCTTTGATATTATCTATTTCATATATATTTATTTTCATGTATATCTATCTAGGCGTTTGATGTGCGGTCACAACCTGCTTTTATGTTCAAAGGCTTTAATGTTATGTGAATCGTGTTGTTCAAAAGCCTTGGTGTGTAAAAAGCTTGATGTGAGGTTGTTTATTCAGATGCTTAAAAGTTGGACATGCTTTGGCCTAATAGGTGTCGGTACTCTCATTGGGATTGTCCCCAGGTAGGCAACGGTCCTTATAATTGGATTTGTATGAATGCCAGCCTAAACAGGAGTTCCCAATTTAACGGTACTTAACCCTTCCAGTTACTACATGTCCGAGCATATGATATTTCGTTTTATTTTCAAAACAAGTTTTAAATGGAATTGCTACTAAACCACACACAATCGGCAAGTGCACCGGTCGCGGTGTAGTGTAGATGGCAAGACCGGATATCAATCCGTGGACACTATATACAAACTTTAGATAATAAACCTCTATCGACTATAAAGTTAAATTTGGAAGTTTGATTTAAATTGATTTTTGATTTTTTAAATAATAAATTGAAAACTTACGGAAAAGAAGACAGGAAACAAAAAGTAAAACAAATAAACAAACACACAGTGAAACAAATAAACAAACAAAGTATAATAATCACAGAAACAAAGTTTTACAATTACAGAAATAAAGTGTAACAAATACGTATGATGAAAGGACTACCTGGGTTTTGAATCCCTAGAATCATGCAATGCTAATTTGACAATAATAACAGTTAAATATCTTTTTCCTTTGGTTAACCCCCCGTTAGAGATGCCATTTAAACAAAAGATAAAGACGAGATGTGAAGTACTAGAACGAACCGGCTCGAGCTATCGATACCAAATCCTACGTGAATCCAACCGTTGGAACCTCAGAGACTAAGTTGTGAGACGATCTTTTAAACCCGCAAAGCGAACAAATCTTTGAAAATTAAAATCCTAAGAAACCTTAATCACGATGTAATAAAAGAGCTCGAGTTATCGATTACCCAAATTACCCACCAATGATTAGCTAATAACCTAGCTCACCCTAATCTTATTTCTAGTCATAAGATGAGGATGCAAGTTTTAGTATTTTGATTTGAATTATTATTAGACTTGGTCAATTTCTCAACACAATATTTAACCCGAAAATCAAAAGATAAACGAATCAAATTAAATTCTAAGTTTAAGGAGAACGTCTTCATGTTTAAACCTTTGAATTTATCGACAAATAATTTACTCAAAATACACCAACATGCAATACCAAGATTAACTTTAAAGACAATGTTCTGTAAATCACATGAAATAACTGAAATTACGTCAAATATGCATTACAATCATTTAGTTCATCATAACCCAGGTAGTATACAAGTTTAAGCACACATATTATACAAATACAGAAAGTAAACACAATTACAAACACAAGGTAACATGGTAAAAAGTAAAAGGTACGAAAACTTAACGTTTGTCGGACTTTTGTCGGACCCGGGGCGCTTTTAACTCGAATCGAGAGCTTCCGAGACCTCCAAAGACCTCCAAAGGTGCTCCAAGATCGACTACATTGATCCAAACCTGAAGGTTTTGTGTTGTAGAGGTGTGTTTTCGAAGTTGCAAGTGAAGCCCTTTTATAGGCTCAAAAATTAGGCCAGATTGCTAGCTTACGGACCTCAACATTGTGAATGTTGAGGTCCGTAAGGGTCTCCAACTAATCTTCTTCAACTGCTCCATTTCGCGACCAGAAAGTCTTTGCCGACAGGTCCATAAGGGTGCTTGAGGACCTCAACATTGTGAATGTTGAGGTCCGTAAGCTTTACCAACTTCAATCCACTATCTCAACAAGCTTACGGACCTCAACATTGTGAACATTGAGGTCCGTAAGGCTTCTCCAAAGGCAATTTCTTCGTTTTCCGTGACACGTTTCCCCATATATTGTTTCCTTCATCGATCCTTTACCGTTTCCTCGCGTAATCCACATATATTTCACCGATTCCTGTAGATTCATGATTTTATCGATTCAGTACCAAATACAAAGGAGAAACGCACACAATTGTTCTGAAATATGGGTAATTTGATGCATATGATGTGTATAATTCTAAACACATCAAATATCCCCACACTTAACCTTTTGCTTGTCCCTAAGCAAAACTCCAAACAACTGTACATACTGAAATTTAAAACGATTATTTTACAATGAAAGATTAAACACACATTAATGTACATAAATGATTTAAAATTAGCTAATAATGATAGAGATGAGAAAACTAAATGTGATTTTTCAAAAATAGAGTTTTATTTTTAATTACTCACTTACTTGCATCTTTTATTTACTTCCCTTGGCTCACTGGTGTAAATTAGTGAATGGTGCACTAGTAATTTTTCTGTGATCACTCAAAAGCCAGGCCATATAGTAACATTATCATAAGCTTGTAATGAAATCTCATCTTTACCAATTAACTTATAAAAATCATATAAATCAAGAGGACTTTTATTGTGGGTTGTAACTTGGCTAGGGTTTAAAGGTAGGAAATTGTGGATATTTACTGGGCGAAGTGTTTCAATCCGGTCTAGCAAATTATCCTACCAAACTTCACAATTTTTATTTATATATTTTTTTTCACACGCACTCACAAACCAAGTGACTCTTTTAAGGTCAGATCGTCAAGACCGGTTTTATCCTTGATGTGGATCAAATCTTCCTGTATCCTGTAGTGAACATTACTTCCAACTCTAATGGATCGTTCAGCATCAAGCCTAATAGCACCCATCCAGATTAGAAGCGTGTATTCATATTGGGATTCAGTTTGACTTTTTCGACATCTTCCTGTGTGAGACCAGTTTCCACATCCCATGCATTTATCATATCGTTTTGCTCTTCTTTTCATAGCACTTTTGGATGTCCCACAAAATGGTGGCGTTTGTTCTTGTTGTCGCCACTTTTTTTTTAACTTCTTCACTTAGATGAAATATTTTCTCTCTAATCTCCGTGGGTAAACTTGGTTTCGCGAATTGTAAACAACAAAGCAAATTTAAATCGAATCAATGTATATCCAGTTCTTTTAGGTCTGCCGGTAAAAGACCAAACTAAATTCCTATGAAAGAAAAATTATACTAAACTGGAATTCACACATGGGTTGAAAAGGTAAAACAAAAAGGCTTAATTGGTTTAATATGGTGGGTTTATAACAAACGAAAAAGGAAAAAGGCTCAACTTGGTTTTCTATTGGATAATATTTTTGGTTTTTTTTTAAGTTTTAACAAATGGGTAAACACATGGGTGTATCCTAATGCCTCTATCATTTTTATACAATTTTATAGTTAATGAATTCAACAAGTATATTCAAGACAAGTTCTGAAATGTATACTATTATGCGGCACACTCAATCAAATGAAATCTTAAGCATATGATGAATGCTTTTAGAAAGGCTCAAAACTCATTGAAATTGGGTGTGTATTTAAGATGCAAATTTATGAATAATTAGAAAACAAAATTTCTATTTATGAAAAACAATTAAAATTTTCTCACATGTATAATTATTAGATAAAAATAAATCAAATATGCACAAAAGTAAAACAATAATTATACAATTTGTTTTTTTATAAATTTTATGGCTTAAACGATAGTTTCCCATCCCCACATTTAAATTCTACATTGCCCTCAATGTAGGAAGGAAACCGACTCAAAAACACTAAGATAATTAAGAAATAAAATACTAAAGACAAATTTGGAAAGGACTTAGCTGGTTATGATGATAATCTGTGCCAGCTATGCATGTTCCTAATCCAACCTTGAATATGACCGTATAGCATTTCCTTCGCGGTCGCCTTTTACACCTTGGTTGCTTTTTCACAAGATTGCAGTTCCGAGATTTCCACCCGAATGGAGATTGAGTACGGGCGGATTAAGCAAACCTGCACATGACACAACAAACAAACCTAGGCATAAAACTGACTCAAAATAAAACAAATGTAGACTCATGCACACAAAAGATAAAGATAAAATAAATACTACGAAAAACCATACCAACTACATAACTATGTGTCATCCCAAAACCTCAATCAGGAGGCTTCTCCTTTATCCAACCCCAGTCTAGCTTATTCAATTTCACCCGCTTCTTGTTATTATTTGAAATTTGAAATTTGGAATTTTTAAACCTTTTATCATTTTCAAATAGGTCACGCCACCAACACTTAAATTTACCTGGACCAAACCTGATTCGTGTCATATAAGGAGGATGATGGTTGTCTCAGCACTTGAGCTTCCGTTTGCACCATCTTTGCATCCTCAAGATATGTTGGTCCAAGTTTCTTCGTGTCTTCTCCCGTGTTTTTAATTGTGGTGGTGATCCAGCTTCTAGCTTTTCCACGGGCCAACTTTCAAACTCCTCAGCCACTTTCTCTTCTTCTTCGTTTGGTATTTGTTTGATTTCCATAATCGGTTCACCTTCAAGTAATTTCTCTAAATAGGCAAGATCACCGATTGGGTCAAATTCTGCATTTTCAAAAGTTGGCAAACCTACCAACTCATCACCAAACTCTTCTTCCCAAGATGGTTCATGGTCTTTTTCATCCTCCATCTTGTCAAGTGGCTTTTCTTCAACTTCTCCAATTAGAGCTGCTGAGTATCGAGGCACCTCCAACTCAATCTCTTCTACTACCCCCTCATCGTCATCACTCCAAAAGTCATCATCGATATTCCATGGTGTAGGAAACCAATGGTTGGAATTAACTACTTGCTGAACCGGAGGTGGGATTTCAGTGTCCATTTTTGTCTCCGGTTCTCTATCTGACAACTCTGGATGACCGGGTAGCTCTTCTTCAATCTCTTCTTTTATTAGTCTCCTATATTCAGCCAGCTTCGCAACTATTTCCGCTTCATCACAGGAAAAATCAATTATTAGTTTAACATTTTTCTCTTCCTGGTGTACCTTATTATCTTCACCAATACCCTCAGCATCCTTCAATGTTGTCTCCATATTGGTAAGCTCTGCGGCATCTACCGACTCGTCATTCATGTCTTGATTTAAAGTCCAATCATCCTTGTCGGCCCAATATATCCCCTTTGTAACCGAAGGCATTGACCATCGTAAAGAGTTCGGACAATCTTTAGACTTGTACGGTCCAGCGCAGTTCCCACAAAATGGATTTATGATTTGATCGTTGTTTTTCATCTTTTCTAACATTTGCTCTAGTGCTTCGCAGTTTTACTTCAGTAAAGATGTTGTCTGAGCGACGACTTGACATGATTCCACAAATGTCGGAAAATAAGGTGGGTACTTGCTTTCGTTGCATGGTTGATATGGTGAAGAATAATAGTTTTGATATGGTTGTGGTTGTGAATATAAGATAGAAGAGTAATCTGTGGAATACTCTGATGAATTTGAACAATATTTGGTATAATGAGTGTAGGATCGTGAAACGACCTAACGAGTCGATCAGAAGAGTGCTCAGACAGAATCAGAGGCGGAATTCATTGATTCTGTCTTTGTTTAGCTTGTAACACACCAGAAATACTATTTACTATCTCTTGTATTGATCTCTGAACGATTACAGACTTGGAGACACCTCGACAGCACCTTGGCGTCGGAAAACACAACTGAACTGCTACTCCTCTACTGATTACGCTTCAGGGTATATATAGATGTAAAGGTTTCGCTTGAGCACTGTTCAAGCGAAATCATGTTATGTGGATTTCGCTTGAACTTGCTTCAAGCGAAATCATCTATATAATGTTCCTTGAAGCGAAATCAACCTCTAAACACACTAAATCATGATATTTTCTCATATTACAAGCCCTAATCTATCAGTTCTAATCTAAGACTCGAACGAAGATAAAGTCGACAGACAACTGCACCAACAGACTCCCCCTTGAATGTTGACGGAATCTTCAGTGAGAGTCTTCATCATAATGACTCTTACATCTTGATCGATCTTCTTCAGGAAATTCTCCTGGAATCTTGTACCTGGATCTTTTCTCTAGCTCTAACTTCATCAGACTCCCCCTTTCATCAAGCTGGGATTTTCAGTCTGGAATTAGCTATCGCCTTTGAAATTAAATCCTGGCTTTTCTCAGATTAAGCTCTCCACAGGTTCTGATGCATCTCCTGGCTTCTCGTAGCAACAGGATCAGAAACCTTCCTTTTTCCTACACACATCTCTCTACTAAAACATAAGTTTTCACTTAAATCAATAAGAAAAACTTACAAGCAATAGTTATATCAAGTTCAAATTAATGACCTTGATTAACTAATCTCAATTTCTTTCTTAATCCAAAATTTTCAATTTTAGCACACACACTCCCAAACCATTTCATCTTGTTTAGCACTCGGAATTTTGAAAATCAGCTCTTCAACACCAGTTGTCCAAAATCTTTTTAAATTTTTCAAACTTTATGCTAAAACACACTAAAATCTTTTTGGATTTTTGACTGAAATAGAAATGCAGAAAATGAAATATTTACAAACAATATTTTTGTGAGTTCGTGCAAGAGGATCATATCAGTTTTTGAGACCAATCACCAACACCGTTAAGCTTCATTTCATTTTAAGCTCTAAACGATTCACTTAGATTGTCAGTATACTTGTCCACTTAAATTTTCACACAAAGTTCAACTGATCCGAGATATGAGGTTAATGTTTTAAGCCCTTGAACTTATTCGTGTGTCCCACTACTTGAATATACTCCCGTATCCAGATCCCAATATTCAGTCTTACAGGTGAGTATACCACAGATGATATCTGTCAGGGGAATAAATTATAGTACGAGGGCCGTGAGAGCTCAGGTCGATCTTTCGATACGCAGAGAGATGACGGCTTCGACTTTTGGTGGGTCCCCTTTAGAGGATCTTTTGCATTACAACAGCAGCGACTATCAATTTTATTGTTTCATCAGCTTGCTGAGGGCGATGCTATGTTTCAAGCATTTGCAGAAAGTATTATCCGGGGACTAGGCCATTGCTTCCACAAAATCAGAAGTCCCGGGATAATACCCCAGATATCACTGAGCATAAAGACCTAGTATCTCAGAATAAGGGACCTTTCAAACAAGATTTCAGGGGTTACCTATATATCCAAGTTTGTGTTAACCCACAGAACAAGCAAGTTTGAAATTTTAGGTTTATATCTCGTCACAATCTACTAAATGTGCAAAAACCTACTGGCACATCATCAGTGAGACCGTTTATCACATTTTTACTTTCCAATTCTTTAGCATGCTGTGATCGTCCACTGATGTACTATCATTTCCTCTTTTATGCAACAAAAACTCATTTTGGATTTTATCATGTTTTTGTCTTTTTCAAAATTTTCAAATGTTTTTGGATTTTCTAAAAATTCTTACTCCCCCTAAAATGCAAAAACATTTTAGGAAATTTGAAAACAAACTGTACAACAACGTGACAACTGATATCGAATTGCCTCAATTCGCCATCCACTTGGCATAAACAATCAGAACTCCCCCTCACAACAAACTATTTTCCCATCGATTTCAAAACACTTAAGTTTGTTTTAATCAAATGGTTTTTCCGGAAAATAAGTTTTGTTGATTTTATCACTTGTAAAATTGGGGATTAAATCATCACATTGTTTTTCAACCACTTGTAGAAAATCAGATACAACTTAATGTCCCTGATTTACCACTTTTAAGATCAATCCAATCAAACATTTTCAACCAAACATCATCTGTTAGTTGAATTCTCAAGGTGCCGAATCCTACTCCTCGCTTACAAACCTGGGAGTTCCGGCAAGTCCTGCAAAAACTTCTCAAACATTATACAAATATGATAAAGAATGATGCCGATTCATGATCCACGATTACCAACTTGGGATCTCCGGCAAGTCAGGTTTTTCATTTAAACAGATTCACCCAAGCCTGACGGTCCTTGGGTGATTTTGAATTCTTGTTCAACAATGATGGAAAATTTTCATCATCCATTGTTAAACCTGAATTCTCCAATTTTACCTCAACCAATGGCTCCTCTGGCTTTGACGAACCAGAATCATTGCCTGAATGTGGCTTGTCTGACTTTGATGAGCCAGATTCATCGCCTGATGGTGGCTTGTCTGACTTTGACACATCAGATTCATCACCGACCATTTTCTTCTTTTTCTTATCTTCTTTCGTCCTCCGATTTGTATCCGATGAATTTGTCTTGCTTGATTTTGCAATCGAGGAAGTTGATTCATCAGAACTCTTATTCGATTTGTTCGGTGAACCCGAGGACAAGATCTTCTCCAGATACTCTCTCGCCTTTTTCCTCTTCTTTCTCAGTCTGTCTTTTTGCCCTTGAGAAAGCTTCACTTTCATTTCCTGAACTTTAGGTTCTTGAACCTTTTGTTCTTTGGGCTTTGCTTCGACTTTGACTGGTTTCTTCTTTGCCATTTTCTGAGATTCAGCCCTCGATCTTCCCTTTGATCTCATTGGGCAATCTCTGGCAATGTGACCTCTGATTTGGCAGTTATAGCATCTTCTCATCTCATAACTCCAACTCTGGCAGTTAACAGCAATGTGTCCTTGATAGCCGCATCTGTAACACACTCTGTTATCGTACCAATCACCATTTTCGGTCCAAACATTCAGATCATAGCACTGTTTGGCCTGGTGATAATCTCCTCTCCTCTTGTACGCTAGATTTGGCTTTTGAGCACGGTGGTCCAACCTGCACCACTTTTCACCAACTATTTTTGAATTTTCATTTTTTACTTTTTGTAGTTTTTGATTGGGATTGGATGATCGATCTGATGAACTTTTATTCTCTTTTTTAACATTTTTCACATTTTTTATTTTTTGTTTCTGTTCCACTTTCTTCTTCAAAGGTTTTTGCTTAGAGCATTCTCCCTTTTTGGTTGATTGTGGAACAGTTTCTTGAAATTTTTCTTTTAACTTCAAAAATAAATTCTTTTTGTCAATTTTTTGTTTTTCATCATCAGATTTTTCATCACAATCTTCAACTTTGACATTGTCAAAGTTTGTGACATTGTCACTTATTGGAACAGAATTGATTGGTTTTGGACAGGGAAAATTCAAACTATCTGATGAAGTCACAAAACCTTTCAATTTCCTTTAAAGTTCATCAATCTTGTTTCTTGAATTCTCAGCTTCGTTTTCAAGCTGAGATATTCTTTCAAGATGAGACTTGATTGATTTTTCATTCTCATTCTTCAAATTTTCAAGAACAGATTTTTCTTTCATCAAAACTTTTATCTGTTCCTGAAATTTTGATTCATTCGCTTTCAGATTCTTGTTTTCTAGCTTAATCCAGAAATCCTCATCTTCTGAAGATTTCTTTTTCCTTTCAAACTCTTTTTCTTTTTCTTTCAAAACTTTGTTTTCTGATGTCAAACTGTTCAAATTACTCAACAGTTTGTCATTTTCAGTTTTCAACTTCTCACAATTTTCTTTCAGAATAAGAATCTGTTTATCATCAACTTGCTTCTTATCATTCAGCTCTTTGACTTCCAAAATCAAACTTTCCGCATCTTTCACAAGTTTGTCATTTTCAGTCTTGAAGCTCTCACATTTTGAGCACACTGATGCAGAACTTGAAGGTCCAGACTCTACAGATTCCTCATCCTTTGAAGTATCCTTTGTTTCCATCTTGTATGTTCCTGCACGAAAGAGTTTAACAAAATCAAAAGGATTCATACTATCATCAATATAACATTTCCTTTTGATATCATATTTCAGAGTACTCTTTGTTGCAAGAAATCCACAAATTCTTTTATCAATTTCAATAAGTACATCCAACTCCAATTTATTTAAATTCTTTTCCATCTTGGACAAAAAATCCCTCCTTTTCTTTTCTTCTTTATAATACTCTGCATTAACCTCATTAAAGAACTGATATGGAAAAAGATCTGGAAAAAAATCTTTCTGTTTTAGCTCAACCATGAACTCATCCCATTTAGCAGGTAATGCAGTTGTCAATTTCGATATATGTTCATCATTTCTCATTCTAATACCCGCTCTCCACAAATTGTCCGTTAAAATTTTAAACCGTGTTTCCATCTCATTCAACGTTTCATCCTTTTGACATATGAAATGTTCAAAACTTTTAACCCAAATGTCAACACTCACATTTCTATAATTGCTATCCACAGTTCTCATATACTAACGATTTAAACTTTCAAGATCATGGTTTTCTTTTTCATCAAACATCTTTGCCATTTTTCAAAATAATATTCACTCAACAACTTTCAAGCGAAATACCTGAATAACAAACTTCAAGCGAAATCAAAAAGTTAACTACAATATCAGTTCAAGCGAAATACTTGGTTTCGCTTGAAACAACTAAAGCAGAAAAAAAATCCTTTGAAGCGAAATCACTTTTGAACAAAATAATTGATTTCGCTTGAACACGTTTCAAGCGAAAACAACTCACTGTTTCAAGCGAAAATGTTGAAGCGAAACCTGGTCAATACAAAATACCTCAAGCGAAACTCTTTCAAGCGAAAACTGTGATTTCGCTTGAAATACAAATCAATCCTGAACCTCTTGAAGCGAAATCTGATCAATCTTCAAGCGAAATCTTCTATTTCGCTTGAATCATGCTGACATCATCAAGTCGATCTGATTTTTGCAAAATTTATCAAGTTCTAGTCCGATTTTAGGTCTGAATCTTTCAAGGATTTGTTAATTCAATGTTTCGCACACTATATGTGAAAATCAGTCCATTTTAACCAT
The DNA here is from genome assembly GCA_030545235.1 of Helianthus tuberosus. NCBI lineage: Eukaryota > Viridiplantae > Streptophyta > Magnoliopsida > Asterales > Asteraceae > Helianthus > Helianthus tuberosus. Next base: position 171,050,666 of record CM060406.1, read on the forward strand.
GAAAACTTGATTAAGTTTGAAAAGCAGGTGTAGAAGTCAGAATTTTCCAGCGAAAACGAGCTAAACGGTAAGAACTCTTCCTCCTGAGCTCTGATACCACTTGTAGGATCGTGAAACGACCTAACGAGTCGATCAGAAGAGTGCTCAGACAGAATCAGAGGCGGAATTCATTGATTCTGTCTTTGTTTAGCTTGTAACACACCAGAAATACTATTTACTGTCTCTTGTATTGATCTCTGAACGATTACAGACTTGGAGACACCTCAACAGCACCTTGGCGTCGGAAAACACAACTGAACTGCTACTCTTCTACTGATTACGCTTCAGGGTATATATAGATGTAAAGGTTTCGCTTGAGCACTGTTCAAGCGAAATCATGTTATGTGGATTTCGCTTGAACTTGCTTCAAGCGAAATCATCTATATAATGTTCCTTGAAGAGAAATCAACCTCTAAACACACTAAATCATGATATTTTCTCATATTACAAGCCCTAATCTATCAGTTCTAATCTAAGACTCGAACGAAGATAAAGTCGACAGACAACTGCACCAACAATGAGGCCCTCCACAGATCAAACACATTATAAAAATACAAAAATCAAACAAACAAACAAACAAACTTTAATCTATGAAAACAAGTAAAAAAAATAACTTAATAGACGACTCGGGTAGTTCTCTAAAGTTTTCCAGTGTCCCCGGCAACGGCGCCAAAAACTTGATGTGCGGTCACAACCTGCTTTTATGTTCAAAGGCTTTAATGTTATGTGAATCGTGTTGTTCAAAAGCCTTGGTGTGTAAAAAGCTTGATGTGAGGTTGTTTATTCAGATGCTTAAAAGTTGGACATGCTTTGGCCTAATAGGTGTCGGTACTCTCATTGGGATTGTCCCCAGGTAGGCAACGGGTCCTTATAATTGGATTTGTACGAATGCCAGCCTAGACAGGAGTTCCCCATTTAACGGTACTTAACCCTTCCAGTTACTACATGTCCGAGCATATGATATTTCGTTTTATTTTCAAAACAAGTTTTAAATGGAATTGCTACTAAACCACACACAATCGGCAAGTGCACCGGTCGCGGTGTAGTGTAGATGGCAAGACCGGATATCAATCCGTGGACACTATATACAAACTTTAGATAATAAACCTCTATCGACTATAAAGTTAAATTTGGAAGTTTGATTTAAATTGATTTTTGATTTTTTAAATAATAAATTGAAAACTTACGGAAAAGAAGACAGGAAACAAAAAGTAAAACAAATAAACAAACACACAGTGAAATAATAAACAAACAAAGTATAATAATCACAAAAACAAAGTTTTACAATTACAGATATAAAGTGTAACAAATAAGTATGATGAAAGGACTACCTGGGTTTTGAATCCCTAGAATCATGCAATGCTAATTTGACAATAATAACAGTTAAATATCTTTTTTCCTTTGGTTAACCCCCCGTTAGAGATGCCATTTAAACAAAAAATAAAGACGAGATGTGAAGTGCTAGAACGAACCGGCTCGAGCTATCGATACCAAATCCTACGTGAATCCAACCGTTGGAACCTCAGATACTAAGTTGTGAGACGATCTTTTAAACCCGCAAAGCGAACAAATCTTTGAAAATTAAAATCCTAAGAAACCTTAATCACGATGTAATAAAAGAGCTCGAGTTATCGATTACCAAAATTACCCACCAATGATTAGCTAATAACCTAGCTTACCCTAATCTTATTTCTAGTCATAAGATGAGGATGCAAGTTTTAGTATTTTGATTTGAATTATTATTAGACTTGGTCAATTTCTCAACACAATATTTAACCCGAAAATCAAAAGATAAACGAATCAAATTAAATTCTAAGTTTAAGGAGAACGTCTTCATGTTTAAACCTTTGAATTTATCGACAAATAATTTACTCAAAATACACCAACATGCAATACCAAGATTAACTTTAAAGACAATGTTCTGTAAATCACATGAAATAACTGAAATTACGTCAAATATGCATTACAATCATTTAGTTCATCATAACCTAGGTAGTATACAAGTTTAAGCACACATATTATACAAATACAGAAAGTAAACACAATTACAAACACAAGGTAACATGGTAAAAAGTAAAAGGTACGAAAACTTAACGTTTGTCGGACTTTTGTCGGACCCGGGGCGCTTTTAACTCGAACCGAGAGCTTCCGAGACCTCCAAAGACCTCCAAAGGTGCTCCAAGATCGACTACATTGATCCAAACCCGAAGGTTTTGTGTTGTAGAGGTGTGTTTTCGAAGTTGCAAGTGAAGCCCTTTTATAGGCTCAAAAATTAGGCCAGATTGCTAGCTTACGGACCTCAACATTGTGAATGTTGAGGTCCGTAAGGGTCTCCAACTAATCTTCTTCAACTGCTCCATTTCGCGACCAGAAAGTCTTTGCCGACAGGTCCGTAAGGGTGCTTGAGGACCTCAACATTGTGAATGTTGAGGTCCGTAAGCTTTACCAACTTCAATCCACTATCTCAACAAGCTTACGGACCTCAACATTGTGAACGTTGAGGTCCGTAAGGCTTCTCCAAAGGCAATTTCTTCGTTTTCAGTGACACGTTTCCCCATATATTGTTTCCTTCGTCGATCCTTTACCGTTTCCTCGCGTAATCCACATATATTTCACCGATTCCTGTAGATTCATGATTTTATCGATTCAGTACCAAATACAAAGGAGAAACGCACACAATTGATCTGAAATATGGGTAATTTGATGCATATGATGTGTATAATTCTAAACACATCAGTGTTTAATTTACTTAATTAATCTTACTTAACTTAATTAATCTTGCTTACTGATTAATTAATCCTGCTTAGCTTAATTAATCTTACTTAACCGATTAATTAATTTTAACGGTTTAATCAAGTAATTTACTTAGCCGATTAATTAAATAACGTAACTAGCTGATTAATTAACTTACTTAGCTTACTTAACTGCTAAGTTTCCTGTCCTGTTAAGTTGCCGTAGCTATTAAGTTTTCTAAACCGCTAAATTATCTTAATAGCTAAGTTTGATATACTAGTTGAACAACTTCCTGATTATGAGTTCTAATTTCTAGACACAAGAACTCGTATTAGTGTATTAACTCAATTCAACTTTATGAATGACAAAGTATAGCCAGATATTGGTAGCACTTAAACATCCATTGGATCGGTTTTAATCGATCGGATAAAGTATCGTACAAGTGATTAAAGTTATTACCCTAATAACGGGCAGAGTTTCGGGATTTAGAAGGTATAATCCCGAGCTACTATTTACTATAATAAAAGCTGAAGGAAAATAAAAGAATTGAGCAGTTTGAAACGTAGCAGTGATCGAGCTAATACCCTGGATTCGTAGCAGCGTCTTGACACCGTAAAACTCATTTTTAGCAGATTTGGGACGTTTTGAAACTAAATTTTCGAATACAGGAGCAAGTCCCATGCACAGGCTACTTATAGCAACATTTTAGGTTTTACGCAGCCCGCGTAAGCCTTATAAGATCTTACGCGGCCCGCGAGGCCATAAAGGCGGCAATAGGGTTTGCTGAGTCATCGGTGGTCTTGACACGTGGATGACACGTGTCCCTTAAACTTATCCGGAGATTTTCAAGTTGTCGCGGCCCGCGTAGCCTTACCTTATGGCTTACGTGGCCCGCGTGAAATCCAATTTTCTTGATTTCTTGATTTTTCATACACATTATGGTTTCAGGGGTCCGAGTTTCCACTTACGGAGTGTTATGGGACATTTTTGCATGTCCTTACAGGCCTGTCTACCAATTTCCACATGCCCAATTTCTGAAACTGCTGAAGTTCTTCTTGCATTGCTTTAACCCATGAATCGTCTTTCATCGCCTCTTTCCATGACTTCGGCTCAACTTGACAGACATAGCAGTCGAAAGACCAATCATTTTGTTCCCCGGATTCTCTAATTGCTGAATACAACCCATCATTCTGGTTGTTTAGAAGCTGGTTACGTGTCTGCACACCACTTAGGACATTTCCTATAATATTCTTCCGAGGATGAGTATCATGAATTCGAGTTTCTGGAACATCGGGGACTCGAGCATTAATACCCAAATTATTGATATTCAAATCAACAACTAAATCGATTCCTGGAGACGCGTTAGATGAGGATGCATTCCCTTCAGCATTATCTGGAACTTGCACCTGAGAAGTTGCTTCAGAAACATTTTGAACAGGAGCTTGGACATGAGCTGGAGTTGCTTCATTAGCATCATGAAACTCCTCATCTTCCAATGAAACATTATAATCCGCTGCATCTTCAAATTCCTCATTTTGAACAACATTATTAACCGAACCAGACTCTTGTTGGTTAACAATAATTGGTCGAACTAATGATGAATCAACTACTGCATCACCTTCAAGTAACATTTGTGCTGCTGCAGACACCTCATCAAAAGTTGGCAGATTAAAGGAGTCAAACAATCCGTCATAATCAAACATCCACGGATCACCCAGAGCTCTCACACATTCAGTGTACCTTTGAACCCTTACTTTGTCGCAACCCCCGATCTCTAATCCCCGGGAACGGGCAGCCGCGAGACAGTTTCGGTGGTATCGCGTATTGTCTAATTTGGCAGCGGAATTTTTCATCAGGACCGTAGTTAGGAAATAATTGATCAGAGTAAAATACCACATTTTCATAGCATTAATTATGTGGGATAAAACCCAAGTTTGCATTACACACATTTTCATAGGAATAAATCCTATTTTATTTAATAAAAACATCTATTTTAATTTAGGTAACGTTATTGCCACTTTTCCAAGCCTTCAGTGCTGTCCAGATGGCTTCTATTTGGCTTTCACAGTTTGTTACCTGAAACGCGTTTTAAAAACATTTGTCAGTGGGAAATACTGGTGAGTGAAACCCAGTTTAATCAAGTTTAAGTAAAACCCATTGTACAGTATTGAGGGCGATCTCGCAATTACATTTGTTTCCAAGTTATAACAATTAACATCCATGGTATTGTCCGACCCGACTTGTGGAAATGTTACTCCTTGACCAGGTGGTAACAAATTTTGTATACAAAACCCCAACATACTCATGATAATTGTATTCTTACAAATACTTAATAACTGTTTAATATATAATTAATCATATGAGGTTTTGTAAAAACAGTTTACAAAAAGGTTTACAAAAAGAGGATCAACTTACATTGATGTCTTAGATTATCCTTTAGGGTTTCCTGGTGACAATCTATAATTTACACAAATGCACACGTGTTAGTATAATAACCCATTTTAACATTAGTAATACCCTCCCCGAGACGGCATTCCAACGACTACGTCGGGCAGAACCACGACAGCCGTTACGGAACCCTAGATCAATCGGGCAGCGTATCTAATACGTATCCAGGGGTTATAATACTTACAACGGAGCAGAACTTCGCTATTTAGGGGGTATAATACCCGTAGATTATGCCTATAATTCAGAATTGAGAGAAAGAAAACGATTTTGAACGATTTCTGACTGAAGACTCGATGCATTCTTATATAGGGCTTCACTTCAACTTTTACGCGGCCCGCGTAAATATAGATAAGGGGCTACGCAGCCCGCGTCAAACCTGGTCAACGCTGTAGCTTGGCTGGGTCATCGACTAGACTTACCGGGTGTTGGGCCACGTAGCCGCACTGGGCTTTGCCAGGTTTTTAAGTTAACGCGGCCCGTGTAAGGGTTAAGGGTCCTTTACGCGGCCCGCCTAAAACCCGAAAACAATATTTTTAATTAAATTTAACAATATGAAATGTATTTGGGGCCCATTTTCACGTATGGGGTGTATTTGGGGACATATTGGGATATTTTAAAATATATTAGGGTGTCGGAAATAATTCGAGGGTGTCGGTTCAGAGTTGTTATATCCTCCCCACCTTGTTTTAGAGCTCATCCTCGAGATCTACTGGAACAAGTGCGGATATTTCCTTTGCATTTCAGATTCAAGCTCCCATGTGTACTCAGGTCCTCTTTTGGAGTCCCATTTTACTTTGACCATAACTAATCTCTTATGCTTGAGATTCTTGACTTTCCTGTCTTCAATCTGTAGAGGCCTTTCTACAAACTTGAGTTGTTCATTTACCTCTATATCCTTAAGAGGTACCATCAGCGATTCATTAGCTAGGCATTTCTTGAGATTAGATACATGAAACACATCATGTATTCCTGCCATTTCCTCTGACAGTTGTAGCTGATAGACTACAGGTCATATTCTTCTAATAATCTCAAAGGGTCCAATATACCTGGGACTTAGCTTTCCTCTTTTGATGAATCTTACTACTCCTTTCCAAGGAGAGACCTTCAATAATACTTTGTCTCCTACTTGAAATTCCAATGGTTTGCGTCTGTTATCAGCATAGCTCTTCTGTCGATTTCGTGCTGCTTTTAGTCGTTCCTTGACTTGGATAATCTTGTCAGTTGTTTCTTGTACTATCTCAGGTCCAGATAGTTGCTTTTCCTCAATTTCTGCCCAACAGACTGGGGTTCGGCACTTCCGTCCATTAAGCGCTTCGAATGGTGCAACGTTTATGCTTGTGTGATAACTATTATTAAAAGAAAATTCTATTAAAGGTAAGTGATCGTCCCAATTACCTCCGAAATCAATTACACAAGCTCTAAGCATGTCCTCCATCGTCTGAATTGTTCTTTCGCTTTGTTCGTCCGTTTGAGGATGATAAGCTGTGCTCAGATTTAACTTGGTTCCCATGGCTTTTTTAAAACTTGTCCAAAAATGAGAGGTAAATCGGCTACCCCTATCAGAAACAATTGATAAAGGAATTCCATGTAATGAAACAATTTCATTTACATATAATTTGGCTAGCTGTTCCATACTGAAGGTTTCCTTCATTGGTAAGAAATGAGATGACTTGGTTAGCCTATCTACAATCACCCAGATTGTATCATTACCTTTCCTTGTTTTGGGTAATTTGGTAACAAAGTCCATTGTTATCAACTCTCATTTTCATACTGGTATTTCTAACTGTTGTAACAAACCTGAGGGTTTCTGGTGTTCAGCTTTAACTTGTGAACAAGTTAAACATTTAGAAACGTAGGCTGCTATGTCATTTTTCATTCCTATCCACCAGAAATTCTTTCTTAAATCCTGGTACATCTTATCACTTCCTGGATGCATCGTATACTTAGACTTATGGGCTTCTTCTAATAGACGATGACGTAGGTTTCCTAATTTAGGTATCCACATTCTCTTTTCATGGAGTCTCCAAATTCCATCTGTTCCTTGTTCTAATTCCTTAATCATACCTTTTAGTTTTTCAGTATCATCCTTAATTACTGATTCTTGGGCTTTTCTAATTTGATTATTTAAATCTACTTGTAGATTTAATTTAAGAGAACGTACCCTTTTTGGCTTTTCGTGATACTTTCGACTTAAAGCATCAGCCACTACATTTGCCTTTCCTTCATGATACTGGATATCACAATCATAATCAATAAGCATTTCCATCCAACGTCTTTGTCTCATATTCAACTCCTTTTGCCCGAAAACATATCTTAAACTTTTATGATCAGTGAATATGGTAAACTTACTAACTCTAGATCATGGGTTGAATAATTCTCTTCATGATTCTTAAGTTGTCTAGAGGCATAGGCTATAACCTTTTGACGTTGCATTAATACACATCCATAACCTAACTTAGAGGCGTCACAATAGACTACAAAGTCTTCAGTTCCTTCTGGTAACGCTAGTATGGGTGTATGGGTTAATCTTTGCTTAAGAATTTTAAATGCTTCTTCTTGTTTTGGTCCCCATTCAAACTTAATGGATTTACAGGCTAACTTAGTTAAAGGGATGGCTATTCTAGAGAAATCTCGAATAAATCTTCTATAATAACCGGCCAATCCTAAGAAACTTCTAACCTCGGTTGGTGATTCAGGGGTTTTCCATTTAGTTATTGCCTCGATCTTTGTGGGATCCACATGAATTCCTTCATGGTTCACTAAATGTCCAAGGAACTGTACCTGTTCTAACCAAAACTCGCATTTTGAAAATTTAGCATAAAGCTTTTCCTTTCTTAATAGGCTTAAAAGTGTGTGCAAATGCGTTGCATAATCAGCTTTACTCTTAGAATAAATTAGAATATCATCTATAAAGACAATTATGAATTTGTTCAAATATGGCCTACATATTCGGTTCATCATGTCCATAAATGCGGCAGGGGCATTGGTTAAACCAAATGGCATGACAGTAAATTCATAATGACCATACCTTGTTCTGAATGCGGTCTTAGGAATGTCCTCTTCCTGTACCTTTAATTGATGATATCCTGACCTTAAATCGATTTTAGAGAAAAATCGAGCTCCTTGCAGTTGATCGAACAGATCATCGATTCTCAGTAATGGGTACCGATTCTTAATTGTGACCTTGTTCAATTCATGGTAGCCGATGCACATACGCATTGATCCGTCCTTCTTTTTAACGAATAAAATTGGCGCTCCCCACGGTGAGGAGCTTGGTTGTATGAATCCTTTCTCCAATAATTCGTCTAATTGTTTCTTCAGTTCCTGGATTTCGGCGGGTGCCAAACGGTAAGGTGCTTTGGCAATCGGTGCTGTCCCTGGTAGCAGGTGAATTCTGAATTCAACTTCTCTGTCTGGTGGTAGTCCTGGTAATTCTTCTGGAAATACATCTGAAAACTGAGACACTACTGAAATGTCCTTTAGTTCTTTTCCTTTAGTGTTAGTGATTATAGAAATCAAATACACTATAGATCGTTTTCTTATATAACTTGCAGTTTTCATCACAGAGATGAATTTTGTGGATCTAGATGGTTTATCTCCTTTAATTGTGATCTTTTCACCTTTTGGTGAATTTACTTGGATTGACTTTTGATCACATAAAATACTGGCTTTATTAGCTATTAACCAATCCATTCCTAAAACGATATCAAATCCTACCAGGTTCATAGGATAAAGGTTGGCAATAAACTTTTGATTTAAATTTTCTATTCTTGCTCCCTGCAAGATTTCAGAAATCCTAACAGTTTCTCCATTAGCTGTCTACTAGACATTCTTGTGGTAGTTTAGTTAATGACTGATTTTGAAGTTTGCAAAACGAAGTATTAATAAAACTTTGGTTCGCACTAGAGTCAAATAATACTTTAGCAAAAACATCATTAACTAAAAACGTACCAGCTATCACGTCTGGAATCATCTTGGCTTCATCTGCAGTCAGAACGAATGCTCTAGCATTTTTAGTGTTTTTGTTGTTCACAGCTGGAGCCAATTTCGGACAATTCGGCTTGATATGACCTTTTTCTCCACAGTTGAAGCACAGTCCATTACTGGATTTTCTCCTGCAATCTTCTTCCTTGTGTCCTGGCATCTTGCAGAAATTGCAAAGAGCGGAGCATTTTCCCGAATGCTTTTTCTTGCAGACCTTGCAGAATGGTGCAGAGGTAGAACCCATATTCCTACGATTGTAATTCCCAGAACGGAATTCTTGGGTAAGCCTTTGGGTTAGGTTTCTCCTCTGTTCTTCTTCTCTATTACGGATTAATTCATCTGTCAAGGTGTTGGCTAGTTCTACAGCTTCTTCTATAGTTTGAGGTCTAGCTGCCTTGACTACATGCCTAATCTCCCCGATTAATCCCCAGATTTAACGGTGGTTCAGGTGATGCAAGGGTTGGTACTATTCTAGCATATTCAAAGAATGTGGTAGTATAACCCTTACTATCTACCCCGGTTATTCTTATGTTTAGAAACTTATTCGCTATCTGTTCTTTTTCATTAGTAGGGCAGAATTTCCTTTCTACCATATTTTTTAATTCCTCCCATTCCATGTTGTATACCTTATCACTTCCTTTTGATTGGAGGGTAGTGTTCCGTCATTCTAAGGCTGAGTTCTTAAATAAATTAGAGGCAAACATTATTTTATCTTCTTCAGCACACTTGCTTATTTTTAAAACAGCCTCAGTCTTCTCTATCCAGCGTAGGGCTGCAATGGGTCCTTCATTGCCCGAGAATTCTATTGGTTTGCAGGACCAGAATTCCTTGTAAGAACAACCATAAGGCATGGTTCTTCTTCTTTTGGGAATGGGCGCTTGAAGTACGGGTCCATTGTTCATACTGTTTTCTGGTTCAATTGGTCGCTTACTGCTATGTTTACTTTTATTATTCGCTTCTTGAACCGTTTGAATAATAAATGGCATTGCATCTATAATTCCTTGTGCCACTATGTGTTGAACGGCGCTATTATCCATTTGGTTTCCATTGTTATTGATGCTCTGATTCTCATTAACCAAGTTAATGTTACTCTGGTTATCGTTATTCAGATTATCTTGATTTCCTTCATCGGCCATCTGAATTTTAAACATTTACCCCGTATTAATATCACAAAATAATATTTAATATAGTCAATCACATGACACGCAATTTAGCCAAAAGCGTCGATCATTGCGACTTACCCTATTCATATAGTATGCATCTATTACACACCAGTACTGAAATAAAAATTACAATACCAACTGAAATAAAATTACACTAATAATAGTAGGCATCCGTACACACATATTTTATTATTATTTTATTTTATTATTATATTATTATTACTATTACCTTCTCTACCATCACATTCACGGATATGGATTCATCCAGAAATCCGTATTGCGCTCGTCGTACTTCCAGACGAGTCGCCCTCCCACCTGTCGCATTTTTTCACTACTCTCTAGAATTTCCTCACCAAATGTCCTAAGTTCTTGTACGTTATCTGCACTCATTGGGGGTGCAGGTTCTAGGACTGGGTTCGGAATCTGGGGTGCGGGTTCCTGATATGGAGGTGTAGGTGCCTAGAATTGGTAAGGATCTTCTAAAATCTCCCTAATGTATTCATCGTGGTAATAGGGATCTAAAGGATCCAAACCTGGGTAGGCTCCTATGGTTGGCATCGGCGTGTCTTCATGTATCGGATAACGTTGCACATAGTCCCTATTGTCGTCCCACCAAGGGTCATAATTTGGGTCTAGGGGGTTTGGTGCTGGTACCCTAGGTATTTCCTCCGGATTGAAGTCATGCATTTCTACTTGGTTTTCGGGGTTTTCTATCTCCATGGGTTGGTCAGGAAGTGGTAGTTGTGGTTGGGGTGCTATTATTTGCTCCAAATTAGGGTCAGCTGCTGTTGTTGCTAAGATGTGGATGTTGGCTATACCCCTATTTATCATGTCCTGGGCATAGGCATCGGTTTCACTTTTGGCTGCTGCTAGTACCCTTTGTTCGTGTAACTTTTTCATACGCTTTCTACGTTCGTGTGCCCCTCGACTGAACCATCCCCTCTTTTTCTGAGGAAATGGCTCATCGGAATGAGCCTTAAACACAAAGATTCCTTCTTCCGTATCAGCAGAGTACCCTGAGAGGGCAGGCTGAGAAGAGGAGGTGCCTTCGCTTCTAGGCGAACCAGACAATTGACGATACGCGTCAGATGGTCCTTGGTCGCTCACACTGTAAACTAACAAATAGTCAAATAACACACAACAATAAATACAGTTATGCACGTATTTCCGTTATTTATTTCCTAACAAATTGAATTTTGATGTCAGCAGAACACCTCTGTGGCTGAATCTGTGGCTTAGCTCTGATACCACCTTCTGTCGCAACCCCCGATCCCTAATCCCCGGGAACGGGCGGCCGCGAGCCAGTTTCGGTGGTATCGCGTATTGTCTAATTTGGCAGCGGAATTTTTCATCAGGACCGTAGTTAGGAAATAATTGATCAGAGTAAAATACAACATTTTCATAGCATTAATTATGTGGGATAAAACCCAAGTTTGCATTACACACATTTTCATAGGAATAAATCCTATTTTATTTAATAAAAACATCTATTTTAATTTAGGTAACGTTATTGCCACTTTTCCAAGACTTCAGTGCTGTCCAGCTGGCTTCTATTTGGCTTTCACAGTTTGTTACCTGAAACGCATTTTAAAAACATTTGTCAGTGGGAAATACTGGTGAGTGAATCCCAGTTTAATCAAGTTTAAGTAAAACCCATTGTACAGTATTGAGGGCGATCTCACAATTACATTTGTTTCCAAGTTATAACAATTAGCATCCATGGTACTGTCCGACCCGACTTGTGGAAATGTTACTCCTTGACCAGGTGGTAACAAATTTTGTATACAAAACCCCAACATACTCATGATAATTGTATTCTTACAAATACTCAATAACTGTTTAATATATAATTAATCATATGAGGTTTTGTAAAAACAGTTTACAAAAAGAGGATCAACTCAGATTGCTGTCTTAGATTATCCTTTAGGGTTTCCTGGTGACAATCTATAATTTACACAAATGCACACGCGTTAGTATAATAACCCATTTTAACATTAGTAATACCCTCCCTGAGACGGCATTCCAACGACTACGTCAGACAGAACCACGACAGCCGTTACGGAACACTAGATCAATCGGGCAGCGTATCTAATACGTATCCAGGGGTTATAATACTTACAACGGAGCAGAACTTTGCTATTTACGGGGGGTATAATACCCGTAGATTATGCCTATAATTCAGAATTGAGAGAAAGAAAACGATTTTGAACGATTTCTGACTGAAGACTCGATGCATTCTTATATAGGGCTTCACTTCAACTTTTACGCGGCCCGCATAAATATAGATAAGGGGCTACGCGGCCCGCGTCAAACCTGTTCAACGCTGTAGCTTGGCTGGGTCATCGACTAGACTTGCCAGGTGTTGGGCCACGTGGCCGCACCTGGCTTTGCCAGGTTTTTAAGTTAACGCGGCCCGCGTAAGGGTTAAGGGTCCTTTACGCGGCCTGCCTAAAACCTAAAAACAATAGTTTTAATTAGATTTAATAATATTTAATGTATTTGGGGCCCGTTTTCATGTATGGGGTGTATTTGGGGACATATTGGGATATTTTAAAATATATTAGGGTGTCGGAAATAATTCGTGGGTGTCGGTTCAGAGTTGTTATATACTTCACCCCATTCCTCAATCTTTTTAGTTGTCAGATTCCACTCCCTAAAGTTCGTAGTAGCATACCCAAGAAAGAAGCCTTCAATAGCCTTTGGACCAAACTTTCCATGTGGGTCAATCATAGTGCATGGAGCGCCAAAAGGTTCTAAGTAAGACACATCCGGTTTCCGTTTCTGTAACAATTCGAAACATGTTTTCCCATGCCATTTAACAGTAAGAACTCTGTTCAAAGTATAACAAGCAGTAGCCATAGCCTCCCCCCAAAACTGAACAGGAAGCTCCGACTCCACTAACATAGTTCTTGCCGTCTCGATAAGCATTCTATTCTTCCTCTCAGCGACACCATTTTGTTGAGGAGTGTAACAAGAACTGAACTCATGCAAAATTCCCTTAGAAGCACAAAACTCGTCCATAACCTGATTCTTGAATTCCGTGCCATTGTCACTTCTGATTCGCTTTACCCTCAAAGTATACAAATTCTCGAGTAAAGTGAGCAGATTTTTGAGGATTCCCGGAGTCTCACTCTTGTGTGCCATCATCGATACCCATGAGAATCTTGAATAATCATCAATAACTACCAAACAATAAGCATCTCCAAACGTAGTCTTGTGCTTCATAGGTCCAAAGAGGTCCATATGAAGACGTTCAAGAGGCATGTTGACGGTGTTGACTTTCTTGATTGGATGGGACTTCTTCGTTTGCTTTCCTTTTCGGCACGATACACAGACGTCTTATAAATGAAAACTCTTGACTGGAACACCATTCACAAGATTATTTCTCACCAGATGGTTCATTTTCCTCAAATGAATGTGACCCATACGTCTGTGCCATGATATAGACTCCTTTTCACTGGCCTTTGAGACAAAACACGTAACTTGTGCAGACGTGGTAATAGCTTGGCTCTTATCAAGAATATACAAGTCATTAATTCTTGGAGCCGTCAACAGAATCCATTCTTTGGGAATCTTGAAACCGGGCTTCAGCACATAACAACCGGTATCATCAAAATGTAGCGTGAACTTCTTGTCACATATTTGCGAGACACTAAGAAGATTGTGATCAATTTGACGCACATAATTGATCTTGTCGAAACTAACAACACCATTGGAAATCATTCCTTCCCCAGTGATGTATCCACCTTTATCTCCAGCAAAGGCAACATAACCACCCCTAATGCTTTTCACATTGTACAAGAGCCTTAAGTCGCCTGTCATGTGTCGGGATGCTCCACAGTCAATAATCCAAAGACTATTCACAGTTCCTCCTGGAACACCCTACACAACACACTACACAATCAGTTCGAGATGGGGACCCAAGCCTTAGTGGTCTTGGGTCGACCCTTATCATCAAGAAATGTTATTTCTATTTCTTTATGATTTGGAAATGGAGTGCCTCCCCCTAAAACTGTACCGGTTTTAGGTTTCCAAGATTGTTTTCGTTTACCAGGTTGATTATTATTTACAGATTTAGACACTTATGGTTTTGACGTGTTTGATGAACTTGGTCCCTTTTCAACAACATCCGGTTTTAATGCTTTCTCGATTACATCGTTGTTTTGCTTCTTGTTCCTTAACAATTCGTTTGTCTTGTTTAGGTGACACAGAACGACGTTGGTAATCCTTTTCAGGAGGGGCTTTTACAACAAACTTTGGTTTTGGTGGGTTTATACAATTTTTGATTATATGCCCAAATTCCCCACACTTAAAACATGTTCTCCTTTCAACAAATTTAGGAGATTCTGATCGATGTCCCGATGTTGAACTTGCGGGCCTTGTGGTACTAGCTTCATTATCACACCCATTTGTATGTTGAGTGTAATTGTTATCACTGTTACGTTTCAAAATTTTGACTTGTTGAACAAAAGCAGTATTAGATTTGTTTTCAAAAGTCTCAATTTTGTCGGTACCGCTTGAGGCCACAAATTTAACATCCCGTCCCTTTTTCTTGTTTCGAGCTCCCTTTGGTTCAAACTTAGGTTGTTGAGCTCGTTTTTCCTGTTGTTTACCTTTAGGGGCGATTGGTTGTTTCTCAGTTGGTAATTTTTTATTTCCATATTGTTTTCTAACTTCAGATTTTGGAATAGGATCACACTGAGTTACTGTAACTCTCGGGATCGCCTTACCCAAAAACTTACTGGTAGAATCTTCCAAAACTCTTTCAAACATTGATGGATTAAGATTTTTAATTGAGAAATCCTTGTTTGTGTAAATTTTATCATCACTAACCAAAGTATACAACACATTATCGCCCTCAAACGTAGACACAGATTTCTCCACAGATTTCATCGAATCAATCTCTTGTTTTTCAATTGATTGCACAACGGGGGCAACGGGAGTAGGAGGATCACACAAGATATGATTCTCAACTGGGATTTCTACTCCTTTCTTCTTATCAAGAGATTGATTGTAACAACCCTCGGTAAAATCAATACCCTCATAATATTTCCGATTCTCAAATATACTATAAAATGTCTCAGTATGTCTTATATTTCACCCCGTATGTGAAAACCGAGCCCGAGTTATGTTATAATTATAAAATAAAATAAAAACAAGAAAAATAGAGCTGAGGCGGGCCGCGTAGGATCCCACCTCAAGCTCACGCGGGCCGTATTAAGACCAGATTGGACTCCGCTGACTTCTTTAGTTCATGCGGGCTGCTTCAACTTAAGCTTACATCAACGTGGGCCGCGAGAGACCTGTACACGCGATTGCACCAGAGGCCGACACGTGTCGACATCGTGGCGGACCTACTCAACGACTCAGCTAAGCTAGTCCGTTGACTCGCTTTGACGCGGGCCGCGTAAGCCCTGCTTGTCTTTCACGCGGGCCGCGACAGAACCTAATTACACAAGTATAAATAGAAGGCATCAGTTTACGAATTCCGTCGCTCACATTTCATTCTCAATCTCGAAATCTCTGATATTGGAAGTAATATTTTGGGTATTATACCCCTAATTAGCGAGGTTCTGCTCCATTGTAAGTATTATAACCCCGGTTTCATAATAGTTACGCTGCCCGATTGATTTAGGGTTCCGTAACAACTGTCGTGGTTCTGCCCGACGTAGTTGTTGGAATGCCGTCTCGGGGAGGGTATTATTAATAATTTCAAAGGGTTATGGTACTAATCAATGTACATTTGTATAAATTATAGATTATAGCCAGGAAACCCTTACGAAAAGCCTAAGACAGCAATGTGAGTTTATCCTCTTTTTGTTAACATTTTTGGAATGTTTTACAAAACCTTAATTGTTTTACAATGTGATTAAGCGGTGATTGAGTCTTTGTGGTTCTTCAATTACTGCCGGTATGTTGGGGTTTTGTATACAAAATTTACTACTTGCGAGTAGTATGTCAGTACGACAATCCGTTACAATTGGATAACGAGTTAGCCAATGTGTAACTTGACCATAGCCATAGATCCGGTCGAGTGGCAAATACTGAATGAGTAATTGTGTAGAAATAAACAATGTGATCGCTCTCAATACTGTTTTAATTGATAAAAATGTTTCTTGATTAAACTGGGATTCTCTCACCAGTATTTCCGACTGACAAATGTTTTTAAAACATGTTACAGGTAACATAATGTAAACATCCAATTAATGAAAGCCAGCTGGAGAGCACTAAAGGCTTGGGAAAATGTGGCTATAAAAGTTACCTAATAAACGATGTTTTAAATTCAATAAATTAGGGTTTGTCCCTATGACGTATTGTAATAATAAACTTGGGTTTTGCCCACGTATTTATTAATATCAAGTATGGTGGTTTTTACTCTGATAAATATTTCCTAACTACGGTCCTGATGTAAATTCCGCTGCGAGACTAAACAAAATGATACCACCAAACTCTGTGATCACGTCCGCCCGTTCCCGGGGATCAGGGATCGGGGGTTGTGACAGAAGGTGGTATCAGAGCCTAGCCACTGGCTCAAGCCAAAGAAGTGTTCTGCTGACACTTAAATTATAAAACTTGTGTTAGGAAATAAATTACGAAATAAATGCATAACTGTAATTATGTGTTATGTGTTATTTGACTATCTGTTAGTTTTCAGTATGAGTGATCAAGGACCATCAGACGTGAATCGTCAGTTATTTGATTCACCTAGGAGTGAAGGTACATCATCACAGCCTGCCCTTTCAGGGTATTCTGCTGATCAGGAGGAGGGAATATTTACCTTTAGAGCTCAATCTGAAGAACCATTTCCTACTAAGAAACGAGGATGGTTCAGTAAAGAAGCTTTTGCTCGTAGGAAGAGAATGAGGAAATTGCAACAGCAAAGGACTTTAGCAGCCATTAAGAGAGAGACAGATGCCCATACTCAAGAGATGCTAAATAGAAGATTAGCTAATTTCCATATCTTAGCTACGACTGCTGCTGACCCAGGTCTGGAACAATTAGTAGCCCCACAACCACAAAACCCAGAACACTCTATGGAGATAGAAAATCAGGAAAACCAGGTGGAAATGCATGATTTTAACCCAGAAGAAATCCCTCGGGTACCTGCACCAAACCCACTAGACCCGAATTACGACCCCTGGTGGGATGATAATAGGGACTTTGT
This sequence comes from Helianthus tuberosus, assembly GCA_030545235.1. Lineage (NCBI taxonomy): Eukaryota > Viridiplantae > Streptophyta > Magnoliopsida > Asterales > Asteraceae > Helianthus > Helianthus tuberosus. Next base: position 171,068,198 of record CM060406.1, read on the forward strand.
GCAACGTTACCCTATTCAGGATTATCCACCCATACAGAACATAGAAGTTTACCCAGGTATGGACCCTTTAGATCTCTATTACCAAGATGATTATATTAGGGAGATATTAGAGGATCCTTACCAATTTCAGGAATTATCACCCCCATATCAGGAACCCGTACCCCAGATTCCCAACCTAGTCCGAGAACCTGCACCCCAATGAGTGCAGAAAACGTTCAAGAACTTAGGACTTTCGGGGAGGAAATTCTGGAGAACAGTGAGAGGATGCGTCAGGTTGGAGAGCGTCTCGTATGGAAATACGATGAGCGCAATATGGATTTTTGGATGAATCCATATCCATGAAAATTTGAATGGAGAAAGTGGTAGTAACAGTAATAATAATATAATAAAAAAAAATAAAATATGTGTGTACGGATGCATACTATTTATTTTATTTCTGTTGGTATTGTAATCTTTATTTCTGTACTAGTGTGTAATAGACGCATAAGTATATGAAAAGAGTAAGTAGCAATGATCTACGATTTTGGCAAAATTGCGTGTTGTGTAATTAATTATATTAAGATATTAATTGTGATATTAATATGGTATAAATGTTTAAAATTCAGATGTCAGACCAAGGAAATCAAGTTAATTTGGATAATAACCCGGAAATCCAGAATGATAATATTCAGAATGATGATAATCTGAATAATGAGAACCCAAACAACAATAACAATGGAAATCAAGTGGACAATAGTGCTATTCAACATATAGTTGCACAGGGAATTATAGATGCTATGCCATTTATACTACAAACTGTTAAGGATGCTGATAATAAAAGTAAGCATAGTAGTAAGCGACCACTTGAACCAGAAAACAGTGTGAACAATGGACCGGTACTTCAAATGCCTATTCCCAAAAGAAGAAGAACCATGCCTTATGGTTGTTCTTATAAAGAATTTTGGTCTTGTAAACCAATGGAATTCTCGGGCAATGAAGGGGCCATTGCAACCTTACGTTGGATAGAGAAGACTGAGGCAGTCTTAAGGATAAGTAAGTGTGCTAAAGAAGATAAGATATTGTTTGCTTCTAATCTGTTTAAGAACGCAGCACTAGAATGGTGGAACACTATCCTCCAAACAAAAGGAAGTGATAGAACCTATAATATGGAATGGGAAGAATTTAAGGATAAGGTAGAAAGGAAATTCTGTCCACCCAATGAGAAGGAGCAGATAGCAAACAAATTCCTAAACTTTAGAATGACCGGTGTAGACAGCAAAGGGTACACTAAGTTATTCTTCGAATATGCTAGGATAGTGCCAACCCTTGCATCACCAGAACCAGTGTTAATTTCCCGTTATATTTGGGGATTAATTGGGGAAATTAGACACGTAGTCAAGGTAGCTAGACCTCAAACCATAGAAGAAGCTGTAGAATTAACAAATACCTTGACTGATGAATTAGTCCGTACCCGAGAAGAGGATCAAAGAAAGAGCCTAACCCAAAAGTTGACCCAAGAATTTCGTTCTGGAAATTCTAACCGTGGGAAAAATCTAGGTTCTACCTCTGCACCTTACTGTAGGTACTGCAAAAGAAAACATTCAGGGAGATGTTCCATATACTGTAATTTTTGCAAAATATCGGGACACAAGAAAGAAAACTGCAGGAAGAAAGCTAACAGCAGGGTATGTTACAATTGTGGAGAAACAGGTCATATCAAGCTGAATTGCCCAAAATTAGCTCCAGCTCCAGATAACAAGAATACTAAAAATGCTAGAGCATTTGTTCTGACTGAAGAAGAAGCTAAAATGATTCCAGATGTCATAGCTGGTACGTTTTTAGTTAATGATGTCTTTGCTAAAGTATTATTTGACTCTGGTGCAAACCAAAGTTTTATTAATATATCGTTTTGCAAAATTTTAAATCAGTCATTAACTAAACTACCACATGAATGCTTAGTATAAACAACCAATGGAGAAAAAAATAGAATTTCTGAAATCTTGCAGGGAGCAAGCATAGAAATTTTAAATCAGAAATTTATTGCAAACCTATATCCCATGAATCTGGTAGGATTTGATGTTGTTTTAGGAATGGATTGGTTAATAGCCAATAAAGCTAGTATTTTATGTGATCAAAAGTTAATCCAAGTAAATTCACCAAAAGGTAAAACGATCACAATTAAAGGAGATAAGTCTTCTAAATCCAATAAATTCATCTCTGTGATGAAAACTGCAAGCTGTATAAGAAAAGGTTCTATAGTGTATCTGATTTCTATAATCACTAACACTAAAGGAAAGGATTTAAAAGATATTCCAGTAGTATCTCAGTTTTCAGATGTATTTCCAGAAGAATTACCAGGACTACCTCCGGATAGAGAAGTTGAATTCAGAATCCATTTAATACCAGGAACGTCACCAATTGCCAAAACACCTTACCGTTTGGCACCTGCAGAAATGCAAGAATTAAAGAAACAATTAGATAAATTATTAGAAAAAGGATTCATACAGCCAAGTTCATCGCCATGGGGAGCGCCGATATTGTTTGTTAAAAAGAAGGACGGATCAATGCGGATGTGCATTGACTACCGTGAATTAAACAAGGTCACGATTAAGAATCGGTACCCATTACCGAGAATCGATGATTTGTTTGATCAACTGCAAGGAGCTCGATTTTTCTCTAAGATCGATTTAAGGTCAGGATATCATCAATTAAAGGTACAGGAAGAGGACATTCCTAAAACTGCGTTTAGAACGAGATATGGTCATTATGAATTTACTGTCATGCCATTTGGTTTAACCAATGCCCCAGCTGCATTTATGGACATGATGAACCGAATATGTAAGCCATACTTGGATAAATTCATAATTGTATTCATAGATGATATTCTAATTTATTCTAAGAATAAAGAGGATCATGCAAGACATTTGCACGCACTTTTAAGTCTGTTAAGAAAGGAAAAACTTTATGCTAAGTTTTCAAAGTGTGAATTTTGGTTAGAACAGGTACAATTTCTTGGACACCTAGTTGATCATGAAGGAATTCATGTAGACCCAACCAAAATCGAGGCAATTACGAAATGGAAAATCCCTGAGTCACCAACCGAGGTTAGAAGTTTCTTAGGATTGGCCGGTTATTATAGAAGATTTATTAAAGATTTCTCTAGAATAGCCATTCCCTTAACTAAGTTAACTTGTAAATCTGTTAAGTTTGAATGGGGAATAAAACAAGAAGAAGCCTTTAGAATTCTTAAGCAAAGATTAACCCATACACCAATATTAGCATTACCAGAAGGAACTGAAGACTTTGTAGTCTATTGTGATGCTTCTAAGTTAGGTTATGGACGTGTATTGATGCAACGCCAAAAGGTTATAGCATATGCATCTAGACAACTTAAGAATCATGAAGAGAATTATTCAACCCATGATTTAGAATTAGGAGCTATAATTTTTGCTCTTAAGATTTGGAGACATTACCTTTATGGTAGTAAGTTTACCATATTCACTGATCATAAGAGTTTAAGGTATGTTTTCGGACAAAAGGAGTTGAATATGAGACAAAGACGCTGGATGGAATTTCTTAGTGACTATGATTGTAATATCCAGTATCATGAAGGAAAAGCAAATGTAGTGGCAGATGCTTTAAGTAGAAAATATTATGAAAAGCCAAAAAGGGTACGTTCTCTTAAATTAAATCTGCAAGTAGATTTAAATGATCAGATAAGAGAAGCACAAGAATCAGTAATCAAGGATGATTCTGAAAAATTAAAAGGTATGTTAAAAGAATTAAAACAAGGAACAGATGGAATTTGGAAGTTCCATGAAAAGAGAATGTGGATACCTAAATTAGGAAACCTGCGTAATCGTATATTAGAAGAAGCTCATAAGTCTAAGTATACGATGCATCCAGGAAGTAATAAAATGTACCAGGATTTAAGGAAAAATTTCTGGTGGATAGGAATGAAAAAGGACATAGCAACCTATGTTTCTAAATGTTTAACTTGCTCACAAGTTAAAGCTGAACATCAGAAACCCTCAGGTTTGTTACAGCAATTAGAAATGCCAGTGTGGAAATGGGAATTAATAACAACGGATTTTGTTACTAAATTACCCAAAACTAGGAAAGGAAATGATACAATCTGGGTGATTGTAGATAGACTAACCAAGTCAGCTCATTTTCTACCAATGAAAGAAACAATTAGTATGGAACAATTATCTAAATTGTATGTAAATGAAATTGTTTCTTTACATGGCATTCCTTTATCAATTGTTTCTAACAGAGATAGTCGCTTTACATCTCATTTTTGGTCAAGTTTCCAAAAGGCAATGGGAACTAAGATAAAGCTAAGTACGGCTTATCATCCACAAACAGATGGACAAAGTGAAAGGACAATTCAGACAATGGAAGATATGCTTAGAGCTTGTGTAATTGACTTTGGAGGTAATTAGGACGATCACTTACCTTTAATAGAATTTTCATATAATAATAGTTATCACACAAGTATCAATGCTGCACCATTTGAAGCACTTTATGGACGAAAGTGTCGAACCCCAGTCTGTTGGGCAGAAATTGGGGAAAAACAATTATCTGGACCTGAGATAGTGCAGGAAAAAACTGATAAGATTATTCAAGTCAAGGAACGATTGAAAGCAGCACGTGATCGACAAAAGAGTTATGCTGATAACCGATGCAAGCCGTTGGAATTTCAAGTAGGAGATAAAGTATTGTTAAAAGTCTCTCCTTGGAAAGGAGTGGTAAGATTCATCAAACGGGGAAAGCTAAGTCCCAGGTATGTTGGACCTTTTAAGATTATTAGAAAAATAGGACCTGTAGCCTATCAGCTACAATTGCCAGAGGAAATGGCAGGAATACATGATGTGTTTCATGTATCAAATCTTAAAAAGTGTTTAGCTGATGAATCATTGATAGTGCCTCTTAAGGATATAGAGGTAAATGAACAACTCAAGTTTGTAGAAAGACCTCTACAAATTGAAGATAGGAAAATCAAGAATCTCAAGCATAAAAGACTAGTTCTAGTCAAAGTGAAGTGGGATTCTAAAAGAGGACCTGAGTACACATGGGAACTCGAATCAGAAATAAAAAGAAAATATCCACACTTGTTTCAGTAGATCTCGAGGACGAGCTCTAAATAAGGTGGGGAGAATGTAACAACCCTCGGTAAAATCAATACCCTCATAATATTTCCGATTCTCTAACATACTATAAAATGTCTCAGTATGTCTTATATTTCACCCCGTATGTGAAAACCGAGCCCGAGTTATGTTATAATTATAAAATAAAATAAAAACAAGAAAAATAGAGCAGAGGCGGGCCGCGTAGGATCCCACCTCAAGCTCACGCGGGCAGTATTAAGACCAGATTGGACTCCGCTGACTTCTTTAGTTCATGCGGGCCGCTTCAACTTAAGCTTACATCAACGCGGGCCGCGAGAGACCTGTACACGCGATTGCACCAGAGGCCGACACGTGTCGACATCATGGCGGACCTACTCAATGACTCAGCTAAGCTAGTCCATTGACTCGCTTTGACGCGGGCCGCGTAAGCCCTGCTTGTCTTTCACGCGGGCCGCGACAGAACCTAATTACACAAGTATAAATAGAAGGCATCAGTTTACGAATTCCGTCGCTCACATTTCATTCTCAATCTCGAAATCTCTGATATTGGAAGTAATATTTTGGGTATTATACCCCTAATTAGCGAGGTTCTGCTCCATTGTAAGTATTATAACCCCGATTTCATAATAGTTACGCTGCCCGATTGATTTAGGGTTACGTAACAACTGTCGTGGTTCTGCCCGACGTAGTTGTTGGAATGCCGTCTCGGGGAGGGTATTATTAATAATTTCAAAGGGTTATGGTACTAATCAATGTACATTTGTATAAATTATAGATTATAGCCAGGAAACCCTTACGAAAAGCCTAAGACAGCAATGTGAGTTTATCCTCTTTTTGTTAACATTTTTGGAATGTTTTACAAAACCTTAATTGTTTTACAATGTGATTAAGCGGTGATTGAGTCTTTGTGATTCTTCAATTACTGCCGGTATGTTGGGGTTTTGTATACAAAATTTACTACTTGCGAGTAGTATGTCAGTACGACAATCCGTTACAATTGGACAACGAGTTAGCCAATGTGTAACTTGACCATAGCCATAGATCCGGTCGAGTGGCAAATACTGAATGAGTAATTGTGTAGAAATAAACAATGTGATCGCTCTCAATACTGTTTTAATTGATAAAAATGTTTCTTGATTAAACTGGGATTCTCTCACCAGTATTTCCGACTGACAGATGTTTTTAAAACATGTTACAGGTAACACAATGTGAACAGCCAATTAATGAAAGCCAGCTGGAGAGCACTAAAGGCTTGGGAAAATGTGGCTATAAAAGTTACCTAATAAATGATGTTTTAAATTCAATAAATTAGGGTTTGTCCCTATGACGTATTGTAATAATAAACTTGGGTTTTGCACATGTATTTATTAATATCAAGTATGGTGGTTTTTACTCTGATAAATATTTCCTAACTACGGTCCTGATGTAAATTCCGCTGCGAGACTAAACAAACTGATACCACCAAACTCTGTGATCACGTCCGCCCGTTCCCGGGGATCAGGGATCGGGGGTTGTGACATTGAACCTCATAACTTGAATCTGATTCATCCGATTCATCATCAGATTCATCATCTGATGAAACATAATCCTCAATTATGGGAGGACTTTGTTCCATAGCATAAGACTCATTTTCTGTCTTTTCAGATTCCTTTGATGAATCATCCAGTTTGAACCCTAAACCTGCTGCAAACTCTTCGGGATTAAGAAGTACAGATGGTTCAAACCGTGGCATTTCTTCCTCATCAGGCAACTTGGTATAATTGTGTCTCAACGGAGGGGGACACGATTTATACCCAATGCACTTAACATCCCCTTTCAACTTCTGAACCTCGATGATATGATCAAGCACATATCGGGAGTTAGAATAACTCTCCAACTTGAGCTTGATCGCATCATGCTCGCATTTGGCAATGGCTAACTCTTTCTTTAATTCCTCAATGATATTAATATAGTTATTAATGCCCGTTTGCTTGTTCAAAACTGTTTTTGTTAATTCAGATACACTTTTCTTAAGCGTTTCAATAACAGATTTGAAATCATTTTCATTGTGAGTTAAAGCCATGGTTGCCTCCTTGCATTTCGAAAGGTCAACTACCAAACCCTGATTGTGACTAGTTACTTCTTCTAGCTTACGTTTTCAATTCTACACAATCATTGCATACACTAGAAGTTTCGGTGTTTACCTTACTAGTCGAAGCTGCAACAGTTACCATAAAGGCAGTCTGATAAGAGAAAGATCCATCCTCAGTGAAGAACTTTTCCATTTCGTTGGAGGCGGCTTCAGCTTTCCTTACCAACACAGATTTCTGCCTTTTAAACTCTTCTGCTTCTTTCAGTTCCTCAGCTTCCTTAAGTAGACTGTCAACCTCAGCATCAAGAGTTTCCTTTACTTCTGATTCTGAACCATCACTACCCGTATTGGAGCTTTCCTCCTCCGAGCTACCACTGTAACCAGAACTGTCATCATCCTCAGAGAACTCCTCACTGTGAACATGCTTGATATACTTGATGATCTTAGCATAACATGCAGTTCCTCCATTTCCTTCTGTTCCCTGATTTCCCAGCTGAACTGACCAGTCACATCCTTCATCTGCATGAACTACTAAGGCCCTGTTTGAATTGGAAGGCCCTGACTGGTTTAAGTTACCCGGATTGTTAACTGCTACAATGCCCCTTTCATTGCTCACTTGATTGGCATTTGATGAGCTTGACTGGTTTCTGAAAGGATTTTGATTTCCTTGTCTGCTTGGTCGAGTGCATTCCCGTTTGAAATGGCCCTTCTCACCACAATTGAAGCACGTAACTGCATCCTTATCAAAACCATACTTAGTATCCCTTTTACTTTCCAAACTTGTTCTACCCGTTCTTCTCATGTAGTCCTTAGCCCTTCTCACTGCACTAGCAAACGCCCACTTAATATCCATTAGTTCCCATTCCTCCCTGTCTATTTGCTGATAGTCTTCATCTGCCAAATTAATGTTCCCAATTTGACCGGCGACTAATCCAAAATAGGCACTCACCATTGTGTTTAAAAGCTCTATATGTTCCCGAGCACCTTCCACACTTACTTTGGTGAAGTTTGAGGTATCCAATCTGACAGTGTTGGGGTTTGAAGATTGAGTGTTGTTGTTACCATAAAAGGCTTGTTGAGGAGATGGTTGACAAAGTTGTTGTAGGGTAGATTATGTGAATGGAGAGGGTTGTTGTTGAGGAGGTGGTTGCCAAGGTAGTTGTAGGGTAGATTGTGTGAATGAAGAGGGTTGTTGTTGAGGAGATGGTTGACAAGGTAGTTGTAGACCATAAGGATTTGTATTTGATACAAATGCAGTTTGAAGCTTCGGTTGTTGTTGACTGGTACTAACCCCCATATTAATACCTTCATAGTATATCTCGGGATTTTGTGGAACTGGAAGTCGTTTAGCCTTTCGAATTTCTTCTTCATCCTTGTTCTCGAGCTTTTGGATGAATTCATAAATACTAACCGTATCCAAAACACCAGTATGTTTCAACAAGTCGATGAACTGACTCCACTTATGTGGCAAAGCCTCAGCAAAACGCATAACCATTTCTTGCTTTGTTGCCTGAACCTTGTATGAGTGCATCTCACTAATCAAGTGATAATACCGAGTAGCCATCTCGTAGAGTGTTTCATTTTCCATGAACCGAAATGCTTCGAACTCCTTCTTTAACAAATCACGATGAATCTTTCTCGTTGCAGCGTTTCTTTCTCCTTCTCCTCTCACTTCCAAGACGTCCCACAAGTTCTTTGTACTTGTAAGCGAGTGGAGAAGGAGAAGGAAATGCTGCAACGAGAAAGATTCGTCATGATTTGTTAAAGAAGGAGTTCGAACCATTTCGGTTCATGGAAAATGAAACACTCTACGAGATGGCTACTCGGTATTATCACTTGATTAGTGAGATGCACTCATACAAGGTTCAGGCTACACAGCAAGAAATGGTTATGCGTTTTGCTGAGGCTTTGCCACCTAAGTGGAGTCAGTTCATCGACATGTTGAAACATACTGGTGTTTTGGATACGGTTAGTATTTATTAATTCGTCCAAAAACTCGAGAACAAGGATGAAGAAGAAATTCAAAAGGCTAAACGACTTTCACTTCCACAAAATCCCGAGATATACTATGGAGGTATTAATATGGGGGTTAGTACCAGTCAACAACAAACGAAGCTTCAAACCGCATTTGTATCAAATACAAATCCTTATGGTCTACAACTACCTTGTCAACCATCTCCTCAACAACAACCCTCTTCATTCACACAATCTACCCTACAACTACCTTGTCAACCACCACCTCCTCGACAACAACCCTCTCCATTCACACAATCTACCCTACAACTACCTTGTCAACCATCTCCTCAACAAGCCTTTTATGGTAACAACAACACTCAATCTTCAAACCCCAACACTGTCAGATTCGATACCTCAAACTTCACCAAAGTAAGTGTGGAAGATGCTTGGGAACATATAGAGCTTTTAAACACAATGGTGAGTGCCTATTGTGGATTAGTCGTCGGTCAAATTGGGAACATTAATTTGACAGATGAAGACTATCAGCAAATAGACAGGGAGAAAATGGAACTAATGGTACGCTTCCGAACCGTACCGAGTCAAACCGAACCGATTTGAACCGAATCGAGCCGCATCCACAAAGTGCATCAACAAAGAATATGTAATGGTACCGATATAGTTCAAACAGTATTGGTTCAATTCTTCGTGGTATAGAACAAAAAAAATCAACTACATATTTTATCGAATCGTAGATTAAAATAAGCATTGTGCGACGTTGCATTCAAAATTTTATATTATGTTACTCATTAACAAAAAGGTAAATGGCATAACTGTATATAACTCAACGAATCTTGTAACATCATGTCAAGAAAACCATATACAACATCGGTACGATGTTCGCTTGAATAAAATTTGTATTGAAGCGTAGATAAAAATTACACATTGAAATGATCTATTCGAAAGTTTAGTAGCGTCATACTAAATCACTCAAATAACAAAAAGGGTAAACGGATTATAAAATGTCATATTGTATTCCTTAAATAAGGAAAAATGTAAGCGACATCATTTTATATTACTATGTATACCTCCTTTCAAATAAAATTTATGTCCAAAGATAGATAAAGAAAGGCATATAGTAATGACATACTTGAAATTTTCATAAAACATCGTATTTTTTAAGTTACAAGCAAAACGAAATCTATTCAAAAGGAATTACAAGAATAAACTATTATAATAATTATGTTTAAAAATAATTATAAAATTTAAAAAAAAAAGTGTTTGATGAACTCAGGTAACAATTCAACAATTCACAAAAAAACAAAAGAAAATGGAGATACAATATTGTTATTGGCCAAGTGGACAAATTAAAATAAATTATTATACAAGTCATCCGATAATATGGTCTGTACTTTATTTTAAGCATTTAATTTTTTTAATCGTATAGCTATCTGTTCAGCGTAACATATTTAGTTTTTGGAGTAGAAGAATGTTTAGTCGTTGTCTAATATTTTCTAAATTACTATTTTATTTCTCCACTAGAAAAATAAAAAAATATATATATATATATAAATTATCTTCGACATCTCCCACTCTCTGCAGTATCGACGAAGGGCAAATCCCAACCTTTCTGTAAAAGGCAATATCGACGACCATTCTTCTCTTTGTGACCAAAGACCCCTCTAATCACAATCATACGAAGGCTTCTTCTAAGCTAGCATTTCCCCTCATGTCCTCAAATACAAAATACAAAACCCTAAACAAAAAAGCACACTAAATCTCAATGAAAGGTGGCGCTAAAGGTATAGTACCAAATCAAGTGCGGCATGAAAAATTAAGTAATCGACTTAACACCAGAGCCAAAGGTTGAAATTTTAAACTAAACCAAAACCGAACTCTATTACTATGTAACGTCCACTTTCCATAAGGTCAAAACTCAATACTTTATCGACGAAAATCACGACCCAATTTAAACATTTTACATACCATTAGAAATAAACTTAATTGTTCATACAAAAACCATTCTGTTTAGACATTCGCAACCAACTAGGTTTATACGTAAGACGTGGCATACTAAGATTTAAAGTTTAACAACTAAACATAAATTATTTGTAATAAAAGTATTTGAAACACCCTTAATGCACATTCGGAAATATTATTAATGACATACTATTTTTAACAAAAATTGGGCATGACCCGTCCGTAACATGAGCGTTTCCCTGTTTTTAACACTCATCATTTCAAGAAATTCTACGACACGTTCAAAAGACATGACATGTTAAGCTTTAAAGTCTAGCTACTAAACATAAGATATATACCATAAAAGTATTTTTGACCCATAACATAATTACAAAAGTAGCGGAAGCGCATGATGGACGTGATTCATGTGTGTTCGTTCCAAGTCGCCAAGCCATTATGTTGAGGATTTACCTACATCAAACAACAAACTTGAAGAGTTAAATTCCATAAACTATGTTACATTTTATCTATAAACCAATTCATCTATTTCGTGTCTTCACATTATTCTAGCACTTACTACCCGTCGAAACGTGTCAAACTTACTTATCTCAAAATAGAGATAAAACATACCATTCATTACTTTTCCGTTGAAACGGGTCAAAACATACTATCTCATTAGTGAGATAAAACATACATTTATTAACCCGCTAGAAACGGGTAATTACATTCGTAACATAAACTTCCATTTAGTCCGTTTACCACGGACGAATACATTCCTTTCATCTCTTTGTACTTTCATCAACTCCAATCCGTTTATAACGGTTCGAGTAATTACATTCCTTTCTTACATAACTTTCCAATATACGGTTCATTCGAGACAAACCGATCATAACACATTATCATTCATAAACTTTCTTTTCATATGAAACATAACTACTACGGACTACCATAATTTTGATTTTGATATAAAACGACAACTTACAAAATAAAGTTTGTATGCATAAAACAACATACCTCGATCTTGCGAGCTTTCCAATTTCCTAGCGCTTGACCTTTTTTCTTTTATGCCTACATTAATACATTCACCCATTTAGCCCAAACTATATCATTCCATCATTCATATAATTCCTCATATGACAACATTATCATAAATGAACAAATACAAATTTCACATATTTGTTCTCTTAGACATTTCATCGAACACTTGGCAGGTTTCGCATTAATAAGACACTAAAGACAATATTCTAAGACCTAATTTAACTAGTTCTTCTAGCAATTCATCAATAATCAAACAAGCCATATGGTCCCTTTTACTCTACTTTAATTCATTTAGTGTTCATACATCACAAACAAGATCAATCATCAATATTTTACATACATATTTCTACTTGATCATCCTACTCATGCATACTTTTCATCAAATGGGTTTTTCTACAAATCAATCAAAATGCTAAAATCAAACATTATTCCTGTTCTATTTTGTAATCATAACTCTCAATCACTCAAATTTTTGCATAATTTCATGATTAGGTGAAAAACCCATTTCCTATAATTCACCAAATCAAGGAATCCGACTTACCACTTTACTGAACAAGGTTAGATGTTTGCAAATTGAGGTTCATGCACTCGATTTTCCTTGAAATCTCTACTCAATTTGATGGAATTGACAAAGCTAGGGTTTTCACCTTGTTCCCCGCCCTCTTTTCGATCGCCCAGACTCACACACTGTGTGTGTGAGTTTTAATTATTTTTTTCATTCTTTTATTAATTAGAGTTTTGACATTTAACACCTTTGGCCCTTCTAGTTTGTTCACTTATTTAATTTAAGCGCTTGTCATTTTATTACTGGTAGTTGTAACATTTCCCATTAACTAAGTTAAATTTTAATTAATTTAACTTATGTCTAATAAACCTTTTTGGGGTGTTACAAGTCTACCCCCTTAAGAGGTTTCGGGGCACATAACAAATCAAATATCTATGTACCGAAAAGAAAAGGGTAGTGCTTCCGCGTTTCATCTTCCGCTTCCCATGTATGTTCCGATCCTTTCCGATGTTGCCATTGCACTAGGCCTTGTCTAACAGCTTTATTGTGAAGGTTCTTTACTTTAGCATCTTTAATGGCTATCGGTCTTTCGGCATAATTTAACCATTCATCTAGTTCAATGTCATCAAGAGATACGAACGCCGTTTCATCCGCAAGGCACTTTCCCAATTGCGATACATGGAAAGTATTATGAATTTCGTCTAGTGTTGACGGCAATTCTAAATGATATGCAACCTTCCCAACTCGAGCTACAATCTTAAATGGTCCAACATAGCGATGTCCCAATTTACCCCGTTTACGAAAATGAATTACACCCTTCCATGGGGATACTTTCGATAAAACATAATCCCCGACTTGAAACTCAATAGGACGTCTTCTCTTGTCCGCATAAGCTTTTTGCCGATCTTGAGCCGCTTTCAGTCGAGCTCTAATAAGATCGATCTTTTCGGTGGTCATCGCTATAAAATCATTCGGCGCAAGCTCCCTTTGTCCTACCCTCCCCAAAATCTAACGCGCATGCCCTCAACATATCAACAAGTTTTTGGATGGTTCTTTCGGATTGGCCGGCAGTCTGAGGGTGATAGGTGGTGTTTATGTTTAACTTCGCGCCCATAATTTTCATGAAACTTCTGCCAGTAGCGAGAGGTGTACTTCGTATCTTGATCTGAGATGATTGACACGGGTACCCCGTGTCGAGATATTATCTCATTCATATAAACTTCCGCCATTCTTTCCGAGGAGTAGGCCTCTCGAATAGGTAAAAAGTGGGCACTTTTTGTGACTCGGTCCACAATTACCGATATTGTATCGTGCCCCTTTTTCGTTTTCACTTTTCATTTTAGGAAGTTTAGTCACCAAATCCATTGTTATTTCCTTCCATTTCTATACCAGAATTTCCAAAGGTTGTAATTCTTCGTACGGTTTCTGATGTTCTGCCTTCTCTTTGAAACATGTTAAGAATTTCGCGACATACTTAACAATATCGCATTTCCTACCCAGCCACCAATAGTTTTCCTTCAAGTTCCGGTACATTTTTGTTGCCCCGGGGTGAATTGAATACGGTGACTTATTTAAGAGGTAGTATTCATTTATGTTGGTCCCAGTTTGGACTTAAAAACTTCTTTTCACGTAATATGGCAAGTGATTTCAACGAATATGAAAATAGTGTGCGGAAATAGAAATCAGACTTTAAAGAAACAAGACCTACAGAATTTTCAAGTTTATATCACTTTGAAACAAAATGGTTTACAAGGTGATTGTAAGATTATTATCTATTACAAATGAATACTTGTGAATTCTAAGGTGAAAGGACAATGGAGTTTTGTTGTATGTATTGAATGCTTGGCTTAACTCATCTTCCTTTGCTTGATGAGCCTTCTATTTATAGAAGGCCTGGACACATGAATAAACATTTGTTTATTCATGTATATGTCCTGTAAAAAGTAGCTTCTTAACATATTCATTGAATCCAATAATCAAGTTGCCTTTGTCATCATGATATCTAATATTGTCAAGTTGCTTCGGTTATTGTGGCAGCGTAAAGCTGATTTTAGGCAAGTGGGGTTATATCATAATTTCTGATAACCACTTCATCAGAAATTCTTGTGAACAAATCATTAGAAAGTCTGATGATCAGATTTGCCAACAACTGATGATATTTCATCAGAAATATCATCAGATCCATCAGAATGGCCTTTTCTGATAATCTTCTTCAGTTCCTTGATCAGCTTATGATTCTTTGAAGTAGATGTTGTTCTTTTCTGTTGCCCTATCCGGTTATCTTCTTATTTATTGATCTTCAGGACTTTATCTTCTTCATAGATCAGGCTGAATTTGATTTTCTTCAATACTTTCAAATAAAGTTTCCTAACAGTTTCCCCCTAAGTATTGTAAGAAAATGAACTACCTCATGAACAGAAAATTTCCCAAACAGTGGAAACTTAAAATTTGCAAATCAAACAAGTTATTACTATTCTGAAAACAAATTACATGATCAAATAAAATTTAAACAAACATGTTCTTCAAAACAACATTGCCCTTTTTAGTACATCTCCATCTTTCAATTTCTTCTTGTAAGAGATGTATTTGTTGAAGATATCATACATATCATTGTACCAGCTTCTTGCATGAATCCATTCTTCAATCATTTGTTCAATTTCCTGCCTTTAATTCTCTTTGTTCATTCCTGTCTTCTGAAGTTGTTCTTATCTCTTGTTCAGGCATTTCATAATAAACTTCAGAGTTTGATTTGAGTACTTGCAGATATCAACACTTCTAAATAGAGCCTTGTTCTTCTCAAAATCTCTGTAGACTACACTGTAGTTATGTCTGTCTCTTATCATTGGTAGTTCAATGATGTCTCCAGATCTGGCATCTTCTATCAGCTCTGATGGAATGCTTGTGTCAGGTGCACTGAGATAGACCTTTTTGTTGTGCACATAATCATAGTTGTGCATAAACCAAAGTCAGAGAAAGCAACTCTTTCAAATAACTTTACTCGAGCATTTTATATGCTTTTTAAAGCTCTTCTGATTTCTTTTGTGTTTCCCTTTTCTTTTTCATAGTGATCCTTCATGAACAGAATGTCCAGAGGATGCAATTTATCAGCAAGGTCTCCATCAGTCACTTTTTCTTCTTCACCATTTTCTCTGAGAAGTGTGTATATGTTCTGCAGATAAGTTCCTCCAACACCATCAGTTCCAATTTTTACTTCATCCAATTTCATGATTCTTTTCACTGGATTCACATTGGTGTTGTGAATGCTTCTTGGACCTCTTTCTAACCTCTCATCCCTTATAGCCATTCTGTAAGGAGTTGGTGGCTTTTCTGGTACATCTTCATTTATCCAATAGTATTTCACCAGACTGT
This sequence comes from Helianthus tuberosus, assembly GCA_030545235.1. Lineage (NCBI taxonomy): Eukaryota > Viridiplantae > Streptophyta > Magnoliopsida > Asterales > Asteraceae > Helianthus > Helianthus tuberosus. The sequence continues at coordinate 171,084,204 of CM060406.1, forward strand.
ATTCAGGGAATATCATAATATCCCTGTCAATCTCTCTAACCATGACAGATTGAGTTTCAGAGATTTTTCTTTTGACAATCTATGGTCTTCTTGAATCAGCTTCTTCTTCCCATTCATTCATTACTTCCAGGTTCATCATTTTACTTATGGCAGTGTCATCAGAAGAAGTTGGTTTTGGACCAGTTTGAGAAGTTTTGAGTTTTAAATTTGAGATAACTTGAGGTATGGAAGTTGCTAACCTTTTCAGCATTTCATCTTTTGGAATATCAGGAGGTGGACCCATTACTGTGGTTCCAGCTTCAGTGATTGGTGTAGCAGATGATTGTTGTTGGGTTGACTTTGGAATTTCTTCGTGAGATTGTTCAACAGGAATTTCCTTCATGATTTCTTTGGGATTAAGCTTAGCCAATCTGGCAATGTTGAAATGCATTCTCTTCATAAGAGAGTACACTTCTCCTACCAGATTTGTGTTACTGGCTATGCTTTTCTGAACTTCTGCAAATTCAGTTTGATTTTTCTCCTGCATGGCAGCCCATTCTTTTATCAATTTTTCAAGGGCATCAGTAATACTGTTGTTGCTTGCCCTTAGAATGGTGACTTCTTCCAAGACTTTGTTTGCAGTGCTTAATTGCCTTGACTCCACAACATTTGTAACTTGTGTTTTGATTTTCTCCATTTCTGTGAAAGTCTTTTGAATTTCTGATGCAGAAATGCTGGTTTCTGGTGCCTTTTCTTTTTTGCTTCTGCAGAGACTTTAGTGCTTTAGTGTTTCTTTCAGTTTGTGCCTTTATGACTTCCACTGATTCTGATAAGGTCTTCATATCTGCTCTTTGACCTTGTATTTATGACAGCAACAAATCAAGCTTTTCTTCTACAGGACTCTTTTTGCAGGCTTTGAAAACATTTTGTAAGACAGTTTCCAGATTTTCTTGTGTCATGGGTGATTCAGGGATATTTGGAACATCAGATGGTCCTGCTAACATTCCAGCTGTAAACACATTTCAACTGTTTTGGAAATGATTGGATCACTTTTGGTTTTACAAGAATCTGGTACAACCTTAAGTGAGCCAGAATCATCTCCACCAGAGGTGAAAAACAAATTTTCATCGTGGATTTCCTTATATCCTTGAATCATATCAATGAATGATTCTCCATAAGTTGTTGGGGTAAACAGATTACCTTTCACCAGATTTCCTTGATCAGTTTCCTGATCTCTATCTGTTGAGAACTCAACTTCTTCCTTATTTTCTGATTCAGAGTTGAGATGTATGGAACTAGTAACATCCTCATGAACAACAGTTTTTCTATATTCTACTTTATAAGAAACAGTAATTGAATCTTCTGATTTTTTTTTAAGTATCAACTATAACTGTGTTTAAGAGAGAGTCTGTACCAACAATTTGTAATTCATCAAGGTGTAAAACTTCAGTGGCTTCATTTGTTGTATCAGCAATTTGAGATTCTTCATAATGATGATCTTCAGCCTCTTCACGAGTTCCTCCAGCAACATGATATTCTTCATAGTGTTGGTCTTGTGTTTCTTGATGAATTTCAAACTCAAAATGAGTTCTAGCATCAGGATTCTGATGACTTTCAGCATGTTCTGTTTCTGTCTTATTTTCTGGTGAGTTTGTTATCATCAGAATTTCTTCTCCTCTTGTAGGCTCTGTTTCTGATGTCCAGGACTTCTCAACTTCTTCTTCTTCTAGTGAAGAAGAGCAGTTAAAGACTTCTTTGCTAGGTTCTTCTGTTGGTGTGTCTAATTTGGCAAGAAGTTCTTCATGTTGTAGTTTGTATTGAGAGTCTGATGCAATTAGGCACAGCATGCTTTCTGGTAACTCGGGAACATCTTTATCTGATTCCCATCCATGAGTGGCATTCCAGGCTTTCATTGTGTTTGAACTCCAGACATCTTCCAAAATTGGAATCTCTATATTTCTTTCAGCAAAAGTTTCAGAAATGAAGATTGAAATGAACCTTGGATATGGCATATCTGAGGTTACTCTTCCATTTTTGGTAAGGATTGATCTTTTGAGTAGGTTGAAAATTTCTGTCCCATAATCAAGTTTGAACCCAGTTATGAGTCCATACATGATTTACAGAATAGCTTGACTGACTTGATCACCTCCTCCTATCTTTGATGTGAGGCATTTATTCAACACTTCCATCATCACTTGCCAGAAAGCTGGCATTTCATTTCCTCTGACTGCTCCAATCTTGTTAATTTTCTTGTTCTTGTAACCAAGCTCAATGATAAAGCTTATTAAATCTTCTCTTTTTGGTGCTTCAAAGTAGTTATAAAAAACTGGAAGTTCGAGCCATTCTCTTACCCTTGCAGGAGTTAATGTTACTGAAACATTTCCCCAAACATGAGCAGAGACTTGATTTTCTCCATCTTCACTGAAAGTGTGAATAAATTGCTGCAATAATCTTTCTGGTACTTCTCTTCCCTTAGTTAGTGCTCTTGAGATTGGACATCTTATGAGATATTCTATCAAAAGTTGACATCTTTCATCATATTCTGAATGCTCTGTATTCATCAGCAAGTTGTTTTCTTTCATTGGCAAAAATTATGTGTCTTCAACGAAAGGTACATCATGTTGAACAATTGGAATGTTGAGATTTACTTCTGCCATTGCTTTATTTTGTGAGTTAGGGTTTGAGATTTGTGAATTCTAGATTTTGAGTGAAAACAAAGGATTTCGAGGTTTGAGGTTTTGTGAGGAAGAAGGTGAGTGATTTGTGAATTTCTACTAAGGTTGAGTTTTATAGTGAGGGTTTTAGCAGAGATGTGTGGGTTTATGGAGTTGAGGGGACATGGAACGTGGCTTGTAATAGCGGTTAAAAGATCATTAATTACCTTTATTACCGTTAGATCGTGTGATTTGAAATGCGGTTCAGAATGTAACCGTTGGATCGTGGGTATTATAATATTTAATGACGGTTGATCGTGTAATCGTGGTTATGCCTTCTCAACCTGTAATTTCTTCAATCATTCCAATTCTTTGAAACTGAATTTTGATTGGAGAATACTACCGGTCACATGACACCTTTTCATTCTTTTCGACCCCCTTTTTTTGTTAATGGTCCAATCAGCTTTCTTCATAATATTCCTCCTTTTTCAAAGTCAAAATTCCATTCTGATGATGTCATCAGAAATTGAACATAAATTTTGTTAAAAATTTATATTTTCTTATGATTTGAATTCTATTGACCTTTCAAATGTGGTCAACAGAAGTCAACTATTCTTCAACAGAATTTCTCAATTGAAGTTCCCCCCTGAACTTGTGAGCTTTTTCAACAGATTTTGAAGTTTCTCTTTTGATTGAATAAAAGATATTCTAGTATCCTTTTTTTTAGATGAGAGGGAATAAGTATGGTTTTGAGGATATTACTTACATAGCATCTCTGAACTTCACATCCTAGTTCTGATCTTCAAAAAGTGTTATTATGCAAAAGATTTTCTCATTTTTTAACATAACATATTGTTTCATTCCTTTTGAAGATAGATTACCCAAAAAAAAATTTAATTTTGACTGAAACTTTTTATATCTCTTTTTCTATGTTGTCACAAGTTTATGTGAATCTGGTTTTAAAGCAATGTTACCTGATATTTCTTTTCATTTTTCTGTTGATTTATCAGTTTTTTCGGTTATCTTAAAACTTTTCTGATGTATTTCTGATGGTTTATCAGAGTTTTTGGTGAATCATCAGATTTTCTTGATTTTATCGGATATGGCATTTTAATTCCCCTTAGATCTACTGTGATGTTTTTTTTTTTTTTTGAGAAAATATAAAGCAAATATTTATTATTTTAAACAAAAAAAATTACAACTAAACAAACAAAGAAAAAAAAACTACTCATTGTAAATACCCTTGACATACAACCAAAGGTAGGTTGTATGTCCACTGTGATTAGGTGATGGAGCAAGGGAGGGAACATTCATGTTCTCTTGTAAAGCCATCTGCGCCCTTGGGTACCAGCTTCTTACCCCTCCAAAGTCCAGCTGTCTGGTTATCACCTTGGTCACAAAGCGAGGGTAGATCAGAAAAGGTTGACGTGTGTGCATGTTTGATTCCAAGTCTCTCATGAGAAATTAAGAAAAGTTGTACGGTTTCTCTTGTACAACTGCATGTACCACCTCCATCATCCTGTAAGACAGCTCATTGAAGTGTCCTATCTTCTTTGAGAAGCAGGCACTGAGCTATATCACCAAGTACTGGAATGGTGGTATGAAACCAGGCTTGCTGATCTGCCTTGAAGCATTAGGTGTTCGATAACCCATGTTCCTCAGAGTTTCTTCAATTATTTCCTTCTTGAAGGAGGTGCTTTCTAGATGATCAGCCAGCTGGAGAACATCCCTGAGAGTTTCCTCCTTTAGGATGATGCCGAACCCCATCACCTCGCTTTCTATCCACATGTAGGTGCCACTGAAGACGGTTTCAGCATTCCACCAAAATTCTTGAAGGAGTGCTGGGTAGATAGTGACGTATGTAGATACAGCATCGCCCAAAGGACTTTGCTTAATCATGTTGTACCTGCAATCTTCCCACGCAGGACCTTCCAGATTAGACCTAAGTCTAAGGTTGTGATGTGTGTGAAGAGGGAGAGGGAAGTGTTCTGATTTCATTTCTTTTGCCAAAGCCGTTTTTTTTTAAATTGAAATTTCTGAGAAAGTGGTTTTGAAGAGAAGGTTGTTTGAGATGAAGAAAGTCTTTAAGAGTTGTTAATATTTATAGATGAAAGTGATAGTTATGCCATAAATGGTATTAACAACCAAAGATTTTCTTTTCCATTTCAATCTCTTCATTTAAGACGATATCTGGTGTAGAAGGTATATGGCAGAGTTCAGAGCCCCCATTTGTGAGTAGCATTGAATGACTAGGCAGCTACTTTCATAGCCCCTAATCATTTTTATGCCCCTGTGTCTCTCTATTCTCTTACGAAGTATGACGTTGCATGCATTGGAAGTAGAAGAAAAAAATTCAATTTTCTGCAAAAAATTTTCCTGTGACGGTTGAGTTTCCCTATTGTGGCTTTGAATTTATCTTAATGCAAGTTACTTTCCCCTTTTTGATTTTTTTTATTATGAACAAAAAGAAAGAAAAAAATTCAAAAACAAATTATCTACACTAGTGTTTTTATACAAACATGAGATATGAATACGGATGGTAAATTTATGAAGTTTTTTGTTGATCATTGGTGATTCAAATGTTTTAACAGATTTTTTGATGTTTTATCATAATTTCTAATGATTCATCAGATTTTCTGATAATTCATCTGATTATCTGATAAATTATCAGATTATTGATAATTTATCAGATTTTCTGATATTCCATCAGATTGATGAATTTCTTTGTCAGAAATCTGTTGTTTCATTCTTTGATTATCAGAATTTGCACCTTGATTTTCATCCGTTTGGTTTTCAGGTTGTGACTTTTTGTTTTCTCAAACATCTTCATCTTTTATGTTAAACATGCCAAGTTTGCTGATTAGAAAGTTGTGTCTCTTTTCATCAAGAGGTTTTGTAAAAATGTCAGCAATTTGGTTTTCTGTTGGAACAAAGTACATTTCTATGTTACCTTTTTCAACATGATCCTTTATGAAGTGATATCTGACATCTATGTGCTTGGTTCTGGAGTGATGAACCAGATTTTCTGTAATTGCAATTGCACTCTTTGAGTCACATAGAATGGGTATCTTTGTCAGATTTACTCCATAATCCTTCAGCTGAGTTTGCATCCACAGTACTTGTGAACAACAACTTGCTGCTGCTACATATTCTAATTCAGCTGTTGATATTGCAACATAGTTTTGTTTCTTGCTTGCCCAACATACCAACTTTTCTCCCAAGATTTGACATGCACCATATGTGCTCTTTCTGTCAATCTTGCACCCTGCATAATCTGCATCTGTGTATGCAATTAGTTCAAGATTTGTATCCTTTGGATACCAGAGACCAAGTTCTGATGTGCCTTTTAGATATTTAAAAACCCTTTTGACTGCTTTTAGGTGAGATTCTTTAGGATTGCATTGATATCTTGCCAGAAAGCATGTAATAAACATAATATCTGGTCTGCTTGCATTTAGATATAACAATGATCCTATCACCCCCCCTAGAGGATTTAATATCCACACTTTTGTCTTCTTTATCAGAATCAAGTTTGTTCCCTGTTGCCATGGGAGTTTTTGAAATTGAGCAATTTTCCAGTGAGTATTTGTTCAAAATTGTTTTTACATACTTAGATTGACTTAAAAATATGCCATCATTTCTTTGCTTAACTTGTAAACCTAATAAAAAGGTTAACTCACCCATCATGCTCATCTCAAAGTGGCTGGTCATCAATTTTTGAAACTTTTTGCAAAACCTTTCATTTGTTGATCCAAATATAATGTCAGCAACATAAATTTGGACTAACAAAGTGTGACCCTTGTGTGTTTTAAGAAAAAGAGTTGTATCAATAATACCTTTTGTGAAGCCAGAATTGAGTAAGAAGTTTGAAAATGTTTCATACCATGCTTTAGGAGCTTGCTTCAAACCATACAAGGCTTTGTTTAATTTGTAAACATGGTTTTGAAATTTAGGATTAACAAAGCCTTCAGGTTGATGCACATAAACTTCTTCCTCAATATTACCATTCAGGAATGCAAATTTCACATCCATTTGATAAACCTTGAAGTCTTTGGATGCAGCATAAGCAAGAAAGATTCTTACTGCTTCTAATCTGGCCACTGATGCAAAGGTTTCATCATAGTCAATACCTTCTTGTTGACAATAACCTTTGACCGCTTACCTTGCCTTATTCCTGGTTATTATGCCATTTTCATCTGATTTGTTTCTAAATACCCATTTTGGGCCTATGACTGATTTGTCATTTGGCTTAGGCACCAGATCCCATACCTTACTCTTTTCAAACTGATCATGCTCTTCTTGCATTGCTTGAATCCAGTCTGAGTCATTAAGAGCTTCTTTGACAGTCTTGGGTTCTATCTTGCTTAAGAACCCAGCAAATGCACTCTCATGTGCTGTTGCAGATCTTGTTCTTACACCATCTTCTGGATTTCCAATGATGTCAGAATGAAGATGTCCTTTTATCTATCTCAACTTGTTGTGAACAGTTGTTAGTTCTGATGGATTTGAAGATTTCCCCTGAACATTTGCCTCAGTTGTATTGAATGTATTAGAATTTTGATTGTCAGAAATATTTTTATTGTCTGATTCAAGGTTTCTGATACATTTTCTATTTGTTCTGCAGGGTTAGTACATGAATTATCTATAGATTTGTTTGTGATAGATTGGTCATGTTGTAGGAAATCTTCTGTTAACATTTCAAAAAGATGTTCAAGTTTTTCTTGTTTATTAGATAGGTTTATTTCCTTTATATATTCATCAGAAACTTCTGTTTCTGATGAATCATCAAAAGATACATATAAACTTTCTCTGATTGTCCTTGTGTTTAGAATAAAAATTCTATAAGCTTTTGAGGACATTGAATAACCAAGAAAAATACCCTTTTCTACTTTTCTGTCAAATTTCTCAAGGCTTTCAAAATCATTGAAAACAAAACATCTACAACCAAATGTGTGTAAAAATTTTACACTTGGAATTCTTCCATTGATAATGTTGTATGGTGTTTTATTGTGTCTTTTGTTGATTATGGACCTGTTTTGGGTAAAACAAGCATTTGCTATTGCCTCTGCCCAAAAATGAATGGGCAGTTTTGCATGAGCAAGCATTGTTCTAGCTGCTTCCACTAAGGTTCTATTTATCCTTTCTACCACTCTATTCTGTTGGGGTGATCTTGGAGCAGAAAATCCATGAGAGATTCCTTTGCTTACAAGGAAGCTCTCAACTTTTGAATTTTTAAATTCTGTTCCATTGTCTGTTCTGATCTTTCTAACAGTTAGTTTTAACAGATTTTTAATTTTTCTGATAAAATTTATGATCAGATCGGGTGTTTCACTTTTCTTTCTTAAAAACTCTACCCATGTGTATCTGGAAAAATCATCTACAATTACAAGTATATACTTCTTTCCAGAAAAGCTTTCAGTGCTGATGGGTCCATAAAGATCGATATGCAAAAGTTCTAAATTTTGTGTTATTTAAGATTCATAAATTGTTTTGTGTGAGCTTCTTTTAGATTTACCCATTTCACAAGCTTCACAAATTTTATCTTTCTTTGAGGATATGAAAGGTAATCCTTTTACCAACCCTTTGCTTGCTAATTTGCTTAAATTTTTAAAGTTTAAGTGGGCTAACCTATTGTGCCACAACCAACTACTACCTTTGTTAATTTTTGAAAATAAACACAATTTTGGATGTTCATTTTACTCTTTGAAATCAAAATAGTAGATTGACTGTCTTATCCTTTTTCCACTTAAACAAATCTTATAATCATCCATACCAATTAACAAGCATTTTTCTGGTAAAAAGGTTACCTGAAAACCTTTATCACAGAATTGACCACAACTCAGCAGATTGTACTTTAAGCCTTCCACATAGGCTACTTTTTCTATGGTCAAACATCCATACTTTATGCATCCATACCCCAAAATACTCCCTTTTACTCCATTCCCAAAATTAACCATTTTACCCAGTTGAAACAAAGTTACTAAGTAAGCTCCTGTCCCCAGTCATGTGCTTGGAGCTTCCAGAATCGTAGTACCAGATCTGCTGTACATGATGGTCCTGAAATGGAAAAATTAGAGGGTTTTTGGTACCCAGACTTGCTTGGGTACTTTTTCTGATGAGATTTTAATCAGATTAACTTCCTTTGATGAATTTTCATCAGAATATCTGTTGCATGCTGAGCCATGAACAGATTTTTCACTTTTTATTTAGAGATGGTGTTGAATAAGCTTCAGAATGTCAACACATATACAAGTTTCATTTTCAAAGAAAGAATTATCTGATTTCTCTACTTGTGATGGAATTGTTGAATAGTTTTGAAATCTTGATAGAATCACTTCTGGAATTTTTAAACATTTTTGTTTTGATTCACTCATTTTTGCTTTTAAGTTGAGTTTTGAGATTTCAAAAGAGTTATCAGAACTTGTTGATCTGCATGATTCAGAATCAGATTCTGATGTGAATTTATTAGAAATCCGATGTGTTGCTTTTACAAAGGTGGTGGGTTTATTTTCACTTGTTTTTACATACCCTAAACCATCACCTCTGTTCTTTGGTGTAGCTTCAATAAAGTTAATGAATTCCTTACCTTGTTGAAAACCCTTTACATTTATTTCCTTATCATGAATTTTCTTGTATAGATCTTTTCTTTCTTTTTCATAAAATTCAATTTTAGCACTGTGATCTAAGCTTTCTTCTATCAGTAACTGGTTTTCAAGTATAACTTTATTAATGGTTCTTTACAACTCATCAGATTTTTTACTATCTGATTTCTGTTTATCTTGCAGATTTAGAAAATCTGACATGAGTTTGTTTAAATTGTGTTCAAGGTCAAGATTATCTAGATTTACCTTTTGTTCTGATGTTTCTGATATTTCATCAGAAAGTGCCATAAGGCAGAAATTTGCCATCTATTCTTCTTTTTCATCAGAAGAGTCATCTGACAGCCATGTATCTGTCCCTGCTATCAAACTGACTTGTTGTTGCTTCTTTGCTTCTTCCAGCTTCTTCTCATAGTATGCAACATCTTTCAGTTTCTTGGTTTTGCACTCTGATGCATAGTGACCCTTTTTGTTTACATTTGGAACACACAACCTCAGCCTTTCCCTTATCCTTTGATCTACCTTCATCCCTAGATCTTCCTTCCATCCTCCCTCTATCACTTTTCTGGTATCTTTGGCCTCCTCCCCTTAACCTCTGCTCAAAAGTTTTGGTGAGCAGTGCAATTGCTTCAGCAAAAGCTGAAATATCTGATTACGTATCAGAAATTTCAAGATTTTGACTGTTTAAGGTTTGTGGATCATTGGTAGGTGTTCTTTGTGAGTTTGAGATTAAAGCTAAAGATCCCCCCTCTGATTTGATTCTTCAAATATTTCATCTTCTATGGGGAGCAGAATGCTATATAAGTCATGAAGACTCATATTACCTAGTTCTAAGGTAGAGGACAAAGTCATGGTTAGACTTCTCCATTCTCTAGGTAAGGCATCCAAAAATTTTATATTCCTTTCATCATTTGATTTTATAATCCCAAATTTCTTTAGCTCATTCAAAAGTTTTGCAAATCTGTGATATGTTTCATATAGTTTTTCATTTGGTAAGCTTTTGAATCTCTCATATGAGGAAACATAATTTGTTCTTTTATTTCTTTTCATCTTTTCCCCTCCTTCATAAAGATTTTCCAACTGATCCATATCTCTTTGGCCGATGCACATGCATCAACTTGAGAGAATATGTCATTAGGGAGAGCCATTATTAAAAGTGACTTAGCCCTTTCATCTACAGCCACCAGGTCCTTGTCTTCTGGGCTCCAAAGATTTTCACTTTTGGGAGCCCTTGAGGCAGGGATTCCTGGTGATTGATCAGTTGCTAGAATAGCTGGTATTTCAGTCGTTGGTACATGTGGACCCCTTTCAATGGATTGAAACAGAGCTCGGTCATGTCCATTAAGGAAATTGACCATCCTGATTTTCCATTGTAGGTATTCCTCTCTAACCAAGGTCGGAGGTTTAGACATTGAAACCAATGTTGAAATCATTATTCCATGTTTGAAAGTTTGCCATATTTAGAGAAAAAGAAGATGAGCAATTGAACGTTTGAAAATGATTTATTCAATCTGCTATGATACCAATTGTTGGTCCAAGTTTGGACTTAAAAACTTCTTTTCACGTAATATGGCAAGTGATTTCAACAAATATGAAAATAGGGTGCGGAAATAGAAATCAGACGTTCAAGAAACAAGACCTACAGAATTTTCAAGTTTATATCACTTTGAAACAAAATGGTTTACAAGGTGATTGTAAGATTATTATCTATTACAAATGAATACTTGTGAATCCTGAGGTGAAAGGACAATGGAGTTTTGTTGTATGTATTGAATGCTTGGCTTAACTCATCTTCCTTTGCTTGATGAGCCTTCTATTTATAGAAGGCCTGGATACATGAATAAACATTTGTTTATTCATGTATATGTCCTGCAAAAAGTAGCTTCTTAACATATTCATTAAATCCAATAATCAAGTTGCCTTTGTCATCATGATATCCAATAATGTCAAGTTGCTTCGGTTATTGTGGCAGGGTAGACCTGATTTTAGGCAAGTGGGGTTATATCAGAATTTCTGATAACCACTTAATTAGAAAGTATGGTGAACAAATCATCAGAAAGTCTGATGATCAGATTTGCCAGAAACTGATGATATTTCATCAGAAATATCATCAGATCCATCGGAATGGCCTTTTCTGATAATCTTCTTCAGTTCCTTGATCCGCTTATGATTCTTTGAAGTAGATGTTGTTCTTTTCTGTTGCCCTATCCGGTTATCTTCTTATTGATTGATCTTCAGGACTTTGTCTTCTACAGAGATCAGGCTGAATTTAATTTTCTTCAATACTTTCAAATAAAGTTTCCTAACAATTTACAATCATAAGTATATATCTTGTTCTCGTCTTGAAATCAAGAGTTGAACTTTCATGCATTTACCATTCATAGTGGGTCATTCTATTTCCACCTCACTCATACATCATAGAAGATATTACATTCTAACATTAGCCCCACGAATACTTGTCATGAGGTTACCTCGGTGTTCTATTATTAGCATCCTTTCTAGGTACTTTCGCTAACACATTATAATTTAGACCATTTACATACTTATTTTACTAAAATTCATTTGAGTTAAACGTTACCACCGGATAATTATTATTTCATTCCCGCTTATCTGGAGCAAACCAATACATTCCATTACTAACGTTGCTCCTAATTTCTTTCATATCCTCATGGTAAGTTAGCATATGATAGTACGCACTATTGTAAACATTCAAATATTGATACACCATCATAATTACCATTTTCATACTCACTTATCCATACTCGTCACGAGGATTAAGCATCAATCTACATTTTCTACTGTTCCTTGAACTACTTACAACTTTAAGTCTACCTCGAATTTAATCTTTCTTATCGCTTTTTATTAACTCTTTGCATACACTACTTATTATACTAACCGGGTATGTCGTGCAAAAGCATCATACGAGCGTTTAAGCAATTACTCTAAACTTTCATTCAAGGCCTTTAGATCTTCCTCTTAATGATATAAATACCTTCTTATGTTGACCATTAAAGGTCGAACATTTCATACCATACCATAATTATCCTACCCTTTATTTCGTTCACATGTACAAATCAATCTACAGATTCTTACTTATCAATCAAGAACTAAACATTTTACTAACCTTGACTTCATTACATAGACCAATGATCTGCGGCCCGGATCGTCCCGCTCCTTCATAAGTTCTCAACATAACCGAATTAACCTCATTCATCCGTGTGATGAACTTCCGCTCGTGCACATCCTTTCTCAACACTACCAGCTTTATCACATCGAGCGTTCTACCTCCTTCATCTATAAAATTTAGGATTAGCATATTTCATTCAAATTCCTTCAAGTGTGGCGCTTATCAACTCATTTTGACCCGTTCACAACGGGTTAATACATGTTCGTTTCCTAATGTATCATTTTCATTTGTTCATTCACTGTAACAAAAGTATTTGAAACACCCGTAATGCACATTCGGAAATAGTATTAATGACATACTATTTTTAACAAAAATTGGGCATGACCCATCCGTAACATGAGCGGTTCCCTGTTTTTAATAATCATCATTTCAAGAAATTCTACGACACGTTCAAAAGACATAACATGTTAAGCTTTAAAGTCTAGCTACTAAACATAAGATATATACCACAAAAGTATTTTTGACCCATAACATAATTACAAAAGTAGCAGAAGCGCATGATGGACGTGATTCATTTGTGTTCGTTCCAAGTCGCCAAGCCATTATGTTGAGGATTTACCTACATCAAACAACAAACTTGAAAAGTTAAATTCCATAAACTATGTTGCATTTTATCTAATAAACCAATTCATCTATTTCGTGTCTTCACATTATTCTTGCACTTACTACTCATCGAAACGTGTCAAACATACTTATCTCAAAATAGAGATAAAACATACCATTCATTACTTTCCCGTTGAAACGGGTCAAAACATGCTATCTCATTAGTGAGATAAAACATACATTTATTAACCCGCTAGAAACGGGTAATTACATTCATAATATAAACTTCCATTCGGTCCGTTTACCATGGACGAATACATTCCTTTCATCTTTTTGTACTTTCATCAACTCCAATCCGTTTATAACGGTTCGAGTACTTACATTCCTTTCTTACATAACTTTCCAATATACAGTTCATTCGAGACAAACCGATCATAACACATTATCATTCATAAACTTTCTTTTCATATGACCCGTTTGTGACGGATCATGCTATCTATAACATAACTACTACGGACTACCATAATTATGATTTTGATATAAAATGATAAGTTATAAAATAAAGTTTGTATGCATAAAACAACATACCCCGATCTTGCGAGCTTTCCAATTTCCTAGCGTTTGAGCTTTCTTCTTTTATGCCTACATTCATACATTCACACATTTAGCCCAAACTATATCATTCCATCATTCATATAATTCCTCATATGACAACATTATCATAAATGAACAAATTTCACATATTTGTTCTCTTAGACATTTCATCTAACACTTGGCGGGTTTCGCATTAATAGGACACTAAACACAATATTCTAAGACATAATTTAACTAGTTCTTCTTGCAATTCATCAATAATCAAACAAGCCATATGGTCCCGTTTACTCTACTTCAATTCATTTAGTGTTCAGACATCACAAACAAGATCAATCATCAATATTTTACACACATATTTCTACTTGATCATCCTACTCATGCTAACTTTTCATCAAATGGGTTTTTGCTACAAATCAATCAAAATGCTAAAATCAAACATTATTCATGTTCTATTTTGTAATCATAACTTCCAATCACACAAAGTTTTGCATAATTTCATGATTAGGTGAAAACCCCATTTCCTATAATTCACCAAATCAAGGAATTCGACTTACCACTTTACTGAACAAGGTTAGATGTTTGCAAATTGAGGTTCATGCACTCAATTTTCCTTGAAATCTATACTCAATTTGATGGAATTGACAAAGCTAGGGTTTTCACCTTGTTCCCTACCCTCTGTTTGATCGCCCAGACTGTGTGTGAGTTTTAATTATTTTTTTTTTCATTCTTTTGATTAATTAGAGTTTTGACATTTAACACCTTTGGCCCTTCTCGTTTGTTCACTTATTCAGTTTAAGTGCTTGCCATTTTATTACTAGTAGTTGTAACATTTCCAATTAAACAAGTTTAATTTTAATTAATTTAACTTATGTCTAATAAACCTTTTTGGGGTGTTACATACTAGCGGTTTGGTTTCATGGTTTAGGTTTATTTAGCTATCTAGTTACGTACAAAAATAACTAGATATCTAGTTACTTACAAAAATTATCCAAATACATAGAAAAATTGTCCAAATACATAAAAGGTTGTCGGGTTGATCATAAAAACAGAACCCCAAGATTGCATAATTGCATCCTGGATATTAAACTTACGCCATTTCACCCAGTTAAGGTTTACATATTTAGATCGACTAGAAATCCAATAAAAAGCAATTTCTTTGATAGTATCTGCCTCCTGTTGAAGTGGAGATGATTATTATTGAAAGTGACTTCATTCATCGCCTTCCATATTTCCCAATCCGAGACCAAGGGAACCCCTTCAATAATCTTTTTCCAATCCTTAGACCCTTTCATGTTTGAAACAATTCCAAGAACTTGTTGAAGAGAAACATCGTTTAATAGAAATGGGATCTTAAGCCATACTAGAATACACCACCATGTAGCTTTCGCAACCCAACAATCCCAAAGAGCATGAAACGCCATTTCTTCACGCAAACCACATCTAGAGCATAACCCGTTCTGAAAGAAAACTCCGATTTTTGCGAGACTGTCTTTGACCGGGACCTGTTTAGGCACTCCCTCCACCCAGAAATATTAATTTTCAGTGGAATCCAATTATTCCAAAAAGGTTATAAATGATCGCCATCCTTCTTCGTCGCGTCATGAAGCATATTTCTTACATCTTAGACTTTTGTTGGTTCATTGTGGTAATTATCCCAAACCCAAAAATCAGGTCCATTATGAAACCTATAATTGTTTAAGGCTGAAAATAACAATAGGTGCAAGAATCTTTGTAGTAACTAATTTTTTGAAAGTTCACTTAGTAACCAAGGGGATTATGGTAAAATGAGACTGGAAGCAGGGACGGACCGAGAGCTTGGGTAGGTGGGGCAACCACCTTCTTAATTTTGGTTTTGGTGTAACATGTACGTGGAAATCCTGAGTGCCCCATGAAATGAAATCGCTCCCCTTAAACTTATCAGATCTATCTGCATCGGTAGAATCAGGGGGCTCTGGAGGATTAGGAAGACAAACTCTTGTTAATATTGTATCCTATACAGTGGCTCTATAATTGTTATAGAGGAGTCGAAGAGAAGATGTCAGATATTTTTGTGTAATCAGGATTAACTTGATGACCCAAGGGAATTATAATATACATCAAACAGGTTAGGAGGTGCTGGAGTGCACACTTGTTCGAGTTGTTACAATTCCAAATGTTCGGGTTGGAGCCCTGAATGGGGGCACCAATGGGCAGCGCCCCCTGGAGCAGGGTCCAAGAGGCGGCAACCCCTAGCTGGGGTCAATTATTCCAGAAATTAGGACATAGTTTCGTAATAGAAATAAGGCCATTTTTTTATGCATATTAATTTTGAAAAAATTATAACTGCCATGAGGCAGTTACCAGCCTTTCATCCCTAAATTCGAAATTAGGGTTTTTGGTCATTTTACTGGTTCATCAACAAATTCTCATATACACATACTGTTGTTCAATTTCTCGAATTTAGAGTTGTACCTGATTGAATTATTCGGGAGAAGCACCAAAATAGTTTGATTTGAGAGTTATTACACACCTCTCTAATTATCCATGTTTACAAAATTCCCTAACAAAGATCAAATTAGTTTCTGTGCAGATGACAAGCGGATCGGTGAAGGAAATGACAGGAAAATTTGACAAACTGAAAGTGGTGTACGTGTTGACTACTCCAATCCTGGAGATACTGGAGGAAGGTAATCTGGATAAAAAATTAAGAAGCAGTCAAAAAGGGAAAACACTATTACATCTGTGTTGGCCACATTCTGAATGGTATGTTTGATTCCCTGTTTGATATTTATCAAAACGTAGAAACTACAAAGTTACTGTGGGACACTTTAGAAGCCAAATACATGGAAGAAGATTCTTCTAGTAAGAAGTTTCTTCTAATAAGAAGTTTCTTGTTAGTAATTTCAAAAATTATAAAATGGTTGATCCGATCCCTGTCATGGAATAGTATAATGAACTGATGCGAATCTTTGGGCGGTATACCCAACATGACATGAAGATGGATGAATCCATCTCGGTTTCATGCATGATTGATAAGTTTCCTCCTTCCTGGAAAGATTTTAAACATAATCTGAAACATCAGAAAGGATAGTTAAGTTTGGTTGAACTTGGAAGCCACAAGAAAAAGTGTTGGTCAATGATGAAAAGAAATAGGCTGGAGGGTCTTCTGTGAATATGGTTGAGATGGGTGAATCATCCAAGGGAAACAATAAGTTCAAAGGGAAACAAAAGTTTCAAGGGAACTATAATTCGGGTCCAAACAAGAACCCGAATTACCCTTGCTGGAAGTGTGGTGATGTGTGCAAAATGCAACATATAAATTACATTAAATGAGGCATAAAACTAACCCTTTTTAGTACTAATGTTGGAAAAAGCGCATTTCTTTCTTCCTTTTGAATTTACAGGACCAAACGAGCTTAAAAGAATAAAATGAGCAAACTTAACTAATGTTGGAAAAAGCGCATTTCTTTCTTCCTTTTGAATAATCAGCCAAAACCAACATAAATACAAAAAGAAGGAATAAATGTGACATGCCCGACCCCTCGGCAGCATCTCCCAAAGCAAAAACAAGGAAACAGAGCCAGACCACGGGGTCGTGCCCAGCTGGGCATGGGGCGTGGCCAGGACCCTGTACAAAAGGACAAACCTCCAGAAGCTTCTACACCCACCACGGGGCCTTGCCCAGCTCTACACGGGACTTGGTCAACTCTAAGATACGCAGAATCTTGATAGTACAGCAAAGAGTTGACCACGGGGCCGTGTCCAGGAGACATGGGGCCGTGTCCAGGAGACACGGGGTCGTGTGGGGCCCTCTGTTGACAATTGCAATTAGTGCAGGAAGAGAAGATGCTTCCCACGGGCCATGGTAGCTGGACATAGGGCCGTGGTTAGGGCTCCGTTCTGGATATAAAAGGGGGTGCTTGGCTCACTTGAAAGGCATCCCTTGGCAAACCACTACTCTCCCACTTTGCCACCACTCCACCACCACTATAACACCAACACCCACCACCATCATCCGTCATCCATCTTTAGAGTGTGTAGTATTCTTGGGATCCAAGATTAATTGTAAGAGTTCTTGCCAATCAAAGGCCATGTTTGGCTAAGCCTTTTACATCACTTGGTGAAGATAAGTTTTAAATGTATTACTTTTGATGTTTAATCTTTTGGCACTTTTTATTTGGGTTTGTATTAATGACTTTAATAACTAGCTTCTTATGTTGAAGGTGAATTTTCTTTATCATTTCTTCATGGTGTCTTGAGGTTACTTTACTGTCTATATAAAGTAAATGATGTCATCATTCGTGTCTTTCCGGTCTATATAAAGCACGGTAACTACTTGGAAGGGGGTTAGGGGGATGGTTTGGTAAAGTTCTTATCTCGTTCAGTGTATAGATCCTGTGAGGACCTGGTTCAAGCTTACTAGGACCTTCTTCAATACCCAATGGTATTGGATGGCGGGGGTGCGAATAGCTTGAACCCCTCATATGTAAACTACTATTAATACTTTGATCCGGCTTCTTGGAATTGTATCCTTGCTGACTCAAACCACTTAGCAGAGGGTAACGTCACCTTCAAAAGAGTGGCCTACCACTTTTCGCATTAATAACTTACTTAATTGTCTTTCAATATTCCGACCCTTTAGGATTGTATCCCTGCTGACTCAAACCACTGGGTTGAGGGTAACGTCACCTTCAAAAGAGTGGCCTACTACTATAACTAGAGAATCTCTTATAAAGTCCAAAAGTGCGAAAATCATCAACGGATACATTAAAGATGAGTTGGATCCAAGTGATTTTATCTTGTCTATTTGTTTTGTTTTTATTTATCTTTTCATTTTTAGTTTTATCTTTATGTTTCAAAACTTTTCTTAAAAAATTTAGATCGATTAAACGTTGAGGATAAACCGATATTAAAAGCTTTTGTGTCCTTCGACGACCTCGGTATCTTACCAACACTATACTACGCTCTCGATGGGTGCACTTGCCCAAGTGTGTGTTTAGTGTTAGTATAATATCGTGTTTTATAAATTTAAAACTCGACTAATGCGTAAAATGGGCTCAAAATATCAATAAAAATCATATCGCACCGAACGCACACCAAGTTTTTGGGGGCGTTTCCGGGGACACAAGGATTTTAAGAAAGCTTAAAATCGACGGCCTAATCATTTTTCAAAACCTTTTTACAACTACGCGCACATTTTTTATTTTTAGGAAATTTTTGCATAACAGTGGTATGAACACGGGCCGTGCCCACTGAACATGCCCCCGTGCTACACATAACCAGTAAACATTTTTCAAATGCCCAGATATAGGACCTGACCACGGGGCCATGGTGAGCCTCTGTTTCATCTTTTTAATCTTGTTTTCTGGTCCCGAGACTTTGTGATCTGCTGAGTGATTCTCATGGATCAATACTCAGGCGGTTACACTTACTACTAAGAAGAGGATGATTACGAAGAAGGATATTGTACCATTTGCGATAATCCTCACTCGGTGCAATATTGTGACCTTTTCGAGCCATCCACCTCATATACATGCCATGAGGAACTAAGGTATGAATCATCTCCCTCATACTCTCATTATGAGGAACAAAGGTATGAACCATCCACCTCATATGAGTATTATGAGGAACCAAGGTTTGAACTTCCAAACTCAAGCTTTTGGGACACTTATCCCGCTAACTTTCACGAACCACCAACTATCGTCCCCGAAGCCGAAAGAATAGTACAACACCTCAAAGATATTGAATGCTTTATAAAAGAATCCTGCGAGAGGGAAGAGGCTATTTGTACTAAAGAGGCAATAATAGAAGAAGTAAAAATGGAAGAACAAGTAAGTGAAAAACCGACGCATGAACCAAACAAAGAAAAAGGTAAGTCCGAAAAATGATAATTTTCAAAAAGGGTCAATTTTTCAAGAAATTAATCTCTTAACACCTTCTTTCAAAAACCATTGTTTGGTACCCACTCATGCTAAGTTTTTAAAAGAGTTAAACACTAACACCAAAATTGACAAAATGGTAAGCATTAAATTAACAAACGATCAAACTACGCTAATAAAAGATGATCCATTTGAAATCAACATTACACCGGTTCCATGTTTCTTTCAAACACCTTTATTAGTAATATTACAATTGATAAAGATCTTTGTATTAATATAATGCCAAACTACATTTTTGAAAAATTAAGTATTAGTGATTTTTCTCCACTTCAAATCCCCATTTTGCTTTCTAATCAGAAAATAATAAACTCAATGGGAGTAGTTGAGGATGTGTTAGTGCAAACAAATCAAACGGTAGTCCCAACCGACTTCGTCATTCTTGATGATGCTCCACTTATGTTGAGACAACCTTTTGTAAAAACCCATCAAGCATTGATCAATCGGAAGCAAAACAACCTACCCATTCAATTAGGGGCCGACAAAAGGTATGTCGATCTTGACTAATCAATGAAATATCCAGTCGGCAATGACGACCCCCTAATTGAAGACGAAGATGAACCACCCGATACGGAAGACGAAATCGACCACTTTGTCGAAGAAGAGGTCACCACTGAACAAACCTTTTTGGTCCTCGACCAAAATGAGCAACCAAATAAGGAGTCTCCCAAAGACCCACCACTTGAGCTCAAAGAGCTTCCAAAAGGTTTGGAATGTGCTTTTCTCGACAAGGATGGTAAGTTACCTGTAATTATTTCTTCAGAATTAACTAGTTTAGAAAAAGAAAAATTAATTACACTTTTGAACACAAAAACGTGATCGCATGGAAGCTTGTAGACATTAAAGGAATAAACCCTTCCATGTGCACGCACAAAATTTTAATGAATGATGACTATAAATCGGTAATACAACCACAATATAGAGTAAATCTAAATGTTCAAGAAGTGGTTAAAAACGAAGTCATCAAGCTACTTGACGTCGGACTTATCTACCCAATTTACGATAGCCCTTGGGTAAGTCCCGTTCAAGTAGAACATAAGAAAATAAGTTTTAACGGTGGTCACTAATGAAAAAAATGAATTAATACCAACAAAAACCATCACCGGATGGAGAGTTTGTACAGATTATCGTCGATTGAATGAGGCAACGAGGAAAGACCACTTCCCCCTACCTTTTATTGATCAAATGTTAGAAAGATTATCCGGTTATAAATTTTATTGTTTTTTAGATGGTTTTTCAGGTTACTTTCAAATACCGATAGCTCCCGAAGACCAAGAAAAAACAACATTTACATGCCCCTACAAAACTTTTGCTTATCGACGCATGCCTTTTGGTCTATGCAATGCCCCCGCAACCTTCCAACGTTTCATGGTGGCCATCTTCCATGATATGATAGAAAAGACCATGGAAGTTTTCACGGACGACTTTTCTATCTTTGGAGATTCATACGACCAATGCCTCGATAACCTTGAACAAATGCTATCCCGATGTGAGGAAACTAACCTCGCCTTTAATTGGGAAAAATGCCATTTCATGGTAACGGAGGGAATAGTACTCGGTCACAAAATCTCAAGCGAAGGAATGGAGGTTGATCGGGCTAAAATAAACACCATCTCCCGATTACCACCTCCATCCTCCATTAGAGCCATCAGAAGTTTCCTAGGGCATGCCGGATTCTATAGATGATTTATCAAAAACTTTCCTAAAATTTCAAGACCTCTAGCAAAATTACTTGAAAAAGACGCACCATACATCTTTGACAAGGATTGCGACCAAGCATTTTTAACACTAAAAGAAATGCTAGTCAATGCACCAATCATGATAGCGCCTGATTGGAAATTACCTTTCGAAATCATGTACGATGCAAGTAACTTTGCAGTTGGAGCTGTCTTGGGACAACAAAAAGATAAGCATTTTCACCCAATATACTATGCTAGTAAAACACTTGATGATGCACAAGAAAATTACACAACAACTGAAAAAGAGTTACTAGCTGGAGTATTTGCTTTTGATAAATTATGTTCTTATCTTATTCTTTCTAAAACAATAGTTTATACAGTCCATGCAGCCATTCGTTATCTCTTAAAAGAAACAGGATGCCAAGTCGCGTTTAATCCGGTGGATTCTACTCCTCCAAGAATTTGACATTGAAATAAAAGACAAAAGAGAAGCTGAAAACACCGTTGCCGATCATCTATCCCGCTTGGAAGATCCAGCTTTGGAGGTGACTAGGGACGAGCTCATCAACGAAAAATTCCCAACGGAATCTTTAGAAATGATGGAATACCGAGAAGAACCATGGTACGCCGACTACGCCAACTACATAGTAAAAAAATTCTTTGCCGATGTAAAGCATTATTTTTGGGAAGATCCTTGTCTTTTCAAAATGTGTGCCGACAAACTTATCCGACGATGTGTGCATGGCCGTGAAGTAAGGAAGATTCTCCGCCACTGCCATGAAGGTTCATACGGAGGACATCATGGAGCCGCTACTATCGCACGAAAGGTATTTGATTCAGGATTCTATTGGCCGACCATTTATAAAGACTCCCAAAGTCTTATCAAGACATGTGATGCATGCCAACGATCAGGTGATATTTTTTCCAAAAACGAAATGCTACAAAATGGCATTCTTGTTTGTGAAATTTTTTATGTGTGGGGACTAGACTTTATGGGACCTTTCCCACCATCAAAAGGAAACAAATATATACTTGTGATCGTGGATTACTTGTCAAAAAGGGCCGAAGCCGAAGCTCTTCCAACGAATGATGGAAGAGTTGTGGTAAGATTCTTGAAACGACTATTTTCTCGTTTTGGAACTCCAAAAGCATTAATAAGTGATAGAGGTACCTATTTTTGTAATCATCAACTTGAAAATATTTTAACAAGATATGGGGTCTATCATCGGATCTCAACCGCATATCACTCTCAAACAAATGGACAAGCCGAAGTGACTAATCGAGGTTTAAAAAGAATACATGAAAAAACCATATGATTAAATAAAAAAGAATGGGCCGATAAATTAGACGACGCTTTATGGGCTTTTCGAACTGCGTATAAAACAACAATAGGTACCACCCCATATATGCTTGTCTATGGAAAAAGTCGTCATTTGCCAGTAGAAATAGCACACAAGGCTTACTAGGCATCAAAAAATGTAAACTTAGACATTGAAACCGCCGGAAAGAATCAATTTTATCAATTAAACGAATTAGACGAATTAAGAAATCAAGCATACTCTAACTCCGAAATTTATAAGGAACATATGAAAAACTTGCATAACAAACATATTAAGCCTAATGAATTTCGAGTAGGAGATCAAGTTCTATTGTTTAATTCACGACTTCGATTATTCCTCGGAAAATTTAATATGGGTGATGGAAAATTTAATCTCAATTGCACCGTTTAACAGGGTATGATTCTATCATCTTCCATACTTAGTTTAACGTTTTACATGTAGATTAACATCAAAAATTAAACTAACTATGGAAGATGATAGAATCATACCTTGTTAAACGGTGCAATTGAGATTAAATTTCCCATCACCCATTTCGAGTAGGAATCATACCTTGTTTAATTCACGACCTTTTTCCATCACCCATATTTTTCTACACGGTGCACTTGAGATTAAATTTCGATATGGTATTCCATTCAAAGTCAACGGACAAAGGCTTAAGCTTTATCAAGGATTCACTGAAGATGATGAGGAAGAGATCTCGCTATAAGCGGTCGAGGAATGATTAAACGAAGGTTTGTGTACTAACATCATGTCTTGTAGGTAATGGACTTCGGGAAAGCTTCAAAAATCGGTAAGGTATCTAAACCAGTTTCAGGAAACAGGTCGCTCACATGTGCACTATAAAAAAATTAGCCGCCCACGGAGCAGTGTTCGGCATACTGACGGAAATAAAACCCCTTTTCTTTTCATTTTCTCATTTCACCACGACCCGTTTCCCCGAAAACTCTCTGGTTCCTACGCGATTCTCTACAAATTTTTACGTTTTCCTTCCGTTTAACAAGGTATGATTCTATCATCTTCCATACTTAGTTTAACATTTTACATGTAGATTAACATCAAAAATTTGGGAAAAATCTAGGGTTCTTGAACTTAAATTGAACCAAACCCTAAATTTTTGTTTAGAACTAGTAGTATCATTGTAGATGCATGTTATAGGAAGTAAATCAACCAATATTCTTCGTAGATTTGCCCGATTTCAAGCATAAATTATAAACCCTTGTTTTTGAACCGAAAAAGTTAAAATTGATCGGGTAAACGGTTTGTTTTTGGAAAAACGGTTCTTGGGGTTTCATTTTCGGGGAAAACCGCCCCTACTCAACCAAAAATTTTCAAGTTTTTGAAACCAGGTCAAAAAATGGAGGTTTGGGGAAACAGAAGCCTGACCACGGGGTGTGGTCAGCGAGCACGGGGTGTGGCCTAGGGAACCTGCTGAACATGGTGCGTGGCCAGTAGCCACGGGGCCGTGTCCAGACCCCTGTTTGCAATTTTTCTAAAATTTTACCGTAACATGCTGTTTGTTTTGTGGTTCTCTTTTGCAGAAATGGCTAGCAAGTTCCTCAAATTCAAACCATCAGAATGGGAGTATCAAGCTCGATATGACATACTCCAAACTAGGCCAGAAGAAGCACCGAAACAAGCATGTCATGAAACTTTGGAAGCTGTGGGGCAGCGGGACCGGTACAACACGCTCGTCACGAGACCACTACGGGTGGCTCTTGGCGCAAAACTCCATTCAGTTTATGAATATAACTTGGATTTTTACAGTTCTTTCAAGTTCAAAGCCAAAACAGAACCGTTTGATGAAGAAGGAGTTCAGTTTCGATGTGTTGGGCAGTTACTCTCTATCTCCATCGCCCAATTTGGGGTGAATTTGGGTTTATTCACCGAGGATGAATCAGTTGAAGAGGAGTACATGGGTGGTCTTCGTGAACTCCCGAACAACATGCGCCAAACGGCATAGGCTCAAATTGGAGAAGGGGCGTACGACCCAAGCGTCACAAAGAGCTCCCAGTTATGGGACCCCCTTTACCGCTACATCCACCGGGTCCTTAGCAACTCACTATTTCAATGGCGTGATAGCTCGGGATTGGTGAACCTCTGTGACCATACTGTCATGCATTGCATCCACAACCGCATGCCCCTCGATGTCACCCACCTACTACTCTGGAACATGCACCTAAACCAGTTGGCCTCCTCCCCGACACCGATCTTTTTGGGGGATGGATCTACCGCCTCTTTAAGACCTATGTACAAAGCATGCCAAATGCAGCTCAATGGGGATCATCCAAGAAATGGGTGATGGGTTGGTCCGTTTCTAAAACTCCCGAGGAAACGTGTGGATCCCGGAAGAAGCCCTAGTCCTACATGCCAACCCAACCCATCCTCATCATCAAGGCTACCATACGGGTTCCTCCTCTCAAGGAGGCGGTTTTCCTAATTTTCAAAGTTTAAACGATCTTTTAAAGGAAAACTTACTATGCACCCGGAAAACATACAATATGGCTAGCAACGCCTTTACCCGAATCGGATTAGTGACACCGTCTCCGCTATGCAGGTTGACATCATGTACATCCGGGACCATATGGCGTATCGTGACGAGGAGGGCGATGATGATGAGGATATGGACTGAGCAGAGGTGATGGAGGTGATATGTTGTGGTGATGAATGCGGTATTTTAGGTTAACCCTTTCTACCCTAGAACAATTTCTGGCCTGCGTGCCATGGCTAAACAATTTACTTTCCTAGACAATTTTTATTTTCTGCATTTTCTTTTTATGTTTGTGGTGATGGATGTTAAACTTTGGTAAACTAGGATGTTATTATGTTATGTGTGGTATAGTGTTTAGCATAACAGGTACATAGAGACTTGGATGCACTAAGCATTAGTGCTAAAATAGCCCAGAAACCCAAACCAAAATCCAAAAACCTATGAATCATCAATTGCAGACTACCAACACGGGGCGTGGTCTAACCTGCTATTTGTCAAAACCCTGCCCACCACGGGTCGTGGCCACCAGGCACGCCCTGTGGCCAACTTTCTGTAAGTTTTGTTACTGGCGCTCTGACCACAGGGTCGTGCTCAGCAAGCAGGTGGCCGTGGCCAGGTGCCCAGTAACACAAAACCTTGTTTTAAATCACTTTTTACACATTCAAATCAACCTAAAAACTTATTTTTAGGACACATTGAGGATAATTTGTAATTTAAGTGTTGGGGGGGGGGGGATGCTAAAACCTTGAATCTTGTAAGTCCTAATAACAAGCCTTACACAAAACTCTATTGGAACCGCTAATCACCCCAAATTTTTCAAAATTTTTCATTTTTTTACTTGTCTTGGTATAATTCGGGAATAACAAGTTCTAAAAAAATTATATTTTTACAAATTTACAACCGATAGCGTCGTGATAAAAAGAACCAAATAAGAAAATTATGAAAAGGCATGACAATCTATTTAAAATTTGATTATATATACTTGATCACATTATAAACCCATTCCCACAACAAGTGAGTTTTGAGCCTTTATTGAGCATACATGCATATATCTTTAAACTAAATGCTCATTTTTCGTTTCTTGTGTGAATAGCCGCTTGGTTCTTACGACTCTAGAACTTGCCAAGACGATACATTCTCGGTCCTTACCAAATTGAACCCAAGTAAGTAAATGATAGAGGCATTAGGACTAATTCATTTTCCTTTCAAAACCATTATTTTTTATTTTTTTATCACCTACCAAAAATCCTCCTAGTTAACCCCTTTGAGCCTAAACCTTTTTGTTTCAACCCGAAAAACAACCACCCATTACCCACCAAAAACTTTTTTTTCAAACCCCTTTGTTTTAGTAAAAAGCTCGATTATCGTGTGAAAAAATAAATAAAAAAAATAAAAGTCTTGCAATAACAAAACAAGTTCATCAAAGAATTCTTGTTTTAATATGCGTAGTTTGAATAAATGTCACAAAAACAAATTTTTTTACGACAACCGACGCTTTTTACAGTTTTCGCCATTTTTACTAACAACCTACCCTTAGCCCAAGCCTAACCCTTCCCCAAGTCCTCTTGATATTTACGAAGGTTTATAGTTAAAAAGGAGGAGGTTTGATCGCTTGGCAAGTGTATGGTAGAAGTAAGTTCGATGACGGTCTCGAATGTTTCACAAAAATACACAAATCGGCCGAGTGTTGAGTGATCTCCTGTGAGGTGCTTGAACTTGTATATAAATGGAATTTTAAAGAGGCATGTTATGCCTAAATAAATAATTTTTCTTATAAAATGTTCTAAATAAATCATGACGAATAGGATTGTAAATAAAATAAAAATAAAACTCAATAAAGATCTTGGACTCCCGACACTCAAGATAAGCCCAAAAAACTTCTTCTTTACCTCTTCCATTTGGGTGTGTAAGCCACATATTAAAGAGTTTTGCTTGAGGACAAGCAAAGATTTAAGTGTGGGGGTATTTGATGTGTGCAAAATGCAACATATAAATTACATCAAATGAGACATAAAACTAACCCTTTTTTAGTACTAATGTTGGAAAAAGAGCGTTTCTTTCTTCCTTTTGAATTTACAGGACCAAACGAGCTTAAAAGAACAAAAGGAGCAAATAAGCAGTGAAAACCAACATAAATACAAAAAGAAGGAATAAACGTGACATGCCCGACCCCTCGGCAACATCTCCCAAAGCAAAAACAAGGAAACAGAGCCTGACCACGGGGCCGTGCCCAGCTGGGCATGGGGCGTGGTCAGGACCCTTCACAAAAGAACAAACCTGCAAAAGCTTCTACGCTCACCACAGGGCCGTGCCCAGCTCTACACGCGGCGTGGTCCACTCTAAGATACGCAGAATCTTGATCGTATAGCAAAGAGTTGACCACAGGGCCGTGCCCAGGAGACACGAGTCGTGTGGGGCCCTCAGCTGACAATTGCAATTAATGAAGGAAGACAAAATGCTGGCCACGGGCTGTGTTAGCTGGACACGGGGCGGTGGTCAGGGCTCTGTTGTAGTTATAAAAGGGGGTGCTTGGCTCACTTGAAAGGCATCCCTTGGCAAACAAACCACTACTCTCCCACTTTGCCACCACTCCACCACCGCTACAACACCAACACCCACCACCATCATCCATCATCCATCTTTAGAGTGTGTAGTAGTCTCGGGATCGAAGATTAATTGTAAGAGTTCTTTCCATTCAAAGGCCGTGTTTGGCTAAGCCTCTCACATCACTTGGCCTACCACTTTTCGCATTAATAACTTATTTAATTATCTTTCAATATTCTGACCCTTTGGGATTGTATCCCTGCTGACTTAAACCAATGGGTTGAGGGTAACGTCACCTTCAAAAGAGGGGCCTACTACTATAACTAAGAGAATCTCTAGTAAGTCCGAAAGTGTGAAAATCATCAAAGGATACATTAAAGACGAGTTGGATCCAAGTGATTCTATATTGTCTGTTTGTTTTATTTTTATTTATCTTTTCATTTTTAATTTTATCTTTATGTTTCAAAACTTTCCTCAAAAAATTTAGATCGATTAGACGTTGAGGATAAACCGGTATTAAAAGCTCTTGTGTCCTTAGACGACCTCAGTATCTTACCAACACTATACTACGCTCATGATGGGTGCACGTGCCCAAGTGTGTGTTTAGTGTTAGTATAATATCGTGTTTTATAAATTTAAAACTTGACTAATGCGTAAAATGGGCTCAAAATATCAATAAAAATCATATCGCACCGAACGCACACTAGGTGGTAAGGTTGGTCACTATAAGAGAGACTATAAAGTGATGAAGAACAACAACAAGTATGGTTCAAAAAACAATAATGAGGTTGGTTCTAGTGGATCAAGGAGTTGGGCAAGCAAGATCAGAATTTAGTACAAATTAATAATTCAGTTCAGAATTAGGTATCACTAATTTCTGAAGCATTTTATGTGCAGGATGATGACATTGCTTGGTGGGTTGATTCGGGTGCAATAAGCCATGCATGCAAGGATCTTCGTTGGTTTAAAGACTTTTAACCAATTGAAAACGGATCTATCATCAAGATGCAGAATGTTGCAACTGAACTAATCAAAGGAATAGGAATCGTGCAACTTGTTTTTACTTATGAAAATTCTTTACTTTTGAACAATGTTTTGTATGCACCCAAAATTTGAAAGAATCTGTTAAGTGGCATTGTGTTTAATAATTGTAGTTACAAACAAGTGTTGGAAAGTGACAAGTCTATCTTGTCAAAACATGGTACTTTTGTAGGATTTGGTTATCTTTGTAATGGCATGTTTATGTTGAATGTTGATGTGTCTTTTATGAATGAATCTATTTGTGTAGCTTCTATTAGTAATGTTAATTGCATAGCTTCAACTAAAATAGCAATTGCGGGCTTATATAGGTGAATCCATGGAGAGCCACCATTGACTAGTTTTCTAAATAGTCATAGCTTCAACTAGTAATAGTAATAACTTGACTGATTTAGAATTATGGCATGCTAGACTAGGACATGTACAGTATAAAAGAATTAAAGAAATGTCTAATATGAGCTTAGTTTATGCTATTAACATAAACAATGAAAAATGCGATATTTGGAAGGTGAATAAGATAACTAAAAAGCCTTTCATGCAACATGTTCATAGGGAAAGTAAAATTTTAGATTTGATACATCCGATCTATGTGACTATCATCCTACAACATCATTAGGTAATAAAAAGTATGTAGTAACGTTTATAGACGATGATACTATATATTGTTTGGTTTATTTGTTGCATGCAAAGGATGAAGCTCTAAAAAAGTTTAAAATCTATAAACAAGAAATAGAGCTTCATCCGAGTGTGTTGATTAAGACTCTGCATAAAGATAGAGGTGGTGAGAATTTTGATCGTGTGTATTTCCAATCAACTGGAATAGTACACCATACCATAACTTCTTATACACTGAAACAAATACTGTGGCAGAAAGGAAGAATACGACTCTAAAGGAAATGGTTAATACCATGTTGTCCTATTCGGGCCTAAGTGAAGACTTTTGGGGTGAGGCTACGTTGACATCTTGTTATTTGCTAAATATGGTTCCAAATAAAAGGAACAAGACTACCCCTTTTGAGCTTTGGTGTAAAAAACCTCTAGAGTTGCATAAAATGAGAGTTTAGGGTTGTACAGCTGTGGTATGGCTCATTGATCCTAAGATAGGGAACTTAGGGGAAGTAGGTATAGATTATATTTTCATTTTGTTCATAGTTTCTATGTTATAAAACCGAATGACTATGTGTCTGTGCATACGACAATTGAAGCAAAAAACTGCATATTATGATAAGAACATATGCTTTTCTATACCTAGACCTAAGGATATGGTTCCAAGCTCTAGTAACTCTCAAATGGTTGATTAAGTGATTGATACTCCTCTGGAACCTAGGAGGAGTGGTAGAGTAAGAAAAGCTAAATCTTTTGGTTATAATTTTCAACTATATTTGGTTCATGGATCTAGAGATGACATTCAAACTCAATATCAATATTGTTTCAATATTGAGGAAGATCCTAGAGCCTATAGTGAAGCCATGGCATCTCGGGATGTAGAATTCTGGAAGGAAGCTATAAATGATGAGATGGACTCCATTATGCAGAACAACACTTGGAAATTGTCTGGTCTACCTGTAAACCACGTAATTGTAAATGGATCTTCAAGAAGAAGATGAAAGTAGATGGTTAACTTGATAAGTTTAAAGCCCAATTGGTTATCCAAGGCTTTAGACAGAAAGAAGGAATATACAACTTTGATACATATGCTCCAGTAGCAAAAATATCCACTATTAGATTGTTGGTTGTTCTAGCAGCAATAGACAATCTTGTGATTCACCGAATGGAAGTGAAAACGGATTTCTTGAATGGTGATTCAGATTAGGGGATATATATGAAACAGCCAGAGGGTTTGTTATGTCGGGTAATGAGCATAAGGTGTGTAAGCTAGTTAAGTCATTGTATGGCTTAAAATAAGCATCCAAACAGTGGCATCAAAAGTTTGATGGTGTGGTTTTGTCTAATGGTTTTGTATTAAACCAAGCGGACAAGTGTGTATATAGCAAATTTGATGCTCCTAGAAAAGGAGTCATAATTTGCCTATATGTAGATGACATGTTGATCTTTGGTACTGACCAAGATCAATTTGATAAAACAAAGAAATTTTTGTCATCTTGCTTCGACATGAAAGACATGGGGGAGGCGGAAGTGAACCTTGGTATAAGCATCAAACGGGAGAACAATGGTATATTGATCTCTCAATCTCAATATGTTGAAAAAGTTTAATTTTCTTGATATTTCTTTAGTTAGCACTACAATGGATCCTGCTTTTAAGCTCTCACCTAATAATGGTGTTGCTGCAAGTCAACTTGAATATTCAAGGCTATTAGATCCCTCATGTATGCTATGATAAGCACTAGACCGAATATAGCTTATGCTGTTGGAAAGCTTAGTAGATATACTAGGAATCCAGGTGCAATCATTGGCAAATTATGAATCGAGTATTTAGGTACTTGAAGGGAACCATGAAATATGGTTTAACTTACACTGGATTTCCATGAGTTTTAGAAGGTTATTCAGATGTAAACTGGATTAACAACATGGAAGATTATTCTTCCACAAGTGGATGGACTTTTCTGCTTGGAGGAGGTGCCATATCTTGGGCATATAAGAAACAGACTTCCATAACTAACTCAACAATTGAATATGAGTTTGTAACATAAGGTAGTAGCTGGAAAAAATGTTGAGTGGCTAAGAAACTTGATTTATGAGATTCCGTTGTGGCCTAAACCTATATCACCAATATCAGTTAGATGTGATAGTGCTGCTACCTTAGCTAATGCCTATAGCCAAGTGTATATTGGGAAGTCTAGACACTTAGGTGTTAGACACAACATGATTCATGAGGTCGTCATGCATGGGGTGATTTCGGTGGAGTTTGTAAGAACTCAACATAATTTAGCCGACCATTTAACCAAAGAGTTAAGTAGAGATCATGTGCACAAGGCGGCTGTAAGGATGGGATTAAAGTCCACAAGAAATTTCTCGTGTTAAGATACCCAATTCCCACCTAATATGACGTTGGGCGTTGACTTTAATGCGAAAAACTTAACATCTAGAAATTGAAATAAATTAGTAGCATCATCCCAAGGTATGTGTTTGGACCTGCAAGTTAAAGGAGGTTGAAGGTTTTCTTTTTAATAGTTCTTTGAAAAATTGCATATGCAGGTGCAAGAATAAAGAGCTACCTATATGAGCATGAAGTTTAGTTGTTTCAATAAGCTAGGACTTGGCTTTGAAATGTTTATTGAAGGATATGACACAAGCTAGTAAAAATAGTCAAGAAAGAACATAAGAGTATGTAAACTTGTGTGTATGTTATCTTCATGTATTCACTGTGAATAGAAAGGGTTCAAACCTTAGCGACACCCCTATACTTGAATATTTGGAATGTGTAATATACTAATGTAAAATTTAATCATTGTAATATTTCATTCATGTATAAGTTTGAATGTTGTGAATTTGTTTAAGTTAATCACGGATTATGCTAAAATGGGAGAGGAATGTTAGATATTTTAGTTTAATCGGGATTAACTTGGTGACAAAAGAGAATTATAATATACATCAAACAAGTTAGGAGGTGGGGGAGTGCACGCTTATTCGAGTTGTTATGATTTCAAGTGTTCTGGCAGAGCCCTGAGTGGGGGTTCCAAGGGGGAAATGCCCCCGGGAGCTGGGTCCAAGGGGCGGCAGCCTTGACGGGGTCCAAGGGACAGAGCTGTATTTTACCTGGTTCATTCAAGAATTCTTATATACACATACGGTTGTTCAATTTCTCGAATTCGGAGTTATAACCTATTAAATTATTCAGGAGAACCACCAAAATAATTTGATCTGAGAGTGATTACACGCCTCTCTAATTATCCTTGTTTACTAAATTCCCAAACAGAAGATAACATATTTATTGTTAGGTGTTTATGTGTGTTTCATTAAATGTTATCGATCTAATTTTTAATTTAAACATTATCAACCCTATTTTCAATTTAAACATGACTTTCTTTCTTATTTGAAATTTTATATAAAGAAGTTGTCCCAGGTTAAAACCTGGGTAAGAGGAGTAGTTCATAATTATTTGTGTAAAGTAGAGTATGAGCAATACTGTCGCTAAAAATGAGTTTTTATATGTGAAGGTAAAAGATAAGAAAGTCAATGTATTAGGTGTAGTAAAAAATGTGTGTTTAGTTTACCAATTATTTGCCTATTAATTTATTTAACTTAAAATAAAATAATTTTAATTTTTTATGATTTTTCTTTTAACTGGCTTATGTTTAATAAGTTATATGGTTGAGTGTCCGGTATGGTTTTACAAACACTTGTTATGGCTAAATTTAGAAAAATCAAAATCCGTAGAGAACAACAATAAATATATTTGATTTTCATTATGCATTTTTAATGACATTTGACGTTCTTTTGTTTATTATATAAAATTAGTAGACTTTTTTTAAATGACCCAACCCAACCCGACCAAACTCAAACCGGACCGAAAAATATATTATATAGTGATAGACAACCAACCCCGAATAATTTCCACTCCATGAAAAAACTTCTTGAATCTGCCACTAACTAGAAGCTACAATAATCTCATGAATCTTGGAAGCAACTTACTGTCTTATGGACACAAACAATACATTGTTACGGATGCAAATACCTATCAATGAATTGAGGCACATTTGCTCTATCGCGTGCATGACACCCAAAGACAACCTATCGTATAGGACGTGTTGGGTGTCAGACCCCGATCCGCAGCGGATAGGTACAGAGCGGACCGATTGCCTATAGCTTATGACACTAATTAGCGTTACAATATTTAAAGCACAACCGAATTAGTTTGTCACATAACATATATAAATCATAAATTTTTCATACAATGTTCAAAACCAAACATAACATAAGTTTTCCCAATTTATTTCCTAAGGCCCAAGCTACGTGACTGTTGGTGCATATTTGTGACAACAACTTAGATTTGGTCTTTGGATATCTTGTAATTAGTAAAACGATAAACGGTTAGCGGGTTTAGCTTTGTATTAGTCAAATAATAGAGTTTGGGATAAACAAAACCCACATTGGGTTATGGGGAACGAATTGGGCTTTGCCCATGTAGGAAACCCTAGCCTAAAGTTGCAACCTTGTGTTATATAAACAAGGCTTTGCATTAGGGTTTAGGTTAATCAGCCAAAAACGTTTTTGAGAGGGATTTCGTGAGAGCATTAGAGGCTTGGACGAATTTAGGGTTTTGATTGATTGTAATACTTGTGTTTGATAATCAATAAAAACCCGGTTGATAGTAATTTCTGTTTTCTACTCGTTTCTGTGCTATTCTGGTTTAGAGGATTCCGCACTCTAGATTGGATTGACAATTCTGTGACGATCCATATGAACTAGGGGACTCACAATTGGTATCAGAGCTTTAGGCTCTTGAAGAAGCTCGGTTCAAAATTGTGTCTGCAGATTTGGGCGGAAATTTTCAAAAATTTTAAACCTGAAAATTAGGGTTTTCGAAATTTTTGAATTTCTGATAAAATTCTGCGTTTTTGTTTGTGTTTGATCAGTCAGTGTGTTTGATTTTGTTGATTTGCAGGTTTTCGAGATAGTTCTAGTTGATTGGTTGATGATTTTTGGCAAGAAAGACTTAAAGATTCGAAGACTGTTTTTCGTGTCTTCATATTTTCGAAAAATTTGTTCTGATTTGGTGTTTAATCTTGCAGGATTCTGTTAGAAAGAGATCTGTTAAAATTCTGAGAAGATTTGTTTCTGGAGGATTTGCTGATTTCGGATAAATACACTGATTAACCAGCGAAATTAACTGACCGGCAAAATTAAAATCCAAAGGCGACTTTGGTAACCGTGTAATTGTCCTCAGCGACATTATTACGGTGATCGGCGAAGTTATTAGGTGTCGTTTTAGCGAAATTATTGACCAGCGAATTTAATCTGCGAAATTAATCAAAGTATTAACCAACGAATTTAATAGTCAGCGAATTTAAACAGCGAATTTATTAATCAGCAAAATTGACCAGCGTATTTGATCAACATAGTTGAACAGCGTAATTGAACCACCTTCTTGACCCATCATATTTAGTTTGGCTAAGTGGAGTATTTGCTGGAGGAATTAAAAAGGTGGAGTATTTATTTTGGTGGAGTATTTAGGTGCGTATAGAGGATTTAACGTTTTCGAAAATAGAAAGTGATCCGTAGCTCATCTCACCAAACCGTTTGCACCGTTAGATTCCTTGGATTTTTAGGACAAAAAAAGACTCTGGAAAATCCCGAATTTGGTGTTTGACATTATATATCATTGGATTCGTTTTTCAAGACGATTCTAACGGCATAATTTGGTAACCACAGTTTTCGGACACTTTTTGTATGGTTTTACCAGTCTGTTACGTTAAAATGTTGAACATGTCAAATTTGAATGAACTGTTGAGGATGGAGCATGAGGTTGTACCACGGTGACAATAGACTGCCTTACGGTGACAATTGTACCATTAACACCTACCGTAGCTTACAGTTGCTACCGTAAGCTACGATAAAGCCCCGTTCAAATCACTTTTGTTCACTTTTTACTTTTGTAAACGACCGTTAGGCCCCCGAACTTCTTTCATCGACATTTTACATGTTTCCATGACGTATATTAACCATATTCAAGCTCCCAAATCCTTTTAATGCTTAACCCCATGATTAAACTAACTACCACATTATGCCATGTTACTTTCTATATTCTTGACCCGTTCACTTCTATCAAGTAATTCCAAACACAGATAACTTCCTACGACTTACCTCATCAATGCTTACTTTGGTACTTCCCCTTACTCATAATTTCTTACGTCATTTCCTACATGCAACATATCAAACTTCATTTATAAAATAAGAAGTGATTTCGGACATCACTTACCTTAGCGTTCGTATTTGCATCCGTTACTTTGCCTCCTTTTGACCCGTTAGCCTTTCATGCTTCCCTCCATCTTGACACGATCCCTATACTCTCATGTCATCGCAATCACATTCTTGTTAGCATACATGATTGTACATATTAACGATCATATCAAATGCATATCTCACGTTTGACTTTCATTTGTCAATTCTAACAAGCATAAGCCATATATCCAAATTTATATCTTTTGACATTCATATAATTCATCATGTCATCACACATAACTCATTTGGATATAACACTTACCATATGACTTTGTTGGTGCATGCGTCTGTCGACTTCGTCTTGTATCGTGTCGTGTAATAAAATAGATGAAACAAGTCACACAGTTCGAAATTAACAGGATACAGAGATGAACAAGCCAGTTCAAACGAAGTGGCTAGTTCAAACGAACTGGACCAGTTCGTACGAACTGGAGATGCTTGTTCAAACGAACTGGAAATAGTATAAATAGGTGACTTGTGATTTTCATTTGTAACTTTCAGATTCCGGTAGCGAAGCTCTGCCGAAGTGTCTCCTCGTTTGTAAACGTGTTAGAATCAATACAAAAGACAGTTATTAGTGAATATCAGGCTGATACAAACTCTGATTCATCGAATTCCGCCTTTGAATTAGTTTAGAGCTCTTCTGAAGACTCGTTCAGATCGATTCTCGATCCTATAAGTGCTATCAGAGCTCAGGAGGAAGAGCTCTTGATATTTCTGCCGATTTTTGCCGATAAATTCTGATTTCTACTCCATTCTTCACGTTTTTTCAAAATTAAACGAGATTTTCTGGATAAAATGGATTAAATTTGAAGTATAACCTGCGAAATGATGTTTTGAATAATCTGTGAAAGTATCAGACCTTAAAACAGATTAAAACTCAATCAATTTTATAAAAATTTGATCAGTTCGTTTGAGACTTGTCTGATTCACACGAACAGGAACTTCAAAATCAGATCTACGACGATTTAGTGGACGTTTTTTATTGATATACACATCATTGTGATCGGAATTCAGTGTAGCACATTCCTTGAACATATCAGATCTTAATTCATCCAAAAACTTGATCAATTTGTCAAATAATATCCCGTTCGTATGAAGTGATTCATCAGTTCGTTTGAAAGGTTATTTCGTGTGAACCTCAGTTCGTTAGAGTGAATCCATTTCATTTAAAAAGCCAGTTTGTTTGATCATTTAACACCAGTTCGTTTGAACCCTAACTCGTGTGAACCTCGGGTCGTTTAAACCCCAACTTGTATGAACCCCAGTTCATCTGAAGTTTGTTGATCAGCTCGTTTGAAAGTGTTCAAAAGATCAGTTCGTTTGAAATAGTTTACCAGGTTATATAAAGTGACCAGTTCTTCAGATCGTTTGAGTTCACACGAAGTGAACTTTCAGTTCGTTTATAACTTAGTTCGTTTCACCAGTTTGCACCAAAGTCAGTTTGAAATCATACCAGTTCGTTTGAAAGAGGCTGTTTGTGAACATTTGAAAATCAAATCATGGACAACGAGTTTTACAATGCGTTTGCTGGTCCAATGAATATTACTCAAAGTACATTGCTTGAAAATGAAACAGGGACATCACAAAAACCGCCTAAGCTTTTGGATATTGATGATTATAACGGTTGGTCCGAACGTTTTGGTAACTGGGTTGAAGCTTATCATTTGGATGCTTGGGAACATACTGAGATTCCATATGAAAGGCCAACAAAGAACGGTAATCAGATAATGCCAATCAGAGAAATGAGTGCTGATGAGAAAAAGAAGTATAGAGATGAGAAATTGATGGTGAGTCTGTTACAGCAAGCAATTAAAGAAGACATTTTGGTTCTGCTTCAACATGATGGAAGTGCTTATTCGATTTGGAATGAATTAGAAGCAAAATTTCTGGGAAGTGATGATATGCTCAAGAACAAAATGTCACTTATGAAGAAAGAGTTTGATTTATTCCGTGGTTTGAAATCAGAAAACACCAAGCAAATTATTGAAAGATATTGTAACTTGGTGAAAAATATGTCGAAATTAGGCATCAAAAAGGATACAGATGAGCTGATTGAAAAACTAGCTGATGCGTTACCACATGATATTTGGGGAACGTATCTGATGATGTTGAGAAATAATAGAAAGGAATATAAAAAGTTAACACTGGGTGAGTTCATTAAACATCTTGAAGCTCAAGAGATGGAGCAAAGAAAGATTGCTAGGATGAAGAACTATGATGGAGAACAAGACATCGTATTGTATTTCAAGAGTGGTGTTAGTGAAAAGACAAATCTTTCTCCAAAAGTTGGAACTGCTTTCAGTGTAAAAGATTCTTCAGAAAGCTCATCTCAGGGATTAAGCAGCAAAACTGGATTTTCTTCATTTCCAGCATTTGACCCACATTTTTCTACAACAAAAAGTGGCAAAGTTCTTCAATGCAATATTGCTTTGAACCTTGAAAATGATCAGAATTATACCGAGGAAGTTGCTAAAAGCCACATGTCTTTGTTGGTGACTGTGCTTGAATCTTATGGAGGATTAGTTGCTGGAAGGATCGGGAATCCAATGCTCACGAAGGAGGATTACGATCAAATTGATGCTGAAGAGATGGAATTGATGGTTATAAAATGGTGCATGGCTAGTGTGTTGAGACGGGCTGAAAAGTTTAAACAAATTACAGGCAGAGATGATTTTCGTGATGCAAATGTTTCAACTTTAGGTTTTGATAAGTCTAAAGTTACTTGTTTTCGTTGCAGGGAGAAAGGGCATTTCAAGAGAGAGTGCACAAATCGTGAAGCAAACGGAGCTCAAAATCCTTTCGGAAACAACAACTACTATAAAAGGGCAATTTATCATCAAGTTGCTCCACAACAACAAGAACCTCAGGTGGCACATGGTAGGAAAGTGATTGAAGATTCAATGAGAGCATGTTTGGTGAATAAAGAAGATCAGAAATCATCAGAAGGTTTCAATTGGGACAAGTATATTCCAGCTAATACTAAAGCATGTCTGATAAACCAAGATGATGAAAAGTTACCTGAAGGCTTTAGTTGGGAAAATTTCAACTGGGATGATTATGATCCGAACAAATCTACAAATCATAAATGTTGTGTTGCTAATGCTTCTGATGAATATTGGGCAGAAAAATATAGAAAAATTAGAGAAGCTGAAGAGGAGAAATGGAAAAGATATGAAGAAGAAGAAGAAGAAGAAAAGAGAAAAGCTGAAGCTGAGAAAAAGAAAAAAGCAGAAGAAGTTCAAGTGAGAGTAGTCAAAGAAGTTCCAGAATTTAAAATCAAAACAGATGCTGATGCAGTCAAGATTGCTGAGAAGTGTATGAATTGTGACTCTCTGATAATGCAGAACAATGAATTGCTGCACAATATAAAAAGGCTGAAAGAATCATATGATACTTTGAACAGAGAGATGAATAAATACAACGAGTCAAGCAGTGAACAAGCTGTAGCAATGAATACACTTAAAGGGGCATACATGAGACAGCTTGACAATGTCAACTATTATACTAAAAAGTGTGCTGAGCTTGAGCTGAAACTAGAAACTCAGAGAATTGAAACTGAGAGAGTTAACAGATTATTAAAAAGTTACTCATGTTCTACTTTTGTGGTTGACAGGATTTACCCCATAGTTGAAAAATTGAAGACATTTGAAGAAGAAAAGGCTTCGGAAGAGAAGAAGTCCGAAACAAAATAAGATGATGAAGTGAAGATTTCTGGTAAGAAACCAAGTGTTGTCTATAACAAATGTCCACCCCTGGTCGAAAATGGATATTCTCCTCGAAATCCTAATTCTGAAAGAGTAAAAAAGGCAACGAACTTACAGTGGGAATCTAAGTCGTCAGATAACTTGCCAGAAAGTATAGATGTCACTTTCACGTCGTCCGATACTGATCATGAGTCTGAATTAATAAAAAAGTTGGTCGATCAGGTGTTGGATAAGGATGAAACAGAGGAGTCAATGTTGGAGTCCAAACCAGAGTCAAAGTATGAGTCCAAACCGTCAAAGTCAACAGTCAAAAAGGACAAACGGGTGTATAATAAAGAGTTTTTGTTATCAAAATTTAATTTGAATGACGAACCGATCAAAGTAGCATATACTTTGATAGATTCTGACAAATTATATTCTGATGAGGTTTTTCCAATAAGAGGTGTGAAAACTGAATTGATTAAAAAGGTTTTCAAACTAACAGAAATTAATATTTCTGAAATAAAAGATGTAAATCTTCCTGAAAAACCTAAACCTTACACCTCAAGAATTCAACAACGTTTAAACAAGAAAAAAGGTTACAGTTCTGGTTACGGTTATCGAAAGAAACCAAACCATAATGGTAATTTCAAAAAGAATGGATTGGGTTTTATTCCACCGAAAAATTATAAAAATGAGAAAACTTATAAACCAAAAACTGTTTTTGTTTCAGGAACAAGTGCTGAGAAAGAACAAAAGAGTTCATTTTGGAAGCAGACAAATCAAGAATTCATTGCAAAGAAGCAAGATGAGATGAAGAAAAGGGTTGCTCAGGAAAAAATAGAGACAAGAACGTGTTTTCAATGTAAAACAGTTGGCCACATTGCCAGAAATTGTCCAAAGACAATACAGACAAAACAGGAAGTCTCTGGTAAACTGAAAGAAAAAGTTGTTGAGAAAACTGAACTTAAAACCAGAAAATTTACAGGTTTTGAAAATTCAACTTTTGAGGTTGGTGAATGTTCAAGGAATGTTTTAAAAAGAAAAGAAAATCTGAAAAATCAGAAGTGGGTGGTTAAGGATTCAGGAAGTAGTTCTAGCAATGAATCTGATTTATCAAAATCAGAGGAGCTATCTATTGGTGATGAATCTGTCTCCACAAAGACAGAGGAGCCACATGTTGTTAAGAAAAATGAGAAATCTGTTCCGATTGTGAATGATGAAAATTTTCCATTACTAAAGGCTGAAAATTTTAAAAGGAAAGCTGGAAAAGTGGAAATTTCAAATCAATTTTATTCTGAAAAGAATAAGTTTGATGTTGAAAAGACTTTCAACAGAAATGTGAAACACATTTTTGGAAAAATGGTCGATGGTAAGGCCAAAGGAGTGAAAGAATTTTATGCTTCTAAAAAGAGTGTTCACGAGTCGGTTGAAAGTAAGGATGAAAAAGAAGTGGTTACACCCAAGGATGGTCAGGCCTGGGTGTCTATATTTTTCAAAGAATAAAAACCTGACTTGCCGGAGCTCCTAAGTTGGTAATCGTGGAGCATGAATCGGCATCATTCTTTGTTTATGAAAATTGTTTTTGTATAAGTGTGACTTGCCGGAACTCCCAGGTTGGTAAGCGAGGAGTAGGAATCGGCATTCTGAGAATTCAACCTACAAATGGTATTGGTTGATAAGCCATGTGGTTGAAAAAGAGATTGTGTTTTTTAATTGAAGGTTAATCAAGGTCATTAGGTTGAACTTGATTGAACTATTCTTACAAGTGGTAAATCAGGGACATTAAGTTGTATCTGATTTTCTACAAGTGGTTGAGAAACAAAATGATGAGTTTATCCTCTAACCTACAAATGGTTAAAATCAATTAACAAAACTTATTTTCCGGAAAAACCATTTGATTAAAACAAACTTAAGTGTTTTGAAATCAATGGGAAAATAGTTTGTTGTAAGGGGGAGTTCTGATTGTTTATGCCTAGTGGATGGCGAATTGATGCGATTTGATATCAGTTGTCACGTTGTTTGTACAGTTTGTTTTCAAATTTTCTTTAATTGTGTTTGAATTTTAGGGGGGAGTAAGAATTTCAGAAAATCCAAAAACATTTGAGAATTTGAAAAAGACAAAAACATGATAAAATCAAAAATCGAGTGTTGTTGTATAAAAGAGGAAATGATAGTACATCAGTGAACTGTCACGACATGCTAAAGAATTGGAAAGTTAAAATGTGATAAACGGTCTCACTGATGATGTGCCAGTAGGT
The DNA here is from genome assembly GCA_030545235.1 of Helianthus tuberosus. NCBI lineage: Eukaryota > Viridiplantae > Streptophyta > Magnoliopsida > Asterales > Asteraceae > Helianthus > Helianthus tuberosus. Next base: position 171,125,614 of record CM060406.1, read on the forward strand.
TTTTGCACATTTAGTAGATTGTGACGAGATATAAATCTAAATTTCAAACTTGCTTATATCGTGGGTAAACATCTCTCGGATATAGGGGTAACCCCCGAAATCTTGTTTGAAAGGTCCCTCTTTCTGAGATACTAGGTCTTTATGCTCAGTGATATCTGGGGTATTATCCTGGGACATCTGATTTTGCGGAAGCAATGGCCTAGTCCCCGGAGAATACTTTCTGCTTGCTTGAAATATAGCGCCGCCCTCAGCAAAAATGATGAAACAATAAAATTGATAATCTTTGCTGTTGTAAAAAAGATCCTCTAAAGGGGACCCACCCAAGTCGAACCGTCATCTCTCTGCTGAACGGAAGTTCTGACCTGAGCTCTCACCGTTTCGCAATTTAACCCCTTACAGATATCATCTGTGGTATACTCACCTGTAAGACTGAATATTGGGATCTGGATATGGGAGTATATTCTGAGGTGGGACACGGGATTAAGTTTAAGTACTTAAGATATTAATCTCATATCTCGAAGCAATTGAACTTTGTGTAAGAATTTAAATGGATCAGTATACTGACAATCTAAATGAATCGTTTAAAACTTAAAATGTTTTGAGCTTAACGGTGTTGGTGATGTGTCTCATAAACTGATATGATCCTCTTGCACAAGCTCACAAAAATATTGTCTGCAAATATTTCTTTACTGCATTTCTTTACATTCAAAATTTTCAAAAATATTTTAGTGTGTTTTAGCATAAAATTTTGAAAAATTCAAAAAGATTTTCTACAAATGATGTTGGAGAGCTAATTTTCAAAATTCCAAGTGCTAAACTTGATGAACAGGTTTAGGAAAGAGTGAATGAAAAAATCGTATTTTCAAAATGTTATCAAAGATTAAATCATTTTTGAATGATACCTGCAAGTAGTTTCTAAATTTGCAAAATATTAAAATTTGTGAAACTTATTTTTGGGTAGAGATTGTGCAGGTTAGCCAGGTTCTGGTACCTGAGTTAGATAAGTGCCAGGTTACGACCTAAGAACCTGTGATAGTGAATTCCAGACTGCGATCCCAGCTTAGTGAGAGGGGGAGTCTGAGGAGATCAAGAGAGAGTCTGAAGATTGTAGAGACATATTCAGATCCTGAAGATTACAAGAGAGGAAGAGTTTGATTGTGGATGCTTACAATGGAGATTTTTGGAGAGAGCGAGTAGACCGGTAAAGACTGAAGGTTTGACAACCGAAGACTCGACACTGAAGACTCGTCAACATTCGAGGGGGAGTCTGTTGGTGCATGCGTCTGTCGACTTCGTCTTGTATCGTGTCATGTAATAAAATAGATGAAACAAGTCACACAGTTCGAAATTAACAGGATACAGAGATGAACAAGCCAGTTCAAATGAAGTGGCCCAGTTCAAACGAACTGGAAATAGTATAAATAGGTGACTTGTGATTTTCATTTGTAACTTTCAGATTCCGGTAGCGAAGCTCTGCCGAAGTGTCTCCTCGTTTGTAAACGTGTTAGAATCAATACAAAAGACAGTTATCAGTGAATATCAGGCTGATACAAACTCTGGTTCATCGAATTCTGCCTTTGAATTAGTTTAGAGCTCTTCTGAAGACTCGTTCAGATCGATTCTCGATCCTACAGACTTTCTATAATCTTACAATTTTAACAAGTCTAACCACGATTCTTGTGCTCTGTTGACTTTCAAAAGTCAACGGTTTATCATATGAATTTTTGACTTAACCTCATATATATGTGTCATCATATTAGACTATACTAATGACACTATATACATTTCATACTCATGAAGCAATATGCTTTCAACCACATGATCACCTAGTTATATCATGCAGATGTATAACTAAATCAATACAAACTAAAGCTCTAATGATCCTACAAATGTCAACCACCTTCAAAGCTAGTAATTTAACATAATCTCAACATCATTCTTTGCTAGCAAGTCCACAAGCTATACCTTTAGTGCACATCCATATCCAAATTAACATTAAGCCACTAGTCCGACACATGATGTTTACCACACTTTTTAAGTAAGGAGTACAACTCCTAAGCATACTTTTTACCAAAATTGTTTTATCAAACAACCATATCCATACGTATTTCAACCAAAACACATATCTCATGTTAACCTATCGTTGATCACCGCATTATTACATTATATAAATTTCCATCCATCACTTGTACACAATTTCATCTAAAATCATCACATAGGCATTTCATCAAACATTTTGTGGGTATACAACAATTAAGGCACAATGTACAAGTATTTCATGCTCATCTTCTACCATCTTGCTTTCAATCATCAACAATAACACCAAATCACATTACTTCCAAACCATACTCAATCTAACTAATAAGAATAGAACATATGCCAAATCATACATCAAAATTATACAAGAATTGAACATGGTAATTCATTCATCTCACCATCCTTACTATAATAAGTGGGTTTATCCCAAAACATCAAATTACTTATAATCACGCATAACCCATGTTCCACATATCGATTATAATACATGCTCATGCTTCATTTCATACTAATTCATGGATTAATCATAACCCACTACATACAAGATCATCAAATTACATTCTACAACTTACCATGTGTCTTTTAAGGTTGGATAATTCTTCATTCATGCATGATTTATCATCAATTTTCATCATCAATTTCTTGGATTTATGCTTGTTTGAGAACCCCCTCTTTTTCTCTCTTATGTGTATCGACACACACAACACACACATACATATTCCTGAACATTCTATTTAGCTGTAAACTTTAATCCCAATCTCCACATGTCCCTCTAGTTTGCCATCTTAGCCCATTTACCATAACTTTATTCCATACTCTTAAAAGTTAACTTTTAAGAAATTACATTGTGTAGAGCTTAGTCCTAACTTTATATATGACTTTTACTCACTAAATGTAATGTAATAACCACATATATATAAAACGTCTTGCTTAATCACTGATTGTGTTAACTACATACATTTATTTATAAAGGTAAAATCAACGTTGACTCTTATATAATATAATATATTAGAATCCAATATCAAATATTTATATATATATATATATAGTGTGAGGTTCATTGGGGAACACTAAAAAAGTGGGGAACAGTGGGGAACCGACTCAAACGAACTCCGATTGGACTCATTCCAGCGACGTTGGAACCGGCTCGTCAAACCCTAACTAGGATCTCTTAACCCTAAACCCTAAATCATAACCCCTAAAGCCTAAATATATTAGGGTTTGGCTTTTAGGGTTTTGCTTTAAGGTTTAGCTTTAGGGTTTAGGGTTTAGCTTTAGGTTTAGCCTTTAGGGTTTAGCTTTTAGAGTTTATAGTTTAGATTTTACGGTTTACCTTAGGTTTTAGCCTTATTTTTTAGCTTTAGGGTTTAGAGTTTAGGAGTAAGGATTTAGGGTTTATGTGACAACTCGTATTTCAGAACCTTTCGTTGTACTCTGATTGTAACTTGCTTGAACGATATGTGATTAGCCCCATCAGAACTGGAAGAACAGTCCGCACAACTACAAGAGCTCTTGGACAAAGGTTTCATTCGTCCTAGCTCTTCGCCCTGGGGAGCTCCAGTCTTGTTTGTGAAGAAGAAAGACGGCACTTTTCGTATGTGCATAGACTATCGCGAACTCAACAAGGTGACCGTGAAGAATCGTTATCCTCTTCCTCATATTGATGATCTGCTCGATCAGTTGCAAGGGTCGAGCTTTTATTCTAAGATTGATCTGATATCGGGCTATCATCAGCTGAGAGTCCGAGACGAGGACATCTCTAAGACAGCATTCAGGACTCGTTATGGACACTACAAGTTCCTGGTTATGCCTTTCGGGTTGACCAACGCACCTGCGGTCTTCATGGATCTGATGAACCGAGTGTGCAAACCTTACTTGGATAAGTTTGTTATTGTATTCATCGATGACATCCTGATCTACTCCAAGAGTCAGGAAGAACACGAGCGTCATCTGCGACTCATTCTGGAACTTCTTCGAACAGAACAGCTTTATGCTAAGTTTTCAAAATGTGAATTCTGGCTACGTGAAGTCCATTTCCTAGGTCACGTGGTTAATGAGGATGGGATTCACGTTGATCCATCCAAGGTTGACTCAATCAGGAATTGGCCTGCACCTCGAACACCAACTGAAATCCATCAATTCTTGGGTTTGGCGGGTTACTACAGAAGGTTTATCAAAGATTTCTCGAAGATTGTGCAGCCTCATACCGTTCTTACTCAGAAGGGTGTCAACCGTTGGGGTGATGCTCAGGAATCCGCGTTTCAACAGCTGAAGTCGAAGCTTTGTAGCACACCTATTCTCCCGTTGTCTGAAGGCACGGACGACTTTGTGGTTTATTGTGATGCGTCAATCCAAGGACTTGGTTGTGTGTTGATGCAACGTGAGAAAGTCATTGCTTACGCATCACGCCAACTTAAAGTTCACAAAAAGAACTACACCACTCATGACTTGGAGTTGGGAGACGTGGTGTTTGCACTTAAGATATGGAGACATTACTTGTATGGTACCAAGAGCACCATTTACACCGATCAAAAGAGTCTCCAGCATATCTTCGATTAGAAGGAGTTGAACATGCGACAACGTCGGTGGGTCGAACTCCTTAACGACTACGAATGCGCAATCAAGTACCATCCAGGCAAAGCCAATGTTGTGGCTGACGCCCTCAGTCATAAGGAAACCAAACCTAAGCGTGTACGTGCGTTACATCTTACTATTCACTCCAGTCTTCCCACCCAAATACGTGATGCTCAGGTCGAAGCATTAAAGGAAGAAAACGTCGAAACTGAATCCCTAAAGGGATTGGAGAAACGGTTAAAACTAAAGGAAGACGGTGCTTACTACTTAGCGAGCGCATCTGGGTTCTATTTTTTGGTAATCTACGTGAGCTTGTGATGGATGAAGCACACAAGTCTCGTTACTCGGTACATCCTGGTTCTGATAAGATGTACCACGATCTCAAAACTACGTACTGGTGGCCCCACACGAAGGTTAACATAGCGACCTATGTTAGCAAATGTCTGACCTGTGCTAGGGTCAAGGTTGAATACCAGAAGCCATTAGGCCTACTTCAACAACCAGAGATCCCGACATGGAAATGGGAGCAAATTTCCTTGGACTTTGTTACTGGCTTACCTAGATCTCAACGAGGAAACGATACCATTTGGGTGATAGTGGATCGACTAACAAAGTCTGCACACTTTCTGGCTATCAAAGAAACGGATAAGTTCTCTACTTTAGCAGACATCTACCTAGAGGAAGTAGTCTCGAGGCACGGGGTGCCAACTTCCATCATTTCTGATCGAGATCGACGTTTTACATCCGATTTGTGGTAGGCGATGCACAAATCCTTTGGCTCGCGTCTAGACATGAGCACGGCATATCATCCATAGACGGATGGGCAGACTGAACGCACCATTCAAACTCTTGAAGACATGCTTCGAGCATGTGTTATCGACTTTGGTAACGGTTCGGAAAGACACCTACCTTTGGTAGAGTTTTCATATAACAATAGTTACCACACTAGCATCCAGGCTGCTCCGTTCGAGGCGTTGTATGGACGGAAATGCCGATCACCCTTATGCTGGGCAGAAGTGGGCGACAGCCAAATCACTGGCCCAGAACTCGTCGTCGACACGGCGGAAAAGATTGCCCAAATACGACAACGAATGGCGGCAGCTCATGACCGTCAGAAAAGCTACGCTGATCAGCGTAGGAAACCGCTCGAGTTCCAGGTTGGGGATCGAGTGCTACTTAAAGTCTCACCTTGGAAAGGTGTGGTTCGTTTTGGTAAACGGGGCAAGCTAAATCCGCGTTATGTCGGACCTTTTGAAATCACGAAGAAAATTGGCAAAGTGGCGTATTGATTGAATCTACCCGAAGAACTCAGTGAAGTTCACAACGTATTCCATGTGTCGAATCTGAAGAAGTGTCTGTCAGATGAGACCCTCATAGTTTCTTTCCAGGAACTCACTATCGATGATCAGTTGCGATTCGTTGAGGAACCAGTAGAAATGCGGACCGGGAAGTGAAGGTTCTCAAACGTACCAGGATACCCATTGTTCGAGTTTGTTGGAACTCCCGTCGTGGCCTAGAGTTTACCTGGGAACGAGAAGACCAAATGAAACACAAGTATCCCCAGTTGTTCAAGAAAAGTGAAACCACTACTGAGGCTGAAGCTACTGTGGAATTTCAGGACGAAATTCCAAACCAACGAGGGGATGATGTGTCACCCCAGGAAAACCAGGAAAACCACGCAACCTAACTAGCTTCCTCAGTAACTACATGCTAAATTTCAGGATGAAATTTCTTTCAACTTGGGGATGATGTGACAACTCGTATTTCAGAACCTTTCGTTGTACTCTGATTGTAACTTGCTTGAACGATATGTGATTATGTGATACATTGATTTTAATGGAATATTATGTTATGTATTGAATGTGTTATGTGATATGAAAATATAATGTGAATATGTATAACAACCCTAAAGAAAACCGACACCCTCGAATTATTTTCGACACCCTAATATATTTTAAATTATCCCAATATGTCTTAAATTACACCCCGTATGTGAAAACTGAGCCCAAATTATGATCTAACATTAAAAATAAAATTAAAACAAAGAAATTCACCTTGTCGCGGGCCGCGTAGCCCATGGCTACGTCTTACGCGGGCCGCGAGCAATCGAGAACGAGGCAACACCCGGTGATGACACGTGTCATCATCGTGGCAAGGCTAGTCGATGACCCAGATGAGCTAAACCCTACCCGACCTACTACGCGGGCCGCGTAGGCCTTGGTCTCACCTTTACGCGGGCCGCGAGAAACCCGAACTCAGCCCCTATAAAGCTGGAGCTCGGGCCTTCAGTCGAATTCGCTCAAAACTTTCTTTCTTTCTTTCTCTAAATTTCACGTAGTATACATTATACTCAGGCATAATACCCCCCTAAATAACAAAGTTCTGCTCCGTTGTAAGTATCATAACCCCTGGATACGTATTAGATACTCTGCCCGATTGATCTAGGGTTCCGTAACGGCTGTCGTGGTTCTGCTCGACGTAGTCGTTGGAATGCCATCTCGGGGAGGGTATTACTAATGTTAAAATGGGTTATTATACTAACACGTGTGCATTTGTGTAAATTATAGATTGTCACCAGGAAACCCTAAAGGATAATCTAAAACAGCAATGTGAGTAATCTCCTTTTTACAAATTGTTTTTACAAAACCTCACACAATTAATTATATATTAAGCAGTTATTGAGTATTTGTAAGGATACAATTATCGTCGGTATGTTGGGGTTTTGTATACAAAATTTGTTACTGCCTTGCGAGGGGTAACATTTCCACAAGTCGGGTTTGAAAGTACCGCGGGTGGTAATTGATATGACTTGGAAACAAATATAATTGCGAGACCGCCCTCAATACTGTACAATGGTTTTTATTAAAACTTGATTAAACTGGGATTCACTCACCAGTATTTCCCACTGACAAAATGTTTTTAAACGCGTTTCAGGTAACAAAATGTGAAAGCCAAATAGAAGCCAGCTGGACAGCACTGAAGGCTTGGAAAAGTGGCAATAAAGTTACCTAAAATATAATAGATGTTTTTATTAAATAAAAATAGGATTTATTCCTATGAAAATGTGTGTACTGCAAACTTGGGTTTTATCCCATGTGTTTAATATTATGAAAATGTGGTATTTTACTCTGATCAAATATTTCCTAACTACGGTCCTGATGAAAATTCCACTGCCAAATTAGACAATACCGGATACCACCGAACTGGCCGCGGCCGCCCGTTCCGGTGTTTGAATAAGGGAACGGGGGTTGTGACAGAAGGTGATATCAGAGCTAAGCCACTAATTCAGCCACAGAAGTGTTCTGCTGACACCAAAATTCAAATTGTTAGGAAATAAATTACGGGAATACGTGCATAATTGTATTTTCTTGTTATGTGTTATTTGACTATTTGTTAGTTTACAGTATGAGTGACCAAGGACCATCTGACGCGTACCGTCAATTGTCTGGTTCGCCTAGAAGCGAAGGTGCCTCTTCTCAGCCTGCCCTCTCAGGGTACTCTGCTGATACGGAAGAAGGAATATTCGTCTTTAAGGCTCAGTCTGAAGAGCCATTCCTTCAGAAAAAGAGATGATGGTTCAGTCGAGGGGCACATGAGCGTAGGAAGCGTATGAAAAAGTTACAAGAACAGAGAACACTAGCCGCAGCTAAAAGAGAAACCGATGCCTATGCCCAGGATATGCTTAATAGGGGTATAGCCAATATCCACATCCTAGCAACCACTGCAGCTGACCCTAACCTGGAACAAATGATAGCACCCCAACCACAACCACCAATTCCTGACCAACCGATGGAGATAGAAAACCCTGAAAATCAAGTAGAAATGCATGATTTTAATCTGGAGGAAATACCTAGGGTACCCGCACCAAATCCCTTAGACCCAAATTACGACCCATGGTGGGATGACAATGGGGACTATGAGCAACGTTACCCGATACACGAAGACATACCCATGCCAAACCTAGGAGCCTACCCAGGGTTGGACCCTCTAGATCCCTATTATGATAATGATGTATTCATTAGGGAGATTCTAGAAAATCCTTACCCATACCAGGCCCCTATACCTCCGTACCAGAATCCCGCACCCCAGATTCCAAACCCAGTCCTAGAACCTGCACCCCCAATGAGTGCAGACAATGTACAAGAACTTAGGACATTTGGTGAAGAAATTTTAGAGAGTAGTGAAAGAATGAGACAGGTGGGAGAGCGACTCGTCTGGAAATACGACGAGCGCAATATGGATTTCTGGATGAATCCATATCCATGAATGTGATGGTGGAAACGGTAGTAATAATAATATTAATAATAAAATAATATGATATGTGTGTATGTGTATGAAAAAAAAACTACGGATGCCTATTATTAGTAGTGTAACTTTAAATTTCAGTCGGTATTGTAATTTTAATTTCAGTACTGGTGTGTAATAGATGCATATTATATGAATAGAGTAAAGTCGCAATGATCGACGTTTTGACCAAAGTACGTGTCATGTGATTGTCTATATTAAATATTATTTTGTGATTATTAATGCGTGGTAAATGTTTAAAATTCAGATGGACAACGAAGTGAACAAGGAAAACCAGAGTGATAACCACCCGAATAACGATAATCTGAATAATGAGAATCTGAACAACAATAACCATGGAAACTGAGTAGATAATAGTTCCATTCAACACATAGTGGCACAAGGAATCATAGATGCAATGCCATTTATTATTCAAACTGTTAAGGAAGCGGATAATAAAAGTAAGCATAGCAGTAAACGACCAACTGAGCCGGAAAACAGTGTAAACAATGGACCTGTACTTCAAGTGCCCATTCCCAAAAGAAGAAGAACCATGCCTTATGGTTGTTCTTACAAAGAATTCTGGTCCTGCAAACCAATAGAATTCTCTGGCAATGAAGGACCCATTGCAGCTCTACGCTGGATAGAAAAGACTGAGGCTGTTTTATAAATAAGCAAGTGTGCTGAAGAAGACAAGATAATGTTTGCTTCTAATCTGTTTAAGAACTCAGCCTTAGAATGGTGGAACACTATCCTCCAGTCAAGAGGAAGTGATTGGATTTACAACATGGAATGGGAGGAATTTAAAAATATGGTAGAAAGAAAATTCTGCCCTCCCAATGAAAAGGAACAGATAGCGAATAAGTTTCTGAACCTAAGGATGACCGGGGTAGAAAGTAAGGGTTATACTACCACATTCTTTGAAAATGCTAGAATAGTACCAACCCTTGCATCACCTGAACCGGTATTAATCTCCCGATACATCTGGGGGTTAATTGGAGAGATTAGACATGTAGTCAAGGCAGCTAGACCTCAAAATATAGAAGAAGCTGTAGAACTAGCAAATACTTTCACAGATGAGTTAATCCGTACTAGAGAAGAAGACCAGAGGAGAAACCTAGCTCAAAGGCTTACCCTAGAATTCCGTTCTGGGAATTCCAACCGTAGGAATATAGGTTCTACCTCTGCACCATACTGCAAGGTCTGCAAGAAAAAGCATTCAGGAAAATGCTCCACTCATTGCAATTTCTGCAAGGCACCAGGACACAAGGAAGAAGATTGCAGGAGAAAATCCATTAATGGACTGTGCTTCAACTGTGGGGAAAAAGATCATATCAAGCCAAACTGTCCAAAATTGGCTCCAGCTGCAAACAATAACAAAAACACTAAAAATGCTAGAGCATTTGTTCTGACTGCAGGTGAAGCCAAAATGATTCCGGACGTCATAGCCGGTACGTTTTTAGTTAATGATGTTTTTGCTAAAGTATTATTTGACTCTGGTGCAAACCAAAGTTTTATTAATACTTCATTTTGCAAACTTCTTAATCAACCATTAACTAAACTCTCACAAGAATGTCTAGTCGAGACAGTGAATGGAGAAACGGTTAGGATTTCCGAAATCTTGCAGGGAGCAAGAATATAATTTTTAAACCAAAAGTATATTGCAAATATGTACCCAATGAATCTGACAGGATTTGATATCGTATTAGGAATCGATTGGTTAATAGCCAATAAAGCTAATATTTTATGTGATCAAAAGTCAATTCAAGTAAATTCACCAAAGGGTGTAAAGATCACAATTAAAGGTGATAAACCATCTAGATCCACTAAATTCATCTCTGTGATGAAAACTGCAAGTTATATAAGAAAAGGATCTATAGTGTATTTGATTTCCATAATCACTAACACTAAAGGAAAAGAATTAAAGGATATCCCAGTAGTGTCTCAGTTTTCAGATGTATTCCCAGAAGAATTACCAGGACTACCGCCGGACAGAGAAGTTGAATTCAGAATCCATCTACTACCAGGAACAGCACCAATTTCCAAAGCACCCTACCGTTTGGCACCCGCCGAAATGCAGGAACTGAAGAAACAGTTAGATGAATTATTAGAGAAGGGATTCATACAACCAAGCTCATCTCCGTGGGGAGCACCAATTTTATTCGTTAAAAAGAAGGACGGATCAATGCGTATGTGCATTGACTACCGTGAATTAAACAAGGTCACGATTAAGAACCGGTACCCATTACCGAGAATCGATGATCTGTTCGATCAATTGCAAGGAGCTTGATTTTTCTCAAAAATTGATTTAAGATCAGGATATCATCAATTAAAGGTGCAGGAAGAGGACATTCCTAAAACTGCATTTAGAACAAGGTATGGCCATTATGAATTTACTGTCATGCCATTTGGTTTAACCAATGCCCCGGCTGCATTTATGGACATGATGAACCGAATATGTAAGCCATATTTGGATAAATTCATAATTGTTTTTATTGATGATATTCTCATCTATTCTAAAAGTAAAGAGGAACATGCAAAGCATTTACACGCACTTCTAAGTGTATTAAGAAAGGAAAAGCTTTATGCAAAATTTTCAAAGTGCGAATTTTGGTTAGAACAGGTACAGTTTCTTGGACATTTAGTCAACCATGAAGGAATTCATGTGGATCCCACAAAAATCGAGGCGATTACCAAATGGAAAACCCCTGAATCACCAACCGAGGTTAGAAGTTTCTTAGGATTGGCCGGGTATTATAGGAGATTTATTCGAGATTTTTTTAGAATAGCCATTCCCTTAACTAAGCTAACCTGTAAATCCATTAAATTTGAATGGGGACCAAAACAAGAAGAAGCATTTAGAATTCTTAAGCAAAGATTAACCCATGCACCCATACTAGCGTTACCAGAAGGAACTGAAGACTTTGTAGTCTATTGTGACGCTTCTAAGTTAAGCTATGGATGTGTGTTGATGCAACGCCAAAAGGTTATAGCTTACGCATCTAGACAACTTAAGAATCATGAAGAGAATTATTCAACCCATGATCTAGAGTTAGGAGCTATAATTTTTGCCCTTAAAATTTGGAGACATTATCTTTATGGTAGTAAGTTTACCATATTCACTGATCATAAAAGTTTAAGGTATGTTTTCGGGCAAAAGGAGTTGAATATGAGACAAAGACGCTGGATGGAAATGCTTAGTGATTATGATTGTGATATCCAGTATCATGCAGGAAAAGCAAATACAGTTGCTGATGCTCTAAGCCGAAAGTATCATGAAAAGCCAAAAAGGGTACGTTCTCTTAAATTAAATCTACAAGTAGATTTAAATGATCAAATTATAAAAGCACAAGAATCAGTAATCCAGGATGATATTGAAAAATTAAAAGGAATGATTAAGGAATTAGAACAAGGAACAGATGGAATTTGGAGATTCCATAAAAAGAGAATGTGGATACCTAAGTTAGGGAACCTGCGCCATCGTATAGTAGAAGAAGCCCATAAGTCTAAATATACGATGCGCCCAGGAAATGATAAAATGTATCAGGATTTAAGAAAGAATTTCTGGTGGATAGGAATGAAAAAGGATATAGCAGCTTACGTTTCTAAATGTTTAACTTGTTCACAAATTAAAGCTGAACACCAGAAACCCTCAGGTTTGTTACAACAGTTAGAAATGCTAGTACGGAAATGGGAATTGATAACAATGGATTTTGTTACCAAATTACCCAAAACAAGGAAAGGCAATGATACAATCTGGGTAATTGTAGATAGGCTAACCAAATCAGCTCATTTCCTACCAATGAAGGAAACTTTCAATATGGAACAATTAGCTAAGCTATATGTAAATGAAATAGCTTCATTACATGGAATACCTTTATCAATTGTTTCTGACAGAGATAGCCGTTTTACCTCTCATTTTTTGGACAAGTTTCCAAAAGGCCATGGGAACCAAACTAAATCTAAGCACAGCATATCACCCTCAAACGGACGGACAAAGCGAAATGACAATTCAGACAATGGAAGATATGCTTAGAGCTTGTGTAATTTATTTCGGAGGTAATTCGGACGATCATTTACCTTTAATAGAATTTTCTTATAATAACAGTTATCACACAAGTATCAATGCTGCACCATTCGAAGCACTTTATGGATGAAAGTGCCGAACCCCAGTCTGTTGGGCAGAAATTGGGGAAAAGCAACTATCTGGACCTGATAGTGCAAGAAACAACTGACAAGATCATTCAAGTCAAGGAACGACTGAAAGCAGCATGTGATCGACAGAAGAGCTATGCCGATAACCGACGCAAACCGTTGGAATTTCAAGTAGAAGATAAAGTATTATTAAAAGTCTCTCCTTGGAAAGGAGTGGTAAGATTCATCAAAAGAGGAAAGCTAAGTCCCAGGTATGTTGGACCTTTTGAGATTATTAGAAGAATAGGACCTGTAGCCTATCAGCTACAACTGCCAGAGGAAATGACAGGAATACATGATGTATTTCATGTATCTAATCTCAAGAAATTCCTAGCTGATGAATCACTTGTAGTGCCTCTTAAGGATATAGAGGTAAATGAACAACTCAAGTTTGTAGAGAGGCCTCTACAGATTGAAGACAGGAAAGTCAAGAACCTTAAGCACAAGAGATTAGTTCTGGACAAAGTAAAATGGGACTCCAAAAGAGGACCAGAATACACATGGGAACTTGAATCGGAAATGCAAAGGAAATATCCACACTTATTCCAGTAGATCTCGAGGACGAGCTCTAAAATAAGGTGGGGAGAATATAACAACCCTAAAGAAAACCGACACCCTCGAATTATTTTCGACACCCTCGAATTATTTTCGACACCCTAATATATTTTAAATTATCCCAATATGTCTTAAATTACACCCCGTATGTGAAAACCGAGCCCAAATTGTGATCTAACATTAAAAATAAAATAAAAACAAAGAAATTCACCTTGTCGCGGGCCGCGTAGCCCATGGCTACGTCTTACGCGGGCCGCGAGCAATCGAGAATGGGGCAACACCCGGTGATGACACGTGTCATCATCGTGGCAAGGCTAGTCGATGACCCGGATGAGCTAAACCCTACCCGACCTACTACGCGGGCCGCGTAGGCCTTGGTCTCACCTTTACGCGGGCCGCGAGAAACCCGAACTCAGCCCCTATAAAGCTGGAGCTCGGGCCTTCAGTCGAATTCGCTCAAAACTTTCTTTCTTTCTTTCTCCAAATTTCGCGTAGTATACATTATACTCGGGCATAATACCCCCCTAAATAACGAAGTTCTGCTCCGTTGTAAGTATCATAACCCCCGGATACGTATTAGATACTCTGCCCAATTGACCTAGGGTTCCGTAACGGCTGTCGTGGTTCTGCCCGACGTAGTCGTTGGAATGCCGTCTCGGGGAGGGTATTACTAATGTTAAAATGGGTTATTATACTAACACGTGTGCATTTGTGTAAATTATAGATTGTCACCAGGAAACCCTAAAGGATAATCTAAGACAGCAATGTGAGTAATCTCTTTTTGCAAATTGTTTTTACAAAACCTCACAAAATTAATTATATATTAAGCAGTTATTGAGTATTTGTAAGGATACAATTATCGTCGGTATGTTGGGGTTTTGTATACAAAATTTGTTACTGCCTTGCGAGGGGTAACATTTCCACAAGTCGGGTTTGAGAGTACCGCGGGTGGTAATTGATATGACTTGGAAACAAATATAATTACGAGACCGCCCTCAATACTGTACAATGGTTTTTATTAAAACTTGATTAAACTGGGATTCACTCACCAGTATTTCCCACTGACAAAATGTTTTTAAACGCGTTTCAGGTAACAAAATGTGAAAGCCAAATAGAAGCCAGCTGGACAGCACTGAAGGCTTGGAAAAGTGGCAATAAAGTTACCTAAAATAAAATAGATATTTTTATTAAATAAAAATAGGATTTATTCCTATGAAAATGTGTGTACTGCAAACTTGGGTTTTATCCCATGTGTTTAATATTATGAAAATGTGGTATTTTACTCTGATAAAATATTTCCTAACTACGGTCCTGATGAAAATTCCGCTGCCAAATTAGACAATACCGGATACTACCGAACTGGCCGCGGCCACCCGTTCCCGTGTTTGAATAGGGGAACGGGGGTTGTGACAATATGTATCCTCGGTCGCACAACACCAACTCAGTCGCACAATAGGTGGCCGATTACACAAACTTGTTTGGGCCGTATACTTTGTCTCTTGTCACAAACTCTCGGCCCACACTCCTTGCACTTAAGATCAAAGGGCAGCCCAAGGAAGGGTTCGGCCCACTCCTTTTGTACGCATACAAGCACCCATGTGTGGGGTTTGTTTCTCATTATTTGCAAACACAAGAACACACACAAACCCTAAGTTCTCTTCCCTCTCCTCCTTCCTGTTCGACGGCAGCCATCCCCCTCTCTCGAAGTGAAGGCCGACGGGTCTCTCATCTCTCTCTTGAAGCCTTATCATCACACACACAATCCTTTGGTTCGTAGATTGATTCGGTTAGTCTCTTGTTAGTTTGATGTTTGATTGTTTGATTATAAACATTTGATGTTGTGCTAGATGATTGATCCTTGAGGTTGTGATAAACTATGAATACATGATTAAATGATGTATGCTTGATTGGTGTTTCTAAATGATTGAACCGAACCTACATGATGATTATGAGATTTGTGTTGGTCTAGAATTAGGGTTTATGTGATGGTGTGCATATGAATCGGATTGCATGATATGGATCTAGAACCGAATAGATGTAATCGGCTATTATGTTTCTGTATTCGGATTGTTTGCATGATGAGTATTGCATCTTAATGTTAACCAAACTATTTGATTCGATGTAGATGATGATGATGAGTTGTTATGAATAGATGATTGTTTAGGGTTCATATGAATTCAATGATGAATGTTTATTTTGATCGAATAAATGCATGATTGGAAATTGTTAGTATTGATTTGGTAAAATAAATGATATAACCGATTTACCAAAATTATGGGATTCTGTAACTGATCGCACAAGGCCAATCGCACAAGGCCAGTCGCACAAGGCCAGTCGCACAAAGCCAGTCACACAAGTCATAGGGTCCAACTGTTAAAGCACATCGTATAACCTTTTTAAACTCAATCGCACAACATGTTGTGCATCACACAAGGTTGTGCTGATCGCACAAGATGTTGGGCCGCACAAGATAATAAACTGTTAATGTTTGATGGGCCGCACAAGATGTTGGGTTGCATATTATTGGGCCGGGTATGTTTCTGAATCGTACAACCTATTGTGGATCGCACAAGATTGTGCTGATTGCATAGCAGGTTGGGCCGGTTGTTCATTGGGCTTTAATTATTGAATCGCATAAGATGATTGGGCTCGCACAAGCTCAACGGCCCAATCATCTGAATCGCACAAGTTTGGGCCTTATGTATACTTGACTGCTACTGTTAACGTGTTCTACGTGTTTGCCATGATCGTTATGTGTTCGTAACTTGTTAGCTTATGTGTAACCTTACGTGCACTACTTGAACCTAGACCTGACTTGTATGGTAACCATATTAGGACGTGGTTGACCACAAACAGCTCGATTGACCTTTTTGCTTATCTGCCGAGCTAACCTAAGGTGAGTTCACACTTTCTACAAGGCATGGGATTCCCGGTGGTTGGGAATGGGTAATTGATTGAAAGGAAACCTGCCTATTCTCCTTGGGTAGAATACGTACCTCCACCCTCTTAATTGAAGGGTGACAACATTGGAACCTGCGTGATCTCCTTCTATGGGACACGTACCTCCACCCTCTTAACTGAAGGGTGACAACATTCACACTAGACAAAAACTCTATCATTAAGTCCCTCATTTTTATATCGACTTAATCGCGGGGCCAATGGCGAACGGGTCATTAGTTAAATAGCGATATTAGGTTTGACAAGCCTCACACCGTGCCGCAGAGGACGGGAGTGAACTAATGGATCTGGGCACGTCAATGATGATAGACATTGACTTAGGGCACCCAACTTACTCCAGTCAGTAGTCGATATGGTAACGGGTCTAGTGGGATATTCATGGGGTAGCCCCCACGGCTGGGAGCCAGAGTAAAAGGAAAGGAATAACTATGTTTTTAAACTATGGGGTAACCCCCACGGCATGTAAGCCAGCTAAAAGAAACTTATGTTTTTGAAACAACTTAAAAACGAACACCCAACTGAGAACTCGCTCAACTTTGTTGTTGATTCGTTACTATATGCCTTGCAGGTCGTTAGGTGCTTAGATGGAGCTTGCACAAGAGGACGAGGTCGTTGTGGGACATGGACTGTTGAGTTCCATGTTAAACTTATGAACTTATAAACTTATGTTTTGGATTTGAACATTATGTTTCCGCTGATAACTAAACTTTGTCGAATTGTTTTGTCACTAATTATATTGTTTGGTTTGGACTTTCATTTACTTAATTTATATTGTTCAATATGATTGGTGGCTGAATCCTGGTCAGTCACGCCTCCTGCGGTGATACTCCGCTTGTGGATTTTGGGGGTGTGACAGTTTAGGGTTAAGAGATCCTAGTTAGGGTTCGGCGAGCCGGTTCCAACGCCGCTGGAATGAGTCCAATCGGAGTTCGTTTGAGTCGGTTCCCCGTTGTTCCCCACTTTTTTAGTGTTCCCCAATGAACCTTTCCCTATATGTATGTATGTATGTGTGTGTGTATATATATATATATATAAGGGATGGATCATGAGAAAACTAGTTTAAATGAGAAAACCAAAAAACTAACTAAAAAAGCCTAAAAAACATACCAAATTTTTTTTACAATTTTTTATAAAAAATCGCTATTTTTTATGTATTTTCAAAAAAAAATTTGTTGTATTGCACATGTGCACTAATACGGATATAATGCACATGTGCAAAATTTTTTTTTTTTTGAATTTTTTTATATGTATAAAATAGCGATTTTTTTTATAAAAATTTGTAAAAAAGATAATTTTGATATGTTTTTTAGCTTTTTTTTAGGCTTTTTTAGTTAGTTTTCTATTTTTCTCATTTAGTTGTAGTTTTCTCATGATCATCTCCATATATATATATATATATATAAAAGCCAAATGGGAAATTGGAGACATGGTCCCAATCAATAACCTTCGACATTCATGAATCTGAATGTGGAAGACATGGCTCCAAAAATTGTTTTTAACTTAGGTCGTTGACTGGAATTGAAAATAAGACCCTAGTCATTTTAAAATAGAAAAATGTAAAAAAAAAAAAAGATTTAACGGTTATGTAATTTGTTATTTTGTATTGGTAGTCAGATCATTACACATTTGTCTTCTTTTTTAACGGCAAGGAAATTATATTAATAAAAGAACAGTAATAACCCTCTAGCTAGGAAATTATATTACATATTTGTTAAAACAGAAATAAGATCGACTCTGGGTGGATAACACTAAAGGCATGTTTGGCTAAGCTTTTCAAAACAACTTATTGGCTTATTGACTTATCAAAAGGCCAATAAGTTGTTTTTGTGTTTGGCTAAGCCAAAAGTCCTTTTAGAAATGACTTTTTGCAAAGAAGAAAAAGGAGGTTTCAAGAAGTCACAATATTGTGACTTCTTGGCCAGCTTTTAACTTTTCAAACTACAAATTACCAATATACCTCTTCTTTACCCCCTTATATCTAAATGAATGCCCATTTTAGTCATTTTACATCAATAAGCTAATCCAAACACTTTTTTTAAAAACTCTTTTTCAAAAAGTCTTTTTCCCAAAAGTCATTTTCCAAAAGTCATTTTTAACTATAATAAGCTTAGCCAAACATGCCCTAAGTAAACAATACCTGGATTTCATGATTTCTACACTCGCCTCTCAAAAACTTTCACACATATTCTTTGGGGTCTTATTAATGTTTTTTTTCAGACTTTTAGTTGCATTTATAAAAGGGAGAAATATTCTTGATGGTTCTCTTATTGCTAATGAGGTGTTTAGTGGCGAACCTCCCGAATGGGAACCTATCATCTCGCACTGGTTTTGTGTAGACGATGCCCTCTTCGTTGAGTCATGGTCAGAAAGAAATATTATGAATTTGAATCGAATCCCTTTAGCATGTTGGTGTGTTTGGAGAAGTTGGAACAAGCTCGTTTTTGTTTTGGCATGTTGGTCATTGGTGTATCAGGAGAAGCTGGAATAGTGGATGGTCCGTCTCTTATCCTTTAAGCATCTTAGTATATCTGGAGAAGTTGCAATCTATTGCGTTTTTTAGGGTGAAAAATAGGCCCAAAATGCAAGATTTTGAGTGGGATAATTATAATTCGCGTAATTTTAATTTCTTGGATATTAAGTTATGTTTTTGCTAGGGTTCCTTGTATCTAGCTCTTGGCTAGTGTTATTTCCCCCTTTTAATATATATATTTTTTTTTGCTACAGTTAAAAGAAAAGAAATGTACTTGGTCAACTTTTATTTTACTAGACGGTTGACCAACAATGACCATTTTAGAAAATTTCCCCTAAGTTTACACGACTGAAAAGTTAAATACCAAGTAAAGGTTAATTATGCATTAGTTTTCCGATCATGATAGGAAAGAAACGTTAGTGAAAACTAATGTTTTCACGATCGGACAGAACGTCGAACTGATCTACTTATCGGTTCACTAGTCGGGTCTGTCGGCCCGGATGTAAGAACCGGATGGCGCCACAATATTATAAAAAATAAATAGGGAAAATTCGAGAAATTAAAAAAAAATTACAGTTTGACCCCTTAAAATTCGGGTTCAACCGGCTGGTTTTCCTGTCCGACCACTGGTTTTCCGGCCCAACCTCTAGTTCGCATCGAATCGGCTCTAATTAACACCCTAACCCGCACCAGTTAAGGCCCCGGTTCCCAGTCGAACCGATCTGGTCCGTGTTTCAAAATATCGGTTAAACTTATAAGTATATAAGTACCACAATAGTATAACTAATCTTCAATCCGGTTCAAAACATCAGTTAAACATATAATTATATAAGTAACACAATAGTATAATTATAATTAATCTTCAATCCGGTTCAAAACATCGGTTAAACCAGAGCCGGCCCGAAGGGTGTGCGGGGTGGGCAACCGGTCAGGGCCCAACCTCTCCGAGGACCAATTTTTTTAAGGTAATATATATTAAGTGTGTATATATAAATTTTGTTTAAACTATCATAAACAAAGATGTCTATGGCTTGGTGATCAGCGATCTTCATTTAACATTGGTTGCATGGTTGTTATCCTTTTACCTTGTTTCTTTTAATTTTCTTAATGCTTTTTTTTTTCCTTCCTATTTTAGTTTGAAGTTTTTCTTTTATAATATAAAACTAAAATCTTTTATTATTTCCTTTTTTTTAGTTTTTTAAATTAAATATATATATCTAAATAATTTTTGAAATGGTTTTCTTTTATTATTTAAAAACACTAGCCAGCTAACATGATTTGGACATATTACAACTATATTATTTTCGGTTTTCTCTTTCGTTTGCTATAGCGAGTGTATCGAAACAGAAAAAATTTCACCTGACGTAATTGATCCCGCTATATATTTAAAAAAAATATATGTTTTCTTTTATAAAAAAAATATATTTTATGGCTCATTTTTTCATTTATTCTTATGTTTTCTAGTACATAAATATGTACTAATTCAAATAAATATGTACTAATTCAAATGTATCTATTTTTTCTTTTAAAAATTGAATTATCGACTTTATATTATAAGGGTCCATTTTTTCTGTTCGCACAGTGTCTAAATTTTTTTGACGATTTTCGGAGACGGCCCTGAGTTAACATATCACTATATAAGTACCACAATAGTATAATTAATCTTCAATCCGGTGTTTGGTGTTATGATGGGGACATCATACTTAAAGAACCCCTTGGTTAGCTGTGTATATTGACCTGACCACCTTCCAATGTTATGATAGCTACATAATTAGTTATTATATTATCTATATTTGTTTATTGTTGTTAAACACATGTGAGAAATTAACCGTTCACTTGCAACTTTTTTTTTCCAATAAAGTTTGATCTCTATATGATTTTGAGTCCGTTTAGAGTAAATACAGTAATTGATCCTGTGTTGTAAAGTAGTTCCTAAATTTTAGAAGTTTCATCTATGGCCATTTATGTATAAAGTTTGGTTCTAACCTTTCATACCGCTCTTAATCACTAAATTTAGATCAACTTCCACATAATAGGGAAATAATCAGGTTATGGTTAACCCTATTAATATATTAGTCGTTTTTTTTTTTTTTTTTCATTAAAATCTTTTGTTTGGATTTGACATTTTTAATTATATGAGACGTGTTCGGGTTGATCGGTTTAATACGTTTAACTAAACAAGTTGATCCGCCAACTTATTTAATTAAACAGGTCCACTTGGCAAGTCCGATTTACTTGTTACCCGTTTGACCCGTCTATTATAACTAAGTTTCACGATTAATATGTTTGTAACTTGATTACGTCGTGTTTGACATATTTAAATAAATAAGTTAAAAGATATTATGTTCATATTACACCATTCTAAATATATTTAGGCTAGGGTTTTTAATTTTTACACGAATAAATATATGTCAATTCAACCCGAACCCATCAAATTCCCTTGCTATGATAATAAAATATAGAGTTAATTATTGTTTTCATCTATGTGGTTTGTCAAAAATCACTATTTCAGTCCATTAGTTTAAAAATTGTGATTTCAGTTCCTGTGGTTTTCACTTTCGTAACCATTTCAATCCAACTCGTAACCATTTCAGTCTCTGTACTAATAGAATAAATGGATTGAAATGATTATGAAAATGAAACCATATGGATTGAAATAGTTACGAAAGTAAAAATATGACCAAACGTCCCAATCAATAACCTTCTCCCATTTGTTAGATTCTGATGAATCCGAAAGGAGAAGGAATGTTCTCAAAAGTTGTTTCCAACCCCATCCTCATTCCTTACCAACATTAAAAATTGAGTTAATTGACATTTTAGTCTCTAAGGTTTGTTCAAATTTGTCATTTTAGTCCAAATAGTTTTTTTCGCCTCTAGGTCCCTGACTTTTTCCTTTTGTTGCCATTTTGATACCCTAACACCATCCAAAAACCCCATTTTTAATCAAGGGTATTTTGGGGATTGTCATTTTAAATCTTTTCAATTGCCATTTTGATCCATTTCTAAAAAATAAAAATAAAAAAATCTAAAAAATCCAAAAAATTCTAAAAACTCTAAAAAATAAAAAAATAAAAAAAATATATAAAAATATAAAAAATCAAAAAAATATAAAAAATCATAAAATAAAAAAAATCTAAAAAATCTAAAAACAAAAAAAAAATCTAAAAAATCAAAAAAATTCTAACAAATCAAAAAAGAATTCTAAAAAATCAAAAAATTTCTAAAAAATCCAAAAAATTCTAAAAAATCCAAAAAATTCTAAAAAATCAAAAGAATTCTAAAAATAAAAAAAATATCTAAAAATAAAAAAAAATCCTAAAATGGTGAAGTGGTAAGACGGTGAAACATGGTAGTTATAAAGTTTGGAGAAGTGGTAAGATGGTGAAACATGTAACATAATGTAATTATTTGACTCACTCACTTTGGAGAAGTGGTAAGATGGTGAAACATGGTAGTTATAAAGTCTTATTTTCATTCTGCATCTTGCTGGGCTTTGATTTGTATTGTCTTTGGTTTTAATGGAAGTTAGTTTTACTGTTAAAAAATTGATTAAAAAGTTTTCTTCTTTTATAATCAAATGGTTCAACAGAGGGGTAATGGACTCCTTACCTCTTTTGGTTACGTCTCTAAGCAGATTAACAGTCGAAATCCATTTATCCATTTAAAAAAACAGAGAATCTATTAATCTAACATGGTAAAAAAAATAAAACTCTAAAAAAGCGGTAGAAATCCATTTATCTATGTTTGTTTGATTTTTTAGATTTTTTTTTAGTTTTTTAGAATTCTTTTGATTTTTTAGAATTTTTTTATTTTTTAGAATTTTTATGTTTTTTTTATTTTTTATGTTTTTTTTTATTTTTTATGTTTTTTTTTATTTTTAGATTTTTTTTATTTTTTAGAATTTTTTTTATTTTTTGATTTTTTATATTTTTTTATTTTTTAGAATTTTTTTGTTTTTTAGATTTTTTTTATTTTTATGATTTTTTATTTTTTAGAATTTTTAGAAATTTTTTTTTATTTTCAGAATTAGATCAAAATGGCAATTGAAAAGATTTAAAATTAAAATACCCAAAATACCCCTGGTTAAAAATGGGGTTTTAGGATGGAGTTAGGGTATATGATCAAAATGGCAACAAAAGGGAAAAGTCAGGAACCAGAGGCGAAAAAAAAACTATTTGGACTAAAATGACAAATTTAAACAAAACTCAGGGACTAAAATGGCAATTAACTCTTAAAAATTGGATTCTAGTCATTTAAAATCTAAAATCTTGAACTCCTTATGTGTTTGGTATCGGTAGTCAAATCACTACACCCGTGTTAAAATTTAAAATACATACACATATAGAATAGACACTAGGTAAACGATAATCGGTTTCATGTTTTTTACTCTTGTCATGAAAGGTTTTCAGCACAAAGCATTTGTCGTTTTATTAGTTTTATGCTTAGTGCTCTCTATATGGTTAACTTACCTACATTATATTGTATTAAACTTAACACATGCTTTAATCTTACCAAGTACCAACACACCAAAAAAAACTATCTTTAAATATTGTGAGTTTGAAATGTGTTTTTTATATTTTGACTTGAACCAAAATATATCAAACCTGACACCTACATTAATTGTGCGAATCGAGTAAATTATGTTTTTGGCACATGTGGTTATATCAGTTTTATTATATTAGTCTAAAATAAGATCTTTTAATATATGTGCTCCCAATGTCTCTATAATTAACTATTTTGGCCCCTGAGTCTAACTTAACACCAAACCCTGGTTAATTATTAGTCACATGACAAGCACATGATGGGTATAATGATAATTTCTCCTCCCCCTTTAATGACTTTAGAAAATGTTAATTAAGCTCAATTTACATACAATATTGCCCTAAATCCATACCAGATTTCATCATAGCCATTGATTTCTTTCAATTTCAAAACTACAAATTAAGAACCATTTTAAACTCTGATAATAGATTGCTCAAAATCTATCTCTCATAGCTAGATTTGCAGGTTTAAAACAACTAAAATACCTATTTTCTGACATTCTAAACACATTGTAATGAACCAATTAATTGAAATAAGCAAATATTCATAAAATTCAAAAGATAAACAGAAGAAACAGAGCAGTACAGTCAACAAGCACCAGCACCTGAAGCAGTACAGTCAACAAGCATAAGCAATCGAACTAATAATGTCGAAAGATGTTGACTAATCTGCATCTATAACATCATCAAGAACTAAGCTTCAGCCGCGTCACCATCATCGGCTTCATCTTGAAACACCACCCACCACTCCGATCACCATACACCGTTCACCATCATCATACACCTTCCAACCGTAACCATTGTTTACTCCGTCGCCACATGAACACCAGAAAACCACCTCACGCCATCGATCCTCCGTCACCCTAGCCGCCGGTTGGAAAATGGGACGACCACCCTAAAACCACCGTCGAACCTCTGAAAAACACCACCATCACCGTCTTGAATACCATCCATCATCGTCGTCCCAATCGTCTTTCACTGTAACACCCCGTGTTTAGAAAGTCAAAGTACAAGTCAAAGTCAAAGTCAAAGGAAGAAAAGATTGCTAATTGTGATCTGTCACTCCTTGCTTAATTATTAAATTGTGCTTCTTGACTTGTAATCGAATTTTATTATTTGCTTACTTTAGTTGTATTATGTGGAGTGTCTAATAACAAATCGAGGTAAATCGCATGTTTAATCGCTAATCGACTTATCGCTATCGCTTTGCAACTTTTATTATGTGTTCTGGATATTGTTTTACGTGTGTGTGCTATTATGTGTTACTTGTGCATGTTATGTTTATGTTGAGGTGTTTAATCACAATCGCAATCGCAATTCTATCGCAACGCAATCAAATCGCAAACGCTAGACTCAAGTTATTTATGATGATTGTATGTTAGATATAGTAGTTAGGTTATTTGTGTAACTAATGTGTGATACTATCGCATCGCTCACTCGAAACACATCGCAACGCTCAACACGCAAAACGAAACATCAAAACGCAACTTGCTGGAGCCAATCGATCGAATGACCATTCGATCGAACGGATGACCAACCGATCGGATGGCCATCCAATCGAGGTGCCATCCGATCCGTCACCTGTGCTCCTCTTTCCTCTTCTGGAAACCTATAAATACCCCCTGTCACATCACCAACAGTGATGTGACAGCTCTCTCGTTCGAACAGCACCCTCAAGCCCTCTTTTCTCTCGATTTCTCGCGATTCTTGTAAGTTTTCCGCTCAAATCTTGTACTTCTATGATCTCTACACACTTCTTCATCATTTTCACCTTTGAATCTTCACTTTTAACCGTGAAATCAGCGGATTTGAGGTGTTCTAGGATGATGTCATCATGGAGTTCTTATGAACTTCAAGCTTTGGCCTCATTCCACCAAGAACAACTCAGATCTATATGATTTCCACATGATTTAACACTATTTTTGCATAGATCTAAACATTTTCATGAGTGGAAGGATTGAAAGATGGTTTCACAACTTTATTTCAACTCTTTTACACTCAATGCCTTCAAAACCGATAGAATCGGAGCTCGTTCAGGCCTTCTACTCGTTTACTAGTGAAGTGTCGGTCTGAGATCTGATTCCTATCAAAGAGACAATCGATTTCGGGTTGAACATGAACAAACCATCACGAACAGTTAACTGAACGGGCTGGGGTGATTCCCATCCGAACAGATAGTCTGGGTCATGGTGGGGTTCCGTTGTTTAACACGTAGTCATACCGTCTCGATTAAACCACAAAACTTTCAAAATATTCAAGTTTCAAAACGATCAGCTTGTTGGACGGATTGCCGTCCGAACGGATTGCCGTCCGATCGAACGACAATCCGATCGACCGAAATATAGTCTTCAACACTTAAACATTTTTAACAATTTTCAAAGATCATCAGTTTCTAACGGATTGCCATCCGATCGGAAGACTATCTGATCGAATGACAATCCTGCTATGAACTTGTTCTCTGAGAAATGTCTAACCGACGGATCGCCATCCGATCGAACGACCGTTCGACCGGGTGACCTGAAAGGTAGAGATACTTATCTGATTCTAAAATGCTACAACGAAAACTTCAAAGTCACAACATACACAAACACATCCATCCCTACGAATGTCAATCCGACCGAATGGCCATCTGAACGGATGACCATCCAAACGGATAGACATTCGATCGAATGACCATCCGTTCGGATTGTCATCCGATCAGATGACCATTCGTCACTGAGTTCACTTGCACCGTTCTACACGCCGTTCATCGCTTATGCTATCGTTAACTGTTCAGGCTGATCTCTCAGCGCTCCCTTCAATCCAAGAGAGTGTTTAGTTATTAAGCACTGTCTGTGAGTATACTCGATCCCTTTTTTCTTTAAGCACTTTTGGGTATTACATATTTTACTTATATTAAATCACATCGATCACACAATGCAAACACTTTTATACGCTGACCGCTTGCATGTTTACGTGTTACTCGATGAATGCTTGTATGTTATGTTTACACAGTGATTGTTACCTGACACCTTAGTAACGATAGTACTATAGTTTGGATTCAGCACCTGTCGTGGACAGGGGTTGTTAAGGGCTTTACTTCACGTGTCCCAGTGGGGATATGTGTTACGCATTCTACAACTCGCTGTCACGTCTATGCATATTTCATTGTCGATAACCTACTTGCTTCACTTTGCTACATGTTACATGCTGGTTATGCGTAAACGCTTTCGAATTCTATTATGCTATTAAACTTGTATGCTCACCTTTACACGATGTGTATTGACCTCTATTTTAACGTATGTGACAGGTGTTTGAGATGCTAGGATGTTGCTTGCTTTCGTGGAACCGAGTAGGAGAGTCTAGAAACAAAAACAATTTATTTATTTGAGTTGTCGGAACAATGATTTGCCTAGAGATATCTATGTCTGTAATAATTGACTTGCTTGATGGGTTATGGTATGGGACATAATATTAACTATCCGGTAATTTAGTTGTTATGGATTTCTCTTGGACAATCTGTTTCGCTCAGTGCCGCGCCCCGATGTTTCCGTCATCGGTTGGGGTGTGACATTCACCGCGTCATCCCGTCATCGCCCCACCATCATTGTTGAAACAGGAGCTGGTTTGGATGAAGGGTAGATGAGAGGAGATCGATGTTTGTTGCAACTTGTTGATTAGTGTGGATGTTCATCGTGAAAGAGAGTGAGATAGAGAGAGAGAGAGAGAGCGGCTGAGCTAATTCAAACATTAGGGTTTTGGGTTTGTAGAGATAGAGAGAGACAAGAGAAAAAGGGGGAGAAATTACCATTATACCCATCATATGCTTATCATGTGACTAATAATTAACCAGAGTTTGGGTTGAGTTAGACTCAGGGGCCAAAATAGTTAGCTATAGAGACCATGGAGGTACACATGTTAAAAAATCTTATTTTGGGCTAATATAGTAAAAGTGATATAATCACAGGGCCAAAAACGTAATTTATTTTTTTAATATTTCAAAACCCAAAAAAAAAATTATATAGTTATAGATTTTATTATTAACAAAATAAATATATTTATTTTTCATTCAAAAGAAATTTTGGTTATACAAAATAAAAGCGATTGACTAGCTACCCTAATTGGCAAGCAAGATCGTTTACTTGATTTAGTTATTTCTATATTTTTGGATGGCGTTTAATCGTAATCATAAGTGTACAGTTAGCTTGACCTAGTGGATTAAAAACTCTTTTTTCCCCGGGTTAATAAGTTGCTCACCGGCGGGTGGTTTGTTAAATGTAGGGGTATGCATGGGTCGGTTTGGGTTAGTTTTGACTAAAAACAATAACCATAACCGCAATGTCGGTTATTGGATAACCATAACCATAACCGATCGGTTATAGTGGTTATGGTTATTCGGTTTTGATGGTTATAGCGGGTTGGTTATGGGTGGTTAACCGTGTATTTAACTTAGATAAAAATAGCTTATTTTTTTTTAACATGGAATAAATTGTTATTGCATATTTGTATATATTAGTATATTACATAGTATTAAAAAATATACATAATCTATAATATTAATACCAATTATTATGATCAAATATTCAAATAAAGTGGTATGATACATTCCATACATTCAAATAAACATTCAACTAAAACCACAAAATGATATGAAAAAACCCAAAAGGAACACCATTCCGCCCTAAGGATCTTCAGTTAAAATCTTCGGTTCGGTTCGGTTATGGTGGGTATGGAAAAAATGATAACCATAACCGACCCGCTACTTTCGGTTTTCAAAAAAACCATTAACCGACCCACCGGTTTTTTATTTGGTTCGGTTTTTCCGGTTCGGTTTTACCGGTTAATTCGGTTTTTTTTTTTTTGAAAGGAAAATTTCATTCAACAAGAGGCGCACAATTGGTCCTCAAAACAAGGGCCAAAAGGCGAACTACAAAACCAAATCAACCCAAAGGATACACATACCAACTAGACCACTCTACATCTATCAATCTAGATCTATTACAAATCCAAAAGAAAGTCGTATACTTGATAGTTTCAACAATCTCTATTGGTCTCCGAAGCTTGTTGTTGAAGATACGGTTGTTGCGCTCGTTCCAAATAACCCACATGCTCGTGTATACTATTCCTCGCAAAACTTTCTTATCATTCTTGGACATCGGATGAGCCTCCGGGATCTGCAGAATATCCGTAACATCAAAGAGAATAGATGGAGGTAACCGGCACCAATTCTCAATTCTATGCCAAACTTCTTGCGAGAACCAACACCCCGTGAAGAAGTGCAGATCCGTTTCTACTTCATCTTTGCAGAATGTGCAGGTTGTATGTTGAGGTCGCACCCCTCGTTTAATCAGTTCTGCAATAGTAGGTAAGCGATTTAAGACCGCTCTCCTCACCATAACTTTACACTTGAGCGGCACCCAAACCTTCCATTTTATCTTCCGAACTTGGCCAGCCGTGTTGGTATCAAACGACAAACTTTTTGCAGACTTCACACTGAACTGACCATCAGC
Organism: Helianthus tuberosus; assembly: GCA_030545235.1. Classification (NCBI taxonomy): domain Eukaryota; kingdom Viridiplantae; phylum Streptophyta; class Magnoliopsida; order Asterales; family Asteraceae; genus Helianthus; species Helianthus tuberosus. Next base: position 171,154,716 of record CM060406.1, read on the forward strand.
GGCAATCTTCCATTTCCATCGATCAGCACCGCCTCTCCATTTAAAATCATGGATCTCCGAAAGGATCTGAAAAAGATCATTGACTTCTGCAGCTGTATTTGGTATTGAAATCCAATCCCAAGACAAGTTCTTGACGTTACCAGTAACCGAAATTCTATCTCCCACTTTCACCCATTTATTTCTTTCGATTTTAAAAAGATTAGGATATGCCAATCGAAGTGGTTCGTCTCTTAGCCACGGGTCACCCCAGAAACTAATAGAATTTCCGTTTCCAAGATCACCACCGAAATGCGAATTAAAAGTAGACCCGTTTGGTGTTTTTTTTTCTCCAATTTTAACTATACGTTTCCAACACCCACTCGATGAAGCACTACACGGTAGTAACGCCCATGGTCTACTATTGCCATGACACCCCATAATAATCTTCTTCCACAGTCCATTATCTTCATTTTTGAATCGCCAAGTCCATTTTAAAAGGAGCGCGTCGTTAACATCTTGCAATCTAGATAATTCGGTTATGGTTCGGTTTTTTGCACACCCCTAGTTAAATGTTTGCATTTAGAAAAAAGCAGCAGCAGTAGCTAGGTACCCGTTGTTTGAGTGAGCCACTCAGCCAATATACTAAAATAGTAAAATTTACAGATTACCCGTTGTTGTAGTCAGCCACTACTTATGTAGGGTTTAATACAATTATAGAAAATTATTTTCATATATATATACATGGCAAAATTCTAATATACACTTATTTTTATTAACACCTGTTAATATGTTTGTTAATTATTCTTTAAAAAAAGTATGTTTATTAACATCGATATAATGAGGGTGCTATCGTGCTAGAGGAAAATGATTCCGTTGAAATAGCAGGGTGAATTTCTCACCCTTCATGCCCAAACCGGGAAAAATGCTATAGTTGTCAACATGTCATACAAAGTCATTGTTTTTTTTTTATCTTCATTTATTTTTGTAAATGGTCAGCGATATTCATTTAGAATTTTTTTGGTCAACGTGTCTTCGTCCAAGGTCATTTTTCTTATAAATCTATAGTGATTTTAGTACTAAAAGGTCAGCTATATCCAGTTAGGAATTATCACTTTATATTGTTGTCTTATTTGTATACTCCCACGAAGTTAATTTGTGCATTTGTTGATTTTATTCGATGTTTGTTGTGTACTACTTACAATGAAGGGGATATCATACGTTCATACTCCAAAGGAAATCCATAGGTTTGCAGCGTATGACCCTAAAGCTTCCAATGTAATGATAGCTACATAACTACTAATTATATTATGAATCTTTGTTTAATGTTGTAACCACAAACTAGGAAAATAACGATTGACTTGAAACCTTTTTAATATAATCTAAGTTTTATATACATTAAAAAATAAATTAGATGCATGCATGGTTGCAAAAGTCGCTAGGCGCTCCCTAGTCGGTCGACGGGGGAGTTGAGAGTACTCGGTCTAGGCGGAGAGTACTCGGGGAGTACTCGGACATGTTAAATTATAAAGAAATTACTTTTTGGAGGTTAAATATATGTCAAATAGCATAAATTTACAATAATCTATAATAAAATACGTGAAAATGAATTCATTCTTTAATATTATGGACATAGATATTATGTTTTATCATTATTTAAGTCAAACTAGGCCTGAGTTGACCTACTAGATCTAATTTTGGCCGAGTATGACCGCGTTTGACCGACTCCGAGTAATTAAGCGGAGTCGATGAAAGTCGGCTCGGCAGCCTATCTTGTAGCGACTACTCGAAGAGTACTCGGCCTTGGAAACCTTGTTTTACAACCATGGATGCATGAATGTGATATGACATTCTTACTGGTTTTGTCCAGATTTTTAAAAAATTAAATCTATGTTCTTCACTGAGTACGAGCGTAAACAAATTAATATGGTGCTTATGAACTATGCATGATCAATTGACCAAAAGCTCAAATCCATGCATAATAAATATATTAATTAAGCACGGCCGTAAGCCAAGCTTCGCATACCAAGCCTGATTAGGCTTGCAAGTCAAAAACGAGTTTATAACTTAACTAGATATATTATTTTTTTTATTTTGTATGATAAATATATAACTATATAATGAATATCAGTGTAGGGAGCCGCTAAAATGAAAACCACCTCCAGTTGTAAGAACCGCGAGAACCACTCTCAACCAATCAGAATAAGTGGTAAATTGGTCATTTCCTTTATATGTCTAATCTCTCTCTCTCCTCAATTAAAAACAGCTGACTTTCTTTTCACCTCACATATCATCACTTTCAACTATCTCTCTCTTCATTTGAACTTTTCAAAATTTCCATTTTATCTTTGTGTTTTTCATCTGCGATGAAGATGAAGAACACCACCGTCTCCCACCTCCACCAAAAGTCTAAAATGTCTTCCACCTACACACCACTCCTTCTCCGGCGACCCCATCCTTCTCCGGAGACCCCCTCCTTCTCCGGCGACCCTCTGTCTTTCTCCATTGAACCTCCGCCCCATCCCCGATCCTCAACAAGAACACCACCATAACCCCATAGTCTGATGTCGCTGGTATTTCGAGTTCCAGCGTTTTCAAGATCCGAGCAGGTGTTCGACGGTCATGGTTGTTTATAACATTGGGGGTTGGTGGCGGCGGCTCTCCGGCGGCATCTTCTGCCTCCCTTTCCTCTCCGCCGCCCCCCCCCCCCCCCCTTTGAGACTGGTGTTTGGTGGTGGTGGCGGTGGGGTTGGTGGCGGTGGCGTTGGGGATGGTGGGTGGGTGGAGAGGGCCGGCGGCGGAGATGGTGGTTGAGCCAGGGAAGGCGGTGGCTGAGCCGGTAAAGCCGGATGCAGGTTTGAGTTTTTGTTTGAGTTCGAGCAAATAAAAATTTAGCGATTCTTTGATGTTCTGGTATTTTTTGATGTTTACGGCTATTTTTTGATGTTTACGGCTGATCTTGTGTCCCTGTTTACGGCTGACTTTTTGATGTTTACGGCTGATCTTGTGTCCCTGTTTACGGCTGATTTTTTGATGTTTACGGCAGATTTTTTGATGTTCTGGTGATTTTTTGATGATGCTGGTTGTTTTGATGTTTACGGCTGATTTTTTTATGATGCTGGTTATTTTGATGTTTACGGCTGATTTTTGGATGTTCTGGTTATTTTTTGATAAGTGAACTATGCGGGTTTTGATCCGTTGAATTGGGCGGCGATGATGAGAAAAAAAAAATCGTAGATTTTGATGACGATGGCGCGGCAAGGACGGCGGAGGGTAGGTTTTTGAACCTGCAACCCCACTTTGCAGCCTCTGATTATCGAAAAATCTGAGCCAAAACTTCGTTTTTTTTCAAGAATCCACTCGTTCTTTTGATTTTTGTTTGTTGGGTTTTTTTTTTTTTTTTTTTTTTTTTTTGAGGCGTCGATGATGATAGCAAACTATCTGAGACACCCCCCGAGTGTGCGATTTTCTGGGTGCGTTCGGTTTTGCGTAAAAACGTTTTTGTACAAAAAAAGTTAAACCGTAAACTTTTTAACGTAAAACGTAAAAAGTTTTACGTAAAACGTAAAAAGTTTTTCGTAAAACGTAAAAAGTTTTAGGTAAAACGTAAATCGTAAAATTTTTTTTAGTAAAACGTAAAAAGGTTTACGTAAAACGTAAAAAACCGGCGCGTAAAACGTAAAAACGTAAAAAATGTTAACGTAAAAAAAACGTTAACGTAAAAAACCGGCGCGTAAAACGTAAAAAAACGTTAACGTAAAAAACCGGCGCGTAAAACGTAAAAAACGGCGTGTAAAAAACGGCGTTAAAAAATCGACGCGTTAAAAAAACGGCGCGTAAAAAACGACTCGTAAAAAACGGCGCGTAAAAAACGGTGCGTTAAAAAACGGCGTGTTAAAAAAACGCTTGAAAAAACCCGGCGTAAAAATGGCGCGTCAAAAAAACGTAAAACGTAAAAAGTTTAACGTAAAACTTAAATTGTAAAAAGTATAAAAAATCTTTTAAAAAAATCTGAATTTAAAAATGTTTTTAATAAAAAAAATTATGTTTAAAAAATAAAAAGTAATATAATAATACAATAAAGCAATAAAAAACAATAAACTCAAAAAAACAAAATAGAGTGATTTTACTTAAATACCCTTTTGGATTAAAATATTAAAGATATAATAAGACAAAAAATACTTAATATAATTTTTAAATACTTTTAATCTCATCAATCCTTCTACTTGATCTAATGGCTAGAAAGTGGTTCTCGCGGTTCTTACAACTGGAGGTGGTTCTCATTTTAGCGGTCCCCTATCAGTGTATATATAAATCTATGATTAACCATAACGATTTGTGATCTAGTGGCAAAGGCAAAGCCTCAAGGTGCACCATTTATGAGGAGGTCTAGCGTTCTATCTTGAACAAGTGTAATGTATGAGATGTAGGGGTGTGCACGGTTCGGTTTGGTTTTTGAGCAAAACAAAAACTGAAACCGAAATGTCGGTTTCTGGCTTTTGAAAACCGTTCGGTTTCGGTTTTTTACGGTTTTGGTTTTTACACCGGTTCGATACGATATGGTTTTTCGGTTATTGAAACAAAAGTATGTAAGATTCAAAATAAAATGTATAATTTAAAATTTAAAATTTTTTCTTATATGTTTATATTTAAGTTATAATACTTAATCTTTTTTACTAATAATGTTTACATAAACCTAACGTTCTAATCTATTTTTATGTTTCTTCAAAGTCTTTATTTATGACATTTTCTTTGATAGTATTTTGAAGATCATTTATTAAATTTTGTTGTTTGTTTTAGGTAATAAATAAATCATCTCAATTATAAATAAATATGTTAATGTTTTTATTATAAATACTTAATATTCAAGAATAAAATTAACAATTTCTAATAGAATGGGTAAAACCCTTAAATAACTTAAACTTAAACATAAAATATATGTTTTTTTTTGTTTTGGTTCGGTTCGATTTTTTTCGGTTATTGAAAATGAATATCCAAAAACCTAATCAAAATTTTCGGTTATTAAAAATCCAAAAACTGAACTGTCAGTTTTGTTTCAGTTCGGTTTTTTTGGTTATTTCAGTTTTCTACTCACCTCTAATGAGATGTAGTTAGGAGTAGAAGTATTCAGATTTCCACTCAAAAAATATCTATGATCAACATAACTTAATAATATATATACACACGTATGGTGTGTGGTTCCTTTCAAAACATTAAATTATATATTGTGAAAACAAAAAAAAAAAAGTAATCTAAATTGTTTAATTTTTAATGGTAAATCTTTAAAACTTTTTACATACAAATTATATATGTATGAATGTTATATATACGTATAAAAAACCTATTACACTAAATTGTTCATATTCTTTTTTTTTTTTTACTTCTAAACACTTAACCTACACGTTTACCTACACATGTGTAGATAATATAACCTTCTTATGATTAATTTTTATGTAGGTTTTATGGATAATAAAATTTATAAATAATATAAAACTATCTTTGGATTTTTTATCATTTTATGTTGTCATAGATTTTAAACATAAAATTCATTGACTCAACACCGGTAACTTTAATTAATCAATATAAATTAAACTTGCCACTCACTTTAATTGCGTGTATCCGTTGTAACAACAAAAAGCAAAAAACTTCAACAAGTAATTATCGATTGTGTTATTAACAAAAATAGATTTATTTTTATTCAAGAGATTTTTTTTTTTTTTTTTTTTTTTTTTGTAAAATAAAAACAGTTGATCACTGGGCACTGGCTACCTATTTGTTGCAATAAGCCAATACATAAAAACAGTAAAATTTACGTATTGCCCATTTGTATAATTAACCAAACCAATACATAAAACAGTAAAATTCACTGGTTCAATACAAACCTAGTTTTATATATACATGTCAAGTTTTCTATATTTTAATATAACTATAACTTTTAATCAATATCTATTTTACTTGAGTTATCCTTATCAACGTCCGACTTCGCTCTCTAATTGTTTTTTTCTACATCTTTTTGCTTGTTCGATCCCCTTCATCTCTAAAAAATGTATGTTAACATGTTTGTTAATTATTCTCTAAAAATGTTTGTTAACACCGATACAACGAGCCCTGTAAATATATATATGTCTATCCGACTATCCGTTGTAGTATGTGACTTCCATTTCAAAGTCATTGTTTTTTTCATCTATATACATTTTAGTAAAATATGGTCAACTATATTCATTTAGGAACTTTCCTTTTTTGGTCAAAACTTGTCTTCCAAATTTATTGTTTGTTTACTTTTTTTTCATTATCTATATTCATTTTAGTAAAACGTATATTCATTTTAGTAAAACGTCAACGATATCCATTTTGGACTTTTCCCTTTATAATATGTTATTCGTATGCTTCCTCGAACATTATAAGTTATGTGTTGATTTCAATCCATTGTTTGTTGTCTGCTACTTGCAATGAAGGGAACATCAAACGAAAACAAAAAACGAAAACCGTTATATTGACCACCAAACTTTCCAATGTTATGATAGCTATATGATTACTAAATTTATTATAAGACTTTGTTTAATGGTTATACACATGCTAGAAAAATAACGATTGACTTGCAACTTTTTAATAACATTTAAGCTAGTTTTAAAGTAAATTACTTGAATGAATGTGCGACAAGGTCACAGGCTTTGTCCAAACCTTTTACGAATTATATATGTGATCGATCTCCACTTTGTATGAGTGTAAACAAGTCAAACATTTCGTGAGGTACTCGAGATTGATTGGCCAAAAGCTCAAATTCAAATGAGCTTAAACGAGTCGAAATTGATTCTAAGCTTCATATATTGAGATTGACTAACTAGGCTTGCAAGTCAAAACGAGTATATAACTTAAATTATATATTAATGATTATATTTTATGACAAACTAAACGAGTCCGAAATTGGTTCTAAGCTTCATATATTGAGATTGACTAATTGGCTTGCAAATCAATACGAGTACATAACTTAAATTATATATTAACTAGATGTAAGATCCGTCGCGTTACGGCTAGGGCATTACAAATTACGACACAATGAATCTATTTTATATTGCTAGGGCCTTATAATTACGGCGCAATGAATCTATTTTATACTTCTCTATCGACCCGCTCGTTGCGTTTTAAAACCACAAACCTAAGGATTAACTACTACATCTTTGTATCAAGTTAGATATCCAAACGATCACATTGTGTTTCCAAATGTCTTGTGGAGGGAAATACAAATACTTGATGTTGATTACGGATGAGCACGGTACCCGTTCGGTATCAAACCGGTAACGGTACCCAAAGTACAAGTATCGAAAACCGGGAAAAGTGGGTACCGGTACCGAATATACGAGTTCGGTATTAGTACCGGTATTTACCTGTATTTTACCTGTAAATACCGGTACCGTTACTGGTACCGTTCCGATACCGGTACCGAAAAACGGGGAAAGTAGGTACCGGTACAATTAAAGAGAGTTGGCCCAAAACAATAACCCACACAAGCTAGTTGTTTTGTAAAAAAAAACATTGTCCAAGAATATATGCTTAGAGTACCACTTCTAATGCACCATGATGTTAAAAATTAATAGTATGTTTTGTAAAAAAAAACCATTGTCCAAGAATATATGCTTAGAGTACCACTTCTAATGCACCATAATGTTTAAAATTAGTAGTATATAAATAAACCAAAAGCTACAACCTTCTAAACTAAGGGTACAACCAACTAAAGCATAAACACTAACTAAGCTAAATGTACAAAACTATATACCTAGAAATGTTACAAAATTATATTATATAAATAAAAATTATTTGAATTTCTTTTAAAAATGGTTGTAAAATGTGACCTTTGTTAATTAACTATACAAGTTAAAAAGCCAAATATACAAACATATCATACAACATTAAACCAATAATGCATAAGATACAACAAACAATACCACAAACATATTACAATTTCATAATATATAAATTGTTGTATTTTATGACAAATATAAAGCTACATAATAAATAACTAGTGGGAATGCCCGCGCGTTGCACCGGGTATTTATGTTTTTTTTGTCGCACGTTGCATGACGGGTTTCACGGATTTTATTTATACGAATAATATGTTAATAAAGCTATTATATCAATTCACGAGGAGCAATTGAATATAAATAAAATAATTGACATAACATTTAAAGTTCCAAGTGTTTCCCCATTGAGTTCTTGCCATGTTCAACATTATACATTGGCTCACCCATTCTCCTTATTCCTCTCCTTACCAACCTATATTCTATTATTCCATTAAAAGGCTCAAAAAAGGGTAGAGACTAAATTAAGTGAATGACCAGGAAGACACTTATAATGAAGGGTCCAGATTAAAAGGCCACGACACCATGGTCATCATATAATAGTTGCTCTCCATGAATCTGACATAACTTTTATAACTCATTAATGAATACCAGGGCTTAATTTATTTCCAAACCTTGTGTCATCATTTAAAAAGGCTATGTCTGAAACATATCGGTTGGCATAAGTACTCACAGCATGCCTCCTTGATAGCTGCAAATTGACAAACATGAAAAACTAAAGCTGTAGACATCATATGCCTACAAAATGATGAGTATTATCAACATATCATTTACTTAAGAGCATATCAATTTTAGTTGTTGTCTTTTTATAAAGGGTCAAATGCAAAAAAAAAAAAAAAAAAAAAACAAGATAAAATGAAACAACTTGAACATGTTAAACGCGTCAAAACTGCCATGTATTAAAAAAAATTAAACTACCAACGAATGCTCCAAATTTAATGGCGACCAAGTCTCACTGTAAACGTGCATATTGAAAAAAATACCTCTTTTGCAATGATTAATACATCATTTTTGGTCAGATCATTATCCTCTTCATCACAAGATAAAGCTTGATTATTCATAACGTATCTTACTCTTCTTTCTTAAAGAGTCGGATTCTTCAACTTCTTGATCAGGATCTTGTACATCAACCCCATTTTTGCCAGTCTTGAATTTCTCCTGGCAATGATCTCAACTGCCTAACTCTTGCCGATTTCGGTCTGAAACTTCCCTGCAGTACAAACATCAATGCAAACATTACAAGCACATGTATAATAAGCTAAGAAGGCAGAGAGCATGCACAAGATAAACAAATACATTTTTTGTAAGCCTGGCAAAAAAGGTGGGGCGGGTAACGGGTCAAAACGAACCGTTTCATAAAATAAATCGTTTCAGTTCGGGTCAAAACGTGTTCTGACCAAACTGGTCATGGGCTATGAAGTTATTTCGGTTCGGGTCAAAACGTGTATCTATATTAGCAGCATGTAGCAGGGCTGGAGCAGTGGATGCAGGTTTGAGTATTTTTGAGTCAATGAGATCAAGATATGGAATTGAAGCAAGGGTTGAGCATTATGCGTGCGTAGTGGATATGTTAGGACGAGCAGGAATGGTGGAGGGCGCTTATGAGTTCATAAAGAGAATGCCTTTTCATCCTAGATACGGGGTCTCTTTTAGGTGCCTGTAAGGTGCATAAAAATAACAAACTGGGTAAGACAGCTGCTGATCATTTGTTCCAGCTGGATCCTCAGGACTCTGGATACCAAGTCATCCTCTCAAATATGTTTGCTGCTGCTGGATGGTATCCCCTCATGATAGTCTTCTTTTCATTATTATTTCCCACACAGATGTTTAATTTTGAAACAACCTTTTAGTTCCTAAAATTTCCTGATCTTTAATTAAACTATTGAACTACCAAATCTTTATCTACGAAGAATGCACAATGGTCCTGGAATGCTACTTATTTTCATAAAGTTGGATTCCTTTGCTTGTTTCGGGTTAGGGATGGTAATCGAACCAGAACTCAATGGGCCACCACGAATCCCGAAAAAAACTGGACATATATTCTGGTATGGGACCGCATTTAAAAGATTTTGCGGGCATGGGCTGGGCACAGTATTAGCTCATACACGGCCTAATTACGAAAAACACGCATACCCATTTACGCGAACAAGACCCGTAAACATTTTCGTTTGTCCTTGGGTAACAAAATAATCTACTAATTTTTAGTTTTTATATTTCTAGTCACCCACGATAGCTATAAAATGCAGATTAGTATATCATTTATAAGCTCAAATATGACCAAAAAAAATTATACAAGTAATAAACATGTACCTTCGGCAATGTCATACACAAGGGCAATCTTGATGCACCTATTTAAAGTAAATGAAGCTTATGACTTTATTTTGTAAGTAGGTTCAATGGTAATAAAACAATAGCAAAGGGTAATAAAAATAAGACCTTTCATTCTTAATACCGGGAAGATCATCAGCACCCCGGTTCCATCTCTGTTAATACCGGGAAGATCATCAGCACCCCGGTAATAAAACAATAGCACCCCGGTTCCATCTCCTGCACTGGCTCTGGCCGCCGCATTTCATCGAGCACCTTGTATGCAAAATTTCAAAGACAACGAAACAATGCAAAGTGTGAGCCAATTTAGACCCATAATCTCAGCTTATAAAACAAATCACCTGGATATGAAGATTATAAAACCGAGATTATAAAAAAACACAGTTTCTTTATTGATTTAAAGATGGTATTATCAACTTTATAAAGCTTTAACTTTTATGAAAGCATAAACCAACATTAGTGGTTCTATATAAAAAGTTATACAAAAACATGATGGCTCACCTTACAATGCCTAAACCGGCAGCTTCTGTATGTTCCTGCTTGATAATGAGATAAAAAAAAAAAAAGTTAAAATTAAACCGAAATTAAAGAGAGACAGAGGAATAAGCTTCAACAAAGGGGGGCCGATTTATGCCATGTGTGTTCCAGAAAGCAAACAATGCTGCCTTAATCCACGGTATCACAAAAATAGATAATTAAAAAGTACAAACATCCCCATGAGAATCAAAGTAGATAAAAAGTGGGGAACCTTTTCCATCTACATGATGCATTGTGATTCTCCAGCATTATATAGAGGCTAAATGTTGTAAGGAGCATATTTCTTGCTGATGCAATGCTCTATGAGTACGAAGACCATTTACATTGAGTGATGTATAAAACCACATAATAACCAATTTTGTAAAAAGGCAGGAACTCACATTAGCAGGAACTTCAGTGTAGAGGACTTCAAAAAGTACCTGGGCCACCTAGTAAGCTTTTCTCCTATTAACGAAAACAGCAAGTAGAATATGATAGAATCGATCTTGAACCTAATATGAAATGAATGAAACAATGAAGACGATAACGAATGGACAACGTTAATGACTGTGTGATTGAATTATACCTATGCTCAATTCCCAACACCATTACTTGTGCCGATTGATGCCCCTAAACAATAATCACCCATCATTTGTTGATAGTATTCTAATTGAGTTCAACCGCAGTTGGACATCATCGTTCTTCAGCTCATCTATCAAACGTAATTGAAGAACCAAAAACCCCAAAATTGTACAATTACGAGTTTGATTTAAGTGCTTATGATATTACCTGAGATTGTGGGTGTCCAAGAACGCAAACGATCTGAAACAAATAGAAGTAAAGATGAAACTCTAACAACTCACTCTCCTTTATAACATCAAAATGATAAGAATCGATACCAGTGAAGAGAAATTGAAGCAACAATGGTTGATTCTAGCATTCAAGATGGTTAATTATGGCCTTCAATAGCTTGAATTGATTAAGGTGAAAGGAATCTGAAGCGACTATCATAAATGGAGGGAACGTCTTAGACTGTTAGGCATCTTAAACCCTTGCTCTAATATAACTGATGATTACGTTCGAATTGATGAGGCCATAATTAGGGCATGTTGTGCCAAAATCCCTAAAATGTCCCTAAAGTGTCTTAAATCTTTGGATAATGTGCAAGTTTACCCCCTTTAAAATAGTTTGGCTCTCTTGTACATAATGCATCAAAATGTATACGAATAGTAAAATTACGAAAAGGGTAAAAAAACCCAGTTTCCTTAATAAAGGTATATAGATTTTATACAATAAATCTATTATCAACATAACTCGATAATATATATTTTATTTATAGAAGTTATAACTTTTATTTATGTGAACATAGGGTGTGGTTCATTTCATAGTATTAAATTATTTACGTAAAAAGAAAACAGATCTAAATCATTAAATTTTTTGTTAATGGTAAATATTCTATAATTTCTTTACCTTTTATATACGATTATGCATGAAAGTTATGTATATAAAGACGAGCAAGAGCTTTAGGTACATACCTTGAAACAAAACCTAACCGCTTTGCATGGTGAAACTCGTTGTTAGTCAACATGTTGATTTATTTGGAGAAACCAGTATGTGGTTTTGGTGTGGTTGTAAGATAACTACCCTTTATCTAAGAGACGATGGGTCCAAATCCTACTAGGTGAAGTTATACGAGTATTTTAATATTAGGTTAGTATGACATTCAAAAAGAAGAAAGTTAAAAAAAAAATATAATGACTTCTTGGACCAAGTTGACTATTAGTCTCATAAATAGTCGAAGGTGATTCATAGGAAGAACCGAACTTTCTTGAGTTTCTCAACATGTTTTACCTGGGTTTTGGCTACGGGGCTTGGCCTTGTTCTCCTGTCTTGCAGTATTTCATTTGTTCTTTGAGATCGGAATTATAATCAAGATCATTGAGAACAAATGAAATAATGCAGAAAGACGAGAACAAGGTTTTCAACAAGATCTTCATGTCATCATATTTGAATGATGAGAAAGTAAAAAAAAAAGAATCTTGTGAACCTAAATAATTTATCATTAAGTTATGTATTTGGTAATAAATCGGATCAAACGGGTCAAAACAAATAATTATTAAGTGCGGAGTTGGCAAACACCGAAACACATTTTTATCCATTCATTTTATTTTTATAAATTAAATAATGTGATAAATATGTTTTAGAAAGGCTATATTATTATACAAAGGCAAATTGGAAAATAATAATCCCATCTTTCTGAAATTGGCCAATAATAATCCCAAGTCACGAATTAGCCACCAATAATCCGACCTCGTCCAATTTTTTTGTAAAATACTTCACAGTTAATTTAGGCTAACGTCGTTAATAAAAATGCTGACGTGACTAATTAATTCCATCTAACTACCACATGTGTTTGCCACATGTTAAATGATTAATGACATAGATTATTTTAATCCAAAAATGAAATTGGCTAAATACAAAAGGGGCATTAACACTTGAACGATCAAAACATTACACAGTTGAACCAAAACACATCTCTTCAAAACCCTAAAATCCTTCTCAAGAAGAAAGCTGCAAACGAACGATCAGGGTATGATAAAATTGTTGCTACATTCTTGTTGTTTATGCGATTGAATCTTGAGTTAATCCTTCTCTCACTCTTTAAACCAACAGGATGGATGACAAGGTTATTGTCAAATCTTGGCACGGTGGTAAGCTGAAAAAAAAAACCTAAATTGCACTATGAAGGTGGTGATACGCATATGTTTGAAGTAGAAGTAGACAATATGTCTTATTTTGAGCCGATCGATTATGTGATTGAGGGTGGGTCTTACCAAGATAAGAATATTGAAATTTTCTACTTGATGCCTGGAAAGAATTTTGCAGATGGTCTTGTGTAGATTACTAATGAACAAGATGTCATTGATATGCTGAAAAATTTAGGGGAGAAAGATGCCAGGCACATCCTTCATTTGTATGCACAAGGTAAGAGATCTGTAGCCTTCAAAGCCCAAACTGTAGCCTTCAAAGGTTTTACCAAGAGAGCTGCAAACAAGAATCTAACACCTACAAAACAACTTCTTGAAACCATACCTGATGCCATACCTGAAGCCTAAACTGTAGCCCATATTGTAGCCCAAACTGTAGCCCAAAGTGAAGTCCAAACTGAACCCCAAACTAAAACCCTAACAGTCTTCAAAGGCTTTACAAGAAGTACCGCAAACAGGAACTTAACACCTACCAAACAATTTGTACAGTTGACTAATTCATCAGACAAAAACATAAGTCCTGTTGGTTTCACAAAGGTAATTCAGAATAGGCAGTCAACACCTACCAAACAACCTTCTGGATCTGATAAAGATAAGGAAGGATCTGAATCCGAAAGTGGAGAAGAAGATGCAGACTGGATGCCAGATCAGTTATATGCTGGTTCTGATGATGATGATGAGGAGTGGAGGGCATCTGTGGCTGCATTAAAGCAAAACAATTTATCAAAGAAACAAATTGTTGAAAGGTTATTGAAAGAGTTCAAATGTAACAAGGCTGTTGAAGAAACAAAATTTAGTGAAGCTAGCAGCTATGAGGACTCGGATGGGGATATTAATTCACCTGGAGAGAGTGAAGATGATGACATAAGGGGTAAGAAGTACAAGGAAGTTCTTCCAGTTGTAAGTGAAAATACTGACTGGACTAAGTGGGTTTGGGTAGTTGGTACTAGGTTCCCAACAAGGGAAGCAGTGAAAGATGCTTTTTGAAATTATGCAATCTTCAATGGTAGGAATCTTAAAGTATCTGTAAGTGACAAGAATAGGCTGGGAAGGGTTGGTATTAGATGTGTTAAAACTTGTCCCTTTAAGGTGTATGTGTCTTACCATGTTAAAAAGGCATGCTTCCTTGTTAAAAGTGTAGTTAATGAACATAGTTGTCAAAGAAATATGGTGAAGAACAGACAGTTAATTGGATAATTCATAGCTAGTCAGTTCCTACATATTTTCAAGGGTAATCCTCATTGGAAGGCAAGGGAAATCCAGGATGTAGTAAAAGAAAAGTTCAAGGTCATTGTGAGTAAATGGTTGGCTTACAAGAACATTATGGGAAGCTGGGTGCATACTTAGCAGCATTGAAAGAAGCCAATCCAACATCTACTTTTGAACTTGTGACTGTCCCATCAGAATATTATGGACAGGAACCTGGTAGAAAGGTTTTCTTTAGGCTGTTTATTTGCTTTGATCCAGTTAAGAAGGGGTTTTTAGTAGGATGTAGAAGGTTTCTTTGTCTAGATGGTTGTTTTATAAATACATTTCTTGGTGGTATGTTATTGGTGGCAATAGGTATGGATGGGAATAATCAGATGTATCCAGTTGCTTGGGCCGTTTTGGAAGGTGAAAACAATGACAGTTGGTGGTGATTCATGAATGAACTGAAGAAGTGCTTAGAAGTTTCTAATGAAGAGAAGGGTTGGACACTAGTATCTGACCAGCAAAAGGTAAGTTTTTGTATATTGTAAATACCGTATAGTGTAAATACTTATTTAACAAATGTTTGATTTATAATATGCTTCTTTAATTGACTTATTTCAGGGATTATTGAATGATGTTGCCTCTGTTTGGGGCAATTATGAGCATAGGAATTGTGCTAGGCATATATATGCTAATTGGCGCAAAAAATACAAGGGTGATGATCTTAAGGAGTTGTTTTGGGAGGGCTGCCAAAGCATATAATATTGCTGACCACAAAAGTGCAATTGAAGAAATGAGGATTGTGGATGAAGAGGCAACTGATGCATTCATTAACCAGAATCCTAAGTGTTTCTGTAGGTGCTATCTTAATATTGAGAACAAGACTGATGTTATTGTCAACAATATGGCAGAAACATTCAATGGTTTCATCATACAGTCCAGATCAAAGCATTTAATTCAAATGCTGGAAGACATCAGGTTGGCTGTAATGACCGGGTTAGTTACCAAGTTTAATGAGATGTCCACTAAAAATGTGGTTGTTTGCCCTAGAGTCCAAAGAAAAAAGCTTGATAAAGACAAGGATAAGGCTTATACTTGTACTGTGTATGCTTCAAGCAGAACTTTGTTCCAAGTGAAAAGTTTTGATGATGTTTCTGTGGATATAAGGAACAAAACTTGCACATGCAGGAAATGGGACTTAACAGGCATCCCATGTCATCATATGTGTGCAGTTGCAGCCTTTATGCGTAGGGAATCTGAGGAATTTGTTCATAGTTACTTGACCAAAGAGGTGTATATCAAGGCCTATGAGTACACTATCCCACCACCGCCTTCAGAAAAATATTGGCCAACAGTTGAATTACCTTTGGACCCTCCACCAGTTAAGATTGGTCCAGGCAGACCAAAAAAGAACAGGAAGAAGGATCCACACGAAACCAAGAAAAAATCTGGGAAGTTGAATAGGCACGGTATACTCATGTCTTGCAAGAATTGTCATGGAAGAGGTCATAAGAGATCAAAGTGTGACAAACCTACAGCTGAAGTTACTAGAGAGAAAAGAAAGAGGG
Source organism: Helianthus tuberosus (assembly GCA_030545235.1). Classification (NCBI taxonomy): domain Eukaryota; kingdom Viridiplantae; phylum Streptophyta; class Magnoliopsida; order Asterales; family Asteraceae; genus Helianthus; species Helianthus tuberosus. The sequence continues at coordinate 171,170,919 of CM060406.1, forward strand.
GCAAGCCAAAAAAGCCAGCTGATGGACAAGCTTCACAGTCAACAACAGCACCAAAACTCTCTCAGACCACTTCCACTCAACAATCTCAGGGTTCCACTCAACAATCTCAGGGGCAGGCTAGGAGGGGAAGGCCAAAAAAGATTTCCAAAACCACCAACTGATGACTTTTTATCTATCTATGTTTTGTTTTTTGTTAAAACTTGTACTACCTTTGGTGTTTGTTAAACTTGTTATGGGATGAAGTGTTATGGGTTTCTTTTGGATTTTGTCAAAGTTGTAATCCCAGGAAGACTTGTTTATCTATCTATGGCTTTGTTTTGGTTTATGTCCAGTTTATGGCTTTCTTTTGGTTATGTCCAGTTGCAGCCTTTGTTTTGCAGCCTTGGTTATGCCTAGGTTATGTCCAGTTTATGCCTTTGTTTTGCAGCCTTGATTATGTCCGGTTGATGTCCTGCTTATTTCTAGTTTTTGTCCAGATTATGGCTTATGTCCAGTTTGGTTTATGTAAGTATGGTTTATGTCCAGTACACCAAACACATGCAACCATTGCAATAAAGGGGGTCAATATAACCAAAATCACAGTCGAAACATGATATATTGAAAAACAACCTATTACATAGTCGATACATGACTAAAGGGGGTCATTATAACCAAAACAACCTATTACATAGCCGATACATGACTAAAGCGTCAATATGACCAAAACACCCTATTACTGTGACAACAGTCAAATTTGCATGCATCCGTACAATTAATTTACTATGATTAGTGCCTAATGACTGTGCTGATTTACAATTTATGACTTGAATTGCGTTCTGATTTCTGGATCATATTTACATATGCATCACATTTCGTGCTGTCACATCATTTTTACATACAAACTTTAGTGACATAAACGATGCACAAAGCACAGCTAGCACAGTTAGCGGATAACTCAGGAATATGCTAACGGGGTTCAGTACATAGACGGACAGTGTTTTAAGACCCAATATGGGCCAGGGACAAGGTACTACACTAGTATGGTGTGTAGGGAAGTAAGGACCATAAAACTGCGTCACTAGGTGATAGATAAAGTGCCGGGAAGTGCCTAAAATCCACTTAAAGTGCAGAATTCTGCATTTTTTAGCAAAATTCAGCTTTTTAACAAGCTAGTTACATGCAAAAATTTGACTAAATGGTCCTGAATGCTTTCCTAAGTGGCGAGAATTAAAAGTGTCACAAAAAAGTAACATAAAGATCATTAAACGGAATAGCTTGACACTTTAACGAACCGGTATCTAACCGAATAACCGGACATTACACGGGACACCAAATATTGCCAGAAACATTGTTTAATTATTTCTTGGCTAGTTATGATCCCCGAACACCATAACACCCACTAGAATATCTAGTAACTAACACTAGCAACCACATACTTGGATTTGAATTATTAACTAACTAGTTACCATCCAAACTTACACTTACCCCCCCTGGATTTACGGTTATGGTGGTGGCCCACCATCAAGATCTTTACTTGATCTTGCAAGATATTATGGGATATTATTTGATTTTATTAGATATTGCTTGGATCTTCCTAGATTTGTTTAGATTTTCCTTGGATATTATAAGTAACCCTTCATCCTCATTCAACATCTTCAACTCACTTATTCTCCTCTCTCTCCCTCCATGCTCACGGCCCAAACACCCTCATTCTACCTCCACCATTTTCATTCCACTAACAAGCATTCCAAGGTCATTCCAAGGTGTTAGAAGGTGATTCATGAAGCTTGGTGCTTGTAGAACTTGAAGAACCTCCATAAATTGCTTCTATCCACTCCATTTCATCTTGTGTTCTTCCCTAGCTTAGAGCTAGTAGTAAGATCCTTGTAACCCTTGTTTACTTCTATGTTAGTTGGTTAAAAGATGTAACATGTTGTAAATCACAAGAACACTAAAAGATATAAACATGGAACTTGAACATAAAGCTTAACATATGATGATTTAGTGGTGAAATAATGTTATTTAGTGTATGTATAATTACTTGCTTGTTGATTTCTTGAAATGATGATGTAAATCATCACATGGAACTTGCTAGATTGTGATTAAACACATGATCTAGCAAGTGAGAGGATGATTATGTGACAACATAAGATAATCATCTTCTTGTGTAAACATGAACTTGATGAATAAAATGATTTCTTGACAGATAATAAACAAGGTGAGTTGGGAGTCTTATGGATCCAAGATTTACAAATGATTTTCCAAGAAGAACCAAGTTCAAAATATGATTTTTTTTGTAGAACTAGATTATTACTTAAACCTACACTATTTTAGTGGAAAAACAAGTGTATAAACACTTATGAAACAAGAAGGTCTAATAAATAAACATTTTTGTAAAATATGATTACAAATTGTAAACACCTAGTTTCTTTAAGAATGAGATTTTTAAAGGAATAAACACATTTTAAAGGGGTAACTAGACCTACTAAAAACATTACCAAGTTACTACAAGTTTTTGTGAAGGATCAAGTTCATGTTGTAGTGTAAATAACATTATTCTTGAACTTGGTAAGAATAAGATTGTTTAGGGTTGATTGTTGATTAGTGTGTGTTGATTTTTTTTGAAAAGAAAATGATATGCTTATATAGCATGGACACCTCCATTTTCAAAGGAAACTATGGCGAAATTTTCTAAAAATATAAACACTTAAAGAAATATTTTCTAACAAATATTTACAAGTGTGTTTTAACTTTGGTTTCTAATATAAACTTTGCCATAGATTTTGTTACAAAAATACAAAGTATCGGAGGTTGGTTTTTATAAATAAAAATGGGTAGATATATATTTGGAATATATATTAAAGCCACTTGTGTGAATATTTGTGTTCTTGGTTAAATAGTTATATTATTTTAGGGTAAAATAATATAACTTAACAAATTACCATGAAACTTACAATCCAAAATAAGACCAAAAATCACAAGGAATAAATTTATAAGTTACACACTTGATATTGTGAAACCGAACGATAAAACGTAACTTACAAAATATTCCGGAAAGTACTCTTATGAATATATGTTTGGTAAATATTATTTTGGAAACGAAAGAAATGAGAATGTGATTTTGTTACTATTACAAAGTATATCATATTTTCGACAAGGAGAAAATATATTGTTTTTGAGAAGTAAAAATATATTTTCCTAGAGTTTTAGAAGATGTATGATTTTTGGGAAAAATATACGTTTTCTTGGATAAACTTGAAATACATTTGGGATGAAATAAGTTTATATATATTTTAAGTGAGACTTGAAAATATATTGTTTTGGAAATATATATGGGATATTTATTAAGAAAATACGTACACACCGGAATACGACGCCAATACATGGCAAGATATACAAATACAAAAATACGAATATACATGTATGGGATACCCCCATCCTTGGGAAGGAAATACGAGTATAAGTACTTGAGAAGTATTATTACGAAATATTGTTTAACAATTATTCCAAAACTAAATAAATATAATTAAAGTTAAAATAATTATTATTTTAACAAATAATTATATGCTTGGAATAATAACGAAGACACTTTAAAAAGTAACTCAAAGGCACTAATTAATACTAAGTCAAGGCACGACCGCTCGTCTAATAAGACCATAGTACATTGTAGGTAGTCGTGTACACCTGAGGACACTTTGAGTTACAGGCAGATTCAAGGAACGCAAAACTGTGAGTTCATGACCCCCTTTTCTCTTAACTGTTTTTCAGTTTTATAACTTCGGGGGTGAAATACATGTTACATACTGCTTACAAACAACTACCATGGTATGATTAGCTAAGGAACGTGCTGCTAGATCACGTGAATGGGTAGGCCATTATCTTAAGACCATTAATCCTTATACAAGGACCGAGGGGCATGAGTGATAGATCTATTGGGTGTTGCGAGCTCCGCCCATGGGCCTGCGAGTTGGCCGCATGTGGTGACTATGTCGTTCCGCCGGAGGGGCCGGTACAAAATACGCATACAGGTTTGAGTGCTTCCTTTGCCATGTCACTTATATTAATGTATTAGCTACACATTAATTGATCTGCTTTTCCTTATTGCTTCATACCAGTTTACATGTACATACATACATACATACATACATACATACATACATACATACATACATACATACATACATACATACATACATACATACATACATACAAAGGTTTTCAAGGATGATTCGTGCACACATATTAAACACATGAACTCGCTCAACTTTTGTTGATGTTTTCAAACGACATGTATTTCAGGGAACTAGTAAATGGATCTGGCGGGCGTTGGAAGTTTTTATGCTGCGTTAGAAATAAAGATGTCATCCATGGTCTTTGGGTTTGGTCAGTGTGTCTTATTCCTGGACGAGACACGTCTTTCAAACCTTGGTGTTATTCAATGTCTTTGACGAGTCCTTAATGAACTCATGCACAATTTGTACGATTTGTAAAACTTGAATTTGAAGTCTACGTTTTAGAACAATGTTGTTATGTTTTGAACTTATTTAATGGATGACAAACCTATGGTTTTATCATATAGTTGATGTTATGATTGAATGCAATGATATTAAGAAAGTCACACCATAATCACGCTTCAGCAAAAGGTCAGGGTGTCACAGCTTGGTATCAGAGCTTCCATCGTAGCGAACTAGGATTCTTTCTCGAGTCTAGACTACGATCATTAGGGCTCTCACGAAAACATTTTTACGAACATGTTTTCATTGCATACACGAAACACCCAGATCCAGGAAACAAACATTTTTACAAACAAAAGACACGAAACACATTTCAAAACTTATGATTCAGTCTGAGAGACTGGGAGTTTAATATAAGGGATTCAGTCTGAGAGACTGGGGAATTTAGTTTGAGAAACTGGGTAGTTCAGTCTGAGAGACTGGGTAGTTAGTCTGAGAGACTAGTTGGGACAATTTGAGAAACTGGGGAGTTCAGTCTGAGAGACTGGGTGTTTCAGTCTGAGAGACTGGGTGTTTAGTCTGGGAGGCTAGATAGTTTAGTCTGGGAGACTAGGTGTTCCAGTCTGAGAGACTGGGTGTTTCAGTCTGAGAGACTGGGTGTTTCAGTCTGAGAGACTGGGTGTTTAGTCTGGGATGCTAGGTGGGTTAGTCTGGGAGACTAGGAAGGATAGAAGGTTTCATGAAGAATAATGTGAATACATGATTACGTGATGAATTGTTTTTGCTTGCCATACACTAAGTGTTAGTAATTACTATGGATATACATGCTATGATTATTATGTACCGGCACACATGTCGCCTTCTTTAGAAAGCGAGTTATCAGACATTGACGACCCTACGGCCACCGCCACAGATAATGAGATTGTACCTGCACCGGAGATATTTGCGCCAGACACTGAGAGTGATCCTGATATAATGACCGAGGATGAAGACGACTTCCAACCGTCCGCGCTGCCAGATTTTGGTGATGATTTACCCTTGCTAACGGTTTGCCTGACACGAATCCTTCTGTCATTCTTGTTTCGGCCCATGACCACCTTATCATGTGGACACCCCGATGGAGAGCACATCATGACTCCAATCCTCGACGCCGTACCTCTCGTGGTCATTCCCCCCGAGGATATGCCTTCTGATGATTAGTTTAATGACGACGTTGATTTGTTTGTGGATGATCCTCCTATTGACACACAGGGTGATGGAAAGACAACTGAGGATGTCATAGCTATGCTACCTCCTGAGATTTCCGCCATTGAAGTACCCTCTGCTTCCATTTTGCACTCGATTTCAGACTCCTTTGAGACTGTGACATCTGCAGCCTTACAGACGGTCGGATTGCAACTTTCCACTACTGATTCAGACGACGACACCGCTATGACTACTGCATTATCACCTGCTCGAGATCCCATACCTTCACACGACCCAGAGCCTGTTCCTGAGACAGCTCCACTTCCTTTTTGGAGAGCCTGATGTTGCACCTATTGATCTTGAGCCAATTTCTGATCCTGACTATGTTCCATTTGAATTACCAGACATTTCGCCCCTTGTACCTGAACCAGTACCTGCACCTGTTGATCTTCCTTTTGTTGGGACAATTGTTACTGCACCCACACCCGCTGATGTTGCTCCTTTACTCCTGAGGAGTCCGGCGTCCATCGCACCGGTTTGCCTATTGCTTTCTTTCAAGACATACCCGCACCCCATCCAGGGGAAGGTATCTTTGGCTAGCACCTGCATGACGATCTTTTTGTATCATCAGCTTTTCCACAAATCCTTCAGGCTGTACTGTTCACCGCTGGACGAATCATTTCGATGGTCCCTACCAAACACTATGCTGATTTCAGACCCTTACCATCCTTCACATTATGGAGGCTACACACGGATGAGTTGCTCCTGTTACTTCAGCTATAGTTTGAGGTTTTGAGTTATAGAGTTTTGGGCTTGAGCTGACATTACGTCCTCCACCCTGTCTATTGCCAGTATACTTTGGTCCTCCACATTTATCAAAGATTCCTTTTGCACTCTCACCTGCTGCTATTACACCTTTCCCAGGTTTTGATGCTCGTTTCTTTACTGTCAAGCGGCAGATCAGTTAATTACTTCAACGAATATACAACCTCGAGGAGGAGCTTGTACATTGTTAACAGTTTCCTTTTCTTCACTCCTCCACCTCAGACATCAATATAGTTGGCTTTTGGATTTGTGCGGATTGCATTACTTCTGGGAAAAGACACTACTAATAAACCGAGATTGTAGAGACTTTTGAAGACCACTTCTGACCCCGCAATTTTGGTACGCTGATAGACTATTTGGACAAGGGTAGGGTGACCCTGTGTCCCTTTTGATGTGATACACCTTGTAGACAATGTAATTGTGGTCAGAAAATAATGAAAGCACAATCCTCATATTCCCCATTAAACATATAACAATACTTTGTGGTCAATGACTAAAGAAAGCTCAGTCGCCATGTCCTCACTAAGCACGTTGTTGATTTGCATGATTGTACTATAATTATAATGCTAAGTACTTGCTTGATACGTCCCTACCTACAAGTTGTACTATAATGGTGCCGTTATATGATTGCTTATATACGTATGTAAATACACCTCTGAGGTCTTATTCGTTAAGTAGAGGCTTGTGTGCTCGTGTCCTTAATAAGACCTGACCTAACCGATCTTCTTCTAGGAAGATGTCGATTCAAGGAAACACCGATACCAACACCCCTTTTCTGACGACAGAGGCGGAAATACAAGAACGCATCTCACTGGCCATCGCACAGCACGAGGCCCTTCGCTCCGAGCGCAGCGGAGGTACCACAGGAAATAACCCACCCAACGGTAATGTTTAGTCACTTAGGACACATTACAAGAACGTTTGGACATTTCCAAGTGTGCCTTGCTAATGCCTCTCGTGAATGATGTTGCTTATTTCGCAGGCTGCACCTACAAGCAGTTTTTGGGCTACAAGCCACTGGGTTTCGACGGCACTGGGGGTGCCTTATGTTACACTCTACTTTTATAAATATAAATTCTTACCGACAAGATAAGAATATTCATAATAAACTTAAAAACCAAGACATTTATATTATCCTTAGCTTAATACTTACGAGTTTAATGAACATTCAAAACAACATTAGGATACATAAGTATTCTTTCTATTACATAAGTTTTAAGAGTATCTAATTAAGACAAAAGATGCAGAATGAGATCTTGAATGTGTTCGGTTCGGAAGCATCGACTTGATCATCATCCACGTACATGTAAGACCTAAAAACTGGAAATTTTGACAAATATTAGTATTAGAGTCCTTAGAAAATTAGCATAATCGAAACTACGCTCAAAAACGGATTTGATTAACTAAGATATGCAAAACTTATTAAAAATGACTGGGCTCTACCGTAACTTACGGTAGCCACCGTAAGTTACGGTAGCCACTGGGTAACCCTGGTCTACTGTAAGGCAGTAGAAAACTGCCGTATCAATTTACCCAGTACCGTAAGTAAAGGTAGCTACCGTAACTTACGGTAGCTTCTGCACATTCTTCATATTTTGCTGATTTGACCCGTTTGTTCCAGTTTCGCACTTTTAAAACATCAAAACACAATACGGGACATTACTTCGTAACAAAGTGACCCATCTTTGGGTTCTTTATGTTCAACACTCACGTTCCCATTACCGGTTTGCGTGTTTAATACTTTACTACCCATCACCCGGGCTATTAGATTACGGATAATGTACTCCCGTTACCTGGTTTGTACCTTCCCTTAATGACTCGCTTGATTTACCATTATGAAGTCCATCATTCGAGCAAACCAAACCACTTAAATCTTCACATTCTAAATTACCAACAAGTAACAGTGACAAACTAATTTACAATAGTAATGAAGCGTTAGCCACATACCGTATTGCTTTTCCTTCAACCTTGCATTTGCCCCGGCTTGACTCCCCGAAGCTTCACCCGAGTTGCCTATAACGTGCAACCCTATCGTTAATATTCCCATTTCCTCAAATTCACAATATGCACATTTGTCCGTATCTTATTCACAAATTTACATCAACATCATTTGGGGAATTATAAAACTTTAATATTTCATTTAAGCGTTTCGTCAAACACTTTATGTGCATATTTTATCATTAGCCATGTCCCTCAAGTTTTTGAAGATTTTAGCTAACAAAACTCCTACTTAACAAGCAGACATATATATTATACCCTTTTCTATCAAATTTCTGATTGTTATGAATTCAAACATCATTATCAACTTCCAGATTTCATGAGTTCCGATCTTACACATCAAAACCCATTTGTTCATACTCATGCATTCAACTAAGTACCTAATCATGGCATTTGTTCTACTTATGTTTATCAAACTTGTTTAGAATCATTTAGAATTCACTATCTTTAACATAATTTCAAAATAATTTTACTCTATTTGAGCATCATAGATTTCATCAAGAATTCAATACATGATTATACATCAAATTTTCAGCATACCTTATGAAGAGAAGGTGTTATAGACTCCAATTCACTAAACATGCATTAAATCCGTCTTGATTTGTGGCTGATTTTGATGAATTTAGAGGACAAGAACATGAGCTAGGGCTTGGTCCCTGTTTTCCCCTCCTGGTCGCGCACACCCACACACGCATATATGTGTGTGTGTGGTTTTTAATTAAATTGATTTTATTAAAAATCAAGTTTTTCATTCTTACAAAATCAGTCCATCTAGTTTTCTTTATTAGACTAGTGTCAATTTAAAATAACTTCTTTCCTTTTATTATTTGGTATTTCTTTAACTATTAATTATTTGGGATGTTACAAGTCCACCCTCCTTAAAGAGGGTTTCGTCCCCGAAACCTGTTCATGTATAAAATTAACATTCATACACGTACCGAAAAGTGAAGGGTAGAGTCGTCTCATTTCCTCTTCAGACTCCCAAGTGGTGTCTGATCCTTTTTGATGTTCCCATTTGATCTTTACTTGATTAATCACTTTGTTTCTCAAGCTTTTCGCCTTACGATCTAAAATCGCAATCGGCTTCACTGCGTAGTTAAGGCTATTGTCCACTTCAATGTCATCATAATGAATGTAAGCCGTTTCTTCGGCTAGACATTTCCGGAGATGTTATACGTGGAACGTGCTATGTATCCCTCTCAACTCCTCAGGCAGTTCGAGACGGTATGCTACCTTACCGACCCGCTCGATGATTTTAAATGGCCCAATAAACCTTGGGCTTAATTTTCCCCTTTTTCTAAACCGGATTATTCCTTTCCACTGTGATACCTTCAGCATCACCTTATCACCAACTTGAAACTCAATTGGTCTTCTTCGTTTGTCTGCATACGACTTTTGTCGATCTTGGGCCGCTTTCAAGTGAGCTCGGACCAGGTCAATCTTTTCATTTGTGATTCTAACTACATTCTTATGTGCAAGTTCGCGCGGACCAACCTCACCCCAACACACCGGAGTTCGGCATTTTCTACCGTAAAGCATCTCATACGGAGCCATACCGATGCTTGCGTGGTAACTGTTATTATATGAAAATTCAACCAACGGTAGATAAATATCCCAACTACCCCCGAAGTCGATAATGCACACCCGTAACATATCTTCCAATGTCTGTATTGTTCTTTCACTTTGTCCATCCGTTTGAGGATGGTACACGGTGCTAACGAATAACTTAGTTCCTATTTGCTCTTGGAAATCACACCAGAAGCTTGAAGTGAACCGGGTGTCCCTATCGGACACGATGGATACCGGCACTCCGTGGCGTGCTACTATTTCATTTGTGTACACCTCCGACATCTTTTCTGATGTATAGGTCTCACGTATCTGTATAAAGTGAGCACTCTTAGTCAGTCTATCTACAACCACCCATATAGCATCAAATCCGCGGTTTGTCTTTGGTAATTTGGTCAATAGGTCCATTGTGATATGTTCCCATTTCCAAACCGGAATTTCCAATGGTTGAAGTTTACCGTATGGTTTCTGGTGCTCCGCTTTTACCTGTAAATAGGTTAAGCACTTCTCTACAAATTTAACCACGTCTCTTTTCATTCCCGGCCACCAATAGTTTTGCTTCAAATCCTTGTACATCTTGGTTGCTCCAGGATGGATCGAATAGCGAGACTTATGAGCCACGTCAAGTAGAAGATCCTTAACACCACATGTGTTTGGGACCCAAATCCTACCATTCCGGTATTTTATCCCATTACTCCCTTCCACAAGATCTTTTATCATCCCTTTTATACGTTCTTTCTTCCAATTTTCTTCCCTTACTGCTTCGATCTGGGCTTCTCGAATTCGTTCAAGCAAGCCTGAAGTTACTACCAACTGCATGGACCGTACTTGAATTAGAGTGTATTCATCTTTTCGGCTAAGGGCATCCGCCACCACATTAGCCCTTCCGGGGTGATAGTGGATTTCGCAGTCATAGTCCTTCACTACTTCTAACCAACGCCTCTGCCTCATATTTAACTCCTTCTGATCGAAGAAATACTTTAAACCTTTATGGTCGGTGAAAATAGTACATTTCACGCCATATAAGTAATGCCTCCAAATCTTTAAGGCGAATACTACGGCTGCCAGCTCGAGATCATGAGTCAGGTATTTTGTTTCGTGTAGCTTAAGTTGTCTTGAGGCATATGCAATTACCCTTCCCTTTTGCATTAACACACACCCAAGGCCTAAGTGCGATGCATCTGAATACACTACCATGTCATCCGTACCATCTAGCAATGTCAGCACCGGTGCACAGGTTAACTTTTCCTTTAGTGTCCGAAATGCCTTTTCCTGATCATCTTCCCAGACGAACTTCTCGTTCTTGCGGGTTAACTTGGTTAAAGGCGATGCAATCTTGGAGAAATACTGAATGAATCTCCGATAGTAACATGCCAACCAGAAGAAACTTCTAATTTCGGATGGATTCCTTGGAAGGTTCCATTTTGATACTGCTTCCACCTTCGATGGATCCACCAATATTCCTTCGGCACTTATGACGTGCCCTAGGAATTGCACTTCTCGTAACCAGAAGGCGCATTTCAAGAATTTAGCATATAATCTTTCCTGCCTTAATATCTTTAACACTTCTCGTAAATGGTTAGCATGATCCGCCTCATTTCTTGAATAAACAAGGATGTCGTCGATAAAAACAATCACCGACTTATCAAGCATCGGCTTGCAAACCCGGTTCATGAGATCCATGAAAGCCGCGGGTGCATTTGTTAATCCGAAGGACATCACGAGGAATTCGTAATGTCCATATCACGTACGGAACGCCGTCTTTGGTGCATCCTCCTCCTTTACCCTCAATTGGTGATAGCCCGATCTCAAATCGATTTTTGAAAACCAGCTAGCGCCTTGTAATTGATCGAACAGGTCGTCGATCCTCGGGAGCGGGTATCGATTCTTTACCGTGAGTTTATTTAACTCCCGGTAATCAATACACATCCACATGCTCCCGTCTTTCATCTTTACAAACAGCACCGGCGCTCCCCAAGGAGATACACTAGGCCGGATGAATCCCTTATCAAGTAAATCTTGTAATTGGGACATTAATTCTTGCAATTCTGATGGTGTCAGTCTGTATGGCGCTTTAGCTACTGGTTTAGCATCCGAAATCAGTTCAATCCCGAACTCTATTTCACGCTCTGGCGGCATTCCCGGAAGATCCTCGGGAAAAATGTCTTTGAATTCACGCACCACGGGTATGTCTTCAATCCTTGGCTTTTCTTTTTCCACATCATGTACATAAGTTAAATATGCCTTACACCCATGTAGTATAAACTTGCGGGCTTCTATGATAGTGCATATCGTGGGATTACAAGCCTTCTCCCCATAGATGATGACACACTGTTGGGATTGAACCCTATCAAAGGAACATATAATTAAAGCCAAAACTGGATCAGGACAGTGGATCCAGTATAAGCAGATGTTATGTTACAAGTCTCTCCCCTTGAAAGTGGTTTCAACATCTGCTGACCTCCTATCTACTGATCGTTACAACTGCTGACCTATAACCGCTGATCAAGTCAAAGACTAAAGTCCTGCTGTTCAATCTACTGCTATGGGTCAAGCACTGCTGGTAGTTATCAAGTACTGCTGAAGTCACAACAGTGGAAGGACCCGCAGTAGTTTAGTTTAATTATGTAAGGTATTGTATAGCAGTTGTTAGCTTAAGCAGTGTTTGTATAGATCAGTTGTTAGAAGTTGTTAGGAGGTTAGATGTCACTTTCATGGTGACGTCAGCATTGATGCCTCAGTGGTTTGTCCATGCCTATAAATAGAACAGTACCATGCACTGTTCTATTAGCTCTTCACAAAATCTTCTTCCTGCACGAACAAACATTGTGAGCTCAGGCTGAGGGGGAGTTTGTATTCATACATGCATTGTAATCGTTATTGAAATAAATTCAATCTTTCGGTTCTTTGTTGAAAATGTTTGATTAAAGCAAATCTCCTGTTTGATTGTGTGCAAAGTTTGTTTCCATCTTAAATTCCGCTGCACAACTCATCCATCTTCATCTTATTTCAAACGTAAAACACAATCAAAACCAAACTCAGATCCTAACAATTGGTATAAGAGCTCGGACAATCAAATTTGATTTAACAATCATTTTGACGTAAATAGTTCAGCTCAAAATCGTTGATACTGATATTTGTTCGTTTTGTTGAAAAACAGAGTAAGGTTTAATCACCATCAAAGTTGATTAATCAGTGCCTGTAAAACAACCAGGATAACGTCACAATCACAAGATGATAAGAATAACATCGGCTCTCTTTTCAAACCACCCATGCTTAAACGAAATGAATACAACATCTGGGAGAGAAGGATGGGTCATATCCTTGCTCAACAAAATACCGGATGTTGGAGATTAGTTGTTTTTGGTCCCCATGTTCCAATGGTGCCAAGTGCTGAGGATCCAAAGAAATTCGAACCTAAAAGTTATGAAAACTATACTGAAACTGATTTCCAAAAGGTCGAACTGGATGCCAAAGCATTTAGTATCATTGCATCTGCATTACCAAATGAAATCTATGCTGGGCTGTTACATTGTAACAGTGCCAAAGAATTATGGGATGCACTTAAGGAACAATTTGGGGGAACAGAAGAAGTTATTGAAAACAATAGGGAAATTCTGAATCAGCAGTATGAAACATTTTGTCACATCAAGGGTGAATCATTGACCCAACAGTTTGAACGTTTCAGTTGTCTCATTAGTGAGCTAAGACTTGTTAAAGTTGAATTTCCAAAATCAACACAAAATAGTAGGTTTCTTAGATCACTACCTGAAAAATGGGACACAATTGCTTTTGTGACTAGAAATTCTGCTGAGTTCAAACACCTGACACTGACCCAACTTCATGGTAGACTTCTGACCTATGAAAAGGAGTTAAACCAGAAAAAGAAGTTGCAAGAGTCTGGCAAAGTTACAGATGACTATTCATTTGGTAACACAGCTCTTCTGGGTCAAGAAGAGTCTGGCAGCAGTAAGGATCAGAGTTATGATCATTTCATTGACATAACTGCTGGAGGTAATTTCAACTCTGATCCTCACTCATCCAACTTTGCTTTCACAACAAATGGAGAAAGCCAGAACTCAGATAACTTGTGCTTTGAACTCAATGACTTACAGCACTTTGATCCCACTAACTTAGAAGAAATGGACATTCTGCATAAATTGGCTTTGCTTAGTGTAAGAACAAGCAAATTCTACAAAAGAACAGGGAGAAAATTCCCAGGGTTACATGGGAATTTAAAAGTGGGGTTGGATAAGTCAAAAATTAAGTGCTATAAGTGCAATAGGCTAGGTCATTTTGCTAGGGAATGCAGGAGTCAAACCACTGGTCCTATAATCACTCATCCCAACTCAAACCCTAGACCACAACATCAAAGCACTGTGCACTATACCCAATATACCCCTGCTGCCCATGTTAACACTGCTCACTATGCTGCAACCCCTGTGCCTGTGCATTATTTTCAAACCACTGTTCCACAAATTTAGTATGTTCAAACCCCTGTCCCTATGGCACAAGTGCAACCTGTTGCACCTCAACCAGCTGCTCCAACAGTGACACAACCAGATCAGCAAAGCTTTTTCACTCAAGGCTTTGTTGACTGGAGCAGCATGCCTGATGAGCTTGGTGATGAAAACTTTGCACTCTATGCTTTTAATGATCCTTCTAATGATGAATTTTGTTTGATGGCATTAGAGTCTATACCAGAAGGGGTAGAAACTGAAGGAGAACAGCTAAGTGCTGAAACAGTGGATGAAGTGACTGAAGCAGTGGTTACTGCAGTTGCTGGTGAACTACTGCTGGGAGAAAATTCAGAAACCCTGATTGAACCACTGATTGATCCTTGGTCCAAAAGAAGACAAGGAAGAAAAAGAAAAGGAGAAAGAGGGTGAGAAAGAAGAAAGAGCTGATGAAGAAAATAATCATCAATGTGATTGTGCTATGATGGCAGCTGCCAAGGTATCACCTCAGGTTCTTAAAAATTTGTGTTCAGACAAATGCATTATTGCATTTGCTAGCATCAAAGAGGTGAATGAAAACCTTCGGAATAGGATCTTAATTGATGAAGTCAAATTTGAGAAGTCATTAAAAGAACTTAAAATCAAGTTGGCTGAAAAAGACAAAGAAATTAGTTGTCTAAAAGAAGAGCAAAGCATTACCAAAACCCAACTCCAAACAATGATAGAAAAATATCATGTTTGTAAAAAGGAGTTGGAATCCACCCATATCACATGTGAAAAATGGGTGGAATCCTGCAAAGGGTATGAAGTAATGCTTGAAAAACAGATTAAAAGCAATGTGAAATTTGGTGTTGGTTATAGAAAACATGATGATGAAAACAATGCTTTTGAAAAATCTGTTCAAACCACTGATGTAACCACTGAATTCATTCCCACTAACAAGAATGGCCAAGAAGTGAAAATCACTGATAAACTTGGTAACAAAATCACACTTGAGAGACCAGTGGGATCCTCTACTTTTGAGGAAATTGAAAAATACCAATTTAAATCCACATGGTCTGACGGGTGTGACATTCTTGAAAATTTTAAACCCATGGATTTCACAACCACTGATGGTGTTAAAGCTCCAAAAGCAAAAGTCATCCCTCTCAAGGACATCCCAACAGAGGTTAAAAACTCTGTTGCAAAGGAGTCTGAAAAGAGAAAGAAGAGAGAAAAGATCAAAAACCTGTTTTGTGAATTTTGTGAAAAAGGAATCATCTAACAAAAGACTGTTTCCATTTAAAAGCATATGATTTAAACAAAACAAGTATCATTGTACCTGCTGAAAGCTGCACCATCTGTGGTAAACCAAACCATAAAACTCAAGAATGTGTGTATCTTAAAAACTTTGATGTAAAAAAGAATGAGTACACTGCAAAAACATCCTTGAGTTCATCAACATCATCTATCAAGTTCACTAAAAATCAAGCACTGTTTGTGCCAGTCCAAACAGCTGTTACAAAACAGCTGAATCAAACATATGTCCAAAGAGATGTTCAAGTAACTGATGCACCCCCTGCCAACCAATTCAGAAGAGGCAAGGGACAATCATCTTACCAAAGGATTCCACACGTTTATGAGACCTACAAAAGGCCCTCTAAACCAAGAGTGAACAAGCATCCTTTTGGTTATCAGCAGGTGATTGGTCAAAACCCACAACAGTGGTTAGAGAGAAACAGTCCTAAAACTGTCCAAACCCCTGACCTAACCACTGTCCATGCATCTGAACTCATCCCAGACACTGTTGAGACCCCATCCAAAGCCTTATTGGCTTTGGAGACCCTAATGAACTAATCCTTTTACTACATGTGCAGGGAGCTTCTGCATGCTTAGATAGTCTTTGGTATGTAGATAGTGGAGGCTCCAGGCACATGACAAAATGTAAAGCCCTTCTCAAAGATTTCAAAATCCATGGAGGGGGTGATATATCCTTTGGCAATAATAGTAAAGGGAAAGTTCTTGGGTCTGGTACAGTACAAACTGGAAATGTAAAATTTGAAAATGTCAATCTGATAGACAATCTAAAATTCAACCTCCTGAGTGTTTCACAAATGAGTGATAAGGGGTATGGATCATTCTTCACAAAGGAGTGTTGTAGGATTGTTGGACCAGAAATGGTTGAAAATATTGAAGCAATAATAAAAACTGGAAAAACAAAACATGTTGCTCAAAGAAGTGGCAATGTTTATGTTGTTGATATGTCAAAAGAGTGTCCCAGAACTGATGCCTGTCTGTTCTCAGCTGCCTCTAACAAAGAGACAGAACTTTGGCACAGAAGATTGGGGCACACAAATCTCAATACAATCACTGAAATTTCAAAAAATGGTCTGTTAAGAGGCTTACCACAAAAATTGTTTTCATGTCCTGATCATTGTGTTTCCTGTTTAAAAGGAAAATAGCATAAAAGCTCCTTTAAGTCCATTAAAGAGTCCAAAGCAACCCAGAGTTTACAAATGCTGCACATGGATTTGTTTGGCCCAGTTCAAGTCATGAGTCTCAAAAAGAAGAGATATTGTTTGGTTATTATTGATGACTTTTCTAGGTTTACATGGACTTTCTTTATACACTCTAAAGATGAGACTGCAGGCATTTTGCAAGACTTTGTGACACAGGTTGAAAAGCAATTTGACCCTCCAGTAAAAATCTTCAGGAGTGACAATGGAACAGAATTAAAAAATAAGGAGTTACATGCCTTCTGTGTGAAGAAAGGGATTGTAAGGCAGTACAGCATCTCTAGAACACCAGAGCAAAATGGGGTAGTTGAAAGGAAGAACATGACACTGATTGAAGTAGCTAGGACCATGGTTGCTGACTCAGGTTTGCCTTTAACTTTCTGGGCAGAGGCAGTAAACACTGCTTGCTATATCCAAAACAGAGTTTTAATAAACCCCAGGCACAAAAAGACTGCTTATGAAATTCTGTATAAAATCAAACCACTGATCTCATACTTTAAAGTATTTGGCTGCCCATGTTTTATTTTGAATTTAAAAGATTCCATCTTAAAATTTGCAGCCAAAGTAGACAGTGGTTATCTTTTGGGATACTCTACCACTGCTAAGGCCTACAAAGTGTTTAATACACGGACTAAAATAGTGGAAGAGACTTTGAATGTGAAGTTTAATGAACTTTCATCAATGAAAATCCCAGCAAATCCTGCTGATTTGTTTGATCTTGATAAATTCACTTTTGCAAATATTGCTGTCAAGACTAACAGTGCAGGTCCATCAGAGGATTCATCACCAGACTATGGGTATGAGATCATCATTCCTCAACAAAAGTCTGCCACAATGGGAAAAGCATCAGTTGTACAAAACAATTGTCAAAGCTCAACCACTGCGACCTCAACAGTTGTTGATCAAAGTAGCCCATCAACCACTGCTTTCACATCATCAAACACTACTGACAAAAGTCCCCAAACAGTGGATAAAAGTCAGCATGTGTCCACACCATTACCTCCTATTCCACCACCTTTTGAAGCCACTGCTGGATCATCAAAGTCACCAGCAGTGGTTAGCTCAGATGATACACATCTGCAGCCTTCACCAACAAATGCCATCATACCGTACCAAGGAGATTTAATCTTCTTGAGATCTCATCCACCTGACCAAATCATTGGCAACATCAATGAAGGGGTGCTCACAAGAAGCCAAACCCAAAACATTTGTCTTTTTGCTGGTTTTCTATCACTCCATCAGCCAGTCAAGTACCAAGAGGCACTGAAAGACAACAGCTGGGTAGAAGCCATGCAAGAGGAGCTCCAACAGTTTAAAAGACAACAAGTATGGGAGCTTGTACCACTGCCAAAAGATGTAAGTCCCATCGGCACAAAGTGGGTCTTAAAAACAAAACTGATGAAAGGGGCATTGTTGTCAAGAATAAAGCCAGGCTTGTGGTTCAAGGTTACAGACAGGAAGAGGGGATAGACTATGATGAAACTTTTGCCCCTGTAGCAAGATTAGAAGCTATAAGACTGTTCCTGGCCTTTGCTGTCAACCACAACATGAAGGTGTTCCAAATGGATATCAAAAGTGCTTTCCTCTATGGTACAATTCAAGAAGAGGTGTATGTTTGTCAACCTCCAGGTTTTGAGGATCCATTTTATCCAGATCATGTCTATAGGTTAAACAAAGCCTTGTATGGCCTGAAACAACCACCTAGGGCCTGGTATGAAACTCTTTCCACCTTTCTACTCTCAAATGGTTTCAAAAGAGGTACCATTGATAAAACACTGTTTTTAAAATGGAGAGGAAAGGATTTAATGATTGTCCAAATTTATGTGGATGACATTATTTTTGGAAGCACGTGTCATAAAATGTGCGAAGAGTTTAGGCAACTCATGACAGCTGAGTTTGAAATGAGTGCAATGGGTGAGCTGCAATGCTTTCTTGGTCTCCAAGTTTAGCAAATGCAAAATGGAACTTTCATTCATCAAAGCAAATATGCTAAAGAACTTTTAAATAAATTTGATATGAATGATTGTAAACCATGCAGCACACCCATGGCAACCAATAAGCTAGTCATGTCTGATGAAAAGGATGAACTGATTGACCAAACATTTTATAGAATTATGATTGGGTCTTTACTGTACCTAACTGCATCTAGACCAGACATCATGTTTGCAACATGTGTCTGTGCAAGAAATCAATCAGCTCCCAGAAAATCAAATCTCATTGCTGTAAAAAGGATCTTCAGATACATAAAAGGTGCTCCCACACTTGGCATCTGGTATCCAGCTAATGGGAATATCCAGCTTTCAGGCTTTCCAGACAGTGACTTTGCCGGATGTAACACCATAAGGAAGTCCACTTCAGGAGGGTGCCAGTTTCTAGGCAATTGCCTGGTTTCATGGCAAAGCAAAAAAGCAAGCAACTGTTTCAACATCCACTGCTGAAGCTGAATACATTGCTGCTGCAAGTTGTACAGCCCAACTCCTGTGGCTTCAAAATCAGTTGCTGGATTTTGGTATCACTGCCTTAAAGACACCACTCATGTTGGATAGCCAGGCATCAGAAAATATCATCAAGAATCCAGTTTCCCATTCAACCACCAAGCACATCGACATCAGACATCACTTTGTGAGGGATTGCTATGAAAAAGGTTTGATTTCTCTGCATCATGTTCCAACTAAAGACCAGCTGGCATATGTGCTCACAAAAGCATTAGATACATCCACCTTTGAAAGCTTGGTCTCTAGGATTGGCATGCTAAACATGGAATAACAAGTAAAATCTTGTTTTTCCATGAATAAAAGCATTAAAATGTTTTCAGAAAATCAAAAATCCATCCTTAAAAATAGCTAAAAATGAAATTTTCGTTAAATCCTTAAAAGTCTGCCATAACCACTGATTGGTGCAAACATCTGTTTGTTATTTGCTATCCACTGCTGAAAGTCAACCTCTGTTTCTTCTTTTTCCTTGGTAAACACTGATGTCACACTTCAGTGTTTTAAAACCACTGACACAAGCTATCCACTGATAGTAAAAGTCACCCACTGTTTTCATTTTCCTTTGTGAGCCACTGGTATTGCTTCATCAGTGGTTTCTCAAACAACTGTCCTCCATTATTTCATCCTTTCATCAGAGGTTGACAAGTGGTCAGTATTTATCCGTCAGATCTTTGTAACCGCTGCCACGTCAGCATTCACTTTTTCATCATATAAAACCCTGCCCTAAACCCCCAAACAGGGTTTTCACTGTCGAATCGAATTCAAAATTCTTTTCTCAAAACAGTTTTCCACAAAAATTCTCCTACAATCTTCATCGTCTTCACTTCATTTCTCCCATTCTCTGTTTCAATCATGGTGAAAAAGGCAAGCAAATCCAAAACAAAGGAGCCTACCGAGGTTGAAATTCCATACAAATGGTCTCACAATTACTTGGGTATTCTTGAAAAACCCAGTGAAACAAAGATCTTCGATTCCATCATAGACACATTATCCTCCACAAAGTACAAAACTTTGCTCACTTACAATGCAACCGTCTACCTTGCTACTCAACGAGAATTTTGGAAAAATGTTACTCTTGAGAAGATGGACAAAAAGGTTGTTGCCATCAATTCCACAATAAAAGGTGTAAAAATCTCAATCACACCTCAAGCTATATCTGAAGTATTCAAGCTCAATGATCTGGAAGGTAAAAATTCTTTTCCGAAAACAGAGTACCAAGGAGATTTCATTAAAAGAGGGTATGGAGAAGAAATAAAAATAGATACTTTACAAAAGGGCAGTTTTCCTTCTGCTACAAGGTTTTTATTTCATACCCTCCTTATGTGTGTTTCTAACAAAACCACTGCTTTCAATGAAATCCAGTTGAAGATACAATACCTAGGTTATGCTATACTTAAAGGTGAAAATTTTAATTATTCCCAGGTAATCTTCGATAATTTGGTCAAAAATGTTGAGAAAAAGGCTTTTCTATTATTTCCAAGATTTTTGAGTTACTATTTTAATAAAAAGTTTTCAAAAGAGGATACCCATGTACTTGTACAGGGTCCTCCTTTTCAAATAAACAGCTTAACTGCTGAAACATTCATAAGAATGTTAAAACCTACAAAAACACAAGCAGAGGTGCCTGAGCAGAATTTAGCAGCTACCACTGCTCCTCAGGTATCTGCTGCTGAGCCCACTGCTCAAGGTGATCAAGGCAGCACAACCACTGTTTTGAAACCCACACCTACACTGACCAAAAAGACCAAAAAGAAAACATCCAAAAAGCCCCCAAAACCCATCAAAAAGGCAACTCTGGAAGATGAGATCCCAGAGCAACTGCAAGTGACAACACAAAAGTCACCAATAACCACTGTTGCTACTTCCTCACAGTAGTTGGTAGAAAGATCTCCACCTTTGCCTAAAACTCCTCCTGCATCCTCACAAAAGGATCAGGTTGTAAGCACAGGGACCCCACATTATGAAGCTCTGGGTCCAATTGGATCCATCTTCCTCAGTCCTGATCCCAAGGACATGTCTCTTTCTACACCAATACCTTCACCCCTCATATTACCACAATCCATGCTACCTTTGTTGCATGCAGTTGATATAGCTCAGACACAAACCAGTTCCTCTCAACCACCTATCAATGAGAGTACACTCCTACAAGTGACTGGGTCTGATGCCTATACTTCTGCTATCCCAGAAACAATTAAGGAGGTTACACTGCAGGAGTTACAAGTAACTCCTGTCAGTAGTTCAATTGGAGCAGCAACTACTAGTGTTAGACCCACTGGTCTACATTGGGTCAGTTGTTCTATTAATAAGACTCCCTTGAAGGGAATTTCTTCAGAGACAACTAGGGCAACCACTAGTGAGTTTTCTTTAACCACTGGTGAGCTGTTCAAAGTGTCCACAAATGAGGAAAGAAGTCCCCAGTACCAAGAACAAGGGGCATCAGTGGATGATTTTTGGGATACATTCCCTAAGTCTACCATTGATATAACCACTGCTGGTGGGAAATCAGATGATCCCATTCATTTGGGTGATGGTTTAAAATATAAAGAATTGACGAAGAGAGTGGACATAATTGAATCATCTGTTGCAGACATCAAAACAATGCTGCAGCAGGTGTTAAATTCTCAAAAGTCTACATCCACTGTTGCACCACCCCCAACAGCTGCTCCATTATCCAATGAGTTGTGGAGTTTATTTCAACCATTGCTCCGACAACAAAGAGAACTAGCTGATCAGCAACATGAGATCCAAATTCAATAGATCAGAACTCTTACGGAAGCAAGGTTTAAAGATACCCAAGCTGACATCAAGGCTTTAAAAGCCCACATTCTGCAAACCACTGGCACTGCTCCTCCCACTGTTCTCTTATTTGATAACCCTCCTGCAGATAATGCTAAAAAGGGGGAGAACATCAAACAG
The DNA here is from genome assembly GCA_030545235.1 of Helianthus tuberosus. Lineage (NCBI taxonomy): Eukaryota > Viridiplantae > Streptophyta > Magnoliopsida > Asterales > Asteraceae > Helianthus > Helianthus tuberosus. The sequence goes on from CM060406.1 coordinate 171,193,286, forward strand.
TGGATAAAGAAGGGAATTGAAGATGGTATTTATATTGAACCAGAAATGGAAAACATGACTAAAAACATTCCCTTGCCAGATGGTAGTAAAAAGATTGATGTTACTGAAAATGCACTAGCTGAAGCAAAAGCAAGTGTAAAAAGGGATAGAGAGGCTAAGGATAAAGCCATGTGGGAACAGGAGAAGAGAGGCTTCATGAAGTTAAATGCACAAGGTCCTTCTAAACCTATGGATGATAAAAATCCCAAGGAAGAAAAGAAGAAGCCCACTAGACAAGTGAGGCAACCTAAAAAGCATGCTTCTAAACCATCTACTAAAGGCTTCAAACCTCAAACTACCACTTCAACACACACCACTTCAACACACACCACAACCAATGCCTTACCACCACCACCAAAAATCACTCCACCAATAAAACCACCAAAAACAACCTCACCACCATCACCTCCTGCCAAAAAGCAGAAGACACTCTGTTGTAATGACAACAGTGGTTGAAACACCAATTGTTTCAACAACTGTTAGTCAGCCACCATCCATCACTCAAAATACCACCACTGATCCACCCAAGATATCATCAGCCAAAAAGGAGAAGGATTTTCATACCTGATGATGATTCTCCATCACCACCACCAACATCTTCACAATCACTTGCACTGATTCCAAAACCTGTTCCTCTCTCATCAGCTCCAGTACAACAACAAATCCCTGTCATTACTCCTGTAGGTGTCCAATTTCCTCTAAAACTTGAAGCAGTTAGAGAAGAGATCAAATCCTTCTACTATGAGGATGACCCTGCTAAAAGGAAGTTGCCATCAGACATTGAAGAATATTTGAAAGTTAAAGCTAAACAGGCAGAGGATATTTCCAAAAGAAACTCTCAAGGAAAATCTGACAAAGAAATTCAAAGGCACTACCAGTTTCTATTTACTCAAGTCAGATCCTTAGAGCAATTTGCAAAACAATGTTTGTCAACAAATCTCAGAAAGAGCAGATGAAAGTTTGAGAAAAGACTACATTGAAAGCATCATGGCAACCAAGAAGTACAAGGGAGAAAAGCATATGTACAAGGAGTGGACCATTCCTGAGCTTGAACAAGAAGCAGCCAGGATTCAAGAAATGATAAAGAATAAGGTCAAACACACTCCTCCAAATTGGTCAAAGTACAAAAAGAACGTGTCTGAGAAGACACTAGAGCTGAAAAGACTGAAAGAGGAATTAGTTGCTGCTGACTATGGGTCCAAAAATCAAGTAGCAAGATGGAAAAAAGACATAGTCAGGTCCACCTAAAAAAGGTTGGAGGAATTAAGGAAGAAAGATCCTAAAGTTCCACAAAAACCTGACTACCCTGAAGCAGAGGTTTCAAAAAGACCACCAAAACTGCAAATCAGGAGATCCACTGCTCCAGCTGGCGCAGCCATCTTTAAAAGAAGGCAACAAAAACAGTTGGATACTGAAACAGTGGCAGAATTAATGGCAGGAGATGAGCTTGTAAAGGAAGGTATTAAAAAGATGATAGCTGAAACTCTTGGCCTGAACCAACCTGCAAGCACTGCTCAAACAGTCATCACTAGGCCTGCATCACCAAACTCCTCATCCAATAAAAATCTCCCAAGAAACCCACCAGGCTCAAAAGTACTAAAGTGGGCAACTGACAAACAGACCTATGTACTGACTGTGTTCAGGTCTAGTGGAGAAGTGAAGAAAATAACAAGGGAACAAGCACTTGGCCTAAGTATTGAAGATATGCAGGATCTCCTTGATCTTCCACTTAGTAGGGATGAAGATGACACAGATGCCCTAGACTTTGAGTTACAACTTAAAGGTCAGATAAGGGAACTGTTGATGAGGCAATAAAGTTCCACAATAATGAAGGGTTTTGGTATTATCTGTTCCAGGGGAGATTGTTGGGATTGAACCCTATCAAAGGAATAGATAATTAAAGCCAAAACTGGATCAGGACAGTGGATCCAGTATAAGCAGATGTTATGTTACAAGTCTCTCCCCTTGAAAGTGGTTTCAACATCTGCTGACCTCCTATCTACTGATCGTTACAACTGCTGACCTATAACCGCTGATCAAGTCAAAGACTAAAGTCCTGCTGTTCAATCTACTGCTATGGGTCAAGCATTGCTGGTAGTTATCAAGTACTGCTGAAGTCACAACAATGGAAGGACCTGCAGTAGTTTAGTTTAATTATGTAATGTATTGTATAGCAGTTGTTAGCTTAAGCAGTGTTTGTATAGATCAGTTGTTAGAAGTTGTTAGGAGGTTAGATGTCACTTTCATGGTGACGTCAGCATTGATGCCTCAGTGGTTTGTCCGTGCCTATAAATAGAACAGTACCATGCACTGTTCTATTAGCTCTTCACAAAATCTTCTTCCTGCACGAACAAACACTGTGAGCTCAGGCTGAGGGGGAGTTTGTATTCATACATGCATTGTAATCGTTATTGAAATAAATTCAATCTTTCGGTTCTTTGTTGAAAATGTTTGATTAAAGCAAATCTCCTGTTTGATTGTGTGCAAAGTTTGTTTCCATCTTAAATTCCGCTGCACAACTCATCCATCTTCATCTTATTTCAAACGTAAAACACAATCAAAACCAAACTCAGATCCTAACACACGCTTTCCGCTCGGAGACGTTAAGTGTATCTCTTTACGTAAGCATATTACTTTAGCGTGGTAGCGAGACAGCCAGTCCATTCCAACTACCACTTGAAATTCACCCATGGACATGGGTATTAAATCAATGGAGTATTCCTCGTCATCGATATTCAATTTGCATTCCCGACATACATCACAAACAATAAAACTTTTGTTATTACCTACTTCTACTTCCATTGGCATAGGTAATTTTGTTAATGTAAACAAAGGGTTCTGAATGAATCTATGTGAAACAAAAGACTTATTCGCACCCGTATCAAATAAAACACGTGCAAGGACAGAATTTACAGTAAATATACCTGTAACCACATCAGGTTCCATCTTTGCTTCAGCAGCAGTGATTTGGAACGACCTTGCCTTAGACTTTGGGGTTTCATTCTTGGAGTCAGCACCCTCTTTCTTTCCCGTCAGTTCCGGACATTCTGACTTTTTATGACCCGGCTGAAAACATTTATAGCACACCGTCACTTTATCTGGGCAGTTTGAAACCCCATGCCCTGTTTTGCCACATGCAACGCAAGGTTTGTTCTTAAAGTAACATTCGCCTTTATGAGCGCATCCACATATCTTGCAACTCGGAGAACCTCCTTTTGCATTTCCTTTCTTCGAAGATTCAGCCACCTTCGACTTCTTTGTGGGACTTGGGTTTTCATCCAAGGCTCTTCTCTCGCCTCTTTCAACTTGCCTTTTCAATTCAATCTCGCGCTCCCGCGCCGCATTGATTATGTCGGTGAGGCTTTCGTAATTTGAGGGAGTCATAAACTCCCTATATTCAGCCCTAAGCATGTTATGATAGTAATAGATTTTCTGTTCTTCGTTTTTGACCAACTCACCACAAAACTTGAGCTTATCCATAAATGTCCTCGTAATTTTATCAACGGTTTCACCCTTTTGCCTCAATTGCATGAATTCTTCTTTTATCTTATTGATTACCGCCTTAGGGCTATGATGTTTGAGAAATGGTGTTTTGAAATCCTCCCAAGTCATCGCCCTCGTTGCTTCGACACCCCTTTCATTTCTGAGGTTGTTCCACCAATCCTTGGCTTGGCCTCTAAGTTGGCCAGTTCCATAAGCCACGAAATCGCTTACATCACAGTGCGTTCATTCGAAAACACCTTCAATATCGCTTATCCACCTTTGACAAGCAATTGGATCTTCCTCTCCGTTGAAGATCGGGGGTTTACATGCCATAAACTTGTTATAAGAACAACCTTTCTTTTCTTTGGCCTTGCCTCTGTCATTGGTAAGGTCTTCTCTTAATTCACCCATCTTTTCCTCCATAGTCGAAAGTAATGTGTTTTGCATCCTTTCCATGAATCTTGGTAGGCTAGCTTCAATTGCCCTTCCGACTTCCTCGGAAATCTTTTCTTTCAACTCGTCGGTAGTGAGGGATAGGACATTGTCATTAGCACCTCCTGACAGCTTACTGAAACGTTAAAATAATTTGATAAATAATTTGTTCAATCACTCTCATGCCTTTACATGAGAATTCTTACTCACTATTCGGCCAAGTATACCAAGTGTACTTCTCGGGTTCGAGTACATTACTATACTATACTCCTCCCATACAAAATAATTCACTATTCCTTCTAATCTTTTAATTTAAATTTTGCTTTAAATAAATTCTTACCAGATGTTGATCAAGCCTTGAACCGAACACATTTGTCTTTAACCTTAGCTCTGATTACCAACTTGTTACACTCTACTTTTATAAATATAAATTCTTACCGACAAGATAAGAATATTCATAATAAACTTAAAAACCAAAACATTTATATTATCCTTAGCTTAATACTTACGAGTTTAATGAACATTCAAAACAACATTAGGATACATAAGTATACCTTCTATTACATAAGTTTTACGAGTATCTAATTAAGACAAAAGATGCGGAATGAGATCTTGAATGTGTTCGGTTCGGAAGCATCGACTTGATCATCAATCCACGTACATGTAATACCTAAAAACTGGAAATTTTGACAAATATTAGTATTAGAGTCCTTAGAAAATTAGCATAATCGAAACTACGCTCAAAAACGGATTCGATTAACTAAGATATGCAAAACTTATTAAAAATGACTGGGCTCTACCGTAACTTACGGTAGCCACCGTAAGTTACGGTAGCCACTGGGTAACCCTGGTCTACCGTAAGGCAGTAGAAAACTGCTGTATCAATTTACCCGCTACCGTAAGTTACGATAGCTACCGTAACCTACGGTAGCTTCTGCACATTCTTCATATTTTGCTGATTTGACCCGTTTGTTCCAGTTTCGCACTTTTAAAACATCAAAACACAATACAAGACATTACTTCGTAACAAAGTGACCCATCTTTAGGTTCTTTATGTTCAACACCCACGCTCCCATTACCGGTTTGCGTGTTTAATACGTTACTACCCATCACCCGGGCTATTAGATTACGGATAAGGTACTCCCGTTACCCGGGTTGTACCTACCCTTAATGACTCGCTTGATTTACCATTATGAAGTCCATCATTCGAGCAAACCAAACCACTTAAATTTTCACATTCTAAATTACCAACAAGTATCAGTGACAAACTAATTTACAATAGTAATGAAGCGTTAGCCACATACCTTATTGCTTTTCCTTCAACTTTGCATTTGCCCCGGCTTGACTCCCCGAAGCTTCACCCGAGTTGCCTATAACGTGCAACCCTATCGATAATATTCCCATTTTCTCAAATTCACAATATGCACATTTATCCATATCTTACTCACAAATTTACATCAACATCATTTGGGGAATTATAAAACTTTAATATTTCATTTAAGCGTTTCGTCAAACACTTTATGTGCATATTTTATCATTAGCCATGTCCCTCAAGTTTTTGAAGATTTTAGCTAACAAAACTCCTACTTAACAAGTAGACATATATATTATACCCTTTTCTATCAAATTTCTGATTGTTATGAATTCAAACATCATTATCAACTTCCAGATTTCATGAGTTCCGATCTTACACATGAAAACCCATTTGTTCATACTCATGCATTCAACTAAATACCTAATCATGGCATTTGTCCTACTTATGTTTATCAAACTTGTTTAGAATCATTTAGAATTCACTATCTTTATCATAATTTCAACATAATTTTACTCTATTTGAGCATCATAGATTTCATCAAGAATTCAATACATGATCATACATCAAATTTTCAGCATACCTTATGAAGAGAAGGTGTTATAGACTCCAATTCACTAAACATGCATTAAATTCGTCTTGATTTGTGGCTGATTTTGATGAATTTAGAGGACAAGAACATGAACTAGGGCTTGGTCCCTGTTTTCCCCTCCTGATCGCGCACACCCACACACGCATATGTGTGTGTGTGGTTTTTAATTAAATTGATTTTATTAAAAATCAAGTTTTTCATTCTTAGAAAATCAGTCCCTCTAGTTTTCTTTATTAGACTAGTGTCAATTTAAACTAACTTCTTTCCTTTTATTATTTGGTATTTCTTTAACTATTAATTATTTGGGATGTTACACCTTAGCCTTCGTGCGCTGGGTTGAGAAGACGGATTCTGTTTTGCGGTTGAGCAAATGTGCCCCAGAGCATCAGGTCGCGTACATTTCCGGACTGCTTCAAGATGGGGCTCTGTCATGGTGGAACCTCCAGGTTCAGACGTTGGGCGAAACTGCTGCGTATGCTTTGACATGGGATGAACTAAAAGAACTAATGCGTAAGAAGTTCTGCTCGAGAGCAGAAATCCAGAAATTGGAGACTGAATTCTGGAATCTCAAGATGGATGGTCCAAAGATTGCTGAATACGTGCAAAGATTTCACGACCTATCTCGCGTCGTTCCTTACATGGTTGATCCAGAATTCAAGCACATTGAGCATTTTATTTGGGGATTGGCACCTCAAATCATGAGCATGGTGACGACATCAAAGCCTGCAACGATCGCTGAGGCCATTGATCTAAGTGTGGCCTTGACTGAAGAGGCAATCAGGTTGAACAAATTTTCAACCTCTGAAGAGAAAAAGGAGACTCATGTGGAGTCATCTGGAGATAACAAGAGAAAGTTCGGAAACTTCAAGCAGGGTACCCAGATGAATAACAACAACATGGCCAAAAAGGGAAAATAGTACATGGGTAAACTACCTAAATGCGACAAGTGTCGACGTCATCATACCGGGCGATGTAAAAATGGAAAGTGTGACAACTGTGGCAAAGTGGGACACTGCAAGGAGACGTGTTGGCATGAGACGAAACGTGGAAAGAAAGGTCAAGGGTGTTATAATTGCGGTGACATGGGGCACTTTAGGAGAGATTGCCCAAGGGAGATTAAACAAGATCGTGGGAAAAATGCCTAACACCGGAGCTAGGGAAGTGCGCCAGGATCCAAACATGGCCATCGGTACGTCTCATATTAGTCAACATTATGCATCTGTGCTACAAGATACTGTTGCAAATTTTAACTTCACATCTCTAAAGCTTGAGAGTGTACTTGGTTTAGTAGCAAGTAAGTTAGATAACCCGTACTAGCTAAAGGGAAACTTCGACGACATATTTGAAACGGAGTAACTGTCAAGCGATCGAGCGGTGATTGATATCCGCATCCCTATGACGAACAAAGAAACAATCGTGACTCATGAAGCAGGTTACGCCTCTACAAATTACTAATTTCTTGAAGGCACGAAAGTTGGTGCGTAAAGGATGTGTTGTTTTATTGGCTCATGTCGTGGACAAGGGAGCCGAAGAACCAAAACTCGAAGATATCCCTGTGATAAGGAAATATCTTGAAGTCTTCCCCGAAGGCTTGCCAGAATCATCTCCTCAACGACAAGCCGAATTTCGCATCGATTTGATTCCAGGCGCCACACCTGCAGTCAGTGCACCTTAGCGGCTTACACCTCAAGAGATGCAAGGATTGTCAGTGTATTCTCAGTAATTGATAGAGAAGGAAGATAACAGACCAAGTTTCCCGTTTTGGGTAACCCCAGTTCTTCTCATCAAGAAGAAGGACGATGATTGTCAAATGAGCATCAACTACCAGGAGCTGAACGAGCTAACCAACAAGAGTCGGCAACTCTTGCAGAGGGTTAACGAATTATTTAACTAAATGTGAGGATCCAACTACTATTACACGACTGATCGATGATCGAGTGTCATTAGCTGTGAATTCAGGAAGAAAGTTTACCGGGGAAATTGTGGGACAATAACTTATTTTAAACATACACAAAAATGGTGTTTTCTACACAATGCACAAAACTGTTTTACACAGAATACGAAACCTTGAGAATCTAGAAAACATGTACCTAGGATCTATGGGAACCCAGGTCCAAAATCATAAAGGTTGATACTTAGGAACCACATCTGTTAACCCAAGCAAACACCATTATCCTGGCATATATGCCATTTCAGTTAACCAAACAGAAAGTACTTAAATTCTTTTGTTGAAGTCTTCACTTTCGCTTCTAGAAAGTAGATGTTTGCATCTCTACTCCCCTAATTATAGTTGCATCGCGCCAATTTTCTTCGCTGAGAGCGAACACACAATTGCTTCAATACTTGGTCATTTCTCCATCTTAGCAAATACTCATTGCTCAGTACTCGGAAACTTATATGTCACACATGCACCATTTGCTACGCATGTGGTTTCGTTTTGAATAACGCTTCAATGAAATTCAAATATTACTGATTTATGATTCGAATGACCTACCTTATTATAATTGTTGGCTCTTTTGTTAACAAGTCAACACACTTTCTTAAGACTTATCTTCTTTCAAGTTACACTCATGGTTTATCTTCGTAACCATGCTGAGATTCCAATGTTGATACATACATTTATTGTCGGATTACGCTAAAACCAAGTTCAATTGCTTGAACTTATCATTTCGCATATTCAGTTTAAGACGTCATATGATGGATTGAGAGCATCATATTCAAGTATTTTTGCAAAGATTCTTTCATTTCAAATCATAGTAAACTTGGTTGGTCTACGTCTCCACTAAATCGTTTGTTGGTCTCAATACCTGGCGGTGATACTTTCACATAATTGATACTTTCACGGATTTGATTGTCTAACTATTTGTTCTAAATCCGTTTTGGTTATCACAATTAAAGCGGTCTCAACACAATTGTGTGTTAAGGCAATGGTACATAGATTCATTTCATATCACAATGAACCTCCTAACGATTCCTTCATTATCAATCGAATGCCTTGCGGTACTTAATACTTTTTCATCTTCGATCAAAAACAGTGGCTTTTTGATGTTCCGTATCCAACCGAAAACTCTATGACATTGTGTAAATCAAATCTTCAGACTTGGCTCAGTACACTTTCATTTGACTTCAAACACGGTGAACTCGTTCAGTCACCACTAGTATTGAATTATGTCATTACGACACCTTGTGGTGTCATTACAAATTTGTAGCTTGTGCTAATCATGGTCAACCGTTTCACATGAAACTACACATACTTTTGTTTGACCTATCATTTAAACATTCCTAATGCAACTACAAATTAAGACAATGATACACCAGATTCGCTTGTATTTCATTTGGCGTATTTTCGCAATTCAAGAATGTCAACACACTAAACCTTACCATTCATCTATTCGGAAGTTGACATATCATTTTCATGTTACTATCACATTTGATTTATTGATTTTGAATTCATATAGCGGATGCTATGGTTTGTGAAAACTTGTTTGCTTATTGTAACCGATTGTTTGAGAATCCATCGGTCGAAACTCCTTTATTGCACCCCTGTTAACTAAGTAACACTAGATTCTACATCTATACATCTCGTGTCCTTTGACATCAAATGCTAATAACACATACCTTTTAACCATTGAATTCGTGTTGTTGTAATATATTCTTGGATTCATCTGATGTGAATAAGGTTTGATTCGGTTTTGTGATTACCTACCTCAATATTATCCATATACATACACGCATAATGTAACCCCAAGGAGATAAGGTGGTACAAATTTCGAGGACGAAATTTTCTTAACAGGGGGAGAATGTGACAACTGTCAAATTTGCATGCATCCGTACAATTAATTAACTATGATTAGTGCCTAATGACTGTGCTGATTTACAATTTATGACTTGAATTGCGTTCTGATTTCTGCATCATATTTACATGTGCATCACATTTCATGCTGTCACATCATTTTTACATACAAACTTTAGTGACATAAACGATGCACAAAGCACAGCTAGCACAGTTAGCGGATAACTCAGGAATATGCTGACGGGGTTCAGTACATAGACAGACAGTGTTTTGAGACCCAATATGGGCCATGGACAAGGTACTACACTAGTATGGTGTGTAGGGAAATAAGGACCATAAAACTGCGTCACTAGGTGATAGATAAAGTGCCGGAAGTGCCTAAAATCCACTTAAAGTGCAGAATTCTGCATTTTTCAGCAAAATTTAGCTTTTTAACAAGCTAGTTACATGCAAAAATTTGACTAAATGGTCCTGAATGCTTTCCTAAGTGGCGGGAATTAAAAGTGTCGCAAAAAGTAACATAAAGATCATTAAACGGAATAGCTTGACACTTTAACGAACCGGTATCTAACCGAATAATCGGACATTACCCGGGACACCAAAATATTGCCAGAAACATCGTTTAATTATTTCTTGGCTAGTTATGACCCCCGAACACCATAACACCCACTAGAATATCTAGTAACTAACACTAGCAACCACATACTTGGATTTGAATTATTAACTAACTAGTTACCATCCAAACTTACACTTACCCCCCTGGATTTACGGTTAGGGTGGTGGCCCACCATCAAGATCTTTACTTGATCTTGCAAGATATTATGGGATATTATTTGATTTTATTAGATATTGCTTGGATCTTCCTAGATTTGTTTAGATTTTCCTTGGATATTATAAGTAACCCTTCATCCTCATTCATCATCTTCAACTCACTTCTTCTCCTCTCTCTCTCTCCCTCCATGCTCACGGCCCAAACACCCTCATTCTACCTCCACCATTTTCATTCCACTAACAAGCATTCCAAGGTCATTCCAAGGTGTTAGAAGGTGATTCATGAAGCTTGGTGCTTGTAGAACATGAAGAACCTCCATAAATTGCTTCTATCCACTCCATTTCATCTTGTGTTCTTCCCTAGCTTAGAGCTAGTAGTAAGATCCTTGTAACCCTTGTTTACTTCTATTTTAGTTGGTTAAAAGATGTAACATGTTGTAAATAACAGGAACACTAAAAGATATAAACATGGATCTTGAACATAAAGCTTAACATATGATGATTTAGTGGTGAAATAATGTTATTTAGTGTATGTATATTACTTGCTTGTTGATTTCTTGAAATGATGATGTAAATCATCACATGGAACTTGCTAGATTGTGATTAAACACATGATCTAGCAAGTGAGAGGATGATTATGTGACAACATAAGATAATCATCTTCTTGTGTAAACATGAACTTGATGAATAAAATGATTTCTTGACAAATAATAAACAAGGTGAGTTGGCAGTATTATGGATCCAAGATTTACAAATGATTTTCCAAGAAGAACCAAGTTCAAAATATGATTTTTTTTTTTGTAGAAATAGATTATTACTTAAACCTACACTATTTTAGTGGAAAAACAAGTGTATAAACACTTATGAAACAAGAAGGTCTAATAAATAAACATTTTTGTAAAATATGATTACAAGTTGTAAACACCTAGTTTCTTTAAGAATGAGATTTTTAAAGGAATAAACACACTTTAAAGGGGTAACTAGACCTACTAAAAACATTACCAAGTTACTACAAGTTTTTGTTAAGGATCAAGTTCATGTTGTAGTGTAAATAACATTATTCTTGCACTTGGTAAGAATAAGATTGTTTAGGGTGGATTGTTGATTAGTGTGTGTTGATTTTTTTTGAAAAGAAAATGATACGCTTATATAGCATGGACACCTACATTTTCAAAGGAAACTATGGCGAAATTTTCTAAAAATATACACACTTAAAGAAATATTTTCTAAGAAATATTTACAAGTGTGTTTTAACTTTGGTTTCCAATATAAACTTTGCCATAGATTTTGTTACAAAAATACAAAGTATCGGAGGTTGGTTTTTATAAATAAAAATGGGTAAATATATATTTGGAATATATATTAAAGCCACTTGTGTGAATATTTGTGTACTTGGTTAAATAGTTATATTATTTTAGGGTAAAATAATATAACTTAACAAAATACCATGAAACTTACAATCCAAAATAATACAAAAAATCACAAGGAATAAATATATAAGTTACACACTTGATATTGTGAAACCGAACGATAAAACGTAACTTACAAAATATTCCGGAAAGTACTCGTATGAATATATGTTTGGTAAATATTATTTTGGAAACGAAAGAAATGAGAATGTGATTTTGTTACTATTACAAAGTATATCATATTTTCGACAATGAGAAAAAATATTTTTTTTTGAGAAGTAAAAATATATTTTCCTAGAGTTTTAGAAGATGTATGATTTTTGGGAAAAATATACGTTTTCTTGGATAAACTTGAAATACATTTGGGATGAAATAAGTTTATATATATTTTAAGTGAGACTTGAAAATATATTGTTTTGGAAATATATATGGGATATTTATTAAGAAAATACGTACACATCGGAATACGACGCCAATACATGGCAAGATATACAAATACAAAAATACGGATATACATGTATGAGATACCCCCATCCTTGGGAAGGAAATACGAGTATAAGTACTTGAGAAGTATTATTACGAAATATTGTTTAACAATTATTCCGAAACTAAATAAATATAATTTAAGTTAAAATAATTATTATTTTAACAAATAATTATATGCTTGGAATAATAACGAAGACACTTTAAAAAGTAACTCAAATGCACTAATTAATACTAAGTCAAGGCACGACCGCTCGTCTAATAAGACCATAGTACATTGTAGGTAGTCGTGTACACCTGAGGACACTTTGAGTTACAGGCGGATTCAAGGAACACAAAACTGTGAGTTCATGGCCCTCTTTTCTCTTAACTGTTTTTTAGTTTTATAACTTCGGGGGTGAAATACATGTTACATACTGCTTACAAACAACTACCATGGTATGATTAGCTAAGGAACGTGCTGCTAGATCACGTGAATGGGTAGGCCATTATCTTATGACCATTAATCCTTGTACAAGGACCGAGGGGCATGAGTGATAGATCTATTGGGTGTTGCGAGCCCCGCCCATGGGCCTGCGAGTTGGCCGCATGTGGTGACTATGTCGTTCCGCCGGAGGGGCCGGTACAAAATACGCATACAGGTTTGAGTGCTTCCTATGCCATGTCACTTATATTAATGTATTAGCTACACATTAATTGATCTGTTTTTCCTTATTGCTTCATACCAATTTACAAGTACATACATACATACAAAGGTTTTCTAGGATGATTCGTGCACACATACTAAACACATGAACTCGCTCAACTTTTGTTGATGTTTTCAAACTACATGTATTTCAGGGAACTAGTAAATGGATCTGGCGGGCGTTGGAAGTTTTTATGTTGCGTTAGAAATAAAGATGTCATCCATGGTCTTTGGGTTTGGTCAGTGTGTCTTATTCCTGGACGAGACACGTCTTTCAAACCTTGGTGTTATTCAATGTCTTTGACGAGTCGTTAATGAATTCATGCACTATTTGTACGATTTGTAAAACTTGAATTTGAAGTCTACGTTTTAAAACAATGTTGTTATGTTTTGAACTTATTTAATGGATGACAAACCTTTGGTTTTATCATATAGTTGATGTTATGATTGAATGCAATGATATTAAGAAAGTCACACCATAATCACGCTTCCGCAAAAGGTCAGGGTGTGACAATTACATAGTCGATACACGACTAAAACAGGTCCATATAACCAAAACAACACTACTGCAATGCAAAAAACAACAACAACAAAACATGCTTTCTTTGATTGTTTTTTCAAACTCTTATTCTCTTCTTCTATCAATGTCTTCTCAAATACCAGTCTTTCATTGTCCATCTCAACGAAACGATAGTTGCATTCACTTGATAACACAACATCGACTTATTGTTTCCACATAAAGAATTTGCAATCAGATCCCTACAGACATGCATTACAAACAATTGGTTAAGATTTGAAATTCAATATCATTTTTTTTTTTGTAAATTAACTTACAGGCCATAGAGGGCATCCATAAAACTCTTCTCCTTGCCTTGAACTTCGATTTCCAGCTAGCCACCCTACGGATTGCAACTAATTCATGGTTACAATAAACTCTTCCATCCGTGGCAAGTCTGAAAATTTTGGGGTTTTTTGAACGAATTGAAGAAGACGATGACGATGAACTCAAATTTTCGTGACTGGGATCGATTGAAAAAGCTTAATTATGTAGATTGAGGGTTGGCTTATGAATTAGGGTTCATGTTGGTGAACTCTGATCGTTCATGTTGGTCAATTCCCCTTTTGATAATCAGTCAACAAAACAATTAAAAGATTTAATATAATCCAAGTCATTTAAAAAAAAATCCATGTGGCAGACACATGTGGTAGTTAGATGGAATTAATTAGCCACATCAGCATTTTTATTAACGACGTTAGCCTAAACTAACTGTGGAGTATTTTACAAAAAAATTGGACGAGGTCGGATTATTGGTGGCTCATTCGTGACTTGGGATTATTATTGGCCAATTTCGGAAAGATGTGATTATTATTTTTCAATTTGCCTTATACAAATAATCCAATCATTTTATAGTAAAGTGAGAATGTTTTTATGCATGTGTATATGATGTTAAGCCCATTTGACACATTTTTATTTTATAGTACTTTTAACTTAACTCATTTGAACCATTTAAAATTAAAAGCCACAAACCAATTGCCCAAATCGACTCATTCATAATAAATCGATCGGGGATGAGTCATTGACAACTTAGCCGTTGTACGCGTGAGCAACACATATCAGCTACAACTTCAAGCACTTCTTCCATAAGCAACACATATGCCTCACCTGTATTAATTAAGCCGCGTTTTTAGTTTAAAAAGACGCAAAAATGCGTACATGTAATTTTATAGAGCACCAGAATTAGATGGTAATCAAAATTTAATAGATGTATCTAATATGGTATAAAAATAGTATTATTTTAGTAATAATCTATAATTTTGGAATAACGATGTATGAGGGTTTATGCATCATTGGGAAAACTTTCAACCTGTTTAAGTGTTTCACTTATTTCCTTAAGCTAACTTTTGATGTATCAAAACCTAAATCCAACAATTTATATGAAAACAAATCAAAATTGCCTTCTCTACAGCTATATATAGTAGAGCTATAATATACTCACCAAACTTGATGGGATAATGGATACTCCAAATGAATCAAGCGCTAAAGATTCTAGTACATTCAAGTTTAGATTAAATATATACCCTCGTATCTAAAAACTCGAGAATTTAAGGATTAGTGCTCTACATAATGATTTATCTTTTAAAACGTAAGGGTGTACGGGGTGGGTGCGCAGAGTGGGACATTGAGTGGGTTCTCCTCGCGGGCACACCACCGCCAACCCTTGTTTAAGTGGGGTCATTGAATTGAAAGTCACCGTTCAAGGGAAGAGGAGAGAGAGTGTGTTAACGGTGGGCCCCACTCTCTTCTAACCAATCGCACATTTATCCTTTAAAAAAACTGTTTGGGTGAGCACCCTTTATGTTTAAGTGCAAGAAAAGAGTTGACATAACAGTGAGGTGATTGGTTGGGTGAAGAATTAACCACTCCCCACCAGTGAACCACCCCTTACACCCTAAACTGAATGAGACAACTAACCATGATTTTTGTAATAATACCAAGCTAGAGGCCAAATACAATGGTTTAAGAGCATTCACATCCTAATCATCAAATTATGTGAGGAGGGGTTTTTATATTATAAAGGGTATAAAAAGTGGTTGTGAGTAGAGGAGAGAGAAAATGTTACTGTTCATTTGTATATTTGGGGGGACACTGTTCACCCGTTATAATTTTTTAATATATTTTAAAAGTGGTTGTGAGTGGAAGTGAGAGAAAAATGTAATGATAATATTATTTAATTGAAAGGAGAGAGAAAAAGTATTTGTTTTTAGTGGAAATATATTGATATAGGAGTTGTTTTTTAGTGGAATATATGTATAATTTGATGGATTGGATGTGAATCACTTTTGTACTATAAAAAGACTGAATAAAGGAATTAAAGGTAATAATTGGGATAAAAAAAACATACCTATCCAATATCTCCTTACACAGCACTATATCCTACCAAATAAAGAGGCATTGAATTAGGACTCGTACTAAAAAGGTTCTCTTTAGACTTTTTGAAGGAACTTTGACTACTTGAGGAACAAAATAATCCATAAAATCCAAATTAACTCCATTATATAAATGTTAACTACGTTATCTCATGCGTCAGAGATGGAATCAAATTCAAGCTAAACCTAATTTAACTATTAATAAATTTCATAAACAAATATTACATTTCAGTGCCATCTATACGTTATTGAAGATATTACATAATGTAGTAAAAAGTAACTAGCTACGAAGACAAATAAAAGAGGAAATCATCAAGATCATGGCATTTAGCAATATCGCCATAACCATGTGTACTACATGTAGACGACAATACCCCTGGAGATACCATGTTCTCACAATCTAATACGGATGAGATTATAGACATAGGTTCTGATGGAACTTGTGAGACTCCCACGATCGGATCCCATGGAGTGTCATGATCAGAGAAAGAAACTTGTTCGTGTTTCATATAGCTTAAAGAAGGATTAACCTCCTTGGGTGTATGTTTCATTGATTGGAAACAAGTTCCCATTTTATTGTTCTTCACAGTTGTATTTTTTTCAAAGCTAATTAGGAATGAATTATCCATAGGCTCTAGAGCTTCCTCAATGATTTGAGCCTTTTGAAAATTATTGCAAGTATGAACTCCAATGTATGTTATCTTGTACTTTGATGGCTCATCATCAGTCTTTTGAACTTGTTTGGTTGCTTGACACCCTTGTTCAAACTTGTGACTACATCTAAAGTAATTCCTACATATCATAGGAAAACATATTTCCTATCAATAATAGTCAAACTTTATGAAATCAAATCAAGTTGGAACCTTTACTAAAAACAAATACAATATGATTTGCTAAAAATGTTCAAGTTGAATCCGTAAGTACTACCTTTGATGTTTCGAGTTGAGAATCACTTTTTGCCCGTACTTTCTCCAAGCATATCCGTCATCAGTCAAAGTATAAGTAAATATTGTTCTAGTTGAACCAATCTTTCTGCATATGCTCAAACAAAGTAATCTAATTAAGAATAATTTGATATAAATATGTACATATATGTACAATCTCATATGTAAATCGACTTAGATCTAACACTATCAACCTCATATATCAAGTTCACATAGTTTAAAGAAATTAGTATGGGTCTATGCTAGTGAAAATACAATACAAACCATACCTTCTTTTGTAACATCCTCTTTTTGGTTTTACTGGTATCATATTCTTGACACTTTCATCTGAAACTTCTGACTTCTGATCATCCGAGATGTTTGGAGTTCTCACATCATTAGTTGGATTATGAGGAATCCCATTGAGGTTAGAAGGGCTCAAGATCGAAAGGGTATTATCAAACATCCCTAAGATCTGTACTACGACATCGTTGACCGAATCGATATCAGATTCGATCTTTTCAGGTCGATCGAGCATTTCACGAAGCTTATTGGTTAATACTTGACCTTTTGTAAGCTCTTGAATTGCTTTGATCCTATTACTTGGTAAACTTTCTGGCCAAGTGGAAGGCTCCATACAATATCTGGTTTTGTGAGATCTAGTTGCAAGAGAACACACCCATCGATAATATAGCAAAAAAAATAATGTATATTTTAGTTATTAATATCTAAAAAATATGTATTTTTAAACAGGCTACTTCGCAAAATAATTCAAGAAAATTTAGGAGAGTGAGCTCCACGACCACGCGCTAAACTAGGGTTATCCAGATAGGTGAGTACCACAATGTTGTTACACGTGCGTACATGCAATTGGGCAATAAAAACGTGACGTTGAGCCTAATTTTTCTTATGACGCATGCATAAGTAAATGACTACAGTAACCATTTGTTTCTTTTATAAATGCTTATTATACAATTGCTTAATGTTAACTTGTTAAGGGACAAAACCGTCCATTAAAAAAAATGGAGATCTAACAAAAGATTATTTTAATTTATAAAATTAAATAAAAAATTTATGTGATGGGTCTTCAACTCTTGAGAAATGTATCTATCAGCATCTTTACATTATTTTAAGCATTTAATATTTTTAATTGATGCCGTAACATATTTAATTTTTTGGTAGGTGAATGTTTATTCATTGTTTTATGTCTTTTAAATGATTATCTTAATTCTCTATTAAGGGAGGTAGGGGCATTTAAACAGTACTATCCTTGTCGAAGGGTACTTACTACCCATGTCCTGACCAGTCAACCATTATCATGTCAAATTCTTTATAAGTTATCATTGCACTACAAAACACTGGCGGCGTCCTACTCTTGCACTACAAAGTATCGTTGAACCATAAACCATACTATTTTACTCCACCCATCAGTTACACACAAATCATTCAAGAGACGGACCCCACCGGGTCCACCCTCAAGCCCCTTCACTCCAAACCCGTACGGGTTGATGTACTCGAGGTACTTACTCTTGCCCTTACCTTTGGGGGTGACGATGGTGTTTTGGCAATGGTTGAATCCCTTACACCTCAACCCGCGAAGGGCCCCGTTTCCCTAAGTTGATAAAGTTAGAGTAGAAGTTGGGTTGCTTTAAAAAAAGCACATAGTAAAATGTTCTATGGTAGTGGGATTAAAATTTTACATCTCATAGATGAAAAGACACATGTACATTTGATGATAAGATTATCAATAACATTTATAATTAAGTATATTATACTTTTTGAAAAAGCACAATGTAAAATGCTCTATGATAATGGGATTAAAATTTTTCATCACATCTGCAAAGACACATGTACGATTGATGATAGGAATATGGGTATGTTTGGAATAAAGGTTTTAGGAGCTTCTAGCTTTAAATTTTTAAGAAAAACCTCTTACTCAATAAAAAGTCTTTTTGGTTGAAGGAGCTTGATACTTTTAGGTTAGAAGCTTGAATATTTTGGTTGAACGCTCCTACTAGTAGCGTTTAGAAAGAGCTGCATGCTTTTAGTGGAAAAAAATGACTATTTTAACCTTTAAAGATAATGAACTTTTTTAAGCACCAACTTTTTAATTTTTTTTCTAAAGATAACGAAAAATCAAATTCTTAGTTATCTTTTAAACAAATTCTTTGATCATATATACACGATCTTCGTATGCTTTTGTTCCCGTACGTTCTTCTTCGATCGTCCTCTTCATCACCGATTTTCTGGTACGTTATCCCTTCCATACACGTGAAAATTTTGACTTTATCAATTACAAGAACTTGTTGTGTGTATAAATAATATCTTCGTTGATCAATATACAATTATTATTTGAATAGTTTCTATCCACACCGTTTCGTATATATTGCATAAAGTGACTTTCAATTAATTGTTTGATT
The DNA here is from genome assembly GCA_030545235.1 of Helianthus tuberosus. NCBI lineage: Eukaryota > Viridiplantae > Streptophyta > Magnoliopsida > Asterales > Asteraceae > Helianthus > Helianthus tuberosus. The sequence goes on from CM060406.1 coordinate 171,212,556, forward strand.
TGCATTAAATTCATCTTTAGTCCAATGTTCAAATTATATTTAGGATTGTATTGGATGTATTGATGGTACAAACATAGGGGCCTGTATCCCAGAGAGTCAACAACTACCTTATATTGGTAGAAAAGGGGTACCAACATTCAACGTAATGGAAACATGTGATTTCGTAATGTGTTTCACATTCGTATCATATCGATCGGATGGGAGGGATCAGCAAATGACACACGTTTTTTCATTAACGCGACCCATAATAGTAAATTCAACTTCCCACAAACACCTGAAGGTAATAGTTTGAATTGTTTACATATATATTCTTGGAATTGTTTCATATAACTTTTAATAAATTCCAACGCCTTTTGTTTTTCAAGTCGTTTACCAGGTAGATATTATTTGGTTGATAAAGGATATCCAGACAGAAAATGATATATTTTGTTCCATATTCCAAGACAAGATGCTATCAATCTCAATTTCAAAGAGAGCCCCCGAATAATATGTAAGAAGCCTTTAACCGTTCGCATTCATCTATTGAGAGGTCATTTGGAATTTTGAAGAAACGATTTAAGATACTTGGTAAAATGCCCAAGTATAGCGTGTGAATACAAATTGATGTTATCATGGCTACATTTACATTGCATAACTATATACGTAATGCTCAAGAAGATATCATCTTTACGTCAATGGAGCAACATCCAAACTACATACCACGAGATGAACTGCATGATGTTCGTAATCATGACACAAGCACCAACGGCCTATTTGAAGGAACATCGAATGAGATGAAACATGTTCACAACAATATTGCTACTTTGATATGGAACGCACGAAATTAATAATTAATAGTATTATATTATGTTCTCGACTGTTTAGTAATGACTATGTTTTATTTAATTGAAAATGACCATGTTTTATTTATTTGAGAAAGAACTTATATATATATATATATATATATAGGGGACCGCTAAAATGAGAACCACCTCCAGTTGTAAGAACCGTGAGAACTACACCGTACGGGGCGAGGTGGACCAAAATTTTTTTTCATAAACGTAGATGCGTGTATTATAAGCACATTTGTAAAAAAATTCAAAAAAAAAAAAATGGTGTGTGTGTAGTTTTGAGCACCACAAGTTTGTGTTTACGGGTACCGTAAAATTTATTTAAAATTTACGGTACCCGTAAACACAAACTTGTGGTGCTCAAAACTACACACACAACATTTTTTTTTTGATTTTTTTTTCAAATGTGTTTATAATACAAGCATCTACGTTTATGAAAAAAAAATTTGGTCCAACTCGCCCTGGATCAAAAAGTTCTCACGATTCTTACAACTGGAGGTGGTTCTCATTTTAGCGGTCCCCTATATATATATATATATGATAAATAGAAAACCACCTTTTAGCGAGAAAACCCGGGAAACTCTAAGCTCCCGACTTTTTTTTTTTTTTTTTTAAATTACCACACGTAATATACATGTTTTTAAGAGTTTTGGGCAAAAAAAATCGAAAAAGCGCCGAAGGATTATTTTTAAAAAAAATAAACAAATTTCAGCAACTTTGTTGTGTAACACGTGTTAGGCAAAAAATGCTGAAAATTGTTTATTTTTTAAAAAAAAATCCCTTCGGCGCTTTTTTGTTTTTTTTGCCCAAAACTCTTAAAAACATGTATATTACATGTGTTATTTTTTTCAAAAAAAAAAAGTCGGGAGCTTGGAGTTTCCCGGATTTTCTAGCTAAAAGTGGTTTTCTATATATCCTTACCCTATATATATATATATATATATACTAGGTTATATACCCGTGATTTCACGGGTTATGGGTTGTTTTATAAAAATTTATATTTACAGAATAATTTTATATATTTGATTTCTTATAATTGGATAACCTTTTCATACTAACACCACTTTAACGTCCTTTCTACCACGAGTTTTTCTTAACATGTCGCCTTGCTAACGTGACTGCTACATCACTCTTAATGTCTCCTATGGGTTATGCTAAAAAATTCTATATTTATAAAAGTTCTTTTTTTGGTATGATTTTATATACACGTGTCGAGGCAAATTTGTAACTTGTGCTTGAGTAACAAAAATCAACTTCGATCATAGCTTGAAGACATACGGGTAGCGAAATATATTCATATATGTGATATACTTTTAAAATATATTTAAGATAAAATAGTATGAAAACAATTTGGTCGTCAGTTAGACCGAACCAACAACATTATATATGTAACCTCAAAAAAGACAATTGAAAATAAAATTCCATTTAAAAGGTATAAACTAAATCACACAATGAGTTTTCATTTTTTTTATATACCAATGAACTTTATGGGATATGAATTGATTTTTAAAAATTTAAATTTGCAAAATCAAAATTTTTATATGATTTATTATATGAATTGATTTTTGTTGGGGGAAGATAAAAAAAAAACAATCCAAGTTCCACACAATCCCAAAACTCGCTGGAGACTTAACTGGCTTCCCCATACGCTTCTTCAACTCTCTCCCAAAATACACTAACCACAACCAAACTCAAACCCTAGAATCTCTGGATTCGGTAGCTTCTTCAACATCCGCGACAAAGATTACACTCAAGAAACGGTTATCAACTAACAATTATCAGAAATCTCTGCATTCGGTAACCTTTTTTTAAACTGATTTCTTGTTTTTTCACAGATTTCATACTTTTATTTGTTTAATAATGTTAAATAATCAGAATCTAAATGTCGGAAAACAAAATAATGATCACCGGAACTTCAATTGTTTCTGTTGATATTCATTTGAAACCCTAAAACGGAGATTTTGAATGCTTATGCTTGATTAATGCGGTGATGTTTTAGAATTTTGCCACTGTTTGCTATTTGATGTAACATTTGTGGTTAGAATGATATTTTTTAGGATTAATGTTTAGTGTGTTCGGCTTGGTTTGGGCATGTGCATAAGATGTTTGATGAAATGCCAATAGTTTATTTTCATTCTATTTTGGTACAGAAATACAAATACTTATTTTTAGTGATAATATCATGGATTTTTTGTCTAATTATGCATAGAATTATTACTGCGTTAAATTATTAAACAGGGGAAATGTTCATATCATATGTTCCTGCCTTGGTTCTCATGTTTATATGTATATATAACTTTACAAAATTTGAAGTTATTGTGTTACACTTGTCCGGCTAGCCGCTGATTATATATGCAAGTCATGACCATCAATTGTCTAATTAAACAATTTTTTACTGATTCTCACTCTGCTTGATTATGAAAATATAACTACTTAAATTAGGTGCAGAAATGGATTCAACGAAGATAGCTCCTTCATTCTTAAAATTTATTGGCGAAGATATTGTGTTTTTGGTATGTTTTTCTTCTTTCGGTGGTAATGTGATATTCTTATTTGAGATTATCATCTCACATCTTGCTATTGCTTTATGTTTTGTATTGCTTTATTAGACCATACCATCTGACTTTGCAACTAATCTGTGGGGAGATAAAGTCCCCTATGATAAAACAGTAGAAATAAGAGATGGTGACAGTTTGAGGTATGTAAGGATCAGAAACAGAAATGGAGAACCTATATTTACTGACGGATGGATTAACTTGGTTCAAAAAAATGCTTTGAAATTAAATGATGGAGTATTGATAACAGCCATCGGGCCATACACATTCAATGTTTCATGGTTCAAAGAATATGTCTGTCAAGACTCTTATTTTACAACACAACAAAAAACTGTACCAGAAATTTCTGTAAGTGACTTTATATTAGTTCAGTACTCGTTTTTAACAGCTGTCTAATATTTTCTAATTCTCTACTAATGATTTTTTGAATTTATTTTATAGCTTATGCCTCATACATTTTGGAAGAACTTTTATGGTAAAAACTACAAGGGTGAAATGACAACGGTATATATTGGAGAAAGATTTTGGAATGTCAAGTTGGAAGCATGTTCGCATTGTTGTTGTTTCAGAGATGGATGGCGTAAACTGGTTGAGGAGGTGCCTTTGGAGAACGAACCATACTTGGTTTTTACAATGCTTGATTTGAAAACCTTTGAAGTTTCTGTTTTTAATGCAGAGACTGGCACTGAAATCGTTTTCAAATAAGATGACGTGGTAAGTACATCATGTGCTTTATTTTTAAGAAATTATTTATTATTCTTGTTATTAAACTTTTACACATTAATAGTTATGACTTTTTTGTGAAGGGTAAAGGCAAGGGTAAGATACAAGCTAAAGAGGTTTTGGTAAGAAGTGGGAAGTGGTAAAAGCTTTCGACGAAGCGTACATGAACTGTGGAAACTGTCATTTGGTTGTTATTATAAACACTATGTGTAGTTTTTTTGGTTGGGCTTGATAGTCCTAGGTGGGTTGTTATTATAAACCTACTTGTGTAAATGTAGGTTACCATGTAAATGCGTGGTTATTTGGTCTTTTTGGGTCCAATAGCTTAACTAATTTTCATCTTTTGTGTAATGCTTAATAGTAATACACATCGTATGATTTATTAAACCTTAGTCTTGTCATCGTGATGTCTATAATAGATGACGAATTTTGGTACAACTTCATTTTTTTCGAATTATTTTAGATATGTTTAATATTACAAAATTGTTTCCATTCATTTGGTTTTAAAACGTAAATTTTTTTTTTATGATTTATAACCTAATAACTCTTCATGCTAAGATCCATGTTTGGCAAACCTTACCAAGAAGGAAAAAAACATAAATTCAATTACCTAGGACATTTAAGCGAGTCATGTTAGGAAGTTGAACTTTTAATGGTTGTACGATCATATTACGAATAAACTTTAATGAATAATGATATTTCCATCACTACAACTGAAATATTCTTGAACAGTTGAACACCCCAAATCAAAGTATTCATGTCACAAAACAACGTAGATTGAGAAATTTAACAGTAAATAACGGGTTACATACCTCATAAAAGACGATTTGTAGATAGGGTTCGAATATGTTTATTGTATTTCTCCTCTCTTTAATCGTACACACTCATCACACATAAATTTTTTTTATTTTACTTTTCTAATCATATGGCTAGAGCTTCACTAAACCCTATCTTAGGAAGTGGGACTGCAACTTCCCAACATAGAGTTGAGTGAAGTTCTAGCCATATGATTTGAAAAGTAAAAATTAAACACTAATTTTTTTTTGGGGTAACATAAAAGAAGAAAACCACTTTAACGTCCTGTCCACCACATGTCTTTCTTACCGTGCCGCCTTGCTAACGTGACGGTTATGGTTTGTTTAAAAAAAATTTGCAAAAAAAATTTTTCTAATTGATTTATCTTAAATAAATTAACAATAGGAGTTTTTTTTTGGAAAAAAGATTAAAAAAAACAACACAACAAATCTTTCATTATCTTCTTCACACATTCGCTCTCTACCTAACAAACCCTAAACCACACTTATTCGAAAAAACGCAGTGGTTCCGCCTGAGGATCCGATCACTCCGCCGTTCTACATTGAAGTTCAACATCCGGTATATGTTTTTTGATATCATTTCTTTATTTTTTGAATATTTTGTACTTTAGATGTTAAATAATCAGAATCTAAGTTTCCGAATACAAAATCATGATGACCGGAACTTCAATCGTTTGTGTTTCAGTTTGATTTCTTGACTTGTTTGCCGATCTGAATAATGTTTACTGTATGTTTCATTTTTCATGAAACCCTAAATCCGTGATAATGATCAAACACTGTTTGTAGTTAAACACACTGCATAGATGATGTATTTGAGTTAAAATGATGGACTTTTTTGGGTAAAAATGGTGTTACTGAAAGTTTGCTAATGGAAGAGGCTCTTCTTAAAGTTGTTTTCATGTTGTTTTGATGTTCATAGCTCAAGGTAGTCACTCACTTTAACTGTTATTGCATTCATTAGATACCCACAGGATTTCATATGGTTTTTGTATGAATGCTATGAAAATCCTTGTAAAAATTCCTTATATTCAAGTTATGCATATGCTAGTGTATTTTCCTTCCTAAATGTAAGTATCTATTTCATTCTGTCCAGATATGGATTCAAGAAAAAAAGCTCATTCATTCATAGCGTTTCTTGATAAAGAATAGCCTTTTTTAATGGTAATTTTTTTTAATTTCGTTGGACTGTTATATGAATATTTGAGGTTATCATTTGACATGTTTGCTATTGCTTTATTAGGAGATACCAAATGATTTTGCTTATAATCTGTGGGGCGATAACATCCCGTATTATAAAACAGTTGACATACTGGATGGTGAAAATTTAAGAAAGGTGCGTATTACCAAAAAAAATGATCGGCCAGTATTTACAGATGGATGGATCTTGTTAGTTAGACATCATAAATTGAAATACAAAGATGGGATATTGATCAAGGCAGTTGGACAGTTGAAATTTGAAGTATTGTGTTTTAAAGATTTGGTATGTCAAAACTCGTATATTACAGCAGCTATTGAATCAGAACTTGGAATGTCTGTAAGTGAATTTATATTAGTTCAGTACTAATTTTAAACAAATCTTTCATTTATTGAAATTCTATAATAATAATTTGTTGAATTTCTTTTATAGGTAATGGCAGATAAATTTTATAATGAGTTTTACGGCAAAAATTTCAAAGGTGGAATGACCAAGATATATTTTGGACAAAGATTTTGGAATGTAAGACTTGAAGGAGGCTCGGAGGGTGGTTATTTCAAGGCTGGATGGAGTAAGGTGGTGAAAGAGGTCCCTCTAGACACTGACTATTTCTTGGTTTTTACGAGGCTGGATTCAATGACCTTTGATGTTTCGGTATTCGATCCTGACACCGGAACAGAAGTTTTTCTAAAAAAGGTTGAGGGGTCCTTTTAAAAGTATATATCGAAACACATTAATTAAAACTGTTTATAATTATACTGATTTTTGTCTGAGGTTTTTTAAAATTTCTAGTCTACTGGGGATGATGATATGATAGTTGAATCAAACTTGCCGGATGATGTGTGTGAAGATGATCGGAAAGGAAATCAAAAAGATGTAAGTATTGAAGTTGTTCATTCTGAAAGTGTTTTGTATGTTTAACATTTATGAATTTATTTATTTGAATTAGTATTTAACTTTTACGTATTCAAGTTTTTGTAATAAACTACTACAAATCCAGTATATCATTTATTTATTCGAATTAATAATTAACTTTTACATATTCATACTTATTCTTTTTTTTTTTTTTTTTGTGAAGGTTAAAGGCAAGTCGAAGGTATATGAAGCTCAGGTATTTAAAACAAAAAATGAATATCGCTCAAGTCATTTACCGTTTTATATTTATAGTAAAAGATTTTTTTAAAAGTTATTACTTATTTGTGTTACCTTTGGTACAGACACAACGAAATCTTCGAAGCAGAGTTAAAAGGGTTGATGCAGCGGCAAGCACTGGTTCTCCGGTCTTGAAAACCACAGACCTGGTAGAAACCGAAATACTAAGTTTTTTTGACATTTACAATTTATATTTCATAGTAACTGATTTTTATAAAAGTTATTAATTATTTGTGTTACTTTTGTTACAGACACCACGAAATCTTCGAAGCCGGGTTAAAATGGTTGATGCAGCGCCAATCACTGGTTCTCCGGTATTGAAATCCACAGACCTGCTACAAAAGCAAATTGTAAGTTTTTTTGACATTTTTTATTGTTTACATAGTTCATATATCTTAATTACATAGTCGCTTTCGCTCAATATGGTTTCTTCAATAAATGGGTTTGGGTTTAAATGGTGTGGTGATAATATAGCCGCTATTTGTTTGGTTCTAATATAGGCGTTATTTCTTAATAGATAAAATAGTGGTTTGTTCATTTCGTTTGGTGATATAAGACATGCTTTATTTGTTTCATAATAATATAGTTATTTGTTCATTTGGTTTCATGATAATATAGGTGTTATTCGCTTCATGATAATATAGTCATTTGCTCATTGGGTTTGATGATAACTTAGGAGTTATTTGTTTTCATGTAATAATATAGCTGATAATATTGTTTTGCGTGATAACATAGTCTCATGTTCCTTTTGTGATAATATTGTTTTTAATGATAATATAGTCTCATGTTCCTTTTGTGATAATATGTTCTAATTAATTCAATTATGTTCAGACGAAGCGCAGGAAGACTGTTCAAAAAGTTAACCCACAATCACCGGTTTTGAACTTCACAAGATTTGCGGAACACAGAATTGTAAGATTTTATAGATTTTTTATTGTTTCGTTGTTCAACTTTTTAACCAAATCCTATATTTACTAATGACTGGAATATGTTGTGCTTTTCAGCGAATACCAGCAAAAGTGTCATCTGTGTTGGACCTATCTCCTGATCATCTCAAAGAAGTCAGAGTTCAAAATCTGACAGGTGAAGTCAAGAACATCATGACCAGATCGGAAAAACATAACAAAGGGTTCCGGTATGGATTTGTTGGATGGTCGACTTACTTAAAGGCTTGGAAGATCAACATTGGAGCGGAACTGTTTTTTGAGTTCAACTACTCAAGTAAGCTATTGAGATTGACAAAGGTTGTGGAGAAGCATTGTGTTAAAAAGAAGAAATTGCGTGCATGACTGGGAAGTGTGCTTGTGGTTGTGGATGTTTTTATAAACAATATATGGTAGTTTCTTTTGTTGGGCTTTAGAGTCCTAGTTGGTGTAGAAAAAATTGTGGCTAAATTAGACACGTTTTGGTTATTTTGGGTTGGGCTTTATGTAAATCAAGGTTAACAGGTAATTGCATGGTTGTTCTTTTTGGGTACAATAGGTTGACTAATTTGGATATTATGTGTTATGCTTAATGGTAATAGACAATTGATAATTTATTAAACTTTAGTCTCGTCATGGTGTTGTGTATAATAGATGATGAATTTTCGTACAAGTTCATTTTTGTTTCAATTATTATCGATATGTTTGTTAATGTTTATGTGTTATACTATGAAACACTAATCAACTATAGTAACATGTGTTATGCTATGAAACAATAATATATAAAAACTATGCGTTTGATTACAAAACAAATTACATATACAAATACAAATTACAAGTAACTAAAAACTTCTTTGTATACAACATTAGATGTCCTATTAGTAAGGTTACCATCATTATCAAGAATTGATAATTTGAGTCCATCTCTCCTCTTGACTCTCGACAAAGCAACATAAAGTTGACCATGAGAAAATACTGGATTTTTCAAATACAAACCAACTCTGGATAATGACTGGCCTTGACTTTTATTAATTGTCATAGCGAAACATAAAGCAACAGGAAACTGTCTTCTTTGAAATCTAAAAGGAACCTTCTTATCCGACGGTATTATACCAATTCTAGGAAGAAAAATTCGAGCACCAATGTTGCTTCCAGATAACACTTCTGCTTCAATAACGCGATTTCCAAGTGATATTACCTTTAAGCGAGTTCCGTTGCACAGACCATTTTTTTGATAAATATTTCTGAGGAGCATGATCGGAACACCAACCTTTAGTACTAATTTGTGATTTGGAACACCAGAGATTTTAAGACCATTTAGTACGTCAGGGGAGTATAAACTTTGATCAAAACCATCATGTAGCTTTTCTGTCTCACAAATACTATCGGAACTTAGGTATTCCTTGGAATCGCCTGGGAACATCAGCAACAACTGAGAATTAATTTCATCAACAACTTCATTTGTCGGTGCAAGAATCGCTCTTTCTTGATAAAAGCCAGAACTTTGGTAATTTTCAAGAAGAGAAGGATAAACAAACTCTATAAGACTTGAAATTGGATCAACGGAATCCATGATTAAAAGATCATCCGGTATATCTATAATCGCATCACCATCATTAGATCCGCCTAGTTTCCCTTCACCCAAATCCAACAACCACTGACCAAACATTCGTATTTGCTCAACATCATGCATTCTACTTCCTGCAGTCAACCTCATGTTCTTAGTTAAAGTGAGTACTTTGCAGTGGTGCCATATGTACGAAGAAGTCAACGAAGCATTAACAATGTCTTGTCTAGTACCACCTTGAATGATAGGAAGAGTTTGTCGAAAATCTCCACCAAATACGATTGTTTTACCTCCAAATGGACTTTGGGAATTATGAGAACCATCACATTTCAATATGTCTTTTAGAGTTCTATCCAAAGCTTCAAAACCATGTCGGTGTACCATTGGCGCTTCGTCCCATATAATCAATGATGTTTTCTTTAATAGATTTGCAACATCACTGTTAGGGATTATAGTACACATTGAGTCTTCATTCAAATTAATCGGAATGAGAAATCGAGAGTGAGCTGTCCTACCTCCTGTAAGAAGCAAAGATGCAATCCCACTTGAGGCAACATTTAAAACAATTTCCCCTTTTGATCTTAGAGATGCAGATAACGTTTTCCAAAGAAATGTTTTACCGGTACCTCCATAACCGTAAACAAAAAAAACACCACCTTTATTGTCTTCAACTGCTTTCATGATATCATCATAAATAAATCTTTGTTCATCGGTTAATGAAACTAAAAGGTTCTCAAACTGCTCTTGAAGATCAATTCTATCATAATCCAGCTCTTCAGTAATCAAACGATTATTTGAAGTAGAAATCAACTCATGATCAGGATAAGGCATTGTATTAAAATTTCGTAAGCTGGAATTATTACGAATTAAAATCTTCTCAATCTCGTACAATGTGAGATTTTTAACTTGATCATCAGTGAGGCATAAATCTGAAAAAAACACATTAAAGATATATTTTTTAGATTAATATAATCCAATCTATAAGAAACAAATATTTGTTAAAATCTAAAAGGAATCATTGGATAAAATAAAACATTTTAACATGATTATATATATATAAAATATACGTGAAAGTGAATTATAAACATAAACATTATAAATAAACATAAAAATGAGTAATTGTCATAAAGTAGTTGTACCTGGAGACTTTAAAATATGTCGTTGTTTATAGAGAATGCCATCTGATAATAATTCCCATGTTTTTTTCCATACACGTTCCGGCAAAGACAGAGTCTGGCACGTCAACATCGTAGCAAAGAGTGTGCGAAGATAATAACCGGAGCCTGAATGACTTGCTTCTTGGATAGCTTCTATATATTCCATGTCATCATCTAGTAGACCGTGAGCATAACATGCTTCTCGAAAGGTATTAAATTTACGACCATTTACAATGAGGATATCATCAAAGGATCGAGGACCTTTAAGTTTGTTTAAAAGAATCCTCAAAAAATATGCCTCCCCAAGAGTAGGAGAAACAGCATGAATTCTTCCAATTGCAAAACTACCCGGTTTTCGACGTTTCCAACAACGTTCATCCTTTTTAAACACAAACTTAGTAGGGAATTCAACATAAGTAAGCTCTCGGGCAACTTCATCTCTTTGGTTACAATCCATCCAAGCTGAAAACATTGAACAATTCATTGACGGCCGATTGAGGACTAAGTCAATATCATCGTCTTCACCGTATACAACATTTTGTTGGTTCGGAAGATGAAATGGGAGACGAATAACAGCAGGGTGCCTATAATGAACATCAAATGCGAATATACGCCATGATGCCTCACATGCAGACAAATATCGACAATCATAGTATTTTTTAATCTCAACAACCGGCGGATCAGGTTCGTTTGATGTGTTACTTTCAACAATGGAAACGGTAACACGATCAGGCCCTTTGTTGATATATTTAAACAAATACTTTATAGATCCAGCTTGATTGCACCATTCAACATTGATGTGGGATTGATATCTCCTCAAAAGTGTTTTGTTGTAGGGAACAACAAATCTGTTATCTAGCTTAACTCCAGATTTTTCAACAAACATTCCTGAATCTCTTCTTCTATAGAGAGGAAAACCATCGATGTCGACAGACGTATGATCACGGAATCTCTTTGGAAAGCCCTTAGAACACTTATTATCTACCATGCATGGGCAGTTGACGTTGTGAGGACCACAAGGACCATGAATCATGAAATCACTGACAAGAGTATACAACTCTGGATCATCGTTTCGGTCAGGAATTTCAGCAGAAATGAGGGGATCAATGTGTTCAACAGTTGAAAACTTGTGATCGGGATGCATAAATAAACATATATGCGCATGCGGCAACCCACGCTTCTGAAACTCCACCGTATAAACAACTACAAAAAGTAAAGAAAATAAAATATTAAATGTTTGTATTCAATTTTTAAATATTAAGAAGAAATGAAGCTTAATAGTAGATTTGTAAAAAATACCTGCTGAAACTTTGCCAAATATTGAGTTATCATTCAAGTCTTTAATCAAAGCATTGAGCTTGATTTTAAACAATCTAGAGAGGATATCAGGCCTGTCTTCAGGACTTAAATTGGTGTCCTTAAGATATCTTTTAATTTCAGGCCATTTAGGATTGCATGTCACGGTTATAAAAACATATGGATATCCATACCACTTACACAGAGACATTGCATCCAAATAGTTCTGCATCATATACCGAGCACCTCCAGTGAAGGACGAAGGCAATATGACACGCTTTGCTGTGTTGGATACATTTATATTACCATGGTTACGTAAATTGGAGAGGTTCTCAAAAGTATCACATCTTAGAACCTTCTGTTGAAAACGTATGTAATTTAGTCGCTCAGTTTCAATCATGGTATACGCATCAACTAAGAATTGTTGAAATAGGCGACGTGAATTTAGAATTAATGAATAAACACCATGCCTATCTTGTATCCTGTATGCAAAGAATTCTCTCATAGTGACATATGTTCGTTTGGTTGATGTAGAAGGAGTAACACCTCTATGAGGAATATCAACTCTGTAGCAATCATCACCATAAGGAAACAAAAGTGGATACTAGAGAGCAAGATACGATGGATGTAACTCACTAATACGTTGTAGACCACCAGATTTCGTTTCTACAATAATATCTCTGTTTTCTAACGAATCGCCAATGTCACCAACAATTAAAGCTCCCACTTCAGAAGCAGTTGGTAAGTTGTATGTCCTTCCATCTTGTTGCATTCTTCCAATGAGCCGCAACTTTAGCTCAGCATTACAGTTATCTTTAAAAAAATCTCTTACCATGCGATATGTTTTAACCAAAACATTCTCCGAGTCTAACATATTCTGTATATGTCGTATAACTTGAAGATCAAGATCCAAAGATGTTGATGAAGAAGCTCTATTAGATTCACTAAAGAAAATCAAAACATATAATATTAATTTAAAATTAAAAAAGATTCTTAAAAATTAAAATAGTTACATTGAATACGTACCCAAAAGCAGATTGTCTATTTGAAAGTTCATTGTCAGTATCATATATATAAAGCTGGGAGAATTTTGGTTTAGATCCATCCACTGGTAGAAGACTTCCCATTCTATGGTAATTCTGACCACCCAATCGGAATATATAAGGAGCATTGCCTCTGTTAATGGATTTATCAACTTTTCCGCCAATGGAAGTAAATGAGAACATGGAATTGTATCGACGGATGTTATTGATGAATGACTTGCTTTTTGAATCCAATCCATTAAAAAGAGACTGATAACTTCGTGGTGCTTCCTTCATATTAGGAAGTTGAACTTTACCATATGCACAACAAATTGAATAACTTGAACTAAATTGGATTTTTGTATTCCCTCTACGAGCTTCAACATCCCATAATTTTGCTTGACATATTTGGCAAATGACATTTTGATCTAAGTGATCAACATAATCTGTTGAAAAATATTTAGATAATATTTGTAAATTTGTAATAAGCAATTATAAAGTTGGAAGCAATTTCAATTAAAATAATTTTTTTGTATATTGTATATTTATGTAAAATGTACCTTTTGAGATGCCAACAAATTCGCCTTTTTTAGTATCACTTTCATTCGATCGTCTTTTATCCAAAACAGTCTTTCTTAAATTTCGCCTTTGTTGACTGTTAAAATTGTCCATGGAATTATTTAAACCTGTAACAAAAAAAATATATAAAATAATGATGCAAAATAAAATATAAAAAAATGAAAATATTATGGTGTTACCATTTAAGTATTCTGCTGTAATGTCAGAGACAGAACTTCTAGTATTTCCATTGGTAAAAGATAGTGAATTACATAAACGATTCTCTTTGATGACATTCTCTTTCTTGTTAGCCTTTCTTGTATCCAAATACAATTTTCGTAACTTTCTCCTATGATGACTCTCAATATTGGTAGAGTTTGTGTTTAAAACTGTACAAAAATATAATATTTAAGATATAGGAATTTATTAGAAAAAATAAATAAAACATTAAACAAAATAATTACTGGGACGGTTAATAGATATTGGTGTTAAATTCCCTCCTGGTGTTGTATTTGTGCAATTATTAAAACCTGTAATAAAATTATATAGAAACAAATCATGATTAAAAAAAAGAAAATAAAAAGTATATGTGATAATGAAAAAAAAATTGGTAAGCGGTATATTTGTAGATTTGTAGAGTTTTTATAATAAAAGTTTTTAATATAGTACCTGTTGTAATGTCAGACAAAGGGCTTATAATACTTCCAATGGGAGAATTAGTAACAGATATTGAATTACATAGAAGATTGTCTTTGATGACATTCTCTTTGTTATTAAAAACATTCTCTTTAACACCGTTGCTAACTTTTCTTCTATCCAAATACAGCTTTCGTAACTTTCTCCTGTGATGACTCTCAATATCCGTAGAGTTTATGTTTAAAACTGTAAATAAAAAAAAATTAACATGTAGGAAATTATGTGAAAAAAAATAATAATAAATCATTAAAAAAAATTATTGGGAGTGTTAATAAATATTCGTGAAACATTCGACAATGGTGTTGTATTTATATTGGGATAATAATGTATATCTCTGATAATAATAAAAAAAAAAGTCAAAAATTATATCTTACCTTGGAGGAAAAGAAATTCTACTAATAATTAAAGTTAAATCATAATTCATAATCTGTTTAATATTACAAAGTTGTTTCAATTCATTTGGTTTTAAAACTTCAAAAAAGAAATGGAAAAAAAAATGTTAATTTAAAACACAATTGAAAAAAAATATATATATGTTAATAACAAAACTAATTTTAACACACATTTAATAAAAGTAAAATTAACACTACTCAAACAAAAATTTAGAAATATAAAACCAAGGATAAATTTAAATAACCAAATCCAAAAGGCACAGCCATCATTCCTACATCAAGTGACTTAAACAACATAAGTTTTCAAAAACAAATAATAGATATCCTAAACATGGAATAATAATTATCTTAACAATGGATAGCAGTGATCATTTTTCCTTCTTGGGAATCAAAAGGGACTTAGAGCCTTCAATTAAAGATAAAGGATCTTTACTTCCAAAGTCGTCACGATCATAATCTTCCGCAAGAACACGCTTCAGCTCAGGTTGTGCCTTCATCATCTTTCCTGGCCTTTTGTTACGCAAAGCCATACCACCAGCACTTGAATCAATCAATGAAACCGGAGTCTCATAAACATTGTTCAATGGTATAGAATCCTTCAAATTCAAGTAAATAGATTTGTTAAAATACAAAAATGTTTGTATTTAGAAATAGGAATGTGTTTAAAAAAATAGATAGTACCTTCTGGTTAGTAGTATGTTTTCTCGTCTTGCGCTTCTCTTTGCTATAAGTGCTGAATTCTAATTTAAATAGAAAATATGGATTAGAAATATAGAATTACAAAATCCAAAAGATTGAAAAAACAAATAGAAATAAAATGCGGACCTTCATTGCAACCTAAAGCAGCTTTGGTTGCTGACTCGTCATGATCATAAGACTCCGCAAGATTACGCTTCAACTCGCAATGTTCACTTATCATCTCAGCATTTTTGGTAGCCAAAGATATTGATCCAGCACTTGAACCAACCAGTGACATCGGAGAATCATCCTTAATATGGAAATGTGTTGAAATGAAAATAATATATTATTATAAACAATAATAGTGAGGAATAAGAATAAATGAATAAATAGATTTTGTCATATACTTTGTTTAAAAATAATACCTTCAGATCGACAGTATCCACACTTGCAAAATCACCAGATGAGAGATTCATAGAGTTTGAAACATCAACCTACATTATAAACAAAGAAGGCTATGTTAAATTGTTGAATAAAGAATGTAGGTAAAATATATTATAACTGTAAAAAATTAACAACAATATAATTAGATAGTTACATGGTCAATCCCTATCTTTGATTCAAGCTGAGAAATGATTTCAGGATCATCAGAAAATCTTTTGACAGTGAATGACTTGTAGTGATTCTGCACATTAAAGGGAGAAATCTCAACCTTAAACGCCATCTTTTTTCCAACCAAATTACTAATTTCATCCGGTAGCAAATTATCCGTTTCACCCTACATAATAATTTAAGATGTAAAAACAGTGTTACAATATGAGAATGTATAAATTATATAAATTGGGAAAATAATAAAGCCAAAAGAGATACATCAAGAAACTTATCAACCAACTCTTGAGCACTCTTTCCAAGTAATTTTCGAGCTACATGATCTAAGCAAGTTAAAGATCCAATACCAGTAGAGTCTTGTAACCTAAGTTGAAGTTTCAACCTAAAAAAGAATAATAAAATTGGTACTAATATAGTATTGAAATATAAAATTTTAAATTTAAAGTTATCATAAAGTTAGAACTTTACCGGGGAACCACAGAAACACCTTTTTCATTGCAAACGTCATTTATGCATCGAATTGTCTGCTTCTCCTCAGTTAAATCTAATCCATCCTCTCCATCACTTATAAAATACAGCACACTAACCTTCTTCATACAATCCTTACAAGAATTGTAATACCACTCAAGACCAGGAGGGAAACTTATCACTGTACCAAGCACAATCACATTCATTGTCTCCTGAATTTTATTAACTTCATCTATCGTCTTGAAATCAGTTCCAACCAAAAAATCATCATGAACAGTTTTGCCAACTTGAGATGAACCAAAAGGACGGCTTGAAGAACCAACATCCGGTCTTCTTTCAAGTAACCTTCAAATTATAATAAAAATTATTAGTCTATAAATTATAAAACATTTCAACATTATGACATAAAATAATACACTTAAACAAATAATAAAACAGTTAATTTGAAAAAATATGTACGTCTTACCTCTTTTGGAAATCAATTAGCTCATCAATGCTTTCGTTCAGATACAAATTGCTGTTTTGAAAAGAACTGGACACGTATGCCTTACCTACATATTTGACAAAAAAATTCTATTCAAAAAATTAAGCATTGATAACTAAAACAATAGAATGTAAAATATATACAATTTTAATGACAAAGATAAAAGTAATTAAATAAGTATAAACCTTCATGAAAGCTATATCTTCCAAACTGCAATATCACAAACACATCACTCGGTTTCTGTTCCAAAAACTTTGACATTTGCACCGCATATTGTCCCCACAAAGTCAGATAAACATTAAGGAACCTACAAATAAAAATTTTATAAAACATGAACTAATTGATAAATATATAAAGGAGATCAAAGAAATAAATAAATTATAACTCTAAGTCACGAAGTTGTAAGCTCATTTTTTTGTTCATTCTCCCATTACTGCTGGTATGATCAACCATAGGAAACCAACCATCAACATAACCAATGATATCTATAAACAAACAAAAGAATAAATTAGAACAACAACAATGGAGTAATATAAGTAAATAAAGATCAAAAGAACATATTTTAAAATACGGTGGCCTTACCAACAGGAGAGTCTTGCGGAATAGCACGATTACGAAGAACATCGAATGATGTAAAAGAGAATCCATGAATTGAACCACCAAAGTCATCAATGTTTCTGATGTCAGTAGAGAAATTGAAAAACAGTTTATGTTTGTGGTTGGTTGGGCGGTACGGAGACACGTTGTCACCAACATCAAACTTAGTAACCATGACACAACTCTTTTCTACCAGCAATCTTCCATACTTTACAAGATAATTACCACCAACACTTGCTTGAATTTTGGTACCCTATCAAACAAATATAACCTTTTAAGATGAAACATAGGATATAAAAAAAAATTGTTATAAACTGATAAACTACCTCCTCATCCATGAGAATCAGTTCGACCGCATGAATAGCATTCTTGACTTTAAATGATAGTAGCTTCCAAAGCTTAAGTATACGAACTTTAATAGTCACGTCTGTCTTCGTTACATCCAATTCATTAAGAGAAATGATGGGAGGGTTCTCCTTTGACCTTTATAGTTAAACATATATTTTAGAAAACAAAATCTCTGATTCATAAACAAATTTAAGTTTTTAAAAGACTATATCAATTGTCTGAGGGTCTTTAAATGAACAATTGTTGTGAAACATTCAATGAGTTTTTGGAAATTTTGAAATATCTCTCTATTATAAAACACTGTATCAATTGTGTGAGGGTAAATATTTACGGATGCATAGATCATGTTAGTTAGACATCATCATTTGAAATACAAAAATGGGGTATTGATTATTATTATTACTGTTAAAATTAATTAAATAATAAGAATTTGCAATATTCAAATACTTGATAAAAAGTTAAACATATTTAAAACACTAAGAAGTTAAGTATAATTCACAAAAAAATCTCTTTAATCACCAGATTAAGAACATAATTCACAAAAAAATTACTACTTAAACATCTTTAAAATTTGTAAAACAGACCCTAAATAACATGTATATCATGGAAAAATCTAAATCAGACACTAAAACAGTCCCTAAAACACATTGATATCTAAATCTGTCCCCAAAAAATCATAAATCACTAAAACAGTCCCTAAGAGCTATTGCATAATTCAGTCCCTAAAACACATTTATATCTAAAAAAAATCCATAAAACGGTGCCTAAAACATGCCATAAAACACAGTTTAGCAGTCACAACATGAAAAAGTATCTAAATCACACAACTAAAACACGTTTATATCAAAATCAGTCCATAAAACACATGTAATGGTTCAGTTCAAAGCTGAATTACAACTATGGAAAACTATAATATATCTAAATCAGTCACTAAATCAGTCCATAAAACACATTTATATCTAAAACAGTACATAAAACAACATAAAACAGCAAGAAGTAGTGTATAATTCACGAAAAATCATAAGAAAGTCTAAAACATCATAAATCTCTTAAATCACCAGATTAAGAAACATAATCCACAAAAAATTACAACTTAAACATCTTTACACATAAGAAGTTAACAATTTATGAAAGTTTTGGTCATCTTCAAAAAAATTGTGACTAAAACACTAAGAAGTTAAGTATAATTCACAAAAATCTTATAAAATTGGTCAAACAGTCCCTAAATAATAAGAATTTGCAATATTCAAATACTTGATAAAAAGTTAAACATATTTAAAACACTAAGAAGTTAAGTATAATTCACAAAAAAATCTCTTTAATCACCAGATTAAGAACATAATTCACAAAAAAATTACTACTTAAACATCTTTAAAATTAGTAAAACAGACCCTAAATAACATGTATATCATGGAAAAATCTAAATCAGACACTAAAACAGTCCCTAAAACACATTGATATCTAAATCTGTCCCCAAAAAATCATAAATCACTAAAACAGTACCTAAGAGCTATTGCATAATTCAGTCCCTAAAACACATTTATATCTAAAAAAAATCCATAAAACAGTGCCTAAAACATGCCATAAAACCCAGTTTAGCAGTCACAACATGAAAAAGTATCTCAATCACACAACTAAAACACGTTTATATCAAAATCACTCCATAAAACACATGTAATGGTTCAGTTCAAAGCTGAATTACAACTATGGAAAACTATAATATATCTAAATCAGTCACTAAATCAGTCCATAAAACACATTTATATCTAAAACAGTACATAAAACAGCAAGAAGTAGTGTATAATTCACGAAAAATCATAAGAAAGTCTAAAACATCATAAATCTCTTAAATCACAAGATTAAGAAACATAATCCACAAAAAATTACAACTTAAACATCTTTACACATAAGAAGTTAACAATTTATGAAAGTTTTGGTCATCTTCAAAAAAATTGTGACTAAAACACTAAGAAGTTAAGTATAATTCACAAAAATCTTATAAAATTGGTCAAACAGTCCCTAAATAACATGTATATCAGGAAAAATAAAAATCAAACAACAAAACAGAAGCTGATACATGTATATCAGGAAAAATATATCTAAATCAGTCACTAAATCAAACACCAAAACAGTACCTGATACACATTGATATCTAAATCTGTCCCTAAAACATCATAAATCAATAAAAACAGTCCCTAAGAGATATTGGATCTAAATCTGGGAATTATGCCCTAAAACACATTTTAGCAGTCACAAAGTGGAAAACTATCTAAATCTGTCCCTAAGACATCATAAATCTCATTAATCACCAGATTAAGAACATAATTCACAAAAAATTACTACTTAAACATCTTTAAAATTTGTAAAACAGACCCTAAATAACATGTATATCATGGAAAAATCTAAATCAGACACTAAAACAGTCCCTAAAACACATTGATATCTAAATCTGTCCCCAAAAAATCATAAATCACTAAAACAGTCCCTAAGAGCTATTGCATAATTCAGTCCCTAAAACACATTTATATCTAAAAAAAAATCCATAAAACAGTGCCTAAAACATGCCATAAAACACAGTTTACAAGTCACAACATGAAAAAGTATCTAAATCACACAACTAAACACATTTTTATAAAAAACAGTCCATAAAACACATGTAATGATTCAGTTCAAAGCAGAATTACAACTATGGAAAACTATAATATATCTAAATCAGTCACTAAATCAGCCACTCAAACACATAAAACGAAAGTTAGGTTAAAGGTGAATTAGACATACCTGATTTCTTGAAACAACAGCAAACCTTTCTTCAATCAATAACACCCTGTACAAAAATCAAGATCGGAAACAACAAAAAATTCAGTTCAGAAACCACAAAAGATTAAAAAGTAAACAAAATTTAACCAAAAAAAAATATTACCGGAAGAACAAAGCAGATGCACAACGGAGAGGGAAGTAGAAATGGTTTGGCTTTAAA
This sequence comes from Helianthus tuberosus, assembly GCA_030545235.1. Lineage (NCBI taxonomy): Eukaryota > Viridiplantae > Streptophyta > Magnoliopsida > Asterales > Asteraceae > Helianthus > Helianthus tuberosus. Next base: position 171,233,598 of record CM060406.1, read on the forward strand.
GACTTCATCGGAGGATGAGAGCAAAGAAGAGGAACACAATTTCAAACCTCAATCTGTGTGAATGATGATCTATACCGTCTGATTAACTTAAAAATTCAAACACAGCCGTAGGATCTGTGTTTCTTCAATAAACTTGGAGTTTTATGCGAAGATGGGACTGAAAAATCTGTCTTCGTTGAACAATAGGGAGACAGTAGGTGCGATTGTGAAGTTTTGAATCCAAACTCGAAAGGGTAGGATGCAGAGAAGGAAAGAAGGAGAGAAGAAGAAGACCGCGAGGATAAGGAAACATTGGGGATTAGGGTTTTGGATTGTTCTTTTGACCTGCAGAAGAAGAGAGAAGATGATACTCTCTCCCTTCATTAATGTGTTTGACTTTTAGCAGGTCTTAAAAAAAAACCGGAAATGGGAGGATGGCTGTGGGAGTGACACGTGGACAAAGTGAATGAGGGTGTGACAAATAGGAGAGAGGTAATGGGGGGTGATTGTGGGAGTGACACCTAGGATATTTGAACACTGATTTATTATAATAGATATATATATATATATATATATATATAATGAGAGAGAGAGAGTTAAGAGAGGAGAAAATTAAGGGATTTTAATTAAAAGTATTTGTCTAATGTCAATCTTACACTTTTAATCTAAAAAATAATCAAGGGTCAAGATTAGTTCACTCTCAAAAAGTTGTTCACTCATGATCCTAATCCTATATCCTATATATATATATATATATATATATATATATATATATATATATATATATATATATAGGATATAGGATTAGGATCATGAGTGAACAACTTTTTGAGAGTGAACTGAGTGAACTAATCTTGACCCTTGATCATTTTTTAGATTAAAAGTGTAAGATTGACATTAGACAAATACTTTTAGTTAAAATCCCTTAATTTTCTCCTCTCTTAACTCTCTCTCTCTCTCTCATTTTTAATTATTTCTCCATTATTTTAATTATAAGAGATTGAAGGGATACTGTTTTTTTAAATAAACTCTTATGTTTCTTTTAAAATTAAATATTAAACCTAATTAAATTATGTTTTTTAACATATGTGTATACAGGTCAGTATATACAAGACTTATACACTTGTGTATTATTACATCTTGTTTCCACCGGTCAGTATAAACCAGATTTATACACTTGTGTATTATTCAAGTACATATGTGTATACAGGTCAGTATACACCTGTGTATTATTCAAGTACATAGTGTATACATGTCGATATATACCAGACTTATACACTTGTGTATTACTACATATTGTTTCCACTATACATCTTTTCATCAAACATTGATCTAATACATATATGTATAGAGAATGTAATTAAATATTTTTAATCGTGTTCTACATGGAACAATATTTGATAATGTTTGTATTTTTTTTAAATTATCAAATATTAAGTTAGGTAATATGTGAGAGAAAAAATATAGAGAATGTAATTAAATATTCTTTTAATTGGAAAGAGAAATCAGGAGAGAGAAAAAAATCAATTGATAGAAAAATACAATTATACCCTTGTGTCTATTAAAATACATGAAAGTTACAAAAGATAATTATAATCTTACCACTAAAGAAAAATTTAGATCTACAAAATCAATGGTGAGGATAAGTTCATTTTGTTCACAAATAAATCATTGTTCACTCATGAACCCTACCATATATATATATATATATATATATATATATATATATATATATATGTGTGTGTGTGTGTGTGTGATTATGTTTAGTATTATGTTTTTTAATTATGTCCATTTTGGTCATTTTATACATTTTATTAAAAGTTTCAGCTACTCTGCTAAACACCTAAATATATCTAAAAATCTATCGCTACCAGCTACAACTACCAACAACCAGCCACTAGCTTACAACCATGAGCTACTTTTGCCACACATACCCTATGTATTATTAATATTTATAATTAAGTATATTATTTTATCTACGACAAATGATGTTATAATACATTTAGATGTTAATTAATGCAGTGCCTTTCTTTTCTTTACAACCCTGTAATTATCAACTAGTTATGCTATATAATGTACGATAAAAATTAAATATTTTTTACAAAATTCATTGTCTTGTTTATGCTTATACAATTGCTTAAGGCGTCCACTATTCTCACACCCCTAAATCTTATTTTCACATCTCTTATCCCTTTATCTCTCTCTCTCTCTCTCTCTCTCTCTATATATATATATATATAGGGAGCCGCTAAAATGAAAACCACCCCCAGTTGTAAGAACCATGAGAACCAGTCTCCACCAATCAGATTTTGCCAACAATAAGGGTATATCGGTCATTTACCCCATATGTCATATCCTTCCTCTCTCCTCTCTCCTCTCTCTTTCTTTTCAATATATAACATGCAGACTATCAGACTATTGATCCATTTTTAAAAATCATCTCTCATTCATCTCTCTCTCTCTTGAAAAATCCAACCCCCACACCCATCTCTCATTCAACTCCGGTGAACTCTGTCTTTTTTGCTTCACCACCATTTGATCACTACTACCACCCGGCTACCCCCTCTTTCACCGTCAAACTTTATGGGGGGTTGCTCAGATCTGAACGGGTGTGGCGGCTGTGACAACTGGCCCAAACCGGTAATTTCCGTACACTTTAATTATTGCTTAATGACTGCAATTATGTGCTTAATTGTCAGCAATGGCTGAACACATACTAAACAAGTGAATTCATGCACGTTGTATACTACAAAATATTGCTTTATGCATAAACGAGAGCGTTGCGTCAGAAATAATAGTAAACTCACCGGTAAGACACACTGTGTCAACTGAACTGCAGAAAGCAGTCAGACATTAGAATTGAGGCCTAGGTGTAGGTCCAACGACAAAAGTGCATTAAAACCCAAGAATACATACAAGGGTTTAATATATATGCAATTCGAAAGCAAAAATAAGCACTAAAAAGCACCCGAAACGCACTTTAAGTGCAGAATTTATATAATTCAGCAATAATCAGCATTTAAACATATGAATGTTATGCAGAAATGTCGTTTTATTATCCAGAATATTTCCCTAAGTGTTGGGAATTGAAAGAGTACAAGAAAGGTACTTAAAAGACACTAAAAAGTGTAATTTAGCACTTTAACGAATCGGTATGTCAACGACATTATTTTTCTTTTTCTGAGCTAGTTAGGGTCCCCGAATACCCTAACACCCGTTATAAATTATAACACTCTAGTAACTAATTAATCACTTAATTTAACAAACTAGTGCCTAACTAGTTAATTAAAATCCAACTAAATGCCACCCCATCACAACCGAATGGATTTCTCATGTGGGACAAATCCTTACTTTTTTTAATTATTTTATAAACTCATGTCTCATATCTAGAAGACATAATATACTTTGGATATTAGTGGTGATGAATATAAGAATATATGGAGGATAACACTTTCACTCACTAACCACAACACTTAACAAAATCATTCTTTTTCCCTCTTGCTATACTTTCGGCCGAGAGCCAAGCTACACATCCAACCACTTGCAAAATTCAATCTTGTCACCTTACAAACAAACAAAGGTGAAGGATCTCATATAAGGAGGCTCGGTGCACTCGGATTGCGAAGAACCTCCACCATTTGCTTTTATCCACGCGATTTTCGACTAGTTTCCTTCCCTAGCCTCGAGCTAGTAGTAAGTTGCTTTAAACGCCCTCTCGATCTATTTTAAAGTGGTTAAAATAAGATATGACGGTTAAAACTCATGAACTTACAAGATGAAGTGTTAAAAGTCTACTAAAATGTTAAAAATGATGGTTAAAAGCTATGATGTTGTGTAAAACTTGTAAGACTTGTTTTGTGTAACTATTTAGGGCCGATCTATGTTGTGGTAGCTCGGATCATCATCTAACCCGGATTAGTCGTGATCATGGATCATGACATAGAGTATGTTTAAGTATACAAAGGGTTAAATAATGAAACACTACTACACACTAAACATGAACTTCTGTAAAAACAATTTTTCTTATGAAATGAAGTTATAAACTAGTAGATCTAAAGATCTACAAGTGGTTTTTCGGAAGAACCAAGCAAAAATATTAGTCTTGTTTAAAACCCGGATCTTATCCGAACTGAAAGCATTTTTAGTAAATAAACAAGTGTGTAGACACTTGTGTCACAAGAAAAATTTAACAAAGAAATATTTTTGTGAATCTTGACTAGAAGTTGTGAAACTTCATATTCTTTAAAAATAAAGTTTTTAAGAAACTAAAATTATTTTTAAAGATAACAAGACTTACTAAATGTGCTAGTAAGTTACTACACATTTTTGTAAATATTCAAGTTCATGAAATGGAGGAATTAGTGATTATTGTTGATGATTATTGTTGATGATTGTTGTTGATGATTGTTGACAATTTAAAAGAAAATAAACACATGTTTTGAAAACATGGGAAACGTCCATTTTTAGGGGAAACTCTGTCAAAATTTTTATAAATTTTGACACTTAGAAAAATATAAGTTTTTGAGAAACTTATTCCCTAAAAATGTATTTAAGAGTATTACCAAGGTTTCCCAAATTTTTGGTGATTAGAAATGAGGATTTCTTCAAAAATAAAAATGGATAGTAAGTATATATTTTTGAGAGAAAAATATATATTATTTGATCACCAACTTGTGTGTTAAGTGTATATAGTATGTGTTATACGTGCTAGTGTATTAAGACTTAAAAATACACTAAATACTCATGAGGAGGATAAATATAAAAATACGCATACAAGATGCATAATTCGGGTGCAAAGTGCAAAATACAAAAAGCTTATATTTATTTTTGAGGAAATAATATAAGTAAGATACGTAGTTAAAAATATAGAATATTTTTAACACAAGAATATATACAAAAGAGAGTGACTGTACTTGTGCGACGCAAGTCTAGTGACTAACGTTAAGAAAACGCGTATAGGTTACGACGTTAATTAAGCAAATCCGGTGAAGTTTACGACGCAAGGAACGCAAAGTTGTGAGTTCATGCTCCCCCTTTTCTCTTTAACTGTTTTCAGTTTTATAACTTCGGGGGTGAAATACATGTACAAAAGTACAATATTTATAAATGGTATGATATAAATACAAGAAGTACACTTGGTGAGAACGAGAACCAAGTGTGACGAAATATAAGAATACAAGAAGTACACTTGGTGAGAACGAGAACCAAGTGTGACGAAATATAAGAATATGAGAAGCGCACTTGGTGAGAACGAGAACCAAGTATGAGGCGCTATGAGAAATGATAACAAGAAACGCGCTTGGTGAGGACGAGAACCAAGTAGGATGCGTTGTGAGAAATAGTGTCACGAATAGGGTACAGAAGCACCATTAATCGTGTACATACTTAGACCGCAGAACAAAAGGTTAGATCTAACGGGTGCCTGGCAGCCACACTCTCGGTGAGGGCGAGAATCGAGTAGTGCTTTTGTGTCTCAGAATATACCAATTAAATGCCTTAGGTTTGGTGACTTCCTATGTCGTGCCACATGTTAATGGCTTTGCAACCCATTAACAATCTGATAATTACAGAAATACTGTATTTACATAAAATTCATACCATACTAAAATTGATATATAACTTGAAGTACGTGGGGGTACTCAAGAGGATTGATATATAACTTGAAGTACGTGGGGTACTCAAGAAAAGATTGAATTATACTTGAAGTACGTGGGGTACTCAAGAAAATGAGAATTATACTTGAGTACGTGGGGTACTCAAGAAGAAATTGAATTATACATGTGTACGTGGTGTACACATGAAACTGGATTTATATATGAAAACTTGATTTACTCACAAACTATGTTTTCACACAAAGTATACAAACATGAAATACAAAACTGCATGAATTCACACCAACTTTATGTTGACGTTTTTCCAAAAACTCACATGTATTTCAGGTAACTAGGATGGATGTGCGCGTGGTCTTGCTTATGCTCGTGGATGTCGCTTGTGTTTAACTTTAAATAAAGTTGTAAACTTTTAAGACAATGTTTTATGCTGTCTAGCGATATAAACGCTAAACTTATGTTTTCAAATTATGGTATTTGATGTTATTTTACGAGCATGTAGCATGTTTACTCTTCGTATGCAATGAGAACCTTTCATGATCACACCTCGTGCTTCCGCCGTAGAAAGGGGTGTGACAGATTGGTATCAGAGCTGCGATTGTAGTGAACCAGGATTCCTTCTCGAGTCTAGTCTACAATCTCTAGGATCCATTCACGAAAACAATTTTCAAAGAGTTTTCATTGCATAAAACGTCCCGCGACATCCACTGCCTGAAACTGTCTACATGAGTCTAGAAAAGACACTATGAGACTTAGAGTGCACTTGAGTAGCACTTGTCGTTGACTAGAAATTACTTGCAATTATGTGTGATAATTAGCATGTACTAGAAGTAGAATGTCACAAGTATATGTGACTTTACCTGAAAGCAATGGCCCATCTGAAGGAAGAAATACGAGGACGAAACGAACTGTGCGGACTGTGCAAGGAGTTACGTAATTATGAATGCATACATAATTATGGAATTCAGTGCACAAAAATCACAGCAAGTCTTGTCACGTATAGATTCCCTCAGTGCAAGCCTACTAAGTACTCTGCTAGAGTAATAATTGTTTGATGTCACTTATGTGGTATATATATCTGTGAATATATATGATACTACTGTCTAGTGTGACGATATCAAGCAAATGATCAACCCTGTTGTGTTATGTTCTGTCAGAACATGGCACCCAGGAAAGCTGTGAACGCTCGCAATGACGACCAACCTCCTCCTCCCCCACTGCCGAGAATTGCTGAAGAGCTGAACGCTCTACTGGAAGAAAGGATCTCTGCTGCTATCGCCCAGTACGAGGCGAACCGTACTCAAGACAGTGGTGGACCAAGCAACGCTAGGCGTAATGGGAATGGAGATTCGTCTGGAGGCAATGCAGCTCAAGGTAACCTTGAGACACTGTACTAAGCATGAGGAAATTTATGAACGGTCTTTGTTTCATTATTTCTTCGATTGCTCACATGTGAATTGGTTGAATCAATTCCAGGCTGCACTTTCAAGCAGTTCCTCGACTGCAAGCCGATGAACTATGATGGCACACGAGGTGCAGTAGCATTTGTGCGCTGGACGGAGAAGACTGAAGCTACTATCCGCATGAGCAAGTGTACCACGGATCAACAAGTCACCTTTGCTACTGGGTTGTTTGTCGATGAAGCTCTGACTTGGTGGAACCTGCAAGCCCAAACCTTGGGTGATGATGCCGCTTATGGCTTAACTTGGGAGGAACTGAAGGAAAGAATGAGAGAGAAGTACTGCTCTCGTGCCGAACTCCAAAGGCTGGAAACGGAATTCTGGCACTTGACTATGGAAGGTGCTGACATTAATGGTTACACTCGAAGGTTCCACGATCTGTCTAGAGTGCTTCCCTACATGGTGACTCCCGAATTCAAGCGCGTTGAACGCTACATTTGGGGACTGGCCTCAGAGTTTCGTGGCATGGTGACGTCGGCCAAACCACAAACAATCACTGAGGCTGTAACTCTGGCTGTCAGCCTTACTGAAGATTGTGTTCGTATGAAGAAGCTATCACTGAACCCAACAGAGAAGACCGAGACACATGCTGAGTCGTCCGGTGACAAAAAGAGAAAGCATACAAGTTTGAACCAAGCAACTCGTAACAATAAGGGTTTCAACAACAAGAAGCGTGACGCTAACCCGTCCCAGGGGGCGAAAACCCATTCAACCAAAGCATACCAAGGCTCCATACCTAGATGCCAAAAATGTAAGTATCATCATGATGGAGCTTGTCGCATTCCAAGGTGCGAAAAATGTGGTAAATTGGGTCATCAAACAGAAGACTGTTGGGGAAAAGCAAAGAACCGAAATGGAAACGGTGCTGGTAACAAGAATGGCAACGGGAAGGGGCAGAACCAAGGATGCTTCAAGTGTGGAAGCAATGATCATTTCATGAAGAACTGCCCAGAGAGAAACAATGCTCAGGCTAGAGCATTTGTGATTGGAGCAAAGAACGCACGCGAGGACCCTAACGTGGTCACCGGTACGTTTCTCATTAACAATCACTTTGCATCCATACTATTTGACACTGGCACCGATTATAGCTTCATGTCTGTGGAATTTAAACGCATACTCGGAATGGAATCTAGTAGATTAGAAATTCCTTATTCCATAGAACTAGCCAATGGTAAACTCGTTGAATCGGGCGAAGTTGTTAGAGGCTGCACACTAGAACTTGGTGAACGAAGATTTAGCATCGACCTCCTACCTATTCAATTGGGTAGCTTCGATGTAGTAGTCGGGATGGACTGGTTGTCCAAGAACAAAGCTGAAGTTATTTGTCATGAGAAAATCATTCGCATCCCTTTAGCGAATGGTGAAACTCTCATCGTACATGGAGAAAGACGAGACACACCTCTTCGAATCATCAGTTGCATAAAGGCACGGAAGTGCTTAAGGAAAGGATGTGTCGCTTTCCTAGCACACGTTATAGACAAGAAGGCTGTGGAGCCAAAACTTGAAGACATTCCTGTGGTGAAGGAATTTCCTGATGTGTTCCCTGAAGATCTGCCAGGACTACCTCCGCAACGACAAGTCGAATTCCGTATAGACTTGGTTCCAGGAGCTGCTCCTGTAGCCAAGGCACCCTATCGACTTGCGCCATCCGAGATGCAAGAATTATCTACACAACTCCAGGAGTTGTTGGATAAGGGATTTATAAGGCCAAGCTTCTCACCCTGGGGAGCTCCGGTATTATTCGTGAAGAAGAAGGATGGAACACTGCGGATGTGTATCGATTACAGGGAACTGAACAAACTCACGATCAAGAATCGGTATCCGCTACCAAGGATTGATGACTTATTTGATCAATTGCAAGGATCAAGCTACTATTCCAAGATCGACCTTCGATCTGGATACCATCAGCTGAGAATCCAAGAGGAAAGCGTACCAAAAACTGCATTCAGAACGCGATATGGGCACTACGAGTTTCTTGTGATGCCGTTTGGGCTGACGAATGCACCAGCGGTCTTTATGGATCTAATGAACCGCGTATGCAAACCATATCTCGATAAATTCGTGATTGTATTTATCGACGATATCCTGATTTACTCGCGAACGAAAGAAGAACATGAGCAACATCTTAGAACCATCTTGGAACTACTGAAGAAAGAGAAGCTTTATGCAAAGTTCTCCAAATGCGAATTCTGGATTCGCAAAGTACAATTTCTTGGTCACGTGGTGAATGAGAAGGGCATTCATGTAGACCCGTCCAAGATTGAAGCGATAAAGAATTGGGAAGCTCCCAAGACCCCAACTGAAGTTCGACAATTTTTGGGCTTAGCGGGCTATTATCGGCGATTCATCGAGAATTTCTCAAAGATAGCTCAACCGCTAACGACCCTTACACAGAAAGACAAGAAATACGACTGGGGTCACAAACAGGAAGAAGCCTTTCAGCTACTTAAGAACAAGCTCTGCGATGCACCGATACTATCATTACCCGAAGGCACTGAAGACTTCGTGGTATATTGCGACGCCTCACGACAAGGCTTGGGTTGCGTGCTCATGCAACGCCAAAAAGTCATCGCTTACGCTTCAAGACAACTGAAGGTACATGAAAGAAACTATACCACGCACGACCTGGAGCTAGGTGCGGTAGTATTCGCCTTGAAGATTTGGCGACATTATTTATATGGTACTCGATGTACAATCTTCACAGATCACAAAAGCTTGCAACACATATTTGATCAGAAGGAATTGAATATGCGCCAGCGACGTTGGGTCGAGCTGCTGAACGATTATGACTGTGAGATTAAGTACCATCCTGGAAAGGCAAACGTTGTAGCGGATGCGTTGAGCCGAAAAGAAAGGGTTAAGACCCTAAGGGTTCGAGCATTGGAAATGACGATTCGAACAAACCTCATTGCACGCATTCGAGATGCACAACAAGAAGCTCTTAAAGGAGAGAACCGTAAAGCTGAATACCTTCGGGGTATGCTGAAATACATGGTGCCAAATGAAGAGGGAGCCTTATACTTCAAGAAGCGTATTTGGGTTCCACTCTATGGTGGCATACGAGAAGTCATCCTTAATGAAGCCCACAAATCGAGATATTCGATCCACCCAGGATCGGAAAAAATGTATCAAGACTTGAAAGAATACTATTGGTGGCCGAGACTCAAAAGCGACGTTGCTGTTTATGTTGGAAAATGCCTAACCTGTGCCAAGGTTAAAGCAGAATATCAGAAACCGTCCGGCCTATTACAACAACCAAAGATTCCCGTGTGGAAGTGGGAACAAATCTCGATGGACTTCATAACAAAATTACCCAGGACCCCGAGAGGGCACGATATGATATGGGTAATAGTTGATCGACTAACGAAGTCTGCGCACTTCCTACCGATCCGAGAAAAAAGACAGCACTGGAAAGCTTGCTGAAATATACTTAAGAGAAATTGTGGCACGTCATGGAGTGCCAATCTCAATCATTTCAGACAGAGATGGATGCTTTGTCTCAAGAATCTGGCAATCATTTCAGGAAGCCTTTGGGTCTCAGTTAGATCTAAGCACGACATTCCATCCACAAACAGACGGCCAGAGCGAACGGACTATACAAACGTTAGAAGATATGCTTCGCGCATGTGTCATGGATCTAGGCGGCAGTTGGGATACTCATCTACCTTTAGTTGAGTTTTCCTACAATAACAGTTATCATACGAGCATAAAAGCCGCGCCGTTCGAAGCTCTGTATGGCCGCAAATGCCGATCGCCCTTATGTTGGGCAGATGCCGGAGATAAGCGAATGGTTGGTCCTGAACTTGTACAAGAGACAACCGATAAGATTTCGCAGATCCGAGAGCGCATTAGGGCGGCTCGAGAACGACAAAAGATCTACGCCGATCCGAAAAGGAAATCAGTAGAATTCAAGGTGGGAGACAAAGTGTTGTTAAAAGTCTCACCTTGGAAGGGCGTAGTCAGATTTTGAAAGCGTGGAAAGCTGAATCCACGATACATCGGACCATTCAGAATATTGAAAAGAATTGGTACCGTGGCATACAAGTTGGAGTTACCGGAAGAACTTAATGGAGTACATGATACGTTTCATGTATCCAACCTGAAGAAGAGTCCAACACAAGAAAGCGTGATCATCCCGATGGATGAAGTGCATATTGATGAAGCCCTCCGATTTACAGAACAACCCGTTGAGGTTACCGACTGGAAAGTCAACAAGACCAGGAGGAGCAGCGTAAAACTTGTCAAAGTACGTTGGAGCTCTAAGCACGGACCCGAGTACACATGGGAACGTGAAGACCAGTTCAAGAAAAAGTATCCCCACCTATTCAAGAAGACTCCGGCGAGAGTGAGTTCAGCCTGAATTTCGGGACGAAATTCTTTTAACGGGGGGAGACTGTGACAACTGGCCCAAACCGGTAATTTCCGTACACTTTAATTATTGCTTAATGACTGCAATTATGTGCTTAATTGTCAGCAATGGCTGAACACATACTAAACAAGTGAATTCATGCACGTTGTATACTACAAAATATTGCTTTATGCATAAACGAGAGCGTTGCGTCAGAAATAATAGTAAACTCACCGGTAAGACACACTGTGTCAACTGAACTGCAGAAAGCAGTCAGACATTAGAATTGAGGCCTAGGTGTAGGTCCGACGACAAAAGTGCATTAAAACCCAAGAATACATACAAGGGTTTAATATATATGCAATTCGAAAGCAAAAATAAGCACTAAAAAGCACCCGAAACGCACTTTAAGTGCAGAATTTATATAATTCAGCAATAATCAGCATTTAAACATATGAATGTTATGCAGAAATGTCGTTTTATTATCCAGAATATTTCCCTAAGTGTTGGGAATTGAAAGAGTACAAGAAAGGTACTTAAAAGACACTAAAAAGTGTAATTTAGCACTTTAACGAATCGGTATGTCAACGACATTATTTTTCTTTTTCTGAGCTAGTTAGGGTCCCCGAATACCCTAACACCCGTTATAAATTATAACACTCTAGTAACTAATTAATCACTTAATTTAACAAACTAGTGCCTAACTAGTTAATTAAAATCCAACTAAATGCCACCCCATCACAACCGAATGGATTTCTCATGTGGGACAAATCCTTACTTTTTTTAATTATTTTATAAACTCATGTCTCATATCTAGAAGACATAATATACTTTGGATATTAGTGGTGATGAATATAAGAATATATGGAGGATAACACTTTCACTCACTAACCACAACACTTAACAAAATCATTCTTTTTCCCTCTTGCTATACTTTCGGCCGAGAGCCAAGCTACACATCCAACCACTTGCAAAATTCAATCTTGTCACCTTACAAACAAACAAAGGTGAAGGATCTCATATAAGGAGGCTCGGTGCACTCGGATTGCGAAGAACCTCCACCATTTGCTTTTATCCACGCGATTTTCGACTAGTTTCCTTCCCTAGCCTCGAGCTAGTAGTAAGTTGCTTTAAACGCCCTCTCGATCTATTTTAAAGTGGTTAAAATAAGATATGACGGTTAAAACTCATGAACTTACAAGATGAAGTGTTAAAAGTCTACTAAAATGTTAAAAATGATGGTTAAAAGCTATGATGTTGTGTAAAACTTGTAAGACTTGTTTTGTGTAACTATTTAGGGCCGATCTATGTTGTGGTAGCTCGGATCATCATCTAACCCGGATTAGTCGTGATCATGGATCATGACATAGAGTATGTTTAAGTATACAAAGGGTTAAATAATGAAACACTACTACACACTAAACATGAACTTGTGTAAAAACAATTTTTCTTATGAAATGAAGTTCTAAACTAGTAGATCTAAAGATCTACAAGTGGTTTTTCGGAAGAACCAAGCAAAAATATTAGTCTTGTTTAAAACCCGGATCTTATCCGAACTGAAAGCATTTTTAGTAAATAAACAAGTGTGTAGACACTTGTGTCACAAGAAAAATTTAACAAAGAAATATTTTTGCGAATCTTGACTAGAAGTTGTGAAACTTCATATTCTTTAAAAATAAAGTTTTTAAGAAACTAAAATTATTTTTAAAGATAACAAGACTTACTAAATGTGCTAGTAAGTTACTACACATTTTTGTAAATATTCAAGTTCATGAAATGGAGGAATTAGTGATTATTGTTGATGATTATTGTTGATGATTGTTGTTGATGATTGTTGACAATTTAAAAGAAAATAAACACATGTTTTGAAAACATGGGAAACGTCCATTTTTAGGGGAAACTCTGTCAAAATTTTTATAAATTTTGACACTTAGTAAAATATAAGTTTTTGAGAAACTTATTCCCTAAAAATGTATTTAAGAGTATTACCAAGGTTTCCCAAATTTTTGGTGATTAGAAATGAGGATTTCTTCAAAAATAAAAATGGATAGTAAGTATATATTTTTGAGAGAAAAATATATATTATTTGATCACCAACTTGTGTGTTAAGTGTATATAGTATGTGTTATACGTGCTAGTGTATTAAGACTTAAAAATACACTAAATACTCATGAGGAGTATAAATATAAAAATACGCATACAAGATGCATAATTCGGGTGCAAAGTGCAAAATACAAAAAGCTTATATTTATTTTTGAGGAAATAATATAAGTAAGATACGTAGTTAAAAATATAGAATATTTTTAACACAAGAATATATACAAAAGAGAGTGACTGTACTTGTGCGACGCAAGTCTAGTGACTAACGTTAAGAAAACGCGTATAGGTTACGACGTTAATTAAGCAAATCCGGTGAAGTTTACGACGCAAGGAACGCAAAGTTGTGAGTTCATGCTCCCCCTTTTCTCTTTAACTGTTTTCAGTTTTATAACTTCGGGGGTGAAATACATGTACAAAAGTACAATATTTATAAATGGTATGATATAAATACAAGAAGTACACTTGGTGAGAACGAGAACCAAGTGTGACGAAATATAAGAATACAAGAAGTACACTTGGTGAGAACGAGAACCAAGTGTGACGAAATATAAGAATATGAGAAGCGCACTTGGTGAGAACGAGAACCAAGTATGAGGCGCTATGAGAAATGATAACAAGAAACGCGCTTGGTGAGGACGAGAACCAAGTAGGATGCGTTGTGAGAAATAGTGTCACGAATAGGGTACAGAAGCACCATTAATCGTGTACATACTTAGACCGCAGAACAAAAGGTTAGATCTAACGGGTGCCTGGCAGCCACACTCTCGGTGAGGGCGAGAATCGAGTAGTGCTTTTGTGTCTCAGAATATACAAATTAAATGCCTTAGGTTTGGTGACTTCCTATGTCGTGCCACATGTTAATGGCTTTGCAACCCATTAACAATCTGATAATTACAGAAATACTGTATTTACATAAAATTCATACCATACTAAAATTGATACATAACTTGAAGTACGTGGGGTACTCAAGAGGATTGATATATAACTTGAAGTACGTGGGGTACTCAAGAAAAGATTGAATTATACTTGAAGTACGTGGGGTACTCAAGAAAATGAGAATTATACTTGAGTACGTGGGGTACTCAAGAAGAAATTGAATTATACATGTGTACGTGGTGTACACATGAAACTGGATTTATATATGAAAACTTGATTTACTCACAAACTATGTTTTCACACAAAGTATACAAACATGAAATACAAAACTGCATGAATTCACACCAACTTTATGTTGACGTTTTTCCAAAAACTCACATGTATTTCAGGTAACTAGGATGGATGTGCGCGTGGTCTTGCTTATGCTCGTGGATGTCGCTTGTGTTTAACTTTAAATAAAGTTGTAAACTTTTAAGACAATGTTTTATGCTGTCTAGCGATATAAACGCTAAACTTATGTTTTCAAATTATGGTATTTGATGTTATTTTACGAGCATGTAGCATGTTTACTCTTCGTATGCAATGAGAACCTTTCATGATCACACCTCGTGCTTCCGCCGTAGAAAGGGGTGTGACAGCGGCAGTGGTTAGAAATGGGTTAGGGTTGCTCAGATCTGAACCTCGTGCTCAGATCTCAGTTGATACATGTTTGAATCTGTTTGAATGATGTTCTTGTTCCTTTTGAATGTTTAAATCAGTTGAATCTGGTGCCTTATTGAATCGGTGGTGATAATGCAAAAAAAAAAAAAAAAAAAAAACTGACGATGGCGCGGCAAGGATGGTGGAGGGTAGGTTTTTGAACCTGCAACCCCACTTTGCAGCCTCTGATTATCGGAAAATCTGAGCCAAAATTACGCTTATAACTTTGCCCTTACCTCAAAATTACGCTTTTGCCCTCCGGTCAAAAACTCTTTTTTTATTTTGTTCCCAGTTTAAAATTACGGTTTCGCTCTCCGTTTAAAATTACGTTTTTGCCCCCAGCTCAAAATAAAATGTTGTTTTTTCTTCTAACTCAAAATTACAATTCTGCCCTCAGCTCAAAATTACGTTTTTGCCCACAGCTCAAGTATTTTCAAGTTGAGGGAATAGTGCCAGGCAGCTTGCCTGATACTTCCCTATTTGACCAACCCATTTTTAATTTAACTTTATTCCCAGTTAAAAATTACGCTTTCGTCCTTCATTTAAAATTACGTTTTTGCCCGCCTCCCCCACTTAAAATAAAATTATAATTTTGCCCCTAGCTCAAAATTACGCTTTTGCTCTCGGTTCAAAAACTCATTTTTAATTTTGTTCCCAATTTAAAATTACGGTTTCGCCCTCCGTTTACAATTACGTTTTTGCCCCAAGTTCAAAATAAAATGTTGTTTTTTCCTCTAGCTCAAAATTACAATTCTGTCATCAGCTCAAAATTACATTTTTCCTCACAGGTCAAAATAAATTTATGTTTCTCCCCTAGCTCAAAATTATGATTTTCCTCCGGTTCAAAATAATTACGATTTTGCCCTCTGTACAGACATACATATTATGAGAGAGAAATATTCAGTTTATTGCCCGGGCAAAAACTAGTTAAATATAAAATTTATGTTGATGGGTCTTTAACTCTTGAGAAATGTATTTAACCAGTTGGATTCTCACGCTTTGCGGCAGGTTTACGGTTAGTATCGGCTCGGTTCGTTAAAGTATCAAGTTATCAACACCGTATTAGCTCCTTTCTTATAGCAACTAAAAGAGATACGTCCAAAAGATACCGACATGTGTTTTACATTGATGAAAAATATATAAACAAATACTGATACAGGTAACAATGTTGTTCATGTAGGGCATTGGTTCGGTCACTTACATTCACTATAGCATACTGTACTAAAAATACTCTATTGCCAATACACCTTTATTTTCAATTAGTTTTATACCGTCATGACGAAAAAATCATAAAAAAGAATATGCTAATGGTAGCGATATAGTTCGAATAGTCTTGGTTCAGTTCTTCGCGGTATAGAACAAAAAACATCAACTACATATTTTATCGAATCGTAAATTGAAATAAGCATGTTGCAATGATTCATTCAAAATTTTATATTGTGTTACTCAATTAACAAAAAGGTAAACGGCGTAACTGTATATAACTTAACGAATCTTTTAACATCATGTCAAGAAAGCCATAAAACCAAATACAACATCGGTACGATGTTCATTTGAATAAAAATTTTATGAAAGCGTAGATAAAAATAAATGCGTTGCAATGATCTATTGAAAGTTTAGTAAGCGTCATACTATATCACTCAAATCACAAAAAAGGAAAACGGCTTATAAAATGTTATATTGTATTCCTTAAATAAGGAAAAAGGTATACGACATCATTTTATATTACTATGTTTACCTCGTTTCAAATAAAATTTATGTCTAAAGGCAGATAAAAAAGGCACATAGTAATGACATACTCGAAATTTTATAAAACATCGAATTTTTTTAAGTTACAAGCTAAACGAAATCTATTCAAAAGGAATTACAACAATAAAATATTAAAAAAATTATAAAATTTGAAAAAAAAAAAACAAAAAGTGTTTGATGGACTTAGGTAACAATTCAATAATTCACAAGAAAACAAAAAAAAAGAGAGCTAAAATATTGTTATTGGTCCAAGTGGACAAATTAAAATAAATTATTGTACAAGTCATTCGAAAATATAAGGTATAAGAATTATGTTAAAGAATAATTATAAAATTGAAAAAAAAAACAAAAAGTGTTTGATGGACTTAGGTAACAATTCAACAATTCACAGAAAAAAAAAGAGCTTAAATATTGTTATTGGTCCAAATGGGCAAATTAAAACAAATTATTGTACAAGTCATTCGAAAATGTAACGTATAAGAATAGCGTCTTTACTTTATTTTAATCATTTAATTTTTTTAATCGTATAGTTGCTTGTACAACGTAACATATTTAGTTTTTGGAGTAGAAGAATGTTTAGTCGCTGTGTTTTATTTTTAAAATTACTATTTTATTTCTCTATTAGAAACACAAAAAAAATATAAATTCTCATCGTCATCTCCCACTCTTCTGCACTATTGACGAAGGGCAAATCCCAACCTTTCTGTATAGGGCAACACCGACGACCATTCTTCTCTTTGTGACCAAAGACCCCTCTAATCACAATCACATGAATGCTTCTTCTAGGCTAGCATTTCCCGTTATGCCCTGAAATACAAAATACAAATTACAAAACCTTAAACAAAAAAGCACACAAAATCTCAATGAAAGGAATGGTGCCAAAGGTATAGTAAAAAATCAAGTGTGGCATGAAAAATCAAATGACTTAACACAAGAGCCAAAGGTTGAAATTTTAAACCAAACCAAACTCTGTTACTAGCGGTTTGGTTTCATGGCTTAGGTTTATTAGGCTATCTAAAAAAAAAGGTTAATTTGCACGGTAACCCTGACCGCGGAGGGGATCTCCCCTCCCAGTTCACTACCCGACAAAGATCCCTGGCAGAAAATATCCTCTGGTCGTACTCGAGTGGGATCGAACCCGAGACCTCTCCAAATGAGGGTCCCCGAGAGACTTTAGCAAGGATGTCGGTGGCCACTTGAACTAGCCCAAGTAGTTACATACAAAAGTAGTCCAACTACATAGAAAATTTGTCCAAATACACAAAAGGTTGTCAGTTTGGTCATAAAAACCCTTATTCAAGACATCACGTTTCGATTTATTAACACATCTTAGTAATCACAAATTAACACTAGTTTTAAATCACTCAACATTCATGAGCGGGTACCTAACACCATATAACTTCCAGTTTTTGAATGGCGAAACTTCTATATAAAATATAGAAAAACAGGCCAACCAGAAGCTTGAACCCCAAGATTACACAACTACAGCCCGGAAATTAAACTCATGCCATCTCACCCAATTAAGGTTTTCATATTTAGATAGACTAGAGATCCAATAAAAATAATTTTCTTTGATAGTATCCGCCGTCTTGTTGAAGTGGAGATGATTATTGTTAAAAGTGGCTTCATTTCTCATCTTCCATATTTCCCAAGCCGAGACCAAGAGTACCCCATCCATAATCTTTTTCCAATCCTTAGACCCTTTCATGTTTGAAACAATTCCAAGAACTTGCTGAAGAGAAACATCGTTTGATGGAAATGGGATCTTAACCCACACTAGAATACACCACCATGTAGCTTTCGCAACCCAACAATCCCAAAGAGCATGAAACGTCATTTCTTCATGCAAATCACATCTAGAGCACAACCCGTTCTGAAATAAAACTCCCATTTTTGCGAGACTGACTTTGACCGGGATCCTGTTTAAGCACGACCTCCACTCAAAAATATTAATTTTCAGTGGAATCCAGTTATTCCAAAAAGGCCATAAATGACCGTCATCCTTCTTTGCCACGTCATGAAGGATATTTCTTACATCCGAGACTTTTATTGGTTCATTGTGATAATTATCCCAAACCAAAAAATCAGGTACACTGTGAAACTATAATTGTTTAAGGTCGAAAATAACAATAGGTGCAAGAATCTTTGTAGTGACTAATTTTTTGAAAGTTCACTTAGTGACCAAGGGACTTATGGTAAAATGAGACTGGAAGTAGGGACAGACTGAGAGCTTGGGCAGGTGGGGCAACAGGTACGCGAAAATCCTGAGTACCCCATGAAATGCAATCGTTCCCCTTAAACACATCGGATCTATCTGCATCGGTAGAATTAGGCAGGGTCTAGAGGGTCAGCAAGACAAACTCCTATTAATACTGTATCTTATACAGTGGCTCTGTAATTGTTACAGAGGAGTCGAGGAGAAGATGTTAGACATTTTTGTGTAATCGGGATTAACTTGGTGACCGAAGGGAATTATAATATACATTGAACATGTTAGGAGGTGCGGGAGTGCACGCTTGTTCGAGTTCTCATAATTCCAAATGTTCAGGGCCGAGTCCTGAATGGGGGTTCCAATACCCTGGCTGGGGTCGATTAAATTTCTTTATTAAAAATGGCTTAAAATTAGTTTTCTAGAAATTAGGACATAGTTTCGTAAGGGAAAATAAGGCCATTTTCTATGCATTTTAATTTAAAAATAATAATAAATGCCATGAGGCAGTTACCAGCCTTTCATCCCCAAATTCAAAATTAGGGTTTTTGGCATTTTACTAGTTCATCCACGAATTTTCATATACACATACTGTTGTTCAATTTCTCAAATTTAGAGTTGTATCTGATTGAATTATTCGGTAGAAGCACCAGATAATCTGATCTGAGAGTGATTAAACACCTCTCTAATTATCGATGTTTACAAAATTCCCCAACAAAGATCAAATTAATTTATGTGAAGATAACGAGCGGATCGATGAAGGAAATGACAAGCAAAGTTGACAAACCGGAGAAATTTGAAGGACAGGATTTCCGTCGATGGCAGACGAAGATGCACTTTCTTCTTACAACCCTTAAAGTGGCGTATGTTGACTACTCCAATCCTGGAGATATTTGAGGAAGGTAATCTGGAAAAAATCAGGAAGCGGTCAAAGTGGGACAACGACAATTACATCTGTGTTGGCCACATTCTAAATGGTATGTTTGATTCCCTATTTGATATTTATCAAAATGTAGAAACTGTAAAGTTACCGTGGGACACTTTGGAAGCTAAATACATTGCATGAGATTCTTCTAGTAAGAAGTTTCTTATTAGTAATTTCAACAATTGCAAAAAGGTTGATTCGATTCTTGTCATGGAATAGTATAATGAACTGTTGCGAATCTTGGGGCAGTATGCCCAACATGACATGAAGATGGATGAATCCATCTCGGTTTCAAGATTATTGATAAGTTATGTTAGGATCTGAGTTTGGATTGATTGTGTTTTATGTTTGATTTAAGATGGAAAATGAACAAGTAATTGCAGCAGAAATAAATGGAAATAAACTTTGCACACAATCAAATAGGAGAAATGCTTTCAACTCACATTTTGAAAATTGAACCGAATGATTAAATTTATTTCAATCACTGATTACAACAATGCATGCATGTATAACAAACTCCCCCTCAGCCTGAGCTCAGTATTTGTTAGTACAAGAGACAAGTGGTGAAAGAGCCAATAGAACAATACAGGGTACTATTCTATTTATAGGCACGAGCAAACCACTGAAGCATCTTGGCTGACGTTACCATGAAAGTGACATCTAACCTCCTAACAAACTCTAACTACTGACCTCATACAAACACTAATTGGCTAACTACTGATAAACAATACAATACAATACAAAAGAAAGACTAAACTACTGCTTTCTCCTTCCACTGTTGTGACTCCAGCAGTACTTGTATCATCGGCAGTGCTTGACCCATAACAGTAGATTGATCAACAGGTCTTCAGTCTTCATCAGTCTTTAACATGATCAGCAGTTGTTTGTAAAGCAGCACTTGTATACGGACAGTGGATAGAGACCATCAGATGTTAGAATCACATTCAAGGGGAGAGACTTGTATACAACAGTGCTTATGCTGGATCCACTGCCCTGATCCAGTTTTGGCTTTAATTAACTGTTCATCTGGTAGGGTTCAATCCCAACAATCTCCCCCTAGAACAGATGATGCCAAAACTCTTCATTATTGTGGAACTTTATTGTCTCATCAATAATTCCCTGATTTGGCCTTTGAATTGTAATTCAAAATTCAGGGAATCTGTGTCATCCTCATCCCTGCACAATGTAAGATCAAGGAGATCCTGTAGATCTTCAACACCCAGGCCCAATGCTTGTTCCCTTGATATTTTCTTCACATCACCATTGGACTTGATCAGAGTCAATACGTGGGTCTGTTTGTCAGATTTCCACTTTAGTACTTTAGAGTCCTTTGGGTTTCTTGGGAGAGGTTTTATTGATGATGAGTTTGGAGATGGTGGCCTGGTAATGACAGGTTGAGCAGTGGTTGAAGTTTGGGCAGATTCAAGTCTTTCTTTAATCATCTTCTTAACCCCTTCTTTTACAAGCAAATCCTCTGCTTGCTGTTAGTTTATCCATCTGCTTTTGGTTTCGTCTTTGGTAGATGAAAGCTGCAGGTGGAGCAGTGGATCTCTTGAATTGTTGCTTTTGTGGCTCAGCTGAAACCACTGCTTCAGGATAGTCAGGCTTTGTGGAATGTTAGGATTTTTCTTCCTTAGTTCTTCCAGCCTTTTGTAAGAAATCATCACTTCTCCTCTGTCCATCTTGACACTTGGTTCCTTGACCCAAAATCAGCTGTAATCAGCTCTTCTTTCATCCTCTTCAACTGCAGGGTCCTTTCTGGTACATTCTTTTTGAACTTTGCCCAGATGGGTGGAGTCTGCTTTACCTTGTTTTTGATCATATCTTGAATCCTGGCTGCTTCACTTTCAAGCTCTTGAATGGTCCATTCTTTGTACATGTACCTTTCTCCCTTGTATTTCTTGTAAGCCATGATGTTATCAAGATAGTCTTTTCTCAAGGTTTCATCTGCCCTTTCTGACAATTGCTGACAAAGGTTCTTAGAAAACTGCTCCAAAGTTCTGACTTGTGTGAGCTGAAATTGAAGGTTTCTTTGGATTTCCTTGTCAGATTTACCCTTTGAGTTTCTTTTGGAGATATCCTCTGCTTGTTGACCTTTTAATTTCAAGTATTCTTCAATATTTTTAGGTCTTGGATATCCTTCAACAGATGGCAAGCTCCTTTTATCAGGATCATCTTCTGTATAGAAAGATTTTATTTCTTCTCTAACAGCTGCTAGTTCTAAAGGGTACTGGACAGCAGCAGATACAATGGCAGTGTTTGGGTTAAAGACTTGTGTAGAAGATAGTGGAACAGGGTTTGGTATAGTGACAAGTGAAAGAGATTGTGAAGATGTTGGTAGTGGTGGTGGAGAATCAGCATCATCCAAAATTACCCTTCTCTTTTTTAGTTTAGGAGAGGTTGGTGGTGTTTTGGTTGGTTCAGTGGTGGTGATTTAAGTGGTGGTGATTGTTATGGAAGGTGGCTGACTAATAGTTGTTGAAACAACTGGTGTTTCAACCACTGTTGTCATTACAACAGATGTTGTAACATCTGATGTCTTCTGCTTTTTAGCAGGAGGTGAAGGTTGTAATGATGATGTTTTTGGTGGTGAGGTGATTTTTGGTGGTGGTGGTAAGGCATTGGATGTGGTGTGTGTTGAAGTGGTGGCAGTTGTTTGGCTAGCAGTTGTTGAGACCACTGAAGTATCAACAGCTGTTGATACAACAGGAGTTTTATCAACTGCTGGTTTGGGAGATTGATGTTGGAGCTTTTGGAAGATTTGGGAGTGTGTTTTGTGGGGCTGGATGGTATGGTTTTGGGTTGCCTCACTTTTCTAGTGGGCTGCTTCTTTTTGGGCTCAGGACTTTCAGGCTTTGGACTTTCCTAATCATCCTTAGGCTCAGAAGTACCCTGCTCATTCAGCTCCATAAAAACTCTTTTCTCCTGTGCAAACCTTGCTTTATCCTTAGTCTCCTTATCCTTTTTCACATCAGCTTTTGCCTTAGCAATGGCATTTGTGGTTACATCAATCTTTTTTGAACCATCTGGCAAGGGTATGTCTGCAAGCATACTTGAATTATCAGGTGCAATGTAAAGACCATCTTCATACCCCTTTTTCCTCAAATGCTTTAATTTCTCCCCCCTTTTTGGCATCAACTGGTGGTGGGTTGTCCACAAAGATGATAGAGGGAGGAGCAGTGCCAGTGGTGTTCAACAAATGAGCCTTTATTGCTTTGATGTCTACCTGGGTATCCATGAATCTTGCTTCCATGACATTTCTGATCTTTTGAACCTGAATCTCATGTTGCTGATCAGCTAATTTTCTTTGATGGATGAGCAATGGTTGAAACAAATTCCACAGCTCATTTGCAGCAGGTGCAGGTGGTAGTGTAGGTGCTTGAGCTGGAGCAGCAGTGGATGGTACCTTTTGAACTTTCAACAACTGTTGCAGCATATCTTTAATTTCTGCAACAGAGGTATCCAGTTTTTCAACTCTAGCCGTCAATTCTCGGAACATTAAACCATCACCCAACTTAATGGGATCATCTGATTTCCCATTAGCAGTGGTTGTAACAGTGGTTGACCCAGGAAATGTATCCCAGAAATCATCCACTGATGCCCCTTTGTCTTGGTACTAGGGACCTCTTCCTTCAAAATGAGAAACACTTTTTAGACAACCAGTAAATACTGGATACACAAATGTTCCTAGAGAAGAAATTGCCTTCAAGGAAGTCTTATTTATGAAACCACTGTCCTAGTGAAAAGCAGTGGGTTCAGCACTTGTAGTGGCTGCTTCACTTGAACTACCACCAAGAGTTACTTGTAACTCAAGGGGTGTAACCTCCTCAGGTGTTGTTGGTGGGTTAGCAATGATTGAAACACCAGATCCAGTCACTTGTTGGGGCATATTCTCATGAACAGGTGATTGAGAAGGACTAGTTTGTGTCTGGTTCAAATCAAGAGCATCCAACAAAAGTGTTGTTTGTGGGGGAATTGTGGCAGTGATGATGGGTGTAGAAAGCAAATTTGCCCCGGGCAGTGGTCTGTGGATGATAGAATCAAGTGTTTCTATTGCATCATATTGTGGTGTCCTGATGTGTACAACCTGTTCTTTTTGAGAAGAAGCAGGAAGAGTTTGAGGCATGGGTTGAGATCTTTCTACCACCTGCTGTGAGGAATTAGCAGTAGTGGTTTCTGGTGACTTTTGTGCTGTCACTGGCATTTGCTCTGGGATCTCATCTTCCAGAGTTGCCTTTGTTTTGTGTTTGGGGGGGTTTTTGAGTTTTCTTTTGTTTTGGTTTTCTGGTGGTTTTAGGTGTGGGTTTCAGAGCAGTTGTTTTGCTGCTGTGATCACCTAGAGCAGTGGGCTCAGCAGCAGATCCCTGAGGAGCAGTGTTAGCTGCTAAATTCTGCTCATGAACCCCTGCTTTTGTTTTAGAAGGTTTTGATAATCTTGTAAAAGTTTCAGCTGTTAAGCTGTTTATTTGAAAAGATTCACCTTGTGTGAGCACATGAGCATCATCCTTTCCAAATTTCTTTTGAAAGTAAAAGCTTAGGAACCTTGGAAATAGTGAATGATTTTTTATCAACATTTTTAACCAAGTCATCAAAGATCTCCTGGGAATAGTTAAAATTTTCTTTATGTAAAATAGCATAACCCAGGTATTGGATCTTTAATGGTATTTCGTTAAAAGCAGTTGTTTTATTTGAGACACACATCAAGAGGGTATGGAATAAAAATTTTGTTGCAGGAGGAAAACTACCTTTTTGTAACGTATCCTTTTTCATTTCCTCAGCATACCCCCTCTCCAATAAAATCAGTTTGATACTCGATTTTGGGAAAAGAAGTTTTACCTTGCTGATCATCGAGTGCAAATACCTCTGAAATGGATTGTGGTGTGATTTTAACTGGTTTACCCTTTATTGAGGAATTGATGGCTAAGGCCGTTTTATCTTGAAGTTCAAGGGTGGCATTCTTCCAAAATTCTCTCTGGGTTGCCAGGTAGATCGGAGCATCAGCAGTCAACAAATTTTTGTACTTTGAAGACGACATAGCATCAATAATGGAATCGTAGGTATCAGTATGACCGGGTTTTGTGAGTAGACCCAAATAGTTATGAGGTGCTTTGTGTGGAATTTCAGGGGTTTCGATGGCCATTTGAGTGTCTTTTTTAGAAGACGAAAACGATGATTTTGGAGAAGAAGACATGAGTGGGTTGAGAGATGAAGAAGACGATGAGGGATTTGAGAGAAAAAATGGAAACTGCTTTGAGAAAGGAATTTTTAGAATTCAATTCGACTGTGTAAAACCCTGTTTGGGGGTTTGAGGAGGGTTTTATAAAGGAAAAAGTGAATGCTGACGTGGCAATGTTTACAAAAGATCTGACCGCTATGTACTGATCACTTGCCAACCCCTGATGAATAATGGAGGACAGTTGTTTTATGAAACCACTGATGGAGCAATATCAGTGGTTGTAATGGTAACAATGAGAACAGTGGGTGATTTTAACAATCAATGGATAGCATATCAGTGGATAAAAACGCTGATTTTGAACAACAGTGATTACCAAGGAAATGAGAGAACAGGGGTTGACTTTCAGCAGTGGACAACTTTTAGTGGAATAGATGTTTAAACAAAACAGTGGTTATGGCAGACTTTTAAGGATTTAATGAAAAATTCATTTTTAGCTATTTTTAAGGATGGATTTTTGATTTTCTGAAAACATTTTAATGCTTTTATTCATAGAAAAACAAGATTTTTCTTGTTATTCCATGTTTAGCATGCCAATCCTAGAGATCAAGCTTTCAAAGGTGGATGTGTCTAATGTTTTGGTTAGCACATCTGCCAGCTGATCCTTAGTTGGTATATGTTGCAGAGAAATCAAACCTTTTTCATAGCAATCCCTCACAAAGTGATGTCTTATATCTATGTGCTTGGTGGTTGAATGTGAGACTGGATTTTTGATGATATTTTCTGCTGCCTGACTGTCCAACATGAGAGGTGTCTTTAGGGCAGTGATACCAAAATCCAGCAATTGATTTTGAAGCCAAAGCAGTTGGGCTGTACAGCTTGCAGCAGCTATATCCTCTGCCTCAGCAGTGGATGTGGAAACAGCTGCTTGCTTTTTGCTTTTCCAAGACACTAAGCAACTGCCTAGGAATTGGCACCCTCCTGAAGTGGACTTCCTTGTCTTGTCACATCCAGCAAAGTCACTATCTGAGAAACCTGAAAGCTTGATATTTCCATCAGCTGGATACCAGATACCAAGTGTGGGAGCACCTATTAGGTATCTGAATATCCTTTTTACAACAATAAGATTTGACTTTCTAGGGGCTGATTGGGATCTTGCACAAACACAAATTCCTAATCATCCTTTTCATCAGACATGACAATTTTATTGGCTGCAATGGGTGTACTGCATGGCTTACAATCATCCATCTCAAATTTCTTTAAAAGTTCTTTGGTATATTTACCTTGATGGATAAAAGTGCCATTTTGCAGTTGCCTTACTTGGAGACCAAGAAAGCACTGGAGTTCACCCATTGCACTCATTTCAAACTCAGCTGTCATGAGTTGCCTAAACTATTCACATATTTTGTTACATGTGCTTCCAAAGATGATGTCATCCACATAAATCTGGACAATCATCAAATCCTTCCCTCTCCATTTTAGAAACAGTGTTTTGTCTATTTTACCTCTTGTGAAACCTATGGAAAGTAAAAAGGTGGAAAGAGTTTCATACCAGACTCTTGGTGCTTGTTTCAGGCCATATAAAGCTTTATTTAGCTTGTAGACATGATTTGGATTAAATGGATCCTCAATGCCTGGAGGTTGACAAACATAAACCTCTTCTTGAATCTTACCATAGAGGAATGCACATTTGATATCCATTTGATACACCTTGATGTTGTGGTTGACAGCAAAGACCTGGAATAATCTAATAGCTTCAAGTCTTGCTACAGGGGTAAATGTTTCATCATAGTTAATGCCCTCTTCCTATCTGAACCCTTGAACCACAAGCCTAGCTTTATTCTTGAAAACAATACCCCTTTCATCAGTTTTGTTTTTGAAGACCCACTTTGTGCCAATAGGACTTACACCCTCTGGCAGTGGTACAAGTTCCCATACTTGTTGTCTTTTGAACCGTTGGAGCTCCTCTTGCATGGCTTCTACCCAGCTGTTGTCTTTCAGTGCCTCTTGGTACTTGACTGGTTGATGGAGAGATAGGAAACCAGCAAAAAGACAGATGTTTTGGGGTTGACTTCTTGTGAGCACCCCTTCACTGATGTTGCCAATGATTTGGTCAGGTGGATGAGACTTCAAGAAGATTAGATCTCCTATGTATGGAACAATGGCATTTAATGGTGAGGGCTGCAGATGTGAATCATCTGAGCTAACCACTGCTGGCGACTTTGATGATCCAGCAGTGGCTTCAAATGGAGGTGGAGGAATAGGAGGAACTATTGTGAAACCATGTTGACTTTTATCCACTGTTTGATGGACTTTGTCAATAGTGGTTGATGATGTGGAAGAAGGGGTTGATGGGCTACTTTGGTCAACAACTGTTGAGGTAGCAGTGGATGAGCTTTGACAGCTGTTTTGAACATCTGCTGCTCTTCCCATTGAAACAGACTTTTGTTGAGGAATGATGACTTCATACCCATAGTCTGATGGATGATTTTCTGATGGACCTGCAATGTTAGGCTTGACAACAACACTTTCAAATGTGAATTTATCAAGATCAAATAATTCTGCAGGGTTTGCTGGGATTTTCATTGATGAAAGTTCATTGAACTTTACATTCAAAGTCTCTTCCACTGTTTTGGTCCGTGTGTTAAACACTTTGTAGGCCTTAGCAGTGGTTGAGTATCCCAGATGATAACCACAATCAATTTTGGCTGCAAACTTTGAGATAGAATCTTTTAAGTTTAAAATGAAACATGGCAGCCAAAAACTTTGAAATATGAAATCAATAGCTTTATTTTATACAGCAGTTCATAGGCAGTCTTTTGATGCCTGGGGTTGATTAAAACTCTGTTTTGGACATAGCAAGCAGTGTTTACTGCCTCTGCCCAAAAAGTTATTGGCAAACCTGAATCAGCAAGCATGGTTCTGGCAGCCTCAATCAAAGTCCTGTTCTTTCTTTCAACAACCCCATTTTGTTCTAGTGTCCTTGGAATGCTGTACTGCCTCACAATTCCTTTTGACACACAGAAATCATCTAACTCCTTGTTTCTGAACTCTGTGCCATTATCACCCCTGAAGACTTTTAGTGGCAAGTCAAACTGCTTTTCAACCTGTGTAACAAAGTCTTGCAGAATGCCTGCAGTCTCATCTTTTGAGTGTAAAAAATAAGTCCATGTAAATCTAGAAAAGTCATCAACAATTACCAAACAATATCTTTTCTTCCTAAGACTCATGACTTTTACTGGACCAAACAAATCCGTGTGAAGCATTTGCAAGCACTTGGTTGTTTTGGACTCTTCAATTGATTTGTATGAGCTTTTATGTTGTTTTTCTTTTAGACAGGGAACACAATGCTTAGGACAGGTGAACAGTTTTTGAGGTAAACCTCTTACTAACCCATGTTTTGAAATAGCAGTGATTGTCTTGAGATTTGTGTGCCCCAATCTCCTGTGTCATAATTTTGTCTCTTTGTTTGAGGCAGCTGAGAACAGATAGGCATCAGTCCTGGGGCTCTCTTTTGATATATCCACCACATAGACATTGCCACTTCTTTGAGCAACAAGTTGAGTTTTTCCATTTTTTATTATTGCTTCAATCTTTTCAACCATTTCTGGTCCAACAATCCTACAACACTCTTTTGTAAAGAATGAGCCATAGCCCTTATCACTCATTTGAGAGACACTTAAGAGGTTGAATTTTAGATTGTCTATTAGATTGACATTTTCAAACTTAACTTTACCAGACTGAACTGTACCAGACCCCAGAACCTTCCCTTTACTATTATTGCCAAATGATATATCACCCCCTCCATGAGTTTTGAAATCTTTGAGTAGGGCTTTACATCCTGTCATGTGCCTGGAGCCTCCACTATCTACATACCAAAGACTATCTAAGCATGCAGAAGCTCCCTGCACATGTAGTAAAAGGTTAGTTCATTAGGGTCTCCAAAGCTAATAAGGCTTTGGATGGGGTCTCAATAGTGTCTAGGTTAAGTTCAGGTGGATGGACAGTGGTTAGGTCAGGAGTTTGGACAGTTTTAGCACTATTTTTCTCTAACCACTGTTGGGGGTCTTGCCCAATCATCTGCTGATACCCAAAAGGATGCCTGTTCACTCTTGGTTTAGAAGGCTTTTTGTAAGCCTCATAAACATGTGGGATCCTTTGGTATGGTGGTTGTCCCTTACCTCTTCTGTATTGGTTAGTAGGGGGTGCCTCAGTCACCTGAACATCTCTTTTAACAGAGGTTTGGTTCAGCTGTTTTGTAACAGCTGTTTGAACTGGCACAAACAGTGGTTGGTTCTTGGTGAACTTGACAGATGAACTTGATGAACTCAAGGATGTTTTTGCAGTGTACTCATTCTTCTTTACATCAAAGGATTTGAGATACACACATTCTTGAGTTTTGTTGTTTGATTTACCATAGATGGTGCAGCTCTTAGCAGGTACAATTACACTTGTTTTGTTCAGATCATATGCTTTTAGATGAAAACAGTCTTTTGTTAGATGATTCTTCTTTTCACAAAAATCACAAAACATGTTTTTGATCTTTTCTCTTTTCTTTATCTTGTCAGACTCCTTTGCAACGGAGTTTTGAACTACTGTTGGGATGTCTTTGAGAGGAATGACTTTTGCTTTTGGAGCTTTTACACCATCAGTGGATGTGAAGTCCATAGGTTTGAAGTTTTCAAGAATGTCACACTCATCAGACCATCTGGGTTTAAATTGGTATTCCTCAATCTCTTCATAGGTTGAAGAGTCCAATGGTCTTTCAAGTGTGATTTTGTTGCCATTTTTATCAGTAATTTTGATTTCCTGGCCATTCTTGTTTGTGGGAATGATTTCAACTGAATCAGATTCATTCACAGCATTGTTTTCAACTTGGTCATGCCTTCTAAAACCTACACCAAATTTTACATTGCTTTTGATATGTTTCTCAAGAATTACTTCATAGCCTTTGCAAGATTCCACTCATTTTTCAAAAGTGATTTGGGTGGACTCTAACTCCTTTTTACAAACTTGATATTTTTCTATCAAAGTTTGGAGCTGGTTTTTGGTAATGCTTTGCTGTTCTTTTAGACTGTAGATTTCTTTATCTTTTTTCAGCCAACTTGATTTTAAGTTCTTTTAAAGACTTCTCAAATTTGACTTCATCAGTTAAGACTCTATCCCTAAGGTTTTCATTCACCTCTTTAATGTTAGCAAATGCAATGATGCATTTGTCTAAACACAAATTTTCAAGAACCTGAGGTGATACCTTGGCTGCAGCCATCATGGCACAGTCACATTGATGATGACTTTCTTCATCAGCTCTCTCTTCTTTCTCACCTTCTTTCTTCTCTTCTTCTTCTTTGTATTCTTTGGACCAGGGGTCAAACAGTGGTTCAATCAGGGTTTCTGAATTTTCTCCCAGCAGTATTTCACCAGTAACTGCAGTAACCACTGCTTCAGCCACTTCATCCACTGTTTTAGCACTTAGCTGTTCTCCTTCAGCTTCCAGCCCTTCTGGTATTGACTCTAATGCCATAAAACAAAATTCATCATTAAGAGCATCATTAGAAGCATAGAGTGCAAAATTTTCATCACCAAGCTCATCAGGCATACTGCTCCAGTCAACAAAGCCTTGGGTGAAAAAGCTTTGCTGATCTGGTTGAACCACTGCTGGAGCAGCTTGTTGAGGTGCAACTGGTTGCACTTGAGCCTGAGGGACAGGGGCTTGAACATACTGAAATTATGGAACAGTGGTTTGAACATAATGCACAGGCACAGGGGTTGCAACATAGTGAGCAGTGTTAACATGGGCTGCAGGGGTATATTGGGCATAGTGCACAGTGCTTTGGTTTTGTGGTCTAGGGTTTGAGCTGGGATGAGTAATAATTGGACCAGTGGTTTGACTCCTGCATTCCCTAGCAAAATGTCCTAGCCTATTACACTTAGAACACTTGATTTTTGACTTATCCAACCCCACTTTTAAATTCCCATGTAACCCTGGGAATTTTCTCCCTGTTCTTTTATAGAATTTGCTTCTTCTTACACTAAGCAAAACCAATTGATGTAAAATGTCCATTTCTTCTAAGTCAGTGGGATCAAAATGCCGTAAGTCATTGAGTTTAAAGCACATATTATCAGAGATCTGGCTTTCTCCATTTGCTGTGAAAGCAAAGTTGGATGAGTGAGGATCAGAGTTGAAGTTTGCACCAGCAGTTATGTCAATAAAATGATCATAACTCTGATCCTTACTGCTGCCAGACTCTTCCTGACCCAGAAGTGCTGTGTTGCCAAATGTGTAATCATCTACAACTTTGCTAGAATCTTGCAACTTCTTTTTCTGGTTTAACTCCCTTTCATAGGTCAGGAGTCTACCTTGAATTCGGGTCAGTGTTAGATCTTTGAACTCAACTGAGTTTCTGGTCATAAATGCAATGGTGTCCCATTTTTCAAGTAGTGATCTAAGAAACCTGCTGTTTTGAGTTGAATTTGAAAATTTAACATCAACAAGTCTTAGCTCACTAATAAGACAACTGAATCTCTCAAACTGTTGGGTTAATGTTTCACCCTTAACATGACAAAATGTTTCATACTGCTGATTCAGAATTTCCCTGTTATTTTCAATAACTTCTTCAGTCCCCCCAAATTGTTCCTTAAGTGCATCCCATAGTTCTTTGGCACTGTCAC
Source organism: Helianthus tuberosus (assembly GCA_030545235.1). Taxonomy (NCBI): domain Eukaryota; kingdom Viridiplantae; phylum Streptophyta; class Magnoliopsida; order Asterales; family Asteraceae; genus Helianthus; species Helianthus tuberosus. The sequence goes on from CM060406.1 coordinate 171,265,394, forward strand.
AGTGTAACAGTCCAGCGTAGATCTCATTGGGCAAAGCAAATGCAACAATGCTAAATGCTTTGGCATCCAGTTCGAACTTTTGAAAATCAGTTTCAGTATAGTTTCAGGTTTTTTTGGTTCGAATTTCTTTGAATCCTCAGCACTCGGCACCATTGGAATATGGGGTCCAAAGATAACCGGCTTCCAACATCCGGTATTCTGTTGAGCAAGGATGTCACCCATCCTTCTCTGCCAGATGAAGTACTCATTTCGCTTCAGCATGGGTGGTTTGAAGAGTGAGCCGATGCTATTGTTTGCATCTTGTGCTTATGACGTCATATTGGTTGTTTTACAGGCACTGATTAATCAACTTTGTTCGTAATTAATCCTTGCTCTGTTTTTCAACGAAACGAACAATAATAAGTATCGACGATTGTGAGCTGAACTTTTACGTCAAAATGATGGTTAAATCAAATTTGACTGTCCTAGCTCTGATACCAATTGTTAGGATCTGAGTTTGGATTGATTGTGTTTTACGTTTGATTTAAGATGGAAAATGAATAAGTAATTGCAGCGGAAATAAATGGAAATAAACTTTGCACACAATCAAACAGGAGAAATGCTTTCAACACACATTTTGAACATTGAACCGAATGATTAAATTTATTTCAATCACTGATTACAACTTTGCATGCATGTATAACAAACTCCCCCTCAGCCTGAGCTCAGTATTTGTTCATACAAGAGACAAGCGGTGAAAGAGCCAATAGAACAGTACAGGGTACTGTTCTATTTATAGGCACGAGCAAACCACTGAAGCATCTTGGCTGACGTCACCATGAAAGTAACATCTAACCTCCTAACAAACTCTAACTACTGACCTCATACAAAGACTGCTTGGCAAACTACTGATAAACAATACAATACAAAAGAAAGACTAAACTACTGCTTTCTCCTTCCACTGTTGTGACTCCAGCAGTACTTGTATCATCAGCAGTGCTTGACCCATAACAGTAGATTGATCAACAGGTCTTCATCAGTCTTTAACATGATCAGCAGTTGTTTGTATAGCAGCACTTGTATACGGACAATGGATAGAGACCATCAGATGTTAGAATCACATTCAAGGGGAGAGACTTGTATACAACAGTGCTTATGCTGGATCCACTGCCCTGATCCAGTTTTGGCTTTAATTAACTATTCCTCTGGTAGGGTTCAATCCCAACAAGTTATCTCCTTCCTGGAAAGATTTTAAACATATTTTGAAACATCAGAATGGATAGTTAAGTTTGGTTCAACTTGGAAGCGGCAAGAAAAATGTTGGTCAATGATGAAACGAAACAGGTCTGGAACATCTTCTGTGAATATGGTTGAGATGGGTGAATCATCCAAGGGAAACAATAAGTTCAAAGGGAAACAGAAGTTTCAAGGGAACAACAATTCGGGTCCAAACAAGAAGCCGAATTACCCTTGCTGGAAGTATAGTAAGGTTGGTCACTTCAAGAGAGACTATAAAGTGATGAAGAACAACAAGAAGTTTGGTTTAAAGGACAAGAATGGGGTTGGTTCTCGTGGATCAAGGACCTGGGCAAGCAAGGTCATAATTTAGTACAAATTAATAATTCGGTTCAAAATTAGGTATCACTAATTGCTGAAGCATTTTATGTGCAGGTTGATGACATTGCTTGGTGGGTTGATTCGGGTGCAATAAGCCATGCATGCAAGGATCTTCGTTGATTTAAAGACTTTCAACCAATTGAATATGGATCTATCATCAAGATGGGGAATGTTGCAACTAAACCAATCAAAGGAATAGGAATCGTGCAACTTGTTTTTACTTCTGAAAAATCTTTACTTTTGAACAATGTTTTGTATGCACTCGAAATTTGAAAGAATTTGTTAAGAGGCATTGTGTTGAATAATTGTGGTTACAAACAAGTGTTGGAAAGTGACAAGTATATCTTGTCAAAACATGGTACTTTTGTAGGATTTGGTTATTTTTGTAATGGCATGTTTATGTTGAATGTTGATGTGTCTTTTATGAATGAATCTAATTGCATAGCTTCAACTAATAATAGTAATTGCAGACTCATATAGGTGAATCCATGGAGGGCAACCATTGAATAGTTTTCGAAATAGTCATAGCTTCAGCTAGTAATAGTAATAACTTGACTGATTCGGAATTATGGCATGCTAGACTTGGACATATATAGTATAAAAGAATTAAAGAAATGCCTAAAATGAGCTTAATTTATGCTATTAACATAAACAATAATAAATGCCATATTTGCAAGGTGAATAAGATAACTAAAAAGGATTTCATGCAACATGTTCATAGGGAAAGTAAAAATGTTTGATTTGATACATCCGATCTATGTGACTATCATGATACACCATCTTTAGGTAATAAAAAGTACGTAATAATGTTTATAGATGATGCTAATGGATTTTATTTTGTTAATTTGTTGCATGCAAAGGATGAAGTTCTAGAAAAGTTTAAAATCTATAAACAAGAAGTAGAGCTTCATCGGAGTGCGTTGATTAAAACTCAGCATACAGATAGAGGTGGTGTGTATTTTGATCGCGTATATTTCCAATGAACGGGAATAATACACCATATCACTGCACCTTATACACTGAAACAAAATAGTGTGGCAGAAAGGAAGAATAGGACTAAGGAAATAGTCAATACCATGTTGCCCTATTCTGGCCTAAGTAAAGGATTTTGGGGTGAGGCTACGTTGCAGCCTTCTATTTGCTAAATATGGTATAAAACGAACAAGACTACCCCTTTTGAGCTTTGGTATAAAAAACCTCTAGAGTTACATAAATTGAGAGTTTGCGGTTCTAGAGCTGTGGTAAGGCTCACTGATCCTAAGATAGGGGAACATAGGGGAAGTAGGTATAGATTGAATTTTCATTAGGTATACTAAGCATTCATATGCTCACATGTTCTATGTTGTAGAACCGAATGACTATGAGTCTGTGCATACCACAATTGAAGCAAAAATTATAGATTATGATAAGAACATATTCTTTTCTATACCTAGACCTAAGGATATGGTTCCAAGCTCTAGTAACTCTCAAATGGTTGATCAAGTGATTGATACTCCTCCAGAACCTAAGAGGAGTGGTAGAGCAAGAAAAGCTAAGTCATTTGGTGATGATATTCAACTATATTTGGTTGAAGGATCTAGAGATGAGATTCAAACCCAATATCAATATTGTTTCAATATTGAGGAAGATCCTAGAACCTATAGTGAAGCCATGGCATCTCGGGATGTAGCATTCTGGAAAGAAGTTATAAATGATGAGATAGACTCCATTATGCAGAATAACACTTGGAAATTGTCTGATCTACACCTCGGTGTAAAGCACTTGGTTGTAAATGGATCTTCAAGAAGAAGACGAAAGTAGATGGTTCACTTGATAAGTTTAAAGCCTAATTGGTTATCCAAGGCTTTAGACAAAAAGAAGGAACACACAACTTTGCTACATATGCTCATGTAGCAAGAATATCCACTATTAGATTGTTGGTTGTTCTAGTAGCAATACACATTCTTGTGATCCACCAAATGGAAGTGTAACTGCTTTCTTCAATGATGATTCGGATTAGAGGATATATATGAAACAACCATAGGGTTTTGTTATGTTGGGTAATGAGCATAAGGTGTGTAAGCTAGTTAAGTCATTGTATGGCTTAAAACAAGCATCCAAACAGTGTTATCAAAAGTTTGATGGTGTGGTTTTGTCTAATGGTTTCGTATTAAACCAAGCGGACAATTGTGTATATAGCAAATATGATGCTCCTGGAAAAGGAGTCATAATTTGCCTATATGTAGATGACATATTGATCTTCGATACTGACCAAGATCAATTTGATAAAACAAAGAAATTTTTGTCATCTTGCTTCGACATGAAAGACATGGAGGAGGCAGAAGTGATCCTTCGTATAAGGATCAAACGGGAGAACAATGGTATATCGATCTCTCAGTCTCATTATATTGAGAAAATGTTGAAAAAGTTTAATTTTCATGATAGTTCTCCGGTTAGCACTCCAATGGATCCTGCTTTTAAGCTCTCACTTAATAATGGTGTTGCTGTAAGTCAACTTGAATATTCAAGGTCTATTGGATCCCTCATGTATGCTATAATAAGCACTAGACCAGATATAGCTTATGCTGTTGGTAAGCTTAGTAGATATACTAGGAATCCAGGTGCAATTAATTGGAAAATTATGAATCGAGTATTTCGGTACTTGAAGGGAACCATGAAATATGGTTTAACTTACACTGGATTTTCATGAGTTTTAGAAGGTTACTCAGATGCAAGCTGGATTAACAACATGGAAGATTATTCTTCCACAAGTGGATGGACTTTTCTATTTGGAGGAGGTGCCATATCTTGGGCATCTAAGAAATAGACTTGCATAACTAACTCAAAAATGGAATATGAGTTTGTAGCGTTAGTAGTAGCTGGAAAAAATGTTGAGTGGCTAAGAAACTTGATTTATGAGATTCCATTGTGGCCTAAACCTATATCACCAAATTCAATTTGATGTGATAGTGCTGCTACCTTGGCTAAGGCCTATAGCCAAGTGTATAATGGGAAGTCTAGACACTTAGGTGTTAGACACAACATGATTCGTGAGCTCATCATGCATGAGGTGATTTCGGTGGAGCTTGTAAGAACTCAACAGAATTTAGCCGACCATTTAACCAAAGAGCTAAGTAGAGATCTTGTGCACAAGGCGGCTGTAGGGATGGAATTAAAATCCACAAGAAATTTCTTGTGTTAAGATACCCAATTCCCACCTAATATGACGTTGGGTGTTGACTTTAATGAGGAAAACTTAACATCTAGAAATTGGAACACATTAATAGCATCATCCTAAGGTATGTGTTTAGACTTGCAAGTTAAATGAGGTTGAAAATTTTCTTCTTAATAGTTCTTTGAAAAATTGCATATGCAGGTGCAAGAATAAAGAGCTAGCTATATGAGCACGAAGTTTAGCCACTTCAATAAGCTAGGACTTGGCTTTGATATGTTCATTGAAGGATAAGACACATGCTAGTAAAAATAGTGTCAAGAACGAACATAAGAGTATGTAAACTTATGTGTATATTATCTTCATGTATTCACTGTGAATAGAAAGGGTTCAATCCTTAGCGACACACCTATATTCGAATATTTAGAATGTGTAATATACTAATGTGAAATTCAATCATTGAAATATTTCATTCATGTATAAGTTTGAATGTTGTGAATTTGTTTAAGTTAATCAAGGATTATGCTAAAATGGTGGAGGATTGTTAGATACTTTAGTGTAATCGGGATTAACTTGGGGACCAAAGAAAATTATAATATACATTGAACAAGTTAGGAGGTGATGCTTATTGGAGTTGTTATGATTCTAAGTGTTTGGGAAGATCCCCGAGTGGGGGTTCCAAGGGGCCACAGCCCCTGACGAGGTCCAAGGGGTAGAGCTATATTTTACCTGGTTCATTTACTAATTCTCATATACACATACGGTGAATTCGGAGTTGTATCCGATTAAATTATTCAGGAGAACCACCGAGATAATTTGATCTAAGAGTGATTACACGCTTCTTTGATTATCCGTGTTTACTAAATTCCCAAACAGAAGATAACCTATTTATTATTAGGTGTTGGAGTGTGCTTTATTAAATGTTATCAACTTAATTTTTAATATAAACATTATCAACCCAATTTTCAATTTAAACATGACTTTCTTTCTTATTTGAGTTATTTTATGAAAAGGTTTGTCCCATGTTTAAACCTGAGTAAGAGGAGTAGTTTATAATTATTAGTGTAAAGTAGAGTATGAGCAATATTACTGTTAAAACGAGTTTTTATATGTGAAGGTAAAAGATAAGAAAATCAATGTATTAGGTGTAGTAAAAAATGTGTGTTTAGTTTACCAATTATTTGCCTATTAATTTATTCAACTTAAAATAAAATAATTTTAATTTTTTATGATTTTTCTTTTAATTGGCTTATTGTTTAATAATTTTTATGGTTTAGTGTCTGGTATGGTTTTACAAACACTTGTTATTGCTAGATTTAGAAAATCAAAATCCGTAGAGAACTATAAATATATTAGATTTTCATTATGCATTTGTAATGACATTTGACATTAGATTTTCATTAGTAGATAAATAACCAACCCTGAAGAATTTATGCTCCATGAAAAAACTTCTTGAATTCGCCACTAACTAGGAGCAACAATAGTCTAATGAATCTTGGAGGCAACTTACTGTCTTATGGACTTCAGGTAAGATGAGATTGGGAGGCCTATTACACTTTATTGATGGAAGCAAACCTCACTTAGATTCTGGGTTACCCCTACACTTCAAGTAGTCCATGTTTATTTTATTTAAATCTAACTAGTAGGTTACCATATGTGCTTCGCGACGGGTTCGAACCATAGATAAAAAAGCAACCGGGATGGGACATTTTACGTAACGGTAAAAACCATGTCACTACTGTATATTCGAAAGTCATGAAAAATTTATCAGTTCAGTCCGTGATGGTATCGACACTTGTTATAACCATAAAACGAATACATGCAACGGGTTTGGAACGTGAATAAAATAACCTACTTACGACGGTACATACGAAAGTTAGAAAAATAATACATTGAGAAAAAACTACAAAGAAACGATGATAAATTAGTAAATGGAAAAAAAATAAAAGTTTAGGGTTTAGATAATAATTACAATAAAGGGGAAGAACTAAAGTTGAGTGCCAAATTGTAACTATAATAAAGTGTAAGGGTTGGAATAAAAAAAATATAGTAAAATTTAGGGGCTAAACATGTTCTTACTAAAGTTGAGAGGCAGTATGGTAAACTTGCTAAAAGTTATGAGGTGTAAATGAAGATTCTATTTAATGACAAAAAAGGTAGCTTAAGACTTATGTTTTAGTATACAAGAGAGAATGAGAGAGAGCAAACTTGGTTGAGTTAATAATATGAGAGAGAATGAGAGAGAGCAAGCATGGTTGAGTTAATAATATGTTGAAGTAGTGGTGTAGGTGGAAAATACCAATTAAATCGTAGAAAAGTTTAACGGTAAATCTGTGAGGGAAAGAAAGTTGTAAATTAATATATGGATAATATAACCTTCAATCTTATATCTTCTACTCTCTAGTAAATTAATATAAACTAGTATTCTGATCCCCCGTGTTGCGGCGCACCAAACTGAAATAATCACTTCAAAAACAGCGACGTGTCCATCTTTAAACACCTATTCACAACTGACTCTTGTATCCTCCTAGCCCTAACCTCCGCTACAAAATCCACCAAAACATTATGTAACCACCGCCCTACCCTTCGTTTGCACTATGCGATAGGACCATTAAACCGAACAAACGTAGACTTACACTACTGAACCACGCACATGTGTTAGCGCGTTTAACATGCAAAATTTAGACCGGAACATAAAACATAAAAAGAATAACCAAGTCGACCTAGGACCCCGGGTAATGCGCTGGAGAAGTTAAACGGAAAAATTTGACGTATAAACGTTGAACCATACACACGCTTTACATCGTGTTAACTCGCAAAATTTTGACCAAAATGTAAAGAGAAAAAATTGTAAAAGATAAAAAGCATATGAAACCATAGTTGAAAGTAAAAAAAGTGTGTATAGTTTTAAGTGAGACAAAAGTATATTACAAATTTATAAAAGATAAAAGTGTAAGGGTCAAAAGTAAAAAATAAAAAGAATATTACTTAGTAAAGCATATAGTACATCTATCAACGCACGTTTTTTGAATGGCTAACGAATCCTCCAAATGGGCTACTAGAAAAATTCACCACAACGAGATACACTCGCCTTCGAACCGGGGAAAAACCTCACCTAGGGCTTAAGCCCGTGAACACTCGCTCGAATGTACGACATTGCAGTGAGGTAAAACTCGTTCAGTTCATGGATTAAAATAGCGATCTAGCGATCACCACCTACTCGTCTAGTCTCTCATCATCGCCTGGTACCGCCGAAACTAGTGGGGGGAAGCAAAAATCGAACCTGGGCCTATTGGAAACCTAAGTCTCTCCTTACTACTCCACCATCAGCTCATTGACAGTGTAAAGATAAGTTTATATATATATATATATATATATATAGGGTAAGGTTCATGCGAGAACCACCCTTATTGCGAGAACCAATGTGAACACAAAATAAAATCTAAAAAAATAAAAAAAACACTCAAATTTATTTTTTAATATTTTTTTAACAAAAATCGCTATATTTAGTTACCCAAAAAAAAGAACTTTTTTTTTCGAGTAACAGTTATCCATGCACATGTGCATATGTATCATTACTTCAACAAATTCCGTAATACGTTATCAACAATAGACAATTGCATTTTAATTTACAATACCATCTGTAATATACTACTTTTTACATTACCAATATTCAAAATGTACATGTGCATCATTAGGTATAACCATGATATAACATGTTTTGGTACAAAAAGTTTGTGATTTTGAATGGAGAAGTAGGCCCATATACATGTAATAAAGTCAAAATATTGGTAATGGTATTGTATTATGGATGGTATGAGGTAATGATATTGTATTATGGATGTTAGGAGGTAATGGTAGTGTATTATGGATGGTATGATATATGAAAGGGAAAGTGTATTCAAAGTAGTGTACCAAAACACCTTATTTCATGTTGATACATATAGATGCACATGTGCATTTCTAATATTGGTAATGTAGAAAGTAGTGTATTACATATGGTAGTGTAAATGAAAGTGCAATTGTCTAATATTTGTAATGAGTTACGAAATTTGTCAAAGAAATGATACATATGCACATGTGCATGTTTGTGTATTATGGATGGAATGATAGATGAAAGATAAAGTGTATTCAAAGTAGTGTACCAAAACACCTTATTTCATGTTGATACATATAGATGCACATGTGCATTTCTATTATTGTTCACGTAAAAAGTAGTGTATTACACGTGGTAGTGTAAATGAAAGTGCAACTAACTAATATTTGTAATGAATTACGGAATTTGACAAAGAAATGATACATATGCACATGTGCATGGATAACTGTTACTCGAATTTTTTTTAATTTTTTAATTTTTTTATTAACAAAATATAGCGATTTTTCAAAAAAAAAATTGTAAAAAAATAAAAAAAAAAATTTTTTGGGCGTTTTTTAGATTTTTTTTAGGAATTACTATTTGTGTTCACACTGGTTCTCGCGTTTCTCGCAATAAAGGGTGGTTCCTAACGGATCCTTCTCCTATGTGTGTGTATATATATATATATATATATATATATATATATATATATATATATATATATATATATATATATGGGAGCGCTAAAATGAAAACCACCTTCAGTTGTAAGAACCGAGAGAACCACTTTCTAGCCACTAGATCAACAAGATGGGATGTATGAGATTAAAAGTAACTAAAATTAATATTAAATACATTTTGTCTTATTATGTCTTTAATATTTTAATCAAAAAGGGTAGTCTAGTAATTTACTCTTTTTTGTCTTTATTATTTTTTATTACTTTTTTGTTTTATTATATTACTTTTTATTTTTTAAACAAAATTTTTTAATTAAAAGCATTTTTTAATTCAAATTTTTCTACCAATTTTTTTTTTTCCAGCCGGTCTTTGCATGCCGTTTTTACGCCCGACTTTTTCACGCATCGTTTTTTAACGCGTCGTTTTTGCACGCCGTTTTTTACGCTCGGCTTTTTCAAGCATCGTTTTTTAACGCACCATTTTTTTCGTCCCGTTTTAACGCGGCGTTTTTTACATCCCGATTTTTCCGCGGCGTTTTTATGCCCCGTATTCACGCCCCTTGTTTAGGCGCCGTTTTATAACAGTGTTTCTTACGTTTTACAATTTACAAAGAAAAATTTTTACGTTTTACGTTAAATAGTTTTTACATAAAAGTTTACGTTTTACGTTAAAAAGTTTACTTTTTACGTTAAACTTTTTAAATTTTTTACGTTTTACGTTAAACTTTTTACGATTTACATTTTACTTTAAAAAGTTTACGCTTTACGTTAAACTTTTTAAACTTTTTACGTTTTATGTAAGACTTTTTACGTTTTACGTTTTACGTTAAACTTTTTACGTTTTACGTTTTTACGATATACGTTTTATGTTAAACTATTTACGTTTTACGTTTTTACGGAAAACGGACAGAGTTTCCTCTGTTTTTGGAATAAGGCGACAGCTCAAGTTGTCGTTATCTTTTCAAAACTCAACAATTTTCAACAATATAAACACAATATATAAAATTTCTATCAAAATATAAACACAATTTTCAACAAGTCACTAAAGTATCGGTTCGAGCTTGGTGCGCGTTAACTAAATAAAATCTAAACTAACGTAATAATAACTCGCTATGTTTAAACTTTTCCGGTCATCAGTTGACCATATTTGACTTGTTTTACTGCTGCTGACCCGAACCGGGTCCGTTGACTGATTTCGACCCAAAACAACACCCGAAACTCACCCGAGTTGCACCGCGTCGAGCCGAAACCCGAGCCGCTACTGAACTGTGTCACTGCCCTGTTTTCTTGTCGATCCGAACTTGAACCGAGTGAACCGTAACTGAACTATGTCCAACTGAAAATGAACCAAGATCCGAGCCGAAACTGAACTAGGCAAACCCAAACCCAAAATAATCCCAAAAGCCAAATCTGAATATGGACTGAATGAACCCAGACTTGTACCGAATCTCAATCCTGAAACCTGAACCGATTCTAACCTGAAATCGGAGCTCCGCTGCAAAAATTCCCACAGCCGCCGTAGAGGGTCATCGACCAACCACCATTATCTTCACCTGCGTGTCACCGCCGTCGGATGTCTCCACTGTACCATCATCGTCATCACTCCTCAAAACTTTAGAAAAAAAAGAAACAAAGGGAAATTTTACCAGAAAACTTGTCGGAGAGTGGATGTGGCCATCGCCATCGTCGGAGACGGCATCAGCCACTACCGTCTCCCTCTCTTTCTCCTTCTCTACTCAATCTCTCTCGATCTCCCTCACTATCTGCGCTTTAGCCGCCATATGCCACCACCAAAAGATGGTGGTGGCCGACCGATAATAGAGGAGGAGGAGGGGTTGTGATGTTTGTCGGTGAAGGGGAGTGGGTGTGTCTGCTACAATAGAGGAGGGGTTGTGATGTTTGGTGGTGGCCGACAGATAAAAGAGGAGGAGGAGGGGTTGTGTGTCTGCCGATAATAGAGGAGGAGGATGGGTTCTTTGGAGAAGATGATTACAGAGGAAAAGGAGTAGGGAGGGTAAAGTGAGATGAGAGATGAGAGAAGTGAGAAGAGAGATATATAAAAGTCTGCTACCATTAATTAAGAGAGAGAAAGAGAGAGATTAGACATTTGGAGTAAATGACCAAAAAACCCTTTATGTTGGCGTAATCTGATTGGTGGAGAGTGGTTCTCACGGTTCTTACAACTGGAGGTGGTTTTCATTTTAGCGCTCCCCTGCATGCATAGATATATTTTATATAGAAAGCAATCTTTCTTTTATGCTGAAGTATAATTAACCATTATAACATACCTATCTAACTAGCTTAGATATACAAATTAAACAAGTTGATTGTAATTATGTGTGTAACTATAAAAATAAGATAATGATTGTAATTTTAGGAAGCTATCCAACCCTAAATATGCTAAAAAAACATAGATGGACTCTCACACTCACAAGTTTCCTTAAATATAATTTGGTAAAGGCTCAGTCTGTTTGAACACCCACGTATCTATTTGACTCCCAACCATTTCTAAACGACTCATATAAACCTATACGAGTCGTATATGGTTAACTTTAAACAAGGCAGACCGGTCAGTCTACATCTGGTGGCTAATCGTATATAATCCGTATAGATCTATACGAGTCGTATACAGACTAGATGATTTTTTGGAGCTTAAAGATGGGTGTTATTGTTGGTTTTTTTAAATATTATTTTTATATGTTCTGTTTTATATTTTGCTTTCTATTTTATCGTGATGTACCGTTTCGTATTGTATCGTATCGTGACGTGTCATATTGTATTATATCATATCGTATCATGATGTATAGTAACACATCGTAACATGTCGTATCGTATCGTATCGTATCGTAATGTATCATATCGTGTCGTATCTTATTATACATTTTACGTAACCAACCAACCAATCCAAACATTCTAAATAAACATCACAGATAGAAATAACTGAAACTGCAAATTTAACTAGATAATAAGTTTGTTCATGCATACATGATCCAAATAAATACATCAAAAAGTGAAAATACAAAAAAGGGCAACAAACTATCCAAAACCGCTAGATCCTCATGGGTGCCTCATGCCTGCGGATCTTGACCAGTGTTTGACGAATGCGGGTCGCAACCAAGGGCTGGCGGTGTCGTAGGCATCGGTCGGGGGCTTGAATATCCCTATGGATCAGCAGCATCAAATGCGCCTCAGTACGGGAGTGGTAGGTGTCTATCCGAGCTTGTTAAAATAAATTGTCAAAGTTGCTACAACGTATTTTAGCAAACATTTAAAAATTAAAACATCACAAATGTTCACGCAAAGAAAAAGAAATAGATAGGTAAGCATGTAGAGAACGGGTTAATCGTCGACTCCGCTCTCTCCCGCGTCCGAGTCTTCATCTGCCGGTGCCTCGTCCGGCTCTTCTTCCCGTTCTTCTTCAGCATCATCTTCCGGCTCTAGTTCAGCCGGGGACGTTGTTGGTGCAGGTGGTGACACCAGATTCTCTAAATTATGAATCCTCCCAAGGGCTGACTGCAAATTCATTCGTATCTCCTCGATTTCCAGATGGTCAGCAATTTGATTCATTCGGATGCCCAAATTTGCCTTATTGTGCCTTGTCGATTCTTCCCTCAACTCGTGAACCTCTTTCTCTAGTTCTATGATACGTTTTTCCATTTCAGTGGTTGAGTTGTGAGTAGCTTGGTTGATTCCTGTTGCTAAGATGGGTGTGGAAGATGCTTCCCCACCTTAAGCTAGACGTTTCTTTTTTGCAGCTCGCATCTCCATATGACGCGGCGGTGAGTTAGGTACCTCAAGGGCCTTCCCCGGTGCCTGTATGAAATAATAGGATGAGGAGGAGGATGACAATATGCATGTTAAGTTAGTATGATGAGATACATTTAAAATAAAATAGTACACTACAACTAATGTGACGTGGTTGTGTTCGAGCCAGTTCATACTAGTGTCGTGTCTGTGGCTATAGTTTAAGTCTACTACCAATGCAAGCCTAATTCTCTATAACCAGTGGCTCTAATACCAATCTGTCACACCCTCAAAATCCACTTGAAGGGTTTTACCGTGAGGCGCGTGACAAACCAAGATCTAAGACACCAGTCATATTGAATGACCCCTATACGAGAAAATGTTTTTAAACTAAACAACCAACAAAATAAAAGTAATGCGGAAGCGTAATACATATAGCGTAAAAGTATGCATCAAAACAAACGCCCAAACCAAAGGAATATAAATGTAAAATGCAACGTCAAGAAATAATTTTTTTTGACCCCCATGCAGTGTACCTAACTGTGAGCAAGTACCTTAGCGACTTGGGGAAAACATGTGAGAAACAAGTGTCAATCATTTATGATGAGTGAGTTCACAGATATAGTTCAAAGTTATAGCATCATTCATTTTTACAAGTTTCCATTGTTCAGTCAGAACCGTAGGTATTAGTATCTAATAGTTCATTGTCGTATTAGTAGGTAGCTAACCCATGTTACGTCACGAAAAAGTTCGAAACCGAAGCTGACTGTTGTTGCCTTTGTTTGCCAGGTCTATCACTGACCGTGGCGGTATGTTAGGCTAATTCTACACCCGATGACCGTTACCGGTCTAGCTAGCGCTACTAGCTCTGGTGGGGCTTGTCAGGCCCAGTAGTACTACTCAAAATCCCCCCGCTATTATCTCAATACTAACTGTTCGAGGTTTACAAGGATTTATGTGATGAAATACTACTTTGTAACTGTAACGATATAACAACATGCTATTAAATAAGGCTTTATAATCCTATAACTTTTAGGCATTTCACGTGCTCGTGTTTCCTTTCCCTATATTTCAAAACGTTTAAATATGGGGACAAAGAACTCACCTTCGTATTTCTTAGTAAGATTAAGTGTATGCGAGTTAGAATGGCCAACCACGGCCTATTATTGTTGCCATGGATTATTAGTGGTTGTTTATGCAATTCACGTAAGTCCTACACGTATCTAACAATTAGCATGCGAACAAGTTGTCACATAGTATTTTATCGTGTGGTTTCGTGCACGTATTCACAATATAATCTTCCACATGAAATATGATATTTATATAATCATCGAACAAGTGCGGACACTTAAAATAGCAAATTCAACTCTTATAAATTTATAACTCATGCACTACAAATTCGCTGAAATTAAGCAGTTTTAGAAAGCTCGTTTACCAGAGTTACGGAGTTGCAAAAATTATAATCTTTTTATGTGACGTGCCCCTCGGTGTGGTCAGCCTTGTGTACAATTTTCAAGATCTAACTCTTTAGCGAAAAATTAAGAAATTTTATTTACTAAGAAGTTATCAGATTCATCACTTTCTAACCACATCTTAAGGAAAAATTCATTTAAAAATCCTCAGTTTTCCAATTGAAGTAATTTTGATAGGAGATTCGTACAGACACATAAGACCCTCTGCTGTATTAGTTTCATAAACCCACTCTAATAATTCACCAAGATAAGACATAAAACACAAGACACAAATTCTTCAGAAAATTGTAGCTTTGACCACTGAAATGATTTAAATGTTTTGGCAGACCAAAGGAGGTCCAAAAATTATGAAACCAGCACATTTAGAATTGTATTTCAAAGAGGTTCATTTTAGACTTCAGAAAATTGCATTTTCGTTATGTTTTGACTCGTTTACACCCAACTAAAGTTGGTTGTAAACATCAAACAGCTTTGTGTCTTCAGCTATCAATGTTTAAGTGCGAGATATTGTGACTCCTTTAGTGTGTTTTTGACATCATACAACCTAACGACACTTCATAATTCAGATTATACATGTCATTTATCAAACCGAACTCATCCCTACATTAACTAACATTAAAGTATGAGTTCTACTACGCTAAATCATGGAACATCCCTTCATACGCATACCCAAACCCGCATAATTTAGATCATACAAACTCTTTTACACTACAACCCGTCAAGATACAATTCAACATTACTAAACCGACAATCATACAGCCCCTATTCATGCATACCTATGCAAGTAATAACAGGTGATACATGAAACCATATCAAAACTCAACATACATAACCCGGAAATTGGCTAGTCATCGTAGTTCTCTAAGCCGAACCACAGCTGCCCACAAATTCCACATATATCACATTTACAAGGTACACGTGTACATAAAACACAACACAAAAGACTAGATAGTTACCTAGTTGAGTCTTGATGATCGCTGACCAGAACTTGAATGAGAAGAAAGAGAGCCGAGAGTGAGAGGGGTTGCGAGAGAGAAATGGAGGCAGAGAGGGGTTTGTGAAGTAGTTAGGGTTCCTGATTGTGTTGCATGCATATATCATACACATGCACATACATGTACGGGCTTTTGGAATTAGGGGGTTGGGTCAAGAGTTCATGGGTAGTGGGCTGGTGGTTTTGGGCCGCAGGTGTAAAGGGGGCAGGGTTGGGTTTGTTTCACTTGGGCCAAGGGTGCATGGGTCACGCAAGGGTTTTGGGTTTGGGGTTGGGCTTCACGAGAGGTGTGAGGTTGGGCTGCTAATATACGTAAGTTAGAATAAGATAAACTTGTTCACGGACTGGTTATCGTTATAATATACGTAACGCACTTGTTAACTATATTTTATAAAATAACTAACTACAAAATATAAGTGAACTAAATCAGGAAGGATACCTGATTTTGCAGGATGTCACATATGTCGCCAAGCGGAAACTAACCTCGATCTAAAACAAATAGAAAACAAGGTAAATAGTTTACCTGCCCATGGAGTGTTGTGTACAATAATATTCCGGATTCTCGCCGCCTTCTGCGCATCTCAATCGATCTCCACACAGGCGGCGATCTCCATCTTTCAAAACTTTTCACAGTGGTGAAAAGCATCAGATCTCTCCTCAAATACCAGATACGAGTGCTTGGACATCGGGTCAATATAAAGGACACCACGCCCACTACCGCGTCCCTGACCTCAGCTTCGCCCCGTCCCGACTCCTGATCAGCCATATCGATATACGACATATATATTTATATTAAAAAATATATAACATTTATTATATAAGTTTTTAAAATAATATATACGTATATAGGTTAAAAGTGTGAGAAGTGTGAGAAATATTGTGGAGATGACATTTATCCTCAATCTAAATTAATTTAAAAGGGTAAACATGTAATTTTATCATTGATTCAATTAATTCAAAACCTTCCATAGCCGCCACCATATTTATAGGAACATGATTTTTTTAAAAGATCTCTACAAAAACACTACGAATAACACTGAAACCACCATTCAGCACGTATATAACACCATTCAATAATTATATAACACCATTCCATAATTATAGAACACCATTCAATAAATATATAACACCATTTTAAAGATCTCTATAAAAACACTACGAATAACGCTGCAAAATCACCATTCATCACATATATAACATCGTTCAGTAATTATATAACACCATTCAATAAGTACATAACACCATTAAATAATTATATAACACAATTCAATAAGTATATAACACCATTCAATAAGTATATATAACACTATTAAAGACACTACCTCCATTTCCAGAATGTGTTCTTAGTATAATGTTCATAGTATGGTTATTGTACATGGTGTTTTAAACCTGCATGCATGGTGTTTTACATCTGCATGCTAGTAGATGTTCCAGATTCCATATGTTAAAACACCATGGTGTTTTAAACCTGCATTCCAGTAGATGTTCTTCACATGTTCATCGTATAGTGTTTTACACCTACAACCCATGCAAGTGTGTGAAGCATCACAATAAACAACAAAGTCTTCTATACTTTCTGGCAAGGCTAAAATGGGTTCATTCGTTAACTTTTTCTTTAGTGTTTCAAATGCTTCGTTTTGCTTTGGTCCCCATTCAAAATTAATAGACATGTGTGTCAAAGATGTCAAGGGAACAACAATTCGGGAGAAGTCCTGGATAAATCGGCGGTAATATCCTGCCAAACCAAGGAAACTACGAACTTCGGTTGGCGATTTTGGAATCTCCCAGTTAGCAATAGATTCTATCTTTGCAGGGTCTACTTGAATACCATTTGCATTTATAACATGGCCAAGAAATTGTACTTCAGGAAACTAAAACTCGCACTTCGAGAATTTAGCGTATAACTTCTCGTTTCTTAATAATTCAAGTAACACCCTAAGATGATTTTCATGATGTTCTTGATTTTTAGAATAAATAAGTATATCGTCAATGAAAACGATAATAAATTTATCTAAATAATTTAAGTAACACCCTAAGATGATTTTCATGATGTTCTTGATTTTTAGAATAAATAAGTATATCGTCAATGAAAACGATAACAAATTTATCTAAATACGGTTTACAAATCTGGTTCATCATATCCATGAACGCGGCTGGAGCATTAGTGAGTCCAAATGGCATAACAGTGAACTCATAATGTCCATATCTTGTTCTGAAAGCTGTTTTAGGAATATCTTTTTCCTGAACCTTCAACTGATGATAGCCTGAACGAAGGTCTATCTTCGAAAAATAACAAGCTCCTTGTAATTGGTCGAACAAGTCATCAATTCATGGAAGCGGATATCGATTCTTGATAGTTACTTTGTTCAATTCGCGGTAATCAATGCACATACGCATTGATCCGTTCTTTTTCTTTACAAAAAGAATTGGAGCTCCCCATGGCGAAGAACTCGGTCTGATAAAACCTTTCTCTAACAGCTCATCTAACTGCTTTTTCAACTCTTGCATCTCTGTTGGTGCCAGACGGTAGGGAGACTTAGCAATTGGTGATGTACCCGGTACTAGATTTATTTTGAGTTCCACCTCACGATCTGGTGGTAGTCCTGGTAATTCTTCAGGAAACACATCTGCATACTCTGCCACGACTGGTACATCTTCAATTTTCTTTTCTTTATTATCGGCTGATAAGGAAATTAGGTTTGCTAAGCATCCTTTCCTTATACACTTTGTTGCTTTCATTACTGAGATGATTCTAATCGGGGTAGTTAACTTATCGCCATAAACGATTATCTTCTCTCCATTCGACACTCGAAGTTCGATGGCTTTCTTGTCACAGAGGATTCGAGCATGGTTAGATGCTAACCAGTCCATTCCAAGTATGATATCGAAGCCTGCTAATGTCATTGGTAACAATTTCGCAGGTATGACGTGTCCTAGAAGAGTTATCTTAACGTTCTCTAGGATTTCAGAAATCTTAGTTGGGTTTCCTTCAGCAGTTTCAACTACACATGTTTGTGCTAGTTTAACTAAAGGCTCGTTTAATAGACTACAAAACTTATAATCTATAAAACTTTAATTTGCACCCGAGTCAAATAAAACTCTAGCATAAACATTATTTACGAGGAACGTACCGGTAATTGAGCTGCTTCACGAGTGTTTAGCACAAACGCTCGTGCATTCCCTTTCTTTGCTCCCCCAGTTCCACTTCCACCTTCTTGATTTCTACCAGCCTGATTACTACCAACTTCGTTTACACCCTGTTGTTTCAGTTTTGGACAATTAGACTTGCAATGTCCTTGTTCACCATAATTGAAGCATCCAAATCCTTTCTTTTTGAAACAATTTTCAGTTGTATGTCCTGAGATCTTGCAATGGTTGCAGAAACTAAGTTTCTCAAACCTACATCTCCCTAGATGTCTCTTTTTGCAAATCTTGCACTCAGGAATTTGAAAATCTTTTCGTACTGACTTCTTGTCAGTTCTTTTCATCTCTTGATCACCCTTCTTCACCTCCTTTTCTTTATTCTCCTCCTTTGTTCTCACCATCCCATCCGTTAGTAACCCGGCCAACTCCAAAGCCGAATTGAAGTTCTAGGCATAGCAGTGTTAGGATCTGAGTTTGGATTGATTGTGTTTTACATTTGAATTAAAATGAAAGATGAACAAGTAATGCAGCGGAATGTAAATGGAAACAAAATTTGCACACAATCAAACAGGAGAATTGCTTTCAACACACATTTTCAACAAAGAACCGAATGATTGAATTTATTTCATCAACGATTACAATGCATGCATGTAACAAACTCCCCCTCAGCCTGAGCTCACAGTGATTTGTTCGTACATGAAGAAAAATGGTGAAGAGCTAATAGAACAGTACAGGGTACTGTTCTATTTATAGGCACGAACAAACCACTGTGGCATCTTTGCTGACGTCACCATGAAAGTGACATCTAACCTCCTAACAAACTCTAACAACTGATCTAATACAAACACTGCTATGCTAACTACTGATTACATCACATTACATTACATAAAACAAGTTAAACTACTGCTTTATCCTTCCACTGATGTGAACCTAGCAGTACTTGATATACCCAGCAGTGCTTGACCCATAGCAGTAGATTGATCAGCAGAGCTTTAGTCTTCATCAGTCTTTGACTTAATCAGCAGTTGTAGGTCAGAAGTTGTAACGATCAGGGGATTGGAGGTCATCAGATGTTGAAACCACTTTCAAGGGGAGATACTTGTATACATAACATCTGCTTATTCTGGATCCACTGCTCTGATCCGATTTTGGCTTTAATTATCTGTTCCTCTAATAGGTTTCAATCCCAACAATCTCCCCCTGGAACAGATAATGCCAAAACCCTTCATTATTTGCAGATCTTTATTGCCTCATCAATAGTTCCCTTATTTGCCCTTTGAGTTGTAACTCAAAGTCTAAGGCATCTGTGTCATCTTCATCCCTACAAAGTGGAAGATCAAGAAGATCCTCCAAATCTTCAATACTTAGGCCAAGTGATTGTTCCCTTGTTATTTTCTTCACTTCTCCACTAGACTTGATCACAGTAAGTACATGGGTCTGTTTGTCAGTTTTCCACTTTAGTACTTTTGAGTGTGGTGGGTTTCTTGGGAGATTTTTATTAGATGAGGATTTTGGTGATCCTGGCCTTGTGATGACTGACTGAGCAGTGCTTGCAGGTTGATTCAATCCAAGAGTTTCTGCTATCATCTTCTTAATACCCTCTTTTACAAGGTCATCTCCTGCCACTAATTCTTCCACTGTTTCAGCATCCAACTGTTTTTGTTGTCTTCTTTTATAGATGGCAGCACCAGCTGGAGCAGTGGATCTCCTGATTTGCAGCTTTGGTGGTCTTGTTGAAACCTCTGCTTCAGGATAGTCAGGTTTTTGTGGAACCTGTGGGATCGATTTGACCGATCAAATGAGTCAATTTGAGTGAATACACACTATTTAAGTGGCGGAAACACCTAAACAGCTTAGAATCAGATAGAATGGAGTAGAAAACAGAAGAATGTAACTTTAATACTCGTTTCTCATTCACTAATCACTTGAAAATCCGGCAGAGTAACAGTACATGACAGAGCTGACCGTATCAAATGAGAAACACACAAGCCTATTTATAGGCAAACACCCTGCCCGTTTGAAACTGGCATGACATGTTCAAACGGTCACGATCATTTCAAACGGTCACGACTCTAAATCCTGTCCATTTGAAAGTTACAAGCCACCTTCAAACGGCCACCCTTAAAAATAAAATAAACATTACATTTCAGCCCCCTAAACTATACAAACTTGACAAATTAGACCCCTAGACTTAAGACATAGGCTTTAGACATCTTTGCACTAACAAACTCCCCCTTGGATCTTTCTTCCTTAGTTCCTCCAACCTTTTGTAGGTGGTCCTGACTTTGTCTTCTTTCCATCTCATCACTTGATTTTCAGACCCATAATCAGCAGTGATCAATTCCTCTTTCATTCTCTTCAGCTCCAATGTCTTTTCAGGTACATTCTTTTTGTACTTTGTCCAATCAGGAGGAGTGTCTTCGACCTTGTTTTTAATCATGTCTTGAATCTTGGCTGCTTCACTTTCAAGCTCAGGAATGGTCCAATCTTTATACGTGTATTTTTCCCCCTTGTATTTCTTGTATTCCGTAATGTTGTCAAGGTAATCTTTTCTCAATGACTCATATGCTCTTTCTGATATCTGTTGACAAACATTCTTAGCAAACTACTCCAAGGATCTGACTTGTGTGAGTAGAAATTGATAATGCCTTTGAATTTCTTTGTCAGTTTTTTCTTGTGAGTTTCTTTTGGAGATATCCTCTGCCTGTTGAGCCTTAACTTCCAAGTATTCTTCAATGTTGTTAGGCCCAGGATATCCTTCAACTGATGGCCAACTCCTTTTAGCAGGATCATCCTCATAGTAGAAAGATTTAATCTCTTCTCTGACTGCTATAAGTTCGAGAGGATATTGAAATCCTGCAGGAGTGATGGCAGTGATTTGTTGTTGAACTTGGGCTGAGGAGAGAGGAACAGGGTTTGGAATATTGACAAGTGAAAGAGGTTGTGAAGAAGTTGGTGGTGGTGATGGAGACTCATCATCAGGCAAAATTATCCTTCTCCTTTTTTGTTTAGGAGAGGCTGGTGGTGTGTTGGATGGTTGTGAAGTGGTGATTTGAGTGGTGGAAGGTGGCTGACTAACAGTTGTTGAAACAACTGGTGTTTCAACCACTGTTGCCATTACAACAGATGTGGTAACATCTGTTGTCTTCTGCTTTTTAGCAGGAGGTGATGATGGTGGTGAAGTTGTTTTAGGTGGTGAGGTGATTTTTGGTAGTGGTGGTAAGGCAGTGGTTGTGGTGTGTGTTGAAGTGGTGTGTGTTGAAGTGATGGCAGGTGTTTAGCTAGCAGTTGTTGAAACTACGGAAGTATCAGCAGTTGTTGATACAACAGGAGTTACAACAGCTGTTTGGGTGGAAGTTTGATGTTTGAAGCCTTTGGAAGGTGGTTTGGAAGCATGTTTTGTGGGTCTGGATGGTGTGTGTTTGGGTTTGCCTCACTTGTCTAATGGGCTTCTTCTTTTCATCCTTAGGATTTTCATCATCCATAGGTTCAGAAGGACCCTGCACATTCAGTTCCATAAAAGCTCTTTTCTCCTGTTCCCACCTGGCTTTATCCTTAGCCTCCCTCTCCCTTTTTACACTTGCTTTTGCTTCAGCAAGTGCATTTGTGGTAACATCAATCTTTTTACTACCATCTGGCAAGGGAATGTCTTTAGTCATGCTATCTTTTTTCTGGTTCAATATAAAGACCATCTTCAATTCCCTTCTTTTTCCACTGCTTGATTTTCTCCCCCTTTTTGGCATTATCTGGTGGTGGGTTATCAATAAAGAGAACAGTGGGACGAGCAGTGCCAGTGGTGTTCAGGATGTGGGCCTTTATAGCCTTGATGCCAGCTTGGGAATCTTTAAACCTGGACTCCATCATGTTTCTCAGCTTTTGGACATGTATCTCATGCTGTTGATCAGCCAATTGTCTTTGTTGTTGGAGCAATGGTTGAAATAAGTTCCATAACTCATTTGCAGCAGGTGCAGGTTGTGCAGGTGCTTGAGCTGGAGCAGCAGTGGTTGGTACCTTTTGAACTTTCAACAGCTGTTGCAGCATATCTTTAATTTCTGCAACAGAAGTATCCAGTTTGTCAATTCTATCCGTCAATTCTTGTTACATTAAACCATCACCCAACTTAATGGGATCATCTGATTTCCCACTAACAGTGTTTGTAACAGTGGTTGACTCAGGGAATGTATTCCAAAAGTCATCCACTGATGCCCCATTGTCTTGGAACTAGGGACTTCTTTCTTCAAATTGAGAAACCCTTTTTAGTGAACCAGTGAAGACTGGATACACAAGTGTTCCCAGAGAAGAAATTTCCTCCAATGAAGTCTTATTGATGTAACCACTGTCCAAAAGCAAACCAGTGGGTTCAACACTTGTAGTGGCTGCTTCACTTGGACTACCACCAAGAGTTACTTGTAACTCAAGGGGTGTAACCTCCTCAAGTGTTGTTGGTTGGTTAGCAATGATTGATACATCAGACCCTGTCACTTGTTGAGGTATGTTCTCATTGACAGGTGATTGAGAAGGACTGGTTTGTGTAGGATCGAGGATTCGTCCAAACGAGTCAATCAGAGTCAGATCTAGTTTCTAGAAAGGCGGAATCAGACTAGAAACCTTGCATCAGTGTTAGAACAGGAGTAGACGAGTAGAAAGTCACTTTAAACATGTTCTTCATTGATTTTAGACGTTTTGGTACAGAGAGAATCGGACAGCAGTTCGGTACAAAATTCTCCAGAAAGTTACAAATGAAGAACACTACTAGCCTATTTATAGACCTGCCAGACTGCACGGGATAACACACCCAGACCGCACGAGCTGGAAAAGCTCACCTCGTGTGACCTGACCATTCAGGTCGTGCGACCTGGCTAACATACAAACTTAACTTTAACATCTTAACCTATTACATATAAATGACACGACATAGACTGATGACGCAGGCGATAGACATTATGCATCAACAAACTCCCCCTTGGATATTGCCGCAGTCTTCAGTCAGCCGGTCTTCAAAACATTCTTCACAAGATTAAAGCTTGAAAACAAAGAAATCGTTTAAATCGCCTGAAATAGAAAGCCTTTCAAACAAGATTTTGGGGGTTACCCATATATCCGAGAGATGTTCCCCGCGAGATAAGCAAGTATTTGTTATGTTTATATCTCAAACTCAATCTACTAATCGTGTGAAGCCTACCGGCACATCATTAGTGAGACTTGTTTAAAAACATTTTGACTTTTCATTTCTTTAGTATGTTGTGATAGTCCACTGATGTACTATCATTTCCTCTTTTTCACAATAAAACTCATTTTTGATTTTTTCAATGTTTTTGTATTTATGAAATTTTATCATGTTTTTGTATTTTCTATAAACTTTCTCCCCCTAAAATCAAAAACATATTTTTATGTTTTTGGTTTTATCAAAAGCAGTAAAGAAACTGTACAGAAAACATGACAACAAGACGCAGATCACTTCTGATTGCCATCCGCCTCGGCCACACACTCTACTACCCTCCCAGAAAACAAATTCTTTAACCCGTTCAATTTTAAAAGATAATTAAATCTTGTTTTATCAAAGGGTTTAGTGTAAAAATCAGCTCTCTGATCATCGGTGTGAATATAATCAATTCGAATCAATTTTTCTCGTAGCAATCATGAATAAAATGATGTCGAATCTCAATATGTTTTGTTTTTGAGTGTTGAACCGGATTTTTAGTGATATTAATGGCTGCCTCGTTGTCCTCAAAAATTGGAGTGTCTAAAAATTGCAGACCATAATCCCTCATTTGCTGTTGAATCCAGAGAATCTGGGAACAACAACTGGAAGCCGAAACGTATTCGGCCTCACAAGTCGAGAGAGCGACTGTGGTCTGTTTCTTACACTTCCAAGTGATTAGCCGAGTTCCAAAAAACTGGCAACTAGCAGTTGTGGACTTAGCGTTCAACTTACAGCACCCGAAGTCAGAGTCAAAATATCTAGTTAGAGAGAAGCCACCGGATCGGGGATACCACAAGCCGGGGCTTGGGCAACCTTTGAGATACCGTAAGATCCTCTTCACTATCATCATGTGTGATGCTCTGGGACTTGACTGGTACCGGGCGCAGAGGCAGGTTGGATACATGATGTCCAGTCGTGATGCTGTTAGATACATTAGCGATCCTATGATTGACCGATAAAGCGTTTCATCCACTTTCTCACCACTTTCATCAGGACATATGCCATGATTCGTAGCTAGGGGGTTGATATGGGAGATGATTCGGACATATTGAATTTGTCCAACACATCATTCACATACTTGGTCTGGTGTATGAAGATTCCATCGGGCAGTTACTCAACTTGAAGCCCGAGGAAGAGCTTCATCTCCCCCATTGAACTCATTTCAAACTTCTGCTTCATGACCTTCTCAAACTCCTTACACAACTCATCGTTTGTTGATCCGAAAATTATATCATCAACATATATTTGCACGATCAGTAGATGTCCTGCAACCTCTTTAGTGAACAGGGTACTATCGACAGTCCCTCTGGTGAACCCGTTGGTCAGCAGATGTTGGGAAAGCGTCTCGTACCAGGCTCTCGGGGCCTGGTGTAATCCGTATAACGCCTTGTCAAGTAGATACACCTTGTCCTTGTGTACAGGATCGGTAAAACCCGGTGGTTGACCGACGTACACCTCTTCTTTAATCTTGCCGTAGAGGAATGCAGATTTGACATCCAGTTGATAGACCTTGAACCCCTTCCATGATGCGAACGCCAAGAAGATTCTGATTGCCTTAAGTCGAGCAAGGAGAGCATATACTTCAGTAAAGTCAATCCCTTCTTGCTGACTAAATCCTTGGACTACCAACCGTGCTTTGTTCCTTACTATAACCCCTCTATCATCTCTCTTACATTTGAAGACCCACTTGGTTTTGATCAACTTCTGATCTTCCGGGAGATCAACCAACCTCCACATTCCAAGCTTTTCAAACTGTTGTAACTCTTCTTGCATTGCATTTACCCAACTCTCTTCGGCCAATGCTTCTTTGTACGTTTTCGGCTCTACCTGCGAGATAAAACATTTTAATGAGAAGTCTACTTGTAAAGGTGCTACAGAGGAGTAAAAACATGTAAGCCCTTTGTTTATTTGTTCACGGGTTTTCACGCCGCTTTGAAGGTCACCAATGATTTGCTCCAACGGATGGTAAGATAACGTTCTTGGCATGACCGTATCCGGTACACTCACTTCCGATTGCAAATTTGTTATATTCTGATCACCCGTGTGATCAATAGCATTTGAAGTCACAATATTTGGTTCCTCGTCATAAATCGGATCGGTTTCCGATTCTGAGTCGTCAGATTGATCAAATATTGGAGCTGTTTCTTCTAGGGGTACATGTGCAGTTCCACTAGGACCAGCCTCATGATCATTTGAACCCAGGGTGGGCGAAGAAACCACCAACGGTCTTGGAACTTGTTCTTGTGAAAGAGACTACTGTTGTTAGTATAAGAATGCCAGTTCCTCCTCATTCGGCTCTGTCGGTAAATGGAATGACTCCCAGAGATTGTCGTAATCAAATAGCAACATGTTTCCGGGAAGTTGATTTGGAGCGGTAAACCGTTGACAGTCAACGTGTTGAACTTGTATGATCTTCCCCAAACTCGGAACAAAAACTCTCTTCAACGGACTAGCGTATCCTACAAAAAAACCTTCATTAGCTTTCGAACCAAATTTACCGTCTGGATCAATGAATATGCATGGTGATCCGAACGGTTCTAAATATTTCAGATTCGGTTTGTAAAGATGAAGTAATTCAAAACAAGTTTTCTTGTACTTCTTCATCGTAAGAACCCGATTGAGCGTGTAACATGCTGTGGCAACCGCTTCACTCCAAAAATATACCGGTAATTTCAAATCTGCTAACATGGTACGAGCCGTTTCGATCAACGTACAATTTTTTTGTTCTGCGACACCATTTTGTTGAGGAGTATACGGTGCGCTGAACTCATGAAGAATGCCCTTATCGTTGCAGAATTCGAGCATACGGTTGTTCTTGAATTCCGTGCCATTGTCACTTCGAATACGTCTAATCGGCAGTTTGTAAACATTCTCCATCTTTTTGAATAGCTTTATCAAAGAATCAAACGTTTCCTTTTTTCTCTCTAGAAACAACACCCAGGAGAATCTTGTAAAGTCATCAGTAACAACTAAACAATATGGATCTCCACTTATGCTCTTCACATTTACCGGTCCGAAAAGATCCATATGGAGTCTTTCGAGCGGTAATCTAATGGAGTTCAAGAGCTTTTTCGGGTGCTATTTCTTCGTCTGCTTCCCTTTCTTACATTCAATATAGTCATCGTTAAGATGGAAGCTTTTCAAATTAACACCGTCTACAAGATCATTATGAACTAAAAAGTTCATCTTTCTCAAGTGAATATGGCCCATTTTACGATGCCACATGATGGATTCCTTTTCCGTCGCCTTCGTCTTACTCACAAAGCATTGTGCCTTTTTATCTATCGTTGTTGCAACGCTCATGTCTAGTACATAAAGATCGTTTTCACGAGGAGCGCGCATCAACACCATTTCTTCGGGTATTTTAAACCCTGGTTTAAGAATCAGACATTCATCTTTTGTAAAATGAACAGTAAATGACTTATCACAAATATGAGAAATGCTCAACATATTGTTTTCTAACTCAGCAATGTAGTTCACTTTATCAAATGTTACGACCCCGTTAGTAAGTATTCCTTCTCCAACAATTCATCCACCTTGAGTTCCAGCAAACTCGACATAACCTCCATTGATTAACTTGACGTTGTATAGCAGTGCTAAGATCCCTGTCATGTGCCGTGAAGCGCCGCTATCCATTATCCATTTAGAAATGATAGACCTTGGAAGCCCCTACACACATCAAAAGACATTTACTTAAACAATGATACCCAAGATTTTTCAACATTTGGTACACTACCAAAGACAATATCATGAGCTACTATGTCAACTTTTGGAATGTTAAAAACAACATTTGGAACATCAGATTCTGGTTTTGATTTTAGAACTCCTTCCTTGATAGTTGGGAATTCTTCAATCAAATTATCTAACTCAAACTCAATATTCTCATCAGTGGTTGCAAAGATTTTCTGTTCAGATTTTAAAACTTCTTCCATTTTCTTTTCCTCAAAAGAATGTTTAGGTTTCTCCACCCATGATTGACTTTGGGAAGTCTTTGTTTTAGAATAAACCTTTGAAGTCTTTTGTGATTTTGAAGATTCACCAATTTCAAAAGTTGATTTTGGTTTATCCTCTGGCTTCAATGATTCACCGCGTTTAAGAATACGCACGGAGGATACCATAGGTGATTTTCCCTTAACATCCTTTGAAATTTTTGGTTTTGGTTTATTGAAAACTGGTTTTATTATCTCTTTGACACATTGTTTGGCCATGTGACCAATTTCATTGCATCGATAACAGATTCTTTTGTCATATTCAACAAAAGTAGATCTGTTGGCCTCGTCTCTTATCTTTTTGGCCGCAATAAAATCATCAATTGCTTGCTTACTAAAGATATAATCCTTTTCGACTTATGTATTATTACCAGCCACAAACACTTCGCTCAATTTTTCTTTTGGCTTAACTTCTTTCTTAGCCATTTTCGTCTCAAAACCAACACCTTTCTTTTTATAGTTATTACCATGTCTCTTGTTATTACCATTGTTACCCACCCTTTCATTTTTCTTTCCCGGGTTGTTTGTCAGTTGTTGTTTAACAAAAGATTTTTTCGGTTTTGATAGAAACGAATTGTTGTTAACTTCTGAGATATCAATTTCCACGAGTTTAAAAACTTTTTCAACCTTTCAACCTTTTCCAGGTTCGCATTCTGAATCGGATACTCAAAATCAGTATACAGTTTGTCAGTTCCGGTCATCGTGTAAACCACAATGATCGAATCGTCATCCAGAACTTTATCTGACTTTGGGATAAACTTATCAAGAAAGTTTCCGTCATCTTCAGAATCTGAACTGGAATTCTCAAAATGAGTTTTAACCGTTTCGAAATCAGTGTTATCACTCTCTTCATCCAACACTTGGTCTACAACTGTTTTAACCAGTTGTGACTCGTTGTCGGTGTCAGACGGAGAGAATATAACATCTATGTTTTCCTGTAACTCATTCTCTTCTGTTCTCAGTTTGAGATTCAATGCCTCCTCCACCCCGTCTGGATATTTCAGAGTATAATGATTCCACATTGGGGGTGGAACATTTTTGAAAGCTGATTTAACTTCAGTTTGTTGAGGAACGATTTGATCAATCACATATGAAGATGAATGATAACTGATCAACTTTTTGTTGACTCTTTCTGTCTCAATGCGCATCAGTTCAAGTTCCTTCTTTAGAGATGCGATTTTGTCCAGATGGATGTTAATCGACATTTGCTTTTCCATGACCGTAGCTTTGAGCAAATTAGCAATTTTATCATTTTCTTTACTCTCAGTGTGGATCATTTTAATTGATCGTGACAGAGTGCCATAAGCTTCTTTAACATCATTAAAATCGAATTTTAATTTGTCGTTAAATTTTTTCAACTCTTGAAACTGTTTGTCTTTTTCAAGACAATCCATGCATGGTTTCAAACAGTTTTCGCATGGCTTTTCAAGAATTGGATCAACATTTTCAAAAACATTTTCTTGTTTATCATTTTTACTTTTTGATTTACCAAACTCTCCGGACTCAGACTCAGATTTCTCTTCGGATTCGAACTTCACATTTTCTGATTTGTCATCGGACTCGGACTTCTCTCCTGACTCATACGTATCACAAGTCTTGATAATTGACTCCTTTTCAACTGACACTGACTCTTGAGTTGCATCTTTGGTCTCATTGTTATCAGAAGGTGTTGTAGTTTGTTCTACCTCTTGCAGCTTGACCATAAGAGCTTTGTCTGCTATTTCTTTCAAAGTCTCTTCATTCATTTCCTTTGAGACATCAATGATCTATTGAACCGGAGTTTGTTCAACTTCGTACTGTGGGCAAAAACCCATAGTCGGTTCACTAAAGAAACCTGCAAAAGAATCAAACACATTAGCTGGCATTATAGATTTAAATGCATTAGTAATAACCTCCTGTTCAGACTGATAATAGAAGACCGCTGCTGCATCCTATTCTAGTTCTGCAAAACTTTTTTCATTCACCACTTCACTGACTTCTTCAACTTCAGGAACACATTCCTCGAATTCCGGTTCCGGCTCTTCAATAATTTCAGCCATCATTGCAAGACCATCTCCTGGAACGTACTTATCCCAACTGAAGCCTTCTGGAATCTTTTCATCATCTTGATTCACCAAAAGAGCTTTTTCTGTTTGTTTGGATTGACTGTTCTCGATTTGAGGTCGTGGATTGAATGGTTGTTGACTGTTTTTATGATAGATGGCCTGTCGGTAATAATCGTTGGCAAATGGATTCTGGTGATTATTAACTTCTCTATTCGGACATTCGCTGTTGGGATTGAACCCTATCAGAGGAACAGATAATTAAAGCCAAAATTGGATCAGAGCAGTGGATCCAGAATAAGCAGATGTTATGTATACAAGTCTCTCCCCTTGAAAGTGGTTTCAACATCCGATGACCTCCAATCCACTGATCATTAAAACTGCTGACCTACAACTGCTGATCAAGTTAAAAACTAATGAAGACTAAAGCCCTGCTGTTCAATCTACTGCTATGGGTCAAGCTCTGCTGGTTTATATCAAGTGCTGCTGGAGTCACAACAGTGGAAGGATATAGCAGTAGTTTAGTTTGTTATTATGTAATGTATTGTAGTCAGTAGTTAGCATTAGTAGTGGTTGTATCCGATCAGTTGTTAGAGTTTGTTAGGAGGTTAGATGTCACTTTCATGGTGACGTCAGTAAAGATGCCACAGTGGTTTGTCCGAGCCTATAAATAGAACAGTACCCTGTACTGTTCTATCAGCTCTTCACCATCTTTCTTCCTGTACGAACAAATCACTGTGAGCTCAGGCTGAGGGGGAGTTTGTTACATGCATGCAATTGTAATCGTTGATGAAATAAATTCAATCATTCGGTTCTTTGTTGAAAATGTGTGTTGATCTTAATTCAAACATAAAACACACTCAAAACCAAACTCAGATCCTAACAATTGGTATCAGAGCTCGGACAGCCAAATTTGATTTAACAATCATTTTGACATAAATAGTTCAGCTCACAATCGTTGATACTGATAGTTTGTTCGTTTTGTTGAAAAACAGAGCAAGGTTTAATCACCATCAAAGTTGATTAATCAGTGCCTGTAAAACAACCAGGATGACTTCACAATCACAAGATGATAAGAATAACATCGGCTCTCTTTTTAAACCACCCATGCTTAAACGTAATGAATACAACATCTGGGAGAGAAGGATGGGTCACATCCTTGCTCAACAGAATACTGGATGTTGGAGATCTGTTGTTTTTGGACCACACGTTCCCATGGTGCCAAGTGCTGAGGATACAAAGAAGTTCGAACCTAAAAAACCTAAAAATTATACTGAAACTGATTTCTAAAAGTTCAAACTCGATGCCAAAGCATTTAGCATCATTGCATCTGCATTACCCAATGAAATTTATGCTGGGCTGTTACATTGTAACAGTGCCTAAGAGTTATGAGATGCACTGTAGGAACAGTTTGGGGGAACAGAAGAAGTTATTGAAAATAATAGGGAAATTCTGAATCAGCAGTATGAAACCTTCTGTCACATCAAGGGTGAATCATTGACTCAGCAGTTTGAGCGATTTAGTTGTCTCATTAGTGAGCTAAGACTTGTTAAAGTCACATTTCCTAATTTAACACAAAATAGCAGGTTTCTTAGATCAGTACCTGAAAAATGGGATACCATAGCTTTTGTAACTAGAAACTCTGCTGAGTTCAAAGATCTGACCCTGACCCAACTTCATGGTAGACTCCTGACCTATGAAAGGGAGTTAAACCAGAAAAAGAAGTTGCAAGAGTCTGGTAAAGTTGCTGATGATTATTCATTTGGCAACACAACTCTCTTTGGTCAGGAAGAATCTGGTAACAGTAGTAAGGATCGGAGTTATGATCATTTTATTGATATAACTGCTGGTGGAAATTTTAACAACTCTGATTCTCACTCTGCAAATTATGCTTTTACTGCAAATTGTGAAAACCAGATGTCAGATAACTTGTGCTTTGAACTCAATGATTTACAGCACTTTGATCCAACTGACCTTGAAGAAATGGACATTTTGCATCAATTGGAATTGCTTAGTGTAAGAACAAGCAAATTCTACAAAAGGACAGGGAGAAAATTCCCAGGGTTACATGGGAATTTAAAAGTGGGGTTGGATAAGTCAAAAATCAAGTGTTACAAGTGCAATAGGCTAGGACACTTTGCTAGGGAATGTAGGAGCCAAACCACTGGTCCAATTGTGACTTATCCCAGCTCAAACCCTAGGTCACAAAATCAAAGCACTGTGCACTATTCCCATTATACCCCTGCTGCCCATGTAAACATTGCTCATTATGCAAACCTTTTTCCTGTGCATTATGTTCAAACCACTGTCCCTCAAATTCAGTATGTTCAGGCTCCTGTACCTCAGGTTCAAGTGCAACCAGTTGCACCACAACAAGCTGCACCACCAGCAGTGGTTCAACCAGATCAGCAAAGCTTTTTCACCCAAGGCTTTGTTGACTGGAGCAACTTACCTGAAGAGCTAGGAGATGAAAATTTTGCACTTTATGCTACTAATGATGCTTCTAATGATGAATTTTGTCTTATGGCATTAGAGTCAATACCGGAAGAGCCGGATGCTGAAAAGGGGCAAACAAGTGCTGAAACAGTGGATGAAGTTGCTGAAGCAGTGGTTAGTGCTGTTGCTGGTGAACTACTGCTGGGAGAAAATTCAGAAACCCTGATTGAACCATTGGTTGACCCCTGGTCCAAAGAAGAAGAAAAAGAAGAAAAGGAAGAAGGTGAGAAAGAAAAAGGAGCTGATGAAGAAAATGATCATCAATGTGACTGTGCCATGATGGCTGCAGCTAAGGGAGCTTCTGCATGCTTAGATAGCCTTTGGTATGTAGATAGTGGAGGCTCCAGGCACATGACAAGATGTAAAGCCCTACTAAAAGATTTCAAAATCCATGGAGGGGGTGATATATCCTTTGGAAATAATAGTAAAGGGAAAGTTCTGGGATCTGGTACAGTACAATCTGGTAATGTAAAATTTGAAAATGTCAATCTGATAGACAATCTAAAATTCAACCTCCTGAATGTTTCACAAATGAGTGATAAGTGCTATGGCTCATTCTTCACAAAGGATTGTTGGACCAGAAATGGTTGAAAAGATTGAAGCAATAATAAAAACTGGAAAAACCAAACTTGTTGCTAAAAGAAGTGGCAATGTTTATGTGGTTGATATGTCAAAAGAGAGCCCCAGGACTGATGCCTATCTGTTCTCAGCTGCATCAAACAAAGAGACTATGGGTATGAAGTCATCATTCCTCAACAAAGGTCTATCTCAATGGGAAGAGCAGCAGATGTTCAAAACAGTTGTCAAAGCTCAACCTCTGCTACCTCAATAGTTGTTGATCAAAGTAGCCATTTAACCCCTGCTCCCACATCATCAAACACTGTTGATAGTCCTCCATCAGTGTATAAAAGTCAGCATGTTTTCACACCAGTCCCACCTATTCCTCCACCTCCATTTGAAACCACTGCTGGATCATCAAAGTCACCAGCAGTGGTTGGCTCAGATGATTCACATCTGCAACCTTCACCATTAAATGCCATTGTTCCATACCAAGGAGATCTTATCTTCTTGAAATCTCATCCACCTAACCAAATCATTGGCAACATCAATGAAGGGGTGCTCACAAGAAGTCAATCCCAAAACATTTGTCTTTTTGCTGGTTTTGTGACACCCCAGGAAAACCAGGAAAACCATGCAACTTAACTAGTTTCCTCAGTGAGTACGTGCTAAATTTCGGGACGAAATTTCTTTCAACTTGGGGATAATGTGACAACTCGTATTTCAAACCTCTTTGTACTTTGATGAAACCGATGTAAACGTTATGTGATTATGTGAACTTTGTTGATCAATGGAATGTTATGTTATTATGTTATATGATTATGTGTAATGCATGTATGTATGTAATATGATCACACAAAAACGAACCGATCTCACAACACTTGGCTGGTCGCAAAGCCCATTCGGGCCACACCTTTTGTAACCGAACCAATAGGGCAGCCCAAGGAAGGGTTCGACCCACCCCTATCTTACACGAAAACATATCCCATCTTAGGGATTAGTTCCTCATAATTCATAACACATACAAAACCCAAGCTCTCATCTTCTCTCTTTTGTTCAACGACTGTCTCATCATTCAAAGTCCTCCCATCTCGATCAAGATAGCCCTTTTGATTCTGGTTAGTGTTACACCTTTATTAGTTATCATGATTTCGATTGCTATGATTTTTAGATGATAACTAGGATTCATGTTGTAGTAATGTTGATAGCTATTGAGATCATGAATTTGAAATATGTGTTCAATTTATAGACATGTGATGATGGGAACTGTTTGTGGTTGATGGATCGAATGATGATATATGTTAATCTAGAGCCGATTTCATGTTAAAGGGATTTGATCTTGTTTGGGTGTTAATTGATTAACTTGATTTTGGCATGAGAAATTGTATGTTGGTACTCGAATTCTACAATCTGATTATAAGCTTTGCATGAGGATCGATTGTTCATGATTTGGTTACTAATTAGGGTTCATATGAATTCATGAGAAAATGGACTGTTTGATCCATTTGAATGAGTTGTTAGATTTTAATTTCTGTTATATTTACCAAACACATGATTGGGATAATTTTGGAAGTTATCGATTTTAAAGGAATTGAAATTGATTGCATGAATAACTAGATTGCACGATTTAAGGAAACTAGTAATTGATCGCACAAGATCAGATCACACAAGATCTGATCCGGTCGCACAATACCAAACACACAAGGGAATCGCACTAGTCACACGAAACATGAGTCGCACAAGTTTGCATGAACCACACGAAACTTGTTTCGTGTAAGAGATTGATCGCACAAGATAGAATACAATTAATCAAGGCACACAGTACAATTAGGTTATGCATGATCGCACAAGATTTGTGGATCACACAAGATAGTGTCGATCGCACAAGTCTTGGGCCTTACACTGTGTTTGGACTTAACATATTATTGGGCCTCAAAGCCCAAACCCAGTCGCACAAGATTAATTGGATCGTACAAGTCGTCCGGATCGCACAAGTCATCCGGAACGCACAAGATCAACATGTTTTATTGTTGGGTCGTGTATATATGTTTGGGACTTTAAATGTTTGGGCCGGTCTTATGTTGGATCGCACAACATGTTAGGCCGAGTTATGTTTGGGCTTCATGAGTATGCTAAACAGTTATCGTTTAACGTGTTCTTTGGGTATGCCATGATTGTATGTGCTAGTAACCTGTTAGTTTTGTGTAAACATACGTGCACTACTTGAACCTAGACCTGACTTGTATGGTAACCATGTTAGGACGTGGTTGACCCCTAACAGCTCGATTGACCTTTCGTTTATCTGCCGAGCTAACCTAAGGTGAGTTCACACTTTTTACAAAGCATGGTAATTCCCGGTGGGTTGGGAATGGGTTAAGGAATATGGATTCCTCGTCCTTATTGGGTACGACAGTACGAGTTAAGGAATGTAATTCCTCGTTCTCTTGGACAGTTCAAATTTCACTAGACCAAAACTCTATCACGAAGTCCCTCCTTTTATATCGACTTAATCGACGGGCCAATGGCGAGCGGGTCATTAGTTAGATAGTGCTATTTAGGTCTGACAAGCCTCACACCGTGCCGCAGAGGACGGGCGTGAACTAGTGGATCTGAGCACGTCAATGATGATAGACATTGACGCTAAGGGCACATAAACATGACTAATGTCAGTGGTCGATATGGTAACGAGTCTAGTAGTGTAAACATGGGGTAGCCCCCACGGCTGGATTGCCAGAGTAAACGAGATTAAACAAAATACGTTTTCAACTATGGGGTAGCCCCCACGGCAAGGGTGCTAGTTAAAGGAAACTATATTTTTGGAATAACTTAAACAAACACCCAACTGTGAACTCGTTCAACTTTGTTGTTGACTCGTACTACATGCTTTGCAGGTCATTAGGTACTTAACTGGAGATTGCATGAGGAAGAGTCATTGTGGGATATGGAATGTTGAGTTCCATGTTGAATATTTGAACTTTTAAAACTTATAATTTGGTTTTACACTTTATGCTTCCGCTGATACTTGAATTTGGTTAATTTATTTTGGACACCAATTATATTGTGTTTGGTTTATCTTTATTATATTTCATTGTTCAATATGATTGGTGGCTTGATCCTGGTCATGTCACGCCTTCAAGCGGTGATACTCCGCGTGTGGATTTTGGGGGTGTGACAGATTGGTATCATAGCCATTGGTTATAACGAACTTGGTTTTGAAAAGGGAAAAGCTTTTTGACAAAACCAGACTATAACCTGTACAGTGCTCAACGATCCATAACGACGCTTCACTCCACGTGCAAGGCTCAATACTATAGGTGATATGATTTATGTTTATATGGTCTACTTACTAGCTACATAGTACATTGCTCATGGTATACTTAGTTAGTATAACAACTGTTGCTTGAACTCTGTGTGCTTACTCTCTTCTATCACTCCACATTTACACACATAGACGACACCTTTCTCACTCATGTTTCCTTTGATGTGAAGATCATGAGTGGACGAATCAACCTAACTCAAGCCCAGCTAATGGCTTTGATCAATGAACAAGTTGCTGCGGCACTTGCAGCCGCCCAGGCAGGAGGTATAACCTGCCATTGCAACTTACTCTAGGATCTTTAGGTCCTACTCTCGTAAACCAACACTTGTGCTTAACCTTGTCCCTTCTTACAACCACGACAGCTCAACATGCTCAGCCTCCTGTGTGCACCTTCAAAACTTTTATGGACTGCCGACCTACTACTTTCAGCGGCGCTGAAGGAGCTGTAGGCCTCCTCCACTGGTTTGAGAAGCTCGAATCTGTCTTCGAGATGTGTGAATGCCCTGAGGCTCGCAGGGTGAAATATGCTACTGGTACTCTCGAGGGTATAGCGCTCACGTGGTGGAACGCTCAGGTCCAAATGCTGGGGTTGGTTGCTGCTAACGCCACCCCATGGAACGATTTCAAGGAATTGATCAAGGAAGAGTACTGTAGTCGTGATGACATTCACAAGCTGGAGGTAGAGTTTTTCAACTTAAAGATGACGGGGTCAGAAATTGAAGCGTACACGAAAAGATCGAACGAGTTGGCTATCTTGTGTCCTACTATGGTAGACCCTCCCATCAAACGTATCGAACTGTACCTTAAGGGTTTGGTGCCAGAAATTCAAAGTCACGTGACCTCAGCAAATCTTGGCACCATTCAGCAAATCATCAAGTTGGCTCATCGTCTCACTGATTAGGCGGTGGAGCAGAACAGGTTACCAAAGCGTATTAGTGTTACTACTTCTGATACTCCCAGCGACAACAAGCATAAATGGGATGGAACTTCAAGCAAAGGTTCAACTTCTGTTCAGTCCCAGTCTCAGCAGAGAAGGACTGACAACTACAAGAGCCCTAGTCAGCAATCAACTGGTAGCCAAAGTCAAGGTGGGTACTGGGGAAATCACCCCAAATGCAATCGCTGTAACCTACACCACAGCGGGCCCTGCACCAGGAGTAACTGTAATTGGTGCAACAAGCCAGGCCACGCCGCAAAGGATTGCAGAAGTTTACGCCCCGCAAATCAGAATCGTCAGCAACAACAAACCCCACAGAATCAACAACAGCAGCATCAGCAACAACAAGGCAACAACAAAGGGTGCTTTCAGTGTGGTGCTGAAGGCCACTTCAAGAGAGACTACCCACAGCTAAACCGGAACCAGAACAACAACAACAATAATCAGGGGAATGGTAACAATGGGGGCCACAACGATGGCAATGGTGCCAGGGGGCGTGTATTCGTGATTGGCCAGGGTGAAGCGAGGAATGATCCCAATGTTGTGATGGGTAAGTTCCTACTGGACGACTTTTATGTTACTGTTTTATTTGATTCGGGTGCCGATACTAGCTACATGTCCTTAAAAGTTAGTCAAATGCTTAAGCGTAACCCAACACTTTTGAACACCAAGCACACTGTAGAGCTAGCTAATGGTAAAAGTTTAGAGGTCACACACGTAGTCAAGGGTTGTAATCTTGTTCTTGCTGGTCACACCTTCTCTATCGACCTCATTCCTATCGTTCTGGGTAGTTTCGACGTTGTCATTGGGATGGATTGGTTATCCCAACATCAAGCAGAGATTCTTTGCAATGAGAAGATTGTCTGCATTCCTCGTTCTGGTGATGAACCTCTCATGATTCATGGCGACAAGAGTGGTGCTGTTGTGAGCATCTTCTCTTTCCTTAAGGCCCAGAAGTATTTACGAAAGGGCCACACTGCTATTTTGGCTCTCGTTACTGACGCCTCGAAGAAAGAGAAAAAGATAGAAGATTTTCCGATCGTACGTGACTTTCCTGAGGTATTCCCTAAGGAATTACCTGGTCTTCCGCCTCACCGACAAGTCGAGTTTCAAATCGAGCTAGCTCCTGGAGCAGCGCCAATAGCTCGTGCACCTTATCGTTTAGCTCCATCAGAACTGGAAGAGCTGTCTACGCAACTACAAGAGCTTTTGGACAAGGGTTTTATTCGTCCTAGCTCTTCGCCTTGGGGAGCTCCAGTGCTATTCGTGAAGAAGAAAGATGGTACCTTCAGAATGTGTATTGACTATCGCGAACTCAACAAGGTGACTGTGAAGAATCGTTATCCTCTTCCACGCATTGATGATATATTCGACCAGCTGCAGGGGTCGAGCTTCTGTTCAAAGATTGATCTGAGATTGGGATACCACCAGCTGAGAGTCCGAGAAGAGGACGTCTCCAAAACAGCCTTTAGAACTCGTTATGGACACTATGAGTTTTTGGTCATGCCATTCGGGTTGACAAACGCACCTGCGGTCTTCATGGATCTTATGAACCGAGTGTGCAAACCCTACCTGGATAAGTTCGTTATTGTTTTCATCGACGACATCCTGATCTATTCCAAGAGTCAGGAGGCACACGAGCAACATCTGCGACTTATTCTGGAACTTCTTCGAACAGAACAACTTTATGCTAAGTTCTCGAAATGCGACTTCTGGCTTCGTGAAGTCCATTTCCTAGGCCACGTGGTAAACAAGGATGGGATTCATGTTGATCCATCCAAGGTAGACTCAATCAAGAGTTGGTCTGCACCCCGTACCCCAACAAAAATCTGCCAATTCTTGGGATTGGCAGGCTACTATAGAAGATTCATCAAAGATTTCTCCAAGATTGCGCAACCTCTCACTTTGCTAACACAGAAAGGTGTCATCTATCATTGGGGTGATGCCAAGGAAACTGCGTTTCAGCACTTAAAGGATAGACTTTGTACCACACCAATCCTCTCATTGCCTGAAGGCACAGATGATTTTGTGGTTTATTGCGACGCTTCCATTCAAGGACTTGGTTGCGTGTTGATGCACCGTGACAAGGTCATTACCTACGCATCGCGCCAACTTAAAGTTCACGAAAGGAACTACACTACGCACGATTTGGAGCTGGGAGCTGTTGTTTTCGCACTCAAGATATGGAGACATTACCTGTACGGTACCAGGTGTACCATTTACACCGATCACAGGAGTCTCGAGCATATCTTCAAGCAAAAGCAGTTGAACATGCGACAACGTCGGTGGGTTGAGCTCTTGAGTGATTACGAATGCGCGATCAAGTACCATCCAGGCAAAGCCAATGTCGTGGCTGACGCCCTCAGTCGAAAGGATACTACGCCCAAGTGTGTGCGAGCGTTACAACTTACCATCCAATCTAGTCTTCCTACTCAGATACGAGATGCTCAGGTTGAAGCATTGAAATCAGAAAACATCAGGGCTGAATCCTTACGAGGAACAAGGAAATGATTAGAACAAAAGGAAGACGGCGCCTACTACGTAACAGGGCGTATCTGGGTCCCACTTTATGGAAAATTACGCGAACTTGTGATGGATGAAGCACACAAGTCTCGTTACTCAGTACATCCTGGTTCAGATAAGATGTACCATGATCTCAAAACTACATACTAGTGGCCTAGCATGAAAGCCCACATAGCAACTTACGTCAGTAAATGTTTGACTTGTGCGAGAGTCAAAGTCGAGTACCAGAAACCATCAGGTGTACTTCAACAACCAAAGATCCCAAAATGGAAATGGGAGCAAATTTCCATGGATTTCGTTACTGGTCTGCCTAGATCTCAACGCGGAAATGACACTATTTGGGTGATAGTGGATCGACTGACCAAGTCTGCACACTTCTTGGCTATCAAAGAAACTGACAAGTTCTCTACTTTAGCAGACGTTTACCTGAAGGAAGTGGTTTCGAGGCACGGGGTGCCAACCTCCATTAATTCTGATCGTGATGCGCGTTTTACTTCTGAACTGTGGCAAGCAATGCACAAGTCTTTTGGCTCTCGATTAGATATGAGCACAGCATATCACCCGCAAACGGATGGGCAGTCTGAACGCACCATCCAAACCCTTGAAGACATGCTTAGGGCATGTGTAATTGACTTTGGTAACGGCTGGGAAAAGCATCTCCCGTTAGTGGAGTTCTCGTATAATAACAGTTACCACACCAGTATTCAGGCCGCTCCGTTTGAGGCATTGTACGGGCGTAAATGCCGATCACCTCTTTGTTGGGCAGAGATTGGCGACAGCCAGATCACTGGCCCAGAACTTGTAGGAGACACAACAGAAAGGATTGCTCAGAAACGGCAACGAATGGTGGCAGCTCGCGACCGACAGAAAAGCTACGCTGATAAGCGCAGGAAACCACTCGAGTTCCAGGTTGGGGATCGAGTTCTACTTAAAGTCTCACCATGGAAAGGTGTTCTTCGTTTTGGCAAACGAGGCAAACTTAACCCGCGATACGTTGGACCATTCGTCATCATAGAGAAAATAGGCAAGGTGGCCTACAAACTGAACCTACCAGCAGAACTCAGTGGAGTTCACAACGTTTTCCACGTGTCAAATATGAAGAAGTGTCTGTCAGATGAGATCCTCATAGTTCCCCTCAAGGAGCTCACTATCGACGAGCAGTTATGATTCGATGAAGAACCAGTAGAAATTACTGACCGAGATGTGAAAATTCTCAAGCGTACCAGAATTCCTCTCGTTCGAGTTTGTTGGAACTCCCGTCGTGGCCCAGAGTTTACCTGGGAATGCGAAGACCAAATGAAGCACAGGTATCCCCAGTTATTCGAGAAAAGCAAAACCACTACTGAGGCTGAAGCTACTACGAAATTTCGAGATGAAATTCCAAACCAATAGGGGAAGGATGTGACACCCCAGGAAAACCAGGAAAACTATGCAACTTAACTAGCTTCCTCAGTGAGTACGTGCTAAATTTCGGGACGAAATTTCTTTCAACTTGGGGATAATGTGACAACTCGTATTTCAAACCTCTTTGTACTTTGATGAAACCGATGTGAACGTTATGTGATTATGTGAATTTTGTTGATCAATGGAATGTTATGTTATTATGTTGTATGATTATGTGTAATGCATGTATGTATGTAATATGATCACACAAAAACGAACCGATCGCACAACACTTGGCTGGTCGCACAAGCCCATTCGGGCCACACCTTTTGTAACCGAACCAATAGGGCAGCCCAAGGAAGGGTTCGGCCCACCCCTATCTTACACGAAAACATATCCCATCTTAGGGATTAGTTCCTTATAATTCATAACACACACAAAACCCTAGCTCTCCTCTTCTCTCTTTTGTTCGATGGCTGTCTCATCATTCGAAGTCCTCCCATCTCGATCATGATAGCCCTTTTGATTCTGGTTAGTGTTACACCTTTATTAGTTATCATGATTTCGATTGCTATGATTTTTAGATGATAACTAGGATTCATGTTGTAGTAATATTGATAGCTATTGAGATCATGAATTTGAAATATGTGTTCAATTTATATACATGTGATGATGGGAACTGTTTGTGGTTAATGGATCGAATGATGATATATGTTAATCTAGAGCCGATTTCATGTTAAAGGGATTTGATCTTGTTTGGGTGTTAATTGATTAACTTGATTTTGGCATGAGAAATTGTATGTTGGTACTCGAATTCTACAATCTGATTATAAGCTTTGCATGAGGATCGATTGTTCATGATTTGGTTACTAATTTGGGTTCATATGAATTCATGAGAAAATGGACTGTTTGATCCGTTTGAATGAGTTGTTAGATTTTAATTTCTATTATACTTACCAAACACATGATTGGGATGATTTTGGAAGTTATCGATTTTAAAGGAATTGAAATTGATTTCATGAATAACTAGATTGCACGATTTAAGGAAACTAGTAATTGATCGCACAAGATCAGATCACACAAGATCTGATCCGGTCGCACAAGACCAAACACACAAGGGAATCGCACAAGTCACACTAAACATGAGTCGTACAAGTTTGCATGAACCACACGAAACCTGTTTCGTGTAAGAGATTGATCGCACAAGATAGAATACAATTAATCAAGGCACACAGTACAATTAGGTTATGCATGATCGCACAAGATTTGTGGATCGCACAAGATAGTGTCGATAGCACAAGTCTTGGGCCTTACACAGTGTTTGGACTTAACATATTATTGGGCCTCAAAGCCCAAACCCACTCGCACAAGATTAATTGGATCGCACAAGTCGTCCGGATCGCACAAGTCATCCGGACCACACAAGATCAACGTGTTTTATTGTTGGGCCGTGTATATATGTTTGGGACTTTAAATGTTTGGGCCGGGCTTATGTTGGATCGCACAACATGCTGTGGATCGCACAAGGTTGTGCTAATCGCACAACATGTTGGGCCGAGTTATGTTTGGGCTTCATGAGTATGCTAAACAGTTATCGTTTAACGTGTTCTTTGGGTATGCCATGATTGTTATGTGCTAGTGACCTGTTAGTTTTGTGTAAACATACGTGCACTACTTGAATCTAGATCTGACTTGTATGGTAACCATGTTAGGACGTGGTTGACCCCTAGCAGCTCGATTGACCTTTCGTTTATCTGCCGAGCTAACCTAAGGTGAGTTCACACTTTCTATAAAGCATGGTAATTCCCGGTGGGTTGGGAATGGGTTAAGGAATATGAATTCCTCGTTCTTATTGGGTAGGACAGTACGGGTTAAGGAATGTAATTCCTCGTCCTCTTGGACAGTTTAAATTTCACTAGACCAAAACTCTATCACGAAGTCCCTCCTTTTATATCAACTTAATCGCCGGGCCAATGGCGAGCGGGTCATTAGTTAGATAGCGCTATTTAGGTCTGACAAGCCTCACACCGTGCCACAGAGGACGGGCGTGAACTAATGAATCTGGGCACGTCAATGATGATAGACATTGATGCTAAGGGCACATAAACATGACTAAAGTCAGTGGTCGATATGGTAACGAGTCTAGTAGTGTAAACATGGGGTAGCCCCCATGGCTGGATTGCCAGAGTAAATGGGATTAAACAAAATACGTTTTCAACTATGGGGTAGCCCCCACGGCAAGGGTGCTAGTTAAAGGAAACTATATTTTTGGAATAACTTAAACAAACACCCAACTGTGAACTCGGTCAACTTTGTTGTTGACTTGTACTACATGCTTTGCAGGTTATTAGGTACTTAACTGGAGATTGCATGAGGAAGAGTCGTTGTGGGATATGGAATGTTGAGTTCCATGTGGAACATTTGAACTTTTAAAACTTATAATTTGGTTTTACACTTTATGCTTCCGCTGATACTTGAATTTGGTTAATTTATTTTGGACACCAATTATATTGTGTTTGGTTTATCTTTATTATATTTCATTGTTCAATATGATTGGTAGCTTGATCCTGGTCATGTCACGCCTTCAAGGGTGATATTCCGCGCGTGGATTTTGGGGGTGTGAGAGGTTTCCTATCTCTCCATCAGCCAGTCAAGTACCAAGAGGCACTGAAAGACAACAGCTGGGTAGAAGCCATGCAAGAAGAGCTGCAATAGTTTAGAAGACAACAAGTTTGGGAGCTTGTACCATTGCCAGAGGGTGTAAGTCCTATTGGCACAAAATGGGTCTTCAAAAATAAAACTTATGAAAGGGGTATTGTTGTCAAGAATAAAGCTAGGCTTGTGGTTCAAGGGTTCAGACAAGAAGAGGGCATTGACTATGATGAAACATTTGCCCCTGTAGCAAGACTTGAAGCTATTAGATTATTTCTGGCCTTTGCTGTCAACCACAAAATCAAGGTGTATCAAATGGACATTAAATGTGCATTCCTCTATGGTAAGATTCAAGAAGAGGTTTATGTTTGTCAACCTCCAGGCTTTGAGGATCCATTTAATCCAAACCATGTCTACAAGCTAAATAAAGCTTTGTATGGCCTGAAACAAGCACCAAGGGCCTGGTATGAAACTCTTTCCACTTTCCTACTATCCATTGGTTTCACAAAAGGTAAAATAGATAAAACATTGTTTTTAAAATGGAGAGGAAAGGATTTGATGATTGTCCAGATTTATGTGGATGACATCATCTTTGGAAGCACATGTAATAAAATGTGTGAAGAGTTTAGAAAACTCATGACAGCTGAGTTTGAAATGAGTGCAATGGGTGAGCTCCAGTGCTTTGTTGGTCTCCAAGTAAGGCA
The DNA here is from genome assembly GCA_030545235.1 of Helianthus tuberosus. Lineage (NCBI taxonomy): Eukaryota > Viridiplantae > Streptophyta > Magnoliopsida > Asterales > Asteraceae > Helianthus > Helianthus tuberosus. Next base: position 171,309,834 of record CM060406.1, read on the forward strand.
ACTGCAAAATGGCACTTTTATCCATCAAGGCAAATATACCAAAGAACTTTTAAAGAAATTTGAGATGGATGATTGTAAACCATGTAGTACACCCATTGCAACCAATAAAATAGTCATGTCTGATGAGAAGGATGAGTTGGTTGATTAAACTTTATATAGAAGCATGATTGGGTCTTTATTGTACCTAACTGCATCCAGGCCAAACATCATGTTTGCAACATGTGTTTGTGCAAGATCCCAATCAGCCCCTAGAAAGTCAAACCTTATTGCTGTAAAAAGGATATTCAGATACCTAAAAGGTGCTCCCACACTTGGTATCTGGTATCCAACTGATGGTAAAATTGAGCTTTCAGGTTTCTCAGATAGTGACTTTGCTGGATGTGACAAGACAAGGAAGTCCACTTCAGGAGGGTGCCAATTCCTAGGCAATTGCTTAGTGTCTTGGCAAAGCAAAAAGCAAGCAGCTGTTTCCACATCCACTGCTGAGGCAGAGTATATAGCTGCTGCCAGCTGTACAGCCCAACTGCTTTGGCTTCAAAATCAATTGCTGGATTTTGGTATCACTGCCTTAAAGACACCACTCATGTTGGACAGCCAGGCAGCAGAAAATATTATCAAAAATCCAGTTTCCCATTCAACCACCAAGCACATTGACATCAGACATCATTTTGTGAGGGATTGCTATGAAAAAGGTTTGATTTCTCTGCATCATGTACCAACTAAGGATCAGCTGGCAGATATGCTAACCAAAGCATTAGACACATCCACCTTTGAAAGCTTGATCTTTAGGATTAGCATGCTGAACATGGAATAACAGGCAAAATCCTGTTTTTCTATGAATAAAAGCATTAAAATGTTTTCAGAAAATCAAAAATCCATCCTTAAAAATAGCTAAAAGTGAATTTTTCATTAAATCCTTAAAAGTCTGCCATAACCACTGTTATGTTCAAAAGTCTGTTATACTTAAAAGTCTGTCCACTGCTGAAAGTCAACCCCTGTTCTCTCATTTCCTTGATAAGCACTGTTGTTCAAAATCAGTGTTTCTATCCACTGATATGCTATCCACAGATAGTAAAAATCACCCACTGCCTTCATTTGTTACCGTTACAACCACTGATCTTTTTCCATCAGTGGTTTTCATAAAACCCTTGTCCTTCATTTCATCTGGGGTTGTCACGTGGACAGTACATAGCGGTCAGATCTTTTGTAACCACTGCCACATCGGCATTCACATTTTCCTTTATAAAACCCTCTTCAAAACCCAAACAGGGTTTTACTGTCGAATCGAATTCACAAAAATTCCTTTCTCAAAGCAGTTTTCAACTCCTTCTATCAAATCCTTCATCAATCTTCTTCCCAAAATGACAAAATCAAAGTCATCCGTGAAATCCAGTTCAAAATCATCTTCTGAAAAAGCCACTCAAATGGCTACTACACCCATCGAAATACCATACAAAGCTCCGCACAATTATCTGGGTCTCCTTACAAAACCCGACACCACTGATGCCTTCGATTCCATCATTGACACTATGTCTGCATCAAAGTACAAAACCTTGTTAACAGCAGATGCTCCAATTTATCTGAAAACCCAGAGAGAGTTTTGGAAGAACATTACCCTTGAAAAACAAGGAGAAGACGTCATAGCCATTAATGTCACACCCTGACTTTTGCGGAAGCGTGGTTATTTGGTGTGACTTCTTAATACCATAGCAATCAATCATAACAATGCTATATGATAAAAACATGAGATGTTCATCCATTAATAACGTTTAGAAAACCATAACATACTTGTTCTTGAAAACATGATACCAAAATAAGTTACAAATCATGACATGTTTAAATGAGTTCACAAGGACTCAACAAAGGTACTTAAGTAAAACCGGAGTTTAGAATCATGTATCCTGTCCAGGAAAGGAATACACCCTCTAAACCCGACAACCATGGATAACATCTTTTATGTCACTACGTAGCTTGACGACCCTTGCATACCCTTCCAGATCCATTAGTTCCCTGAAATACATGTAGTTTGAAAAGTCAAAAAAAGTTGAGCGAGTTCATGTGTTTAGAATGTGCGCGCGGATAAATATATTTGTAGTTTCGAAAATATATTTTAAGTCCCACTTAGCAAAATATATTTAACTTGTTTGTCCAAAAATAACGTATTTTCAAAATATATGTATTTTTCCCAAAAATAATATATTTTTACTTCTCTGGGTTTCCAAAATAATATTTTACCAAAAATATATGTGTAAGAGTATCTTCCTGAAATATTTCATAAGTTACGTTTTTGCGTTCGGTTTCACACAATAACCAGTGTGTAACTTAGATATTTATTCCGTGAGATTTTTGGTATTATTTTGGGAGTTGTAATTTCCATGGTATGCGTTAGGTTATATTATTTTACCCTAAATAATATAACTAGTTTACAAAATATGCAAATATTCACACAAGTGTCTTTGTGCAAAATATATATTCTAAATATATATTTATACACCTTTATTTACTAAAATCAACCTCCGACACTTTGTATTTGTTACAAAATTTATGGCGTAGTTTATATTTGAAACACAGGTTATAAAATATAATAGTAACACTTGTTTAGAAAAATATTTTCTAAGTATTGGAATTTTAGAAAAATTCGCCAGAGTTTCCTTTGTAAATGGAGGCGCCCATGCTAAATAGCATATCATTTTCTTTAACATATAACATGTTAGATCGTTCTCAATAACCAACCCGACATTTAGACATGCAAAATACTACTTACGTCCTTTCAGTTTTAATTTACGAAACTGGGCTGTTTTCAGGTATTTTATTAAAATAGTTATCTTATTCCAAAAATTTCCAATTTTTTACAGAATGTCTTACACGACCCAAATATTATTGTGTAAAAATATCGGGGTCCAAATCATCACCAATATTTTATAGAAAATCATTTTTTGGACTGCATTCAGATTCATCTTTTTCTGACTGCAGCCCGCGGAATAATTTATTAAAAATTCCTCGTACGTCCGATTTACGAAATTCCAGTGGGAGAATTACAAATACATCGTCGGTCATCTACAGTACGAATTTCACGAGCTAATTCTTCACAGAACTCAAGTTATGACGAAAAATACAACACATAAATTTTCAGCAGAAAAATGCAGCTTGAGCTGCTGTTACAAAACGACACTTTAAAAATAGTAAACGAAGTCCAAACATCATGATTCCAGTGCCATTAGAACCGTATTTCATAATAATACGTTATAGACTCAGGAAAATCAGTTTTTTTGTTAAATATTGACCTGTTTACAGCTAGTTAAAGTCGGCTGAAAATGCAAATCAGCAAGCTGTTATAGGTTAAATGTTACTAGAACTCACACATACGATCGCCATACTTTCTAATACGTTTAACATCAGACCATAAGTTGTTTACAGCAGGTTTTTGTTCATTTAATTCAGATTTACCATGTATTATAACCTTTCATCTCATGACCTTTGTGTAAAGCTTTTATGTTCATGCTTTAAGTTATGATCTTTAGAGTTCTTGTAATTTCACCATTCTTTCCACTATTAACCACAAAAAATATGAACAAGATGAAGATCTAAGGCACTTACTACTAGCACAAGACTAGGGGAGTTTCAAAGCATAAAATTGGTGGATAAAAGAAAACGAGAGCGGTCCTTGAGCTTCCGAATGCACCAAGCTTGCTTGTTGAGCCTCTAGCACCTTTGTGTGTATGGAAAATGCTTAGATGGAAGCTTGATGGTGGGTGTATGGTGGATGGAGGTGGCTGCCGAAAGCAAGGAACAAGGAGAAAAGTTTGGAGCTTGTTGATGGGTATTTGATGAGAGAAGGTGAAGACCTCATGTGTTAATTTATAAACTAAATTCTATGTTTACCGAACATATAAAATGTTTCTAATCCTCCAACATACCCCATTAAAATAATGAAAAGAATGTGGGGGTGTCCCCCACACCTTGTAACCATCAATTAGGGGGGGGGGTATGGGGTTGGGTTGTAATGTTATGGTAACAATTTGGTTAGGATCTAATGTGTTTGGTTTGTATGTTATTGGGTGTTATCTAATATAAAGTGTGTTAGGGTGTTCGGGGACCCTAACTAGCTCAGAAAAATAAAAACAATGTATTTGGCAATATTTTTATGTTCCGGGTAAAGTCCGGTTGTTCGGTTGGATATCGTTCCGTTAAGTGCTTAATTGTTCCGTAAAGTGTCCTTTATAATGCTTTTTGTGTCACAATTAATTCCCGACACTTTAGAAGGTATACAGGATCATTTTGTCAAGTTTTTGCACATTACTAGCATATTTAAATGCTGAATTTTATTTAAAAGTGCATAATTTTGCAGTTAAAGTACGTTTTAGGCACTTCCCGGCACTATAACTATCACCTAGTGACGCAGTTTTATGGTCCTCACTTCCCTACACACTACCCTAGTGTGATACTTTACTTCTGACTTATACTGGGCCTCAAAATACTGTATGTCTTTGTGCTGGCATTGTCAGCATGTTTTCTGGGTTATCCGCTCACTGTGCTAACTGTGCTTTTGTGCATCAAGTTTGTCACTAAAGTTTGTGTGTAATAAATGGAGTGACAGTATGAATGTGATGCATGTGTATGTATGTATCAAAAATCAGAAAGCAGTTTAATCACAGTTGTAATTAAGCACAGTCATTAAGCACAAATTAAGTATTAATTAAGTGTACGGATGCATGCAAATTTGACAGTTGTCACATTCTCCCCCCGTTAAGAAAATTCCGTCCTCGAAATTTGTACTACCTTAACTCCTTATGATTCCGTCACATGTGTATGTATATGAATAATACCGAGGTAGATAATCATCAAACCGAATCAAACCTTACTCACATTAGGTGAGTCCAAGAATATATAACAACCCGAATCCTAGTGTTAAAAAGGTGTGTGCTCATAGCATTTGATGACAAAGGTACAGTACGTATTTGACGTATAGTCTAGCGTAATCCAGCTAGCAGGGTTCCACAAAAGAGGAGGCTTGACTAATAAGATCCTCAACCGTTCGATTGCAATATGCAAATGAGTTTTCACAAATCATAGCATCCGCTATACGAATTTAAAATCAACAACTCAAGTAATAGTAGAATGGTCTGCTAACTCCCGAGTAACTGGATGGTAAGGTTTTGTGTGTTGCCATTCTTAAATTTCGAAAGTACACCGAATGGAATACAAGTGAATCTGATGTATCATTGTCTTGATTCGTAGTTGCATCAGGAATGTTTAAATGACAAGTCAAACAAAAGTATATGTAGTTTTGTGTGAAACGGTTGACCATGATTAGCACAAGCTGCAAGTTTAAAATGACATAATCCAATAATAGTGGTGACTGAACAAGTTCACCGTGTTCGAAAATAAAATGAAAATGTACCAAAACAAGCCTGAAGATTTGATTTACACAATGTCATAGAGTTTTCAGTTGAGTATGGAACCTCAAAGAGCCAATGTTTTTTTTTTTTGATCATAGGTGAGAAAGCAATAAATACCGCAGGGTATTCAACTTATAATGAAAGAACCGTTCGGAGGTACACCGTGGTATGAAATGAATCTTTGTACCGTTTTCTTAACACATAACTGTGTTGAGTCTGCTTTAATTGTGATAAACAGGATGGATTCAGGGCAAGTTATCAAATAATCAGTTAAATCCGTGTATGAAGTGAGTAACCAAATAAGCGCAAGCTTCAATTTTGTGAAAGTATCCCCACAAGGTGTCGTAACCAACAAATGATTTAGTGAAGTCGTAGGCCAAACAAGCCTACTACGACCCGAAACAAAAGAATATTTGCCAATGATTTGAATATGATGCTCTCAATACATCATATGACGTCTTAAATTGAATATGTGAAATGGATAAGTTCAAGCAGTTGAACTTGGTTCTGGCGTAATCCGATAATAAACGTATATCTCAACGAGGGTATCTCAGCATGGTTACAAAGATGAACTATGAACCTAACTTGAAAGAAAGCAGTTTCAAGAAAGTGTGTTGACTTGGCAACAAAAGAGTCAACCATAACAATAATGTAGGTCATTCGAATCATAATTCAGTAATCAGATTTAGCAACATAATATTTGAACTTCAATGAAGCGTTTGAAATGAAACCGCATGCGTAGTAAAAGGTGCATGTATAACATATAAGTTTTCAAGAAGTGAAGCAACGTGTATTTGCTAAAATGGAGAAATGACCAAGTATCGAATCAATGGGTGTTCGCTCTCAGCGAGGAAAAATTTACGTGATGCAACTACCATTAAGGGGAGTAGAGATGCAAACATCTACTCGCTAGAAGTAAAAGAAATTTAAGTACGTTCTGTTTGGTCAACTGAAATAGTATATATGTCAGAATAATAGGTTTTGCTTGAGTTGATGGGTGTGGTTCCTAAACAACAACCCTTACGAGTTTGGAACTGGGTTCCCAAGGGTCCTAAGTATATGCTTTCTAGATTTTCAAAGTTTCGTATTCGGTGTAAAATCGTTCTGTGCATCGTGTAGGAAACGCCATTCTTATGTATGTGTAAAACTAGTTATTGTCCCACAATTTCCCCGGTATACTTTCTTCCGGAATTTACAGCTACTTAATCATCGATCAGTCGGGAACTACAGGTTGGATCCTCGCAGTTAGTTAAGTAAGAAATTTGTTAATTCGTAGCAAGAGTTGCTGGCTCTTGTTGGCTAGCTCGTTCGGCTCCTGGTAGTTTGATGTTTATTTGAAAATCATCGTCCTTTCTTTTGTTGAGCAGAACTGGGGTTACCCAAAACGGAAATTTTGGTCTGTTATCTTCCTTCTCTATCCACTACTGAAATTACACTGACGATCCTTGCGTTTCCGAAGGTGTAATCAGTTAGGGTGCGTTGGTTGCAGGCGCGATGCCTAGAATCAAATCGATGCAAAATTCGACTTGTCGTTGAGGATATAATTCTGGCAAGTTTTCAGGGAAGGCATCTAGGATATTCCTTCATCACAGGGATAACTTCGAGTTTTGGTTCTTCGGCCTCTTTTCCATGACATGAGCCAAGAAGGCAACACATCCTTTGCGCGAAAATTTTAGTGTCTTCATTGCCTGATAATCTGTCGGAGTGTATCCTGCTCCATGGATCACGATCATTTCTCCGTTCGTCGTCGGAGTGCGGATGACAATCTCCGCTTGGTTGTTCAATAACCAGCCCATCCCGATTATCACGTCGAAGCTTCCCTTAGGCTAGCTCTATCGAGAACTGGGTATCTAGGTTACTTACTACTAAAACAATTATATTTTATGAAGCTAAAATTTGCCAATACTGTCAAATAGAACATAACATTGGTTATTATGGGACGTACCGGTATCCACGCTTGGATTCTATCCCCGCTGTTGAGCTTTCATCCACGTGCCTGAGCGTTCTTAGGGCAATACTTCCTGAAATGCCCCACATCACCGCAATTAAAACATGCTTGGCCACGACCTTGATCGTCACCATCCCTGCCTTGATAGTTGTTGTCGTTGTTGTTTCCTCCGCGATTTCCGCTACCATCTTGACCTTTATTTCCATGTTCAGTATCCTGCCGACATGTTTCCTTGACATGCCCCACCTTGCCACAGTTACCACATTTTCCATATCTACATCGCCCGTTATGGTGACGTCGACAATTGTCGCACTTCGGTAGGATACCTGTGTACCTTTTTTCCTTTTTGGAATTATTGTTGTTGTCCGCCCGAGTAACCTTCTTGAAGTTGGTAAACTTCCTCTTGTTCTCCCCAGGTGACTCCCCATGAGTCTCCTTTTTCTCCTCGGAGTTTGAGAATTTTCCCAACCTAACTGCTTCTTCAGTGAGCGTCACACTTACGTCAATTGCTTCATTAATTGTTTTGGGCTTTGATGTTGTCACCAGGCTTAGAATTTGAGGTGCCAATCCCCCGATAAAGCGTTCTATCCTCTTAAACTCTGGATCTACCATGTAGGGGACAATCCGAGACATATCATGAAATTTCTGCACGTACTCAGCTATCTCTGGACCTTCCATCTTCAAGTTCCAGAACGCAGTTTCCCACTTCTGGATCTCTGCCCTTGAACAGTACTTCTTATGCATTAGTTCTTTCAGTTCATCCCATGTTAATGCATACGCAGCGGTCTCGCCCAACATCTAAACCTGGAGGTTCCACCATGACAGAACCCCATCTTGAAACAATCCGGAAATGTATGAGACCTGATGCTCTGGGGCACATTTGCTCACCCGCAAAACAGAATCCGTCTTCTCAATCCAACGCACGAAGGATAAGGCACCCCCAGTGCCGTTGAATTCCAAGGGCTTGCAGCCCAAGAACTGCTTGTAGGTGCATCCGTTGGATGGGTTATTTCCTAAGGTACCTCTGCTGTGTTCGGAGCGAAAGGCTTCATGCTGTGCGATGGCCTGTGAGATGCGCTTGTGTAATTCCGCCTCTGTCGTTGGCAGAGGGTTGATGGTATCGGTGTTCCTTCGTGGCGGCATCTTCTAAGAAGAAGATTAGATAGGTCAGGTCTTTATTAAGGACATAAGCACATAAGCATCCACTTAACGAATAAGACCTAGGTGGTGCATATACATATGCATATAAGCAATCATCATAGCAAGCAATAACATTATAGCACAACATGCACGCGTGAGTGTATTTAATGGGAACATAACAACTAGCACATAGCATTGCAATTATTGCACAAACATATGGACCAACAATGTGCTGTTACATGTTTAATGGGGAATATGTCAATCGGGCTTTCATTATTTCCCGACCGCAATCACATTGTCTACAAAGTGTATCACATCAAATAGGGACACAGGGTCACCCTACCCTTGTCCGATAAGTCAATTAGTGCACAAAAATCTCGAGGTCAAAAAGTGGTCTTTAAAAGTCTCCATAATCTCGGCTCATTAGTAGCGTCTTTACCCCAAGGTAATGCATTCCGCATAAAACCGAACGCCAACTATCCTGATGATTGTGGTGGAGGAGGAAAGAAAAGTAAACCGTTCATCATGCGTGAACTCCTTCGCGAGCTTGTATATATGTCGAAGTAATTGATTGATCTGCTGCTTGACAGTAAAGAAAACGAGCCTTAATAACCAAGAGGGCGTATTAGCAGCAGGTGAGTGTGCCCAAAGGGGACTGTGATGAATGTGGGGGAACAAAGTATACTGGCACAGACATGGTGGAGGACGTGGTGACAGTTCAAGCTCCAAAACACTGCGACTTATCCTTAATCTGTAGTTGATGTTACAGGAGCAACTCATCCTGTGTGTAGCCTCCATAATGTGAGGGATGGTAAGGGTCTAGAATCAGCATAATGTGTGATAGGAACCATCGAAATGGCTCGTCCAACGACGTGGAGGTGAATGTAGTAAACGGTACGGCCTGTGAGATCGTAGAAAATGTTGCCGTAGCAAGTGGGATCGTTACGCGGGTGCTGACCCGGAGTACCTTCCCGGGGTGCGGGTATGTCTTGAAAGAAATCGATAGGCATGTTGGCGCAATGGACGTCGGTCTTCACAGGAGCGACCTCAGCGGGTGAAGGTGCAGGAACAAACGTCTCAACTGATAGGAAGATCGTTAGGTGCAGGTACTGGGTCGGGTATAAGGGGTGCAATGCCTGGTAAACCAAAAGAAACAGGGTCATGATCAAGTAAAGGTGCAGGATCAGCAGGTGCAGAAGTTAGCTCAGGGGCAGTCTCTGGGTCGTGTAACGGTGTGGTGCCTTGAGCAAGTGATAGTGCAGCAGTCATAACGGCATCGTCGTCTGTGTCAGTAGTAGAAAGTTGTAATCCGGCCATCTATAAGTCCGTAAATGTCACAGACTCGAAGGAGTCTGAAATCGAGTGTATTCTAGAATCAGAGGATAACTCGTTAACAGGGGTCTCAAAAGTGAAATTAGTAGCAGCGTTCTCGTCTAACTTCCCATCATCATGAGTGTTATCAGAAGGACCATCAATAATATGTCAACGTCATCATCAATTATTCGTCGAGTATCCAACCTTCGAAAGGAATGTCCACAAGAGGCGCATTGTCGAGGATCGGAGCCATGGTGTGCTTACCAACGGGATGACCAGTAATGAAGTGGTCATGGGTCGAAACATGAGTGACAGAGGGATCTTCATCAAGGAAGCCATCAACAGGGGTAATTCATTGCCAAAGTCTGGCAGCGCGGATGGTTGGAAGTCGTCCTCGTCCTTGGTCAGCATGTTAGGGTCACTCTCAGTGTCTGACGTAAACATCTGTGGCGGTGGCCGTAGGGTCGCTATCATCTGACAATTTGTTCCCTGCGGAAGGTGACGTGTGTGCCGGTATATAGTAGTCATAGCATGCATATTTACAGAAATCTTTAACACTTTGCGTATTACAAATAAAAACAATTCATAATGTAATCATGTATCCACATATTCGTCCTAGTCTTCCCAGACTATCACACCCAGTCTCTCAGACTAAACTCCCTAGTCTCTCAGACTAACTCCCTGGTCTCTAAGACCAACTCCCTGGTCTCTAAGACCAACTTTCCCAGCCTCTAAGACTAAATCCCTGGTCTCTAAGACCAACCTCCCAGTCTCTAAGACTAAATCCCTGGTCTCTAAGACCAACCTCCCAGTCTCTAAGACTAAATCCTCCCTCAGCCTCTAAGACTGATCCTCCCTCAGCCTCTAAGACCGATCCTCCCTCAGCCTCTAAGACTGATCCTCCCTCAGCCTCTAAGACTAAACTAGAAACATAAATTTTGAAATGTGTACTTGTGCCTTTTTGGTTGTAAAAATGTTTGTTTCCTGGATCTGGACGTTTTGTGTATGCAATGTAAAAATGTTTGAAAACGTTTTCGTGAGAGCCCTGATGATCATAGTCTAGACTCGAGAAGGAATCCTAGTTCGCTATGATCGAGGCTCTGATACCAAGTTGTCACACCCTGACTTTTGCGGAAGCGTGGTTATTTGGTGTGACTTCTTAATACCATAGTAATCAATCATAACAATGCTATATGATAAAAACATGAGATGTTCATCCATTAATAACGTTTAGAAAAGCATAACATACATGTTCTTGAAAACATGATACCAAAATAAGTTACAAATCATGACATGTTTAAATGAGTTCACAAGGACTCAACAAAGGTACTTAAGTAAAACCGGAGTTTAGAATCATATATCATGTCCAGGAAAGGAATACACCCTCTAAACCCGACAACCATGGATAACATCTTTTATGTCACTATGCAGCTTGACGACACATGCATACCCTTCCAGATCCATTAGTTCCCTGAAATACATGTAGTTTGAAAAGTCAACAAAAGTTGAGCGAGTTCATGTGTTTAGAATGTGCGCGCGGATAAACCTTTATAATCGTTGTAAGTATGAATGTTTTGTAAACTCCTGTATGAAAGCGAATAAGGAAACATATCAGTTAATGTGTATCCACATGGTCCAACCTGTGGGCGCATGGGATGGGATAGGACCTAGTCACCACATGGTCCAACCTGCGGGCGCATGGGTGATGTTAGAATGTAGTCACCGTATGGTCCAACCTGCGGGCGCATGGGTGAGGCTAAGATGTATTCACCACATGGTCCAACCCGCGGGCGCATGGGTGGTGTTGAGACAAGGTCACCACATGGTCCAACCAGCGGGCGCATGGGTGGGGTTTGTTAAGCTCAAATAGACCTATCACTTGTATCCCTCGATCGTACTACGAGCACTAATGGTCTTAAGATTTCACCTATCCAATCACATAATCTAACAGTTCCTTCCTTAGCTGACCATACCATTTGTAATTGTCTGTAGCAGTATGTAACATGTATTTCACCCCCGAAGTATAAAACTGAAAACAGTTAAGAGAAAAGGGGGGACATGAACTCACTGTATTGCGTCTTCGTACTTGTAACCCAAATCTCCGCTGCAAACACGACTACCTACAATGGTCTAACGTATATTAGACTAACGGGTCGTGCCTTGTCTTAGTATTTATGTTCTTGAGTTACGTTTCTGTTATTATTCCAAGTTATAATAATTACATTTAGTTTTGGAATAATTGTTTACGCAATATTTCTGTATTAATACTTCTCAAGTATTCGTATTTCCCTCCCAAGGATGGGGGTATTTACACATGTATATTTGTAGTTTCGAAAATCTATTTTAAGTCCCACTTAGCAAAATATATTTAACTTGTTTGTCCAAAAATAACGTATTTCCAAAATATATGTATTTTTCCCAAAAATAATATATTTTTACTTCTCTGGGTTTCCAAAATAATATTTTACCAAAAATATATGTGTAAGGGTATCTTCCTGAAATATTTCATAAGTTACGTTTTTGCGTTCGGCTTCACAATACCCAGTGTGTATAGATATTTATTCCGTGAGATTTTTGGTATTATTTTGGGAGTTGTAATTTCCATGGTATGCGTTAGGTTATATTATTTTACCCTAAATAATATAACTAGTTTACAAAATATGCAAATATTCACACAAGTGTCTTTGTGCAAAATATATATTTATACACCTTTATTTACGAAAATCAACCTTCGACACTTTGTATTTGTTACAAAATTTATGGCGTAGTTTATATTTGAAACACAGGTTATAAAATATACTAGTAACACTTGTTTAGAAAAATATTTTCTAAGAATTGGAATTTTAGAAAAATTCGCCAGAGTTTCTTTTGTAAATGGAGGCGCCCATGCTAAATAGCATATCATTTTCTTTAACATATAACATGTTAAATGGTTCTCAATAACCAACCTGACATTTAGACATGCAAAATACTACTTACGTCCTTTCAGTTTTAATTTACGAAACTGGGCTGTTTTCGGGTATTTTATTAAAATAGTTATCTTATTCCAAAAATTTCCAAAATTTTACAGAATGTCTTACACGATCCAAATATTATTGTGTAAAAATATCGGGGTCCAAATCATCACCAATATTTTATAGAAAATCATTTTCCGGACTGTATTCAGATTCATCTTTTTCTGACTGCAGTCCACGGAATAGTTTATTTAAAATTCCTTGTACGTCCGATTTACGAAATTCTAGTGGGAGAATTACAAATACATCGTCGGTCATCTACAGTACGAATTTCATGAGCTAATTCTTCACAGAACTTAAGTTATGACGAAAAATACAACACATAAATTTTCAGCAGAAAAATGCAGCTTGAGCTGCTGTTACAAAACGACACTTTAAAAATAGTAAACGAAGTCCAAACATCATGATTCCAGTGCCATTAGAACCGTATTTCATAATAATACGTTATAGACTCAGGAAAATCAGTTTTTTTGTTAAATATTGACCTGTTTACAGCTAGTTAAAGTCGGCTGAAAATGCAAATCAGCAAGCTGTTATAGGTTAAATGTTACTAGAACTCACACATACGATCGCCATACTTTCTAATACGTTTAATATCATACCATAAGTTGTTTACAACAGGTTTTTGTTCATTTAATTCAGATTTACCATGTATTATAACCTTTCATCTCATGACCTTTGTGTAAAGCTTTTATGTTCATGCTTTAAGTTATGATCTTTAGAGTTCTTGTAATTTCACCATTCTTTCCACTATTAACCACCAAAAATATGAACAAGATGAAGATCTAAGACACTTACTACTAGCACAAGGCTAGGGGAGTTTCAAAGCGTAAAAGTGGTGGATAAAAGAAAACGAGAGCGGTCCTTGAGCTTCCTAATGCTCCAAGCTTGCTTGTTGAACCTCTAGCACCTTTGTGTGTATGGAAAATGCTTAGATGGAAGCTTGATGGTGGGTGTATGGTGGATGGAGGTGGCTGCCAAAAGAAAGGAAGAAGGAGAAAAGTTTGGAGCTTGTTGATGGGTATTTGTTGAGAGAAGGTGAAGACCTCATGTGTTAATTTATAAACTAAATTCCATGTTTACCCAACATATAAAATGTTTCTAATCCTCCAACATACCCCATTAAAATAATGAAAAGAATGTGGGGGTGTCCCCCACACCTTGTAACCATCAATTAGGGGGGGGGGGTATGGGGTTGGGTTGTAATGTTATGGTAACAATTTGGTTAGGATCTAATGTGTTTGGTTTGTATGTTATTGGGTGTTATCTAATATAAAGTGTGTTAGGGTGTTCGGGGACCCTAACTAGCTCAGAAAAATAAAAACAATGTATTTGGCAATATTTTTATGTTCCGGGTAAAGTCCGGTTGTTCGGTTGGATATCGTTCCGTTAAGTGCTTAATTGTTCCGTAAAGTGTCCTTTATAATGCTTTTTGTGTCACAATTAATTCCCGACACTTTAGAAGGTATACAGGATCATTTTGTCAAGTTTTTGCACATTACTAGCATATTTAAATGCTGAATTTTATTTAAAAGTGCAGAATTTTGCAGTTAAAGTACGTTTTAGGCACTTCCCGGCACTATAACTATCACCTAGTGACGCAGTTTTATGGTCCTCACTTCCCTACACACTACCCTAGTGTGATACTTTACTTCTGACTTATACTGGGCCTCAAAATACTGTATGTCTTTGTGCTGGCATTGTCAGCATGTTTTCTGGGTTATCCGCTCACTGTGCTAACTGTGCTTTTGTGCATCAAGTTTGTCACTAAAGTTTGTGTGTAATAAATGGAGTGACAGTATGAATGTGATGCATGTGTATGTATGTATCAGAAATCAGAAAGCAGTTTAATCATAGTTGTAATTAAGCACAGTCATTAAGCACAAATTAAATATTAATTAAGTGTACGGATGCATGCAAATTTGACAATTGTCACAATTAACTCTTCTCTAATGGGTAAAGCAGTCAACATCACACCACAATCCATCTCGGAAGTCTTTGAACTCGATGATCAGCAAGGTAAAACTTATTTTCCCAAAAACGAGTTAAAAACTGATTTCCTTGAAAGGGGGTATGCAGATACAATAAAAAAGGATACCTAACAAAAAGGTAATTTTCCACCTACAACAAGATTTTTGTTCCCTACCCTGCTAATGTGTTTTTCAAACAAAACAACTTCTTTTAATGAGATACAATTAAAGATTCAAAACCTGGGATTTGGTATTCTACAAGATGAAAATTTCAATTACTCCCAGGAAATCTTTAATGATTTAGTTAAAAATGTTGATAAAAAGCCATTCCTACTTTTTCCAAGATTTCTAAGTTATTACTTTGAAAAGAAATTTGGAAAGGATAATGCTCATGTAATAAAACAAGGTGACTCTTTTCAAATAAACAGCTTAACTGCTGAAACTTTTACAAGAATGTCAACACCTTGCAAAACACAAGCAGGGGTGCCTGAGCCGACTTTAGCAGCTACCACTGCTCCTCAGGTATCTGCTGCTGAGCCAACTGCTCAAGGTGATCATAGCAGCAAAACAACTGCTTTGAAACCCACACCTAAAATCACCAAAAAGCCAAAACAAAAGAAAACTCAAAAGCCCCCAAACCTATCAAAAAGGCAACTCTGGAGGATGAGATACCAGAGCAACTGCCAGTGACAGTATAAAAGTCACAACAAACCACTGCTGCTACTTCCTCACAGCAGTTGGTAGAAATATCTCAACCCATGCCTGAAACTCCTCCTGCTTCTTCTCAAAAAGAACAGGTTGTACAAATAGGGACACCACAATATGATGCTTTGGAATCACTTGCTTCCATCATCCACAGCCCAATGCCCGGGGCCAATTCTCTTTCTACACCCAACCTCACCTCCACAATTCCCCCACAAACAAAAATACTATTGGATGCTCTTGATTTGAACCCGGCACAAACCAGTCCTTCTCAATCACCTGTCAATGAGAACATACCTCAACAAATGACTGGGTCTGATGTATCAATCATTGCTAACCCACCAACAAGACCTGAGGAGGTTACACCCCTTGAGTTACAAGTAACTCTTGGTGGTAGTCCAAGTGAAGCAGCCACTACAAATGTTGAACCCACTGGTTTGCATTTGGACAGTGGTTACATTAATAAGACTTCCTTGGAGGCAATTTCTTCTCTGGGAAAACTTGTGTATCCAGTCTTTACTGGTTCACTAAAAAGGGTTTCTCAATTTGAAGAAAGAAGTCCCAAGTACCAAGACAAAGGGGCATCAGTGGATGACTTTCGGAATACATTCCCTGAGTCAACCACTGTTACAACCACTGTCAGTGGGAAATCAGATGATCCCATTAAGTTGGGTGATGGTTTAATGTACCGAGAATTGACGGACAGAATTGATAAACTGGATACTTCTGTTGCAGAAATTAAAGATCTGCTGCAACAGTTGTTGAAAGTTCAAAAGGTACCACCAATTGCTGTTCCAGCTCAAGCACCTGCACAACCTGCACCTGCTGCAAATGAGTTATGGGCCTTATTTCAACCACTACTCCAACAACAAAGACAATTGGCTGATCAGCAGCATGAGATACATGTACAAAAGCTAAGAAACATGATGGAGTCAAGATTTAAAGATACCCACGCTGACATCAAGGCCCACATACTGAACACCACTGGCACTGCTCCTCCCACTATTCTCTTTATTGATAACCCCCCACCAGATAATGCCAAAAAGGGGGAGAAAATCAAGCCGTGGAAGAAGAAGGGAATTGAAGATGGTCTTTATATTGAACCAGAAAAAAATAGCATGACTAAAGACATTACTTTGCCAGATGGTAGCAAAAAGATTGATGTTACCACTAATGCTATTGCTGATGCATTAGCTGAGGTAAAAGGGGATAGAAAGGCTAAGGATAATGCCAGATGGGAACAGGAGAAAAGAGAGTTTATGACGCTGAATGTGCAGGGTCCTTCTGAACCTATGAATGATGAAAATCCTTAGGAAGAAAAGAAGAAGCCCATTAGACAAGTGAGGCAACCCAAACACACACCATCCAGACCCACAAAGCATGCCTCCAAACCATATTCCAAAGGCTCTAAACATCAAACCTCCACCCAAACAGCTGTTCTAAATCCTGTTGTATCAACCACTGCTGATACTTCAATAGTTTCAACAACTGCCAGCCAAACACCTGTTATCACTTCAACACACACCACAACCACTGCCTTACCACCAAAACTACCATCACCACCAAAAACAACCTCACCACCATCACCTCCTGCTAAAAAGTAGAAGACATCAGATGTTACAACATATGTTGTAATGACAACAGTGGTTGAAACACCAGTTGTTTCAACAACGGTTAGTCATCCACCTTCCACCACTCAAATCACCACCACTGATTTACCCAGGACATCATCAGCCTCTCCTAAACAAAAAAGGAGAATGATATTTATACCTGATGATGACTCTCCATCACCACCACCAACATCTTCATAATCTCTGGCACTTATTCCAAACCCTGTTCCTCTCTCATCAGCCCATGTCCAACAACCAATCACTGCCATCACTCCTGCAGGTTTTCAATATCCTCTTGAACTTATAGCAGTCAGAGAAGAGATCAAATCTTTCTACTTTGAGGATGATCCTGCTAAAAGGAGTTTGCCATCAGTTGAAGGATATCCTAGGCCTAACAACATTGAAGAATACTTAAAAGTTAAGGCTCAATAGGCAGAGGATATTTCCAAAAGAAACTCTCAAGGAAAAACCGACAAAGAAATTCAAAGGCATTACCAATTTCTATTCACTCAAGTCAGATCCTTAGAGCAGTTTGCAAAGAATGCTTGTCAGCAAATCTTAGAAAGAGAAGATGAAACTCTGAGAAAAGACTACACTGAAAACATCATGGCTTCTAAGAAGTATAAGGGAGAAAAAAATATGTACAAAGAGTGGACCATTCCTGAGCTTGAAAGTGAAGCAGCCAGGATTCAAGAAATGATCAAGAATAAGGTCAAACACACTCCTCCTGATTGGTCAAAGTACAAAAAGAATGTACCTGAAAAGACATTGGAGCTGAAGAGAATGAAAGAGGAACTAATTGCAGCTGATTATGGGTCTAAGAATCAAGTAATGAGATGGAAAGAAGATAAAGTCAGGACCACCTACAAAAGGTTGGAGGAACTACGAAAGAAAGATCCAAGAGTTCCACAAAAACCTAACTATCCTGAAGCAGTGGTTTCAACAAGACCACCAAAGCTGCAAATCAGGAGATCCACTGCTCCAGCTGGTGCTGCCATCTATAAAAGAAGACAACAAAAACAGTTGGATATTGAAACAGTGGAAGAATTGATGGCAGGAGATGACCTTGTAAAAGAGGGTATTAAGAGGATAATAGCAGAAACTCTTGGTCTGAATCAACCTGCAAGTACTGCTCAGTCAGTCATCACAAGGCCAGCATCACCAAACTCCTCATCTAATAAAAATCTCCCAAGAAACCCACCAGACTCAAAAGTACTAAAGTGGAAGACAAACAGACCCATGTACTGACTGTGATCAAGTCTATTGGAGAAGTGAAGAAAATGACAAGGGAACAAGCACTTGGCCTAAGTCTTGAAGATTTGCAGGATCTCCTTGATCTTCCACTATGCAGGGATGAAGATGACACAGATGCCTTAGACTTTGAGTTACAACTCAAAGGGAAAATAAGGGAACTATTGATGAGGCAATAAAGATCTACAAATAATGAAGGGTTTTGGCATTATCTATTCCAGGGGGAGATTGCTGGGATTGAACCCTATCAGAGGAACAGATAATTAAAGCCAAAACTGGATCAGAGCAGTGGATCCAGAATAAGCAGATGTTATGTATACAAGTCTCTCCCCTTGAAAGTGGTTTCAACATCTGATGACCTCCAATCCACTGATCATTACAACTGCGGACCTACAACTGCTGATCAAGTCAAAAACTAATGAAGACTAAAGCCCTACTGTTCAATCTACTGCTATGGGTCAAGTTCTGCTGGTTTATATCAAGTGCTGCTGGAGTCACAACAATGGAAGGATATAGCAGTAGTTTAGTTTGTTATTATGTAATGTATTGTAGTCAGTAGTTAGCATTAGCAGTGGTTGTATCAGATCAGTTGTTAGAGTTTGTTAGGAGGTTAGATGTCACTTTCATGGTGACGTCAGCAAAGATGCCATAGTGGTTTGTCCGTGCCTATAAATAGAACAGTACCCTATACTGTTCTATCAGCTCTTCACCATCTTTTTTCCTGTACGAACAAATCACTGTGAGCTCAGGCTGATGGGGAGTTTGTTACATGCATGCAATTGTAATCATTGATGAAATAAATTCAATCATTCGGTTCTTTGTTGAAAACGTGTGTTGAAAGAAATTCTCTTGTTTGATTGTGAAAAGTTTTTTACCATTTTTATTTCGTTGCACTACTTGTTCATTGTTCATCTTAATTCAAACATAAAACACAATCAAAACTAAACTCAGATCCTAACATTCGCGCTTGAAGTGTCCCTTCTCTTTACACTTGAAGCAAGTCACCTTCGATTTGTCGAATCCAAGTTTAGGTTCAGGACCTGCGAGACTACTTCTTTCGGTAATTTCCATGAACCTTTGAGCTCTTCTCACAATTCTCGCCATACACCATTTTATGTCGATGAGTTCTAGTTCCTCGGGATCAATTTGATCGTAATCTTCTTTAGTCATGTCTGGATTACCAATTCGTCCGGCTACTAGACTCTCGTAAGACTCAAGTACATAAGCTAGAAGTGCTATATGCTGCTTTGTGGCTGTCTCGGTAAAATCTTAACCGTTCTTGATATTAACAGCAATATTGCACTTTATCCCATGACTATAACTTTGATTGTTCGAACCTGAAGAACTTTGAGAAGAAACCTGTTCTTGAAAACTCTGAACCTTAGGATTCGGTTCGTCATTTGGAAACGGTGAAAAGTTGTTGTTAGGCATGCTTTGAGATATTCCCGATGAAGAATCTGCACTGAATGCCATTTGAATCTTTGGACTCGGAGCAGATGTGGCAGATGAGTTTCCTTTGTAATAAAGATGAATATCTTGCTGTACGTTTGCAGATTTCATTTTCCTCATCTTCCGAAGTTCAAGCTCATGAGCTTCAATTCTCTCGATAAACGTACTCAAATTGAAACCCATGTATTCCGAATTGTTCTTCAAAACCAATATAACGTACCCCACTCTTCTTGTGGTAGTGCGTCAGCCAACTTATCAACCCACTCTTCGTCTGATTTGTCTATATTCAAACGTTTCATCTCCACTACCAAGTGACAGTACCTCTCAATCAACTCTTTCGTTGATTCTCCACTGATACCAATAAATATGTCGAATTCTTTTTTCAGTAGTGCCTTTTTGCTTTTGATCATTGAAGCACTCCCAAGAAATTTGATTTTAAGAGCGTTCCAAATAGATTGTGCGTCACCCTGATGCTGTAACAGTACCAAAATGTCTTCCTTAGTTGCCTGTTGCAATATACTGACCATCTTCTTCTCGGCTTTAAAGTTTTCTTGTTCAGCCGGAGTTAACGTGTTAAGTGTTTTCGGAAAACCAGCATCATTCATAGGAACTACATATTTTGTTTCAACTTTCAGCCAACATTAGAGGTGATTTTCCTGAACCCACGTGCGAAATCTATCCTACCACCCCGAATAATCTTCAATGTTGAGCAGTTTCAGTGGTTTTTGCATGGTTCCTAGCTCGTTCTCCATATTCACATTATGGGCTATACTTGCTGGGGTTTGAGCAGTCATACCTCCTCCGAAATACGCATTGTAAAATTCTTGATTATTCATTTTATACTTTGAAAAATGTTTCGAAAAATTTCTAAGTTTTGAAAAATTACAATTTCAAGCGACCTGGACTTTCAGACGACCTGACTTTCAAACGACCTGATTTCAAACGACCTGATTTCAGACGACCTGAGTTTCAAACGATCTGGACTATCCAAACCGTGCGAGGTGACAAATACAAGTTAAAAAATTTTCCAGTTCGTGCGGTTTGAACAATTTCACACGATCTGATCTTTTCACACAATCTGAATACTCAAGTCATGCGGTCTGGTCCAATTCTATGCGATCTGGACAAGAACTCAAACGATCTGGTTCATTTTACACGATTTGGACATCATTTTCATACGATTTGGACAGTTTCACCTCGTTTGAAAACTTAGTTTATCAAAATTTCAAGTTTTTGACATTTTTGGATCAGTTTTAGTTTGATTTATGGTCTGCAACTTTGTATGATTGATCAAAATGATGTTTTACACATAATATCTAAAATTCAGTCCATTTTATC
This sequence comes from Helianthus tuberosus, assembly GCA_030545235.1. NCBI lineage: Eukaryota > Viridiplantae > Streptophyta > Magnoliopsida > Asterales > Asteraceae > Helianthus > Helianthus tuberosus. Next base: position 171,330,969 of record CM060406.1, read on the forward strand.
CGTGAAATCGTCTGAAAATCCAAGTAATAGTAGAAGTATATGGTTCTAAACCATTTAAAACACTAATATCAACAGATTTGACTCATCTTGAGCTCTGATACCACTTGTAGGATCGAGGATTCATCCAAACGAGTCAATCAGAGTCAGATCTAGTTTCTAGAAAGGCGGAATCAGACTAGAAACCTTGGATCAGTGTTAGAACAGGAGTAGACGAGTAGAAAGTCACTTTAAACATGTTCTTCACTGATTTTAGACGTTTTGGTACAGAGAGAATCGGACAGCAGTTCGGTACAAAATTCTCTAGAAAGTTACAAATGAAGAACACTACTAGCCTATTTATAGACCTGCCAGACCGCACGGGATAACACACCCAGACCGCACGAGCTGGAAAAGTTCACCTCGTGCGACTTAACCATTCAGGTCATGCGACCTAGCTAACATACAAACTTAACTTTAACATCTTAACCTATTACATATAAACGACACGACATAGACTGATGACGCAGGCGATAGACATTATGCATCAACAGTTTGTGCCTGGTTCAAATCAAGAGCATCCAACAATATTTTTGTTTGTGGGGGAATTGTGGAGGTGAGGTTGGGTGTAGAAAGAGAATTGGCCACGGGCATTGGGCTGTGGATGATAGAAGCAAGTGATTCCAGAGCATCATATTGTGGTGTCCCTATATGTACAACATGTTCTTTTTTAGAAGAAGCAGGAGGAGGTTCAGGTATGGGTTGAGATATTTCTACCATCTGCTGTGAGGAAGTAGCAGCAGTGGTTTCTTGTGACTTTTGTGTTGTCACTGGCAGTTGCTCTGGTATCTCATCCTCCAAAGTTTCCTTTGATTTGGGTTTGGGCTTTTGAGTTTTCTTTTGACGTGGATTTTTGGTGATTTTAGGTGTGGGTTTCAAAGCAGTTGTTTTGCTGCTATGATCACCTAGAGCAGTAGGCTCAGCAGCAGATACCTAAGGAGCAGTGATAGCTGCTAAATTCTGCTCAGGGACCTCTGCTTATGTTTTGCAAGGTGTTGACATTCTTGTTAAAGTTTCAGCAGTTAAGTTGTTTATTTGAAAAGAGTCACCTTGTTTTATTACATGAGCATCATCCTTAACAAATTTCTTTTGAAAATAATAACTTAGAAATCTTGGAAAAAGTAAGAATGGCTTTTTATCAACATTTTTAACTAAATCATTAAAGATTTCCTGGGAGTAATTGAAATTTTCATCTTGGAGAATAGCATATCCCAGGTTTTGAATATTTCATGGTATCTCATTAAAAGAAGTTGTTTTGTTTGAAACACACATTAACAGGGTATGGAACAAAAATCTTGTTGCAGGTGGAAAATTACCTTTTTGTAAGGTATCCTTTTTTGTTGTATCTGCATACCCCCTTTCAAGGAAATCAGTTTTTAACTCGTTTTTTGGGAAAAGAAGTTTTACCTTGCTGATCATTGATTCAAAGACTTCAGAGATGGATTGTGGTGTGATTTTGACTACTATACCCATTAGAGAAGAGTTGATGGCTATGACGTCTTCTCCTTGTTTTTCAAGAGTAACATTTTTCCAAAACTCTCTCTGGGTTTTTAGGTAAATTGGAGCATCTGCTGTTAACAAAGTTTTGTACTTTGATGTAGACATAGTGTCAATGATGGAATCGAAAGTATCGGTGGTGCCGGGTTTTGTAAGGAGACCCAGATAATTGTGAGGAGCTTTGTATGGTATTTCGATGGGAGTGGTAGCCATGTGAGTGGCCTTTTCAGAAGATGATTTTGAAGTGGATTTCCCAGATGACTTTGATTTTGTCATTTTGAAGAAGAAGATTGATGATGAATTTGAGAAAGAGATGGAAACTGCTTTGAGAAAGGAATTTTTATGAATTCGATTCGACAGTAAAAGCCTGTTTGGGGTTTTGAAGGGGTTTTATAGAGGAAAAAGTGAATGCTGACGTGGCAGCGGTTACAAAAGATCTGACCACTATGTACTGTCCACATGCCAACCCCTGATGAAATGAAGGACAAGTGTTTTGATGAAAACCACTGATGGAATAAGATAAGTGGTTGTAACGGTAACAAATGAAGGCAGTGGGTGATTTTTACTATAAGTGGATAGCATATCAGTGGATAAAAACACTGATTTTGAACAACAGTGCTTATCAAGGAAATGAGAGAACAGGGGTTGACTTTCAGCAGTGGACAGACTTTTAAGTAGAACAGACTTTTGAACAAAACAGTGGTTATGGCAGACTTTTAAGGATTTAATAAAAAATGCATTTTTAGCTATTTTTAAGGATAGATTTTTGATTTTCTGAAAACATTTTAATGCTTTTATTCATAGAAAATAGGATTTTGCTTGTTATTCCATGTTTAGCATGCCAATCCTAGAGATCAAGTTTTCAAAGGTGGATGTGTCTAATGCTTTGGTTAGCACATCTGCCAGCTGATCTTTAGTTGGAACATGGTGCAGAGAAATCAAACCTTTTTCATAGCAATCCCTCACAAAGTGATGTCTGATGTCAATGTGCTTGGTGGTTGAATGGGAAAATGGATTTTTGATGATATTTTCTGCTGCCTGGCTATCCAACATGAGTGGTGTCTTTAAGGCAGTGATACCAAAATCCAGCAACTGATTTTCAAGCCAAAGCAGTTGGGCTGTACAGCTTGCAGCAGCTATATACTCTGCCTCAGCAGTGGATGTGGAAACAACTGCTTGCTTTTTGCTTTGCCAAGACACTAAGTAATTGCCTAGGAATTAGCACCCTCCTGTAGTGGACTTCCTTGTCTTGTCACATCCAGCAAAGTCACTATCTGAGAAACCTGAAAGCTCAATTTTACCATCACCTGGATACCAGATACCAAGTGTGGGAACACCTTTTAGGTATCTGAATATCCTTTTTACAGCAATAAGGTTTGACTTTCTAGGGGCTGATTGGGATCTTGCACAAACACATGTTGCAAACATGATGTCTGACCTAGATGCAGTTAGGTACAATAAAGACCCAATCACGCTTCAATTTAAAGTTTGATCAACCAACTCATCCTTCTCATCAGACATGACTATTTTATTAGTTGCAATGGGTGTACTACATGGCTTACAATCATCCATCTCAAATTTCTTTAAAAATTCTTTGGCATATTTGCCTTGATGGATAAAAGTGCCATTTTGCAGTTGCCTTACTTGGAGACCAAGAAAGCACTGGAGTTCACCCATTGCACTCATTTCAAACTCAGTTGTCATGAGTTGCCTAAACTCTTCACACATTTTATTACATGTGCTTGCAAAGATGATGTCATCCACATAAATCTGGACAATCATCAAATCCTTACCTCTCTATTTTAAAAACAATGTTTTGTCTATTTTACCTCTTGTGAAACCAATAGATAGTAGGAAGGTGGAAAGAGTTTCATACCAGGCCCTTGGTGCTTGTTTCAGGCTATACAAATCTTTATTTAGCTTGTAGACATGATTTGGATTAAATGGATCCTCAAAGCCTGGAGGTTGACAAACATAAACCTTTTCTTGAATCTTACCATAGAGGAATGCACATTTAATGTCCATTTGATACACTTTGATTTTATGGTTGACAGCAAAGGCCAGAAATAATCTGATAGCTTCAAGTCTTGCTACAGGGGCAAATGTTTCATCATAGTCAATGCCCTCTTCTTGTCTGAACCCTTGAATCACAAGCCTAGCTTTATTCTTGACAACAATGCCCCTTTCATCAGTTTTGTTTTTGAAGACCCACTTTGTGCCAATAGGACTTACACCCTCTGGCAGTGGTACAAGTTCCCATACTTGTTGTCTTTTGAACTGTTGGAGCTCTTCTTGCATGGCTTCTACCCAGCTGTTGTCTTTCAGTGCCTCTTGGTACTTGACTGGCTGATGGAGAGATAGGAAACCAGCAAAAAGACAAATGTTCTGGGATTGACTTCTTGTGAGCACCCCTTCATTGATGTTTCCAATGATTTGGTCAGGTGGATGAGATTTCAAGAAGATTAAATCTCCTTGGTATGTGACAATGGCATTTAATGGTGAAGGCTGCAGATGTGAATCATCTGAGCTAACCACTGCTGGTGACTTTGATGATCCAGCAGTGGCTTCAAATGGAGGTGGAGGAATAGGTGGAACTGGAGTGAAAACATGCTGACTTTTATCCACTGATGGAGGACTATCAACAGTGTTTGATGATGTGGGAGCAGGGGTTAAAGGGCTACTTTGATCAACAACTGTTGAGGTAGCAGTCGTTGAGCTTTGACAGCTGTTTTGAACATCTGCTGCTCTTCCCATTGAGACAGACTTTTGTTGAGGAATTATGACTTCATACCCATAGTCTGATGATGAATCCTTTGATGGACCTGCATTGTTAGTCTTGACAGTAGTATTTTCAAAAGTAAATTTTTCAAGATCAAACAATTCTGCAGGATTTGCTGGGATTTTCATTGATGAAAGTTCATTGAACTTCACATTCAAAGTCTCTTCCACTGTTTTGGTCCTTGTGTTAAACACTTTGTAGGCCTTAGCTGTGGTTGAGTATCCCAGATGATAACCATAATCAATTTTGGCTGCAAACTTAGAAATAGAGTCTTTTAAGTTTAAAATGAAGCATGGGCAGCCAAAAACTTTGAAATATGAAATCAATGGCTTTATTTTATACAACAGTTCATAGGCAGTCTTTTGATGTCTGGGGTTGATTAAAACTCTGTTTTGGACACAGCAAGCAGTGTTTACTGCCTCTGGCCAAAAAGTTAATGGCAAACCTGAATCAGCAAGCATGGTTCTGGCAGCCTCAATCAAGGTCCTGTTCTTTCTTTCAACAACCCCATTTTGTTCTGGTGTTCTTGGAATGTTGTATTGCCTCACAATTCCTTTTGACACACAGAAATCATATAACTCCTTGTTCCTGAACTCTGTGCCATTATCACTTCTGAAGATTTTTACTGGCAAGTCAAACTGCTTTTCAACCTGTTTCACAAAGTCTTGCAGAATGCCTGCAGTCTCATCTTTTGAGTGTAAAAAGTAAGTCCATGTAAACCTAGAAAAGTCATCAACAATAACCAAACAATACCTCTTTTTCTTAAGACTCATGACTTTAACTGGGCCAAACAGATCCATATGAAGCATTTGCAAACATTTGGTTGTTTTGGACTCATCAATTGATTTGTATGAGCTTTTATGTTGTTTTCCTTTTAGGCAGGAAACACAATGCTCATGACAAGTGAACAGTTTTTGAGGTAAACCTCTTACTAACCCCTATTTTGAAATGGCAGTGATTGTCTTGAGATTTGTGTGCCCCAATCTTCTGTGCCATGTTTATGTCTCTTTGTTTGATGCAGCTGAGAACAGACAGGCATCAGTTCTGGGGTTCTCTTTTGACATATCAACTACATAAACATTGCCACTTCTTTGAGCAACAAGTTTGGTTTTTCCAGTTTTTATTATTGCTTCAATCTTTTCAACCATTTCTGGTCCAACAATCCTACAACAATCCTTTGTGAAGAATGAGCCATAGCCCTTATCACTCATTTGTGAAACACTTAGGAGGTTGAATTTTAGATTGTCTATTAGATTGACATTTTCAAATTTTACATTGCCAGATTGTACTGTACCAGACCCCAAAACTTTCCCCTTACTATTATTACCAAAGGATATATCACCCCCTCCATGGATTTTGAAATCTTTGAGTAGGGCTTTACATCCTGTCATGTGCCTGGAGCCTCCACTATCTACATACCAAAGGCTATCTAAGCATGCAGAAGCTCCCTGCATATGAAGTAAAAGAATTAGTTCATTAGGGTTACCAAAGCCAATAAGGCTTTGGATGGGGTCTCAACAGTGTCTAGGATGAGTTCAGATGGATGGGCAGTGGTTAGGTCAGGGGTTTGGACAGTTTTGAGACTGTTTTTCTCTAACCACTGTTGGGGGTCTTGCCCAATGATCTGCTGGTAACCAAAAGGATGTCTTTTCACTCTTGGTTTAGAAGGCCTTTTGTAAGCCTCATAAACATGTAGGATCCTTTGGTATGATGGTTGTCCCTTACCTCTTTTGAATTGATTGGCAGGGGGTGCATCAGTCACCTGAACATCTCTTTTAACAGATGTTTGGTTCAGCTGTTTTGTAACAGCTGTTTTGACTGGCACAAACAGTGGTTGGTTCTTGGTGAACTTGACAGATGATGTTGATGAACTTAAGGATGTTTTTGCAGTGTACTCATTCTGTTTTACATCAAAGTTTTTGAGAAACACACATTCTTGAGTTTTGTGGTTTGTTTTACCACAGATGGTGCAGCTCTCAGCAGGTGTAATGACACTTGTTTTGTTTAGATCATATGCTTTTAGATGAAAACAATCTTTTGTTAGATGATTCTTCTTATCACAAAAATCACAAAACAAGTTTTTGATCTTTTCTCTTTTCTTCCTTTTCTCAGACTCCTTAGCAACAGAGTTTTGAACCACTGTTGGGATGTCTTTGAGAGGAATAACCTTTGCTTTAGGAGCTTTTACACCATCAGTGGTTGTGAAGTCCATTGGTTTAAAATTCTCAAGAATGTCACACTCATCAGACCATGTGGGTTTAAATTGGTATTTCTCAATTTCCTCAAAAGTTGAGGATCCCACAGATTTTTCCAGAGTGATTTTGTTACCAAGTTTGTCAGTTATCTTAACTTTTTGGCCATTCTTGTTTGTTGGTGTTATTTCAACTGAACCAGCTTGTTTAGCAGCTGTGTTTTCAATTTCATCATATTTTCTAAAGCCTATGCCAAATTTTACATTGCTTTCAAGCTGTTTTTCTAACATGACCTCATAACCTTTGCAAGATTCCACCCTTATTTCACAAGTGATTTGGGTGGATTCCAACTCCTTTTTGCAAACTTGATATTTTTCTACCATAGTTTGGAGTTGTTTCTTGGTTATGCTTTGCTCTTTTTTAAGCTGCAGATTTCTTTGTCTTTTTCAGCCAATTTGTTTTTAAGTTCTTTTAAAGACTTTTCAAATTTGACCTCATCATTCAACACTCTATCCCTAAGGTTTTCATTCACCTCTTTAATGTTAGCAAATGCTATAATGCACTTGTCTGAACACAGATTTTCAAGAACCTGAGATGATACCTTAGCTGCAACCATCATGGCACAGTCACATTGATGATCATTTTCTTCATCAGCTCTTTCTTCTTTCTCACCTTCTTCCTTCTCTTCCTTTTCTTCTTCTTTGGACTAGGGGTTAACCAATGGTTCAATCAAGGTTTCTGAATTTTCTCCCAGCAGTAGTTCTCCAGCAACAGCAGTAACCACTGCCTCAGCAACTTCATCCACTGTTTCAGCACTTGTTTGCCCCTTTTCAGCATCCAGCTCTTCTGGTATTGACTCTAATGCCATAAGACATAATTCATCATTAGAAGCATCATTAGTAGCATAGAGTGCAAAATTTTCACCCCCTAGCTCTTCAAGTAAGCTGCTCCAGTCAACAAAGCCTTGGGTGAAAAGGCTTTGCTGATCTGGTTGAACCACTGCTGGTGGTGCAGCTTGTTGTGGTGCAACTGGTTGCACTTGAACCTGAGGTACAGGAGCCTGAATATACTGAATTTGAGGGATAGTGGTTTGAACATAATGCACTTGAACAGGGTTTGCATAATGAGCAGTGTTTACATGGGCAGCAGGGGTATAATGGGAATAGTACACAGTGCTTTGATTTTGTGGCCTAGGGTTTAAGCTGGGATGAGTAACAATTGGACCAGTGGTTTGACTCCTACATTCCCTAGCAAAGTGTCCTAGCCTATTGCACTTGTAGCACTTGATTTTTGACTTATCCAACCCCACTTTTAAATTCCCATGTAACCCTGGGAATTTTCTCCCTGTCCTTTTGTAAAATTTGCTTATTCTTACACTAAGAAGTGCCAATTGATGCAAAATGTCCATTTCTTCAAGCTCAGTTGGATCAAAGTGTTGTAAGTCATTTAGTTCAAAGCTCAAGTTATCTGACATCTGGTTTTCACAATTTGCAGTAAAAGCATAATTTGCAGAGTGAGAATCAGAGTTGTTAAAGTTTCCACCAAAAGTTATATCAATAAAATGATCATAACTCTGATCCTTACTACTGCTACCAGATTCTTCCTGACCAAAAATAGCTGTGCTGGCAAATGAATAATCATCAGCAACTTTACCAGACTCTTGCAACTTCTTTTTCTGGTTTAACTCCCTTTCATAGGTCAGGAGTCTACCATGAAGTTGGGTCAGGGTCAGATCTTTGAACTCAACAGAATTTCTAGTTACAAAAGCAATTGTATCCCATTTTTCAGGTAGTGATCTAAGAAACCTGCTATTTTGTGTTGAATTAGGAAATGTAACTTTAACAAGTCTTAGCTCACTAATGAGACAACTAAATCGCTCAAACTATTGAGTCATTGATTCACCCTTTATGTGACAAAAGGTTTCATACTGCTGATTCAGAATTTCCCTATTATTTTCAATCACTTCTTCAGTTCCCCCAAATTGTTCCTTAAGTGTATCCCATAATTCCTTGGCACTGTTACTATGTAACAGCCCAACATAAATATCATTGGGTAATGCAGATGCAATGATGCTAAATGCTTTGGCATCGAGTTCGAACTTTTGGAAATCAGTTTCAGAGTAATTTTCAGGTTTTTTAGGTTCGAACTTCTTTGTATCCTCAGCACTTGGCACCATGGGAACATGTGGTCCAAAAACAACAGATCTCCAACATCCAGTATTCTGTTGAGCAAGGATGTGACCCATCCTTCTCTCCCAGATGTTGTATTCATTACGTTTAAGCATGGGTGGTTTGAAAAGTGAGCCGATGTTATTCTTATCATCTTGTGATTGTGACGTCATCCTGGTTGTTTTACAGGCACTGATTAATCAACTTCGATGGTGATTAAACCTTGCTCTGTTTTTCAACAAAACGAACAACTATCAGTATCAACGATTGTGAGCTGAACTATTTATGTCAAAATGATTGTTAAATCAAATTTGACTATCCGAGCTCTGATACCAATTGTTAGGATCTAAGTTTAGATTGATTGTGTTTTACGTTTGAATTAAAATGAAAGATGAACAAGTAATGCAGCGTAATGTAAATGGAAACAAACTTTGCACACAATCAAACAGGAGAATTGCTTTCAACACACATTTTCAACAAAGAACCGAATGATTGAATTTATTTCATCAACGATTACAATGCATGCATGTAAAAACTCCCCCTCAGCCTGAGCTCACAGTGATTTGTTTGTACAGGAAGAAAGATGGTGAAGAGCTAATAGAACAGTACAGGGTACTGTTCTATTTATAGGCACGACAAACCACTGTGGTATCTTTGCTGACGTCACCATGAAAGTGACATCTAACCTCCTAACAAACTCTAACAACTGATCTAATACAAACACTTCTATGCTAACTACTGATTACATTACATTACATTACATAAAACAAGCTAAACTACTGCTTTATCCTTCCACTGATGTGAACCCAGCAGTACTTGATATATCCAGCAGTGCTTGACCCATAGCAGTAGATTGATCAGCAAAGCTTTAGTCTTCATCAGTCTTTGACTTGATCAGCAGTTGTAGGTCAGCAGTTGTAACGATCAGTGGATTGGAGGTCATCAAATGTTGAAACCACTTTCAAGGGGAGAGACTTGTACACATAACATCTGTTTATTCTGGATCCACTGCTCTGATCCGGTTTTGGCTTTAATTATCTGTTCCTCTGATAGGGTTCAATCCCAACAAGCAGCCTTCACCGTGTCCCTGATTTCACCAACAAGACCCCAAATATAGCGTCGGATCAAGTTTGATTCCGGCTTTGCCAAGTATGGTACCAATCGAGAATACTCAAAGAATGTCTTTGTATATTCTCGAACTTTCGCTCCCTCCATCCTAAGATTCAGAAACTTTTCTTCAATCTACTCCTTCTCGTGCATGGGACAAAATTTCTGCTTCACCAGTTCACATAAATCTTCCCACTTCATTCCCTATGCTCTCTTCCTACCCTTCGTCTGAATAATTGTGTTCCCCCATTCTATTGCTTCACCTTTAAACGAATTGGTAGTATACAATACCCTATCCTTGTCAGCACATTTACTAATGGCTAACACAGCTTCCATTTTCTCCAACCATCGTAAGACCGCAACAGCTCCTTCACTACCAGCAAACTCTACAGGCTTACAAGCTTTGGAATGCCCTATAAGTACATCCCTCATGTTTCGTCTTTTTATTATTTGATTCATCTTTATTGGAGTCATTGTCTTCATTAGAGCTTTGGTAATCTTCCGCCTTTCTTTTTAGTTTTGAACTTGCATTTTCGATCTCTGAAGATTCATGTTGCTTCATGGCGTCTATTAGTGTAGGTATAGCTTCTGCTATTCCTTGCTTTATCATTTGTTGAACCTCCTCTTTATTGATGAGGGGCTCAACAATGTCGTTAACTTCTATGGTTTTGTTCTTACGTCCCTTCGTGTTTCGGGAGGGTCCACTATTCTCCATTGGCCTTAACATTCTAGGATGATATATTACAAAAATCTTAACTCTATGTTTAATGGTTAAAAAATACAAACATATATTAATTCCTATGTAAGTATACCATAATATAATATTATACAATATTACATAGCATGCTATATTATGCATCAATACTGCATATACATGTAATATCCTTAAAAAAATTTGAAGTTTTATTCATTTATTTTATTATTATCAAATTTAATTCTAGTAAATACTTAATATTCCATTCTCATACTATAATCACTTAAAAAAATTATTACCATGCAGCTATTTCGCCTCTTTTGTCATAAGACCCCCCTTTTTTTCCAATTTATCCAATACACTCCAACAAATGTTTGTATATAATATTATTCCATATTTGTCGTATTGGTTTATATCAATAACAGAAAATCTCTAACACCTTTATGGTATATGACACAGTTGGTGTCTTAAACATAATTTCTAGTGAGTATAACCAATAATTTTCTTATCACTGGTACTTATGCTTTCTAAAATAACCATAACTAGGTTTGTTACCCGCCGCGCGTTGCGGCGGCGTAAAAATACGGCGTAGAAACTTGAGTAAACCTTAAAACGTGAAGAATAGCTCGGCGAATGCACATGGATGGATAAGGGCCACACTTGGCTACTAAACTAACATATCATATATATCATAGCATTGGTGACATTGCCCAACTTACATATCAAAGATGTACAAAACAGTTTAGAGTTGTCTACAACTTAGCATACTAAGTTACTAACACCTAGTGTGTTATGTGGAATCCAAGATGTACAAAACAGTTTAGAGTTGTCTACAACTTAGCATACTAACACCTAGTGTGTTATGTGGATAAGTTGTACAAAAGTTGTGTATCTACGTAAGCTTCGTTAAGGTAATGACTTGGTTATGCTTCTGGCTGCCTAGTCGCAAATCAGTCCTTGTGCGCTTTTTTGGCGTACTGAATTGATTCTGTGAGTAATAAGTAATAGTAAGATTACATTAGTAACGGAGGTTTTATTTCATTGTTATGTGACTAAGTATTAGATATAATGTAAGTTACCTCCTGACTCAGCGTACGGATGTTTGAACTTGTTGGCCTTCAGATTCGGCGTTGCTGGAGGCAAGGCTGAGGACGTGACATGTTGAGCCGGTGAATCAACTTGTATAGTTGTCTCTGATTCCGAGACATTTGTTACCACCACATTGTTTTCCTTTCTGAGTGATAGGTGCATGATCTTTGACTTGCCTATCATTAATGCCATTTGTTGGGGCAGGTTTTTGGGATCTGTGCAACCATGCTTTGTTATGAGGTCTTTGCAGGTTATCTTCAAGAGTGCTTTTCATTCCTTCGTTGAAGAAAACGACTTCTATGTCTTTGGTGGAGTCGTTAATAATGGCGTTAACACTATACCTGTAAACACATAAAGGGTTGGACAATGTTAGGTTTTTTAATAGGATTATTGTTTGTATACATAGGTAATTGAAGGAAATTATACTTGAATATCGGCGTGACATCCTCACAGTCTTTGCAAACAAAGTAAAGTTCTCCGTCTTCTTCCGGATATACTTTCTCGTCGCACGTAGAGCAATGGACGTAGTACCAACCACGATTTATATCGATGCTTTCCATCCATGAACGACACTTGAAGTGGGTTACTCCCTGGATCAAAGTATATATACTCATGTTATTATGGTAATAAACACATATAGATCAATGAAATAGTGTTCTACTTAAAGGTTTAAAATTGTGAAAATTGTTTTCCTATCTACATAACTACCATGGTAGTTAACTGTTGTATATACTTATGTTGAAATAAATCGCATATGGGCAACTTTTAGGCTACATAGGTGCATAGATGGAAGATGATAATAAAATTAGTAACACTATTGATGTGTATACTTGTATTGAAATAAGGTAGTTACCTCATACTTTGGGCTAGTTGGTGATTTCAGTTCTTGTATTGTGATTAGTGGATCGTTGTTATCAGCTTCGTTTGGGGGCGGAATCGCTTTCAACCTGACAAGCGATGAAGGCAAAAGTCAGGTTAGTTGTAGAACATAATTGGTTTCACTTAAGTACATATCATTTTCATTTCTAAATCTAATATAAAATGATGCTAAAAGATGAATGTAATACTAAATAAAGAATAAAAAAAACATTCTTACTTACTTTTATTTTGGTCATAACAGTAAAAAAATTAAATTTTGTTTGTCTTCCATTATGTTGTTAGTTGGTAAGATTAGATATAAAAGAATCTAGATACATGGACAAACATGTCCAGTTTGTCAACATTCCTATTACATCCTGCTTTCCCAGAGAACCCTAGTTAAAGGCATTTGCATGATGATTGCATAACATATTCACTTTGCAGCGAAAATAAGAAGTTTACGTATAAATAAATGAAATACGAGTATTAAAACGCTAAATGCATTAAAAATATTATGTATCAATATTCTGTATTACAAATAACCCGAACACGGACAATAAAAATGTAATGGATGGAGAACCTGGCTATCTTATCAGCGATGTGTGGACATTCTGGGTTAACAACAACTGTGGCTAGGTGTGTTGACTCTAACTGAATCCGGCTTGTTTGGTATAATACATAGCTGATTGATAAATAATTGTAGAATGGTATAATACATAGCTGATTGATAAATAATTGTAGAATTGCATAGTTTATTAAACTTTTAAACTACAAATGCATACCATTGTGTTTAGAGATTTGTGCACACATGATTGCCACTATGTCTCCCACTACAACTTCCTCCCCAATGAGATGCATCATCTCTGGCCATAGAGTAATTTCAACTTTGTTTTTCCTATTTGAAGATATTGAATTTGGGATATTAGAAATAAAGTGTGTGAATCACAAATGTACCAGATGGATTCATACCATTCATCTGTCATGGCGACCTTTCTCAAAATCTTGTTTGTTGTAGTTGGCATTAAGTAATTCTTGTCAACACGACCGATGTAATCTGTGTATATTTTGCAAGCACTTTAACAAATAATTATATGTTTATTAACTTATGTGTATATGTAGTTAAATGTACCTGTTAGAACTTTGTTGTTCTTAATTCTGTTTTGAAGCATCTCATAGCGCGCAAAACCAAAGCAGAATTTAGGTATTTCTTGACCTTCAATGGGAATGAAGCGTGCCTTTTTACCAATGATGAGCGATGCAGAATGGTTGACAGTAGCCATAAAATCGCGTGCCTTGGTGCAAACATATCCGGTTACTTTGTAACATGATTGTAACCTTATGATGGAGTCGAAGTACTCAACCTGACCAGCCTTTCCTACAACTTCTATCCCGTCACCCTGTGTTTGGAATTAAACATTGAGTAGTTGTGCATATTAGCAAGGCTATATAATTGATTCTGTCACTTACATGGATGTCTACAAACTGGTAACACAGATCGCTCTTCTTGACATCACCCGACTTGCTTACTGCAATCCATTTTTTATGACTCTGATTTCAATTGACTCTGCTTTTTGGCTAGGCCTGATATTTCTTAGAGGTATAACCAACATGTTGCCTTTAAACCTGATCAATAAGAAATAAGAAAGGTCAGTAGACAGAATTATAAGTTGAGTAATAAAAGGTAACGAAACATGTAAGAAACTTCAATAGTTTGTATATCTATGTAGTTAAACAACCTAGAGGAAAAAATTGTAAACCTTACCGGCGTTTTAAAAGAATAAAGGTGTCAATGTATACTGCTAAGTTTATATAAAAATTCGGTATATTCTTTGTAAATTGTATGATGTAAATTTTAACAAATATATCTTTCAAGAACAAAAATGTCAATGTATATTGCTCCCTTCATTTAAAAAATCAGTATATACAATATTTTTTTTGTGTTACTGTCTCCTTTTTCGTCTGGAACTACAAGAATTCTTAGAGATTCGGGTGCTGTAGCTCTTGATAAGGCTACATACAATTGCCCATGGCTGAAAACTGGGTGAGGTAAATACACACTGATTTTGTCTAGTGATTGTCCCTGACTCTTGTTAATAGTCATTGCGTAGCATAGCCTAACAGGGAATTGCTTTCTTTTAAACTCGAATGGTAATTCGTTATCCTTGTGTATCAAAGAGATTTTTGGAATGAAAACACGCCTCCCGATAAATTTTCCAGTCATTATTTGTGCTTCAATGATCCGTGGAAGTAGTTGTGTAACTATCATTCTAGTGCCATTACATAGCCCTTCTAGTGAGTTCAGATTGCGAAGTAGAATGATAGGTGCATTCACCTTTAGTTGAAGTGTATGAGGCGGTAGGCCAGTGAAATTGAGAAATTTTAAGTACTCTGGTGGATAAAGAGATTCAATTTCTGCATTAGTTACTGTGGTAGGAATGAGTAAATCGATGCTTAGATATGCTGTTGAGGAACCTGCTGTCATGGCCACTATCTTTGTATTAATCTCATCCACTCTATCATTCTTCAGACATACAATTGCCTTAGTTGATAATGTCGTTGCTGTTGGATGCTCAAGAGTGTTCTCATCATATATAAAGCGTATGAGCTCCGTTAACGCACTTTCTGTATGCCTTATTAGATGTTCAGACGGTATAGAGACAATCTTTGTGTTAACTGGGTCGTTGACATCTGTCTCGCCAATTCGGCCATCTCCTATGTCTACTAGCCATGAGGAGAATGAAGATATTTGACTTTGTCTTTCAAAAGTTAGATTAGGCCTTTGTAGACGCATATTTTCATTAAGCTTGAATAACTTGAAGTGCCTCCATAAGTAGGATCTGGGAAATGTTGAAGACAGAAGAGTTGCCTTACTGGACTTTGGTATAACAGGTAACGTTTGCCTAAAGTCTCTACCCAATAGTATTGATTTTCCACCAAAAGGTTTTTCTGTATTATCAGTTAGGTCTTTAAGAGCTCTGTCTAGTGCCTCATAACACCTACGATCATTGGTGCCTCGTCCCAAATGATTAGAACAGTCTCGGTTAATAGCGTACCAAGTTGTGAGCCTTTCTTAATATGACAGACAGATTCTTCTGTTAGATCTAAAGGTATCTTGAACCTTGAGTGAGCAGTTCTACCTGAGGGCAATAGAAGTGACGCTATTCCTGAGGCTGCAACAGCTAAGACTACCTTGCTTAAAGAACGTAGAGCTGCAAGTATTGTTGTCCATGAAAATGTCTTCCCAGTACCACCATGGCCATATACAAATGATAGAGTTTGTTCATTTGATGTAAAACCAGAAATAACATGTTCATATACCAATCTTTGTTCAGCAATCAGCTTTGCTTGGTAACATTGATGCTCAGATGCAAGAAGTTGCCTATCATAGTTTTTCTCTTCCATTAGTAGTCTGTTTGTTAACTGTGTAAGCATTGTTGGGTTAGGCAATGGCAAGCCAAAGTCTACTAATGATGAATCTGGCGATCTAGATCGGAGTAGAAGTTCTAATTCATACAAAACGTATTGCATCATGTCATCGTCATTGAGTAAGCTGTAAGTTCTTTGTCCATCGTCTGCCATTTTAAACCAATGTTGATCCCAAAGTTGGGTAGGATTTGAAATATCACAATACAATAGTATTTGCACGAATAAAGATCGTAGCTCTTTGGCAGTGGCCCAAACAGATGCTTCTTCGAACGTGGACGACCATTCTCTATCATCACCAATTAACCCCAACTTCTCACAGGCAGCCCGGTAAGTCTGGTATACTTGTCCATTAACAGTTCTGATGTGTGAATATGATTGACAACCCTTTTGATGGCCTAGTAACATTCGTAAGAAAAATATTTCACCGCAAGTATGACAACCCTTTTGATGGCCTAGTAACATTCGTAAGAAAAATATTTCACCGAAAGTAGGATGTACATATATTAGCCTTCCAATTGCAGGGATCCTGTTTGTTGCTCGTCGAAACCAACGCTTTGAAGCCAAATCCCATCTGTACTCTTTAAGATAATCGACATAATATAAATGCCGACCACTACTATCATGAATATTATTCGACAGCCATTCTGTCAATGTGGTACGCTTTTTAAACTGATTTGTTGCTATATTATCAAGGACATCTTTGTCACGAAAGCTGATATTCTGCATGTTTTCAAGATGCACTGCAAGAACTTGAACAGGCGGGTTTCTATCATGTGTATAAAAGTTAAAAATACGCCAAGCAGCCTCATGTGGGCATATAAAACGACCATCTAAGAAGTTTTGTATCTCATTCCTTGCATCAGAATCGCTTTGGTCACCACTTGAGCTGTCTGAAGGAGAAGTTGTAATATTGTAGTGAACACGGTCTGCACCTTTTGAAATATACTTAAACAGGTACTTGATAAGCATGCTCCAGCCACAATACTCTACATTTATGTGTGCCATAAATCAAGAGCACAAAATAGGACTATAAGGGACAACATAACGATTGTCTAATTAAATGCCACTTTTGTTCACACTAAAACTAACTGAACGCCTTCGGTAATGTGCATTACCCATACTATCGAATGAAGACTGTTCATGGTAATCCTTTGGGAAGTCCTTAGTGCATGTGCCAGACTCCATACATGGCGAATCAGGTTTCGCAATTCCACACGGCCCATGCATCATAAGATCGGTGACCACCTTATACAAATCAGGCTCAGTTATCGGATTTGGAATCTCTGCGGAAATGAATTCATCAATTTCACAAGCTTCACGAATCTTGTCACTCGGGGAAACCCATAACAAAAGATGACAATGTGGAAGACCTCTTTTTTGAAACTCAATAGTGTAAAGATCTGTAAGAAAATCTTTAACTAAGCAAAATCCGGGAAGAGTAAAATACAGAAAAAATGAACAGTATCGTACCAGCAACTACATCACCAAATGTTCGGGAGTTCCTAAGAAATTTTATCAAAGATTTAACCTTGATTTGGAAAATCCGTGCAATGATGTCTGGCCTATCCTGAGCTTTCAAACTCGGGAACTGAGAAAGATATCTTTGTATTTCTGGCCATTTTACATTGCATGTGAACGTGACAAAATATTGCGGGTTCCCATGTACTCGACAATTAGCCAAAGCGTCTTGGTAAGGCTTGTACATATAGCGCGGACCACCAACAAAAGAAGATGGCAGAAAAGTTCGTTTACCTACTTCGCGGCCCTCAGTATCACCACGCTCAATAGCATCATGAATGCCTTGTAAGAACTCACAACGTAGCTCATTTTGATTTCATCTCACGTAATCAAGTTGACTTTCTTCTATACAAACATATGCATCTACAATATATTGTTGGAAAAGTTTACCTCCACGTAAAAGTAACGTGTACATATTAGCACGGTCATGTAATACATAGCTATAATACTTATTGACTGTCATCTTTTGACGTGAACCATCCTTTCTACGAAGTAATAGATCCGGCGACCAACCCTTATCACCAAATGGCAATAGCAAAAGATATTGCAAAGGCATATAGAGCGGGTGAAGCTTACTAATGCGCTTCGGAATACCATCTCTTTCACGAATGATAATATCAAACTTGCCACACACAGCATCAGCGTCCGTGACAATGGCGCCTATACAATCGTTAGAAGGCCTCTCGTAGCAACGCTCAAACTGGGATCCATAAAGGCAAATGTAAAACGATGGGGTGTCAGCAGATGAACATAGATCTCTAGCTGTCCGGAAAAGCTTCACTAATTGATTGCAGCCTTCTAATACATTAAGAATCAGACCTACAGTTTGAGGGGACAAGACAGACTGATTTTCATTACTAAAGAAACGGAGTCTATTAGCAATTTCATTCTCAGTATCATAGATATACATTTGTAGGAACCTTGGTCTGTCATCATTCTCAGGGCATAAAATACCAATCCAATGGTGTATTTGCCCAGCAATCTTAATTACGTATGGCCCAGAACCTATATTTATACGATCATCAATATGGGCACCAAAAGATGTCATCGAAAACATAGAGTTATACGCACGAATGTTTGCTAAGAAATCTGGCTGCTCGTAAAGATGCATAAGAGTAGTATAAGGCCTGCAAGGAAATGGCATTGCGACTAACCCAGCATGACAACACTGGGTATAACCAACACCACCGACAAAAGACCGTGAAGCAACACGTTCGTCAGACCAAAACATAGCACCACAAAACTCACACACATTATGGCAATCACCATTGTCTACATAAGACGGCAAACCCGGCGCTTGAGCAGACGTAGAAGCAATATCAAAAGTAAGGTTTGACGACAATCTTCTCTTTTTTTGACTAAACATCTTATTCTAAAAAAACTAATGCTCTAAAACATAAAAAAAAACAAATGCAGACAAGTGAACCTAAAAGAAATATAACAATATCTTTAAAAAAATATACAAACAACAGCAAACAAAAGTAAAAAATAGTAATACTAACCTGGATAGCAAACTTCTCCTAAATATAGAAATTCAGCAGCGTACAAGATACCTATAAAGAAAACAGGTGATATAGAGAAGCATTAAAAAAAACCATTAGTCTAAGAGTAATAGCTATAAAAAAGAAGGCTATATAAACATACAACTCTACCTAAACTACACACACCAAAGGAGTCAATTTGATACTAATAGTTATTATCTATAGAAAAAAAGGTCAAACTTTTTAAAACTATTTTCTCATTATTTAGATATGTCTAAGCATAAAAACTTTTGTCCACACAAGTAGAGATGCTCACCCAAACTAAGGAGCGAAACATATTATTATAACCAGGTTTTTTAAACCAATTTTAAAACCAAACCAATCCGAATGCTGAATTATCTCACTGAGTCAATTAGAGGTGTAAAAAAAACAACTTTAGAATCAAAACTGGTTTTTTTAAAACCAAACCAAACCGGTGGTTTATATACTGGTTCGGAAACCAAAACTTATTTTAAAAAACCAGTTTAAACCAGTAGAAAAACCCTTTTTTGGGTAAAAAACCGGCTAAAAACCAACCCAAACCGAATTTTAAAATATATACAGATATAAATATAAAAAGTATAAAAAATAATTCAAAATATTATATAAATAAAAAATAAACAAAATTCTAAAAATTAAAAAATGCACATAACAGGTTCTTTCCAAAACTGTTAAAATGATCGTTGTAGTTTGAAACCATTTTTAACTGGGTTTTAACGGAGTTTTTGAACCGGTATCAAACTGGCGGCATGGTTTGAAACTGGGACAGGTTTTGTAGTGGATTTCGGTTGGGGTTAAAAATATGTTTCATACACAAACTAATTCATATGTTCAACTCTAGTTTCATTTAAGTACTTCATTTAACAATGTCAAACACCTACAGGAATGCACATTATGTCATTTTTGCGTTGACACTAAATTCTAGTGCAGTATCTGTTCATGTTACTTTTTTTTTTGCCAATCACAAATTGTTAAGGCAAGCTTCCAAGTAAGGGGGGTTCTATAAAGCCGTCCTAAGTGGTGGTTCCAAGATTTTTCATCACGGGGAGCCAGATTTAGTTAACAATAAAAAGTAGCAACTAATCATAGGTCAAAACGGGTCAAGTCAAACATGGACGCAGCTTAAGTAGGGCGGGAGAGGGTGTCCCAGACATTCATACACCTCAATAACACCAATAGACAACTGGTTTTTTAAAATCATTTCCAAAACCAAACCAAACCGGCGGTTTATATAGGGGTTCGGAAACCAAAACTAATTTTAAAAAAACAGTTTAAACCGGTTAAAAAACCCTTTTTTTGGCAAAAACCCAGCTAAAAACCAACCAAAACCGAATTTTAAAATATATACAGATATAAATATAAAAAATATTTCAAAATATTATATAAATAAAAAATAAACAAAATTCTAAAAACTAAAAAATGCTCAAAACAGGTTCTTTCCCAAACTGTTAAAAGGATCCTTGTGGTTTGAAACCATTTTTAATCGGGTTTTAACGGAGTTTTTGAACCGGTATCAAACTGGCGGCATGGTTTGAAACTGGGTCAATTTTTATAGTCAGTTTCGGTTGGGGTTAAAAACAGGTTTCGTATACAAATTGATCCATATCTTCACCTTGTGAGACATAACCAGTGAAAAAAATATAGAACATAAATGATGGTAAAAAATGGTGATATTTCAGTGAAATGAAAGGTCATAAACTTTTACAGACCCAAGTTCTATATATTTAAATTCAACCCGGATCTCATACCCGACACCCGAACCGAGTATATAGGGTCTGCCTTTGGTTCTTACATATGTGATAGCTCGGGTTTCGGTTCGGGTCGGTTCTATCCCGGTTCGGGTTAGTTCAATCCAAATGCTTACCCCTAATCTATAACGACATTATACTTTATTCTTTTTTTTAGAGTTATAATATTCATAAACCATTGTTTAATTTTTAAAAATTTAATATAAAGCAACAACTTTGATATCTTAAAAAGAGGCTGGTGAACCGTTTGAACTAAACCAGCTAATGTTAGTTAATAAACAAAGAGTAAACATAAATCTCGAAAACCTTACTTTCCCAAAAATGTCATCACAAAACTCTCAACATCACAAAAACTCACCAACATATCACAAATTTCGCAATCGTAATTAAGAAAAATGAAAAAAGAAACAACAATAACCAAGCATCTGCAGTAAGATATGTGAAAATCCATTTAAACCCAAAATGGAAGAAACAATTCTAACACACGATTGGTAAAAAATGAAAACATACCTAAATCATCACATTAAAACTTACCGGAAAAGTAAACAAGCTAAAAAAAATAGCCAAGTAAACATGCTTCGATGCTGTTTGCTAAAGCAAAAAGAAATCAAGGAAAACATACCTAACTCAAAACAATGCCCAGGCAAAGCTAAACCAATTTTCCTGCACCAGAAAGGTATAATCAGATCGGTGTGTAATCAAGAAAAAGAAAATCGTTAAAGGAGAAAATGAGGCTCAGATCTGTAAAAAAATCAATCGGTACTGATAGGATAATACCTCCATGGCTGCAATAATCACGGCGGCATCGAAGGTATCTATCACCGGAAAATTACCCCGCCAAGATTGGGTAAATCTCAACCCCCGATTCACTCAGACGATCAGACATTCATCATCATTGCCCCTTTTAAAGAGAAAAATGCACAGTTCTTCCCTTACCCTTATCGAAACATCAAAGAAAGACGAACTGGAAAATTATACACCGGGATTATACACCGGCCGAACTACCTGGACGTCGGACACCGAATCAGTTGGGAAAGTTAGAGAGAGAGTGGGGTGCTTGCTGAAGAAATTTGATGTTGAAAACCAGGAAAAGCAAATAAAGGGGGAAGAAAAGACACCTCATCAAGACACGCAGCATTCGATAGGCAAATACAACCTTCAAATCCCACTTTACAAACCTTTGAAGCCCATGAAACCTTCTCTGCACATGTTACAACAGGCAAATGCACACATATGATGCTAATTTATAATAGTTAATTTAGAACACTTATATCTACTTATTAAATTCTAGTTCTCTTTAACGAAAACATTTTTTTCCTAGTATATGTATTCACCTATCTTATATACTAGCGGTAAGACCCATGTGCAAACACGGGTCGTTTCTTAGACAACCATGCATAACACATATTGACAGAGAGTAAAAAAATAATTAGTGTAGACTTACAAAATTGATATAAATTAATGATCAATAGGTTTATTCAATGCTCCTTATAAAATATTATTTAGCTAGGTTATTACCCGAGATTGTTTCCCGGGCTCGAGAAACTTATTATATTAATTACTATTTGTTATTAATAGGACCACATTAAATCAAGCATCTCATTCGATTCAACAACAATGTCTTCAAATCACCGGATTAGATCATGAACCCATATTAGAGGTCAAACAAAAGCACAATAGGACCACATGAATAACATCATTTCCACTTTTACTTCAATGAACTTAAATGATAGGGTGATTTGGGATTTTGAAAAAATGTTTGTTTTTGTACTACTTTACAAAATTACATAGAATTCAAGAAAACGAAACAACGAATTAAACAGATGTTGAGTTATTCAAAGTTGTGTTGAATACTAAATGAGATGTTGACCAAAATTCAAACAGATGTTGACCAAAAGTCAATCAGATGTTGACCAATAGTCAAACAAATGTTGACCTAAAACAGATGTTTAATTTAAGGCCAGACATCTGTTTATAGACAAACGTCTGTTTAAGGTAAAACATTTGTTTAAGTCCAAATATCTGATATAGAAGGCTAAACATCTGTTTAAGGCAAAACATGTGTTTAACCTGAAACATCTGTTTATGGCCAAAAATCTGTTTAAGGTCAAACAACTGTTTAAGTCTAAACCTCTGATATAAAAGGCCAAACATCTGTTTAAGTCTAAACAGATGTTTAACTTAATCAGATCTACTGTCTTCTCACACTGTTTTCCTCTTCAAAACACTGTTGAACCTAACATGGGTTTCCATTAACTATTGACCAAAAGGCAAATATGGGTTCAAACCACTGTTTGTTATTGTACTTCTTTACAAAATTACATAAAATTCAAGAAAACGAAACAATGACTTAAAGAACTATAATTTAACACATAATCAAACCGGGCAAAGAAATCTATTATCTGACAATTCCCTGTTTTTACAACATGAAACACAACATCATCATGCCAAATACAGTCATATATATCCATCCATTATTCTAAATTCATAAACCCATAAATGCAGAAGAATGTCACATTTGCGATTAATAAACCAAGTTTCCACTAATTGTAGTTACTATTAGCAAAAAGAAGCATGATATCATCTATATATAAAACATAAAGAGCTAATAACAGTGTTTTATCATGTTAGCTATACATAGCAACAAAACATCAAGTTAATAATTTAAAAAAGAAACATACAACATCACCATCAAAAAATTCATAGTTATAATATCTGATATCAGAACATACTTAAATGTCGTTGTTAAAGTGAGGTAACTTGATTTAATACGATCTTCTGTTGCGAAGACACATATGTGAAGTGCAACATATCACCAAACCTCAAGTTATTCTCAGTCATAAACTTTCACCAACCGTCCAACGCATAACGTGGCTTCAATTCATTTAACTCCGACTTAACATCATAAACCTCCACAACTCCAACCATGTTTTGAAATTTCAAAGGATGAAGATCAACAGAAAGACATGCTCGTCTGACAACTTCAACAGGAAGACACTACATGTATTGTGTAGAAAAAAATAATAGTCAGACAAATAAATATAAATCATTAGATTGTTATAAAAAATGGTATACCAGCCTATAGTCTCCTTTGTGATCAAAATGAAAGAACTCAGGGTCGAAAAGATGTCCAGAATGTTTTTTTGCAGTCTTCGTAATCTTATTTCTACAGTTAAGCTTTTTCTGAACGTTGGCGGCTCTCTTCCCCTTGATGAAAAAGTAAACATATACATGTGAATTAAAGGAAAGTTGAATATATGCACACAAAAAAAAATAGTTTATATAAGATATACTAATTAAGTGGCAAGTATAGATACCTTAACTTTGTGAGCAGATGAAGAACATCCAATATGATCACTTGTGTCGACAGCTAAGTCAGCATTTCCCTTAGTCCTATTCTTGACCGTCTCCTTCCTCTCAGAAGTAACTTTACCTTTCTTCTTAACCTATTGTCATAGAGTAACTTTAATAACCATAGTAATATAACAATCTTTAAGATGGTAAACTTACATCTTGTGTTTTATTCAATCGTGAAGACATGCCTCTCTTCGACGTGCATTCGGCATTGGTTGGTAACTTCGTCTAAATAATACATTATTGGATAAATGTAACATCAGTAAACAACATTACTAATAGTTGTAAAAACATTAAATTCTTATATGTGTTAAATTAAAAATAAATATAAATAATTTTAATAATTTAGTAAGTACCTGAGTAATGGTTCTTCCTTCACCTACAGACACAACTTCTTCATCCTCATAGATGTCCTTGTCAAAACATTAATGAAATAATTAATATAATGCTAAAATAATTAAAACTTTTACTGCTAATGCTAAATACATACGTACCTTCAATAAATTCTCAACATAATCAGCCTTCGATATCTCAAGTACACTATCATCGTCAGATTCAGGTTTCTTCGAAAAGCAAATCTCAGTCTCATCTCTCTAAACTACTACCTCAAAAACAACATCATCAATTCTGCTAAATACAAGCAAATCATCCTCAAGTATCCCAACATCTTTGCACATTTCAGGCCATCCTCTAGCAAATACAAAGTTTGTATCAACCTTAGACACCTCAACATTCCAATAGGAACCCTTATAACAAATTTGAAATTTGCTACTTGGTGGGTTGTTTACGTAAAATTGTTTAATGAAGCAGTCTTCGATTACCTGCATAAAATTAAAAATAATGAATACTATATGTGAAGTATGTAACTTATGAGAATAAGTGTTGACACGTTTAAGATGCAAAAGGATTGAAGTTAAGATGAATAGTCATACCGTAAAACCAAATCTTGCATAACGATTAAACCTGAAATAAGATTCACCACACATGCCATCAACAAAACATGAAAGTTCAAGCCCAAAATCACCTAACGCTTTGAAAACCAACAAAGTATCCCTCGGCAGATTGAGATCTTTAACAACATTGTCCCAATCGTCAGTTATTATTGGTGTTGAATTTTCTGTTCTGACCCTCACAACCCATTTTTTACCAGACTCGTGATAGATTCGTAACTTATTTTTTTGCCAACAATCTCCCCACTTTTGATTAGCAAAGGCTATAGGTACATCCTGTATATAATTTTTAAGTAGTGTAAGAAAATATAAACCATAACAACTGTTAAATATATATCTCAATAAAAATAAATTATGTATATAAAAACATGTCATACCAGTTTTAAAGATTCTGGGTTATCAAGAAACTTGACAAATGTAATATACATGATAAAACCTGAATCAGTAAAGATGTTAAAAGATTGAAATTAAAAAGTTGGCTTCAAAGATTAACATTAATTTTTTGTATTAACAAAGTATCTACTGAAATTAATCATAGAAAGAGAGTATGAGTTAAAATTTTTACTATTTTAATATGTTCTCAACAAATGATTCAAACACCTAACTAAACCCTTCTTGAATGTATAGCAATAAACGTTTAAAATCGTATTTGTAGCAAGATAGGATTTAAATTAAAATTGGTTAAACAATATAAAGTTCATTACAATATGAATGTACATACCAGTTGCTGAAGAAAAAATAATAAAACCTCCAGTAATTGAAGTGTACAAGACGGAGAATAAGAAAGTTGAAACCCTAGAAAATGACTGGTAAGAAGAGATTTTTGAAAGAAGTCAGATGATAGATGTTTGATGTGTAATGATGCTAAAGAAATAATGACGGTTGTGTTTTCGTTTTCCCATATTTTCAACAGATGAAAAATATTTACACATATACCCCTTATTGAATTTGTTATTTACATTTACATTGAAAACCTTGCATAACACATATTGAGAGAACATATAAATACATGTATAGATATTGTACGAAAATGTGTTATCTATTATAGCTAAAAGATAACTATAAGTAAATATAAAAGATATTTAACAAACTCAATAGGAGATGTCAAAAAGATGTCCAACAAAATGTATTTGGAAACCTCTGTTGGTCGTTGGGAACAGTGTGAGTCAAACAGTCGTTAGATAAACAGAAATTATGACAACAGACCATACCATTTAGCAGTGTATGTATTTTTAGGCAAGGATAAGTTTCAACAGTCATTAGGATAAATAGAAATTATCACAGACCTTTTATAACAGCAGATGCTCTCTTTTGTCAGACTTTAGCTACAACACACCTTTTATAACAGCAAAATATACCGTAAATTCTTCCAAAAAACTGTTATTGACATACAAAATTGTTGGACTGTTTTATGACCTTGAAATGTCAGTTAAGGATGTTCATCTTCAGATACGAAGGCGGAATCAACGTAAAAGAAGTCACAACAACTAGTTTCCTTTTAATCTATCTTTTCTGATTGATTTTCGTGCTTTTACAATGTATTCTGAAGCAAATCCGGCAGCACCTTCCCTTACACACACTAACCAGTTTGCTTCAAATGAACAACACACACCCCTATATATAGACCTAGGGGGTTTCACTTGATACTGGCAAACCATAGGGTTTCGCTTGAGACTGGTTTCAAGCGAAACTGTAAGTTGATGATGATGAGGTTTCGCTTGAACTAGCCATGACAACCTTTCAAGCGAAAACCCTTCCTAAAACTCAATCTAAACCTAATTTAGACCCAGTTGTGTGTTCATTCAAACCTATCTAAATAAAAGACTTGAATAAGACAAAGTTAACAGACACTAATTGCACCATCTTGGATGTTGACGAAGTCTTTGGCTTCAAGTCTTTGTCTTTATCAATCTTCAATCATTGTAAAAATCTCTTCAATCTTTATCTTCAAGCTTTAAACTTCAATCTCCCCTTTGACTGTTGATCCAGACTTCCCCTTTCACAGACTCCCCCTCTCAATATGCTAGAATCTGAGATATCTGGTTCAAGCTTTGACATTTAGCTTCCGTGGGAATAATGAAATCCAAAACCTGTGTCTCAAACATCAATCATTACAAACTATCTTTTCAACAATAAATCACAAACTCAATCAGTTATAGCAATCCACTCAAGTATTCAGGTCCAAGTTAATGACCCTGATTACTCAATTAATCTACCAAGTCCAATTTAATGACCTTGGTTGATCATTTGACGAAACAAACTGATTTAAAACAACTATTTCAAACATTTTCTGAAAATAACAAGTATCAAGTAAATGAACTTGTTTTTGACTTTTCAATAATTCAAACTCTATCAAAGATAAGCTCTCCTCATTCTTCAGTTCAGAATCTCCTGCATCTGCTTCAAACATCTGAGAATCCAACAATCAACTCTCCACTTTGGTTTTTCGGAAAAAAAAACAGAAATAAAATCTTTTTGGATTTTATAAAGTGTTCTAAACTAAAAAATGAAATTCAGAAAACTTAAATTGCAGAAAGTAAACAAAGTAAACTATTTACAAACATATTTTTGACTAAGCGTGTTAGGGAATCATATCAGCTAACAGACAAATCACAAGTACCGTTAAGCTGTGATTACATACTCAGAATTAAACAATTCGCATCGATTGTCGATATACTGATCCATCTTAAATTCTCACACAAATTTCAATCTATTTAGGATACGATTTAGATGAATTATGAACTTAGTTCATTCATGTGTCCCACCTCTTGAATATACTCCCGTATCTAGAATCCCAGATATTCAGTCTTACAGGTGAGTATACCACAAATAATATCTGCCAGGGGTTATAATGCGAGGGCCGTGAGAGCTCAGGTCGATCTTTCGATACGCAGAGAGATGACGGCTTCGACTTTCCGGTGTGTCCCCTTTAGAGGACCTTTTAATTTCAACAGCAGTGACTATCAATTTTATTGTTTCATCAGCTTGCTGAGGGCGATGCTATGTTTCAAGCATTTGCAGAAAGTATTATTCGGGGACTAGGTCAGAAATTTCTTTCAGCAGAAGTCCCGGAATAATACCCCAGATATCACTGAGCATAAAGACCTAGTATCTCAGAATATGGGACCTTTCAAACGAGATTTCAGGGGTTACCTATATATCCAAGTAGTGTTCCCCACGAATTTTGCAAGTTTGAAATTTTAGGTTTATATCCCGAATAAATCTACTAAATGTATGAAAACCTATTGACACATCATCAGCGAGACAGTTTAACCTTTTAAACATTTCAATTCTTTAGCATACCGTGACTGTCAAGCCGATGTACTATCATTTTCCCTATATACACAAGCTCTTTTTCAGATTTTATCATGTTTTTGTATTTTTGCATTTTTTACTATTTTTGTATTTTCTGAAAATATATCTATATACATCTATCTACTCCCCCTAAATACTAAAACAAGTAAAAAATCGACAAACCATTGCAGATTGTTTCTCGTCTTCATCCGCAACAGTACTCTCATCAACGCCAATAATGCTATCCGACACTGAAAGAAGCTTCATACCGTTCAGTTTTAACAAATATTTAAACCGATTTTTATCAAAAGCTTTGGTATGTAAATCAGCTTTCTGTTCGTCAGTGTGGATTTTCTCAATTCGCATCAACTTTTTCTCAAAGCAATCACGAATAAAGTGATGACGAATTTCTATGTGTTTCGTTTTGGCGTGATGTACTGGATTCTTTGTTATATTTATTGCGGCCTCATTATCAACAAAAAGAGGTGTGTTAAGAAACTGCAAACCGTAATCGCGCATCTGTTGCTGTATCCACAAGATCTGAGAGCAGCAACTGCTAGCAGAAACATACTCCGCTTCACATGTAGATAACGCCACAGACGTTTGTTTCTTACACTGACAGGTAACCAATCTAGAATCAAAGAACTGGCATCCTGCAGTTGTTGATTTTGAATTAACTTTGCAGCATCCTAAATCCGCATCGGAATACCCTTCGAGCGTAAAGTCGCCTTTCCTAGGATACCACAACCCCAATGAAGGAGTTCCTTTCAGGTAACGTAATATCCTCTTTACAATGATCATATGCGAAGCTCTCGGGTTAGATTGAAATCTTGCTGCGAGGCACGTTGGGTACATAATATCAGGACGTGAAGCAGTTAGGTACATCAAAGAACCTATCATGGAACGGTAAAACGTTTCATCAGCCCTGTCTCCGGTGAGATCTGGGTGAATCCCATGATTTGTTGCAAGTGGGGTAGCAGCTGGAGTAGAACTTGACATCCCAAATTTCTCTAGAATATCATGAACGTACTTCGTCTGGTGAATGAAAATTCCCTCAGGAAGTTGTTCAACTTGTAATCCCATAAAGAATTTCATCTCCCCCATTGATGACATTTCGAATTTTTGCTTCATCACTGATTCAAAATCTTTGCATAGATTTTCATTCGTCGACCCAAAAATTATATCATCCACATAAATCTGAACTATCAGAAGATGACCTTCGACCTCTTTAGTGAAGAGAGTGGCATCCACTTTTCCACGAATGAACTTGTTGGCTAGTAGGTGTTGAGACAAAGTCTCATACCAGGCTCTCGGGGCCTGGTGTAAACCATACAGCGCTTTGTCCAATAAGTAGACCTTGTTTTTGTGGATTGGGTCAGTAAAGCCCGGCGGCTGACCGAAATAAACCTCCTCTTTGACCTTCCCATAAAGAAAAGCCGATTTAACATCTAAGTGATATACTTTGAAGTTCTTCCAAGACGCAAATGCAAGGAAAATTCTGATAGCTTCTAATCATGCCACAGGAGCATAGACTTCGGTAAAATCATCCCCTCCTGTTGACTAAAGCCCTGAACAACAAGTCGAGCTTTGTTGCGAATCACAACTCCTCTATCGTCTCTTTTGCACTTGAACACCCACTTGGTGTTAATCTTCCTATGACCATCCGGCAAATCAACTAACTTCCACACTCCCAATTTCTCGAATTGACTAAGTTCCTCCTGCATTGCAATGACCCAAGAATCTTCAGTAAGCGCCTCTTTGTAAGTTCTTGGCTCAACCTGCGATATAAAACAACTCAATGAGAATTCAGTTTGCAAAGGAGCAACTTTTGTATAAAAACATGTAAGCCCTTTATCAATCTGATTTCGAGTGCGAACGCCTGTCTGCAATTTTCCTATGATCAACTCCTCTGGATGATATGAAAAAGTTCGCGGCATCACTTCACTTGGAACATCTACATTTCCCTCCAGATTAGTAACATTCTGCTCTGCATCTTGTTCACCAACTTGGTTTGTTTGACTTAAAATCTGAATTTGCTCCCCCTCAGAATCTGAATCACCATGATCAAACACTGGCATGTTCTCAGATTCTTGATTATCATTCTGTTCCGTCTGATTATCTTGAGCAACTTCAATTTGTTTGACATCATCATGTTCACCAGCATTACTTGGACCTGCTTCATCATCATTTGAAGTTTCCCATGGTCTTCTAGAATACTCAGCTGGGAACCTTAGCTGCGACTCATATTCACGCAAAATATCCAACTCATCAAAGAAATCTTCATCATCCTCTGATTCTTCTCTCATGTCAAACGAATCCCAAAGTTTGTCATAATAATAACGCCATGAATCTCCAGGATTCTGCGGCGGCATAGTATAACCTTGACATTCAACATTTGCAGCTTCAATAATCCGCTTCTCACTTGGAACGAAGACACGTCGCATCGGATTTGCATAACCAACAAATATTCCCTCAATGCACTTCAGACCAAACTTTCCATAAGGCTCTATAACAGTACAGGGTGACCCGAACGGTTCTAGATACTTTAAATTCGGTTTGCAGTTATTGATTAGCTCAAAGCATGTTTTGTTGAAGTTCTTGACAGTGAGAACCCTGTTGAGCGTATAGCATGCGGCGGAAACAGCTTCAGCCCAAAAATTAATCGGTAACTTTGAATCTGCGAGCATAGTTCTAGCCGTCTCGATTAGTGTCCTGTTTTTGCGTTCTGCAACTCCATTCTGCTGTGGAGTGTACGGAGCACTAAACTCATGCAATATACCTCTTTCATCACAAAATTCTTCCATCTTGCTGTTCTTGAATTCAGTACCATTATCACTTCGAATTCTCTTGATACGCCTATGGTACAGATTCTCAATTTTTCTGAACAACGCCATCAAACTTTCAAATGTTTCATCTTTCGTCTTCAAGAAAGAAACCCACGAAAATCTGGAATAATCATCAGTAACAACCAAACAGTATTTGTCTCCTGTAATACTTTTGACATTCACAGGACCAAACAAATCCATGTGAAGTCTCTCCAGAGGTCTTGAAACTGAATTGACTTGCTTTGTAGGGTGTGACTTTTTCTTCTGCTTACCTTTGATGCAGCTAATACACTCCCCTTCCAGATGAAAACCTTTGATATTAACACCCAAAACCAAATCATTGTGCACCAATGATTCATCTTCCTTAGGTGAATATGCCCCATCTTGCGGTGCCACAATCTCGATTCTTTCTCAGTTGCTCTAGAAACAAAACAATGTGCTTGACCAGTTGTTGTAGTCGCTACACTCATGTCTAACACATATAAATCATTCACTCTAGGTGCCCGCATGATAATCCATTCTTCAGGGATAACAAATCCTGGTTTCAAAATCAAACATTCTTTATCAGTGAAGTGAGTAGTATACATATTGTCACAAATCTGCAAGATACTAAGCAGATTGTTCTCCAGCTCAGTGATGTAGTTAACTCTCTCAAACGTTACAATCCCGTTGGATAACGTTCCTTCACCAATAATTCTACCACCTTCATGACCAGCAAAGCCTACATAACCACCATTAATGTTTCTCACATCATACAGCAACGCAGTCTTCCCTGTCATATGTCTTGAAGCTCCAATATCCATGATCCATCTGGATACAAGTTGTGGAAGATCCTGCACAAACAAACTTTGACTTAACCAACTTCAATAAAGATGCCGATTCATGCTTCGCGATCAAGGAAGCTCCGGCAATTCAAACTGTTTATTCAAACATGGTGTCCACCCAGGCCTCATCAGCCTTAGGTGTAACCTTGATTCTTGCAATTTGAATTTTGAAATTTTCAGCCTTCAAAGGTGGAAAATTTGCATCATAATCAACCGAAATTGATTCTTCAGCCTTTTTCACTTCAGAAGTTGAAATTTCATCTCTGTTTTTGGT
Organism: Helianthus tuberosus; assembly: GCA_030545235.1. NCBI lineage: Eukaryota > Viridiplantae > Streptophyta > Magnoliopsida > Asterales > Asteraceae > Helianthus > Helianthus tuberosus. Next base: position 171,363,122 of record CM060406.1, read on the forward strand.
TTCCAAACTTGTTGAGATAATGCAACCCGTTTATAATACTTGTCAATTTTAGTAACCACATTCTTTACGGGTTCATTTTTCACTTTGATTTTGTCATTTTTCACATTCTTTTTCTCAACAAGAATTTGTGCTTTACCCATCACATCAACTTTCTTCTGTTGAAACTTCACAGTTTCAGTCTTAGGCTTCACATTGGTACATTTTCGTGCAATGTGACCAACTTGATTACATCTGAAACGTGTTCGAGTATCAACAACTCGACTTGTGCCTTCAGACTGATACAGTGAGGCTCTTTTCTCAAAGAACTCTTCATTCGATTTTGAAAAAATCTCTTTCTCTTCATCAGCAAGTGAACTCGAACTGTTCACAAACATCTTCTTTTCAGCAAACCTCTTGTTTGGAACATTTCTTTTCTGATAATTCCTACCACCCTGATAACCACCCAACCAGTTATTGCGATTATTATTATAAAAACGTGGTGGATTAACAGATTTCTTGTAGTATGACTTATCTTTCTCAAAACTCATTTTTCTCTTTGTTTGACTCAAATTGTTCACTTCTGACAACTCAACTTCAACCAATTTAAAAACATTTGTCAACTTTTTCACATTAACATTCTCAATGGGAAACTCAGAGTCCGAATACAACTTATCAGATCCAGCCATCTTGTACATCACAAGACCCGGTTCATCACTTAAGTTGTTTTTGGATTTTGGTTTCTGAATGTATTTGTCCAAGAAACACCCATCTTCCTCAGTAGTGTCACTATCCATTTTTAGCACATTTTCAACAACACCTTTTACAATATCATTTTGGACACTATCGTCATTGGAAGATGTGAACGTGACATCAATGTTCTCCGGAAGTTTAACTTCACTTTCTTCCTCAATTTCAACCAACCCTGATTGCTTTTTCGTGTAGTTATCAAGAACAGGTGGTGGAACTTGATGAAAACCCACTCCAGTTCCATCACAATACACATCTTCGCCCGCTTTGTCTTTCCCAATGGGTTTGGGAATAATGTGTTGCAACACAAAGCTTGCGGAGCTATAACTGTTAAGCTTCAACTGGATTCGCTCATTTTCAATTTCAGCCTCTTGAAATTTAAGTTTCAGTTTAGCGATTTCATCCAGTTGTTGGTTGATTGATTCTTCTTTTACTCTAAGCACTGCTTTTAGATGTTCATTTTCTTTAAAAGTTTTACCATTTCGATCATCACAATCTTTCATTGTGCTTTTGAGTTTTTCAAACTTTTCAGAAATCTGACGGTTTTCAAGAATCAACTTTTCATTTTCTTGTTTAATTTTGTCATGATCAATTTTATCATTTTTAATTTGTTTAGTTAATTCTCTTATCCGTTCAGTTGAAGCTTTAACTGTTTTGTCACGATCAAGAATCTGATTCTCAACGCTTCTGACCTTTGCTGTCAGATCATCAACTTTCTTCCCGTTGAGATACGTGACTGTGCTACAAAATTTGCACTCTTTGTTGCAATTTTTGCAATCAGCATTTCCATCGATTTTCTTACCTGACGCATTTGTTGACACATCTGAACTGACCTGGCTTTTTGACTCAGACACGGAGTTAGAGTCTACCTCAAGTGCCTTAGCAGCCAGCACTTTGTCAGCCATTTTTCCGAGGTTTTCAGCAGTCAACTCCTGCGTTGTGTCAATAACTCCAGTATCAACTTTCTTTGCTTTCTCGATCTCTTCTTTCTCTTTCTCTTTCTCTTCTTCTTTCATTTTCTCGGTTGGAGTTCCCCACGATTTGTTTTGCCAATACTCATCCTCTTCTTTGTAATGCTGGATTATGGCTTCGATATCAAGCGTTTTGTCATCAATCGCAATGTTTCCATATTCATCAAGATAACACTCCCTGTCCGGATCCCATCTATTCGCTCTCCTCGCTTCCAGAAAGATACGAGATATTCTAATTATTTTGTTTTCAGCAATCATTTTTCTGTATCTATATTTCTGCTCTTCAGTTCTTTCATCTTTCCACGGAATAGGATCGTCGTTTTTCGCCATGAATGCGTAACCAACCACATCTTCTTCTGGTAGAACCTCTTGACTCCAATCATACCCCTCATCATCGTAAATCACCGCAAGAGCTCTAGATTTCTCTCTGTTGTTTTCAACCTGCTTCAATCTAGGTGGCTCAGATTTATTCTGGTGATAAATTGCCTTCTTGTAGTAATCATCTCTGAAAGGGTTCTCCGACTCATTAGCATATGCGTTTCTGCATTCTCGTTTGAAGTGACCTTTCTGCTTACACTTGAAGCACATCACTTTGGATTTATCGAACCCCAGCTTGGTAGATGGACCACCAATTGTCTTCCTGCCAGTAATTTCCATGAAACGTTGTGCTCGATGAACAGCACTTGCCATAGCCCAACGAATATCGATCAGCTCCATTTCCTCAGGATCAATCTGATCATAATCTTCTTTCGTCAGATTGGTGTTTCCTATCTTCCCAGCTACTAACCCTTCATATGATTCCAACACCGATGCTAGGAAGATCATCTGCTGTTTAGCCGACTCCTCATCAAAATTCTGAGCATTCTTCAAGTCTATTGCAATGTTGCATTGAAAACGATTCTTTGCATCAGAATGACTTGCACATGATGAAGTTCCACTGTGATAACCACTGTGACTTCCACTGTTTTGACTGCCTTGACTTTCTTTGCTTGCTGTCGACACATTTTCAGCAGAAAATGCAGTTTTGGGAGAAGTTGCTTTTGGCATCATGCTCTTTGGATAATATAGATCCAAATTCTGTTGATAAGATGAATGATTGACTTTGTACGTCTTCTTCAATTCCAGTTCATGACTTTCAAGTCTCTCAATAACCAAATCTGGTTTCAACTTTTCAGGAACAATAGTGTTCTTTAGCATGAGAGCATAATATCTCCACTCCATCTCGTCTGGCAACGAATCTAACAACTTGTCTACTTGCTCATCATCAGAATATTTAATTCCATGTCTATCTAATTCCAGCTTTAGATGCCCAAACCTCTCGATCATTTTTTATACTGATTCATTCTTTAAACACCCAAACATATCAAACTCTTTTCTAAGAAGTTTCTTTTTGTTTTTCACGATTTCAGTACTTCCTAAACATTTCTTTTCTAACTTTGCCCAAAGATCTTTTGCATTTGAATAATCGATCAAAGAAATTATGTCTTCCCGGACGGATTGAAACAACAAAGCCACACACTTTTGTTCAGCTACAAACGAATCAATCTCCTCAGCTGCTGTTAGAGTTTCACCATTTTTGTTTCCATGTTCATAACCGTTCTTCAGACTTTTCCAACTTGGAAATGCAAATGCCATCATCCAATCTTCAAACTTTCTGGACCACCGACTGTATTCCTCGATAGCCATTAGCTTTGGGGGTTTATTGAAGGTTCCAAAAGCACTTTCCGATTCCCAAGCTTCCTTTTTCTTTTCTTTTGGTACATTCTCGTTGTTGTTGCTAGACGAAGAATCATCGTTTCTGGAATCTCCAGCGAATGCGTACATGTCGCTAAACGGGTTCAAGAATATGTCATCCATCTTGAATGTACCTGAAAAACAATCAAACACTTAGAAAAATTTTGATTTTGAGAAATATCAATTCCAAGCGAAAGCCGTTCAAGCGAAACAGCTTGTAATTTTACTGTTCAAGCGAAATGGTCAACAAATATAGAAGGTTCAAGCAAAACAGGACAATCTGAAGCGAAACCTCCTATTTCGCTTGGACTTTCAAGCGAAATGGTAACTCTGAAACAGTCAGTTCAAGCGAAAACCTAGTACACTAGTTCGCTTGAATTTGTCAAGCGAAAGGGTATGATATTTCAAGCGAAAACCTTTGATTTTCAAGCGAAATGGGTCCTTTACGAATACACTTTTCAAGCGAAAGGTTGTTTTAGTCCATTTTTTATCCGTTTTAGTCTGAAATTTAATCTGATTCTTTCAAAGATTGTTCTACACACAATTCCGATCACAATGATATGTATAATGTCCAATTTCGTCCACTAAAATGCCGTAGATCTGAGTTCAAAGTTTCTGTTCGTAAAACTGATCGAATTTTGTAAAAATTATTGAGTTTTACTTTGAATTATGATCTAAAACTTTCTAGGGTTTATTAGTTGACTGATTCGCACGTAATACTTAAAAATCAAACAATTTCAACCGTAGGAACCCATTCAGATCAGAAAAGAATGAAAAGAAATGAGTAGAAAGCAGAGAATCCGGTAATATCAAGCTGCTATGGTATGAACTTCTCGTCCTGAGCTCTGATACCACTTGTTGGACCGTTTTATGACCTTGAAATGTCAGTTAAGGATGTTCATCTTCAGATACGAAGGTGGAATCAACGTAAAAGAAGTCACAACAGCAAGTTTCCTTTTAATCTATCTTTTCTGATTGATTTTCGTGCTTTTACAATGTATTCTGAAGCAAATCCGGCAGCACCTTCCCTTACACACACTAACCAGTTCGCTTCAAATGAACAACACACACCCTATATATAGACCTAGGGGGTTTCGCTTGAGACTGGCAAACCATAGGGTTTCGCTTGAGACTGGTTTCAAGCGAAACTGTAAGTTGATGATGATGAGGTTTCGCTTGAACTAGCCATGACAACCTTTCAAGCGAAAACCCTTCCTAAAACTCAATCTAAACCTAATTTAGACCCTGTTGTGTGTTCATTCAAACCTATCTAAACAAAAGACTTGAATAAGACAAAGTTAACAGACACTAATTGCACCAACAAAAATTATATAATAATACTTATAGCAGACTTTATATAATAATACTTATTCATCATTAGCCCAACCACTGTTAGTATCAACTCCTATGTTAAGCATTTTAAGATTGAATATCATCTGTTGTTCGTTAACATCTGTTGACCAATAGGAATGACTGAAATAATTAAAATGAAGATGCAGCAAAACAGATTAATACTGTTTTGGTCAAAAATTACCGAAGCAATTAAGTGATCAAATTAGTTAAGTGAGGTAGTGTGCTAGAAATATGTGTGAAAAATATGTTAATCAAATTATTTGCAAAAACAGTTTGAGGATACGGCTCAGGATATAGAGCTGTATCTATGATCAAACAATGAGCAAAAAAGTAAAGGTTGACACGTGATGTACGAGGAAAGCTCTTGATCAATCTAGATCGCCGGCATAAAACCTCGGGAGCTGACAATCGCAGCTGCCTTGTTCTTCTATTGCTTCAAATATCAGGATACTGTGCAGGATGTGATGCGGATCGACTATGTGTTACAATGTAATTCGAGTACAAGTGTTTGTGTATAGTGTTTGCTAAAAGCTACAGAGCAAAGGTGTTGCGAAAGAGTGTGTGAGTAAAGTTGCGTGCCTTAATCTGATCCGCCCCATCTATTTATAGTAAAAGAAATGCAACAAACTACCCTAATAAACCGGGATCCAGCGGATATTCCCCACTTAAACGTTGTAGACCTGGTCTTTCGGGTTCAACGTCTCTCATATAGCAGATTTGCCCGAGTCTCAAGGAGAAGAAGTCCATCTGACCGTTAGTAACCCACAGCTTCTAACCTGCACGTGATTAATTTAGCTAATACCAGGATATCGCACCAGGATATTACCAATATCCTGATCCGGTATCCTGGTCACAGGTAAACAATCAAAAGCAGGATATTAGTCAGGATATATACGCTCAGAAAATGGCCCATAACAATTGTCCCCAAATATATCTGTTGGTATACCAATCCAACGGATATATTTTAAAATTTTTATCTCGTAAATCAAGGCAATTAAATCGAGTCGACGGTCAAGATCACATCATAACTTCCAACGCGCTTTTAACTCGATGGAGATCTACAACGCTCCTATATCTTCTCTCTTCTTGTTTGAAAAGCAGATATCTCCAACGGAGTCTCCAGGTAATTCCCTACTTCTTATTCATTTCCTGTCAATCTCTTTTCCTTTACTTGCAATGGCTGCCAGAACTTATTCTCAATCCGGCGAATCATCCGAGGCCTTCATTCAGTAGAATCTTCTTAAAAATCCCGAGAAGGAGGTCTGTGCTTTTGATAACGCAGACATTGCGGCTTTGAGAGCTTTCGGTGCTTTCCCCGATGGCATGGTCTTTAGACCATTTGATCGGTCAATTCGATCGGACGTTTCTTCTGCCGATTGGGTCTGCTTCCCGACATACCCTTTCTCGCTAGGTCTTCGGTACCCTTTTCCCGAATTTATGATGCAATTCTTCCGGACTACCGGTATTTCCTTTGCCTAAACCATCCCCATGGTCTGGAGAGTATTAATTGTACTCAACCAAATTAAAAACCTTCACTGTCCCGACCTTTGTATCGAAGATATGCCAATCGCTTACCGCTTTCGATCCCACGGTTATAGCCGGTTTTTTCTTTTTTCGACTTCCAACAAACCCCTTATTCTTAAAACCACCAAAAACGAAGACGGATGGCAACGCAAGTTCTTCTTCGTCAAACGAGACTCCATTGATGAGGGTGCTAGCCTTCCGGTGGAGTGGTTAATCACCGGTAGGATCATGAATGTCCCCACGTACCTTTAGACTTTTATCTTTTGCTAATATCCTCTTATTTGATCCTTTTGCAGTGAATTTTAAGGAAGTAGCCCGCCCTACTGCGGAATCAGAAAAAAGAATCAAAACAGTTTACCAATTACCTGCAAGTGACAGGAGTTTTACCACACATATCCCGAGTTCCAGTCAATACTCATCATCTGAAATGTCTGGTAAGGATTACTTTTGAAATAATTAATTAGCGCAATATAATATAATGAAGGGTAATAAAGATGTAAGACTTTTCCCTTTACGCAGCACCAACCAAGATCCCTGAAGTCTTTGACCTCGACGAGCTGGACAGTTATTCCGATCAGGTCCAGATCAAGAAGGAACCTAGTCCCAAGGCCACGGCCTCATCCAAGCCGAGCAGTTCCAAGGCCATCGTCATTCCTAAACCTTCGCCAGCTACCAAGCCCCGGAGTTCAAGCTCTCGTAAAAGGAAAGAGCCCGATTCCCCCGTCATCTCTGATACATTCCCCTATGAGAATCACGGGTTCATCGAAGCAAGCGGATTTATGACTTCTTTTCTCAACCAGGTTAGTATCCTTGAGCCATATCCTGCAGCTTATACCACTTATAAGTATTTATTAAAACCAATACCTGTCCCCTTATTTTTGCAGGGTCTTGAACGTCTGGTTCATCTATATCAAGAATCCTGTGGGCTCAACAAGACGCTCGAATCCAAGTTGAAGAAAGCCGAGGTTACCATCTCCGATCAGGGCATGATTGCAGCCGCCAAATCTCGGCACCACGAGGAGAAGTTCAAGGCTATGACCCAAGAACACCAGGCCGCTCTCAACAAAGCTGCTCTCCAGGCCCAAGCCGATCTTGATGCTGTCCATGCTCAACATGAACGGGATATGGTCAGCTACCGGGAAAGCCTTAAATGGCCTATGAAGCCAAAGCACTGGGCTTCGAATGCCCCTCTTGGGATATCAATGCCTGGGAAACAAAGCTAAGGAGTCTCGGCGGCACTTCTACTAAACCTGCAGCTGAAGGGTCTTCAAAAACAGTCGAAAAACCAACTGGTACTGAGAGAGATACTGAGGCTGATCCCGAGATGGATGTTGCTGAAAATACCATGAACGAAGAAGGCGCTGCCTCCTAAAAGTTATTTTCTTTAAATTTGAGAGTTATGCTTATGTTTGAACAATTTTACTTCTTGTCCTATGAACAGTTTCTATTTATGTATTAAAACAACTTGATAGCCGAAGGTGGATGGGTCCTAGGTTTTAGGATGAAACCTTCGTTTATCAGCTGGTATTGCTTATTTCAAATAATCTTATCTTTCAATTGGCTTGCTACTGTTCTCATATCCTGATTAATATACTCAGTGATATATTATGAAAACCTTTTTCAGAAAAAATTCAATTAATTTCAAACAAAACTTCTAAAGAATAAAAGATAGCCCATTTTCTAAAACCTATTTTGATAATACTTGTTTGATCAGGGTTTTCATTTTCAATTCAAATATTTCAATGAAATATCCCGAAACGTATTCCAAAAACACATTTCGAAGACATATCCTAAAGATATATCCTTAATCAGAGTTAAACAATTCATTTAAGGTTCACAAAGGAAAGATCATACCAGGAATTGAGTGTAGCCCTAGTATTAAACTCCAACCCCTTTTGTGACTTCTCCTACTAAGATGTCCCCAGTTCGAGACACTTAGCTCAACTTTGATCTAATTGCTTTAGATGGAATGTCCCCTGTGCATGAAGTCCTCAAACACTTAGAAAATTTTTGAACACTAGTTCCAATTGTATAGACAATTTTTTGTGTTACAGGGGTAAAACCCAAAATATACTGGAGATAAATCCTTTGTATCCTGGGGAAAATTCCAATTTTTCGTGCGCTACAGGCGGGAGTGTATAAACTCCAAGACTTAGAAAGGTGAAAACCTTTAAAGCTTAGAGAGTATGAAAATACCCTTTCGTGAGAGAGGGTGATCAATCCTCATATACCTTAAGGATTCAGGATATAGCCAATAGTAACGAAATTGTCAGCCACTTTTACATGAACTGGTCCCGCCACCTTGAACTATTCCCGAATAACTTGCGCTCCAGGCGGGGTGTTTAAACCCAATTCAGAAGAAAGGTGAATACCTTTAAACCTGTGAAGGGATTAGGATCCCTTAGATGTGAGAGAGGGGGCCAATCCTCTAATCTTCCGAAGTATCCTGAGTGTATATCCTGGTGCTACATCCCGAAGCATATACTGCAAAACAATCGTAAGCTAAGGTGGGTGTTAGCCTGGCTAACACCCCTCCGATGCTTAAGTCAGTAATGGGTTCAAAATAGTAAATAATATCAAAGTTTAATAAAAGAGACATAATCCATACCACCCTGAGTCAGAATTTGAATTCCATACTCACTTAAAATAGAGCTTTAGATGTATAGCATTCCAGGATCTCGGTAGCATATCCCCCTCCATATTCTTGAGTCGGTATGCTCCTTTTCCTGATTCTGATTCAACCTCATAGGGTCCTTCCCATTTCGGAGCCAACTTTCCATCAGCAGGATTAGTAGTATTCTGAAAAGCTTTTCTTAATACCCAATCTCCAACCTGAAATCTTCTAGTCCTTATATTCTTGTTATATGCTTTAGATATCCTCTGTTGATATGCTGCCATCCTTAGCCTTGCAACGTCTCTTGTCTCATCAATAGTATCGAGTTCCTGGCACAGGATTTCGGGATTCTGCTCAGGATTCCTGAGGTTGGATCTCGCTGTAGGTATCACCATTTCTGTCGGGATCACCGCTTCTGCTCCAAACACCAAAGAAAACAGGGTTTGGCCAGTTGCACTCTTCACCGTTGTCCTATCAGCCCACAGAACAAAGGGTAATTCTTCTGCCCATCTTCCTTTCTTAGCCCCTAGTCTCTTTTTCAAGTTGTTGACAATTATCTTGTTCGAGGATTCTGCTTGTCCATTCGCTTGAGGATGTACCGGGGTAGACGTGATCATTTTGATTCCCCAACTCTTGCAAAAGTCAGTAGTCCTTTTACTTATAAATTGAGATCCATTGTCACAAATTATCTCAGCTGGTACTCCAAACCTAGTCAGGATATTCCTTTTTATGAAGGATACCACTTCTTGATCTCTAACATGAACAAATGCTTCTGCTTCAACCCACTTGGAGAAATAATCCGTCATTACCAACATGAAAACCTTTCCTCCTGGAGCCTTTGGAAGCTTTCCCACTATATCCATACCCCATTTCATGAACGGCCAAGGGGAAACAATAGGATACAGCGGTTCAGCAGGCTGATGTAATATGTTACTATGTCTTTGACATGCGTCACATCTTCGAGCATATTCTGTGGCATCTTTTCTCATCGTCGGCCAATAATATCATGTCCTCAATACTTTTGAGAATAACGACCTGCCCCCAGTATGGTTACCACAATCCCCTTCGTGTATATCCTGGAGCACTTCTTTGGTTTCGGGATCCTCCAAGCACCTCAGATATGGTCCTGCAAGAGATTTCTTATACAAAACGTCATTTATAATAGTGAATCGTGATACCTTCATTCTAAAGGCCTTAGGATTCTCATTCTTTGGGATGTGTCCTTCCTTGAGATATCTCATGATTGGAGCCGTCCAGGACTTAGGATCCTCCTCGGGATACTCATTATCAGGATCCTGAATACTTATTACTCCCTTATCCTGAGGATTCGTCGCAGGATATAGGATATGTAATATTGGTATTCGGGTTCCTTCCGATATCCTGACCGATGATCCCAGATTTGCCAAGGCATCAGCTTCAGCATTTTCCTCTCTTGGTACCTGTTCAAGTGTAAAAATATCAAAGTATCCTGCTAATTTTTTGAGAATTTCGAGATACTCGATTAACTTCTCTCCTTTAATGCATTCCCTGATACTGCAAGATATAGGGATAATGGTTCGCCATCCTCAGGCTTCATCAACCAAGCTTTGATCTGCTCCGGGCTTGCCTCTATGCCTCTTTTGGTCACCATATATCCTAGAAACTTTCCTGCCCCCACTCCGAAATGGCACTTAGCAGGATTCAGTTTCATGTTATATTGATCTAGAATATCAAACGCTCCCTTAATATCCTGTGGGTGTCATGAAAGCAGTATCTTCCTGATCAGAGGGTTCCATTTGGATTTGCTGAAATCCTGAAGAGGCATCCATGAAGGTTAACATCTCGTGGCCGGTGGTAGCATCTACCATTGAATCAATATGAGGTAGAGGAAACGGGTCTTTGGGACATGCTTTGTTTAAGTCTGTGTAATCTACACAAACTCTCCATTTCCCATTTTTCTTTTGTACCACGACTACATTCGCAAGCCATCTAGGAAACTTCACTTCTCTAATCATCTTTCTCCTTAATAGTCTTTCAACTTCCTCTTGGATGATCACATTTCGCTCCGGAGCAAATTTTCTTCTCTTTTGTTGGACCGGCTTGAATGACCTGTCAATACCAAGCTTATGTGTTATAATATCCTTGCATATACCTGTCATATCCTCGTGCTTCCATGCGAATGTTGACATCCTGCATTTCAAAAAATTAATCAATTGATTTTCAATATCCTGAGGGATATTGGTTCCTACGAGCACCGAGATATCCGGATTATCCTAATCCAGGATAACTTTCTTTACATCCTGCTCCGAAGCCTCCATGATATCCTAGGCCCGCATCTTTAATAGCTATGCCGCATTAGGCTTGGTTGAGGATTTCATTGAGAATGAGTAGCATTCCTTCGCCTCCTGCTGATCACTATCAACCTTGACAACCCCCCAAGGGGTAGGGATCTTGAGGTACTGATGATAAGTCGATGGCACAGCCTTCATATCATGGATCCATGGCCTGCCTAGTATGATGTTATAGCAGGATAGGGAGTCCATCACACAGAAACGTTGTATCGAGTTGACCCCTTCAACATATACTGGTAACTTTATCTCCCCTACGGTATTCCTAGCTTCCCCACTGAAGCCAACGAGCACTGTGGATTTCGAAGTAATGTTCATCGGAGATACATTCATCCTCTTCAATGTTTCCAGCTGAATTATGTTGACAGAGCTGTCATTATCCACTAATATCCTGTGTACAAAATGGTTAGCAACATATAATGTTATTACGAGAGCATCATGGTGAGGATCCTGCACAATATCCCTGTCATCACTGTCGAAAGTGATCACTTTATCAGTTGTAAGGGTAGTCATCCTGGCTGGTTTGTCTCCCATTTCAGTCTTAGCCTCCTTTGCATGTCTCTTGGCCGCAGAATACGAAGTCCCACAAATGTCGGATCCTCCTGAAATAACGTTAATTATTTTGGCATCTGCTGGGGGTGATGTTGCTCGTTCAGGATCCTTCTCAGGATCCTGCCCTTTATTCTTCTTTCTTCCCAGCAAATCTTTCAGATACCCCTTGCTCAATAGGTAGCTTATTTCTTTCCTTAGAGCAATGCAATCCTCGGTCACATGTCCGAAATCTTCATGGAAGGCACACCATTTGGATTTATCCTTCCAATCAGCTTTTTTGTTGATTCTTTCGAGGCCACCTAGCTTTGTCTCCTAAACCCTGCATAGCATACATTAACTCAGGTATGTTAACAGAAAAGCAGTATTCAGATAATTCAGGATATTCTTCAGGATCCTCGTCTTCAACAGCATTCACTTTCTTGTTGTCATTTCTGCCATATGGCTTGGAGCGATATGGTTTATACGAGGATTCTGATTTCCTGTTGGTTGATTCCTAGGTTGAGGTAGAATTCATCCTCTCTTGCATCTTTTTGTCATCTTCCAGGTGAATATATCTCAAGGCCCTGTTACGAGCTTCGTCGAGATTCCTGCAGGGATTCATTACAAGATCCTGATAAAACTGAGAATCCTTTTGTAACCCCATCTTAAAAGCCTGCACAGCTGTTGCAACATCAAGATGTGGGATATCCAAGGATTCCCGACTAAACTTGTTCACATAATCCCTCAAGGATTCCTGAGGTCCTTGAGTTATCATTTAACAGCCATTTTAAGGCTGATCCTGCCAGGGTAGATCTGAAACCCTTGCACAAGCATGCTTCCTTGAGCTCCGGAGGGATATGGTTAATCTCCATCCTTTCCCTATACTGGGTAATATGCTCTTCAGGATCCGTAGTCCCATCATACAGTTTCATGTTGGGGGTTTGAAATCTCTTTGGGATTTCAGCATCACAGATAGGATATGCAAAGCGGGATATCCTGTGGCTGTCTTGGGATTCTTTCGAAATTGGCTGGACCACTCCAGGTACACTGGATATCATGTCCTTCAATTTCTGAAGCTCCCTAGTAAATGTTGACGTCATACCTGCATCTTGCAAAGACCCATTGTTGTTAGTAGCAAGAATATTATTATTTGACACGTTACCGGTCTGAGGATTCTGGCCATATCCCGATGCATATCCTAAGCTCCTCATAGTTGACATCCTGATCGAGGAGGGTATCTCAGGAGTATGATTCTGAGAATGGCTTGGCACGATATTCCCCCGGTTATCTTCAGTGTAAACTGCAGAACTGAAGTTCAAAGCTCTAGGCTGCAAAGGAGTGGCAGTTTCTTCAGCAGGTCTACTTGGGCCGGATTTCAAGAGTTGTATCTCTCTCATCAGCATCCGATTAGTTTCCTGCTGCTGCCTCATCTGTTCCTGTACACTACCAAACAAATTCAGAATTTCATCATTACAAGCCAAAACAGGAGCAGATCCCTGGGTACTGGGAGCGGGAATAACATCCCGAGCCACATGACTTTCAGTTCCGTGTGAAGAAGTTTGCATTCGTGGAGGAGGAGGAGGTGGAAGCACCGAACTAATTGTTGCAGAGGTTGTAGCAGACATGGTGGAAGAGCTCATGTTTAATCTCGAGGCCATTGAAAACAATGTAGCAAAAAGTTTTGACAATAGAAAACTGAGTAATGATTTTACGAAAGTTTTTAGCAAAAATAGCACCACTTGCCCCACGGTGGGCGCCAAATTGTTTTGGTCAAAAATTACCGAAGCAATTAAGTGATCAAATTAGTTAAGTGAGGTAGTGTGCTAGAAATATGTGTAAAAAATATGTTAATCAAATTATTTGCAAAAACAGTTTGAGGATACGGCTCAGGATATAGAGCTGTATCTATGATCAAACAATGAGCAAAAAAAGTAAAGATTGACACGTGATGTACGAGGAAAGCCCTTGATCAATCTAGATCGCCGGCATAAAACCTCGGGAGCTGACAATCGCAGCTGCCTTGTTCTTCTATTGCTTCAAATATCAGGATACAATGCAGGATGTGATGCGGATCGACTATGTGTTACAATGTAATTCGAGTACAAGTGTTTGTGTATAGTGTTTGCTAAAAGCTAGAGAGCAAAAGTGTGCGAAAGAGTGTGTGAGTAAAGTTGCGTGCCTTAATCTGATCCGCCCCATCTATTTATAGTAAAAGAAATGCAACAAACTACCCTAATAAACCGGGATCCAGCGGATATTCCCCACTTGAACGTTGTAGACCTGGTCTTTCGGGTTCAACGTCTCTCATATAACAGATTTGCCCGAGTCTCAAGGAGAAGAAGTTCATCTGACCGTTAGTAACCCACAGCTTCTAACCTGCACGTGATTAATTTAGCTAATACCAGGATATCGCACCAGGATGTTACCAATATCCTGATCCGGTATCCTGGTCACAGGTAAACAATCAAAAGCAGGATATTAGTCAGGATATATACGCTCAGAAAATGGCCCATAACAAATACTATTAAAATTTATTCATTTAGTCAACAGTGGTAAATCAAACAGTCGATAGCATACACAGTTGTTTCATCATCAGCAGATGTTCTCTTTTACTAAACTTTAACTACAACAGACCTTTGAAAACTCAAAATATCGACCTCTTTTGACTTACCAAACAGATGTTCAGACACAATTAAACATCAACATAATCTAAATCAAACTCAAACTCAAAATAAGTAAAACTAAAACGCAGATTAATACTATTAAAACTTAGGAATAACTGATAAAAAATTATAAAATAATACTTAGGAATGACTGAAATAATTAAAATGAAGATGCAACAACAAAGATTAATACTATTAAAATTTATTCATTTAGTCAACAGTGGTAAATCAAACGGTCGATAGCATACACAGTTGTTTCATCATCAGCAGATGTTCTCTTTTACCAAACTTTAACTACAACAAACCTTTGAAAACTCCAAATATTGACCTCTGTTGACTTACCAAACAGATGTTCAGACACAATTAAACATCAACCTAATCTAAATCAAACTCAAACTCTAAATAAGTAAAACTAAAACGGAGATTAATACTATTAAAACTTAGGAATGACTGATAAAAAAATATAAAATAATACTTAGGAATGACTGAAATAATTAAACTGAAGATGCAACAACAAAGATTAATACTATTAAAATTTATTCATTTAGTCAACAGTGGTAAATCAAACAATCGATAGCATACACACTTGTTTCATCATCAGCAGATGTTCTCTTTTACTAAACTTTAACTACAACAGACCTTTGAAAACTTCAAATATTGACCTCTGTTGACTTACCAAACAGATGTTCAGACACAATTAAACATCAACATAAACTAAATCAAACTCAAACACTAAATAAGTAAAACTAAAACGCAACATAGATTCATAAGATTAAAATTTATTCATGACATTAAAATTCCAATAATTACATCACATGCTGAACAACATTAAAGTTCAAATCTAACAATAACAACAAGAATTAAGAAACTTTAGCTTCAACTACATCGATTGCTGAACCTCTCGATGTATGTCCTTCAGCATCGTCATGAACTCCACGTCTCTATCACCGCACTCTATATTACTGACAACACAAAGCTCACGAACAGAAGTTGAAGGCATCTGCATAAGATCTCTGGAAACGTGCTCTCTAGTGAACAGGCTAACTTGCAATCCATCAAAACATCTCTTCAACTCTTGAAGAGTAGCCCTATCGTCATACACCTGTTCCTCGATTTGCCTGACAAAACGCTGCTTTAAATCATCTGATTTTGCATTTTTGAATGACGCCATTTGAATAAACTGTATTACTCGACTTTCCTGAAAGTATGATATCCTCGGAGGAAGATTTTCTGAAAAACATGTGAAGTGACTATGAGTTTATATACTGAAATTTGTAATTGTGAAAACGTGTACATTTAATATAAACATATTAATGTATATTTCAAAATAGCAATCTTTTAATGCAAAAACCTTTTCAAACCCCAAGTTTTATGAAAAAACTGTAAAATTAAATACCAAGAAACCCAAGGTACAAAATATCGAAATTCAAAGAACAAATGCAGATTGTCACAATTACAATTAACCTCTTCATTTACCATGTAGACGCGTTTTTAGACTCTATAAAAGACCGATAATTACTTTTGATTCAAAACATCAACAAACTGTCCTACAAATCACTTTCTGTCAAAAATTGTTCCAAATCAGAAAACCAACAAAAAATCTACATGGCAAACTTCAGCTTCTACCACTTGTCAGACACCAGCGATGTTAAAACACAATTCTCGATGTGGTCACTCAAAGAACAAAGAACAGACCAAGAACTAAACAGGAAAGTCAACATAATCAATGACACTAATTACAACAAAACCTGGAACAGCATAGCATTGCTCGATGAAGTCCCCCACTCTCCTCCATCAAAGTTCTAGAAGAATGCAGAAGAGTTTCTGACACAACTTCTAGAACAGGATCAGAAAATCTGCAACATGCTAACTGACCTAAAATTCAAAAGAGAGCATGAAATCACATGGAGAAAGGCCAGAGTCTACGAAATCTTAGCAAGTGTTAACCCTAGCGTGTAATACTTTATAAATATTTCATTAAAGAAGGTAGCACATGCAACCTTTCACGATGTTGCAACAATTATACTGCAACTTTGATATTGAAAGGTTGATGTGTGATGGGAAACTCCATTGAAATGACGATGTTGGAACAATGATACTAGAACGATAACGTGTAAACAGAATCATCAAACATTCGAACAAAGAAGTGTAATCGGAGAATAGCGGCTGAATCACGAGAAAGATGCATTTGAGAGAGATTTGAATGTGGAGCCAGATAATTATGTCTTATTTATAGGATTAGAATATATGATTTGAATTAGAATTTTGAATGTGGAGCCAAAATTTTGAATTGGGAACTGGATTTGAGGGAGAGATGAAAGTGTGGAGCTAGAATTTTGAACTGGGAACAGATGTTTGATTATAAAATTTTGAATTGAATATGGAGCCAGGATTTTGAATCGTTAGAGATTTAAGGCAGTGGTTTGATGGCAGGATTTTGGAATATGAATGTGGGCCAACTTTGAATTTTAAAGTCTTTTAATGTTAGGCATTATGATGTAATAATGACATAAGAAAAGCATTGTTGGACATGCTCTCATGCTGACACATCAGCTTTTCTTATGTCATTGGGATTTCTCCTTTTATAGAAAGTATAGATAGGTATCGTAACTTAGTCTGGTTCAAGCTTAGACACTACCCAAGTATCTAATTCGCTAAAACTTGTGGCTCTGATACCAACCTGTCAGCCCCCGGATTTTCGACACCCCGGGCGTGCGACCACTTGGTTGGTACCTGTTTTAATAAATACGCAGCGGATAAATGTTTATTTTTATTTTATTTTTGTTTATTTATTTATTTTTTAAGAACTTTTTAGTTAAACAAAACATATTTTTATAAATGCGGAATTAAACATCCATTTTCCATACAAAACGTTTAATACATAGGGTAATCAAACTTTCTGTCTAATGACAGTTTTATAATATATTTTAGCCACATGGTTCTTCTGTGCCTAGGGAATCGTCCTTCTTTCAGTACTAGTCTTGCTATTCATAACTATTCCTGATTACCTGAAAACGTTTTGAAAATAATACGTCAGCGAAAAACTGGCGAATAACATTTAACCGACACTAAACCATTTTTAGCATAAGCGGTATTAAAGCTATTTAAAACATATTAGTAATCTACACATTCAGCGAGCTACCCGCCCGTTTTACTACCGAACTTCGTGCCCGGTTTTACGTATTTCTCCTACCGAACTTCGTGCCCGGTTTTACGGTCTGTAACACGTCTACAATTTGATGAAACTATATGTGCACTTATATCTGAATGCTATTCATAGAATACCATATGAAAAAAATATATTTAACACAACTCATGCTATATATAAATATTTTTAAAGTAGTTAAATGTATTCACCTTTGATAATTTGTGCTTAGTGAAAGCTTAGAACTTCTACACCTCCTGGATTGTCGGACAACACTACGATATCGTATTAATAGATATCATGATCTCTGATCTTATTAATCAAAAAGATTTCCAACATCAACTGATTATCACTGGTGTTTACTACCGACTCGCCACTCCGCGCTCATTTGGACACCAACATAATTTATCCCTACCCCCTTATATTTATTTCTCTCGTTGGCTAAATGACTGACAATTTTTCTTGTAAATAAATTTGAAGGTTAGTGGGAATATATATTAGAAAAATTGGGTGCCATTCATGCACTAGAGATAAGAACGGCCAACATTTACGTCATGAAATCACCCTATTGCTTTGACATGTGTAATGTTATTAACTAGTTAATGTTCCGCCCCCGTTGCGGGGCGATAGCCGAATAATTCTCAATCAATTAAAAAAACACTATTATAGTTTTGTTAGAAAAAAAAACTAAAACAATGACAAGACCATAGTTCTGAGCTCAGGGCAAAACTGTAGTTTGTCAGGATTAATGAGCGAGTATTAGGCAGCTCCTTGACATGGAAAAAAATTAAATCCAGTCAACTAATAAAAAAACCCCTTTTATAGTTTTGCGAAAAAAAAAAACTAAAATGATAGCAATACTGTAATTTGAACTGAGTGCAAAGTTTTATTTGTTGACTTTGGTAAAATTGTAATTTGACAAAAGTTAAAGTGATGGCAATATTATAAATTTGAACCGGAGACAAAATCGTTATATCATTTTGCACTAAGGACAAAATTATAATTTTAAGCTAGGGACAAAACTATATTTTTAATTTGAACTGGGGCAAAATCGTAATTTTGAGTTGGGGGCAAAAGCATACTTATATTTTGAAACGGGCAAAAACATAATTTTAAACTGAAGGCGAAATCATAATTTTTGAAACGGGGCGAAAATGCAAAATCATCACTTTTAGTTTGGGGGAAAAGCAAAAATTTATTTTGAACTGGGGCCAAGAATGTAATTGTAATGTGGGGATAAAATCATAATTTTGAACCGAGGCAAAATCGTAATTTTGAACCGAGGGCAAAATCGTAATTTTGAGCGAGGGACAAAAACATAATTTTATTTTGAAGTGGGGGCAAAAACGTAATTATATTTTAAATTAAGGACGAAACCGTAATTTTAAAAAGAATATAAAACAATAAAATGGTTGGTCGAATAGGTAAGTGTCACGCAGCTGCGTGGCATGCGTGGCACTATTCCCTCAAACTCCGTTTTGTATATGTAGGTGATAGGTGATGCCCCGCCCGCGTTGCGGGGCGATGTCCGAATAATTATCAACCAATTAAAAAAACAGTACTATAGTTTTGCTAGAAAGAGATAGTAAAAAGAGTGTTAGGCAGCTTTTTAACACGATTTTTAGATGGGGGCAAAGTCATATTTTTATTTTTACTTGGGGAAAAAATCAATTTTTTTTTTCCCGAGGGTAAAATCCTAATTTTTAGCTTGGGGAAAACCATTTTTTTATTTTGCAATGGGGGCAAAAACGTAATTTTGAATTGAGGGTGATATCGTAATTTTGCACCGAGTGGAAGTTCATAAGTTTTAGATGTGGGCAAAAGCATAAATTTATTTTGAACTGAGGGCAAATACGTAATTTTAAACAGTGGACAAAGCCGTAATTTGAAAGTAGGTATAAAATAATAAACTGGTGTAAAAATAGTAATTTTGAACCGGGGGAAAAAACTAATTTTTTTTAACCGGGGCGAAAACGTTATTTTCGCTGAGGGTAAAAGCGTAATTTTTTTTACCGAGGGCGAGCAAAAGCGTATTTTTTAACAGAGGGCAAAATCGCAGATTTAAGCATGGAGGCAAAGTATAAATTTAATTTGGAGCTGGAGCAATATCGTAATTTTAAACAGGGGATAAAATCGTAATTTGACGGGACTTATAAATAACTATTTTATGCAAAAAAAAAAAAAATTAAACATGGCCGCCACTTTTGGCCAACCATGTGATTTCCCTATTCCCTTACGTCATCAATCTTGTGATTGTATGTATTGATAACTAGTAGATGCCACGCCCGCGTTGCGGGACGATGGCCGAATAATTTTCAACCAATTAAAAAAGACCACTATAATTTTGCTAGGGAAAAAAAAAACAAAAACGATGATAAGACCGTAATTTTGAGCTTTGGGGAAAACTGTAATTTTTCAGGACTAATGAGCCAGTGTTAGGCAACACCTTGACACGGAAAAAAATAAAATCGAGTTTTGGTAAAAAAAAACTAAAACGATGGGAGAAACGTAATTTTTAACTGAGGGCCAAATCATAATTTTAATTCAGGGATAAATCGTAAACTAAATGGACCAACGGGCGAGTGCCAGGAAGTTGCCGGCACGACTGTGATTTTGCACTGGGGGCAAACTTGTAATGTCACCAGGAAGGCAAAATGTTAATTTAAGTTGAGGGCAAAATCGTAACCTGGCTATGAGGAAAAAAAAAACTAATGGCGAAAGTATCAATTTATACGGGGCAAAATCGTAATTTTTAGCCGATGGAAAAATTAATCGTAACCTGGCTGTGAGAAAAAAAACTATTGGCGAAAGTATCAATTTATACGGGGCAAAATCGTAATTTTTAGCCGATGGGAAAATTAGAATTTTTAGCCGGGAGTAAAAGCGTATATTTATTTTTAAGCGTGGGCAAAAACATAACTTTGAACTGATGGCAAAATCGTATATTTAAGGGAAAAAACTAATGGCAAAAGTGTAAACTGAAACGGGTCAAATTCGTAATTTTTTACCGGGGCAAAATTGAAATATTGAGCTGGGAGCATAAGCGTAATTTTATTTTTAAGCGGGGGCGAAAACATAATTTTTAACTGATGGCAAAATCGTAATTTTAAAGGGGATAAAAACGTAAATTTGTTGGGTCAATAGGGGAGTGCCAGGCAGCTGCCTGGCACTATTATGCCTGCCGCCCTTTTTGTCCAATTGAATGGCGGCACTATTGCCGGCTGACGAAAGCATCTTATATTTGTAGTAGTTGTAAATGTAAATGTAAATGTAAGTGGAATACGTGGCATCAATGCTTGTCGGCTAAGTTTCTACCCATTCTTACTAACTAAGCTTCTACACTCATTTATCTAAATATTTAGGTATATATTGTATATATATAAAAAACAATACTGTAATTTTGTGTCCATTTTACTTCATAATTTAGCTTTAAACATTTATATGTGTATCCACTCTAGGTGGATTATATATTTATATTAATAAAACCATATAAAAATATACATAACATTTATTTCATCACGTAATATATATATATATATATATATATATATATATATATTTATATATATATATATATATATATATATATATATGTTATAGTTAATTGCTTATTTATCTTACTCCATAAAGTTTTATGTTTTGATTATTTTGTATGCCCGTTAAACATCTTGTAATTCAAGCGAACATTTCGCCTATCAAATATTGTTTTAAAAGTATTTGGGATATAAGTGTAACGAAACAACTAATAATATTATTTTTTTTATCTGTATTTAGAAAATAGGATGTGTGTATATATATATGCTATATATGTTTTAAATATTATTTTATAATACTAATTACTCGTCTAGACACCCTATCTTTTTTTAAGGGTCATCGTACTCGTTACCTACTCGTAAGTTTCATATATTTTATTTAATACATAAAAATGGAAATGTTACACAAGGTTAAGTTCTCTCTAGAATATGTCTACCGAATCGAGCGGAATAATGCAACATGCAAACAAAAAAAGATTACCCCGTTGCTCGCATATTAAAATAATATACTAAATCATAAAATAAGCTTATAAGTACATGTATTTTCAATTTTCTCCGGATGACAGACAAGTGGCAACCCAACCCGTATACAGCTGACAGCCACATATTACACCAAATGTCCGCAACACAAATGGCTTCTGATGAAGCTCGTTTTCTTGTAGGTCAAGATCATTGATGGAAACTTTACGAATTAGATTACGAAACATAGGAGTATTTAGGTGATGGTTCATTCACTTGGTGTTACTTTCTTTCAAACATTACTTTATTTGATTATGTTCTTTTAATAACATACCGTCGACCTTATCCACCAGACTTTCCAGACTGCATTTATGTGAATTAGGTTGTCTTTTAATTCAGCATGCGCGCTCGGCTGTATGTTTCATAGTTTGGTGAACATTGACCATTTGATTGGTCCATATGGATACAAATTTATCTCGGGATGTCTTTAACCAATTATCATTTAGGTAATAAAAAACATATGAAAATATAAAACATAATTAAATTTTTTATCTATTTTATTGAATGTATAAATTTAAAACAAAATTTACGTTCACGTTCGTCTCTGGCAAGGACTTTACGAAGGTTGGAGACGTTATACTGGTATATTGGCTCGTTCGAAGAATCACACATTGTTAACCATGAACGAGTAAAATCCTCCCATTTAGGGGTGTTCAAAAAAATTTGAATCCGAAACCGAATTCGAAATATCCGAAAACCCGTATCCGAAACATCCGAAATGAATGATAGAAGATATGGTAAGATATGATGGTAATGTGATAAGATTATAGTTTTTGCAAGTTAACAAAATCTTCCATACCATAATTGTTTATCCATAAGTCATGATGTAGGTTGGTGGGAGTCCAACCATGGACGAAATGGGGGGGGGGGGGGGTAGTGTGTATATATATATATATATATATATATATAAGTTATAAAATATAAGTTGTAAGATTTAATAAAAGTTTAGGGGTTTAGGAGGTTTGATAGGTTCTTGCACCGTAAATGTTTCGGCAATATTTTTGACATCAAAATGTGGTTAGCTAGTTCACTAAGATGTAAGTTTAGGTGTTTGGGTGGTGAAAATATCGCTAACTAGTTCGTTGACGCAGAAGTGGCGAAGTTGTGATCGTTGTGGCGATGCGTCGGAAACTTGTATTTCGGATATTCCATTGATATCCACAAGCCTTTTAAGGTGTATACATTAGTTATAATTCTTGCGGACACTAAAATGATAGATTCTAGTGCCGCGGACATTTTATTTTGGTTATATTTTGGCACAGAATGGACAAAGTATAGTTAAGTGCATTTACCGGAAAGTCGAGGTTTTTAGTGTTTATTGTCCCTAATTAGGGATTTTCATTTGTATTTCATCTATAAAGTGCGTTCATGCCCTTTGTCGCTTGTTCGGACAGTTTTCGGAACTTGCTGGCATGAATAGTGTGTTCAGGTGAATAGTGTTTTCAGCATTTTGCCAACATGTTAGGACATAGTTTGCAGTTTTCTTGCGACGTGGCGATTGTATTAATATGGTTTAACATATTTACCCATGTCCTATGATTGCTAGACTTTATACGACCTAATCATGCAATAATTAAATCGTAATGAGAGAAATTAAATGTTTAATCACGCGTTTAAGTTGTACGGAATTACCATTATTTTTGCCAGTTGTCACATTCTCCCCCCGTTAGAAGAATTTCGTCCCGAAATTCAAGTCGTGTTACCGGTTGCAGGGGAGCCTTGGAACAGATGAGGGTACCTGGACTTGATTTGATCTTCACGTTCCCACGTATACTCGGGACCGTGACGCGAGTTCCAACGAACTTTAACTAGCTTTATACGACTCATCCGTGTCATGTGGACCTTCCGGTCCGTAACCTCAATAGGTTCTTCAGTAAATTGGAGTTTGTCATTAACGTGTATCTCGTCCGCTCGGATGACAACCGTCTCTTGAGTTGGGCTTTTCTTGAGATTAGACACATGAAATGTGTCGTGTACACTGCTGAGCTCTTCTGGTAGTTTCAATTTATAAGCAACGGTTCCGATCTTTTCCAGGATCTTGAAAGGTCCAATGTAGCGTGGATTCAACTTTCCACGTTTACCAAATCTTACCACGCCCTTCTAAGGCGAGACCTTCAACAATACCATGTCTCCGACCTCGAAAGCTAATGGTTTGTGTCGTTTGTCGGCGTAGCTCTTTTGTCTATCACGAGTCGCCTTGATACGGCCTCGTATTTGAATGATCTTGTCTGTGGTTTCCTAGACCAATTCCGGACCAATGAGTTGTTTATCGCCAGTCTCCGCCCAACATAGCGGGGACCGACATTTCCGTCCATACAAAGCTTCAAACGGGGCGGCCTGAATGCTAGTGTGATAGCTATTATTGTATGCGAACTCCACTAAGGGCAAGTAAGTATCCCAATTTCCACCCTAATCTATCACACAAGCACGTAACATGTCCTCCAAAGTCTGTATCGTTCGTTCACTTTGGTCGTCCGTTTGAGGGTGAAAGGCCGTACTAAGATTCAGTTGTGATCCAAAGGCCTTTTGGAACGATTGCCAAATCCTTCACACGAAGCGACCGTCTCGGTCCGATATAATAGAAATAGGCACTCCATGTTGTGCCACAATCTCTTTGAGGTGTATTTCAGCTAGTTTCTTAGTGCCATCCTTCTCACTGTAGGTAGAAAATGTGCGGACTTTGTAAGTCGATCTACAATTACCCAAATCATATCATGGCCTCCTGAGGTTCGGGGTAACTTAGTAATGAAGTCCATCGAGATTTGTTCCCATTTCCATACGGGGAATTTCAGGTTGTTTTAGTAACCCTGAAGGCTTCTAATATTTCTCCTTAACCTTAGCGCATATAAGGCTTTTTTCCGACATAAGTAGCAATATCGCCTTTAAGGTTAGGCCCCTAATAAAATCCTTTTAAGTCTTGGTACATTTTATCCAATCCTGGATGAATAGAGTACCTTGACTTATGAGCCTCGTCCAAAATAATTGCTCGTAGGTCGCCAAAGAAGGGTACCCAAATTCGTCCCATAAAGTACAGTGTTCCATCCTCCTTTGGCACCAATTGTGCCTCCATTCCCCATAAGGATCCGGCTCATATATTTTCTGGTTTAAGCGCTTCTTGTTGAGCATCGTGAATCCGAGAGATTAGATCAGTTTGTATGGTTATGTCTAAGGCTCGCACCCTTAGAGGTTTTGCACGTTCCTTGCGGCTCAAGGCGTCCGCCAAGACGTTCGCCTTGCCCGGATGATACTTTATCTCACAGTCATAATCGTTCAATAACTCGAACCATCGTCGTTGCCGCATATTCAAGTCCTTCTGATCAAATATGTGCTGCAAACTCTTGTGATCTGTAAAAATTGTACAACAAGTACCATATAAGTAATGATGCCAGATCTTTAACGCGAATACCACCTCACCTAACTCAAGATCGTGCGTGGTATAATTTTTCTCATGCACCTTCAATTGACGAGACATGTACGCGATGACTTTGTCTCGTTGCAGCAACACGCAACCAAGACCTTGATGTGATGCATCACAATAAACCATGAAGTCATCGGTACCATCGGGTAGGGATAAATAGTCGCATCACAAAGTTTATCTTTCAATAGCTGAAAAGTCGCCTCTTGTTTCTCGCCCCAATCAAATTTCTTGTCCTTTTGGGTTAGGGACGTTAGTGGTTGAGCAACTTTAGAAAAGTTCTCTATGAATCTTCTATAATAGCCCGCTAATCCCAGAAATTGTCGTATCTCAGTAGGGGTCTTAGGCGCTTCCCAATTCTTAATCACTTTGATCTTAGCCGGGTCGACATGAATTCCCTTCTCATTTATCACATGACCTAGGAATTGTACCTCGCAAATCTAGAATTCGCACATTGAAAATTTCGTATAAAATTGTTCCTTTTTCAAGAGTTCCAAAATAGCTCGCAGATGTTGCTCGTGTTCCTCCTCGGTTCGCGAGTATATCAGGATATCATCAATAAACATGATCACAAACTTGTCCAAATACGGCTTACGCACGCGGTTCATGAGGTCCATGAATACCGCCGGTGCGTTTGTTAAGCCAAACGGCATAACAAGAAACTCGTAATGTCCGTAACGAGTTCTAAAAGCCGTTTTGGGGATACTTTCCTCTTGTATTCTTAACGATCGTATCCTGATCTCAGTAGATCTTAGAGTAGTAGCTGGAACCTTATTGTTGATCAAACAAATCATCGATTCTCGGCCGAGGATATCGGTTCTTGATGGTCAGCTTGTTCAACTCCCTATAGTCAATACACATGCGAAAACTGCAGTCTTTATTTTTAACAAATAATACCGGAGCTCCCCAAGGTGAGAAACTCGGTCGAAAGAATCCTTTATCCAGCAGCTCTTACAGTTGCGGTGATAACTCCTGCATTTCTGACGGAGCTAACTGATATGGTGATTTCGCCACTGGTGCTGCTCCTGGCACCAAATCAATTCGAAACTCCACTTGTCGTTGTGGAGGTAGTCTAGGCAAGTCTTCTGGAAAGACTTCTAGAAAATTTTTCACGACAGGGATGTCTTCTAACTTTGGCTCCTTGGTTTCCTTGTCGAC
This sequence comes from Helianthus tuberosus, assembly GCA_030545235.1. NCBI lineage: Eukaryota > Viridiplantae > Streptophyta > Magnoliopsida > Asterales > Asteraceae > Helianthus > Helianthus tuberosus. Next base: position 171,389,335 of record CM060406.1, read on the forward strand.
TACGTGGGCGAGGAAGGCTATACAGCCTTTTCGGAGACATTTTTGTGCCTTCATGCAATTAATGATTCGTAGGGGTGTCTCGCGTTCTCCCCATGAATTACGAGTGTTTCTTCATTTGGCAGTAGGATGCGGATGGTTTTCTCATGACAAACCATTTCCGCCCGGTTGTCGGAAGACCAATCCATTCCGACAACAACGTCAAAACTACCCAAGTCAATGGGTAAGAGGTCGATAGAAAATTCTCGCTCCCCAAGCTCGAGTGTACAACCCTTAATAATCTCATCTGCTTCTACTAATTTTCCGTTCGCTAATTCTATAGAATATGGGATGTCAAGTTTACTCGAATATAGGCCAAGTATATTCTTAAATTCTATAGATATAAAATTAAAGTCGGCGCCAGTATCAAATAGAACGGATGCAAAGTGTTGGTTTATAGGGAATGTACCCGTAACTACGTTCGGGTCCTAGCATGCATCGCGTGCTCCTATCATAAAAACACTCCCACGAGCTTGATTCTCATTCGGGCAGTCCTTCCGATAATGCCCCTTATCGCCACACCCATAACAACCTTGGCCCTTGCTATTTCCATTTCCACCTCGATTATTATTATTATTGTTACCACCTTGGTTTCCATTGCCACTCTGATTACCTGTTCCACCCTGGTTTCCATTACCACCCTGGTTTCTGTTACCGCCTTGGTTTTCATTACCACCCTGGTTTCTATTCGCACGCCCTGTACTAGACCAACTTGTCTCCTTGCTATGCCCAATCTTGCCACAATTATCACACCTATTAGTTCTGCACGGACCCGCATGGTGATATCTACACTTATCATATTTGGGAAAAAAGCCCGCATAACCTTTACCACCGGTTTCATTGTTTGATGCGCTCGTTCTAGCCTCGGCTGGTGGATTAACTTCCTTCCATTTGTTGGAATTGTTGTTGTTCGCCTGGGTGCCTTTCTTCAAGTTTGAAAACTTTCGCTTGTTATCACTTGTAGACTCCACATGAGTCTCCTTTTAGTTAGAGGCAGACTTTGAAAATTTCCCCAAACGAAGAGCCTCATCGGTGAGGGCAATGACCAAGTCAATCACCTCACTGATTGAAGGGGGCTTAGAAGCAGTAACCATACTCAGAATTTCTGGAACAAGTCTCTAGATATACCTCTCAATCCTTTTAAACTCTTGTTCCACCAGATATGGAACAACCCTTGACAAGTCATGAAAACGTTGTGTATACCCATCAATATCAGATCCGATCATCTTTAAATTCTAAAACTCAGTCTCGAGTTTCTGAATCTCAGCCCTCGAACAGTACTTCTTCCTCATCAGCTCCTTGAGCTCTTCCCAGCTCATAGCATACGCGGTTGTTTCTCCTTTAGTCTGAACCTGTAGGATCCACCATGAAAGCGCTCCATCCAAGAACAATCTAGAAATGATTGTGACTCTTTGCTCAGGAAGACATTTGCTCATTCTTACGACTGAGTCTGTCTTCTCAGTCCATCACAAGAACGCCACGGCACCTCCGGTGCCATCAAAGTTCAGTGGTTTGCAGTCCAAAAACTGCTTGTACGTGCAACCTGAAAAATTAGCAACAACAAACCATGAATGAGCATTGTCAAAGCACGAATAGAATATACGAGAGTATTGTAATGTGTCAAAGACGACTTAACATTACTAGTAGGAGGATCTTTCCTGATGTACCTCCAGTACCACCGCTATGCTCAGAGCGGTTAGCTTCGTACTGTGTAATCGCCTGTGAGATGCGCTCATTCAGTTCGGCTTCCGTTCTCGGCAGGGGATTCATGTTGGTGTTTTGCCTCAGTGGCATTGTCTTCTAATAAAAGACATCGGAGGAGGTTAGACTCATATTTACTAATAAATATTGTCTACTAAGGTATATAATATAAATAATCATCACATCATCCAAACATGCAATCACATAAGCAACACATGCATACGTATAAGCAACAATGTGTAATAAAGAATAAACTACTGAGCTTTCAAATATTAGACAACTTGATACATTGTTTTGTAGAAGAAAATATAAGGACTCGAGGTTACATCACCCCGTTCGTACAAGTTTATAATACATAAAAGTAGTAAGTCTTTTTCTTCTACATTGGTCTTCCAAGATCTTCAAGTGTCTTCAGCTCGTACTAGGTCTTCATATGTACATGAAAGTGGGTCTGCAACTCCCACACAAAAGTACCTGCAAATAAAAGATAACTTGGGGGCTGGTGGAGATGGAGGTGGGGTAGGTACAACCAAGCTGCGAAGATGATCCATCTCGTCCAGTACATGACCCATACGGTATCTGAAAGGTTGGCTCGCTGCTCCAGAGTGTGCACACGACCCTCGAGACCGATAAGTGGGCGTGAATGTGCTGGAGATGGTGGTGGTGGTGATGATGGTGGTGGTGGAGTAGGTGGTGGAGGTTAAGCTGGTGGTGGTGTTGGCATCGAGTATCTAAAACGCTCCAACTCCCAGACTCGACAAGAGAGGACCTGAAATTGTAGCTGTAGTGAGAGGGTAAAATCATCTGGAGTGAAGGTAGGGTGGTGAGATGGATGGTAGGGATCTGAATCGGACATATGAGGTGAGGGGTATCGTGTGGACAAGTGATCAGCTGGCACACAGGTATCGGGGTAAGTCTGCTGACGAGAGGTGACCTCCCCGGGGCGAGGAGCAGGGATCTCGTGAGTAAAGATGATAGATGTGTCGGTACGGTAAGGGGTAGGTCCGATGCGTCCCCAATGTCGAGTGTCATCAACAGGAGCAGTAGGGGAAGCAACATGTGGGGAAAGTAGGTGTCCAGTAGTGGGGGTATCCGGTGTAGGTAGAGGGGTCGGTGTAACGGGTGAAGTAGTGGCAGGAACAATAGTGTGGGCTGAAGTGGGTGTAGGTGTCTGGACAGGAGATTGTGTAGCAATAGGTATAGTGTCAAAACTGCTGTCAGTGGCATCCGCCCGCAGCCAGCACGGCGAATGGCCGATGAGGGTGCACCATCACTCGCATCAGAAGATGAAATATCTACCATAGAAACAACTGGTGACGAAAACTCTAAGATAGCAAGGTCGATGACCTCACCTCCATCAATGCCATCATCTTAATGCTCCACATGAATGACGGGAACATCATCCTCATCATCGGACAGAACAATAAGTCCCAGAACAGCAGCAAGGGGCACGACGTCCAAAGGAATGTACTCGACGATGTGCTCATCGTCGGGATGGCCTATGATCACGAACTCATTTAGCTGTGGGCCCACAGCTAACACGTCGTCCTCCAAAATATTGCTTTGAATTAATTGCTTCACTTTTATATAATATATATTATTTAAAAAAATTAAATCTCATTCAATTATTGGTTTTGGTTATATAATATACATTCATTGAGAGTTGTAACAAAAAATTTCTACTATATAATAGAATAAATTGTCATTTTAGTCCCTGAGTTTTTAGCCAAATTGCCATTTTAATCCAAATAGTTTTTTTTTCTCCTTTGAGTCCTTGACTTTCCTTTTTCTTGTCATTTTGATTACATTGCCTAACTTAGTCTAAAAATCAGGTTAAAAATCAGGGGTATTTTTGGCATTTAATTATCAAGAGATTTATAAATTATATTGTAAACTACCCCTTGTTATCACTACACAACAGTTATGCCAAATTTACCCCTGGTTATAACCAGATTTTTAGACTGATTTAGCCAATGTGATCAAAATGGCAAGAAAATGGAAAAGTCAGCAACCCAGAGGAGAAAAAAAAAACTATTTGAAATAAAATGACAATTTGAACCAAACCTCAGGGATTAAAATAGCAATTTACTCTATATAATACATCATTTATATTTTTACCTTATTATTTTGGTAAATATTTTTTTCACCAAAACTCTGTAGTCAAAAAAAAAAAATTTATTTGCTTAATGAAAAACCTATAGTAATGGCTAACAATCAATTATTTTTTAGGATATAGTAGGATGTAGTAGAGTGTGTGTAAATAGTAACTCTCTTGTAATGTTCATCTTAAAAAGAAAAAACTTACAGCACCAGTGACAGTAACTTCAAATTTGCTTGCTTTTATTGTGATATTCTTTTTCAATATTGTAATTTTATAGTTCAAAATATAGTGAAACAAAAAGTTATAGTTTATGATATTTTGATCAAGAAAATATTTTATAAGATAGTAATCAAGTATTAAAAATGTTCTAATTGTGTTACTTATAGAAATCAGATCATTCAAGTTTAGTTTGATATTCTAATCCTCTATTATTTATCTATTTAGCATGTCACAAAGCATACCTGACAATAATTTACTTTTTTTTATTATTATATGATAACATGCCTTCAAAATGCCAACATGATTTGAAAATGTGAGTGCTCTTAGAACTATGGTATCTATATTTTATCTAGTTAGCATGTCACAAAGCATACCTGACATTAAGTTACTTTTTTATTATTTTATGATAACATGCCTTCAAAAGGCCAACATGGATTTGAAAATGTGAGTGTTCTTAGGCCGGAGGGTGTGCGCCACCCTCGCCAGCTCAGCATGTATAGCGCCCCGGGGCGCTATCCCACCACACCCTTAGAATTAACGAGGGGCGCCATAGATGCTCCGCCAAAATGATAACGAGCAACCAACTCGTGGACCGAGGGACTTTAAAGCTTTTGACCGTTTGAAACGGTCATATTTAAAAAAAAAATATTTCCTTTTTTTATAAATTAACATTAAAAATAACCCACATTCCTTTCATTTTTTTTATCCCATTCCTTTCACGTTCTAACTACTTTTTATACCATTCTCTTCCTTTTTTTAAAACATTCTCAACAATGTTTCCCAACAACCCATGGGACCCGAACAATCCGTTTTGGCAAAATTTGCAAAACAACGAGCAAGAGGACCGGTATCGCCGAGACCCGCGTACGGGTGAGCATGGATATTATCCAATGCCACCAAGCACCCCAACTTCTCCTCATCCCACCACTCAACCGATGCCCAGTTTTTTCGGGTATTATTCTCAACCCCCATTTTTTCCCTAAAACATATCCCAAAACATACCTCAAACCGAAAACATACCCGAAACCCAAAACACAACCGAAACCGAATCCGTTCCCGAAACCCAAATCGAATCCTCTTCTAGAAAAAAAAGAAGTCATAAAAAGAAGGATGAGGCCGGAAAACGTACCACTAAGAAGGTTGAATTTTGGTCGCCTAAGGAAGAGTTCGAGTTGGCAAAAGCATGGCTCGACGTATCGGATTATGAGATTGTTGGTAAATTTTACGTACTTTTATGAACATGTAGTTTTGTAAATTTATTTTTTAATTCAAACATACTGTTTTGTAAATAAAATTTTTTATAGGTAACGACCAAGACATAAAGGTATTTTGGGGTCGTATACGTGAAAAGTTTTTCGCCGCAATGGGTCGTGGCGAATATCGGACAACCGACTCTTTTTCGGGAAAATGGGGTGCTATGAGGACGAAGGTTACCAATTTCAACAACATCTATACTAATCTCGTCAACAGTAGTCGAAGGAAAAGTGGTGCGAGCGACGTCGATGTCATGATACAAGCCCACAACGACTATAGAATGTACCATGGGCATATATTTACGTTGGTAACCACATGGGAGCTTCTTCGCAAATCTCCAAAGTGGCATCTTGTACCACCGTTCGACCCAACCCGCCCTAGATCCAAACGGTCCAAATCGACATCCACCACCGAACCATCTGGGTCCATTACTCGTACAGGAATTAATCTAAACGATGATGCTGACGAATTTGAAGAACCAGAAGAGCTGCCACGTCCAACTGGTAGGGATAAATATAAAGCAGCGGCACGTGGAAACTCTATTACAACGGCATCAGATGGACCGTCAAAGTTGAGCGACTTCGAGGCAAGTCTCAACAAAATAGTCTCCATTAGGGAAAAAGACCAACAAATGAGAATGGAGAAACGAATGCAAAAAGACATGGAGTTTCTCGCAAAGGATTTCTCAAATCTACCAGAGGAGGACCGAGTCATTTTGGAGGCTCGTAAGGCACAACTTCGGGCAAAATATATGTAGTCTTTTTTTTTCTAGTATGTTGTGTTTTTTTTAGTATGTTGCCTTTTTATCTAGTACCTTATGTTTTTTTTAATGATTTTGTAGTGTTTTTTTTAATGAAATTATGTTTTTTTTAATTTTCTAGTTAAAAAAATAAATATTTAAATAAATAAATAATTAGGTAATCATGACGGGGGCTCCATCCACACCCAACAAATTAAAGGAGGGGCATGATAAAGCCCCTAGGCTGATATGGCGCTGACGTGGATCCTACGTGGCCTGATAAAGCCCCTAGGGGGCTCCAACCACACCCTCCAGCCTTAGACTGTCTGTTGTGGGGCGGTATGCAGCCCCATAGCGCCATATAGCGCCGCTGCACACCGCGACGAAGGGCGCCATGGCCCAAAAAAATTGAAAGGCGCGATCTCCATAGCGGCGCTATGGTTTGGTGATTTTGTTTTTTTGACCGTTGGTAACGGTCATAAATGTAAAAAAAATTCAATTATTTTTCAAACTTTTCTTTAAATAATACCCTTTTTCCTATATTTTTAAAGCCACACACACTCAAACACTCTTTCTCTCTACCCTTCTTTTAAAAATCCACAAATTTTTTATACAATGCATCCATTCAATCGTGGCTTCATTCCTCCCCGATGAAGTGCGGACCCAAACCAAAGTGGTAATCCTACTCACCCCGTGTCGCCGGTTCCCACTCGACCCAACCCTTTCGGCTCCGGTTTTGTCGATTACAATCAACAAAATCCCGGGTTCATGAATCTTTTGAACCAACCGCTATCATGGGACCCGAATCTCTACGGGTGGAACACGAATCAAAACACCGATGGAATGGGGTCGTCTCAAGCGTTCGGGTCGGCTCAAGCTTTCGGCTCTGTAACACCTCGTAAAATCACGACCAATATAATAAAGAGACGTGTCATGGATTTTAAACGTGTAATGGATTAATCTGGAGGGACTAAAATTCTCAAGCAATGTAAATATGTTAGTAAAAGGATCCAAAGTGTCAACATGCCATTCTTGTGCCTCTAATTGACCTCATACGACGTTCGTATTCTTTAACGAATAATTTATCGAACATTGGAAGTCGTTTGTGCTTAAATTAAGGATCTTACGAAACATAGGGGTTAAAAGTGTCAACATGTTAAATGTTACCTCTGAATGACCTTTTAACGAACCCAAAAACAATGTAATAATTGTATATTTTGCTCTCAAGAATATTGGATATTAATTTTGTGGAGTTTCGATGAAAACGAAACTTTTCGGGTGATCTTACATCTAACCGGGAGCTTAACGGAGTTAAATAATGACCCAAGGTCCTTAATAGTTAACTATGGGGGTCCTAAATGCAATAAATAGAAGTTAAATAAACTTATTTTGGACCAGGGGCTGAAATTGCAAAACTTGCAAAGTGTTTACCGGATCAACCCATTGTCGCGGCCCACGTAGACTCCTTAAAAGTCTTACGCGGCCCGCGTGAGCAGCGCCAGCGAACAAAAACTGCACAGCTGCATGTTGCAGCCTATTACACCGCCTTTGCATGCAATTTTTCGATACCAGGGTCTGAGCAAATGGTTTTTCATGCACTAGGGACACTTGGGATCATCTGGGCACTATAGATTTGCAGATGGAATGATCTTGGAGCTCTCAAAATCGTATATAAGGCCCTTGTTTTTCATTTGTTCAATTGCACACTTGAAATTTTACTTCAAAACTCTTTCTCTGGAGCTTCCTGGAGTTCAAAAAAGTTTTCTCAAGCTCTAAACTCGTGCTAAGTATTCTTGTAAGCATTTTTAGCTTCCTAAGTACAAGTTTTATTAGCTTAATGACCGAAAGTCAAAGTTATCATAATTAAGCTTTGACTTTGTGATTAATCACAAACGGTCCAGCCATTATTCAAATTGAAAGTGGCTATGAGTTGGTAATTATGTAGGTAATAAACCCTTAAAAGGGCACCTACTGATTATCACTTTTACTTGGTCAATTGTCGGGTCAAACTTGTAAATAAAAAGTCAAACGGGTCAGTTTTTACAAATTAATTCATAACTTATAATGCAGAGGATATGGAACATGTTTTAACACTTAAATAACTTGGTAAATAATATAAGAACATGTCTAAGCATGTTCAACCCGACAATTTTGAGTTTAGGCTCGGTTCGGAACCGAAAGTCGCAAAAGTAGACTTTTGCTTTGACTTTCAGTTCTAACCCGATTTAGCTTAGTTTAGATATGCCTTAGGCTTCCTTTAGGACCATATTATAGGTTAGTATAACCCTCTGAGGTTATGCAACTTGGTTCCATAGAAATCCTAGTTCATTGCATGTTTCCGTTAAATGCTTAAAAGTTGACCATTATGCCCTTTTGATATTAAAACGAGATTTTTGAAAATGTGAGAGGACAAAAGCCTTTATTAACTGATATTTAAGTATGTCCTAAAAGTTTGACATCAGATTATGGTCTAAAATAGAAGTTATGCGCGTTATCGTGAAATGAAGACTTTTTAGTAATTAAATGGCAATTTTGGCATAAATCATATTTAAACTCAACTTTTGACACCAAACTTGCCACCTACTGCTAAGATATAATATTTAGAGATTTTTGGAAATTTTTGTTGAATTTTAAACTGACCATAACCTAGGGTTCTTGCATAGGCTCGGTAATTGACGATTATGCCCTTTTTGCTACTAAAATGAGTTTTACACACCCTTTAAATATCAAACCTTTTTGTACTGATTTTATACATCAAATAAATTATTTTAAACAGTAGGGGCTGATCAATATCTCAGATTTCCTTAATTAACCCGAATATCGTCAAATACCGACTTTTATGCGATTTAGGCGCATAGTATGGTTTAAAACCTATTTACCACCTAAGACTTGGTACCTACTGATGTCATGAATAAATTCTTATACTTAAACAATAAATAAAAGTTTTAAACTCAGATTTCTAAATTTGACCTTTATAGCATATGTGAAATGACCAAAATGCCCCTACGGTGCATAGTTTGGTCATACATGATAATTCACATATATATAATATCTTACTGATATAACTTATTAAAAAAATATTTTTACTGATTATTTTTTACCAGAACCTCAGATTACTATTTAACCTCTTTTATAACCTTTAAAATAACCAAAATACCCTTACGGGGCTTAAATTGGTTTTAAATTGGTTTAGGGCATAATGGAAGGTATCCTACTGATATCATAACATATTTTAAGCATATTAACTTGTGGAACCTGTAAATGACTTATTTGGTTACCCGTTATGCATATTCGCGTTCGGTACGGTTTATGTAACTAGTTTGCATAAATTAACCGAAACGGGTCAAACCTTATCATTTTTACTTCAAAATCCAGAATGTGTTTAGTTTACCCATATTATACAAGTCTTCATACTTATCGGGTCTAAATCACATTCTAATCCGGTCTTCGCTTAATCATGCGTTTGAACCGTAAACCTTTCATGAAAACTAACCGGTCTAAGTTTAAACTTAAGTAAGACCCGTTAGGAATCTAATAGGTTATTAAAACCTTCGTTCCAAATTTAGGAGCCCAGTAAAAGCTATTTGCACTTGCTGATTGTTAAACGGCTGAGGTTAAAATTTTATTTTGCTCAGGTAAATACTTTTAACTTATTTTCCGTTATACGGGCTTGGGATACGGTATTATAATAATACGGCATGGTAGGGTATGTAGTTATTTAAATCGGATTGTGATTAATACATTTACATAACCCGTTTTAATCTGTTTTGTTTGATGCAATGCCTTTGAGGGGTTAATGACCATGTCCTGGATATCCTCGGCTCATTTATTAGAAATGGCCACGGCTTAAGCACGGGGTGTAGGCATACACCTGACAGTTGCGTATGTATAAACGGTATCTCACTCTCTTGTGGGCATATACTTGTGGCGTGTCTATTAATCTAATCCGGCTCTTCTAACCGGGTCCCGAATGGACGACAAACATGTAAAACTGTATACAACATTATTTTTAAATAATTGTCCCAAGTTATAAAAGAATATTTGTGCCTTGTGCATTTAAATCAATTTTCTTAAATGTTTTCAAAAGAGTCAGTTAATTGTATTTACCAGTGTAAACTGACGTATTTTCAAAAGGTTAAGTGCAGGTACTAAGCGTAATGGGCTGGAACTCCTGAGTGATTAAATAAAGAGTCTTGCAAGCTTTTATCACTTTAAGTCTGTTAAACAATATTTCTTTTGTTTTGATCCGCCTGTGGATCCACTACAATCCGTTGTGTAATATTTAATGTTACTTTCGAATCGGTTTGTATAAATTACTTTAGACTTCCGCGGTGCATTTAAACTGTGATTATTGACTATGATGATATCAACTACGTCACGATACTCCCCACCGGGCCCACCGGTAATACATGGAAATATCAGGGTGTGACAGGTTCGTATCAGAGCTAACATTGAGTGAATTAGCACTAGCCTTTTGTGTTTAATCTCAATGACACAGTTTGCACATTCCTTGACTTCCGAGTCTAGACAAATGACTTAGGACTAGTCCTAATCTTATTGTATTTCTTTTTGTCACACCCCCAAAATCCACAAGCGGAGTATCACCGCATGGAGGCGTGACTGACCAGGATCAAGCCACCAATCATATTGAACATAACATGTAAATAAGTATAAAACCCAACATAATATAATTGGTGTCTAAGCAAAACGTAGTTTAAGTTGTAAGCGGAAGCATAATGTTTAAAACCAAGGTATAAGTTCAAATATATCAAATGTTTAACATGGCATAAGACTATCCATGTCCCACAACGACCACGCCTCCTCGTGCAAGCTCCAGAAGTACCTAACGACCTACAAGGCATGTAACAACGAGTCAGCAACAAAGTTGAGCGAGTTCACAGTTGGTGTTCTTTGTTAGGTTGTTTCAAAAACCATGAGTTCGTTTGTAAGTTATAAGTTAACCAGTTTTCCCTGTTTCCCAAACATATTCATAACCAGTGGGGGCTTCCCCATGTGAACCACTAGACCCGTTTACCATATCGACCACTGACTAAAGTAAGTTGGTGCCCTGACGTCAATGTCTATCGTTATTGACCGGTGCCCAGATCCATTAGTTCACGCCCGTCCTCTGTGGCACGGTGTGAGGCTTGTCAAACCTAAATAGCGCTATCTAACTAATGACCCGCTCGCCATTGGCCCGGCGATTAAGTCGATATAAAAGGAGGGACTTCATGATAGAGATTTTTGGTCTAGTATCCGTGTTGTCACCCTTCAGTAAAGAGGGTGTGTACGTGTTCCAAACCAGGATATTACGCAGTTTCAGTTTAAATCCTTTACCCATTCCCATCCCTTGGGAATCCCATGCCTTGTGAAAAGTGTGAACTCACCTCGGTTTGCTCGGTATGCTAAATTACATGCTCACAAATAATCAATCAAGGCATATAGTTTGCACGTACACACAATCAGTTGACATTCACGAAGTTCACGCATAGATACAATCATAGCACATAGCAACAATAATTTATATCACTCAACATTTATTTAGTTACCTCAAATTTTGTATTAACACTGTTTAAGTCTTGCCATCCCTTGGCAGCCCATACCAGATGCCCAATTTCAATTAAACCCAACACAAAACAACATCGTACGGTTCAGTAAAACTATGTTCCACCATTTTGCTTATGTAGCCCAGTTATCCACACCTTATACCCGACCCCACAACACTAGACCCAAACCAAACAAAATTAAGTTATTAGTATTGTGACTTTAAAAGACAACCTGGATCATATGCGGCCCAATTCAAGTATTCATGACATGCCAAAGTTAAAATATACACTCAACATGATCAGTCCATTCATAATGCATCAGTAGCATGTGTGTGTGTGATCAAAGCCCAAGTTAATTCAATCACAGTCCAGTCCACCCGGTCATCTATTAGTCCCAAGAGCCCAAAGCATAGCCCTAAATAATCAACTTTTTATTTTCTCTAATTGTTTGTGCAGCCCAGCTAATTAACGTGCACATCATATTAACATGCCAGCCATGAATCCTTTTATATTATTAACAAACATCAACAATGGCCGACAACTTGTTAAAGCATTATATTCCAATTGGACTGATGTATTAATGGACTTGATTCTCTACGGTCAACCTATATCCACATGCAACTGAATTTTTGCATTAATTGTTTTAGTATCATTCATAAATTGAATGCACATGGGTTTGATTAAAATGGCCGACACCAATTTCTATATCAATTTATTATTGGACCGTTTCGTTTGTTGGGGTAACCACTCATTGGGCCGATAAGCTATCATGTTATGTCCTGTCGACATCTTAAACCTCACAGTCAAATCTTGGGCTTGTCATCTCATTCATGTGGTACATTGTACAATGATTTCAATAGTATAATGATTTCAATCATGCGCATACACCCTAATCATCCTATAACAATCATCGACAGTTTCAACATGAAATCATATAACAAACAAAATCAAGACTATACATAAACATCGTCATCTACTCGTAATTAACAATAACGTTAAAAATCAAGATTTACTAACTGGGACCTTTGATTAACAGAATGATATCTTCACGAGAGAGGGGGGTCTCTACTGAAGCCGTGCGATCAGAGGGGAAAGCCTTAGGGTTTATGACTTGTGATATAAGTTTAATCTAACTTGATCAATATTACGTATTCATATACAATTGTAAGGTTGGGGCGGTGGACATCTTGACTGAACTGGGCCAAGCCCACAAACAACATATATTGATGGACTTGGGCTTTCGTAAATAATTGGTTGGCTTTGGGCTTCCAAGAATTGGGGTGCAACCCAATTAAAATGACCATTTTAATAAAAACACGAGGACGTAGCCCAATCATATACACGACACAGGATTCGGGCCCAATTTACACACTTACACAAATTTACTCAAACACATAATACGTTTAGCTATTATATTACAGTCACAAGCGTTTACCAATTTATCATCGCAGGGAAGATACGAAAGAGAAATAACGAGAAACAAGATCACGTGACGAAGAGATACTAACCTTGAAAGTTAGGGTTGTCACATCATCCCCAACATGAAAGAAATTTCGTCCCGAAATTTTGCACGTAGTCACTGAGGAAGCTGGTTAAGTTGCGTGGTTTCCTGGTTTTCCTGGGGTGTCACATCATCCCCCCCCCCCCCCCCCCCCGTTGGTTTGGAATTTCGTCCCGAAATTCCGCAGTAGCTTCAGCCTCGGTAGTGGTTTCACATTTCTTGAACAACTGGGAATACTTGTGTTTCATTTGGTCTTCACGTTCCCAGGTAAACTCTGGGCCATGACGGGAGTTCCAACGAACTCGAACAAGGGGTATTCTGGTACGCTTGAGAATCTTAACATCTCGGTCAGTAATCTCTACTGGTTCCTCGACGAATCGCTGCGCTCCTTGAGAGGAACTATGAGGGTCTCATCTGACAGACACTTCTTCAGATTTGACACGTGTAATACGTTGTGAACTCCGTTGAGTTCTGCAGGTAGATTCAGCCTATAGGCCACCTTGCCAATTTTCTCAATGATTTCAAAAGGTCCGACGTATCGCGGGTTGAGTTTGCCTCGTTTGCCAAAACGAACTACACCTTTCCAAGGTGAGACTTTGAGTAACACTCGATCCCCAACCTGGAACTCGAGTGGTTTCCTACGCTTATCAGCGTATCTTTTCTGACGGTCACGAGCTGCCGCCATTCGTTGTCGTATCTGAGCAATCTTCTCAGTCGTGTCTACCACTAGTTCTGGGCCTGTGATTTGGCTGTCACCTACTTCTGCCCAACAAAGAGGTGATCGGCATTTACGTCCGTACAATACCTCAAACGGAGCGGCCTGGATACTGGTGTGGTAGCTGTTATTGTACGAAAATTCCACCAACGGTAGATGTTTTTCCCAACCATTGCCAAAATCGATTACGCATGCCCTAAGCATATCCTCAAGGGTTTGGATGGTGCGCTCAGACTGCCTATCCGTCTGCGGGTGATACGCTGTGCTCATGTCTAAACGTGAGACAAAGGACTTGTGCATAACTTGCCACAGTTCAGAAGTAAAACGTGCATCACGATTGGAAATAATGGATGTTGGCACCCCGTGCCTCGAAACCACTTCTTTCAAGTAAACTTCTGCCAAGGTAGAAAACTTGTCTGTTTCTTTGATAGCCAAAAAGTGTGCAGACTTAGTCAATCTATCCACTATCACCCAGATAGTGTCATTTCTGCGTTGAGATCTAGGCAGGCCAGTAACGAAATCCATGGAAATTTGCTCCCATTTCCATGTCGGGATCTCTGGTTGTTGTAGTAGGCCTGATGGTTTCTGATATTCGATCTTGATCCTTGCGCAAGTCAAACATTTACTGACGTAGGTTGCTATGTGGGCTTTCATGCTAGGCCACCAGTATGTAGTCTTTAAGTCGTGGTACATCTTATCCGAACCAGGATGTACTAAGTAACGAGACTTATGTGCTTCATCCATCACCAGTTCGCGTAAACTTCCATAAAGTGGGACCCAAATACGCCCTGTTACGTAGTAAGCGCCGTCTTCCTTTTGTTCTAACCGTTTCCTCAATCCTCGTAAGGACTCAGCCCTGATATTCTCTGCTTTCAATGCTTCAACCTGAGCATCTCGTATCTGAGCGGGAAGACTAGATTGGATGGTAAGTTGTAATGCTCGTACGCGCTTAGGTGTAGTGTCCTTTCGACTGAGGGCGTCAGCCACAACATTGGCTTTGCCCGGATGATACTTGATTGCGCATTCGTAATCATTCAAGAGCTCGACCCAACGACATTGTCGCATGTTTAACTCCTTTTGCTTGAAGATATGCTCGAGACTCCTGTGATCGGTGTAAATGGTGCACTTGGTACCGTACAGGTAATGCCTCCATATCTTGAGTGCAAAAACAACAGCTCCCAGCTCCAGATCGTGAGTAGTGTAGTTCCTTTCGTAAACCTTAAGTTGGCGTGATGCATAAGCAATGACTTTATCCCATTGCATTAACACACAACCAAGACCCTGAATTGACGCGTCACAATAAACCACGAAATCGTCTGTGCCCTCTGGCAATGAGAGAATTAGTGCACTACAAAGTCTATCATTTAAGTGTTGAAATGCAGATTCCTGTGCATCACCCCAACAATAAGTGACACTTGTCTGAGTTAGTGAAGTGAGAGGTTGCGCAATCTTGGAGAAATCTTTGATGAACCTTCTGTAGTAACCCGCCAAACCCAAGAATTGGCGAATTTCTGTTGGTGTACGGGGTGCAGGCCAGTCTTTGATTGAATCAACCTTGGATGGATCAACATGAATCCCATCCCTATTTACCACGTGTCCTAAGAAATGGACTTCACGAAGCCAAAAGTCGCATTTTGAAAACTTAGCGTACAACTGTTCTGTTCGAAGGAGTTCCAAAATGAGCCGTAGATGGTGCTCGTGTTCCTCCTGACTCTTAGAATAAATCAGGATGTCGTCGATAAATACAATAATGAACTTATCCAGGTAAGGTTTGCACACTCTATTCATAAGATCCATGAAGACCGCAGGTGCATTCATCAATCCAAAAGGCATAACCAGAAACTCGTAATGCCCATACCGAGTCCTGAATGCTGTTTTAGAGATATCCTCGTCTCGGACTCTCAATTGATGGTAGCCTGACCTCAGGTCTATCTTCGAGTAGTAGCTCGACCCTTGCAGCTGGTCGAATAAGTCATCAATGCGTGGAAGAGGATAGCGATTCTTCACGGTCACCTTGTTGAGTTCGCGGTAGTCGATACACATTCCGAAGGTACCGTCCTTCTTCTTCACAAATAACACTGGAGCTCCCAAGGCGAAGAGCTAGGACGTATGAAACCCTTGTCCAAGAGCTCTTGTAATTGCGTGGACAGTTCTTTCAGTTCTGATGGAGCTAAGCGGTAAGGTGCTCGAGCTATGGGCGCTGCTCCAGGAGCTAGCTCGATTTGAAATTCAACTTGATGATGAGGCGAAAGACCAGGTAATTCCTCAAGAAATACCTCAGGAAAGTCACGTACAATCGGAATATCTTCTATCTCCTTCTCTTTCTTTGAGGTGTTAGTAACGAGGGCTAAGATAGCAGTGTGGCCCTTTCGCAAACACTTCTGGGCCTTAAGGAAAGAAATGATGCCCACAACAGCACCACTCTTGTCGCCATGAATCACTAAAGGTTCTTCAGCAGAACTAGGAATGCGGACGATCTTCTCCTTGCAAAGAATCTCTGCTCGATGTTGAGATAACCAATCCATACCAATGAGGATGTCGAAACTACCAAGAACGATGGGGATAAGATCGATGGAGAAGGTCTGACCAGCTAAGATGAGATTACAACCCTTAACTATGTGTGTGGCTTCAAGACTTTTACCGTTTGCTTGTTCTACCATGTGCTTGGTGTTCAAAAGTGTTGGGACGCGCTTAAGCATTTTACTAACTTTTAGGGACACATAACTAGTATCGGCACCCGAATCAAATAAAACACTAACAAAGAAATCATCCAAAAGAAACTTACCCATCACCACATTGGGATTGTTCCTTGCTTCACCCTGACCAATCACAAAAGCTCGACCCCTGGCACCATTGCCACCATTGTTTCCCCCATTATTGTTTCCGTTCCCCTGATTGTTGTTGTTCTGTCTCTGGTTCAGCTGGGGGCAGTCTCTTTTGAAATGGCCTTCAGCACCACACTGAAAGCATCCTTTGTTGTTACCCTGCTACTGTTGTTGCTGTTGACGCTGATTCTGGGGAGCTTGCTGCTGGTTCTGTCGTCGCTGATTTGCAGGGTAGAGGCTCCTACAATCCTTGGCCGCATGGCCAGGTTTGTTACACCTCTGACAAGTGCCCTTAGTACACGGCCCACTATGATGGAAACCACATTGATTGCATTTGGGGTGGTTCCCCTTATACCCACTCTGCCCTTGACTACCAGAAGATTGTTGACCAGGGCTCTTGTAGTCATCTGTCTTTCACTGCTGAGACTGAGACTGAGCTGATGTTGATCCCTTGCTTGAAACTCCATCCCATTTGCGCTTGTTGTCGCTGGGGGCATCAGAAGTGGTAGTAGTAGTAGTAGCAGTAGTAGTAGTAGGAGCAGCAGCAGGAGCAGCAGCAGCAGCAGCAGTAGTAGTAGTAGTAGTAGCACCAATATGCTTGGGCAGCCTGTTCTGCTCGACTACCTGATCAGTGAGACGATGAGCCAAACGAATAACTTGCTGAATAGTGGCGAGGTTTGCTGCAGTCACATGACTCTGAATCTCTGGCACTAAACCTCTGTGGTACAGCTCAATACGCTTGATAGGAGGATCTACCATAGTAGGACACAAGATAGCCAGTTCGTTTGATCTCTTCGTATACGCTTCAATTTCTGATCCCGTCATCTTTAAGTTGAAGAACTCTACTTCCAACTTGTGGATGTCATCACGGTTGCAGTATTCCTCCTTGATCAAATCATTTAAGTCATTCCATGGGGTAGCATTAGCAGCAACTATCCCCAGCATTTGAACCTGGGCGTTCCACCACGTGAGCGCTACCCCTTCAAGAGTACCAGTAGCATATTTCACCCTACGAGCCTCAGGGCATTCACACATCTCGAAGACAGACTCGAGCTTCTCGAACCAGTGGAGAGGCCTACAGCTCCTTCAGTTCCGTTGAAAGTAGTAGGTCGGCAGTCCATAAAAGTTTTGAAAGTGCACACAGGAGGCTGAGCAGGTTGACCTGTCGTGCGAGTAAAAAGAGACAAGGTTAAGCACAAGTGTTGGTTCACGAGAGTAGGATCTAAAGATCCTAGAGTAAGTTGCAATGGCAGGTTATACCTCCTGCCTGAGCGGCTGCGAGTGCTGCAGCAACTTGTTCATTGATTAAAGCCGTCAGCTGGGCTTGAGTTAGGTTGATACGTCCACTCATGATCTTCATATCAAAGGAAACATGAGTGAGAAAGGTGTCGCGAAAATGCGATGACAGAAGAGAGTAAACACACATGTGTTTCAAACAATAGTTGCTACAATCATCTAAGCATACCATGAATGATGTACTATGTAACAAACAGGTAGGTAATATAAACATAAACCACATCACCTAGAATGTTGAGTATTGCATGTGGAGCGAAGCGTCGTTGTGGATCATTGAGCATTGTACAGGTTATAGTCTGGTTTTGTCAAAAAGCTTTTCCCCTTTTTAAAACCAAGTTCACTATAACCAATGGCTCTGATACCCATCTCTCACACCCCCAAAATCCACAAGCGGAGTATCACCGCATGGAGGCGTGACTGACCAGGATCAAGCCACCATTCATATTGAACATAACATGTAAATAAGTATAAAACCCAACACAATATAATTGGTGTCTGAGCAAAACATAGTTTAAGTTGTAAGCGGAAGCATAATGTTTAAAACCAAGGTATAAGTTCAAATATATCAAATGTTTAACATGGCATAAGACTATCCATGTCCCATAACAACCACGCCTCCTCGTGCAAGCTCCAGAAGTACCTAACGACCTGCAAGGCATGTAACAACGAGTCAACAACAAAGTTGAGCGAGTTCACAGTTGGTGTTCTTTGTTAGGTTGTTTCAAAAACCATGAGTTCATTTGTAAGTTATAAGTTAACCAGTTTTCCCTGTTTCCCAAACATATTCATGACCAGTGGGGGCTTCCCCATGTGAACCACTAGACCTGTTTACCATATCGACCACTGACTAAAGTAAGTTGGTGCCCTGACATCAATGTCTATCATCATTGACTGGTGCCCAGATCCATTAGTTCACGCCCGTCCTCTGCGGCATGGTGTGAGGCTTGTCAAACCTAAATAGCGCTATCTAACTAATGACCCACTCGCCATTGGCCCGATGATTAAGTCGATATAAAAGGAGGGACTTCATGATAGAGAATTTTGGTCTGGTATCCGTGTTGTCACCCTTCAGTAAAGAGGGTGTGTACGTGTTCCAAACCAGGATATCACGCAGTTTCAGTTTAAATCCTTTACCCATTCCCAACCCTTGGGAATCCCACGCCTTGTGAAAAGTGTGAACTCACCTCGGTTTGCTCGGTATGCTAAATTACGTGCTCACAAATAATCAATCAAGGCATATAGTTTGTACGTACACACAATCAGTTGACATTCACGAAGTTCACTCATAGATAAAATCATAGCACATAGCCACAATAATTTATATCACTCAACATTTATTTAGTTACGTCAAATTTTGTATTAACACTGTTTAAGGCTTGCCATCCCTTGGCAGCCCATACCAGATGCCCAATTTCAATTAAACCCAACACAAAACAACATCGTACGGTTCAGTAAAACTATGTTCCACCATTTTGCTTATGTAGCCCAGTTATCCACACCTTATGCCCAGCCCCACAACACTAGACCCAAACCAAACAAAACTAAGTTATTAGTATTATGACTTTAAAAGACAACCTGGATCATATGCGGCCCAATTCAAGTATTCATAACATGCCAAAGTTAAAATATATACTCAACATGATCAGTCCATTCATAATGCATCAGTAGCATGTGTGTGTGTGATCGAAGCCCAAGTTAATTCAATCACAGTCCAGTCCACCCTGTCATCTATTAGTCCCAAGAGCCCAAAGCAAAGCCCAAAATAATCAACTTATTATTTTCTCTAATTGTTTATGCAGCCCAGCTAATGAACGTGCACATCATATTAACATGCCAGCCATGAATCCTTTTATATTATTAACAAAATAACAACAATGGACGACAACTTGTTAAAGCATTATATTCCTATTAGACCGATGTATTAATGGACTTGATTCTCTACGGTCAACCTATATCCACATGCAACTGAATTTTTGCACTAATTTTTTTAGTATCATCCATAAATTGAATGAACATGGGTTTGATTAAAATAGCCGACACCAATTTCTATATCAATTTATTATTGGACCGTTTCGTTTGGTGGGGTGACCACTCATTGGGCCGATAAGCTATCATGTTATGGACTGTCGACATCTTAAACCTCACAGTCAAATCTTGGGCTTGTCATCTCATTCACATGGTACATTGTACAATGATTTCAATAGTATAATGATTTCAATCATGCGCATACACCCTAATCATCCTATAACAATCATCGACAGTTTCAACATGAAATCATATAACATACAAAATCAAGACTATACATAAACATCATCATCTACTCGTAATTAACAATAACGTTAAAAATCAAGATTTACTAACCGGGACCTTTGATTAACAGAATGATATCTTCACGAGAGAGGGGGGTCTCCACTGAAGCCGTGCGATCAGAGGGGAAAGCCTTAGGGTTTATGACTTATGATATAAGTTTAATCTAACTTGATCAATATTACGTATTCATATACAATTGTAAGGTTGGGGCGGTGGACATCTTGACCGAACTGGGCTAAGCCCACAAACAACATATATTGATGGACTTGGGCTTCCGTAAATAATTGGTTGGCTTTGGGCTTCCAAGAATTGGGGTGCAGCCCAATTAAAATGACCATTTTAATAAAAACACAAGGACGTAGCCCAATCATATACACGACACAGGATTCGGGCCCAATTTACACACTTACACAAATTTACTCAAACACTTAATACGTTTAGCTATTATATTACAGTCACAAGCGTTTACCAATTTATCATCGCAGGGAAGATACGAAAGAGAAATAACGAGAAACAAGATCACGTGACGAAGAGATACTGACCTTGAAAGTTAGGGTTGTCACACTTTTGTTGGTTTCTTTTGTTTGTTTTGACAGGAACAAGAAAATGCCGTGACGATTCTGAGGGAGAGGTGGACGAGGCAAGGCGCCAATCACTGCTCCAAATGATCACGAGGCCGGGCCATCACACCGGCGAACCCCTTCAGCAACTTTCAGTTCAAGTCCCCAGGAGGATTGGAGGACTTACCTGGAGCCTGCCAGACGCTCTGTCTCGCTCAGTTCCTCACCATCATACCACGACTCTTTCGGGCTCCACCAAAACAACGAGTCCGACCACTCCCATCACTCCTTCATCCCGTTGTAGAGATCGGGATCACATCGGGCTTTCCAGGACCCTACCCCGTACTTTCAAAGCAGGTTCAACCCAATGAACCAAATTCAAGAACTCGAGGGTCCAAACCCTTTGGGGCCAGACGACCACTATCCTGAGATGCAGGATATGGAGATGGATGAAGATCCGGATCTGAAGATTCCAACTGGGACGCCTACGCATCCCATCGAGATTTCTGACAGATCATCTTTTCATGGTTCGCCATATAGGGGCTCAGACAGTTTCCAAGAAAGGTGGGCCATATACCACTGGGAGTTTACTCCCCCTTTCAACCCACCTCAGCGGCAGCAGCAGGATCCCTCTGAGGATTCGCGTTTCCAGGCGGTTACGCCACCGCCGCTGCCAGAGCAGCAGCCGCCTCCATAACCACCGAGGCGAAGAAGATCAGGTGCACGGATGTCCGTGCGAGGGGGATTTCACTTCAGCACCCCCCAACACTCCAGTGGCAGCCACTACCCGCCACTGTATGAAGACCCACAAATGGGTGGGCCTTCAAACCTAGCTTCAGAAGTTGACTCAGCTCCAGTCGCACCACCACCACCAATGGGTTTTGATAACCCAATCCCTTCATACGCCGGTGCAGCGGCCTATAACCCGTTTGAGCAGCCAGCTTACCCGGGTTATAATTACTACAGTGCCCCTGCCGTCGACCCATACCTTGAGGTGGCCAACTACAATGCTATCCACCCTGAAGGGCCCTACGCAACTTCGTACCAATCTGGGTACCAAGCATATGGGTATCAATACCCGCCACCTCCTCAACCTCCGCAGCAGCAGCCACCGCAACTGCCACAGATCCAACCACCGCAGCAGCAGGAGATCCTCCAACGGTTGCAGGAGGTGGAGCATCAGGTCCAGGAGGAGCGTAGGAGCCGCCGGGGTCTGCTTAAGGGTTTGGCGAACCTGATCAAGGGGAAGAAAAAGAGGGATTATTGAAATCTCTTATTTATTTGTTTTGTAATTTTTATTTTCAATCAAGTCACTGTGTGGACATTTTATTTATGTATTCAGTCCCTGAGTGGACATTTTATTTATGTACTTGGTCCCTACATTGACTTGTCACTCTATTTCCGTCCCTGCGAGGACAATGTTATTGTTTAAAAGTCCCGTTTAGGGCAAATCTGTACTTCTCTTTATTTATTTATGGAATGTTTTAATTTAAAATTTTCATTTGTCATTATATGTAAAAATATATTATATGAAATAAATCAAAATATCATTTCCTTTTTGTAATAAATCTGCCAATAAATATTGAAAGAAAATCTTAAAGGTATAACCTAGCCTATATGTCATTTTAGACATGGCCCAGACGGTAAAACCTTTTTTAAGATTCAAATTCTTGTTAACATCTGAAAACATGTTAGCACTCTTGGCAAGTGTGATTCGATAAAATCACACAAGTCATCCTTATATTGGATTCTTCCAAATCCTTTCCTCTATTTTAATAAAACATCCATCAGTGATGGAGTGCCTACTGGCCATAATAATTGTCAAATAAGACAAAAGACAGTTGTAGTCTACGACTCCCTGTCAAGAAAAGGTAATGAACTCTGTTCAAACCTTAAAGCCCCGATCTTACGAGATCAAGGCTTCTGAGTTAAAAATGTCCTTGTGACTAGGCTTTTTGTGCCACTCTAATATCTTTAATAAGTTTTAACTAGGGATAAATTGTAATGAAAACCCTAAATGAACATGACTAACAAAATAACCAATATGGTTTGTATTTACCATGGTTAATGAATTGTCAAAATGACAATACCATAATAAGATTTCTGAAAAAAAATATTGTCATCATTTTTATGTAGCAAACAAGCTACATGGCTGAATCAAAAGAAGTTAACAGCCACCCCAAGGAAATAAACGACACCACCAGGGTTAACGTGGCTGGTGCAGATCTTCAAGCATTAATAGACAATGCCGTTACTAGGGCTCTTGACAGACAATTCAAAGAATCTAGTGGTACTCGTAGCAGGACCCTATCTGTAGCTCATGCAAAGCCACCTTCCAAGACTCATGCATCTCATAAAGACAATTCTCATCACTCATCAAACCAAAGGAGTGTCCCGTCTAAGAATATTGTGCTCAATCAAGAGGCACGTGTTAAGACATGTTCTTATAAGTATTTTGTCTCCTGCAAGCCCAGGGATTTCACAGGGAAGAAAGGAGCCATTGATTTCATAACTTGGCTCGATGAGATGGATACAGTTGTTGATATTAGTGGATGTGCAGAACAAGACATTGTGAAGTTTGTTTCACAATCTTTTAAGGATGAAGCTTTAGCTTGGTGGAGGTCCCTAATCCAAGCTACAGGAAAGATCCCACTTTACAACATGTCTTGGGAGCAGTTTGTTGCGTTGATCAAAGATAATTTCTGTCCTCAGCATGAGGTGGAAAGGATTGAAACTAACTTCTTAACCTTGGTCATAAAGAACTTGGATTGTCAGGCATACCTCACCAGTTTCAACACCATGTCTTGATTGGTTCCTTACTTGGTCACACTGGAACCAAAACGCATAGCTCGTTTTATCGGAGGTCTAGCTCCAGAGATTAAAGCAAGTGTGAAAGCATCTAGACCTACCACATTCAGGTCAGTGGTTGATTTGTCGTTATCTCTTACTCTCGATGCGGTCAGGTAGAGATCGCTTAAGAATTCCGAGGAAGGAAAGAAGAAACGTGAGGAGGAGAACTCACGCCGTTCGGATAAGAAACATAAGGGAAACTCTGAGCACAAGAAGAGTTCTGGGTTTAAAAAGGATAACCAACAGTCGGGTGAGAAACCTAAGTGCAAGACCTGCCAGAAACATCATTTCGGAAAATGTAGACTCGAGTCAAGATCGCAGTCACAGTCAAGGCCTATTGCGTGTGGGATCTGCAAGTCCAAGGAGCATAAGACCTTGGATTGCAAAAAGATGAAGGACACAACCTGTTACGATTGCAACGAGAAGGGGCACATTAAGACCAATTGTCCCAAGTTTGCAAAGAAGCCTGAAGAGGCTAAAAAGACCAGTGCACGGGTCTTTCAGATGAATGCTCAGGAGGCCATTCAGAACGATAATGTGATAACAGGTACCTTTCTTATCAATGATGTTTATGCTAGAGTGTTATTTGATTCGGGTGCAGACAAGTCTTTTGTGGATAATAAATTTTTTAAGTTATTAAATCTGCCTGTTAAGACTCTAAGCATAAAGTATGAAGTAGAATTGGCCGAAGGTACTATAGAGATTGCTTCAACTATATTAGATGGATATTTTATATCCATTAGGAATCACTCTTTTCCGCTATCCTTGCTTCCGTTGAAATTAGCAGGAATTGACATAGTAATAGGCATGGATTCGTTGTCTCATAACCAAGCTTAGATCGTTTGTGACAAGAAGCAAGTGGTGATCAAGACTCCCTATGGTGAGCCATTAACAATACAAGGAGATACGCAGTACGGGTTACCTAAGCAAGTGTCCATGCTTAAAGCATCAAGATTGAAGATATCCCTGTTATTTCTGAATATCCAGAAGTATTCCCTGAAGAACTACCTGGTTTGCCCCCAGATAGGTAAGTGGAGTTCAGAATCGATATAATACCTGGAGCAGCACCAATTGCAAGAGCACCTTATCGGTTGGCACCAACTGAGATGAAAGAGTTAAGGACTCAGTTGGATGAATTGTTGGCAAAGGGTTTTATTCGACCTAGCTCGTCCCCTTGGGGAGCTCCGATTCTGTTTGTGAAGAAAAAGGATGGCACGATACGTCTATGCATCGATTATCGCAAGCTAAACAAGGTTACAATCAAGAATAGATATCCATTGCCCAGGATAGACGATCTTTTCGATCAACTGCAAGGGGCAAGTTATTTCTCCAAGATTGATTTAAGGTCAGGTTACCATCAATTGAAAGTCAGAAATGAAGATGTGCATAAGACTGCATTCAGAACTTGTTATGGTCACTATGAGTTCTTGGTGATGCCTTTCGGGCTCACTAATGCACCTGCAGCGTTCATGGATCTCATGAATCGCATTTGCAAGCCATACTTGGACAAGTCTGTCATTGTCTTCATTGATGACATTCTTATTTACTCGAAGAGTCAAGCCGATCATGAAAGACATCTTTGATGTATCCTTAATTTGCTACAGCAAGAAAAGCTCTACGCCAAGTTTTCAAAATGCGAGTTTTGGCTTCGTGAAGTCCAATTTCTTGGACACGTCGTGAGCGAGCGTGGTATCCAGGTGGATCCCGCTAAGATTGAAGCGATTATGAATTGACAAGAGCCTAAGACTCCTATAGAGATACGCAGCTTCTTGGGTCTTGCCGGATACTATCGACGTTTCATTGAGAACTTCTCAAGGGTTGTTGCACCTCTAACATCGCTGACCCACAAGAATGTCAAGTTTGACTGGGTCCCAAGCAGCAAGAATCCTTTTATATTCTTAAGCAGAAGTTAAGCAATGCACCTGTGTTGACATTGCCGGAAGGGATTGAAGAATTTGTGGTTTATTGCGACGCATCGCACACCTGTATGGGATGTGTGCTTATGTAGAAGGGCAAGGTTATTGCCTATGCTTCACATCAATTAAAGGTGCACGAGAAGAATTACACCACCCACGATTTGGAGTTGGGTGCCGTTGTATTTGCACTGAAGCTTTGGAGGCATTACCTTTATGGGACAAAGTGCATGATCTATTCTGATCATAAGAGCCTTCAGCATCTGTTCAATCAAAAAGATCTTAATATGAGGCAACCCCGATGGATGGAGACATTAAACGATTATGACTGTGAAATCCGATATCATCCAGGCAAAGCGAATGTAGTCGCCGATGCCTTGAGCAGAAAAGAAAGGGTTAAGCCTATTAGAATCAATGCCAAGGGCATTGAATTAAAGAACAACTTGAATGAAAGGTTGTTAGCCGCTCAAAAGGAAGCTGTATTAGAAGCTAACTATCCGAATGAGAAGTTAGGGGTAAATGCTGAACTGTTATCGTATGACAAGGATGGAATCCTTGGAATGAATGGACGAATCTGGGTTCCAATTTATGGAGGACTTCGAGATGTGATTCTTCAAGAAGCTCATAGCTCCAAATATTCAGTTCATCCTGACAGTGATAAGATGTACCAGGATTTAAAGGCAAATTATTGGTGGATAGGTTTGAAGAAATCTATAGCCACTTATGTAGCTAAATGTCTGACGTGCACACAAGCTAAAGAAGAACATCAAAAGCCGTCAGGTTTTCTTCAACAGCCTGAACTTCCCACATGAAAATGGGAAATGGTAACCATGGATTTTATCACTAAGTTACCAAAGACGAAGCATGGAAATGATACTATTTGGGTTATAGTCGATAGACTGACCAAGTCAGCCCACTTCTTGCCGATTAAAGAAACTCACAGCTCCGACAAGTTAGCTCAGCTATATGTGGATGAGATTGTATCTCTCCACGGAGTGCCAGTGTCTATTATCTCTGATAGGGATATAAGATACACATCGCATTTTTGGAAAATCTTTCAGCAATCTTTAGGCACCATCCTCAAACGGATGGTCAAAGCGAGCGTACGATTCAAACGCTTGAGGATACATTACGAGCTTGTGTTATCAATTTAGGAGGGAGTGAGGATAACCATCTTCCGTTGATCGAATTTTCGTACAATAATAGCTATCATTAGAGTATTCAAGCTGCACCTTTCGAAGCTTTGTAGGGAAGAAAGTGTAGAACGCCAGTTTGTTGGGCGGAAGTTGGAGATGTCCAACTATTAGGACCTGATATAGTCCTGGAGACGATGGATAAGATCATGTAGATCCGTGATCGTCTCAAAGCTGCCAGGGATAGGCAGAAAAGCTACGCGGACAAAAGGCGTAAACCTCTGAAATTCAAGGTAGGTGACAAAGTGTTACTCAAGGTATCACCCTGGAAAGGGGTGATGCGTTTTGGCAAAAAGGGCAAGCTAAGCCCAAGATACATAGGACCATTCGAGATTATCGAATGTGTCAGAACTGTAGCTTATAAGATAAATCTGCCAAAAGAGCTTAGTGGGATACATAATGTATTCCACATCTGCAACTTAAAGAAATGTCTAGCCGATGAGTCGCTAGCAATGTCGCATAAGGACATGCAGATAGATGAGAGCTTGAAGTTCATTGAAAAACCTTTGTCGATCAAGGATCGGCAGGTCAAGAAGCTTCGAAGGAAGCATGTGCCGATCGTGAAGGTAAAATGGGATGCCCGTAGAGTCCCAGAATACACGTGGGAGGTTGAATCCACAATGAAACAGAAGTACCCTCATTTATTTCAGTAAATCTTGAGGTCGAGATTTCTTTTAAAGGGGTGAAGATGTAACACCTCGTAAAATCACGACCAATATAATAAAGACACGTGTCATGGACTTTAAACGTGTAATGGATTAATCTGGAGGGTCTAAAATTGTCAAGCAATGTAAATATGTTAGTAAAAGGATCCAAAGTGTCAACATGCCATTCTTGTGCCTCTGATTGACCTCAAACGACGTTCGTATTCTTTAACGAATAATTTGTCGAACATTGGAAGTCGTTTGTGCTTAAATTAAGGATCTTACGAAACATAGGGGTTAAAAGTGTCAACATGTTAAATGTTACCTCTGAGTGACCTTTTAACGAACCCAAAAACATTGTAATAATTGTATATTTTGCTCTTAAGAATATTGGATATTAATTTTGTGGAGTTTCGATGAAAATGAGACTTTTCAGGTGATCTTACATCTAACCGGGAGCATAACGGAGTTAAATAATGACCCAAGGTCCTTAATAGTTAACTATAGGGGTCCTAAATGCAATAAATAGAAGTTAAATAAACTTATTTTGGACCAGGGGCTGAAATTGCAAAACTTGCAAAGTGTTTACCGGATCAACCCATTGTCGCATCCTGCGTAGACTCCTTAAGAGTCTTACGCGGCCCGCGTGAGCAGTGTCAGCGAACAAAAACTGCACAGCTGCATGTTGCAGCCTGTTACACCGCCTTTGCATGCAATTTTTCGATACCAGGGTCTGAGCAAATGGTTTTTCATGCACTAGGGACACTTGGGATCATCTGGGCACTATAGATTTGCAGATGGAATGATCTTAGAGCTCTCAAAATCCTATATAAGGCCCTTGTTTTTCGTTTGTTCAATTGCACACTTGAAATTTTACTTCAAAACTCTTTCTCTGGAGCTTCCTGGAGTTCAAGAAAGTTTTCTCAAGCTCTAAACTCGTGCTAATAATTCTTGTAAGCATTTTTAGCTTCCTAAGTTCAAGTTTTATTAGCTTAATGACCGAAAGTCAAAGTTGTCGTAATTAAGCTTTGACTTTGTGATTAATCACAAACGGTCCAGCCATTATTCGAATTGAAAGTGGCTATGAGTCGGTAATTATGTAGGTAATAAACCCTTAAAAGGGCACCTACTGATTATTACTTTTACTTGGTCAATTGTCGGGTCAAACTTGTTAATAAAAAGTCAAACGGGTCAGTTTTTACAAATTAATTCATAACTAATAATGCAGAGGATATGGAACATGTTTTAACACTTAAATAACTTGGTAAATAATATAAGAACATGTCTAAGCATGTTCAACCCGACAATTTTGAGTTTAGGCTCGGTTCGGAACCGAAAGTCGCAAAAGTAGACTTTTGCTTTGACTTTCAGTTCTGACCCGATTTAGCTTAGTTTAGATATGCCTTAGGGTTCCTTTAGGACCATATTATAGGTTCGTATAACCCTATGAGGTTATGCAACTTGGTTCCATAGAAATCCTAGTTCATTGCATGTTTCCGTTAAATGCTTAAAAGTTGACCATTATGCCCTTTTGATATTAAAACGAGATTTTT
This sequence comes from Helianthus tuberosus, assembly GCA_030545235.1. Lineage (NCBI taxonomy): Eukaryota > Viridiplantae > Streptophyta > Magnoliopsida > Asterales > Asteraceae > Helianthus > Helianthus tuberosus. The sequence goes on from CM060406.1 coordinate 171,418,291, forward strand.
GAAAATGTGAGAGGACAAATGTGACACCCCAGGAAAACCAGGAAACCACGCAACCTAACTAGCTTCCTCAGTAACTACGTGCTAAATTTCGGGACGAAATTTCTTTTAACTTGGGGATGATGTGACAACTCGTATTCCAAAACCTATCTTTGTGCATGATGTAACATGTATGAACTTTATGTGATTAATTGATATGTTGGTTTTAATACATGAATGTTACATGTTTTGTGAATATGTGTAATGAGTGTATATATGTAATGTAATCGTACAACACATGTCCAATCGCACAAGCCTATGGGCGTTTGTTCCACACCCTTCTCGGCCCACACTTTTGTACTCGAAACCAAAAGGGGCACCCCATGTAAAGGGTTCGGCCCACTCCTTTTATGCGCATACAATCACCTCTTGTGGGGTTTTGTTCCTCATTACTTGCAAAACACAACACACACCAAACCCTAGTTCTCTCCTCCCTCTCTCTCAAAGCCGACGGCATCACATCCCCTTCTCTCGAAGCTTTCTTGATTTGGATCATCCTTGTTCTATCTTCTAAACGGTTAGTGTCATATCATTGTTTAATTTTTGGTTATGGTTGATGCTTGTTGAATGATTGGCTATATGTTATTCAATGTTTAAAGTGTTATGTTAGCAAAGCTTTTGATAAACAAACTATTCAATCACCATAGGGATTGATAAATGCTTTGATGTTGATCTAGATAGTTAAGAACCGAATGGATGGAATGAATCGGCTGCATGTATGTGTATGTGAATCAATTGTATGGTCAAACATGAAGTATTGCATGATGATTTGAAACCATTAATCGGGAAGTTCAATGTTATAGGTTGTTGTTTATGTTTTGAATATGATTAGGGTTCATAAGAACTAATTAGTAAATGTATAGTTTGATCGATTAGTTTCATGATTGGAAATTGTTAGTTTGATTCAATGAATGCAAAATAGGAAACTGTTGAATGATTAAAACTGATTGCATGAAATTAGGGGATTAGACAACTAATCGCACAAGGCCACCCTTGATCGCACAAGATCTGATCTGACTGCATAATGGACTGGTCGCACAAGCTTGGTGCAATTGTTTAGAGCTCACAGTACAACTCAGTTATGCACGATTGCACAAGGTATTGTGGATCGCACAAGATATGTCAATCGCACAATACCTTGGGCCACACAGTATGTTAAATTATGTTATGATGTTGGGCCGAACGGCCCAATATCCAGTCGCATAAGCTGTCCCAGGTCGCACAAGACTAAATGGACCGCACAAGTTGGTTTTTGTTTATTTGTTTGGGCTGTGTACATGTTGGGTTGCATATGTTATTGGGCCGGGTTTTGTTTCAGTCGCACAACCCGTTGTGAGTCACACAAGTTGTGCTGGACGCACAACAGGTTGGGCCAAATATTGTTGGGCTTCAATTAGTGAATCGCACAAGGCAGTTGGGCCATTAAACTTGTGCGAACCCAATCATTCAAGTCGCACAAGTTCGAATATGATGTGTACTTGACTGTTCACGTGTTAAATATGTTTGCCATGATCATTACGTGTTCGTAACCTGTTAGTTTATGTGTAAACCTATGTGCATTACTTGAACCTAGACCTGACTTGTATGGTAACCATGTTAGGACGTGGTTGACCACTAGCAGCTCGATTGACCTTTCTGTGTATCTGCCGAGCTAACCTAAGGTGAGTTCACATTTTCTACAAAGCATGGTAATTCCCGGTGGGTTGGGAATGGGTTAAGGAATATGTTTTCCTCGTCCTTCTTGGGTAGAACAGTATGGGTTAAGGAATATAAATTCCTCGTCCTCTTGGGACAGTCTTAAGCTTACTAGACAAAACTCTATCATGAAGTCCCTCATTTTTATATCGACTTAATCACTGGGCCAATGGCGAGCGGGTCATTAGTTAAATAGCGCTATTAGGTTTGACAAGCCTCACACCGTGCCGCAGAGGACGGGCGTGGACTAATGGATCTGGGCACGTCGATGATGATAGACATCGACGCAGGGCACATAAATATGACTCCAGTCAGTTGTCGATATGGTAACGAGTCTAGTAGTATAAACATGGGGTAGCCCCCACGGCTGGATAGCCAAAGTAAATGGGATTAACCAACTTACGTTTTCAAATATGGGGTAGCCCCCACGACAAGTGAGGCAGTTAATGAGAAACTATGGTTTTTGGAACAACTTAAAATGAACACCCAACTGTGAACTCGCTCAACTTTGCTGTTGACTCGTTACTACATGCTTTGTAGGTCATTAGGTACTTAGCTGGAGCTTGCATGGGGAAGAGCGTTGTGGGACATGGACTGTTGATTTCCATGTTAAACATTTGAACTTTTAGACTATTGCTTTGGTTTTAAACTTTATGCTTCCGCTGATAACTTGAACTTGGTTAATTTGTTTTGGGACACCAATTATATTGTGGTTGGTTTTATCTTTATTATTATACATTGTTCAATATGATTGGTGGCTTAATCCTGGTCATGTCACGCCTCCTGCGGTGATTCTCTGCTTGTGGAATTTAGGGGTGTGACAGATTGGTATCAGAGCCATTGGTTATAGTGAACTTGGTTTTTAAAAAGGGAAAAGCTTTTTGACAAAACTAGACTATAACCTGTACAGTGCTCAACGATCCACAACGAGACTTCGCTCCACGTGCAAGGTTCAACATTTTAGGTAATATGGTTTGTGTTTGTATTGCCTACCTGCTAGTTTAAGTAGTGCATTGATCATGGTATGCTTAGTTAGGGTAACAACTGTTGCTTGAAACCCTGTGTGCTTACTCTCTTCTGTCGTCCCATACTTATGCACTTTCGTGACACATTTCTCACTTGTGTTCCCTTCGATGTGAAGATCATGAGTGGACACCTGAACTTGACTCAAGCCCAGCTGATGGCTCTAATCAACGAACGAGTTGCTGAGGTACTCGCAGCAACTACAGCAAGAGGTATACCCTGCCATTTAGACCTATCCTAGGATGTTTAGATCCTACTCTCGTGAACCAACTCTCGTGCTTAACCATGTCTTTTCTTTCTCACGCGACAGGTCAGCATGCTCAGCCTCCCGTGTGCACATTCAAGACCTTTATGGATTGTCGACCTAGTACCTTCAGTGGTACAGAAGGAGCTGTAGGTCTCCTCTACTGGTTCGAGAAGCTCGAGTCTGTCTTCGAAATGTGTGAATGCCCTGTTGCTAGTAGAGTGAAGTGTGCTACGGGAACTCTTGAAGGAGTTGCACTCACTTGGTGGAACGCTCAGGTTCAAATGCTAGGGTTGGCAGCTGCTAATGCCACCCCATGGAATGACTTCAAGGATTTGATCAAGGAGGAGTATTGTCATCGTGATGACATTCATAAGCTAGAAGTGGAGTTCTACAATTTGAAGATGTCAGGGTCTGAGATTGAGGCGTATACGAAGAGGTCTAACGAACTAGCTGCTTTGTGTCCTACTATGGTGGACCCTCCCTGCAAACGTAACGAGCTTTATATCAAGGGTTTAGTGCTAGAGATTCAGAGTATGGTGACTTCGGCTAACCTTCTCACGATTCAGCATTTCATTCGACTTTCCCACCGTCTCACTGATCAGGCAGTTGAGCAGAACAGGCTGCCTAAGCGTATTAGTGCTACCACTACATCTGTTGCTCCAAGCAATAACAAGCGCAAGTGGGATGGAAATTCAAACGAGGTTTTAGCTTCTGTTCAGTCTCAGTCTCAGTAGAGAAGGACTGACGACTACAAGAGCCCTGGTCAACAAGGAGGGTACAAGGGAAATCAACCTAAGTGCAACCGTTGTAATTTGCACCACAGCGGGCCATGTACCAAGGGCAACTGTCATCGGTGCAACAAGCCAGGTCACGCAGCGAAGGATTGCAGGAGTTTACATCCCACGAATCAGAATCGTCAGCAACAAGCTCCACAGAATCAACGTCAGCAGCATCCGCAACAGCAAGGCAACAACAAAGGGTGTTTCCAGTGTGGTGCTGAAGGCCACTTCAAAAGAGACTGCCCCCAGCTGAACCAGAATCAGAACAACAACAACAACCAGGGGAATGGTAACAACGGGGGTAACAATGATGACAATGGTGCCAGGGGACGTGCTTTCGTGATTGGTCGGGGTGACGTAAGGAACGATCCCAACATCGTGACGGGTAAGTTCTTACTGGATGACTTGTTTGTTTCTGTTTTATTCGATTCGGGTGCCGATACTAGTTATGTGTCCTTAAAAGTCAGTCAGATGCTTAAGCGTGCCCCAATTTCCTTAAACACCAAGCATGTTGTAGAACTAGCAAACGGTAAAAGTCTTGAGGCCACACACATAGTTAAGGTTGTAATCTTGTTCTTGCTGATCAGACCTTCTCTATCGACCTTATTCCTATTGTTCTTGGTAGCTTCGACATCATCATTGGGATGGATTGGTTATCCCAACATCGAGCAGAGATCCTTTGCAAGGAGAAAATCGTCCGCATACCTCGTTCTGGTGAAGAACCTCTTATTATTCGTGGCGACAAGAGTGGTGCTGTTATGAGCATCATCTTTTTCCTTGAGGCCCAGAAGTGTTTGCGAAAGGGCCACACTACTATTCTAGCCCTCGTTACTGACACCTCAGTGAAGGAAAAGAAGATAGTAGATATTCCGATTGTACGCGACTTTCCTGAGGTGTTCCCTGAGGAATTACCTGGTCTTCCGCCTCATCGTCAGGTCGAGTTTCAAATCGAGCTAGCTCCTAGAGCAGCACCTATAGCTTGTGCACCTTATCGCTTAGCCCCATCAGAACTAGAAGAACTATCTACGCAACTACAAGAGCTCTTGGACAAGGGTTTCATTCGTCCTAGCTCTTCGCCCTGGGGAGCTCCAGTCTTGTTTGTGAAGAAGAAAGACGGTACTTTACGAATGTGACTATCGTGAACTCAACAAGGTGACCGTGAAGAAACGTTATCCTCTTCCTCGTATTGATGACTTGTTCGACCAGTTTCAAGGGTCGAGCTTCTACTCTAAGATTGATCTGAGATCGGGCTATCATCAGCTGAGAGTCCGAGACGAGGACATCTCCAAAACAGCGTTCAAGACTCGTTATGGACACTACGAGTTTCTGGCTATGCCTTTTGGGTTGACAAAAGCACCTGCGGTCTTCATGGATCTGATGAACCGAGTGTGCAAACCTTACTTGGATAAGTTCGTTATTATGTTTATCGATGACATCCTGATCTATTCCAAGAGTCAGGAGGAACACGAACGTCATCTACGACTCATTTTGGAACTTCTTCGAACAGAACAGTTGTATGATAAGTTCTCGAAATGTGACTTCTGTCTTCGTGAAGTCCATTTTCAAGGCCACGTAGTTAATGAGGATGGGATTCACGTTGATCCATCCAAGGTTGACTCGATCAGAAATTGGCCTGCACCTAGTACACCAACTGAAATCCGTCAATTCTTGGGTTTGGCGGGTTACTACAGAAGGTTCATCAAGGACTTCTCCAAGATTACGCAGCCTCTCACTGTTCTTACTCAGAAGGGTATCACCTACCATTGGGGTGATGCTCAGGAATCCGCATTTCAGCAGCTGAAGTATAAGCTTTATAGCGCACCTATTCTCTCATTGCCTGAGGGCACAGAAGATTTCGTGGTTTATTGTGACGCGTCAATCCAGGGACTTGGTTGTGTGTTGATGCAACGTGAGAAAGTCATTGCTTACGCATCACGCCAACTTAAGGTTCACGAAAAGAACTACACTACTCACGACTTGGAGTTGGGAGCAGTGGTGTTTGCTCTTAAGATATGGAGACATTACTTGTACGATACCAAGTGCACCATTTACACCGATCACAAGAGTCTCTAGCATATCTTCGATCAGAAGGAGTTGAACATACGACATCGTCGATGGGTCAAACTCCTTAACGACTACGAATGCGCCATCAAGTACCATCCAGGCAAAGCCAATGTTGTGGCTGACTCCCTCAGTCGAAAGGAAACCAAACCTAAGCGTGTACGCGCGTTACATCTTACCATTCACTCCAATCTTCCCGCTTAAATTCGTGATGCTCAGGTTGAAGCATTTAAAGAAGAGAACATCAGGGCTAAGTCCCTGCGAGGATCGAAGAAACGATTAGAACTAAGGGAAGACGGTGCGTACTACTTGGCGGGGCGTATCTGGGTCCCATTCTATGGTAATCTGCGTGAGCTCGTGATGGATGAAGCTCACAAGTCTCGTTACTCAGTACATCCTGGTTCAGATAAGATGTACCACGATCTCAAGACTACGTACTGGTGGCCGCACATGAAAGCTAACATAGCGAACTATGTTAGTAAATGTTTGATCTGTGCTAGGGTCAAGGTTGAATACCAGAAGCCATCAGGCCTACTTCAGCAACCAGAGATCCCGACATGGAAATGGGAGCAAATTTCCATGGACTTCGTTACTGGCTTGCCTAGATCTCAACGAGGAAACGATACCATTTGGGTGATAGTGGATCGATTAACCAAATCTGCACTTCCTGGCTATCAAGGAAACGGATAAGTTCTCCACGTTAGCAGACATCTACCTGAAGGAAGTAGTTTCGAGGCACGGGGTGCCAACCTCCATCGTTTAGGATCGTGATCCACGTTTTACCTCTGATTTGTGGCAAGCGATGCATAAATCCTTTGGCTCGCGTCTAAACATGAGCACAGCATATCATCCTCAGACGGATGGGCAGACTGAACGCACCATTCAAACTCTGGAAGACATGCTTCGAGCATGTGTAATCGACTTTGGTAACGGCTGGGAAAGGCACCTACCTTTGGTAGAGTTTTCGTATAACAACAGTTATCACACTAGCATCCAAGCTGCTCCGTTCGAGGCATTGTATGGACGGAAATGCCGATCACCCTTATGTTGGACAGAAGTTGGTGACAGCCAAATCACTGGCCCAGGACTCGTTGTCGACACGACAGAAAAGATTTCCCAAATACGACAACGAATGGCGGCATCTCGTGACCATCAGAAAAGCTATGCTGTTAAGCGCAGGAAACCGTTCGAGTTCCAGGTTGGGGATCGAGTGCTACTCAAAGTCTCACCTTGGAAAGGTGTGATATGTTTTGGTAAACGAGGCAAGCTAAATCCATGTTATGTTGGACCTTTCGAAATCACTAAGAGAATTGGCAAGGTGGCCTGCAAACTGAATCTACCTGAAGAACTCAGTGGAGTTCATAACGTATACCATGTGTCGAATCTGAAGAAGTGTCTGTCAGATGAGACCCTCATAGTTCCTCTCAAGGAACTCACCATCGACGATCAGCTGCGATTCGTCGAGGAACCAGTAGAGATTACCGATCGAGACGTTGAGGTTCTTAAACGTACCAGGATACCCATTTTTCGAGTTCGTTGGAACTCCCATCGTGGCCCAGAGTTTACCTGGGAACGATAAGACCAAATGAAAGACAAGTATCCCTAATTGTTCGAGAAAAGCGAAACCACTACTGAGGCAGAAGCTACTGCGGAATTTCGGGATGAAATTCCAAACCAACGGGGGAAGGATGTGACACCCCAGGAAAACCAGGAAACAAGACAACCTAACTAGCTTCCTCAGTAACTACGTGCTAAATTTCAGGACGAAATTTCATTTAACTTGGGGATGATGTGACAACTCGTATTCCAAAACCTATCTTTGTGCTTGATGTAACGTGTATGAACTTTATGTGATTAATTGATATGTTGGTTTTAATAAATGAATGTTACATGTTATGTGAATATGTGTAATGAGTGTGTATATATATAATGTAATCGTACAACACATGTCCAATCGCACAAGCCTATGGGCGTTTTTTCCACACCCTTCTTGGCCACACTTTTGTACTCAAAACCAAAAGGGGCACCCCATGTAAAGGGTTCGGCCCACTCCTTTTATGCGCATACAATCACCTCTTGTGGGGTTTTGTTCATCATTACTTGCAAAACACAACACACACCAAACCCTAGTTCTCTCCTCCCTCTCTCTCGAAGCCGACGGCATCACATCCCCTTCTCTCGAAGCTTTCTTGATTCGGATCATCCTTGTTCTATCTTCTAAAAGGTTAGTGTCATACCATTGTTTAATTTTTGGTTATGGTTGATGCTTGTTGAATGATTGGCTATATGTTTTTCGATGTTTAAAGTGTTATGTTAGCAAAGCTTTTGATAAACAAATTGTTCGATCACCATAGGGATTGATAAATGCTTTAATATTGATCTAGATAGTTAAGAACCGAATGGATGGAATGAATCAGCTGCATGTTTGTGTATGTGAATCAATTATATAGTCAAACATAAAGTATTGCATGATGATTTGAAACCATTAATCGGGTAGTTCAATGTTATAGGTTGTTGTTTATGTTTTGAATATGATTAGGGTTCATAAGAATTAATTAGTAAATGTATAGTTTGATCGATTAGTTGCATGATTGGAAACTATTATTTTGATTCAATGAATGCAAAATAGGAAACTATTGAATGATTGAAACTGATTGCATGAAATTAGGGGATTAGACAACTAATCACACAAGGCTACCCTTGATCGCACAAGGGACTGATCGCAGAAGACAGTCGCACAAGCTTGGTGCAACTGTTTAGAGCTCACAGTACAACTCAGTTATGCACAATCGCACAAGGTATTGTGGATCGCACAAGATATGTCAATCGCACAATACCTTGGGCCACACAGTATGTTAAATTATGTTATGATGTTGGGTCGAACGGCCCAATATCCAGTCGCACAAGCTGTCCCGGGTCGCACAAGACTAAATGGACCGCACAAGTTGGTTTCTGTTTATTTTTTTGGGCCGTGTACATGTTGGGTTGCATATGTTATTGGGTCGGGTTTTGTTTCAGTCGCACAACTCGTTGTGAGTCGCACAAGTTGTGCTGGACGCACAACAGGTTGGGCCAAATATGTCACACCCCGACCACGTAAAACAACAAATCGTGGCGGAAACGTCGGGGAGTGTTGTAACAGAATCATTGTTTCATAACACATGGAAATTTGAAATTTTTTTTTATTGATTAACTGAGTACAATGTCTAAACAAACAAAGAAGTTTAACATAATTAACTAGTCTTGCATCTTTTATTGTCACTAAGGTCCAAGTCCGCCTATGTGTATCTTGATCAATCCTATGCATCATCTCCTGAAACACATGTGAAAATAGGTACGTCAGCATAAAAATGCCTGTGAGATACATAGGTTTTGTGAAAATAGGATTCATGACTTATAAGTTTAGAAAAAAAGTTGTTTAACAAAAGTCAGTCATGATCCTTGTAAAAATGTTTTGTTTTTATAAATCATTTGAAAAGCGATGATAAAGTAGATGGTATGTAAAAGAGTAATGTGAGGTTAAATGAATAACCAAGTAAAATGAGTTTTGTATAAAATAAGTTGTTTGTAAAACAATGTCTTGTGAAAAATATGTTATTTGTATAAAATGTTATATGTCTAAATTGAAATGATTCAAATAACGCTACGATATGTAATACCATACAAGCACTTATATATAGGAAGTACCAGCGGCGTATCCACCATGCTTGTATCATATAACACACGCCTCGTTACTTAAATCACTTTACCCAAACAAACCACCACTGTAAATTGCCCATGTCTAAACCATTTGTCAAATGTCTTTGTGTAAATCATGTCAAAATGTTTATGTCAAAATGTAGTCCATGAAATATGTATATCAATATCAAAATGTCTATGTCAAATGTCAATTATGAAATGTGTAAACAAAATGTCATGTATGGCAAGTGAAATATATATATTTATATATATCTACTGAGCCATAGATAAAAATGCACAAAACAATGTATTGAAGTAAAACGTGGTTTAAATCAATGTTATGTCTTGTGGAAATGCATGCTATACTGAATATAAACATTTATGCGGTAATGTGAAAATGCATACATTCAAGCCTTGTGACTATGGTGATAAACCCTTAAACAAATTAAAGGACTATCTGTGTTATGTTTTATCGAATTCGGTCATTCCTTCCATCCAAACATACCTAGGATGTCAGGAACGGGAGTTGTCAATTCCTATGGTACCATTACCTACTAACGAGCGGCGTAGCTAATGTTAATGAATGTATATAAGTCCCATTTAAACAAACCAAATGTCATATCAAAATGTAAGCATGTGAGGAAAATAATGTACCTAGTATGCTAAGTAAACATACAAGGTAGAGATGTAAAACAATGTGTCCATATGTTACGAGAACATATGCAACAGAGATGCAATGTAAAAAAAATGTACTAAGTATGATGAACATACATAGCATGAAATGAAATGTAAAACAATGTACTACGTATGATGAACATACATAGCATGAAATGAAATGTAAAACAATGTACTAAGTATGATGAACATACATAGCATGAAATGTCATATAAAGTGATGTACTAAGTATGCTACAAAGGACATACATAGCAAAAACACAATGAAATCATGTACTAATAATGTACTAATGAACATAGCAAGTATATGATATGGAAGCATGGAAAGCATGAAAATAACAAGTAGGCATATGTGTTTCACCCCAAAACAGTTTGGAAAACAGTAAAAGAGGCGTCTATGTACTCACTTGAGATTTCTTAGAAGTCCTAGGATAACCACCAAGCAAAGCTAGAAGATCACGGAATCAAACGGCACCTAATATAGGTAACTACATAAATAACCGGACCTAAATCGGGAGATTGGATAGTATGAGGTTTTGTAAACCAAATGAGTATTGAAACTCATATGATATGGTTTAACAAAGCCCACATACTAAAATGAAACCTATCCTAAGTGCTTACGACCCATTACGACCCGTTTAGGTAGCTTATGCTACTTTAACGCGTCGTTCGCGTAAAACGCGTTCGGACCGCTTAACTAGCCCTATGACAAATAAGATATGCCTTAACATGTTTAATATTGTTGCTAAATCAGTTTAGATGTCAAAAGTTATGTTACATAGGCTTAAAATGAATTTTGGTGCGGAAAGGGTATTTTGGTAATTTACCTAAGGCATAAGAACTACTTATCATACAACTACTTAAACGACGTGACCATAAGATATAACCTCGAAAGGTTATTCCCTATACAACTATGGTCACCCAAAGTGTTTGGTCGGATCCTAATGATCGACCAAATGGGTCGGGTTCGAAAGCATAAGCGATTGATTAGATCGCTTACCCTTACGACCCTAAACAAGCACAAATCTAAAAGTGACGAGCTAAACATGCTAGAACATGTTTAGTCAAGTTAGAAAACAGGTTTTGATATCAAAATAAATGGTTTTGATACCCTAGAGTAGTTTGGTTACAAAATACGCAAGAATACGCATTTTGGCCAAAACTACGACTCGTCACTGAGTCTAGATAACGTGGTAATCAGTAGGTATAGTCACCAGGGACTATAACCATCGTGATTACGCTCACGTTATGAAGTTCAAACGAACTTCACATTGACCATAAACTGGTCAATGTAGAAAGTCAAACGCAGTTTGACTTTAACGCTAAAACGAATAAAAGAACGAAGGAACACTTACAAAGGGTCCCCGCAAGTATTTGATCCAATCCACTCTCAGGTAGGAAGCATATACTTCCACTTAGAGAGTATAAAATCAGATCAAATGTGAGGGAATGAGTGAAATGGGTGAGGGGTATTTATAGATATGTTAGAACCATTAAGATCGTTCCTCGTTAACCGAGATTCAATCCTAGCCGTACACATCAAGCCCATAGTTTTAAGAAACCATTGGAGCCCCTAGATATGGCCCATTGTTTGCTAAAAACCGTTTGCAAGTGGAATACAAGGGTATAACAGCTGTTTAAACTGATTTTGCATATTTGGGAGGGCCACACGGCCCACGTAAGTTTCTGTATATGCTTACGCGGCCCGCCTGGGCTCTGCAGATCAGCAACCAGCTTTCAGTTAATGACAGTTTCAGTCGCTGATGTGTTTTAAGCTCATTCCGACACTTCTAAGGCCCGTTAAGCCAACTTTAAGGCCCTAAAATGATGCTCAAACATTGTGGACATGAAAAATGCTCAAAAATATGCCGGGTGTCGGTTCGTTTGGTCGTACGATCGCGATATTCGCTTAATTACGACGAAATGCGCATAAGCGCGAAAAACGATCCAAATTGCGCGACAAATGGATTTTTCTTATGCCAAACACTAAAATAAAATATTTTAATGCTTACATAAATTTTTTGATGTCCGGATATATTCAGAACGTAAGTTATACGCGAAAATGCAAACTTATGCACTTTTTGACGCTTTTAGTCCCTAAATGAGCATAAAGTTTATTTTAGCACACCGAACCCCTCAAAGCCTATTTCTAAGCTATGTAAAGGATATTTAGGGTGTGTTTAACTTATGATCAAGTTTCGGAATGTTCGTTACAGTACAAATTGACATACTTTCGCAGTTTGTCGAATTTAGTCCCTGTAAGCGAATAAACTTGATTTCGGCATACCAAACCTCCCAAAACTTATTTCTAAGTTATGTAAAGGTTATTTAAGGTATTTTAAGCTTATGTCACTGTTCCGGAGTGTTTGTTGCATTAAACTGGTTATATTTACGCATCAGATCGCGTATAACCTTCCAGAAAGCGATTTAAAGCCCGAAATCGAACAAGAATTGATATGCGTAAATGATACACATATTTATACAAATCCCAAGTATGAAATACAATATTTCATTGGTTTGGTATTTGTTTAATGGTTGAAGTGACACAGGTGTCACAGTCTCCCCTACTTCAGGAAATTTCGTCCCGAAATTTATTTAGAGGAAACTTGTGAGAGCTTGAAACATGAAGTTGAAAAGATCAAACAACACAGGTTATAGTCCTGAACTTCTAGTAACTTTATATAACGACATGCTTGCAATGCGAGAGGGACACTTATATACAAGTATATAAAGTGTTATTGGTGCGTCCACCGTACCTCTATTACATTGTTCACATTCCGTTATGGTTGCCACTATCGGTTCTTACACATAATAAGTCTTACTGTGGTTTCCATGCACTGAACTTTGCAATTATGTATGCATCCATAATTACATAATTCCTTGCATAGTCACGTAGTGCATCTTATAATGTGTAGGGGAAGAAAATAATGAACGAACTTGTGATGATTGTGACTAGACTACCATAGGGTCCTTTTAATTAAGTCAATAAATGATTTAAATAGACTACCAAGGAGTCTGTTCAGCTATATCACCACGTGTCGTTCTTAACCAGATTCTGAATCAATCTTTCTGACAAGACCACTCAAGGGGTCTCTTTGAAAGATGGAATGGTACTATATAATCCAAGGGTCTTAATGATTACGTAGAAGCCCATTAAGGATTTAAGGTAGTACCTTTTTGAATATCCTACTACGAATCCTTCATATGAAGATATGAAAAGGTTCTATGAGGATTTGGTTAACGAATATCCAGAGTATACAAAAACATAAAATGCATAAAAGAAAACACAAAATGCATAAACACATAATCACATAACCACAAAATTGTTTAACTTGATTTGTTATCATTTAGTTAATTTGTTTTTGTTAATAGCGCACATGCATTTAAAGCACACTAGGAATCCATTCCGTGGATTTCATTTGGTACTTTAAACATTATCAAGAATCTAACTATGAAGATAGAAAGATCTTAAAGAGAAAATTCAATTTCGATTATAAGGAACCGAAATGTTCGAATTAAAGTACACAAGGAATCCAATTAAGGACTCTGATTTGAAAGATAATCATCCACAAGGGTCTAATTGTGAAGATAAAAAAGATCCCATATGGATTTTAGAAGTTGAAGATGTTTTGAAACCTTGCACTGGATGTGCTTAAGTCAAAACATGAAGTAAAAAAAATGCTTATGAAGTTGGGATGCTAGATATGTCAAGGCGACATATGAAGCAGAATTTGAAGGTTAAGTCAATGTATGAGGAAAATATTTTGAAAACTATGCATGGGGTTTCTTTTAAAAATGTGTTCAATGTTTTTGAAACCTTATATATAATACTTTTGAAATCATAAAGTAGGTGTATTAGGTAAAAATGTTTTAAAATCATGCGAGATGAATTTTGAAATTATGTATAAGGTTTTTGAAAACATGATTGATGCTTTTGAAATCATGCACTTGATATAAGTAATTATACTGTATTAATAACATTTTGAAATCATGAAGGTTGTTTTTGAAAACATAGACAATGCTTTTGAAATCATGAAGGTTGTTTTTGAAAACATAGACAATGCTTTTGAAATCATGCATTTGATATGTTAAGTAAATACACTATATTAAGAACGTTTTCGAACTATATATAAAATGTTTTTGAAATCATGAAGGTTGTTTTTGAAATATAGACGATGCATTTGAAAAAAAATTGTTTTCAGACTATATGAAATGTTTTGAAATCATGAAGGTTGTTTTTGAAACACTCATACTATGTATGTTGAAAAAAAAATCAAAACGTAATGGGTATGAGATTTGAAAATACCCTTAGTTATCTAACCAAGGATTCAAAGGCACAGATGTGCAGAAGCATGATTACTCATAATGTCACTTTATTTTCTGTACTTCGTATCTTAGAATGAAACGAGTATTTAGAATTTTCTAAGGGAATCATGAGTAAACACAAGAATGAGAAATATTCACAAGAGTAGTTTGTAAGGGACATAGTTCCTTAATGTAGGTATTATAGGGAAATGCCATACACACATGTAACTACACTTGTATATCAGAATTTGTGATCAACGATTTATTTATAAACAAAACTGATTGTTTCACATTACAAGAAAAACAAAGAAATAAAAGCATAAGATTAAAACAGCAACATCTTATACTCAGCCAAATGCTCATCCGTGGGTCAGGTTTGCATTGACAATCTTTGTTCATTTGTTCCTGAAATAGCTCGTCTCGCCGTAGTTGTACCAAGTACCAGATGGTAAACGAGCTGGAGCAGGGTTGACTTGGGGTTGGTTTGGACCACCTTGGATTGGGCTGAATTGACAAGCATTTGCCAGGTAACCGAGTCATCCACATGATGCACACAGATGACACTGCAGGTACTCGGTGAGGTGCATTGCACTTGTTGCACATCAGTGCAGTACCGGCATAAGGTTTCCTAGCAGGAGGTTGAGCAGCAGCAAGGTTTATAACAGCTTTGTTTTGGATAGCAAAGCGGCATATGTTAACCAAATGTCCCCGCCGTCCACAGTAGGTACATTTGAAGCAGGGAATGAGGTTTGAATGATGACGATTGCATCGTTTGCACCATGGGGCAGTTCCAAAGTATGGCTTCCTAGTTGGTAGCCTTGCCACTTGGCTAGGTCCCGCTTGATTAGGTGTAACTGCTGCGGGTTTCCTTGAAGCCTTACGCTTCCTTGATTTTGGTGCAGGCTTGACTTCTGCTTCCTTTTGGTGACTCTTGAGTGGCTTCATTGTTGAGACGAGACATGGCAATGCCTAAATCCACAGTCTTCAGAATCACTTCGCATATTTGCTGAGCAAATTTGGTTGTTTGCTCGGACATTTGACCGTTGCTGAGAGGAAAAGACATTCTAGAAGAAAATGAAAGACATAGGAAGAAACAAGTGAAATGTTACCGGATAAACAAAATAGAACGGCAATACACAAGAATTGTGATCATTTGTTTGTTTCCTAAGGCAAACAAATGAGATGATGACAAATCAAAGCGAGCGGGTCATATTAATGTATCACTGAAGACATGCTCGCCTATAAGTGAACACTCACCCCAAGAGTTCCCAGGTAAGAGTGACCGGTCCGATTCTGCAGATTTGTACGAACACTCTAGCCTTAGACAGAAAACTCAGAGTACAGGCATTCACTCTTCCAGTTTGCACGTGTTCACATTATTTAAAACCCAAAACCTTGACGAGATTTTGAAAACTTAGAAGGCACAAGGCCAAAAATCAAACTGGAAGGGTTCAAAACCTAGTAATTAATCATCCTAGAACAGATGATTTCTTTTCAAAGCTGTTTTGAAATTTGTGTTCTTGTTGTGGTTGTCGCCTAAGGATAGGTGACGGTATGGTTTTATGACTAAATGCAAGTAAACTTGCGTTAGGGTCCTAGGAAGGTTATAGACTAGGTCAAAGCATTACTAATAACCTAATTCCCTATAACCATGAGCTCTGATACCAACTTTTCTGTCACACCCCGACCACGTAAAACAACAAATCGTGGCGGAAACGTCGGGGAGTGTTGTAACAGAATCATTGTTTCATAACACATGGAAATTTGAAATTTTGTTTTATTGATTAACTGAGTACAATGTCTAAACAAACAAAGAAGTTTAACATAATTAACTAGTCTTGCATCTTTTATTGTCACTAAGGTCCAAGTCCGCCTATGT
The DNA here is from genome assembly GCA_030545235.1 of Helianthus tuberosus. Lineage (NCBI taxonomy): Eukaryota > Viridiplantae > Streptophyta > Magnoliopsida > Asterales > Asteraceae > Helianthus > Helianthus tuberosus. The sequence goes on from CM060406.1 coordinate 171,434,668, forward strand.
GTATCTTGATCAATCCTATGCATCATCTCCTGAAACACATGTGAAAATAGGTACGTCAGCATAAAAATGCCTGTGAGATACATAGGTTTTGTGAAAATAGGATTCATGACTTATAAGTTTAGAAAAAAAAGTTGTTTAACAAAAGTCAGTCATGATCCTTGTAAAAATGTTTTGTTTTTATAAATCATTTGAAAAGCGATGATAAAGTAGATGGTATATAAAAGAGTAATGTGAGGTTAAATGAATAACCAAGTAAAATGAGTTTTGTATAAAATAAGTTGTTTGTAAAACAATGTCTTGTGAAAAATATGTTATTTGTATAAAATGTTATATGTCTAAATTGAAATGATTCAAATAACGCTACGATATGTAATACCATACAAGCACTTATATATAGGAAGTACCAGCGGCGTATCCACCATGCTTGTATCATATAACACACGCCTCGTTACTTAAATCACTTTACCCAAACAAACCACCACTGTAAATTGCCCATGTCTAAACCATTTGTCAAATGTCTTTGTGTAAATCATGTCAAAATGTTTATGTCAAAATGTAGTCCATGAAATATGTATATCAATATCAAAATGTCTATGTCAAATGTCAATTATGAAATGTGTAAACAAAATGTCATGTATGGCAAGTGAAATATATATATTTATATATATCTACTGAGCCATAGATAAAAATGCACAAAACAATGTATTGAAGTAAAACGTGGTTTAAATCAATGTTATGTCTTGTGGAAATGCATGCTATACTGAATATAAACATTTATGTGGTAATGTGAAAATGCATAAATTCAAGCCTTGTGACTGTGGTGATAAACCCTTAAACAAATTAAAGGACTATCTGTGTTATGTTTTATGGAATTCGGTCATTCCTTCCATCCAAACATACCTAGGATGTCAGGAACGGGAGTTGTCAATTCCTATGGTACCATTACCTACTAACGAGCGGCGTAGCTAATGTTAATGAATGTATATAAGTCCCATTTAAACAAACCAAATGTCATATCAAAATGTAAGCATGTGAGGAAAATAATGTACCAAGTATGCTAAGTAAACATACAAGGTAGAGATGTAAAACAATGTGTCGATATGTTACGAGAACATATGCAACAGAGATGCAATGTAAAAAAAATGTACTAAGTATGATGAACATACATAGCATGAAATGAAATGTAAAACAATGTACTAAGTATGATGAACATACATAGCATGAAATGAAATGTAAAACAATGTACTAAGTATGATGAACATACATAGCATGAAATGTCGTATAAAACGATGTACTAAGTATGTTACAAAGGACATACATAGCAAAAACATAATGAAAACTAATAATGTACTAATGAACATAGCAAGTATATGATATGGAAGCATGGAAAGCATGAAAATAACAAGTAGGCACATGTGTTTCACCCCAAAACAGTTTGGAAAACAGTAAAAGAGGGGTCTATGTACTCACTTGAGATTGCTTAGAAGTCCTAGGATAACCACCAAGCAAAGCTAGAAGATCACGGAATCAAACGGCACCTAATATAGGTAACTACATAAATAACCGGACCTAAACCGGGAGATTGGATAGTATGAGGTTTCGTAAACCAAATGAGTATTGGAACTCATATGATATGGTTTAACAAAGCCCACATACTAAAATGAAACCTAACCTAAGTGCTTACGACCCATTACGACCCGTTTAGGTAGCTTATGCTACTTTAACGCGTCGTTCGCGTAAAACGCGTTCGGACCGCTTAACTAGCCCTATGACAAGTAAGATATGCCTTAACATGTTTAATATTGTTGCTAAATCAGTTTAGATGTCAAAAGTTATGTTACATAGGCTTAAAATGAATTTTGGTGCGGAAAGGGTATTTTGGTAATTTACCTAAGGCATAAGAACTACTTATCATACAACTACTTAAACGACGTGACCATAAGGTATAACCTCGAAAGGTTATTCCCTATACAACTATGGTCACCCAAAGTGTTTGGTCGGATCCTAATGATCGACCAAATGGGTCGGGTTCGAAAGCATAAGCGATTGATTAGATCGCTTACCCTTACGACCCTAAACAAGCACAAATCTAAAAGTGACAAGCTAAACATGCTAGAACATGTTTAGTCAAGTTAGAAAACAGGTTTTGATATCAAAACAAACGGTTTTGATACCCTAGAGTAGTTTGGTTACAAAATACGCAAGAATACGCATTTTGGCCGAAACTACGACTCGTCACTGAGTCTAGATAACGTGGTAATCAGTAGGTATAGTCACCAGGGACTATAACCATCGTGATTACGCTCACGTTATGAAGTTCAAACGAACTTCACATTGACCATAAATTGGTCAATGTAGAAAGTCAAACGCAGTTTGACTTTAACGCTAAAACGAATAAAAGAACGAAGGAACACTTACAAAGGGTCCCCGCAAGTATTTGATCTAATCCACTCTCAGGTAGGAAGCATATACTTCCACTTAGAGAGTATAAAATCAGATCAAATGTGAGGGAATGAGTGAAATGGGTGAGGGGTATTTATAGATATGTTAGAACCGTTAAGATCGTTCCTCGTTAACCGAGATTCAATCCTAGCCGTACACATCAAGCCCATAGTTTTAAGAAACCATTGGAGCCCCTAGATATGGCCCATTGTTTGCTAAAAACCGTTTGCAAGTGGAATACAAGGGTATAACAGCTGTTTAAACTGATTTTGCATATCTGGGAGGGCCACACGGCCCGCGTAAGTTTCTGTATATGCTTACGCAGCCCGCCTGGGCTCTGCAGATCAGCAACCAGCTTTCAGTTAATGACAGTTTCAGTCGCTGATGTGTTTTAAGCTCATTCCGACACTTCTAAGGCCCGTTAAGCCAAATTTAAGGCCCTAAAATGATGCTCAAACATTGTGTACATGAAACATGCTCAAAAATATGCCGGGTGTCGGTTCGTTTGGTCGTACGATCGTGATATTCGCTTAATTACGACGAAATGCGCATAAGCGCGAAAAACGATCCAAATTGCGCGACGAATGGATTTTTCTTATGCCAAACACTAAAATAAAATATTTTAATGCTTACATAAATTTTTGGATGTCCGGATGTATTCAGAACGTAAGTTATGCGCGAAAATGCAAACTTATGCACTTTTTGACGCTTTTAGTCCCTGATTGAGCATAAAGTTTATTTTAGCACACCGAACCCCTCAAAGCCTATTTCTAAGCTATGTAAAGGATATTTAGGGTGTGTTTAACTTATGATCAAGTTCCGGAATGTCCGTTACAGTACAAATTAACATACTTTCGCAGTTTGTCGAATTTAGTCCCTGTAAGCGAATAAACTTGATTTCGGCATACCAAACCTCCCAAAACTTATTTCTAAGTTATGTAAAGGTTATTTAAGGTATGTTAAGCTTATGTAACTGTTCCGGAGTGTTTGTTGCATTAAATTTGTTATATTTACGCATCAGATCGCGTATAACCTTCCAGAAAGCGATTTAAAGCCCGAAATCGAACAAAAATTGATATGCGTAAATGATACACATATTTATACAAATCCCAAGTATGAAATACAATATTTCATTGGTTTGGTATTTGTTTAATGGTTGAAGTGACACAGGTGTCACAAAATATTGTTTGGCTTCAATTAGTGAATCGCACAAGGCTGTTGGGCCATTAAACTTGTGCGAGCCCAATCATTCGAGTCGCACAAGTTCGAATATGTTGTGTACTTGACTGTTAACGTGTTGAATATGTTTGCCATGATCATTACGTGTTCGTAACCTGTTAGTTTATGTGTAAACCTATGTGCACTACTTGAACCTAGACCTGACTTGTATGGTAACCATATTAGGACATGGTTGACCACTAGCAGCTCGATTGACCTTTCTGTGTATCTGCCGAGCTAACCTAAGGTGAGTTCACATTTTCTACAAAGCATGGTAATTCCCGGTGGGTTGGGAATGGGTTAAGGAATATGGATTCCTCGTCCTTCTTGATTAGTACAGTATGGGTTAAGGAATATAAATTCCTCGTCATCTTGGGACAGTCTTAAGCTTACTAGACAAAACTATATCATGAAGTCCCTCATTTTTATATCTACTTAATCGCCAGGCCAATGGCGAGCGGGTCATTAGTTAAATAGCGCTATTAGGTTTGACAAGCCTCACACCGTGCCGCAGAGGACGGGCGTGGACTAATGGATCTGGGCACGTCGATGATGATAGACATCGATGCAGGGCACATAAACATGACTCCAGTCAGTTGTCGATATGGTAACGAGTCTAGTAGTATAACATGGGATAGCCCCCACGGCTGGATAGCCAGAGTAAATGGGATTAACCAACTTACTTTTTCGAATATGGGTTAGCCCCCACGGCAAGTGAGCCAGTTAATGAGAAACTATGGTTTTTTGGAACAACTTAAAATGAACACCCAACTGTGAACTCGCTCAACTTTGTTGTTGACTCGTTACTACATGCTTTGCAGGTCATTAGGTACTTAGCTGGAGCTTGCATGGGGAAGAGTCGTTGTGGGACATGGACTGTTGAGTTCCATGTTAAACATTTGAACTTTTAGACTATTGCTTTGGTTTTAAACTTTATGCTTCCGCTGATAACTTGAACATGGTTAATTTGTTTTGGGACACCAATTATATTGTGGTTGGTTTTATGTTTATTATTATACATTATTCAATATGATTGGTGGTTGATCCTGGTCATGTCACGCCTCCTGCGGTGATTCTCCGCTTGTGGAATTTGGGGGTGTGACAACAAAAACCTTTATTAACTGATATTTAAGTATGTCCTAAAAGTTTGACATCAGATTATAGTCTAAAATAGAAGTTATGCTCGTTATCGTGAAATGAAGACTTTTTAGTAATAAAATGGCAATTTTGGCATAAATCATATTTAAACTCAATGTTTGACACCAAACTTGCCACCTACAATTAAGATATAATATTTAGAGATTTTTGGAAATTTTTGTTGAATTTTAAACTGATCATAGCCTAGGGTTCTTTCATAGGCTCGGTAATTGACGATTAGGCCCTTTTTGCTAATAAAATGAGTTTTACACATCCTTTACATATCAAACCTTTTTCTACTGATTTTATACATCAAATAAATTATTTTAAACAGTAGGGGCTGATCAAAGTCTCAGATTTCCTTAATTAACCCGAATATCGTCAAATACCGACTTTTATGCGATTTAGGCGCATAGTATGGTTTAAAACCTATTTACCACCTAAGACTTGGTACCTACTGATGTCATGAATAAATTTTTATACTTAAACAATAAATAAAAGTTTTAAACTCAGATTTCTAAATTTGACCTTTATAGCATATGTGAAATGACCAAAATGCCCCTACGGTGCGTAATTTGGTCATACATGATAAAATTCACATATATATAATATCTTACTGATATAACTTATTAAAATAAATATTTTTACTGATTATTTTAGACCAGAACCTCAGATTACTATTTAACCTCTTTTATAATCTTTAAAATAACCAAAATACCCTTCCGGGGCTTAAATTGGTTTTAAATTCGTTTTGGGCATAATGGAAGATATCCTACTGATATAATAACATATTTTAAGCATATTAACTTGTGGAACATGTAAATGACTTATTTGGTTACCCGTTATGCATATTCGCGTTCGGTACGTTTTATGTAACTAGTTTGCATAAATTAACCGAAACGGGTCAGACCTTATCATTTTTACTTCAAAATCCAGAATGTGTTTAGTTTACCCATATTAAACAAGTCTTCATACTTGTCGGGTCTAAATCACATTCTAATCCGGTCTTTGCTTAATCGTGCGTTTGAACCTTAAACCTTTCATGAAAACTGACCGGTCTAAGTTTAAACTTAAGTAAGACCCGTTAGGAATCTAATAGGTTGTTAAAACCTTCGTTCCAGATTTAGGAGCCCAGTAAAAGCTATTTGTACTTGCTGATTGTTAAACGGCTGAGGTTAAAATTTTATTTTGCTCAGGTAAATACTTTTAACTTATTTTCTGTTATACTTGCTTGGGATACGGTATTATAATAATACCGCTTGGTCGGGTATGTAGTTATTTAAATCGGATTGTGATTAATACATTTACATAACCCGATTTAATCTGTTTTGTTTGATGCAATGCCTTTGGGGGGGGGGGGTTAATGACCATGTCCTGGATATCCTCGGCTCATTTATTAGAAATGGCCACGGATTAAGCACGGGGTGTAGGCATACATCTGAAAGTTGCGTATGTATAAACGGTATCTCACTCTCTTGTGGGCATATACTGTGGCGTGTCTATTAATCTAATCCGACTCTTCTAACCGGGTCCCGAATAGACGACAAACATGTAAAACTGTATACAAGATTATTTTTAAATAATTGTCCCAAGTTATAAGAGAATATTTGTGCCTTGTGCATTTAAATCAATTTTCTTAAATGTTTTCAAAAGAGTCAGTTAATTGTATTACCAGTGTAAACTGACGTATTTTCAAAAGGTTAAGTGCAGGTACTAAGCGTAATGGGCTGGAACTCCTGAGTGATTAAATAAAGAGTCTTGCAAGCTTTTATCACTTTAAGTCTGTTGAACAATATTTCTTTTGTTTTGATCCGCCTGTGGATCCACTACAATCCGTTGTGTAATATGTAATGTTACTTTCGAATCGGTTTGTATAAATTACTTTAGACTTTCGCTGTGCATTTAAACTGTGATTATTGACTATGATGATATCAACTACGTCACGATACTCCCCACCGGGCCCACCGGTAATACGTGAAAATATCGGGGTGTGACAGGCTCCCCACTACACGAACCCGATGTTGTTCCGGAAACACAACCCGAAGTAGCGGAGACGCAAAAAGGAAAAGGAAAACGAGCACATAAAAAGAAAGCGGAAACCACCACCCGAGCGAAAAAAATGTGATATCGTGGGAGTCCGATGAGGAGTATGCATTAACCCGCACTTGGATCGATCTGTCGGAGGACCCGGTGATAGGTATTTTTTAAATTACCTTTCTTTTTTTTTCATTTTTTTTCCGGGTTTTTTTTTTCAGTTTTTCTATGGTTTTTCTTGTTTTTTTCTGTCTTTCTCTGCTTTTTCAGTTTTTTTTATTTATTTTCTGTTTTTATTTATTTTTCAGTTTATATATTCTGCTTTATATCAGTTTTTTTTTTTAATTTTAGACTAATTAATTATATCTTTTTTTTGTAGCAAACAAACAAAGTAAATCCGTTTTTTGGGGCCGAATACGAGATCTTTTTTTCGATCTCATGGATAAAGGAGATGAATACCGCCCACCGGACTCGATATCGGGCAAGTGGACCGATATCAACAAAAAATGCACGAACTTTCAAACCGTGTACCAACGCAATTTTGCCGGATGGAAAAGTGGAAGCAAGGACGAGGACAATACGCAAGCGGCATTGGTCGAGTATACAAATGCTAATGGTCATTTCCCGTACCTAAGGTGTTGGCAAATCCTTCGCCATAGCCCCAAATGGGCCAACATCTCAACTCCGAGTGGTCGGTCGGAAAATAAACGGTCGTCAAAGAGGTCCAAAACAAACGAGTCGGGTGAAACCGAAACGCCAACCTCCGACGCTCGAAACACCGAGGTGAATGAGGATATTCCGGATGACGAGCCGGTGGAAGAGCTACCAAGACCTCCCGGAAGAAAAAGCCAGGCGAAAAGGCCCGAGTCGTCGTCGATGGGAACGGAAATGAGTAACGCATTTTCGGAGATAAACAAGCGACTTCAAGACATACACGAACTCGGTACTAAACGTATGGAGGAGAACCGCGAAGTTACGGAGATTATGCGGGATAGACAATGGGCTCACGACTTTGACTTCTACTCGAAACCGCACGACCACTTAACGGGAAAATCGTTGAAGATGGCGTTGGCACAAAAGGAGCGGATAGAAAAAAAAATATAACCTTTGATTATGTAAATTTTTTTATTCTACTTTAATTTTTTTTTACTGTTTTTTATTTTATTGTACTTTTTTATTTAATGAAATGATTTTTAATTTTAAAAAACTTAGAAACTAATTAAAAAATTAAAATTAAAATAATTGAGTAATGATGACAAAGGGGCTTTATGACTACGGTCTCAACTTGCATAACGCCCCATAAAGCCCCGTGATAACATGGCATGCCACAGGTCGCATTACGCCACCAAATGAGCCTTATGACTACGGATGACCTTAGAACTATGGTATCCATCGTTTCTGTCACTAAACCATTTTTCAGTTAATTAATCAAAATAAATAAAAGCTAATATAAATTTATAAAACTAATTTAAAAACATAGAAGCTAATACAAATTATAAATATTAATTATTACTATATTTCATAAATGAAGATCACAGTCACCCATCCATCCATCCATCCATCCATCCATCCATATGTTGAGATATTTACATAATCTTGTGAAAAGTAACAATTAAGATACTGACACAATTAGAAATGAAAATCACCGTAGTCATGGTTTTCAATCTTAGCATCGATCTTATAACCATGTGTACTACTGCATGTAGACGGAAAGACCCGCGGCAATACCATCCCCTCACAATATAATCTAGGTATCATAGACATAGGTTCTGATGAAACTTGTGAGAGTCCAGCGATCGAACCGCACGAACTATGATAATCGAATGAAGAAACGTGTTCATAATTCAGATGACCTAAAGAAGGAAAACCCTCCTTGTGTGTATGTTTTATTTAGGGGTGTTCATCGAATCGAATATCGAATTATTCGAATCGAATTCTTCGAATAATTTTTATTTTCCCTCGAATTCGAATTCGATTAAAACTTACCGAATTCGATTCGAATTCGTATTCGAATAAAAAACCCAATTCGTATTCGATTTGTATTCGATTAAAAATTCAAATTCGAATCGAATTCGAATAAATTCGATTTAATTCAGATTCTTTAAAAACATGTAAAAACTATCAAAATGAAACATAAATTTTTAAGCAGCCATAAAGCACGATATCACATTAAAAAGTTCCAAATAAAGTACCATAAGTCCAAAATTCAAAACGAGAAGTCAGGAATAACCACCCCAGATTACAAGTTAATATTTTTAGGGTTATAAATCTATTGATAGATTTGTTACTTAGGTTTTAGTTATGGGCCATGTAGTGGGTTTGGTAATGGGTAATTTTAATACTTGAAAAAAAATTGAAAATAATTTATAATATAGCTTAATAAAAGTTATATATGCATTATATATAAAAATAATAAATAAAAATGTATAATTTTTATTTGAATTTCGAATCGAATTTGAAATTATAAATTCGTATTCGATTTACCTGACTCGAATTGAATCGAATTCGAATTCGAATTCTTTTAATCGAAACGAATTCTTGATAATCGAATCGAATTTAAACGAATTTCGAATTTTTCGAATTCGAAACGAATTCTGAACACCCCTAGTTTCATTGAAGAGAAACAAGTTCCACCTTTATTGTTTTCCATGAGTGCATTTGTTTCAAAACTAATTAGGACCGAATTATCGCTAGGGCTTGGAGCTTCTACAACTATTTGAGATCTTTGTAAGTTATTGCAAGTGTGGTGTCCACAGTATATTATCTTGTACTTTGGTAGCTTATCATCAATCATTTGAACTTGTTTGGTTGCCTGACATCCTTGTTCAAACTTGTAACTACACCTATTAGACCATTGGGTATGGGGAGGATAGTCTCTTTAGAGACTACCCGTCACGTGGGCGTCACGTCATCACGGGAGGAGGAGCATCCTCTTGGGGACTACCCAAGGGTGTGGGGGGACTACCCACTTTAATAAAAAAAAAATCAATATATTAATATAGGAGATAGAGAAAGAGGGGCCCACCAATGAACAAGCAGCCAATCACAAGCCCCGTCTCCACCGTCCGAATTCTGCCGGAAGTGCCGAGACGCCCCTAAGGGGGCGGGGTGCGACGGACCAAAAGGGGGGGACGGCCCGGTGCCGAGCCCCATACCCTTTGGTCTAATAGTTCCTGCATATTATAAAAAAATTTCCTCATTATTACATATGATAAAAACTTTATTTAATCAAGTTGGAATGTTTGCTAAATTTCAATTTTGAGAAAGCAAATAGTGCTATAGCATTTTGATAAAATATTCACATACAATCCACGAATACTACCTTTGGTATTTCGAATTGAGAATCACTTTTTGACCGTACTTTCTCCAGGCATATCCGTCGTCAATCAAACTAGAAGTAATTTGTGTAACTGTAGAGATATTTTTTCTGAGTATGTTAAAAAATAATAATTAGTAGCAATTCAGTATATAAAGACATGTTATATTGCCAAATACTCGCATCATATAGACATATGTGAAGGATATTATTATGAATTTATGCTAGTTAAAATACAAAAAGTGTACCTCTTTTTCTTCCATCCTATTTTTGTATTCAGGCGTGTTGTTGTACTCTTGGTTCTTTCACCGAAATCTCCTGGCTTCTTAGCATCCCAGTCGTTTATAATTCTCATATCATTAGTTGGAGTAGGATGACTCCCGTTGAGGTTAGAAGAGCGCAGGATTGAAAGGGTGCTATCAAACATTCCCAAGATTTGTATCACAACATTGTTGACAGCCTCGAGATCAGATTCGATTTTCTCCGGCTGACCATGCACTTCACGAAGCTTATCGGTTAATATATGACCGTCTTTGAGCTCTTGAATTGCTTTGATCCTATTGCTTGGTAACATTTCTGGCCAAGTGGAAGACTCCAATGGTTTTGTGACATCTAATTGCAAGATAAGTAGATGAAACACCTATCAACAATATACATTTTTCGTCCTTCATGTTTGTATCGGTTTGCAACGGATAACCTTTAACTTCAATAATTACAGTCACAATCCTTTATTTGCAAAACCTGTTACACTCTAGGTCCTTTGTCCCTAACCTAGTTAAGATTTTCAGTTAAGTATGACATGTGCCTTGCACATGAGAGTAGATTGGTAATTTTACTCACTTGTAAAATATATTTAATAAATAGAACATTTATAATTCTAAACCCCGACTCTCTCCACCAAAATTGAAACCACCAACCCAAGCTACCAAAACCCTAGATCAACATCTTTGTTTTTCTTCGCAGATTTGAATGTTGACGTTTCAGGGAATGAAAAGAGTGAACGAGGGTGTCAGGGGTTTGAAGAGGTGAGAGAGGTTTGTTTGATCTGTTATCTGTCCGTCTAAGGGTGGTGGTGGTGGCCGGATCCAGGGGTCGCCAGATCCAGGGGTCGCCAGATCCAGGGGTCACCAGATCTGTTATCTGTCTCTCTCATCAACACGACCGGAGCATCTAATGGTTCATTTGTTAAACCTGGGTAAGAGAAAGTAGTTTAGAATTATTGGTGTAAAGTATAGTAAAAATAACATTTTTTTCGTTCAAAAAAAAAATTAGCGATGGCGAGAAGGCACTATAGGTGTCATGGAGAAGAAAGGGAAATTGTCGACAGTTGCAAAGATGAATTTCTAGTTGGTTGGGGTGTGATGAACAAGGTTGTGTTCATGTTCGTTCATTAAGGAAGGAACATGTTCATGAACGTTTACCGAATCAAATTTTTTGTTTGTGTTTGTTCATTAAGGAAATGAACATGTTTATGAACACCTGTTGTGTAACACCCCAACCCGGAAGGGCTGACGTGTCACAATAACAGTGGTATCATAAACAAAAGTCATAATTCCATTTATTTATTTGATAAGGATACAACCACACAATAACTAATCTTAAGGTTAATATACAAACGGAGACATTCGACTTGATTAACTAACATCTTCAGATTTATTCCTAGGCTTTATTCTTCTCTCTTTGCCCCGCCCGAAGTAACCTGTGAACCTGTATATACCAAAAATTTTACGGAATGAGCCAAATGCTCAGTACGGAATAATAGGCTCAAATAACAAATAATGCTTTATATGAAATGTTATTCGGATGAAACTTTAAAATGATATGATGCAAGTAACGTAATTTCATAATCATATCATACGGATGTACCCATGAGCCAAACTTAAAACGTGACAATACCCAGGTAGCTACTCCTGCATAATTATCACACGAGATGGCGAGTTGGCATACCCGCTATCCACCTCCTTAACTTAAATCCTAGGATCGATCCATACGCCTCCTAGTAGCTTTGTACTTCACTTGTACCTAGGGACGCCGTGAACTGATCTCTCCGTCACGGATGGAGCACATGATGTCGATGCCGCAACAACATGCTCGTGGGACACTCCACGAGAAGCGATACTCAGGGTATCAGAGTACAATTGGTCTTATTCACATAACTTATCAAAATATTTTTCATAACAAGACGTAACATATATTGGAACATGCGATAATGAGTACAACTAACATAATACTATCGCATGACATGAAAGCTAAATCCAAAGTTATGATTAGAATAGGAATCCAACGGACTGTCAAATGAATCGATAATTAAAGACGTGAGGAGTTTTAAAAGATATATGAATTTAATGGGTTTATAACAATTTGAATATGAAGCAATAAGGAGTGGGGTAAGGATCCGTACCTTAATAATTCCAAAGTGATGCTACCTTGTGATAATATTTCAGATTTATACGGGCAGAGTTTAGACTACTGATTAGTCTTTTAACCTAATTTAAATAACATGCACACAACTAGGTTAGTAACTTAATACAGCATTTACGATAACTCACGAGATCAACCCTCACAACGAATGACAAAGTGCTATGCTTAAACATCCATCGGATTCACAACGAAGGACAGAGTATTCCCCGAATTCGGGTGGCACTCAACATCCGGTCGGAATCACGACTAATGACAAAGCATCACCCTAATGTGGGCAGCACTTAAACATCCATTGAGTACATTGATCGATCGGACAATGAATCGTAATAGCGATCGAGTTAATACCCTGTTCTGCAGCACCTTGCTATACTAATTAGTGTTTTTGTGTGTGTTAATTGTAGTAAACAGACGATAACTCAAAGTATATTACGAATTCTTTCATCGTTTCAGTGCCCAGAAACAAGTGCCAATGTCCTCTATTTATACCCAAATTTTGTCCTTGCTTACGGACCGTAAGACTTAACCCTTACGGTCCGTAAGGGATACCTATTGATCATAGGGTTGCCACGCGTGGAACTAGCCTAGCTGAGTCGACATTTTCTTAAAATTCGTTTTAGACAACGAGATATAAAGATAATCGTTGAGTAGGGAATGCCCCCCCTGAGTTTTAGGGGCCCTGATCCTGATTCTGAAAATTCTGAAAATTCTAGGGTTTGTACAGAATTACTTGGGTGTCTTAATTAGGGTTTCCTATTGGATAATTTATGAATAATAATAATAGTTTTGGTTGATATACAGAAGGATGGATCATAAGATACATGTTTAGTTTATTATAAATTATTATTATTCTTTTATTTCTAGAATAATGATTTTAAATTTATGGTCATTACAACTATTACCCCCTTAAAAGAAATTTCGTCCTCGAAATTGTTCAAATAAGAATATAACATATCGCATAAGTAACGGAAACGGAACTTTCATAGCAGAGTTACTAACTTATATAACAAGAATCTCCTAAACACACATGTGTATCTGAAATTCATAATTACGTTCATAACCATAATTGTCAATTACCTTACTACTATGTCCTAATGGTTCTTCCACTACGTATCTTAATAACATATTTAATCATGTAGAAAATCAACATAGACTTACAGATAACAAGAGTGACTATTGGTACTGATATCTCCTACATAAACATGCTTAATCATAACTAAGATATATTCACATAAGGTAAAGCATGAATGACCGTAAACAGAAACAAATGAACATATATCAAAGAGCAAGATTTACCGTTACTTCGACTAAAATTTTATTACTAGAATAGATTAGGGTATAGAAAGCGAATTGATTCTTCAGATTCCCATGTTGCTTCGCGTTCAGAGTGATTTTTCCAGAGGATTTTAACAAACGGAATTACTTTCCTACGCATAACCCTTTCTTGTCGATCTAAGATGGCTTCTGGTTCCTCTTCGTAGGACAAATCTTTGTGAATTGTAAGTAACGGATAACTAGGGGGGGGGGGGTATTCCACGGTCCTCCCAACCGCCGAGGTGATCACACCTCGCAGACCGCCACCCTGCAAGCCTGAGTCTGGGGGTAAATCCACTACCGTAGGGGCATTTGGGAACGAGCACGCCGGAGTCGGACTCGAACCCGCCACCTCCGGGTTAATAAGTGGGCAGGTGGCCACTGGGCTGACACCCAGTGGTTAAGTAACGGATAACTAATGACATGGAGTGGATGATAATTATATCCTCTTAACGAGGAGACATGAAAAACGTTATGAACGTGAGAAAGTTGAGGCGGTAAAGCCAGTCGATATGACACTTCTCCAATTCTTTCAAGGATTTCAAACGGACCGATGAAACGGGGACTAAGCTTCCCTTTAATTCCAAATCTACGAACGCCACGCCAAGGTGATACCTTTAAGAATACGTGGTCACCAATTTTAAATTCGAGTGGTCGTCTATCTTGATCTGCATATCTCTTTTGTCTGCTCTGAGCTTCTTTCAGTTTTTCTCGTGCCATAGTGACTTTTTCATTTGTAATCTGAACTAGTTCTGGCCCTTCAATAATCTTTTCTCCAACTTCATCCCAGCATATCGGTGCTCGACATTTCCGACCGTACAAAAGCTCAAAAGGTGCCATGCCAATACTTGCTTGCCAACTATTGTTATAAGCGAACTCAACAAGGCATAGATATTCATCCCAGTTTCCAGACCATTCAAGTGCACATGCTCGGAGCATTTCTTCCAAGGTCTGAATCGTGCGTTCTGACTGCCCATCTGTTTGTGGATGGAAAGCCGTACTAAACTTCAGTCGTGTACCCCAAGCTGCCTGAAAACCTTTCCAAAATCGTGAGGTGAAACGTGGGTCTCTATCGGAAACAATAGAAGATGGTGTGCCATGGAGTCGAATAATTTCTTGAAGAAATATTTCGGATAACTTATTAACCGAAAATCCTTGCTGAATCGGTAGAAAATGTGCTGACTTCGACAATCTATCGACAACAACCCATACAACATCATTCTTCTTGAAAGTCTTAGGCAAACCGGTAACAAAATCCATTGTGATCTCATCCCACTTCCATATGGGAATATCCAATGGTTGTAACAGACCGCTTGCTCGTTTGTGTTCAATTTTCACTTGTGGCAAGTGAGGCATTTACTTACGTATCGAGCAACGTCTTCCTTCATGCCATTCCACCAGAAGTTCTGTCTTAAGTCTCGATACATCTTGGTAGATCCTGGGTGAATTGAAAATGGTGAGCTGTGAGCTTCGGCTAACAATGACTCACGAAGGGTGGAGTCATCGGGTACACAAAGTCTTTTACCACACCAAATCACCCCATGATGGTCGATACGAAATTCAGATTACTTACCCACCTCAAGATTTTGCACAATTGCCCATAGTTCTCCATCTTGCTTCTGTGTATCTTTGATCCGTGATATGAGGTCAGGTTCAATCTGCATTCTTGCTAGATATCCATCAGATTTACTAACCTGAAGCCAAATGTTCATTCTTTCGAGATCCCTCCTAATACGAGGCTGAATTTGTAAGCAAGATATAGTCCCGGAATTCTTTCGGTTCAACGCGTCAGCTACAACATTGGCTTTGCCTGGATGGTATTGAATATTTGCGTCATAATCTTTTAAAAGTTCTAACCACCTTCTTTGTCTCATATTTAGCTCTTTCTGGGTGAATATGTACTTGAGGCTCTTATGGTCGGTAAAAATGTCAAAACTTTCACCATACAGATAGTGTCGCCAAATCTTAAGTGCAAAGACGACTGCGGCTAGTTCTAAATCATGTGTAGGGTAGTTAACTTCATAAGGCTTTAACTGACGGGAGGCATAAGCGATAATCTTCCCATGTTGCATTAGCACACAACCTAATCCTTTCTTTGAGGCATCACTATAGACTTGGTAACCTCCTGATCCAGAAGGGAGAGCGAGTATCGGGGAGGATACGAGTCGTTTCTTCAATTCTTCAAAGCTTTTCTCTTGTTCTTCATTCCATGAGTACTTCACCCCTTTCCTTAGGAGTTTTGTGAGTGGTAAAGCAATTACCGAGAATCTTTCAACAAATCTTCGGTAATGGCCAGCAAGACCCAAGAAACTTCGTATTTCGGTAACAGAAGTGGGTCTTGGCCATTTTATAATAGCTTCAACCTTTGTTGGGTCTACCATAATTCCCTCTGCTGATATGACATGACCTAGAAATGCCACTTGGCTAAGCCAAAAGTCACATTTGGAAAACTTAGCGTACAACTTCTCATGCCGCAAGGTTCCAAGTACTGCATGTAGATGTGCTTCATGCTCTTCACGACTCTTAGAATATACCAGAATGTCATCGATAAAAACAATAACGAATTTATCTAGGAATTTGTGAAATACGCGATTCATCAAATCCATGAAGACTGCGGGTGCGTTAGTTAGCCCAAAGGGCATAACCAAGAATTCGTAATGACCATAACGAGTACGAAAGGCGGTCTTGGGAACATCATCATTTTTTATATTTAGCTGATGGTACCCGGACCTCAGGTCGATTTTTTAGAAAAACTGAGCCCCCTGAAGTTGATCAAAGAGATCATCAATGCGAGGCAGAGGATACTGATTACGAATAGTAATCTTGTTCAGCTCTCGGTAGTCAATACATAAACGCATACTACCGTCTTTCTTTTTCACAAATAAGACCGGAGCACCCCCAAGGTGAAACACTGGGTCTTATGAATCCTAGATCTAACAATTCTTGCAATTGTTCCTTCAACTCCTTCAGTTCCATTGGAGCCATACGATATGGAGCTTTAGAAATAGGTTCGGTACCAGGGATCAAGTCGATGGTGAATTCTACCTGACGGTCGGGTGGTAATCCCGGTAGTTCATCCGGAAATACATCAGGATATTCACGAACAACGGAGTGGCTATCGATACTATTAACACTAGCAGAAGTATCCTTAATCGATGCTAGGAATCCAGCACAGCCGTTTGATATGAATTTTCGAGCTTTGAGCGCAGAGATAATTTTAAGAGATTTATGAGCTTGAGTTCCCTGATATATAATATCAGGATGATGAAGATCGCCGAAAATAACACGGTGGGAATGACAATCTATAGTTACGTGATGTCGAGACAACTAATCTATCCCTAGAATAACATCAAAGTCGCACATATGTATTGGAAATAGGTCTGCCTTACACACAATAGATTCAATACGGATCGGACAATCTTTATATACGTAAGTGATTACGGATGAATTTTTCATGGGAGTGGAAATGGTTAAAGTATGATTTAAGAGAGTTGGTCTTATCGGAAGGTACTTAGTAAACGAGTGGGATACTAAAGAATGGGTCGCTCCTGTATCGAATAACACATAGATACTATGTTTACCAAGCTGAAGGGTTCCCGACACAGTACCTGGGGCATTAGCAGCATCAGTAGCAGAAAGTGCGAAAACTCTTCCTCCAACATTGGGTGGTGTAACGTTTGGTCGGTTATTCTTCCTAGTGTCTTTCTTTGTACACTCCTTGATCATGTGTCCAGTTTGGCCACATCTAAAGCATGCTCCTGTACCTCGGTGACATATGCCCTGATGTCGCTTACCACAAGTATTACATAGAGGATATGTAATCTGATTCGGGTTTACATGTTGATTCAGTGGTTGAGCTCTAATAGGTTCTGCATACAACTGAATCTGGTTTTGAGCAGGCTTCGGGTTTTGCAGTCTAGGTTGCCATGGACGTGCCTGATTTCCAGAGTTTTGATTTCCTTGCACTTTGCGGTCTTGATGCTGTGGCGTAGTGGATGATTGGCCGATTTCCTGCTTAAATTGTCCTTCCCTATTTTTCTTCTTATTATCCCCAGTTCGAGATAAAAATTCTTTTCTCTCAAACTCAAAAGTTTTGATTGCATCAGCAACTTCGGTGATATCCTTAAATTTCATGTACATGATCGACTTCCGAATTCGATCATTGACTGTCCACTTGCATTTTTCTGCCTGGGCTTCTGCTGATCCTGCAACGTCTCCTACAATACTAGCCAACCTTGAAAATCGAGTAATGAACTCAGAGGCTGGTTCATCACTCCCCTGTCGAATCACTGCATACTCCCTGATATAAGCTTCTTTATCAGCGGTAGAAAAATACTTGTCGTAAAAGATGGTACGAAAGTCGACCCATGAAAGATTAGCATCAAAATCATCCCCTCCTTTGACTTGCTTATATCCTTCCCACCAAGTTTGTGCGTCATCTTCAAGTTTGTAGGTAGCCAATCTAACTTTGTATTGCTCCGGAACTCCAAGAACTTCGAAGATCTTTTCAACATGAGCTATCCAATTTCTTGCTTCGATGGGATTAGTAGCGTGACTAAAGGATTTCGGCTTTTGTTTTTGGAATTTAGCGATCCATATGTCTATACTATAGGTAGTATGGTTCGTGGTATTCTCACGAATTTCTTCACCAGAGATTGGATTCGTGTTATTACGTTCTGGATGACGAGTTTGTTGAATAACGGCCTCAGCTGTTTGAGCAACAAGGTTTGGAAGCAACCCGGCAACAGCCTGGTTGATAGCATTAATTATGTTTGGATCAACTGGAGTCTCATTCGAAGAAGTGTTGTTACGTACATGGTTAGTACGAGTACTCCTACGTAGCGGACGACGAGGAGGCATCTATAAGAATAGACATAGGAGTTAAACAAAATAAGAGACCAAGTTGAATCCTATCATAGATATCTACCCATTCCTCACAGGTTTTAATTACTATCTTCAAGTTTTCTACAGGAAAGAGCCTTTGCTCTGATACCATAGCTGTAACACCCCAACCCGGAAGGGCTGACGTGTCACAATAACAGTGGTATCATAAACAAAAGTCATAATTCCATTTATTTATTTGATAAGGATACAACCACACGATAACTAATCTTAAGGTTAATATACAAACGGAGACATTCGACTTG
Source organism: Helianthus tuberosus (assembly GCA_030545235.1). Taxonomy (NCBI): domain Eukaryota; kingdom Viridiplantae; phylum Streptophyta; class Magnoliopsida; order Asterales; family Asteraceae; genus Helianthus; species Helianthus tuberosus. Next base: position 171,453,694 of record CM060406.1, read on the forward strand.
ATTAACTAACATCTTCAGATTTATTCCTAGGCTTTATTCTTCTCTCTTTGCCCCGCCCTAAGTAACCTGTGAACCTGTATATACCAAAAATTTTACGGAATGAGCCAAATGCTCAGTACGGAATAATAGGCTCAAATAACAAATAATGCTTTATATGAAATGTTATTCGGATGAAACTTTAAAATGATATGATGCAAGTAACGTAATTTCATAATCATATCATACGGATGTACCCATGAGCCAAACTTAAAACGTGACAATACCCAGGTAGCTACTCCTGCATAATTATCACACGAGATGGCGAGTTGGCATACCCGCTATCCACCTCCTTAACTTAAATCCTAGGATCGATCCATACGCCTCCTAGTAGCTTTGTACCTCACTTGTACCTAGGGACGCCGTGAACTGATCTCTCCGTCACGGATGGAGCACATGATGTCGATGCCGCAACAACATGCTCGTGGGACACTCCACGAGAAGCGATACTCAGGGTATCAGAGTACAATTGGTCTTATTCACATAACTTATCAAAACACTTTTCATAACAAGACGTAACATATATTGGAACATGCGATAATGAGTACAACTAACATAATACTATCGCATGACATGAAAGCTAAATCCAAAGTTATGATTAGAATAGGAATCCAACGGACTGTCAAATGAATCGATAATCAAAGACGTGAGGAGTTTTAAAAGATATATGAATTTAATGGGTTTATAACAATTTGAATATGAAGCAATAAGGAGTGGGGTAAGGATCCGTACCTTAATAATTCCAAAGTGATGCTACCTTGTGATAATATTTCAGATTTATACAGGCAGAGTTTAGACTACTGATTAGTCTTTTAACCTAATTTAAATAACATGCACACAACTAGGTTAGTAACTTAATACAGCATTTACGATAACTCACGAGATCAACCCTCACAACGAATGACAAAGTGCTATGCTTAAACATCCATCGGATTCACAACGAAGGACAGAGTATTCCCCGAATTCGGGTGGCACTCAACATCCGGTCGGAATCACGACTAATGACAAAGCATCACCCTAATGTGGGCAGCACTTAAACATCCATTGAGTACATTGATCGATCGGACAATGAATCGTAATAGCGATCGAGTTAATACCCTGTTCTGCAGCACCTTGCTATACTAATTAGTGTTTTTGTGTGTGTTAATTGTAGTAAACAGACGATAACTCGAAGTATATTACGAATTCTTTCGTCGTTTCAGTGCCCAGAATCAAGTGCCAGTGTCCTCTATTTATACCCAAATTTTGTCCTTGCTTACGGACCGTAAGACTTAACCCTTACGGTCCGTAAGGGACACCTATTGATCATAGGGTTGCCACGCGTGGAACTAGCCTAGCTGAGTCGACATTTTCTTAAAATTCGTTTTAGACAACGAGATATAAAGATAATCGTTGAGTAGGGAATGCCCCCCCCTGAGTTTTAGGGGCCCTGATCCTGATTCTGAAAATTCTGAAAATTCTAGGGTTTGTACAGAATTACTTGGGTGTCTTAATTAGGGTTTCCTATTGGATAATTTATGAATAATAATAATAGTTTTGGTTGATATACATAAGGATGGATCATAAGATACATGTTTAGTTTATTATAAATTATTATTATTCTTTTATTTCTAGAATAATGATTTTAAATTTATGGTCATTACATGTTGGAAGACAAACAAATGGTCATGAACATAAATGGACGTTATGTATGCATTTTAAAATAAGATTGGCAATTTTCATCAAAAAGATTGCGAAGAATCCACTAAAAATAAATAATACTTAACATAACTATCCAAACATAGTTGACATAATTGTCACAAACATAATTAACAAAAAAATTAAGAAGTCTGTCAAGTTTTAACACAAACCGAAATTAAAATGGTCAAAGGAGGGATGTTAGTGGAGGCGTATAATATAACCAAGGTTTCAAATTCTTATAGGCTAAAACCAATAAAATAGAAATACAACATAAGAACCTTTAAATGAACGAACACATATGAACATAAACGAGCGAACATAATTGAACACATTACCGAACGTTCATGAACATAAACGAACGAACACAGTCTCTGTTCATATTCGTTTGTTTAACTTATCGATCGAAATTTCTTGTTCGTGTTTGTTCATTTATCAAACGAATTTCCCGCCGAATGATTCACGAACTTTTAGCTGAACGTTCAATTCGTTTACAACCCTAAGTTCAATAAAACACCCTATAGTAGTTATTGCAAGAATTCATACAATGCGTCAAGGAGTCTCCCGAATTTCATAAGGTTTGATTTCGATATAAACACCTAACAGTTGTTATTGTTCAATGTTACTTGTAAATGGTCCATGATGAGAAATTTAAATAGGATTTTATTAAAAATCATTCTATGTTCTCAACTTCCGTTGCAGATGGTTTATAAAACGTACTACGAATCACAATATAACTTGTTTAAGCCCAATTCGATTCGAGGACCTTTTAACAAGTCAATCCCAAATAATTCAGGGAGAAATGACCAACCTGGTTCATCTCACATACCCTACAATACATCACTTTCTCAAATTTATATTACGTTTTCTTATTTTTTTTATTATTATTTTTTTTTTTTTGTAAGTTTCTCAATCTTAAATTTCTAAGTTAATTTCTTACGACTAAGGTAAAAGGGGTAGTGGTTATACGCGTCACACGTTTGTTGGAGACACGTTGTGGAAAATTGTGCCTTTTCACACTTCGTAATTTTGCACTTTGTATGTTCGTTCACACAGTGTGAAACTTTGGCAAATTCCAATTTCATGGAAAACTTTTGGTCTTTTGGAGCAACTCAACGACTAAAGTGCTTACTATCAAATAAAATAGATAATAGTTATACTAATATTTTATTCTAATTATATGGTTATAGAAACATATATACGGAATATTACTCATGGGGACCGCTAAAATGAGAACCACCTCCAGTTGTAAGAACCGTGAGAACTACACTGTACGGGGCGAGGTGGACCAATTTTTTTTTTTCATAAACGTAGATGCATGTATTATAAACACATTTGTAAAAAAAAAATTAAAAAAAAAATGTCGGGTGTGTAGTTTTGAGCACCCCAAGTTTGTGTTTACGGGTACCGTAAATTTCCCGTAAACACAAACTTGTGGTGCTCAAAACTACACACACGTAAAATTTACGGTACCCGTAAACACAAACTTGGGGTGCTCAAAACTACACTCCCGACATTTTTTTTTATTTTTTTTTACAAATGTGTTTATAATAAAGCATCTACGTTTATGAAAAAAAAAATTGGTCCAACTCGCCCCGGATCAAAAAGTTCTCACGGTTCTTACAACTGGAGGTGGTTCTCATTTTAGCGGTCCCCTGTTACTCATATTAGACAACCTTATAACCCTTATGAGTTTTCTCAAACCTATGCAATTATAACGAATAATATTAATAACTTTCATATATGTTGAAGTACTATAAGAAAAAGGAACAATAGCGGTGACACTATTAGCGGCGACATCCAATATGTCGCCGCTATTGCCCTTATCCGCACCCGGTGTCTCAAGTGAAACCCCAACCACACGTTTCTTATCTTCATCCAACGGATGGGGTTTATCCAGGTTAATAGCGACGACAGTATTATATCAATAGCGGCGACAACTTGTCGCCCCTGTTGGTCCATCGAATAAACAGAGAAAATAGCGCCATTTCTTCCCTCCTGCTTTCCCTTTCCCCAAAACCTTTCATCTCCTCTCACGGGTTCTTCTCCAAATTGGCTATATCTCTTCATTTTTACCAATTTTTACTTCAAATCGGTTAGCATTGTTAGTTTTATTTTGAATTTCTTGTTTATTTTATTATATATGTTGTTAATTTCTTGATTCTTGGTGTATGTATATGTGTCTGCTAGTTTCCACCGTCACCACCTCGTCTCCACGGCCACCACCTCATCTCCACCATCACCAACTCTTCTCCTCCAAATTAAGGTTAGTGTATGTTTATTTTTGTTCAAAGATGTAGTTCTTTTTTCCGCTATTTTTTCAGTTCTTTTTCCTCCTTCAAATTTAGTTCTTTTATCAAGTTTTAACGGCGAAAAATGTCGCCGCTGTTAGTCGATTTTCTTGTAGTGGAGTTGGTGTTCACTTTTATTTTCCATAAATTCTCGGCGTTTCCTTTGTGAATATGGTTTGTTGACATATAGGAATGATTGAACGATTGTATTATGTTTGGTTAGCCGCATGCATCCTTGTACTTAATTATGTTTGTTCTTGCCAGCCTCCTGTTGATTTAACTGTAACAAAACACATTCAACATCAAGGAAAATTACATATTCTTCTATATAAAACAAAAAGAAAAAATAATGAAAAAGACATAAAGGTTAGAAAAAAGGGTCACTTTCAATAATCCTTTTCCCATTTGCTAGATTTTCAATGGTCCCACTATTTTTAACCCCTTCCTTTTTAGTCTTTTCTTAATTAAGTTAATCCTAGGTAATTGATTGGGTGTTGAAAAATGAATTTTAGCGGTCCCCTATTACTCATATTAGACAACCTTATAACCCTTATGAGTTTTCTCAAACCTATGCAATTATAAGGAATAATATTAATAACTTTCATATATGTTGAAGTACTATAAGAAAAAGGAACAATAGCGGTGACACTATTAGCGGCGACATCCAATATGTCGCCGCTATTGCCCTTATCCGCACCCGGTGTCTCAAGTGAAACCCCAACCACACGTTTCTTATCTTCATCCAACGGATGGGGTTTATCCAGGTTAATAGCGACGACAGTATTATATTAATAGCGGCGACAACTTGTCGCCCCTGTTGGTCCGTCGAATAAACAGAGAAAATAGCGCCATTTCTTCCCTCCTGCGGCGACATCCAATATGTCGCCGCTATTGCCCTTATCCGCACCCGGTGTCTCAAGTGAAACCCCAACCACACGTTTCTTATCTTCATCCAACGGATGGGGTTTATCCAGGTTAATAGCGACGACAGTATTATATTAATAGCGGCGACAACTTGTCGCCCCTGTTGGTCCGTCGAATAAACAGAGAAAATAGCGCCATTTCTTCCCTCCTGCTTTCCCTTTCCCCAAAACCTTTCATCTCCTCTCACGGGTTCTTCTCCAAATTGGCTATATCTCTTCATTTTTACCAATTTTTACTTCAAATCGGTTAGCATTGTTAGTTTTATTTTGAATTTCTTGTTTATTTTATTATATATGTTGTTAATTTCTTGATTCTTGGTGTATGTATATGTGTCTGCTAGTTTCCACCGTCACCACCTCGTCTCCACGGCCACCACCTCATCTCCACCATCACCAACTCTTCTCCAAATTAAGGTTAGTGTATGTTTATTTTTGTTCAAAGATGTAGTTCTTTTTTCTGCTATTTTTTCAGTTCTTTTTCCTCCTTCAAATTTAGTTCTTTTATCAAGTTTTAACGGCGAAAAATGTCGCCGCTGTTAGTCGATTTTCTTGTAGTGGAGTTGGTGTTCACTTTTATTTTCCATAAATTCTCGGCGTTTCCTTTGTGAATATGGTTTGTTGACATATAGGAATGATTGAACGATTGTATTATGTTTGGTTAGCCGCATGCATCCTTGTACTTAATTATGTTTGTTCTTGCCAGCCTCCTGTTGATTTAACTGTAACAAAACACATTCAACATCAAGGAAAATTACATATTCTTCTATATAAAACAAAAAGAAAAAATAATGAAAAAGACATAAAGGTTAGAAAAAAGGGTCACTTTCAATAATCCTTTTCCCATTTGCTAGATTTTCAATGGTCCCACTATTTTTAACCCCTTCCTTTTTAGTCTTTTCTTAATTAAGTTAATCCTAGGTAATCGATTGGGTGTTGAAAAATGAATTCTAGCCATTCTAAAAGGCCTATTCTATACAACCCCCCCCCCCCCCCCCCCCCCCCTCCTCTCCTGATTACACCCTCCCTTGTGAGAGAAAAATTGTCGGTCCCACGCAGGCCCCATCTGTAAGTATATGAGAGAAGAGGGGTGAAAAAAGTAAATAGAGGGTGTAGAAAGTAGCACCCTTCTAAAAGGGTTTTCTAATGACACATCCCCAATCTATATATACACTTTTTCAATTCAATACGCATCGTATAGGCTTATACGATGCGTATTGAAATAAATAAAAGACATGGCAGACTGACAGGTGCAGGTTATGTCTGGCGGCGGGCTTTATGCGCATGTACAGGCCTATACGATGCGTATCAGCCCGGAATTTTTTTGAATTTATTTTTTGTTGTGTTGTGTCGAATGCGAACCCGAGAAACGAAAGGGATTTCGAGCAGTTGGTCGATGATATGATAGATAAAGATCTTGACACGATTATTTCCATTTTCAAGTGTTATTAAAACCATTCAAGCCCACCAGTCTACAATGTGGTTCCCAATTTGCGGCACATAATCACAGATTGTCTAAAGAAGCGTTTTTATCATGTGTCATGTGGTAAACAAATAACAAGGGTGTATATACAGATCTCTATTCGTTCATCTTTCCAAGCTTTTACACACGAATATGTGGTTCCCAATATGCGGAACATAATCCCAGATTGTGTAGGATCGTTGAATCGATCAAACAAGTCGATCAGAAGAGTTCTCGATCAATACGAAAGGTGGAAACAGATGTATTGATGTTGTTGCAACTTGATTTACACTTAGAAACACTATAATTGTCGATTAGATTGATTTCACAACGTTTTACAGGCTTGGCGACATTTCGGCAGAGCTTCGCTACCGGAATCCAAAGTTACAAATGAGAGACCCAAGACCTAGTATTTATAGGAGAAGCCAGTCCGCACGAAACAGTCTGGTACGATGTGGTCCAGTTCGCACGAACTGGCCCAGTCCGCACGAACTGGTCAGTTCGTGCGAAGTGACTGTTTCTGGACTGTTTCCTGTTTTTCTCGTATTACGTGTCCTGGTCTATCTATCTAGTTACAACACTCGATACAAGACGAAGTCGACAGACATATGCACCAACAAACTCCCCCTTGGATGTTGACGAGTCTTCAGTACGAGTCTTCAGTCTTGATCAGTCTTCTCGCTCTCTCCAAAGTATCTTTCTCTGTAAGCATTGTCATCAATCTCTAACTCTTCTTCTGTCAGAATCTCAACCTGGCTCTATTCTCTCTCTAATTCTCTTGATCAGGTCTCTTGATTCCTTAAGTTCATCAGCATCATCAGCTTCTATCTCGTTTACTAACAGACTCCCCCTTAAGTTGTTCCGGGATCGTACCCTGGCTCAAAGTCTGCTCAAACTTAGACACGGGGATCTGCACAAATCTCTGCCCAACAGTAAATCTCACAAGTTTTAAGATTTAACAATTTTAGAATCCACTTGTAGATATCATGAAACATTCTCAAATAAACCACTTGTATTCGAAACACTCAAATTTGACATTTCATTAATCATTTCTCATTCCAAAACAAACTCTCCCAAACCATTGTTGTTCATCATGTTTAGCACTCGGAATTTTGAAAATCAGCTTTCCAACATCAGTTGTCGAAAATAAGATGAAATAAAATCTTTTAGATTTTTCAAAATTTTATGCTAAAATACATTCTTTTTGGGTTTTGTTTTTAATGAATAGCAGTAAAGAAATATTTACAGACAATATTTTTGTGAGTTTGCGTAAGAGAATCATATCAGTTTTTGACAAATCACTAGCATCGTTGAGCTTTAAACACTTTAAGATCTAAACGATTCACTTAGATTGTCAGTATACTGATCCACTTAAATTTTCACACAAAGTTCAACTGATTCAAGATACGAGATTAGTGTTTTAATGGACTTAAACTTATTCGCGTGTACCACCTCAGAATATAATCCTGTATCCAGACTCCTATATTCAGTCTTACATGTGAATGTGCACTAATGATATCTGCAAGGGGTAAATGCGAGACCATGAGAGCTCAGGCTATTGCTTCCGCAAAATCAGAGAGATGGTGGCTCGACTTTAGGTGTGTCCCCCTTGGGGATCTTCTTTTCAACAACACATGATTAGCATTTTTCAATGTTTCATCATTTTTTATGCTGAGGGTGGGCTTTATGATTAAAGTTGCGCAAAGTATTATACGAGGACTAGGCTATTGCTCCAGTAAAATCAGAAGTCCTGGTATAATACCCCAGATATCATCACGCACAAAGACCTAGTATGTCAGAAATAGAAAGCCCTTCAAACAAGATTTCAGGGGTTACCTATATATCCGAGAGATGTTCCCCACGAAATAAGTAAGTATGATATTTAGGTTTATATCTCGACAACAATCTACTAAGCGTGTAAAAATCTACTGGCATATCATCAGTGAGACCGTTTATCACATTTTAACTTTCCAATTCTTTAGCGTACTGTGATTGTCTACTGATGTACTATCATTTCCTCTTTTTCACAACAAAACTCATTTTTGGTTTTTAGATGTTTTTGGGTTTTTCAAATTTTATCATGTTTTTGGATTTTTCAAATTTTCAAAATTTCTAAATTTTTTACTCCCCCTAAAATCAAAAACATGTTTCAATTTTTGATTTTTCGGGAAAATTTGAAAATAAAAGCAATAAACTGTACAAGTAAAATGACAAACTGATGTGAATTGCTTCAATTCTCCATCCACTTGGCGTAAACAATCAGAACTCCCCCTGACAACAAACTATTCTCCCATTATGATTTCAAAACACTTAAGTTTGTTTTAATCAAAATGGTTTTTCTGGAAAATTAGTTTTGTTGATTTCACTTGTAGAATCGGGGATTTATTCATCACTTTGTTTTCCAATTACTTGTATGAAAGTTAAATCAAGTTCAATTTAATGACCTTGATTAACCACTTGTAAACACAATCACTTTTTCCTATAACCACTTATAAAAACTAACATTTTTAGGTTTTTCACAAACACATTTTTCAAGAAATATGAATCTTGTAAGTTCTTATCAACAATACCACTTGTAAGTCGAAATTTCACAGATGTGAATTTCTCAAGAAAGATGCCGATTCCTACTCCCCAATTACCAACCTGGGAGTTCCGGCAAGTCAGGATTTTTAAGCATGGAATACAGACACCCTAGCCTGACCAGCTTTGGGTGCATCCTGTTCAATTTCTCTTGGTCTCTGAACATTCCGTTTTGCTTCATAAAACTCTTTTACCTCTTTGGCCCTACCATCGACCATTTGACCAAAGATATGTTTCACTTTGCCATTGAAAGCCTTTTCGACATCAAATTCTTTTTTTTTCCAGAATAGAATTGATTCAAAATCTCTACTTTTCCAACTTTTTATTTAAAATTTTCAGTCCGCAATGGTGGAAAGTTGACAACATCCATTGGTGGAACTGAATTTTCTCTTTTTATCTCAACTGGTGGCTCCTCTGACTTTGACGAGTCAGATTCATCGCCAGAAAGTGGCTCCTTTGCTTTCGAAGAAACAAATTCATCGCCAAATTTAACATCTGATTTCTTAACAACCCAAGTTTGGTTGTTAAGATTCACTCTTCTTTTGTAAAACCTTTTTGAACTCTAACCAACTTCAAATGTAGAATTTTTAAACACTTTGAATTTGTCCGTTGGTGGTTCAGTTTTATCAACAATTTTCTCTTTGAGTTTAGAAAGAACTTCTTGTTTTATGTTGGTTGCCATTTGACAATTCCAGGCGATGTGACCAACTTTTTTGCATCTATAGCAAGTTCTTGTTTCCTTTTTGGTTCCAAACACAGTCTTCTCAAACTTTTGTTTTTCAGCAAGAAACTCTTTGTTAGACTGTTTCCAGAAAGCTTTTTTTCTTTTCTTCTTCTGAAGAAGCACCTGAAACAAATACTATATTTGTTTTAGAACTTTTATCATTATTATTATTATCAACATCAAAACCCGATCCCTTCTTTTTGAAATTGCTTTTATGATTCGGTTTCTTTTGATGACCTGGACCAAAACCTTTCTTCTTGTTTAAACGTTGTTGAACTCTAGAAGTATATTTAGGTTTTGAAAATCCCATTTTATCTTTTATTTCTGAAAACTTTATTTTTATCAATTTAAAAACTGTTTTAATATTTTCAATTTTCACATTTTTAATTGGAAATTCTTCATCAGAATATAATTTGTCTAAATCATTCAAAGTATATGCCACTTTGATTCTTTCGTCATTCAAATTATATTTTGATAACATAAATTATTTATTATAAACCCTTTTGACCGATGATTTCGAACTGTTGACTGATGAACTCGAACTCTCAGATTCAGACTTTGACTCTGACTCCTCATCCTTATCCAACACCTGATCGACCACTTTCTTTATTAACTCAGACTCATGATCAGTGTCAGACGATGTGAATGTGACATCAATGTTGTCTGGTAACTCATCAGTTGTTTCAGACTTCAACTTTATATTGACTGCCTTTTTGACTTGTTCCGAATTTGGTTTTCTGGGAGAATAACCTTCCCAGATCAGAGGCAGACACTTGTTATAATTTACACTTTGTTTCTTACCAGTATCCGTATATTCTGACTTCTTATCTTGAAAAGCTTCAAAACCTGCAACAGTCGGATAGATTCTATCAATCAAATAATCAGAACTTGAATAACTCATAAGCAAACGTCTGATTCTTTCATTCTCAATCTTTTCAATCTCCAATTCCTGCTTCAACTCTGCACACTCTTCAATATAATGATTGATGGCCTTCTACTTAGACATCATTGTTGCATTCATCATTGTTAAAGCATCTTCCTTTTCTGAGTTTGTCTTTTCCAACTGGTTGACTGTTCTGTTCAGCACATCATAAGATTCTTTCACGCACTTGACATCGAACAATAATTTTTCTTTCATCTTATCAAGCTCACTGTACTTCTTATCTTTCTCTTCACAATGTTTGCATGGCTCCAAACATTTCAGACACGGTTTTGTGACCTTTACAATCTTTTCAATCACTCTAACCTCTTCACTTTGTTCATTCATCTCTTCCTGAGCAACATTTTCACATTTTACCTCTTTCTTTTCTTTTGCTGCTCGTTTCTCCTTTAGCTTCTCCAATTTATCTGCAAAATAAAATTTGAAACTTTCAGGAGATAGATAAGTTTTACCAATGTTTATTTGTTTAATTTCTTCATCATCATCACTGCTATCAGTTGATGATTGATCAAAAACTGGTGTCTTTACTGAACTATCTTCTGAAGTAACAGACTCTTCATCTTGACTTTTCTCATCATCTGGAAACATATCCATCCATTCTTTCATCAACTCTGGCTCTTGAACGATCTGTGCGACAAATGCTTTAAACTTTGAGTTACTTTCAGCTGGAATATATTTGTCCCAGCTAAATCCCTCTCGTAATCTTTCATCTTCTTGATTAACTAGATAAGCTTTCTTCTTTCCATCTTCAATCGCTGGTTGTTAAACTACCTGGTGATATATTGTTTTTCGATAATAATCATTGTTGCCGAATGGATTCTGAGCTCTTCCTGCTTCTCGGTTGGTACATTCCCTCTTGAAATGTTTTTTTTCCCTGCAACGAAAACAAGTAACTTTAGACTTATCAAAACCTAAAGTAGAAACATTAGCATCACGAAAGTCATCTCTTCCGGTAATTTGCTAAAATTTCTCAGCTCTCCTCAACACGCTCGCTAAACACCACTTAATATCCATTAGCTCCATTTCCTCAGCATCATTCTGATCATAATCCTCTTTTGTTAACATAGGATTTCCGATTCTTCCCGCAACCAAACCCTCATATGATTCTAACACGGTAACTAGTAATGCCATATGACCTTTAGCGACTTCTTCAGAGAAATTCTGACCGTTCTGAAGATGCAACGCGATGTTGCATTGTAGCACATGACCATTACCATTGTTTGAGCTTTGACACTGATGATTTGAAGTTGAAACATTAGGATTAACACTCGGATATGATGAAAATCCACTGTTGTTGATTGATCTTTGATTGAGTGATCCAGATGAGTTTTCTGCGCTGAAAGCGGTTTGGATCTTCGGACTTGCTTCAACATTTTGAACATTACCTTTGAAATACATTTTGATATCTTGTTGACCACTTGAATTGTTCATTCTAGCAATCTTTTGTTGTTCAAGATCCTGTCCTTCAAGTTTTTCAATGAACTGAGCAATTATCAATCTATCATACTCTCTGGTATTCTTCAAAATCATAAGATATGTAACCCATTCTTTTTGAGGTAAAGCATCAGCCAATTTTTCAACCCATTCCTCACGATCTTTAGTGATATCCAACCGACTCATTGACCGTACTAAATGACAATATCTCTCGATAAGAGTCTTTGTAGTTTCACCCGGCAAACTTGAGAACAATTCAAATTCTTTCTTTAACAGTGACTTTTTATTTTTGATCATCTCCGTACTTCCTTCGAATTTTGTACGAAGTGCTTCCCAAATCGAACGTGCACTATCATCATGTTGAAGTAATATGAAAATATCTTCTTTCACAGCTTGTTGAAGTAAACTGATCATCATCTTTTATGCCTTGTACATTTCTCTTTCTTTTTCCGTAAATTTAGAAATATTCTTTGTAACCCCCACATTATTACGAGGTCGAACATACTTAGTTTCAATACACTCCCAAGACCTTAAATGATTTGCTTAAGCCCAGTTTTCGAAACGTTCTTGCCAACTGTAGTATTCTTCAATGCTCATCAACTTAGGAGGTTTCTGTAACGTTCTCGTTTCATTTTCCATAGTCACACTCTGAGCAACGGTAAAAGGAGTACCCGGGGCAGTAGCAAATGCATTATAAAATTCAGAATCCATGTTACGGTATCAAAAATTTCACAAACACAAATTTTCAAACGAGCTGGGGCAACACACTTAAACAATCTGGTTAACTTTCAAACAACCTGATGACCTAAGTTCACTCCGTGCGAACTGATGTAGTTTCAAACGACCTGGTTCAAGTTCAATCCGTGCGACTAGATGTAGTTTCAAATGACCTGGTTCAAGTTCAATCCGTGCGACTTGGACCTAATTCAATCCGTGTGAACTCAATAACTTCCAAACGATCTGAATGTGTTAGACTCTCCTCGTGCGAACTGATACAATTTTCAAATGACCTGAGTCACTTCGTGTGACCTGGTTCAACTCCTAACTTCCTGAACTCACTACGTGCGAACTGGTTTTCAAACCATGCGAACTGGGATCACTTCACACGACCTGGACTTTTATGAACCACCTCGTGCGACCTGAATCAAACTCACACGACCTGAGCTACTTCAAACGAAATGAACTGGTGCGAACTGACCCAAATTCCACACGGACTGGTTCAACCCGTACGACCTGGTCACTTTCAAGCGACCTGGACCCACTTCGCATGAACTGGCTTCGATCAATCAGACATGTATTTCACGCGAACTGGAACCCTAATTCAATCATACATGTATTTCATAGATTGTCTAAAGAAGCGCTTTTATCATGTGTCATATTAGATGTATTATGGTGAGATTTTTCAAGTTTCCACAGTGGGAGAAAAGACCAGCACCTCTGTCAGTATTGTCCTTTAAATTCGCATAAACATATATTCGTTTCATAACCTCCTCCTATAAATCAACCACAACTCACCCGATACGTCTTCTATGATGATTCGAAACATTCACGATAAAAGTTCTTCTTTAGACAATCTGGGATTATGTTCCATTTTATGACACATGATACGGCACACTTACCTTAATCACATCTTCCATGGAGTCACAGATCCAACAATAGGGCCCACGGATCTTATGCCCACCCGAGACCGACCTCTGGATCACACATGATAAAAGCGCTTCTTTAGACAATCTGGGATTATGTTCCGTTTCTTCAAGATTTATGTCTGATATCCAAGTTTGATCACATTTGACTTCATCTGCGGCAGTCCAATGACTATCTTGGTTCAATAATCCGAAAATAGGGCCCACGGATCTTATGCCCACCCGAAACCGACCTCTGGATCACACATGATAAAAACGCTTCTTTAGACAATCTGGGATTATGTTTCGTTTCTTCAAGATTTACGTCCGATGTCCAAGTTTGATCACATTTGACTTCATCTGCGGCAGTCCAATGACTATCTTGGTTCAATAATCCGACAATAGGGCCCACGGATCTTATGCCCACCCGAGACCGACCTCTGGATCACACATGATAAAAGCGCTTCTTTAGACAATCTGGGATTATGTTCCGTTTCTTCAAGATTTACGGCTGATGTCAAAGTTTGATCACATTTGACTTCATCTGCGGCAGTCCAATGACTTTCTTGGTTCAATAATACGACAATAGGGCCCACGGATCTTATGCCCACCCGAGACCGACCTCTGGATCACACATGATAAAAGCGCTTCTTTAGACAATCTGGGATTATGTTCTGTTTCTTCAAGATTTACGTCTGATGTCCAAGTTTGATCACATTTGACTTCATCTGCGGCAGTCCAATGACTTTCTTGGTTCAATAATCTGTTCAATATCAACGTTGTTTATCACCCTGTGTGAGCATTGGAAGCCCGACAAACAATCTTGCAATTACATCTTCAATCGAGACCGCATTATTAATTATAATGAAGCAATGAAGATTGAATGTGGAAAACCGCAACCGTTTTTACTACAGAAACGGTGGCTATGGGAAATACAAACCTAACACGAACCATAATGGACTCAGACTCATACTACCCTTGTCGTTCCGTATTTTCTCTTTTTCTAATTCTCGAAGAATCTCGTAACTACCGATATCTCATCCTTCTGTTGTTCAGTCCTATGATGCAAGTGTCTGTCTATTCAATTGAGAGGAATCATTGCATTACATCCCCGTTGAAAAACAAATTGTGTTTGTCTGAACCAGCTGAAATCCATAAATTTCCAACAATTAACAAGACATTGTTAAAAGGGAGAATCTATTGGAACACCTGATTGAGAGAAACTTCTTCGAGCTAACTACCAACTCATTCCAGGTCCTGATGGACCCAGCTGGAAGTGACATAAGCCAAGCTCTAGCTTTGTCACTGAACGAGAAAGGAAACAACCTCAACCGAACTGCATCCTCTGAAACACCTCTAATCCTAAATGTCGAACAAACTGCGAGAAAAGCAGCGATATGTTGTCACACCCTGATATTTTCACGTATTACCGGTGGGCCCGGTGGGGAGTATCGTGACGTAGTTGATATCATCATAGTCAAACAACAAAATTTAAATGCACAGCGGAAGCAAAGGATAAATATATTACAATCCGATTCAAAAGTAATATTTAATATTACAACGGAATGTAAAATGGATCCACCGGCGGATCAATAAAAAAAGAACATAGTTCATCAGACTTATTGCATCCAAGCTTGCGAGACTCTTAATGATGCTAAGGAGAGGCCAGCCTATTACGCATAGTACCTGCACTTAACCTTTTTGGGAAAATACGTTAGTTTACACGGGTAAATACAATTAACTGACTCATTTTGAAAAGGTTTAAAAATTGATTTGAATGCACGGAGCACAAAACATTTTATAACTTGGGATAATTATTTGAATATAATACTAGTAAAAGAATTACATGTTTCTTATGCGTTCAGTAGCCCGATTCGTGCCGGGTTAAAGATCAACAGACACACCACATTATTTATTTAGGCACTGACGGGTGTACGCCTACACCCCGTGTTTAGGTCGTGGCCATTTCGTAAAATGATGCCAAGGACATCCGGGACATGGTCATTAACCCCCCAAAGACTTTAAGCAAACAAAACATTTTCAAATAGGACATTTCAATGATTTAACCTTCATACAATTAAAGATGCAATGTCCGACCAAGCGGTATTTTATATACCGTACCCCAAGCCCGTATAGGGAAAATAAGTTAAAAGTATTTACCTGAGCTAAATATAAATTCAATCCCAGCCGTATCAAATCAGCAAGTACAGATAGCTTTTACTGGGATCCTAAATCTGGAACGAAGGTTTTTAATAACCTATTAGATTCCTAATGGGTCTTAATTAAGCCTATGCTTAGACCAGTTAGTTTTGAAAGAGGATACGGTTCAAAACGCATGAGTAAGCGAGAACCGGATTAGAATGTGGTTTAGACCCGACAAGCTTGTATACTTGTGTAATAAGGGTAAACTAAACACATTCTGGATTTTGAGACAAAAATGATATGGTTTGACCCGTTTCGGCTAAATTATGCAAACTAGTTACATAAGCCGATCCGAACGCGAAAAGAGCGTAACGGGTAACCATATGAGTCATATACAAGTTTCCTACATTAATATGCCTTAAATATGGTGTGATATCAGTAGGATACCTTCCATTATGCCCAAAACGAATTTAAAACCAATTTATGCCCCGTAGGGGTATTTCGGTCATTTAAAAGGTTATAAAAGAGGTTTAATATAAATCTGAGTTTCAGGTCTGATTCAATCAGTATAAATACTTAATTTAATAAGTTATATCAGTAGGGTATTACACATATGTGAATTTTATCATTTATAACCAAACTGTGCACCGAAGGGGCATTTTGGTAATTTCACATAAGGTTTAAAGGTCAAATTTGGAAATCTGAGTTTAAAACTTTTGCTTACTGTTAAAGTATACAATTTTACTTAAAATATCAGTAGGTATCAAGTCATATATATCTAAAATAGTTTTAATACATACTATGCGCTTAAAACGCGTAAAAAGGCGGTTTTAAGCGATTTCGGGGTTTTTAAGGAAAAGCTGATATTTATATCATTTCAGAAAGCTTAAAATGTTTTATTTATCTTATAAAATCAGTAGCAAAAGGTTTGGGGTCAAAATGTTTAGTAAAACTCAATTTATAAGCCAAAATGGCAAAACCGGTAATTACCGAATCAAGCCTAGAACCCTATGTTATGCTCAGCCTAAAAATAAATAAAAATCTTCAAAAATCCCAAAATATTATTTTATATCAGTGAGTAAAAATTTTGGTATCAAAAATCGGGTTTAGATAGGATATACGCTAATTATGTCGTTTAATTAATAAAAGCTTTTCATTTACGCTTATGAGCATAACTCCTAATCTAGCCCTCAAATTGATGCCAAATTTTAGGGACAAGTTTATATATTAGTAATAAAGATTATTGTCCTCTCACATTTTCAAAATTCTCGTTTTAGGGTCAAAAGGGCATAATGGTCAACATTTAAGCATATAACGGAAACAAGTAATGAATAGGATAACTAAGGATCCAAGTTGTATAACCTCAGAGGGTTACACTAACCTATAACCTGGTCCTAAAGGAATCCTAAGGCATATCTAAACTAAGCTAAATCGGGTCAGAACTGAAAGTCAAAGCAAAAGTCAACTTTTCCGACTTTCGGTTCCAAACCGATCCTAAACTTGAAATTGTCGGGTTGAACATGCTTAGACATGTTCTCATACTAATTACCAAGTTATACAAGTGTTAAAACAGGTCTCATAGTTTCTACATTGCTAATTATGAATTTATTTTCAAAATAGCTTTCTGTTGACTTTTTATTATTAGGTCTGACCCGACATTTGACCAAGCTAGGGTGATAATCAGTAGGTGCCTTCTTAGGGGTTTATTACCTACACAATTACCAACTTATAACTACTCTTAATTTGACTAATGACTGGATCTTTAGTGTTTAATCACTAAGTCAAACCTTAACTATGATAAGGTTGACTTTTGGTCATTAAACTAATCAAAACTGAAATTAGAAGGTTAAGGACACTTACAAATGGTCCTTAGGATTAAATTGAAGCTTAGGAAACAATGCTTGATGTCCAGGGAGCTCCAGATTGAGAGAGGAGAAAATAGCAAAGGAAATGAGCAAATTAAAGTGTTGGGTTCTCATCCTATTTATAGTTTTTGGACATGATTAGGATTGAGACAAGTGTTTGAAGGGTTAATCAGATCACTACACCTGTTAGGACAGCTGTATAATTGTCTTGAAGCCCAAGGATTCGGTTTTGATTGGATGAGAATGGAATAGAGTAGTGACCAAGAAAAAATTCGTATCTGGCACATGCTTACGAACTGTAAGGTCCAGTGCATACGGTCCGTAAGGACTTGGTCAGCAAACAGCAACTTTCACTTGTTGACAGATTTAGCCCCTGCACTTCCAAATGCCATTTTCGACACATCTAAGGCCCGTTAATCCATTTTAAAGGCTCTAACATGATGCCTAAGTATGGGGAACATGATACATGCTCAAAAATATTCCGGATGTCGGTTCGTTTGGTCGTACGGTCACGTTGTTCGGTTAATTATGGCGAAACACGGACGGACGCGAAAAACGAACCAAATTACGCGACGAATGGAATTTTATCAAGCCAATCACTAAAATAAAATATTTTAGTGCTTACATAAATTTTTGGGTGTCTGGATATATTCAGATTGTGAGATATGCGCGAAAATGCAAACTTGTGCACTTTTTGACACTTTTTGTCCCTGCATGACTTAAAAGTTTATTTTTGCGCACCAAACACCTCTAAGCCTATATCTAAGCTATATAAAGGATAATTAGGGCATTATTAACTCAAGGTCATATTCCGGAAGGTCCGATTCTATATGATTCGACATACTTTTGCAGTTTGACGCAATGAGTCCTTTAATTGCGCAAAGTAGCGCGAAATGTCGTTTAATGATATTCAAGCCTTCCATGGCCCATAATGGGCATTCCCAAGAATATACTTAAATATTACAACACTCTCGATCGCTTAAATGGTCACCGAAAGACGTAGATTCAAAAGTTGACGTTTAGGTCCCTCTATTGCGCAAACTTGCGCATCTCATCATTTAATAGCATTGAAGCCTCATCTAATCCATATTAGGCATTCTTGAAAGTATTTTCAAAACATCACGATGCTTCGGGTTCGCTAAAAGGTCATTCAGAGGTATAATTAAACATATTGACACTTTTAGCCCCTTTAACTTGCAAAGTTGCGCGTAACTTTACTTATAGGCATAAAAACCTTAGTCGGCCAATAGTTGGCATTCCCAAGAGTATAATAAAATATAATGAAGCTCCCGGTTTGTTAAAAGGTCACTCAGAGGTAAGAATTAACATGTTGACGCTTTTAACCCTTCATTGCGCAAACTTTCAATTAATTACGCAAACGACTACACTCGATCAATAGGTGGCTCATTTGTGAATATAAAGATTGTAAGAGGTTACTTAGAAACTTATTTTAGGTATACAAACACTTCCAGTCCTTCTAAAATCAAAGTTTTCGATTTTTCGAAAAATTAGTCCCTTAAATTCAATGTTTGACTTCATTAGGGTTTATTACACGTGTCAATACATCATTGGACGTGATTTTACGAGGTGTTACATCCTCACCCCCTTAAAAGAAATTTCGACCTCGAGATTTGCTAAAATGCTGGGAGTACTTTTTGTAACATAATGGACTTAACTTCTATAGCATATCCGGAGCCTCTCCAAGCTCCCAAGTTGACCTCTATAATATGTACATGTATCCTTTTTGGAGCTTCTTAACCTGTCGATCCTCAATCGATACATGTTTCTCATCATACCAAAAATCTTCATTAATCTGCATATCATTAGGTGATAATGCTTCTTGACTTATCGATGATACATATTCTTAAATTACTAATGTGGGTCACATTGCGAGCTTTACTAAGCTCCTTATATAGGTTTTAGCTTATAGGCTATTGACCTTTATCGCATTCGATTTCTCGAATGTCCTTATATATCTAGGGCTTAACTTACCCTGAGGAATTTTAAAATTTAGCACACCCTTCTTAGGGTGATACCTTCGATTGTACCTTATTCCTCATTAAGGACTTAAGAAGGTTACGGCTTTTATCAATCCTCAATTTTCTGCCGATTACTGGCAACTTTAAGATGATTACGAATTCGAATGATCTTATTTGTTGTTTCCAATGAAACTTTCAGATCCTGATAATTGGACTTACCAATCTATTGTTCTAACAATAGATGTTTAACATTCCATCTATACAAGGTCTCCAAAGGAGCAGCCTTGATGCTTAAATAACAACTATTATAGAAAAGCTTATCTTAAGGTGAGATGGTTATTCCAACCACTGCTTAACTAATTTTAAGGAACAGCTAATCCTTGCCGCTAGTCGAACAAGTCGACGATCCTGGGCAGCTGATAGAAATTCTTAATTGTTGCCTAAATAGGGTTGCGGTAATCAATGCATAAGCAAGATGAACCGTCTTTCTTAATTAACAATACCGAATTCTCAGAATATTTAGTTAGGCTATATGAACCTCTATTTTAAAACTTAATTAATCAGGGTTTCGGTTCCTCCAATGATGGTACTAGCCGTCTTGGAGATTTCATAATAACACAACCCTAAATGGGATATAAATCTTAACTCTATTTGCCTCTCAGAAGGTAAACAGGTAATCTTTGGAGAAGATAATCAAGTTACAAGGAGGTTACAGAGATTTTCCAAATCTCAGTCTCCAGTTCATCCATCATTGTTTGTGTCAATTAAGTGACACATTTATGTTACAAGTCCACGAATTCCTTAATCGGGAACATTTACTTGGACAATTCCATTCTGGATATCTTCTTTGAATACCATTAGCTGACTTTAGTACCATATGACCATTGGAATATCTTTGTGGTCCCATGCATTAAACCTCCATACTGATCAGGCATGGAAGCAATCTATGGAACATATTAAGATATACCAATCCTCATATGGCACTTTTTATCATGCCATCTAGTATTCGTAATCGATAGAGATCAAAGAGATATCAACTATATGCTGACGCACTTCTTCTAAAGGGAGAATACTTCTATAATTCTATGACTGAAGGTTTCTGACAGGAATAGACGAAATGGTTCTTATGATTTCGCCTGTAAGTTTTACCTTACACTTAACATCTGGGTTCTTACGGGACAATTTCTAAAAGTTTGCTAAGCTTATGGTTTTCTAAGAGACTTAGCAGCACCTGAAACCAAACGTAATTCCTAGCAATAAAATCACAATAAGGGATTTATCTGGTGTCATTCTTAATGTGAACTGCTTCTAATCATACATCAGGAGGGCTGAACGCCTCCATTCTTAATCCTTTTAAACTTAGTTGAAAAATCTTTGACAGATTTTAGGGCAGTCTCAGCTTTGACTGGTTGTTTCTTAATCTATACAACGTGAGTAGCTAAGGTAGATCCATAAAGGATTTATAATGGGCAGGCTTTGAAACCTTAATGTGCCCTCTTATTTCCAATGCTAACCACCCCTAATTATTGCATTAAGCTTAGATTTTGGGTAGATGGAATAGGGTACTATCTCAGCCAATGAATTAAAATTTGTAACATACTGTCTACAGTCTAGAACTTTTATGGTGAGATTCGGAAAATTCTTATTCCATTTCGTGATGTGAATAAGGCCCTTAAAACTTAGACCATCCCATAATGTATAAGAGAATCCTTCTTGTGGACTTCGTTAATGTCCTCACTAATCAAGGGTATTGCCATCGAATGACTGTGACGCATACCTTACCGTGTCCTTTCCAGCATAACTGCTGACACCTAATGGTTTCTACTTCGTCCACAATTTCCTGCAATCGATGGCCCTTTTTTTTTTACCATTGAAGTCTCTTGACTTCCAAGAGACGAAGTACTTTTAAGTACATCCTAAAAGGAATGGGCTCCTTGCCACATATGATTTTGTTTGGGTTATTCTTCGCATTTGAAGTATGAATAAAGCTCTTCTCATGAGCAGCGACATGTGTTTTTGAGTGAGCAGCATCTGGCTTCTTGAACCTTTTCATGACTTTCCTCATAGCCTTTCTAATAGCTGCGTTAATTACAGTTTTGGAGATTAACTCCATTAATATTGAGGTTCACATTGGATGCACCATTAACATTTGTCGCATCTCCAGCATCGCGACTGTTGTTTGTCTCTTCTGAGTTTTCCATACTCGAATCCTTGGTATTAAATACCATATTCAACAAGTGCTTTGGCAATCCATACCCAGTGTCTCCTTGAATTGTCAAAGGCTCACCATAAGGAGTCTTGATAACTACTTGTTTCTTATCACACACAATATGGGCTTGATTTTTAAGATGACCAATTCATTCCTATCACTATATCGAGTCCCTCTTATTTTAACGGAAACAAGGACAGCGGAAAAGAATGATTCCTAATGGATATAAAACATCCATCTAATATTGCTGAAGCAGTCTCTGAGGTACCATCGATTAATTCTACCTTATACTTAACGCTTAGAGTTTTAACAGGCAGATTTAATGATTTACAAAATCTATTGTCTACGAAAGACTTATCTGAACCTGAATCAGATAATACTCTAGCATGAGCGTTATTGATAAAGAAAGTACCTGTTGTGACATTGTCATCCTGAATAGCCTCTTGAACATCCATTTGAGAGCTTCCAGCTTTGGTCTTCTTAGCCTTTCCAGGCTTCTTGGTTTTATTTGGGCAATTTGTTTTGACGTGCCCTATTTCATTGCAACCATAGCAGGTTGCGTCCTTTATGTCTTGGCACTCCAAAGTCTGGTGCCCTTTCTTATTACAAATTCCACAAGGCCTAGCTTGTGACTCTAAAGTGCATTTCCCTTTAGTCGCCTTCTTCGGGCAGCGGGTCTTTATGTGCCCTTTCTCACCGCAACCATTGCATGTGGCGTCCTTCAAGTCCTTGCACTCATGAGTCTTGTGATCCATTTTCTTACAAATGCCACATCCCCCGGTCTGTTCATAGAAGCATTTTCCAAAGTGGTTCTTCTTGCAGGTTTTACATTTGGGTTTTGCCTCCTTTGGCTTGGACGGGTTACAGTTTGAACTGGTCTTACCCTTTTTACAACCTTTATTTGGGGTATTATCGCACTTTCGCTTATGATCCTTCAACACACGGTCCACAGCGTTGTTTACGGCTATATCTATCATAGCCTGTAACTCGGTGCTTGTTAAGTTTAGTCTTACATCATCATTCTGATCAACTGGATGATTGTGAGCTTCAGAGGAGTCAGCCATGGTGAAGCTTTGAAGGCTACAAACCAAGTAGTAATAATTTGTTTAATTATAAAGCGAATTGTAGAATTGATGATTAAATAGCCATGGTGCAAATAAACCATATAGGCCAATAGATAGTATTTAATTTATTTGATTATGTTTTGCCTAGGTTTTTTTTTTTTTTAAATAAACCATCTTTGGCGTTTAAACGAAATATAATCCTTCATATTTATTAGACAGGGGACATAAGTCACGACTGTCAATGTCGTACTGACATTTATATATATATAGCACAAGGGCTTGTTCCAAAGGACTTTTTGATGGCATAGATGCCTTGTCACTAGGGAAATTTTAAAACATAATCAATGATCCTTTGGGTCGGATAAATTTCATAGTTCATCGCCTTTTGGCAGGAAGTTATGAAAGAAAACTATCTTTTCCAAGTATACATCTTTGCCCGTAGGTATACATCCCAAATGTATGTTTTGATGTGTACATCATGTTCGACGTTTATTAGCCATGATTCCTATTGATCATTTATGCTAACTAAGGGGTTTGGAAAAAATCCTAATATAAAGATGACAAGTGTGATTTTATCGCATCACTTTGTCAGGAGTGTTAACATGTTTTCAGATGTTAACGAGGATCTGAGTTTCTTTTAAATAGATCTTACCATTATAGCTAGGTCTTTATTGATCTTCAAGCTAGGTTATACCTTTTAAGATTCTCTTTTAATATGTATACTGACAGGAAAGGAATGATATTTATTTTATTCAGGATTTTCATTATAATCCTAAATTATAAGTTAGTAATAGCACAAAAGGCTTTGTCATGTGGACAAGTTTAATTTATAAGCCCAGATTTTATGGAATCGAGGCATTAAGGTTTGAATCAAAGTTCGTTACCTTTTCTGGACAGGGAGTTGTAGGCTACCACTGTCTTTAGTCTTAGAGGACGTTAATTATAGCCCGTAGGCATTTCCCTTCTAAGGGATGTTTATGGTATGATCATCTTTTCAGATGTTATTAGTCGAGATCGTATGAATCCTACCGACTATTATGCTTGGACGTAGTCCAACATCTTTAGACAGGGGTCAAAGACCACCACTGTCGTTGTCTTATCGGACAACAAGTTTAGCCCGTAGGCACTTCATCACTAACGAATGTTTATAATATGATCATCTTATAGAATGATATAAGCCATGATTTCTGGATCATTAGGCCAAATTAGGAAATTGAAAGAATCCAATATAAGAATGAGTGTTGTGATTTTATCGAATCACATTTGTCAAGAGTGCTAACACGTTCTTAGGTGTTAACAAAAATCTGAACCTCTTGAATAGGTTTCACCATCTTGGCCATGTCTGAAATGACATGTAGGCTAGGTTTCACCTTTAAGATTCTTTTTAATATTAAGCGCAGAACAATCCTAAATTGAGATGTTAATAAGGATCTGAATCTAATTGAGGAACTACCATCTTGGCCCTCTCTTAAAATGACACGTGGCTAGGTCTTGCCTTTTTAGATTTTGCCATTTTATTATAATGGTAGATCCTGTAAAAGTAATGTTATTTTTTTATTTCATATTTCATGTTTAGAATGAAAATTTAAATTTAAACATTCCACTATAAAATTAAAAAGTTCAGGTTTGCCCTAAATGGGACTTGAAAGGCATAATGTTATCCTCGAAGGGACAGAAAGATAAGTATGCCCTTATAAGGACTTACTAAGGAAACGAACTTCAGTAAAAGGAGTTTTCTTCTTTACTTTATTTCTGAATGTTTTCTCCTCAGTTGCACGTTTATCCTAGTCGCAGTACAAGGCTCCGCATTCCTCGGCTTCGGATGGGGAGGATTTCCATTACGGCTCCTTTGCTTGGCGATATATTAAAAGTATATAGAATTGAAGGCAATAGTTCTCCGAATAGAGACGAGAGCATTCCTATGTTAAGTCTAGACTCAGAAGGTCAAGGAATGTGCTACTGTGTCATTGAGATTAAACACAAAAAGGCTAGTGTTTAATTCACTCAATGTTGGCTCCGATACCAACCTGTCACACCCTGATATTTCCACGTATTACCGGTGGGCCCGGTGGGGAGTATCGTGACGTAGTTGATATCATCATAGTCAAACAACACAATTTAAATGCACAGCGGAAGCAAAGGATAAATATATTACAATCCGATTCAAAAGTAATATTTAATATTACAACGGAATGTAAAATGGATCCACTGGCGAATCAATAAAAAAGAACATAGTTCATCAGACTTATTGCATCCAAGCTTGCGAGACTCTTAATGATGCTAAGGAGAGGCCAACCTATTACGCTTAGTACCTGCACTTAACCTTTTTGGGAAAATACGCCAGTTTACACTGGTAAATACAATTAACTGACTTATTTTGAAAAGGTTTAAAAATTGATTTGAATGCACGGAGCACAAAACATTTTATAACTTGGGATAATTATTTGAATATAAAACTTGTAAAAGAATTACATGTTTCTTATGCGTTCAGTAGCCCGGTTCGTGCCGGGTTAAAGATCAATAGACACACCACATTATTTATTTAGGCACTGACGGGTGTACGCCTACACCCCGTGCTTAGGTCGTGGCCATTTCGTAAAATGATGCCAAGGATATCTGGGACATGGTCATTAACCCCCCAAAGGCTTTAAGCAAACAAAACATTTTCAAACAGGACATTTCAATGATTTAACCTTCATACAATTAAAGATGCAATGTCCGACCAAGCGGTATTTTATATACTATACCCCAAGCCCGTATAGGGAAAATAAGTTAAAAGTATTTACCTGAGCTAAATATAAATTCAATCCCAGCTGTATCAAATCAGCAAGTACAGATTGCTTTTACTAGGCTCCTAAATCTGGAATGAAGGCTTTTAATAACATATTAGATTCCTAACGGGTCTTAATTAAGCCTATGCTTAGACCAGTTAGTTTTGAAAGAGGATACGGTTCAAAACGCATGATTAAACGAGAACCGGATTAGAATGTGGTTTAGACCCTAAAAGCTTGTATACTTGTGTAATAAGGGTAAACTAAACACATTCTGGATTTTGAGATAAAAATGATATGGTTTGACCCGTTTCGGCTAAATTATGCAAACTAGTTACATAAGCCGATCCGAATGCGAAAAGTGCGTAACGGGTAACCATATGAGTCATATACAAGTTTTCTAAGTTAATATGCCTTAAATATGTTGTGATATCAGTAGGATACCTTCCATTATGCCCAAAACGAATTTAAAACCAATTTATGCCCCGTAGGGGTATTTCGGTCATTTAAAAGGTTATAAAAGAGGTTTAATATAAATCTGAGTTTCAGGTCTGATTCAATCAGTATAAATACTTAATTTAATAAGTTATATCAGTAGGGTATTACACATATGTGAATTTTATCGTTTATAACCAAACTATGCACCGAAGGGGCATTTTGGTAATTTCACATAAGGTTTAAAGGTCAAATTTGGAAATCTGAGTTTAAAACTTTTACTTACTGTTAAAGTATAATATTTTACTTAAAATATCAGTAGGTATCAAGTCATATATATCTAAAATAGTTTTAATACATACTATGCGCTTAAAACGCGTAAAAAGGCGGTTTTAAGCGATTTCGGGGTTTTTAAGGAAAAGCTGATATTTTTATCATTTCAGAAAGGTTAAAATGTTTTATTTATCTTATAAAATCAGTAGCAAAAGGTTTGGGGTCAAAATGTTTAGTAAAACTCAATTTATAAGCCAAAAGGGCAAAACCGGTAATTACCGAATCAAGCCTAGAACCCTATGTTATGCTCAGCCTAAAAATAAATAAAAATCTTCAAAAATCCCAAATATTATTTTATATCAGTGGGTAAAAAGTTTGGTATCAAAAATCGGGTTTAGATAGGATATACGCTAATTATGTCGTTTAATTAATAAAAGCTTTTCATTTACGCTTATGAGCATAACTCCTAATCTAGCCCTCAAATTGATGCCAAATTTTAGGGACAAGTTTATATATCAGTAATAAAGATTATTGTCCTCTCACATTTTCAAAATTCTTGTTTTAGGGTCAAAAGGGCATAATGGTCAACATTTAAGCATATAACGGAAACATTTAATGAATAGGATAACTAAGGATCCAAGTTGTATAACCTCAGAGGGTTACACTAACCTATAACCTGGTCCTAAAGGAATCCTAAGTCATATCTAAACTAAGCTAAATCGGGTCAGAACTGAAAGTCAAAGCAAAAGTCAACTTTTGCGACTTTCGGTTCCAAACCGATCCTAAACTTCAAATTGTCGGGTTGAACATGCTTAGACATGTTCTCATACTAATTACCAAGTTATACAAGTGTTAAAACAGGTCTCATAGTTTCTACATTGCTAATTATGAATTTATTTTCAAAATAGATTTCTGTTGACTTTTTATTATTAGGTTTGACCCGACATTTGACCAAGCTAGGGTGATAATCAGTAGGTGCCTTCTTAGGGGTTTAGTACCTACACAATTACCAACTTATAACTAATCTTAATTTGACTAATGACCGGATCTTTAGTGTTTAATCACTAAGTAAAACCTTAACTATGATAAGGTTGACTTTTGGTCATTAAACTAATCAAAACTGAAATTAGAAGGTTAAGGACACTTACAAATGGTCCTTAGGATTAAATTGAAGCTTAGGAAACAATGCTTGATGTCCAGGGAGCTCCAGATTGAGAGAGGAGAAAATAGCAAAGGAAATGAGCAAATTAAAGTGTTGGGTTCTCATCCTATTTATAGTTTTTGGACATGATTAGGATTGAGACAAGTGTTTGAAGGGTTAATCAGATCACTACACCTGTTAGGACAGCTGTATAATTGTCTTGAAGCCCAAGGATTCGGTTTTGATTGGATGAGAATGGAATAGAGTAGTGACCAAGAAAAAATTCGTATCTGGCACATGCTTACGAACTGTAAGGTCCAGTGCATACGGTCCGTAAGGACTTGGTCAGCAAACAACAACTTTCACTTGTTGACAGATTTAGCCCCTGCACTTCCAAATGCCATTTTCGACACATCTAAGGCCCGTTAATCCATTTTAAAGGCTCTAACATGATGCCTAAGTATGGGGAACATGATACATGCTCAAAAATATTCCGGATGTCGGTTCGTTTGGTCGTACGGTCACGTTGTTCGGTTAATTATGGCGAAACACGGACGGACGCGAAAAACGAACCAAATTACGCGACGAATGGAATTTTATCAAGCCAATCACTAAAATAAAATATTTTAGTGCTTACATAAATTTTTGGGTGTCTGGATATATTCAGATTGTGAGATATGCGCGAAAATGCAAACTTGTGCACTTTTTGACACTTTTTGTCCCTGCATGACTTAAAAGTTTATTTTTGCGCACCAAACACCTCTAAGCCTATATCTAAGCTATATAAAGGATAATTAGGGCATGATTAACTCAAGGTCATATTCCGGAAGGTCCGATTCTATATGATTCGACATACTTTTGCAGTTTGACGCAATGAGTCCTTTAATTGCGCAAAGTAGCGCGAAATGTCGTTTAATGATATTCAAGCCTTCCATGGCCCATAATGGGCATTCCCAAGAATATACTTAAATATTACAACACTCTCGATCGCTTAAATGGTCACCGAAAGACGTAGATTCAAAAGTTGACGTTTAGGTCCCTCTATTGCGCAAACTTGCGCATCTCATCATTTAATAGCATTGAAGCCTCATCTAATCCATATTAGGCATTCTTGAAAGTATTTTTAAACATCACGATGCTTCGGGTTCGCTAAAAGGTCATTCAGAGGTATAATTAAACATATTGACACTTTTAGCCCCTTTAACTTGCAAAGTTGCGCGTAACTTTACTTATAGGCATAAAAACCTTAGTCGGCCAATAGTTGGCATTCCCAAGAGTATAATCAAATATCATGAAGCTCCCGGTTTGTTAAAAGGTCACTCAGAGGTAAGAATTAACATGTTGACGCTTTTAACCCTTCATTGCGCAAACTTTCAATTAATTACGCAAACGGCTACACTCGATCAATAAGTGGCTCATTTGTGAATATAAACATCGTAAGAGGTTACTTAGAAACTTATTTTAGGTATACAAACACTTCTAGTCCTTCTAAAATCAAAGTTTTCAATTTTTCAAAAAATTAGTCCCTTAAATTCAATGTTTGACTTCATTAGGATTTATTACACGTGTCAATACATCATTGGACGTGATTTTACGAGGTGTTACATATGTCTCCCGGGATCCTCATGCTCACGCCCGTCAAACTGTACCGAATTATGCACCATATTAATAATACTACATTTAATTTCAAATGTAGGTGCATCTATAGTAGGCTGAAGGATACTCGGCTCCAGGCCTGCCCCTCCGGGCTGATTCGAGTCATTCAAAGGTCGCTCATCGTCTGCCATGATTGCGTTTCTTGCTGCCCCTGAGCCCTCGGCTTCAGCAGGTACCACCTGCTCCTGCTCACCAGCTGCGAGTAGCAGCGCTACCGTGCGGGATCTATCACGAATGCGTCTCCTCAGATCGCGCTCGTGTTCGTCTGACGGCTCAACAGGATCGGGAGCGGGGGTTGAGGACATCAACCTGCAAACGAAAAATTGACACAATGAATATTTTATTAATATAATAATGCTTCTTTTTTTTTTTGCTAAAAAGAAACAGAATATGATTTTAAATGGGCTGAAAATTTTATAAAAATTCGAAAATTGGCCCGAAATTTTATAAAAATTAAAGCAATAAAAATAAATGAATCGGCTAAACTAAAAATGATTTTTCGAAACCGAAAACTCAAAGAATGAATAAATAAATAAATTCGAAATTGAACAAATAAATAGAATAAAAATTTACAAGTGTACAAGAATAATTATGAAAACGAATAAATGAATTAAAAGAAAGAAATCTTAACAAACAAATAAACGAATAAATGAATCGGAAAATATTCACAAATATTAACAAGTATATACACCGATAAAACAATGACTCGGGTCGTTCCTAAAGCTCGCCAATTCCCCGGCAGCGGCGCCAAAAACTTGACGTGTGCGCGTATACACATATTTTTATAATGAAATTACACACTATTCGGTTTTAAATTTATAAAACTGATTTATACTTCAACATCAAAACACACACGAATGAGGCAAGTGTACCCCGTCATATATGTAGTAAAGTATCAGTAAGAACCAAGTATCGATCCAAGGAAATGGGCGGAGGAATAATACTAGACCTTTATCATTAAATTAACGGAAGAAAGATAAGTTTTGTGATTTTATAAAAACTAAAGTAAGCATAAACACATACTTATAAAAATATAGTAGACTTCAAATATGAAAATAGATAAATAGCCTTGCTTTATACACAACCATAGCATGCAAACTAAGTCGGTTTTGCCACTAGAAACATTTGGTCAATTCTTCATTTTCTAGACAATTAGTATCCCTTTCGGGAATCCTAACATGACAATCATTCGAAAAGCTAAAACGATAAACACACTTTAACCACCTAAAATTATTCTTTAACGTGCAATTGATAAATGTCTATGAAAATCTCTTAAAAATAAGTTAGTCATCCGTTAGGAATTTTCTAACCTCACTTAAACAAGGAAAGTGACATTGATAAACACAATGCAACCACCGAGACAAGCATAAACTAGATTAAATCACAACCGAGTTCATTTTACAAATCTTGCATATAAATTCACCAAGATAGCAATTTTGGCCTAAACTACTAACTAAGCTAACAATTCATGGCAAGAATTCATAACAACACCATTTAACCCGTTAAGGTCCTTACGTGACGGAAAGCTTTCTTGATTAACAATAATTACATTTTATTAAACCACTAACCATTTCTAGTATCATGGTGCACACATTTTAACCAAGCTAAACTAGTTAACCAAGTTTAAAATCTACTAATACATGATTAATTAAGCTTTATTTTTCAACTATCTCAACTAACCAAATATTAATCATCTAACAAAATTACTTATAATCAAGAAATCAACAACAATAACAAGGTTGCAAACTAATCATGAAAGATTAACATAGAAAATACTTCCAAGTGTCATTACAAACAAAGTTAACATACTAATGGTTACAATTAAGCAAGGGATTGTTGTTTTTGCCCAAAGGCTTACAATAATACATAAAACATTAATCTAAATGCTTGAAACATTAACAAAATTATGGAAAGATTAGAGGATCAAACCATAAACAAGCACTAGATTAAGAATCCGGATAGTAATGGAGCTAAACGGCACAATGTGGCATGAATCCGGGTCAAAAGCAAAGCCTCCGGAGTCTGTAAAATCGCCTGTGAAGCTCCCAAAATTCCAGAGTTACGAGCAGAATGTTTCTGCATGTTTTTTATAACTTTTAGCGATCGCACGGTCGTGCACTTTATTGGCACGACCGTTCACCTTTTGAATTATTGGAGTTACTGTTTCACCATACCGCATGACATCATCTTATCTTGACCGTCTTCGATCCCGCACGACCGTTCCGTAGGCGGCACGATCGTGCATCTCCGGGTTTTGTTGGCACGGACATCTGAACAGGCAGTGCATTACCGGGCTTGGCTTGGTCGTCGAGGTCGCACGGGAGTGCCACTCATTGCACGATCGTTCCTTTCCAAGAAAGGCTTGCACTCCTTGTTGCACTGGCGTGCACTGCCGGGCTGGACTATGTTGTAGGATACGCACGGTCGTTCTACTCATGGCACGACCGTGCCAAATGCCGAGGTCAGAATCTTCACAGAATGTTCACAGCTTTGTCGTTTCGTCCAGAAAGTCCTCGTTTTCACTATCATCTTGTTTGGCATGCTGTTTAAGGCCTGTAAACAAAAGTATGCATGATTAAGTATCTGATTAACTGTTTTACGGCCGAAAACACATAAAATGGGGATAAAATGGGGGACTATAATATGTATAAATTGGTGAATATCAAATCTCCCCACACTTGAACCTTGCTTGTCCTCAAGCAAGCTAAACTAAAATGCAATAAAAACTAGAATCTAACAAGAACGAGAATTTACAAACTATTACTAAAACAACTACAAACGGTTAGCCGGTTTTTCGAAAGACAACATCAATTGAATCAAACCAAACAAGCATATGCAAATATATGTAATTAACCAAAAAGTCGTGACATCACTTTCAATTAACTTAACATGTTAATCTTCACACAACTCACAATGTTCACACACACTAGGTTTTATATGTGAAACATACATAAAATGTGTATGTGCAAACACTCAATGCCTTGTCAATGAAACGTGTAATATCATAAGCTTGTCATAAGATCTCGTCTCCACCAACTAACATGCGAAAAAGTGCAAATCAAGAGGACTTTACAGGTTTTAACGTTAGGCTTGGGTGAAGGGTATGGAAAGGGATATTTAAAGTGGCGAAATGGTTAAAACTCGGTTTTAGCGTTTAACTAGCATAAAACAATACAACTATACATACTAACGCCTTAAAAAAAGGCGACTTTTGCGAAATCGAGTTCATCAATCGAGATTTGATCATTAAGCATTCAAAATTGCTCGAATTTTTTCGAATTCACCCTATTTTAGGGTGTTTTAATTTCTGTTTTTTTTTTATATAAAAACTAATGGATTTATACAATGAAAAAATAAGTACAAGAAGCGCTAGTTAAACG
Organism: Helianthus tuberosus; assembly: GCA_030545235.1. Taxonomy (NCBI): domain Eukaryota; kingdom Viridiplantae; phylum Streptophyta; class Magnoliopsida; order Asterales; family Asteraceae; genus Helianthus; species Helianthus tuberosus. Next base: position 171,486,295 of record CM060406.1, read on the forward strand.
ATGATTTTGACCGAGTTTCAACACTAAAATGTTTAAAAATAAAAAGGCTAAATTTGGCTAAGTGGGTGATTATGTTGGGTAAACAAAGGTAAACGGGAAGGATCGACATGGTTAATCCTAAAGGTAATGTAAGGTTTCCGGGAAACACAACATAAAGAACAGGGATAACACAAAGGGTTTTCTAAGTGCCTCTATCACTTCTACACAATTTCGCAAGTTCATGGTCTTAACAAGCATGCTAGTGACAAGTTCTAAATTACACATGACATCTGGCTCACTCCTACATCCGAAATGAACAAATATATAACAATTTCAAGGCTCAAATATGCTCACGTAACGGAAGGAATGGGTAAAAGTGTGAAAACTATCATGCAAGTCTTTCTTTGTTTGTCACGCTTTCCGGTTTTCTTTTTCAAAATTTATTTTGCTTGTCGAGTTTTTATCATGTCTGAAGCTTTCTAAAACATAACCAACCGGTTTATTTGCTAAAATATATAAAAAAGACTGATATTTTTGAATGATTTTTTTTAGGACAAACAAAGTCAACAAAGTTAAACCCCTCCCCACACTTGAACTTCGCATTGTCCCCAATGCGAAACCCGAAATATAGAGATAAAGGAGAATAGTACTCCCCTGAAGATGATTTTGATGCAACGAGACTTCAAAGCTGCATCTGTGGTGTGCTCTGGTCCAAGACTTGATAGCCAAAATCTGCAAGTATGTCACAAGGCATAGCGAAACAAAACAGAAACAATATAAACGCAAATAAACCATTATCTACATAAATATAAGTACTAAATATCCAAACAAAGACAAGACAAATAAACTAAATTGTCTGAAAATAAAGAGTACATAACCGGGGGTGTTTGAAATAATAACCAAAATGAACACCCGATAAACAAAGTATTGAAATAACAAAACCACCAACGATCAACTCCACCGTCTCCTAGTCATCGTCACCAGCATCATCTCTCGTGTTGGATGGGCCTGCATCTCCATAACCGGGTGGGTTCCCGAATGGGAACCGTGGAGGCTGCTGAAAGTAGTCGGGAAAGGCATTATGCAGACCCCCGAACAGGTATGAGAACCCAGCTTGCACCTCTTGGCGCATAAAATCCTGGTTCGCCCTGAGCTGGTCCTGACCAACTCGTAACTGCTCCTAACTAGTATACAACTGCTCTAAACTGGTGTGCTGATGCTCTTGACTCACCTGCATCTGTTGAAACTGCTGGTAGAGATCAGGATAAGACGGGATGCCCTCTGGCCAATCCTGGTGCTGGTGGTATCCTTGATGCTTTGGTGAATGTGGTGGTGTGTGTGGCTCATGCTGCTCGTGCTGCTCATGCTGCTCTCCCATCTCCTCATCCTCATCCTCCGCCTCTGCTGGAGGTAACGGGTCCCAGACCTCGTTGTTCAAACCCCTCAATCGATCCCCGTGATCCGTCTCAGCAATAAGCCCCATGGCTTTCAACGCACGAATATCAACATATAAACCCTCGGTCACAAGAGTGAGTCCCTGAAGTACCTCATCAGTCATTAACCCTAAATTGTAGGCGATCTCGGTCACATACTGACCGCCGTGAATCTGACTGCTGTTGGTCCTTCCAGAACTATTCACAAAATACTCCGCCATCCTCGCAGCGAGGTTGATGTGTACCCCCTCAACCAGCGCATAAAGAAATATCAGATCCGGTGTTGGACAGTTGCCTAAACTGTCCATGCGCCTGCATATGGTATGGCTGAATATATGATGCATCACTCGATGTAGAGGGTCTCGTAGCCTCGAAGCTTTTGACATCCTAAGATCGTATGGGTCACCAACTGCATTTTGAGCCCAAAACGCGACCCGAGCTTCATCGCTCGGGAAGGTGAACTCATCTGTGAAGAACTCTGAATTCATATCCTCATTTGTGTAGATTCCGAGTTTTCGTCCCAATCTTCCCACCGACCAATTATGCCACCGTCCACCCAATCTGAAATTGATCCTATTCTTGTAACGGAAGTTCGGAATTTTATATGCTTTGGGCTTGTCGTAGGAATAGGTAGCAAAGAATTCTATCGTAAGCTCATGATAGATTGGGCGGTCTATGGCGACTAAACGCGAAAGTGGGATTGTTAACATGTTCTCTAGACGGTCGCGCTAATTTAAATCACGCATAACATCCCAATCCAGCCTTCGAGGGATACCAAACTGGCCCCGCCTATTCCATAATGAGTGAAGTTTTGGGATACACAGACTTTCCCTCTCGTCCTCGGGGTCAAATTTTAAGAAGGGATGATCCATCTGCATGAGGGAAGACAGTTAAAACAGGAGAAACAGAAAAAATTTCATTCGGAACAGCCGAACACACGGTTATGAAGCTACTGTGTCGCTGATCTGGGCAAATGGCACGGTCTTGCGACCAACCGCACGGTCGTGCGTCACCGAGAACGAGCAAAGGTGGCCGGCATTTGTCGGCACTGCACGGCGTGCAACCAATGGCACCACCGTGCAACATCGAGACCACAACAATTCATCGTGAACATCCGGAAATGCACGACCGTTCCACCCGAGGAACGTCCGAGCGACCATGTTTTCTGCAGTTTCTAACCCCGGCTCTGAATAGCCAGATTTTTCAAAAATCAACAAGTTTTTGTGCAAACAGGGGTCAGAAAATCAACCGGTTGTTCACGAGACATATGATTCTTGCATGGGCTAGGGTTTCGCTTGTGTTTATGAAGGGAACCCTTAAAAGCCTTGAAGAAATCGAACGAATCTAACCTAGACAAAGATGAAACAGGAAATCGACAAGAAAGAACATACCGTGCGGAAGGATTTGTGAAACCGTGCGAAAGAATCGTGCGATTTGAGGCAAAATCGGTCTGGAACGGCGGGTGCAGATAGGGTTTTCGCGACTTGTGAGAAATGGCAGCAGATGGGGGTATTTATACTGCCAAATGACCAAACTGCCCCTGCCTCTCGTACGGGCGTGCGACAGCTCGCACGGTCGTGCGTCAACGAAATCGTTTAAGCACTGGACGCTGATCTCGGCAATGCACTGGGGTGCAACTCGAGGTGCCGCCCAATACCTCTATTTGCACGGTCGTGCGGTTGGTGGCACGGCCGTGCCATATCTGCAGATCAGATTTTTCTGCAGAAAACAATTTCAGCACCCTTTTCGGCCGTTTTTCGCCATTTTTAGCATCCGCAAACTGTTCTAATATTTTTCCCACATAGAACCTACGCTCGGAATGTCTAAAAACAGTACAAACTAACGAAAACTACAAAACACACCTAAATTACGCTAAAACTACAAAAGCACAAAAATGGACGATTTTACCCTTAAAGCGCCAAAGATGCTCTTGCTACATTTTTAATCCACGGTTCAGTAGCGTAGACTCTCCTCCCCACACTTATGATGTGTGCGGGGCGTGGAGTTCGATAACCTCTACCGCCGACTCGATCGGCCCGGCAACGTAAAGCTTCAAGCGGTGCCCATTTACCTTGAAAATAACGCCGTCCGCGTTCTCTATTGCAACAGTCCCATATGGAAATACTTCTTTTACCGTGTATGGTCCTGTCTAACGTGAATGTAATTTTCCTGGAAATAAGCGTAACCGTGAGTTGTAAAGAAGAACAAGATCGCCCGCTTGGAATTGTTTGTGGTCCTTCAAGCGTTTATCATGCAATCTCTTTGTGCGCTCTTTATACAACACGGAGCTTTCATAAGCGTGTTATCGTAGCTCCTCCAATTCATGAATCTGAAGAAACCGGGCTTCACCTCCGGCTTTTAAGTCCAGATTTTCGGTTTTTAGAGCCCACATCGCTTTATGCTCCAACTCCACCTGTAAATGACACGTTTTTCCGTATACAAGCCTAAAGGGAGTAGTCCCAATAGGGGTCTTGAAAGCTGTACGGAAAGCCCACAACGCCTCGTCTAGTTTGTAGTTTGTCCGACCAATCCTTGCGGTTTGCACCTACAGACCGCTCAAGGATTCGTTTTAGTCCCCGGTTTGTGACCTCCACCTGCCCACTTATCTGTGGATGATAGGGCGTGGATAAACGGTGATGCACACCGTAGCGGGACAAAGCTTTCTCAAGCTGTGTATTGCAGAAGTGGGTCCCTCTGTCACTGATAAGCGCTTTTGGAGCGCCAAACCGGGCAAACAAACTTTTCAAAAATCTCACGACCACCCTGGCATCATTGGTGGGTAAGGCCTGTGCCTCCGCCCACTTTGATACATAATCGACCGCGACCAGGATGTATTTATTACCTCATGAGGGGGGAAATGGTCCCATGAAGTCTATCCCCCAAATGTCAAAGACTTCACAAACTTGAATCCAGTTCTGAGGCATTTCATCATGTGCCGATATATTAGCCGCCCTCTGGTAGGCATCGCACGCTCTAACCCAACTCTGCGCATCATGAAAAATAGTCGGCCAATGAAACCCGGAATCCAGCACCTTCTTGGCGGTGAAATTGGCTCCATGGTGGCCTCCGGTAGGTCCCTCGTGACAATGGCGCAGAATATCGGTCGCCTCTTTTCATAAAACGCATCTTCTGATCACCTGATCAGCACCCACCCTAAATAAGAAAGGAGTGTCCCAAATGTAGTACTTGACATCCGAAAAGAATTTCCTCTTTTGTTGGTGAGTCAACCCTTTAATCAGAATCCCACAAGCAAGATAGTTCGCAAAGTCGGCGAACCAAGGTGACTCATCGCTCATCGCATATCTCAACACCCATCAACGACTCGTGTGGGAAATTGTCATTGATTGAATCCCAACGCATGTCCTTGATGTCTCCATGCTCTAACCGAGATAGATGGTCAGCCGCTACATTCAACGCACCCTTTTTATCTTGAATTTCAATATCAAACTCCTGCAGTAATAAGATCCATCTGATGAGACGCGGTTTAGCATCCTGTTTGCTGAAAATATATCTGATGGCTGCGTGATCAGTATACACAATGGTTTTTGAAAGCACCAAATACGATCTAAATTTGTCAAATGCGAAAACAACCGCCAAGAGCTCTTTTTCAGTCGTGGTGCAGTTCTCTTGAGCGTCGTGAAGAGTCTTGCTCGCATAATAGATCGGGTGAAAGTGCTTTTCTTTCTTCTGTCCTAGAACGGCCCCTATAGCGTAATCGCTCGCGTCGCACATAATTTCGAATGGCAGACTCCAGTCAGGTACAACTAAAATAGGGGACTCAATCAACTTTTGCTTGAGAATGTCAAAAACCCTCAAGCAATCATCTCCAAATACGAATGGAGCGTCTTTCTCCAACAAACGGGTCATGGGCCTAGCGATTTTTGAGAAATCCTTGATGAATCGCCTATAGAACCCCGCATGACCAAGAAAGCTCCGTATCACTCTCACAGAGGTGGGAGGCGGAAGTCGTGAAATAACGTCAACTTTAGCTAGATCGACCTCCATACCAGTATGAGAAATCTTATGTCCCAGAACTATGCCCTCTTTCACCATAAAGTGGATTTTTTCCCAGTTTAGGACCAGATTCGTCTCTTCACACCTCTTCAACAACTTTTTCAAATTTTCCAAACAATGATCGAAGGAATCCCCAAATGCCGAAAAGTCATCCATGAAAACCTCCATTGAATCCTCGATCATATCATGAAAAATTGCAACCATGCATCTCTGGAAGGTCGCCGGTGCATTACACAACCCAAAAGGCATACGCCGATAAGCGAATGTGCCGAAGGGGCAGGTAAAGGTAGTCTTATCCTGATCCTCAGGAGCAATAGGAATTTGGAAGTACCCAGAGAACCCGTCCAAGAAACAGTACTACAACTTCCCCGACAGACGTTCCAACATCTGATCGATGAATGGAAGCGGGAAGTGATCCTTACGAGTAGCATCGTTGAGTTTGCGATAATCAATGCAAACTCGCCACCCAGTGACGGTACGGGTAGGAATTAGCTCATTCCTATCATTTGAGACTACAGTCATACCACCTTTCTTAGGTACTACCTGCACTGGACTCACCCACACAGAGTCAGATATAGGATATATCATCCCGGCATCCAACAACTTAATCACTTCTTTCTTCACCACGTCTTGCATATTTGGACTTAAATGCCTCTGATGCTGTGCACATGGTTTGTACTCGTCTTCCATCAGAATCTTGTGAGTACAAAAAGAAGGACTAATGCCTTTGATATCCATGATTTTCCACGCAATGGCTCTCTTATGAAGTCTAAGAACCTCGAGAAGCTGATTCTTCTCATCCTTTTCCAATAATGCCGAAATGATGACCGGTAAGCGACACTCCTCGTCCAGAAATGCATACTCGAGATGTGGTGGGAGTTCTTTCAACTCCAAAGATGGCGGATCTTCAATCTAAGGTTTTGTCTTCTCTTCTTCTACATGGCCAATTTCTAGAAACCGCTCCGGACTCTGGGAACCATCGTCACCAATCTGATAGACTGGCTGCTCGAAATCGTGGCCCTCCTGCGTAATGCCAATCAGGTCCCCACACGACAGACATGTGTCCGAATCAATCTTGTCAACAGTGCCTTGAAAATGAGAGCACACACATGCGTCGACAATGTCGACATAGTAAAGCATGTCATCGTGACTTTGCGGATGCTGCATTGATCTTTTGATATCAAATGTCACGTGCTCGTCATTTACTCGGAGCGTGATTTGGCCAGCTGCCACATCAACAATCGTCCTCGCAGTATTGAGGAACGGGCGTCCAAGTATCAAAGGCACTCTTGAATCTTCGTCCATGTCAAGAATGACAAAATCCACGGGGAAAACAAATTTATCGATTTTAACAAGCATGTTTTCAACAAATCCACGTGGATACTTGATTGAACAGTCTGCCAACCGAATGCTCATTCTAGTGGGTGACGGCTCACCCAGATCCAGTTTAGTAAAAACCCTATAAGGCATAAGGTTGATACTCGCTCCCAAGTCAGCCAATGCATGGCTAACAGACATGTTTCCAATCAAACAAGGAAGCGTAAAACTACCCTGATCTCCCATTTTCATGGGCAGACGGTTTTTCAGAACGGCAGAACAAGTTTCATTCATCACCACACATGATATACCCTCGAGCTTCTGTTTATTCGAGAGGATGCCCTTCAGGAATTTGTATAACAACCCTCATTAAAAATTACTATTTCTTATGAATTATTTTCCAATAGGAAACCCTAATTGAGACCCCCAAGTGATTCTGCACAAACCCTAAAATTTTCAGAACAATCAGAATCAGGATCAGGATCAGGGCCTCTAAAACTCAAGGGAGGGTATTCCCTGTTGACGATTATCCACATAATTTGCTGTCAAAATTGAATTTTGACAATCCGCTGACTCACCTGAGCTACAAACATACGGGGCTACCCTATGGTAGAGTGTGACCCCTCGCGTCATGCGACGCACCCACGTAGACCCCTCGCGTCACGCGAGGGTGTCAAATTTTAAGTATAAATAGAGGGGTGTGGGACTTGCATTTTGGCATTGGAACGACGAACAAATTAGTTATATACATTGAGATATCATAGAAACAGTCCAAACACACACACAATCACGAAACGCTGCCGCAAAACAGGGTAATAACTCGATCACTGCTATGATTCAATGTCCGATCGATTGAAACTATCCAATGGATGTTTAAGTGCTGCCCACATTAGGGTTATGCTTTGTCATTCGTCGTGAATTCGATGGATGTTTAAGTATCGCACTTTGTCATTCGTTGTGAGGGTTTAATCTCGTGAATTATCGTAAATGCTGTATTAGTTACTGACCTAGTTTGTGTGCATGTTATTTAATTTAGGTCACAAGGCTAATCAGTAGGCTAAACTCTGCCTGTATAAATCTGCAATGTGAGTCATTCTCTTTTTATCAAAAGTATTTTACAATACTCCATTTTCAAATGTTATAATTACAGGGAGTAAGTCGTGGTTATCTTAATCACTGGCTAGTGGGGTATTGTGCACATTACTAATTTTCTCACGGTTAGGTTCATTGACCTAACAGTGATAATCATCACTACTTGGGTGACAGGACCCAATAGTGGTATGACCATCGTCACACAGTGTGACACGGCGCCAGATAAAAATAAGATAGAAGCCATTGTAATCGCTCTTATGCTGTAATTTATAACTATGTGTCATTTTATCAAATTAGAGTGAGTCGCCAGCATTTCCCCGCTGATAAAATATTTTTAAAACATGTTTCAGGCGAACTCCTGTAAATCAAGGAAACGTGCAACGGAGCACTAACAAGCTTGAAGAGGTGGCTCAGTTAAAAATGAATAAACATGCTTTAATAAATCAGGGAATTTCCTAGTTAAATTCCTCTATTGTAAATTACGGGGTTTATCTCCAATTTATGGAATAAAATAATTAGGCATTTCGAGTTTTAAAGAGATCCTGTATAAAATCTTCCGCTGTCGCATCATAGATACCACGTGTTCCTGTCCCGCGGCTCCTGACCGGGTAAAACCGGGGCTGGGGCCGTGACAGGAAAAGGTGGTATCAGAGCTACTGAAAGAGCCATTGATTTAAGCCTATTAAGTATTTAAATTACTTAATTTTCCTGATTGACATTCTGTGATTATGTGATTTTATCTTGACTATCTGTTAATTTCCAGTATGGGTAAGCAAAGAATTTCGGATATCTATCATAAATTAGATAGTTCACCGAAGAATAAGGGAAGTACATCCCAATCAAATTCCTCAAGATACTCAGTAGATACTAAGGAGGGAATATTTGTCCGTAAGGCACAGTTTGAAAATCCACTTACCCCTAATAAAAGAAGTTTGGTTATTAAAAAAAGTCAAGAGAAAATGAGGAAATCACAACAAAAAGGAATGATGAAGAAAACTCAGGAGATAGACAATAACCCACCATGGGAAGATAAACTAGATGAAAAATGGGCAAATCTTTATATGTTAGCTACAGTAGCAGTAAATGTTAACCTTTAAATTACCAACACCCCGACTCAGTATTAGCACCCATATTATCTATAAACCAGAAACTTTAAAATAAATAACCACTAGTATATTTCAAAGTTTAGTTGTACTACAAATAAATATCTTGTTTCAATAAAATGGTTTATTTATTTGTAAGTAATATTAAAATTCTGATTCTATTTTTGGGATTCTGTGAAAATTAATTTACCAAAATTTAAACTAAAAGTTTGTGTGTTTCTTTATAAATGCTAAACAGCATGAATGAATTATCTGAAGCTCTAGAAAATCTCAATCTCTATCCCGTAAAAGTAGAAGTTTCAAGAGATTTTACTGGTTACTTTGCCGATGTGGAACAACCTATGGAATTTCAAGCTCCACCTCTAGAGAAATCAAAACCAAAGAAAAGAAGAAGATTTGTGGGTTGGAGACGTGTACGCAGAAGAAAACCAGCAACTAGGAGAATTCCCAAAATAGAGAATCATATAGATAAAGGAAAATGGATTGAGATCAGGGAAAGTTTTGGACAAGGAGGAATGGAAATTGGGGAAAGCTCCAAGCAAACCAAGGAAATGACGTTACAGGAAGAGTTAGATTTCATACTGGCAAGCTGTGATACCTTTAAGCCTGTCAATGAAAACCTTTTTACTTATCCTGCTGAAACCCAACTTCCAATAAACCTGGAACCAGTCATCCCAGAACCTTTGATCCACACCCAACCACAAGGAATGGATGAATGGTGGACCAACGATTGGGAGTTTCAAAACCTCCTAAATAATCCTTATACCTTTTTCCCACAGTTCGACCCAGAGGCTGCACCAAACCCACCAATGAGTAATGAAAACTTAGCTGAACTCTGCCATTTTGGCGAGGAATTGATGGATGCAGGAAATAGGATCCGGGAGATAGGAGAACAAATCTCCTGGAAGTACGATGAAAGGGAACATCATTTCTGAAAGGCCAGCGGACTAGGAAAAGTGTGGTTGTGAAGCTATGTTTGAATAATAATAATAATAATAATAGTAATAAAAATATAAATATGTAGCATAACCTAAAAATAAAACGTTTGTAAGATAACAGTGTGTATGGATGCATAATATAATATATAAAAATGGAAGTCGAGAAATCGACAACTTTTGGCTATACGTGTTAATATGATTATGTGCAATTGTTTTGTTTTAATTAATTATTAAATATTTATGCTAATCACTTATATAAATTAATTACCAGATGGCAAACGCTGGTAATGAACCAGTTAACGAAGTTAATCAATCTGAGCAAAATCAGGAAGAGCAATTGCTGAATAGGCAAGATATCGAGGATATCGTTGCTCAAGGAATAGTCAATGCTATTCTAGCAATACTTGCTGCTGCTCGAATTCCAGTTGAACCTCAAATTATTCCTAGCAAACGTACTCATGAGGACAACTTTAGCAATAGCGTAAACGGAGGCGGCAACAACAACAATAACAATAATGATAATATACTGTCAGTCCCAATTCCTAAAAGAATGAAAGCTTCAACACCTAGTTGCACTTACAAGGAATTTCTTGCCTGTAAACCAGCTGAGTTTGCAGGTAACGAAGGGACAACTGCAGCACTGCGTTGGTTAGAGAAAACCGAGGCAGTAATTTCCATAAGTAAATGTGCTGAAGAAGACCAGGTCATGTATATGTCGAATCTTTTTAAAGAAGGGGCGTTAGAATGGTGGAATACGGTTCTACAAGCTAAAGGAAGAACTGTGGCGTATGCTATGAACTGGGAAGAATTTAAGAATCTTGTAGAAAGAAAATTCTGTCCCGAGTACGAAAAGGAGCAAATGACCAATAAATTCCTAAATCATCAGATGGTAGGCGTTGATTGTCGAGGGTATACTTCGACATTCTTCGAATACGCTAGAGTGGTACCAACCCTGCCTTCGCCAGAACCGGTACTTATATCTCGCTACATTTGGGGATTAATTGGCGAAATCCGTAATATTGTCAAGGCTGCGAGACCCCGCACGATTGATGATGCGGTAGAGTTAGCTAATACTCTGACTGACGAACTGGTATGCACAAGAGAAGAAAACCGGAAGAAGGAAGTAGCCCAAAAGATTACCCAGGGATTCCGTATGGGTAACCGTAGTAATTTCAAAGGAAGGAGAACTGGGCAATCTTCCACTGTTCCATTTTGCAATTCCTGTAAAATGAAGCATTTTGGAAGATGCAAGGGATATTGCAATTTCTGCAAAATTCCGGGGCATCAAGAAGAAGACTCCAGGAAGAAGAAAACCACAGTCTGTTACAACTGTGGAGAAGCTGGACATATTAGGCCAGACTGCCCAAAATTTGTTAAACCAGCTGATAACAAAACCAAACCTGCAGAAGGAACTAACAAGAAGAACGTAAGAGCCTTTCAGCTAACTACTCAGGAAGCCGAGCTAATTCCTGATGTGATAGCTGGTACGTTTCTAGTTCACAACGTTTATGCAAAAGTATTATTTGACTCTGGTGCAAACCAAAGTTTTATAAATACTTCGTTCTGCTAAGCACTTAATTTACCTTTAACCAAACTTAGGCAGATTTTTACAGTCGAAACGGCAGATGGGAATTCTGTCAACATAGATAAGGTTTTACGAGAAGAAAAGATAGAACTTTTAGGCCATAAATTTTCGGCAAACCTATTACCTATGAATTTAGCCGGATTCAATGTGGTATTAGGAATGGATTGGTTGGTAGCCAATCATGCTCGAATTCTTTGTGTTAAGAATTCCATAGAAATTCATACACCCACAGGAGAATTAGTGATGATTACAGGAGATAAACCACATAAGCCAATGAAATTCATTTCGGTATTGAAATTGGCCAGTTACTCAAGAAAACAAGAAATGGTGTATATGATTTCAGTAATCATTAACACTAAGGGTAAGGAACTTCAGGAAATTCCAGTAGTATCGGAATATCCCGATGTATTCCCAGAAGAACTACCTGGATTACCACCTGATAGGGAGGCAGAATTTAGAATTCATCTAATTCCTGGAATTACACCGATAGCCAAGGCACCTTATCGGTTAGCACCCACCGAAATGTTAGAATTGCAAAAGCAATTAGATGAATTACTAAGCAAAGGATTCATACAACCTAGTTCATCCCCATGGGGAGCGCCAGTGTTGTTTGTGAAAAAGAAGGATGGTTCAATGCGAATGTGTATCGATTATAGGGAATTGAATAAGGTTACAATTAAGAATCGATACCCATTACCTAGAATTGATGATCTTTTCGATCAACTTCAAGGAGCTAGATATTTTTCTAAAATAGATTTACGCTCTGGATATCATCAATTGAAGGTACAAGAAGAAGACATACGTAAAACTTCTTTCAGAACTAAGTATGGTCATTACGAATTTACAGTCATGCCCTTTGGGTTAACAAATGCTCATGCAGCATTTATGGAGATGATGAATAGAATCTGTAAACCGTATTTGGTTAAATTTGTAATTGTCTTCATAGACGATATACTTATTTATTCCAAGAGTCAGGATGAACACTGTCAGCACCTGCATGCACTCTTAACTCTGTTAAGAAAAGAGAAGCTTTACGCCAAATTCTCGAATTGTGAATTCTGGCTGCAAGAAGTGCAATTTTTAGGACATATGGTGAATCACGAAGGTATTCACGTAGATCCTGATAAGATAGAAGCGATCACCAAATGGAAGGTTCCACAATCAGCAATGGAAATTAGAAGTTTTATAGGGTTAGCCGGATACTATAGACGGTTTATTAAGGATTTTTCCAAAATAGTTGTACCATTAACTAAGCTAACCTGTAAAGCAGTTAAGTTTGAATGGGGACCTAGGCAAGAAGAAGCCTTTAGGATTTTAAAACAGAAATTAACCAATGCTCCAATTCTAGCCTTACCGGAAGGAACAGAAGATTTTGAAGTATATTGTGATGCTTCAAAACTAGGATTAGGATGTGTGCTTATGCAATGCAAGAAGGTAATTGCGTATGCATCAAGGCAATTGAAAAAGCACGAAGAAAATTATACAACTCATGATTTAGAGTTAGGAGCCATAATTTTTGCCCTTAAGATTTGGAGACATTATTTGTATGGAAGTAAGTTTACTATCTATACAGATCATAAAAGCTTAAGATATATATTTGGGCAAAAAGAATTAAACATGAGGCAAAGGAAATGGATGGAAATCCTAAGTAATTACGACTGTGATATTCAATATCATGAGGGAAAGGCAAATGTAGTTGCAGATGCCTTAAGTCGTAAATATCATGAAAAGCAAAAGCGAGTTCGTGCTCCTAGATTAAATCTACAGTTAGATTCAATGGAACAATTAAAGGATGTTTAGGAAACAACAATCCAGGATGTTGCTGAAGGAATGAAAGGGCGGATAAAAAAATTAGAGCAAGGAGCAGATGGAATTTGGAGATTCCATAAGAAACGAATTTGGGTACCGAAGCAGGGAGAGTTAAGAAATAAAATCTTAGAAGAAGCCCATAAATCTAGGTATACCATGCATCCTGGTAACAATAAGATGTACCAAGATTTAAGAAACAATTTTTGTTGGATAGGAATGAAAAAGGACATAGCTAGATATGTTTCTAAGTGTCTAACTTGTTCACAAGTTAAGGCAGAACACCAGAAACCATCAGGTCTACTACAACAATTGGAAATGCCTGTATGGAAATGTGAACTCATAACAATGGATTTTGTTACTAAGTTACCCAAAACCAGAAAAGGTAATGATGCGATTTGGGTAATTGTGGATCGATTAACCAAATCAGCTCATTTTTTACCCATGAAAGAAACCTTTAGCATGGAAAGGTTAGCCAAGTTGTATGTAGATGAAGTAGTATCCTTACATGGAGTTCCACTCTCCATTGTATCGGATAGGGATAGTAGTTTCACTTCCCACTTCTGGACAAGTTTCCAAAAAGCTATGGGAACCCGACTAAATTTAAGTACTGCATATCATCCTCAAACAGACGGACAAAGTGAAAAGACAATCCAAACTCTAGAAGACATGCTTAGAGCATGTGTGATCGATTTTGGTGGGAATTGGGACAACCATTTACCCTTAATTGAATTCTCCTATAATAATAGCTATCATTCAAGCATCGAAGCTGCCCCATTCGAAGCACTTTACGGACGGAAGTGTAGAACTCCCGTTTGTTAGGCAGAAATAGGAGAAAGTCAATTATCAGGTCCTGAAATTGTGCAAGAGACTACCGACAAGATCACTCAAATCAAGGAAAGACTCAAGACGGCTCGAGATCGTCAGAAGAGTTATGCAGATAATCGATGTAAGCCGTTAAAGTTTCAAGTTAGAGACAAGGTATTATTAAAAGTATCTCCTTGGAAAGAAAGGAAAGCTGAGTCCAAGATACGTAGGACCATTTTCATTAATCCAACGTATAGGACCAGTTGCTTATCGTTTACAACTACCAGAGGAATTAGCTGGAGTACATGACGTATTTCATGTATCCAACCTCAAGAAATGTCTATCTGACGAATCTTTGGTAGTACCTCTTCAGGATGTCGAGGTAAACGAAAAGTTAAAATTTGTTGAGAAACCTCTTCAAATAGAAGACCGTAAAGTCAAATTTCTCAAACACAAGCGATTAGTACTTTTCAAAGTCAGGTGGGATTCTAAGAGAGGACCCGAATACACTTGGGAACTGGAATCAGAAATGAAGCGAAAGTATCATCACTTATTCCAGTAAATCTCGAGGACGAGATTTTTATTAAGGTGGGGAGGATATAACAACCCTCATTAAAAATTACTACTTCTTATGAATTATTGTCCAATAGGAAACCCTAATTGAGACCCCCAAGTGATTCTGCACAAACCCTAAAATTTTCAGAACAATCAGAATCAGGATCAGGGCCCCTAAAACTCAAGGGGGGGTATTCCCTATTGACGATTATCCACATAATTTGCTGTCAAAATCGAATTTTGACAATCCGCTGACTCACCTGAGCTACAAACACACGGGGCTACCCAATGGTAGAGTGTGACCCCTCGCGTCACGCGACACACCCATGTAGACCCCTCGCGTCACAGGAGGGTGTCAAATTTTAAGTATAAATAGAGGGGTGTGGGACTTGCATTTTGGCATTGGAACGACGAACAAATTTGTTATATACATTGAGATATCATAGAAACAGTCCAAAAACACACACAATCACGAAATGCTGCCGCAAAACAGGGTAATAACTCGATCGCTGCTACGATTCAATGTCCGATCGATTGAAACTATCCAATGGATGTTTAAGTGCTGCCCACATTAGGGTTATGCTTTCTCATTCGTCGTGAATTCGATGGATGTTTAAGTATCGCACTATGTCATTCGTTGTGAGGGTTTAATCTCGTGAATTATCGTAAATGTTGTATTAGTTACTGACCTAGTTTGTGTGCATGTTATTTAATTTAGGTCACAAGGCTAATCAGTAGGCTAAACTCTGCCCGTATAAATCTGCAATGTGAGTCATTCTCTTTTTATCAAAAGTATTTTACAATACTCCATTTTCAAATGTTATAATTACAGGAAGTAAGTCGTGGTTATCTTAATCAATGGCTAGTGGGGTATTGTGCACATTACTAATTTTCTCACGGTTAGGTTCATTGACCTAACAGTGATAATCATCACTACTTGGGTGACAGGACCCAATAGTGGTATGACCATCGTCACAGAGTGTGACACGGCGCCAAATAAAAATAAGATAGAAGCCATTGTAATCGCTCTTATGCTGTAATTTATAACTATGTGTCATTTTATCAAATTAGAGTGACTCGCCAGCATTTCCCCGCTGATAAAATATTTTTAAAACATGTTTCAGGCGACCTGCTGTAAATCAAGGAAACGTGTTACGGAGCACTAACAAGCTTGAAGAGGTGGCTCAGTTAAAAATGAATAAACATGTTTTAATAAATCAGGGAATTTCCTAGTTAAATTCCTCTATTGTAAATTACGGGGTTTATCTCCAATTTATGGAATAAAATAATTTGGCATTTCGAGTTTTAAAAAGATCCTGTATAAAATCTTCCGCTGTCGCATCATAGATACCACGTGTTCCTGTCCCGCGGCTCCTAACCGGGTAAAACCGGGGCTGGGGCCGTGACAATTTGGCATACTTTGGCATCTGGGCCAAGGCTTTAACAAACGGTATATTTATGTGTAGTTGTTTAAACAACTCAAGGAATTTACCGTATTGTTCTTCGTTCTTCTGTTTCTTCAGCCTTCCTGGATATGGTACTGGTGGAGTGTAATCTTTGACTGGCTCCTGGACTTGTGTTGTACTTGCTGGGCGTAGCCTGGCTTGCACCTCGTCCGGTGTGTCAGTCGGGACCGCTCCAGTGATCGGTGATGAGTCCGATTTGTCGGGTCTGGTAGTCTTACCACTCCTGGTCATTAAATCATTCACATGCCCGCTCAAGTTTGTCTCTGTATTGCTCAGAAGACCGCCTGGGGGCCTTTTAGACATCATCTGTGCCAGCTGACCAACCTGATTCTCGATATTCTGAATCGAGGCTTTGTGACTCCTTATTTCTCCCTCATGGGATAGAAAACGATCCTCGCTTTGTTGGTATCATTTTTCTGCCAACTGATTCGCACTCGAGGAGCTAGTAAGAAGCTGAGCCATCATATCCTCCAGCTTGGAACTAGATTGAGGGGCCTGCTGCTGGGAACTGCTCCCAGTGCCCTGATTCTGATACGAATATGGACGCTGCTGGTAAGGTTGGTTGTATGGCTGGAATTGCTGACCCTGAGCCTGCGGTGGCGCTGGAGCGCGCGGGGTAAATCCCAATGGGTTTTGATTGCCTGCATTCGCTCGCCACCCAAAATTTGGGTGATTCCTCCATCCGGGATTATAGGTATTGCTGTACGGGTTGTTCTGTGGCCTCACCTGATTACTCACAAAATCCACTTCTTCGTGGCCTTCATACACGACTCCCTGAAAGCACACACCAGGCTCATGTGACACTCCACACTGGTCACATCCCGAACCAGCTTGGGCGACCATCTGGGACTTATCGAATTTTGCTGCAAGAGCCGAGATTTGTGCAGTAATGGCTGTGTAATCGTCCACAGCGTGAACTCCTGCGCGAGGTGCTGATGATGATGATGTTGCCCGGCCTCTATCTCCATCGCGACGTGAGCTAGACTTCAATGCAGCTCTTTCTACGATATCATACGCTTCATTCGGCATCTTCGTTCCTAGATCGCCTCCTGCATTCACGTCTAATCGCTCCTGCGTGTTGTAACTGAGCCCTTGATAAAACGTCAAGACCAGCTGTCTCTTGGAGAAGCCATGATGTGGAACATCAATCAACAAATCTTTAAATCTCTCCCAGGCCGCATGCAACGACTCTCCCTCGTCCTGGCGAAAGGTCACAACCCGGTTCCGTAGCTTGGTTGTTTTCTCAGGTGGAAAATATTTTTGCATAAACAGCTCCGCCAACTCATTCCAGGTCCTGATGGACCCAGCTGGAAGTGACATAAGCCAAGCTCTAGCTTTGTCACGCAACGAGAAAGGAAACAACCTCAACCGAACTGCATCCTCTGAAACACCTCTAATCCTAAATGTCGAACAAACTGCGAGAAAAGTAGCGATATGTCTCCCGGGATCCTCATGCTCACGCCCGTCAAACTGTACCGAATTCTGCACCATATTAATAATACTAGATTTAATTTCAAATGTAGGTGCATCTATAGTAGGCTGAAGGATACTCGGCTCCAGGCCTGCCCCTCCGGGCTGATTCGAGTCATTCAAAGGTCGCTCATCGTCTGCCATGATTGCGTTTCTTGCTGTCCCTGAGCCCTCGGCTTCAGCGGGTACCACCTGCTCCTGCTCACCAGCTGCGAGTAGCTGCACTACCGCGTGGGATCTATCACGAATGCGTCTCCTCAGATCGCGCTCGGGTTCGTCTGACGGCTCAACAGGATCGGGAGCGGGGGTTGAGGACATCAACCTGCAAACGAAAAATTGACACAATGAATATTTTATTAATATAATAATGCTTCTTTTTTTTTGCTGAAAAGAAACTGAATATTATTTTAATGGGCTGAAAATTTTATAAAAATTCGAAAATGGGCCCGAAATTTTATAAAAATTAAAGCAATAAAAATAAATGAATCGGCTAAAGTAAAAATGATTTTTCGAAACCAAAAACTCAAAGAATGAATAAATAAATAAATTCGAAATTGAACAAATAAATAGATTAAAAATTTACAAGTGTACAAAAATAATTATGAAAACGAATAAATGAATTAAAAACAAGAAATATTAACAAAAAAATAAACGAATAAATGAATCGGAAAATATTCACAAATATTAACAAGTATATACACCGATAAAACAATGACTCGGGTCGTTCGTAAAGCTCGCCAATTCCCCGGCAGCGGCGCCAAAAACTTGACGTGTGCGCGTATACACATATTTTTATAATGAAATTACACACGATTCGGTTTTAAATTTATAAAAGTGATTTATACCTCAACATCAAAACACACACGAAAGAGGCAAGTGTACCCCGTCATATATGTAGTAAAGTATCAGTAAGAACCAGGTATCGATCCAAGGAAATGGGCGGAGGAATAATACTAGACCTTTATCATTAAATTAACGGAAGAAAGATAAGTTTTGTGATTTTATAAAAACTAAAGTAAGCATAAACACATACTTATAAAAATATAGTAGACTTCAAATATGAAATTAGATAAATAGCCTTGCTTTATACATAACCATAGCATGCAAACTAAGTCGGTTTTGCCACTAGAAACATTTGGTCAATTCTTCATTTTCAAGACAATTAGTATCCCTTTCGGGAATCCTAACATGACAATCATTCGGAAAGCTAAAACGATAAACACACTTTAACCACCTAAAATTGTTCTTTAACGTGCAATTGACAAATGTTTATGAAAATCTCTTAAAAATAAGTTAGTCATCCGTTAGGAATTTTCTAACCTCACTTAAACAAGGAAAGTGACGTCGATAAACACAATGCAACCACCGAGACAAGCATAAACTAGATTAAATCACAACCGAGTTCATTTTACAAATCTTGCGTATAAATTCACCAAGATAGCAATTTTGGCCTAAACTACTAACTAAGCTAACAATTCATGGCAAGAATTCATAACAACACCATTTAACTCGTTAAGGTCCTTACGTGACGGAAAGCTTTCTTGATTAACAATAATTACATTTTATTAAACCACTAACCATTTCTAGTATCATGGTGCACACATTTTAACCAAGCTAAACTAGTTAACCAAGTTTAAAGTCTACTAATACATTATTAATTAAGCTTCATTTTTCAACTAACCAAATATTAATCATCTAACAAAATTACTTATAATCAAGAAATCAACAACAATAACAAGGTTGAAAACTAATCATCAAAGATTAACATAGAAAATACTTCCAAGTGTCATTACAAACAAAGTTAACATACGAATGGTTACAATTAAGCAAGGGATTGTTGTTTTTGCCCAAAGGCTTACAATAATACATAAAACATTAATCTAAATGCTTGAAACATTAACAAAATTATGGAACGATTAGAGGATCAAACCATAAACAAGCACTAGATTAAGAATCCGGATAGTAATGGAGCTAAACGGCACAATGTGGCTTGAATCTGGGTCAAAAGCAAAGCCTCCGGAGCCTGTAAAATCGCCTGTGAAGCTCCCAAAATTCCAGAGTTACGAGCAGAATGTTTCTGCATGTTTTTTATAACTTTTAACGATCGCACAGTCGTGCACTTTATTGGCACGACCGTTCACTTTTTGAATTATTGGAGTTACTGTTTCACCATACCGCATGACATCATCTTATCTTGACCGTCTTCGATCCCGCACGACCGTTCCATAGGCGGCACGATCGTGCATCTCCGGGTTTTGTTGGCACGGACATCTAAACGGGCAGTGCATTACCGGGCTTGGCTTGGTCGTCGAGGTCGCAAGGGAGTGCCACTCATTGTACGACCGTTCCTTTCCGAGAAAGGCTTGCACTCCTTGTTGCACTAGCGTGCACTGCTGGGCTGGACTATGTTGTCGGATACGCACGGTCTTTCCACTCATGGCACGACCGTGCTAAATGCCCAGGTCAGAATCTTCACAGAATGTTCGCAGCTTTGTCGTTTCGTCCGGAAAGTCCTCGTTTTCACTCTCATCTTGTTTGGCATGCTGTTTTAGGCCTGTAAACAAAAGTATACATGATTAAGTATCCGATTAACGGTTTTACGGCCGAAAACGCATAAAATGGGGATAAAATGGGGGACTATAATATGTATAAATTGGTGAATATCAGTTTCGAATATACCCAACGTATTTTAGTTGGTTTCAAATATACCCAACGTATTTTAGTTGGTTTCGAATATACCCAAAGTAGTTGATCACGCTCCACAGTTGTCAAATTCGTTGCGTGCATTCATATTTTTTTAGACAACAACAGATAATGAACGGATTGTTGGACTTCTTATTCCTAATGTACGCCTCAATTCATCTTTTTTACTCTTTTCTACGATTTCAACAAATCTTTTCAATAATCAGTACGCAACAAAGAGACCGCCTTGATAATTTTAGAGTATTTTAGCTTATGTTGATGGATAACGCAAACAAGTTCTCCACAGTTTGTTATTCAAATCTCTATTCGATCATCTTTCCAAACTACAACACACGATAAGTTTAAACTTTATAGTGTGTGATTTGACCAGGAAATGATTGGAGGTGATTTATACTTTTAATAAGTTGTCACAGTTGTCAAATTCGTTGTGTGCATTCATAGAAATCAGAAACAATCAGATATTTATCTATCTGTGTGTGTCACATCCATCCTGTTATAGCAAAGAACGCATACACAAATAGTTCTAGTGGACCAAGCAAAGATACCATTCTAAACCCTAGCTAGAAACAAACCAACAAAATCCGAATACTGAAAAACATCAGCAACCATTTTTCCTTTCCCTAACATGATAAAAGCGCTTATTTTGCTAGTGGGTTTTATAAGTCAAAGTTAACTTTCAGATTCAGGAAGACATGTCGGGTTCTGTACCCATCCCCGCGTTGATAGCTTTCGTTTTATTAACTACCAAAAGAATGCATACACAAATAGTACCGGGACCACTGGAATAGACACATGTCACATAGTTTGTCATGACAAAAGATATAGATGTAGGAATATAACTAGATTACATGTGTCAGGATCCTTATCTATCATGTCATCGACGAACTGCTCAAAATCTCTTTCGTTTCTCATGTTAGGGAGAATGTTCTCGAAATTGAAGGAAAAGAAAAAATGGCTGCTGAAAAGAGTAACTAGCAGAAGACGTGTCGGGTTCTTCTGCTAGTTCTTCGGAATGTTTCGAATCATCACAGAAGACGGATGCGGTTTGGATATTCAATCTTCATTAATTCATTAAAATTAATAACCTGATTCGGATCATCTTTAGTAGTGTTTGTTTGAGAACCTGATTCAGATTTAAACAATGCACGCTGATTCAGATCTCTATTCGGGCAAACCGCAACCGTTTTTTACTACGAAAACGGTGGCTATGCGAAATACAAACCGCAAAACGTATTGTTATTACATCCGAGACGATTCAAGTGAGTCCTATGAAACAAGTTTCGGTCTATTCAATTGAGAGGAAACATTGCATTATATCCCTGTTGAAAAACGTAACCGAATTTTTGAAGTACACGTTCTTCATAAGACTCACTTGAATCGTCTCGGAAGTACTGAACAACAGAAATAACAGATGCGGTTTCATCAGCTGCATCGTTTACCGTGGAATGCATCCGTACTTTTGTAAATCGCCCAAACAAGCATGCCTTGAACGAGTCTAGAACACTCGTAATCCTCAACCTGCTTTGAAACCGGACGGAATCTACGAAAAAATTGTTCGATTTCACAGTGAGTGGAGAAATTAGCGACAGAGAAACTGTTGGAATTTGTGGATTTCGCTTCGTTCAGAAACTTAACAAGAGAAGCAACTAAAAAAGCGGTGAATGGTATTTAACGTACACACCGCATTTGAATATCCTTGCATTAGACACAATTTGTTGGAATTTGTGGATCAACAGAAATAACTGAAATAACAGCTTCGGAATCTATTAACCCTTTTCTCTCTCTGACAACCCTAGACCCAAACCACCGCAACCCACCACGATTATGTCTCTTCTAGCCACCTGCACCGCCGCATGACCAACCTGTCGCTGCACTGTTCTCGTTGTGGTCGACGTATACCAACGGTTCTGCGAAAAAAAAAACATTATCTGTTCATCACTGTTCTTGAAGATGAAGATGAAGAAACAAGGGTTTATTCTCTTTAATCTATTAGAACGATCCTTGTTTTGAGAACCATATTCTGTTGTTCAGTACCAACATAATGCATACACAAATAGTTCTAGTGGACGAAGCAAAGAGACCGTCTAGAGAAGCGCTTTTATCATGTGTCATATGGTAACAAGATTGTGTTGTTCCAAGATCAATTCCAATTGCAGTTTTTTCAACTTTCCTGTTCCAAATGCAGCTGATGAAACCGGAGCTGTTATCTTGGTTGTTCAGTACAATGTTCGTCTTTGTTATCCTTTGCTTCCTGCAATTCAAGCTGGCACAGATGCTAAACGTACTGTTATTACATCCGAGACAATTCAAGTGAGTCCTATGAAGCAAGTGTCGGTCTATTCAATTGAGATGAATCATTGCATTACATCCCTGTTGAAAAACATAATCGATAAATTTAGGGAAAATGGGGTTGAAAGATGATAACCCAACAGTGGAGGATCTCATTCTACAGCTTCGATAAATTAAGGGGTATTCTCAAATAATATTTCCTAGATGTTTGAAGACCAACAAATGTCCAAAGTGTTGCTTTTTCGTTCGCGTGACGGAAAGCTACCGCGTGACAGGAAGCTACCTTGCAAAAATTAAAAAATTAAATCGACACCCTCAATACGCATCGTATAGGACTATACGATGCGTATTACTTTTTCGTAGGGGACAATGGCAGCCTTTGGCAGACATAGAAGTTTGAACCCACCTCAATACGTATCGTATAGGCCTATACGATGCGTATTGAGGGTGTCGATTTAATCCCCCAAGATGTGCCAATAATACGAGCCTTCTAACATCTAAAATATTTAAAAAATTAAACCTTTAGGTACTCAATATAGGTACTCAACTCATTATTACCAATTTGTTATTGGGATCCCCATTTAATTAACATAAACTATAAAACTAGAATTTGTAGTCTTGGTGGTATCAATATGCATAGTAAAGTGTTGCTCTCTCAAGTAATACGGGTTGTAGTCTTATGATGAAATATTAAAAATAGATTTAGTGGGTATGTAAGCTTGTCGTTAAAAAAAGAATCTATTCAAAATCATATTCATATGAGCTAGTTTTATTCCCGCCGTGCATTGCTACGGGGCTTCATTTTATCGCTTGAGTTTACAATAATGCCTTAATATTATTAAGTTACAAAAACATATTATGTGATCATTCGTATTGCTTAGTTAAAAAAAGCAACCTACTGTATAATTGTTTTTTCACAACCCATGGGTAAGAAAGTTGTTACATAAGTGTCAGCCTTCTTAAGATGACCTAAGCCATATTACAAAAGCTATTGGACCATACCTGCGTGTTACGGCACATTTGGAATCGGCTGAAGTCTAGAGGCTGCAAGTGTAATGTCCTTAAATACTTGATTTGCAATAGTAAATGTAGTTAATCTGTATGTTTCTTAAGATACTTGGCATCCAAAGTGTACAAAATGTAATGTTTGACCAAAAGTTATATATGTTGGTTTAGATCCCACACTCACAACACACACTCAAACTCTCACACATGTATGTATTAGTGAATATGATTGAAAAGCTACTATATTCGATATCAAAAGGGTGTTATCTATTCAATAAAACAAATAGGCTTTAAATAGCCATACATTTACAAAACGTGTGAATAACAAATAAAGAATATACTACTTATTCTACTAAATGTTCGGTACAAAGCACGACCTCTTCTTCTCCCCAACGTACAGGTCCTTATGAATTGGCCAAACCCCAACCAATCCAATATTAACAAAACGTTCAGATCCATAACCATCACCTGTGACCCGTAAGTTGAACCGTAACCTATAAACAAACCCGATTAGTCCAACAATATCCTGTAGGTGTACATGGTGGAAGTAAGGGCAGAAGGATTAGTATACATGTTTGTATTATAAAATTTTTGGTAGGGAGGCTTTTTATCAATCACAAACCTAGGTGATTATTGAATTCTTTTTGGGTTTGCAGGTGTAGAAGTGTAAAAGATTGTTTCATGAAATTATTCAAATTACATATGGTTGTTCGTGGCTGGTGATCCGGTAATCAATCACAACCCCGTATCTATCACCATTGTTAAATCTTTATAGTTGATGATTGAACTATTGGTTATACGCTCACAGTGCGTGATTGTTCTATCTCTTTCTCTTTATTTGGTATTGCATTTACTGTGTCAGTGTGTCTAGGCATATTGTTCTTGGGTTAGTCAGATCGGTTTTGTTTGTTAGAACACATGTTACTATCATATATTAGCTCATAATATTTTCTCGTCAAAATTCTTATATAGGAAATATACTATTAACTAACTTATTTTTATTTGATATAACTTTTGCATAGTTTCCGAGTATATTATCACCACATGTTATTTTATCTACATTTTGACGTGCTACGTGGAAGTTTAATTATTTACTTCTTTTTAATTTGATAAATCACTAAGACTTTTACTTTTATAAAATTTACTTCTATAAAATAAAAAAAAAAGACGATGGATTTAGTAAATTTGAATAAAAAAGGGTGCATTAACTCAAATTATATATACATTTAAAAATTGTAACCTTTTCTCTGTGTAAGATATACCGTAGTTACTGCCTTCGCTACTTTGTTGTCATGCACAAAGGAATGGCAGCACTATTTCTCTTTTTGCTACATATCTTTTTATCACCTAGCACGTGTTCATTCTTTATGCTTTTAATTGTCGTTTAAAAAAGAAAGTGACAGATGATCGGATTGTCGCGCTCCGGTCAAAGATAATATTTATAAGCCCAAATTACCCTTAACAAATAGCTAGTGGTAGCAAGGGGTCGATCCACGAAGAGTATGTGGTTTGCGAATGGATTTACTAGAACTAAAATGATTGTCACAAATTATGAAGCTTGCTATGATATCTTGTAATTTTGTTTTTGATGAAAGATGTGAATTTAACTAAATGAATTTGTTTACTTGGATAAAAACTTCTAATTAACAATTGTGATGAATATTTGGTTTCTAAACAATAATAAGTAAAGGAATCACACCCGGTTTCGGTAGTTGCTAAATTATGGTTTCTACAAGTTTAAGGCTTCAATTCAAATGCATACAATTAACGGATTTAGTGTACCGTGACTTAGGTGCTAATAACTATCAACGCTCAATGAACGGACAAGAATACACTTTGTAATCAACACAAGTAAATCCTAACCAAGACAACGCATATTACACATAACCATTTCATAAAGTCATAACTTTTATATTCGCTCGACAGTTTATGAATTCGAAACAAATGTAAGCTATTGCCAAAGGTTTCTAAAATCATACACAAATTGTCACAAATTGAAGCAAGAACAATTCAAAACCATAAATTAAACAACTACCTACACCGGGGTGAAACCGAGATGATTAGCCACTCATGGTTGAAGAAGCTTGATCACCGGAAGAATGAAACTTGACGGAAGTCATGTTGGAGCTTGGAGGATGGAGAATGATGAATGAGTGATGGTGAACCGTCGTGGTCCTTCGACATCTTTCTTCTTTGATGATCTTCTTGATTTATAGCCATGGAAACAACTTGGAGCCTTTAATTCCTTGAAGACTTTTGATGATCTTGATGTTCATACCTCCATGTGAACTCCAATGCTAGAAGACTTTGGGGTTGCTAAATTTCTCCAATTGCTGCTTATGATTAATGTTCTTGGTCCCCCCAAAGACTAAAACTCGTAGTTGACCAAAACAAACAAGTTCCAATCAATAAAAAGCATCCAAGAAAAAGTTTCCCGGAGTGGTTTTCCCCTGCCCGTCGCCGACGGCCTCTCGTTTGGTCAGTTTTTTCCGAAACTGTTTTCTTCATAACTTCTTCGTTATAGCTCCGTTTTACGCACCGTTTTCGCCCACGTGCTCGTAATTCCGGCCTCTATCATAATATCTTCCAATGTATTCATGTTAACTCCATTAACATTCCCTAAAGCACATCCAATCTTCGTGGTTAACCCGGTCTTTGTCATTTTTCATCCCCGGTTGATGATGTTTGATCCCGGTGACCCGTAAAGCTCCCAATTAGCTCCTTAATCTTCACAAGACCTACAAAACATAATTCCTTTTACAAGTAGGCTATTCGAGATTAAGCATATGTAAAAACATTAAGTTAAGCATAATAAGGCACCGGTTTTTTACCACACATCACATCCCCACACTTGTCTTTTGCTTGCCCTCAAGCAAATTCTGTTTTTCACTTTCGCTTGGGTCGAACAATGAACACACTTCCCATTCCCGAGACAAGGTTAAGGTCGAATGTCATACTAAAGTTCAAACTCTTTACAATTCGAAATATATCTAATGGTAATGTGATTTCACATTTACAAATGGTTACCCAAGATTAACTCGCCCATAAAACTAACAAATCATACATATCCCTCACAATGTTCTCTCCACTCGGCTTAACATTTGGCTAATATGTAATGTATTAGCACTTTAACAAATAATCGCTCAAAACCGATTAGAACACGTACCCGCATAGGCTTGCAACTCAATCATTCTCCACCATCGATCACGAATACTAAGCACAAGTCATAAGGTCTTTGAAAGGGTTGTAACGGGGCTAGGGTTAAGGGTAGGAAATAGGATATTTTTAAGTGGCTTAGGTGATGAAAAATTCGATTTTTATTACAATGCAACTCAAGTAAACTATAAACATCAACTATAAGGCAATGATTTTCACCTTTTATTCAACAACTAGAAACACATATTTTTGTTCTTTTCTCAATGTTTTTCTCATCTTTTTCATAGCTTTTTTTTTTTTAACAAATAAATAGAACTATACAAACTTTGCTCAATAATCGAATTTCCATCACACGGGTTTAAACAAAAAGGCTTATGGTTGTTGGCTAAGTGGGTTGTCAAATGAAGGTTTAGGCTCAAAGTTGGCTACTAGGGGATAATTTTTGGGTAAGGTTATAAGAATGGTGTAAAAGGAAAAAGGTTCACCTAATGCCTTAATCATTCTCGTGCTCGTATTCGGTCTATGGTCTCAAACGTATCAAAAGATGCAAGTTCTACAATACATGACTAATGGTCCACTCAAACAAAGAAATATGTGTATATATGATGTATAAAAGTGGCTCAAAATCTCACTTATAAGGGTATGATATGTGATATGCATCAAATGCTAGTTTCTTAGGCGAATTATTCCCAAATAACCACCCGCTAAATATCCTTCATGCTATTAATTTGAACTTGGCCATGACAAAAGACCAAATGGGTTGTGCCATCCCTCGTTGACTTAGCTACTTGTGCTTTTAAGATTGCTTTTGAAACAAGAAACTTTTGAAAAATTTTTGAAATTTTTCCCCCATCCCCACACTTGAGGTAAACATTGTCCTCAATGTATAGTATTTAAATGAGTGGGTCAAAATCTAAAACTTTTACTACTCCCCCATCCCCACACTTGAGGTAAACATTGTCCTCAATGTGTAAGAACTAGAGTTTTAAAAATGCACAAGGGATGTGGCACGGCTAACCCTCCCAAAGTTCACCCCGGAACAATACAAAATACGAAATACATCCACTTATTATCACACTAACAATCAAGGTAAAATGGAAACGCATGCACCTGATTTTGTTGCTTGATGTCCATATCTCCTTCTTCTCTTCATAAAAACGGTTGTCTCATGAATCTTATGTACCTACAAATTCTAACCCTTGTGTAGAAGCATGCTTCTCACAACCATCAAAATTTGTTAGTTACCTAGTTCTACCATTTTTATGAAAATATTACCAAGCCATGCATTATTTTACCTTTGTTTATGTGGAAAAACAAATAAAAGACAAAATAAAAATAAAACACACAAAATAAACAACATAAACAAAAACAAACATATCATACCTCTTCAAAACCCTAAAAATTGCAAAACAAGAGACTTGGATGAACACTCTTCAAAACCCTAAAAATTAGCGACTATAAATCTTGCAAACGAGCAAGAATTGATGGAAACCGATATGGGGGTTTTGTTCCTCTCGAAAAACTACACATTTTAGGCTCAAGAATCAACTGATTTGGGTAAGAATTGAAGAAGTTATGAAGGTTTGAAGGTTCTTGAGAATTTTTAAATTTTTTTTTTTAATTTTAATTTTTAAAAAGAAAAAAAAATTTATTTATTTATTTTTTTTTATTAAAACATTTTTTTTTAATTAAAACAAATTTTTTTTTTAACAATTTTTTTTTTAATAAAAACGATTTTTTTTTATTAAATTTATTTTTTTTTTAATTAATTAATTTTTTTTTTAATAAAATCGTTTTTTTTAATTAAATTTATTTTTTTTTAATTAAAAACGTTTTTTTTTTTTTAAACGAAATTTTTTTTTTTTTTCAAAAACTAGCCCGTCGCCGACGGCTGATAGCCCGTCGGCGACGGCTTGTGGTTTGAGCAAAAGTCCCCGACGGCTTAAGCCCCTGTCTACGGCTTGTTGTGTGCGACGGCTGGTTTTTAAAGCCCGTCGCCGACGGCTTTGAAGCCCGTCGCCGACGGCTGCCCAAAATTTTTTTTTTTTTTTTTTTTTTTTTTGAAAAATATGTTTAAAAATAAGAACTTTTAATAAAGGGACTATGTACATAAAAAAATCCTAAAAATTATTAAAAATACTTTTATAAAAATTTATTAGCTAAATTTTTTTTTTTTTTTTTTAAATTACGAAAAAATCGTGACGATTCTACCACCCCCTAAAATGAACGTGTATTGTCCGCAATGCACAAAACGAAATCTAAAACATACCTTACGTCTTCAAGAATCGTTTGTGATGTCCGGACTTCACACAATCAAACAAAGTTAGTAGGAAACGATTACGATTATATCAAAAACACACAAACAATTAAAATTATACACAATTCTAACTAAAATGTTACCAGACCTTTTTAAACCTCCCAATAGCTTGGGAGGACGAGAGGTCTCGTGAGGGTTATATAAGGAACACACCCACAACGTTCATTTAACCGATTTACCTCTCATGGTGGTCGAAGTGCACATTTTCCTACCGAGTTGCCTACATACGCTCGGTATTTGGCATGCCGAATCCATTCTCTTTTTCTTCTTTTCGGCATGCGTAACGTACAACTTCGGGGTCGCTTCTTACCAAACCGGCCAATGTCTTGCAATGCCACCCTTCGAATCCTTATACCCGAACCTTCATCCCCAACTTTGTTGGTTGGAGTGATAAGTATGGGAGAAGGATAGATATGAACGTGGGCATCTTTTGGATCCGACTCGTCTCGCGGTGTGATGTCTTTCGCTCGGTTCAAGCATTCATTTTCTTGCTCGGGAAGATCGATAACCTCTTCCACCACATCACCATCTACTATTGTACCATTGGCCCAAACCTCTTGGTCTCGTTTAAGTTGGGCTAATTCCTCCGCTAATTGACCCACTTGCACCACCAATGCTTCATGGGCTTTATCTCTCACTTCATTCGCTTTCTTCATATCTTTGATATCCTGGTGATATTCTTTCATCATGTCCATGAGAGCATCAACCTTAGAATGCATCGAATCTTGTGGGTTCTCGTATACCGGTTGAGGGTATTCATTATAATCATCATCATACTCCTCCTCCCAGTAACTTGAAAAATATGGTGATTTGGGTTCATAGTAATAGTCTTGATAATGTGGTGGTGGATTATCATATGGATAATATGAGGATGGACCATTGAAATCTTCATAGTCCGCCCTCCTATATTCATACAATCCGCTGAGGTAGTCTTCCCGATCCTTGTTGGCTTGAACTTTTTCGTGGAAAACATAGCAATCTTCTAAATAATGTTCTCCGCTTCCGCAACACTCACACGGATCATCATCCACCCAATTCATATTGAAAGATGGTACCTGCAAAACATGTTCCTGCACAAACAAGCTCGACCACCCGAAGTAAAATCACAAAAATACAAAGAAAAAGAAAATAAACAACTAAAAAAAATTTACTAAATTCTAACAATTATCCAAACACAAAGCGCACTAACTCCCCGGCAACGGCGCCAAAATTTGATCGGATTGTCGCGCTCCGGTCAAAGATAATATTTATAAGCCCAAATTACCCTTAACAAATAGCTAGTGGTAGCAAGGGGTCGATCCACGAAGAGTATGTGGTTTGCGAATGGATTTACTAGAACTAAAATGATTGTCACAAATTATGAAGCTTGCTATGATATCTTGTAATTTTGTTTTTGATGAAAGATGTGAATTTAACTAAATGAATTTGTTTACTTGGATAAAAACTTCTAATTAACAATTGTGATGAATATTTGGTTTCTAAACAATAATAAGTAAAGGAATCACACCCGGTTTCGGTAGTTGCTAAATTATGGTTTCTACAAGTTTAAGGCTTCAATTCAAATGCATACAATTAACGGATTTAGTGTACCGTGACTTAGGTGCTAATAACTATCAACGCTCAATGAACGGACAAGAATACACTTTGTAATCAACACAAGTAAATCCTAACCAAGACAACGCATATTACACATAACCATTTCATAAAGTCATAACTTTTATATTCGCTCGACAGTTTATGAATTCGAAACAAATGTAAGCTATTGCCAAAGGTTTCTAAAATCATACACAAATTGTCACAAATTGAAGCAAGAACAATTCAAAACCATAAATTAAACAACTACCTACACCGGGGTGAAACCGAGATGATTAGCCACTCATGGTTGAAGAAGCTTGATCACCGGAAGAATGAAACTTGACGGAAGTCATGTTGGAGCTTGGAGGATGGAGAATGATGAATGAGTGATGGTGAACCGTCGTGGTCCTTCGACATCTTTCTTCTTTGATGATCTTCTTGATTTATAGCCATGGAAACAACTTGGAGCCTTTAATTCCTTGAAGACTTTTGATGATCTTGATGTTCATACCTCCATGTGAACTCCAATGCTAGAAGACTTTGGGGTTGCTAAATTTCTCCAATTGCTGCTTATGATTAATGTTCTTGATCCCCCCAAAGACTAAAACCCGTAGTTGACCAAAACAAACAAGTTCCAATCAATAAAAAGCATCCAAGAAAAAGTTTCCCGGAGTGGTTTTCCCCTGCCCGTCGCCGACGGCCTCTCGTTTGGTCAGTTTTTTCCGAAACTGTTTTCTTCATAACTTCTTCGTTATAGCTCCGTTTTATGCACCGTTTTCGCCCACGTGCTCGTAATTCCGGCCTCTATCATAATATCTTCCAATGTATTCATGTTAACTCCATTAACATTCCCTAAAGCACATCCAATCTTCGTGGTTAACCCGGTCTTTGTCATTTTTCATCCCCGGTTGATGATGTTTGATCCCGGTGACCCGTAAAGCTCCCAATTAGCTCCTTAATCTTCACAAGACCTACAAAACATAATTCCTTTTACAAGTAGGCTATTCGAGATTAAGCATATGTAAAAACATTAAGTTAAGCATAATAAGGCACCGGTTTTTTACCACACATCAACAGATAAAAGACAAGGTAAACTAAAGAAGAGAGGGGGGAGTAGTTGAGGAGTGGGCCAATGGTGATGATTCGTTGAGTTCTTATTTTCCCACAAAAATCACGACATCAAACCCTAACACCTTTTCCGTTACAATTGCGCCTGAAAGGTTGAAATGGCCAGATAAACTCGACGCTAACACTGAGGATCAAAACAATCATCACACACTAAGAACCAGTCTTTGGAAACCTCTGTAAAACCATAGCCACTGTTGTGATTTTAAGAACTGATGCAAAGTCTGCCGTGATTGTTAGGTGCAAGTTTTGTCTAGGAGGGGTATTTTAGGTGATGGTTGCAACTGAGAGTGAAACCGCCGTCATTGGCTGTTGAAACAGAAAAGACGACGGTGATGTTATGGTAGTGGCTAGATGGTTGTGCTGGTATTGTTGGTGTTGGTGTTGGGACTTGGTAGTCAACCAATGGTCACGGAGAATGGTGGTCCTTGTCGGCGATAGGTGGTCGTGGTTGTATTAGGTGGTAGTGAAGATTGTGGTAGAAAGTCTAGCTTCCAAAATGGATTTGAATTGAAACGGAAATTGCACCTTGTTTTACCTTCTTGAAAAGGTTTAACTGTTTAATGTACAACTAGTGATTTCAACTTTGGCTGAGTGGTAGAAACTCTTATTTATTAGGGGAGAAGATCAAGGTTTAAATTCTGGAATGGGGTAGATTAAGATTATTTTGATGTAATATATATGTAGCGTTATTGTAATATGGGTTATTCTAAACACACCCTACTCTAATTACTATTTACACCCTACTCTGTTACATTGATTACATTTATATTTGATGTTCAATAAAATCAAGTATGGATCTTTATTGTGTTAGACCGTGTGTAGTGGGAGGGGGGAAGATAATGTCCCACCCTTGGGCATTATCCGCCATGTGGCGGTCCAGTTAGCTTTTGTGCATTATGGGGCATTTTTTAAAATGAGTGTAGTGGTATAATGCCCCATCCAGTGATTACCTCATTATAATTATTTTTAATTAAGCCTAATGATATTTTAATAAATAAATAAAAATTACATAATAATAAAACACATAATACTACTCGTCTTAATTTTCGTCTTCGCTTTCGCCATTCTCGTCATCTTCGTCTTCCTCGTCACCCGCTTCTTCTTCACCCTTGTTTGGAATATACCGAACCGACCATGCGTGTTGAACCAAATCAACCGCGTGCGGCTTCAAACTGCATTTCATGTGCATTCTTCACTTTGTCTTCCATTGTTGCTTGGGGATATTCTTGAATAGCTTCCGGTACATAGTTTTAGCATATTGCTTTTCCTTCGTCTTCCAATATCATATTATGCATGATTATACAAGCGTACATAGCATCTCTCATTTTTTCTTTGGTCCATGCATGACAAGGATTTCTCAAATAATTCCATCATTATTGAAGAACCCCAAAGTGTAACACCCCGAAAACGGGTTTGGTAATCAAACCACGTTTATATTTATGAACGGCTAAAATACCGTTAGTGGTAAAATTAACACGATGAATATTAGGATTTAAATAAATAAACCTAATATTAAATAAAAGGTGAACGAAACTTTGAGAAAATAAAGGTTTACAAGAGGCCCGAGTTAACGGGACTTCAAATAAAACGGGTTATAACTCCCCCGGACCCACTAAGTTAACTAGGATTGTTTAACCTAGTTAATAAGAGAAAATATTGTTGGAAATAAGTAGGTTGTAACCTACTTAATAACTAACCAAACATGAGGGACCAAAGTGGAATAACTTGAAAGTTAAAATATTAAAACAAAACACAACACACACACACACACACACACCATAGGATGGAGGAACAAATTACGATCACGTAGAAAGAAACAGGTCATAAAACGGAGAAAAATTGAGCGAGTTATGAACGTTTAGGCAAAAAAAAAATGGGATTGCTGAAAATATGCAGCATCCAGTTCGAAACTTTCTGTCAAAAATAGGGCGTCACGCTCCGCGACGGTAAGTGATCTGAGGCGTCGCGTAACGCGATGAGCCTTGCACCTCGCGAAGACAATTGGCAATCACGTCGCGGCATGCGACGGGCTAAAAAGCTGGCAATTTGTTGTTATTTGTTCGTTTTGACATACGAGCTTATTTAGACATGTTATAAACATTATATAACTAAAAACATTTCATGTTTTATGAAATGTAGGTTTGCCTAGAAATACCGGATGACGATCAAGCTTAATGAAGAACCGAACACGATCAAGATTCAAGTTTCCGCATAACGTTTCGTTGTCACGATATATATATATATATATATATATATATATATATAATGTTGAAATGTTTTAAATCTTAAAATGTTTTAAGAAACCCGTATTTTTAAATGTATGTGTAAATATAAATACACAAAACTTATATGAAATGGTTATAATCGAATTAAGGATCTTACACAAAGCATCTCTCAATATCTTTCCGCGAAGACACAGTAACTTTTTTTAAAGTGAGCCCTTTTTTAATAGTATGGGTCCCTAAACGTCTTCACGACAATCGAATACCTAGGATAAATTCCATCCCACAAACAATATCCGTGTAGGTAGTAGTTTATGTTTTTATAAAAAAGATGCTTTTGCAGCTCTACCAGAAATATAGTCCTTTACCAATGGAGATTGTTTGAAAACGTTTATATTATTGCGTGACCCTGCGACACCAAAGTAAGACGACCAAACCCAAAGGTCCTGTGAGGCAACCGCTTGAAGAATAACAGATGGTCCATCTTGGTCACCTCGTGTGTGTTGACCTCGTCATGCGGTCGGACAATTATACCACTGCCAATGACGACAATCCAAGCTCCCGATCATGCCCGGTAAACCATGGAGATTAGAAACCTCATAAATTTGTTGAAGGCCGTACCATGTGGTCTTTCTCAGATAACAGATAACGGGCACAGTACATATTTATGATACCTTTAACAAACATATATAACTTTATGCTAACTAAAAAAATATGAATGCATGTAATGTTTATAGTATAGTAATGTACGGTGACAAAAATGCTCCAAGGTATCTCGAGTTGTTTTCTCAGCCATTTTTAAATACTCTTCGTTGATGTCGGTCGTGTTTCCATAGGCAAGGACTCGTAGCGCTGAAGTACACTTTTGAATACCGGCGAATCCAAGCGTCCCTCTCGAATCCGGTTTTTTGTTTAAAATAATCAAAGTTGTTTTCCAAATCTCCAGCTATGCGTAAAATAAACATTTACTCATCCAGAAACGAGGTCTAAAAACTTCTAGGTTTGGGTAAGTAGGCGCTTAATCGAAGTAATCTTTCATCAACCGACTGTTTGCCGAACGTCGGTCTCGTTCAATATATTCTCTTGGTAAAATTTCACGTTGAGGCCGGCTACAATGCTTCATATATCGCGCCGCGAGTTCGCACGCACTCGTAACCGTCTCTTGCTCGACCTTCTCATCGGACTAGTCACCCTCATCTGCTAAAAACTCTTTGTAGTAAAAATTTGCAACAAACGACGAGGATTTGGGGGAATCCATTCTATAGAAAGGGTTTGTAGTGTGAGGTTGTATGTGTAGGTTTTGGTTTTTGGTTTATATAAAATGGGGTGTAAGGTAAATATATATATAAAAATGAAATTAAAAAAATAATCTATCTGTTAATTTGACTGTTGGCAACGGTCCTATTGACAAAAAAAAAAATCACCATCAGGCGTTTAAAAAAAGGACGCCCCAAGCAATTTTTTCAAAAAAAACTCCCCCGAGTGCGGTTAATGGACGTGTTTGGGCTTTTTTTAGAAAAAAAAAAAAACTAAAAAAAAAACCACTACCGATGGTGTTATTGTGTTAAGCATCCCTAATTAATGTTTATAACTACCTACCCATACCAACAACCATATTAATGACAAATCAAAAAGAAATAAAAAAAAATTCACCTACTCTAATAAACCATCCAGTCTCCAGAGCAATAGAACATACAATATTTGAGTTGATAAGTATCTAATAAATGCTTATTCATTAACAGTATATAACCACGTATTTAAATTCACAAGAGAATTAAAAAAAATGAAAAAAAAAGTTATACATATATTTTTTTTTTGAAATGTAACTTTTATAAAACAAGGCCGACCCAACTAGGCCGCCCCACAAAGACACCAACTACAACATGTACAACGGATATTTACACCACTAGCGCTCGACCCCCAAAATGCTTCTATGTTTAGATCTATTATTAAGCCAAAGAAAACCAAACGACTTAATATCCCCCATGATATCTTCGCTTCGACCTAACCCGTTGGAGAAAAAAAAACTATATGATTGTGATATCTTAGTTAAAAAACGAAACTTGATGCATTTACATAAGACATGTTTATGTTTTTGTATGTATAGTGAAATGTTTTTTTTTTAATTAGTTTGTTACTTATAAAAATATTTCTTTGAATTACTTGCTTCACTTTTATATAATATATTATTTAAAAAAATTAAATATCATTCAATTATTAGTTTTAGTTATATAATATACATTCATTTAGAGTTGTAACTTAAAATTTCTACTATATAATACATCATTTATATTTTTACCTTAATATTTTGGTAAAGGTATTTTTCACTAATACTCTTTAGACAAAAAAACAAAAACAAAAAAAACAAAAAAAAAACCTCATTTTATACAGTAATAACTCAATAATACTTAATAGCATCACTTAATGAAAATCCTACAGTAATGGCTAACAATCAATTATTTATTAAGATGTAGTAGGGTGTAGTATGGTGTAAATAGTAGGGTATAGTAGAGTATGGTGTAAATAGTAACTTTCTTGTAATATTCATCGTTCAAAAAAGAACTTACAGCACATTTTCAAATTTGCTTGCTTTTATTGTGATATTCTTTTTCAATATTATTATTTTATAGTTCAAAATATAGTGAAACAAAAAGTTATACTACCCATTGTTTATGTTTATGATATTTTCATCAAAAGAATATTTTATAAGATAGTAACCAGGTTTTAAATTGTCCTAAGGGCACACGGGGCACTCCCGTTATTTACCGTGATACAATTGTATCACGCGTTGAACCCACCCCCACAACAAAAGTTCAACACGTTATAGTATAACGCAATCCGATTTCGTGATATTTTCAACGCGTGATGGTTTTTTTTTTTTTTTTTTTGAGTGTAATTGTTGGTTGGGGGGAAATTGTTGGGTGTGGTGGTGAGTGACGACCACCCCCACTAAAAAAGGTTGTGAGTGATGAAAAATGGTTGCTGACATGACGAAACATGATTGGATATTGTGAGTGATGGAAAAATGGTCACTAGTGACCACCCCCTCCTCTAATTGTGTTACTTATAGAAACCAAGTCATTCAAGCTTAGTTTGATGTTCTAATCCTTTATATTTTTATCTATTTAGCATGTCACAAAGCATACCTGACATTAATTTACTTTTTTTATTATTGTTATATGATAACATGCCTTCAAAATGCCAACATGGATTTGAAAATGTGAGTGCTCTTAGAACTATGGTATCCATCTTTTCTGTCACTAAACCATTTTTCAGTTACTTAATCAAAATAAATAAAAGCTAATATAAATATATAAAATTAATTTAAAAACATAGAAACTAATACAAATTATAAATAGTAATTATTACAGAATTTCATAAATGAAGATCACAGTCACCCATCTATCTATATATATGTTGAGATATTACACAATCTTGTGAAAAGTAACAAATAAGCTATTGACACAATTAGAAATGAAAGTCACCGTAGTCATGGTTTTCAATCTTAGCATCGATCTTATAACCATGTGTACTACTGCATGTAGATGGAAAGACTCGCGGCAATACCATCCCCTCACAATATAATCTAGGTATCATAGACATAGGTTCTGATGAAACTTGTGAGAGTCCAGCGATCGAACCGCACGAACTATGATAATCGAATGAAGAAACGTGTTCATAATTCAGATGACCTAAAGAAGGAAAACCCTCCTTGTGTGTATGTTTCATTGAAGAGAAACAAGTTCCAACTTTATTGTTTTCCATGAGTGCATTTGTTTCAAAACTAATTAGGACCGAATTATCGCTAGGGCTTGGAGCTTCTACAACTATTTGAGATCTTTGTAAGTTATTGCAACTGTGGT
The DNA here is from genome assembly GCA_030545235.1 of Helianthus tuberosus. Classification (NCBI taxonomy): domain Eukaryota; kingdom Viridiplantae; phylum Streptophyta; class Magnoliopsida; order Asterales; family Asteraceae; genus Helianthus; species Helianthus tuberosus. The sequence goes on from CM060406.1 coordinate 171,524,118, forward strand.
GTCCACAGTATGTTATCTTGTACTTTGGTAGCTCATCGTCAATCATTTGAACTTGTTTGGTTGCCTGACACCCTTGGTCAAACTTGTAACTACACCGATAATAGTTCCTGTATATTATAAAAAAAAAAAAAAAAAATCTTCATTGTTACATATGGTAAAACTTTATGTAATCAAGTTGGAATTTTTGCTAAATTTCAATTTTGAGAAAGCAAATAGTGCTATAGGATTTTGATAAAATATTCACGTAGAATCCACGAATACTACCTTTGGTATTTCGAGTTGAGAATCACTTTTTGACCGTACTTCCTCCAAGCATATCCGTCATCGATTAAACTAGAAGTAATTTGTGTAACTGTAGAGATATTTGTTCTGAATATGTCCAAAAATAATAATTAGTAGCAATTCAACATATACACACATAAATATATGTATATAGACTTGTGCGTATGGATTTACATTTATATTATATGCAAGGGGAAGATATAGTATAAGGAGAGGTATCACAGGCTATGGCTCAACCTCGTACTCGTAGTGTAATTTTTTTTCAGTTTATATAACCGATACTTCTGAATAAATACGGGGATACCCCAAAAAAATAGGATACTTTAATTTATTAAAATTCTAAATTTTTATAAGTCCAGACATTTTACAACACCAACCTTGTATAATAATTAGGCTCAAATATTAGAGTTAACCCAAAAGAAGTATAACATAATTGAAAGAGGCCCGACAACATAGCCCAAGCCCAAAACAATAAAATATCCTTTTGTTTTGTGTATGGGCGGCAACGTAAGAAACAGAACGTCACAGAATTGTGATCATCCCAGACTCTTTGAGCCCCTGTTGTTGCTCGGTTGACCGGTAATTTTTTTTAAAGATACCCCCAAATTAAGGAGCTAGCTCCGCCATTGATTATATGGTTAGATGGTTGTTAAATTTGATGAAGATATGATATGTAAAGACAATATCATGTGATATGGAAATCTCATATATTGTATAACTCAATCAAATACTATCAACCTCACATCGTATACACATATTTAAAGGATAGTATTATGCACTTTTGCTAGTTAAAATACAATATATTATAAAGTGTACCTCTTTTTCTTCCATCCTATTTTTGTATTCAGGCGTGTTGTACTCTTGGTTCTTTCACCGACATCTCCTGGCTTCTTAGCATCCCAGTCGTTTATAAATCTCATATCGTTTGGATTATGATGACTCCCGTTGAGGCTAGAAGAGCGCAGGATTGAAAGGGTGCTATCAAACATTCCCAAGATTTGTATCACAACATTGTTGACAGCCTCGAGATCAGATTCGATCTTTTCCGGCCGACCGTGCACTTCACGAAGCTTATCGGTTAATATATGACCGTCTTTGAGCTTTTGAATTGCTTTGATCCTATTACTTGGTAAACTTTCCGGCCAAGAGGAAGACTCCATGCTATCTAATTGCAAGTTAAGTAGATAAAACACCCATCAACAATATATATATATATATATATATATATAAGGATGACGTATATTTTTATTATTAAAATTAACAAAAATTTGTTGTTTTCTAGAGTGACGTTAAGCCTCTTTTTTCGGATGATGCATTCATGTGTAAATGACTTGAGGTAACCATTTGTTTCTTCATAAATGCTTTTACAAATGCATAATGTTAAGGGACACAAGTGTCCATTGAAAAAAAAAAAAAAAAAAAAAAAATTGGAGATCCAAGTCATCTAATATGGGCTAACTCACTTGGTAGAGTTTTTGCCTCTTAGTAAGAGAATTTAGATTCAATATTAAGTAATTTAACATAATTTAGGAGTAAGTTGCCTTTGACATTAAAAAAAACAAGAGAATATATTTAAATAATAGACTAGAGCAAGGGTTTTAACCCTTAGGATATATATATATGGTAAGGTTCATGCGAGAACCACCTTTATTGCGAGAACCGCAAGAACCAATGTGAATACAACCTAAAATAGCTAAAAAAAACCTAAAAAACTAACCCCCCCCTCCCCCCCCAAAAAAAAAAAAAAAAAAAAAAAAAAAAAACTAAACCCCCAAAAAACCTAAAAAAATCAAAAAAAAAATCAAAAATTTTTTTTTTAATATTTTTTATGTTAAAATCGCTACTTTTAGTAGCCAAAAAATTTTTTTTTTTTTAATTTTTAAAAAAACTTTTTTTTTTGCTACTAAAATTAGCGATTTTTTTAAAAAAAATTTGTGTGTTTTTTAGCTATTATTAGGCATTTTTGGTTGTGTTCACATTGGTTCTCGCGATTCTCGCAATAAAGGGTGGTTCCTAACGTTTTTTGTCCTATATATAGTTTTATTGAAACACGGTGAGATTATTATATTGTGGGTTGGGTTATAGTAAGAATAAGAAAGGTAAGAAGCCATTATATAATGACAAGTGTATCAGAGCCGGCCCATTAGGGTTAACATGTAAGGCTTGGGCCTAAGACCACCACATATTATGTGCCTCATATTTAAAACTTATTCTATATAAAATAATGGTATTGGGCCAAAAAGTTTATCATTGTTTTGCAGAGAAAGAGGCACAATCAATGGATATTAAGCATCTGTTGGAAGCGGAATGGTCAATTTCTTTACCATTTGTTTGTCCCTCTGTATTTGCGATGAAGGCAATTACTGCCAAGTGCCCAATCTATGGTTCTGATTTATTTCTCCAAATTTTGGTTTTGATTTGGGTTTCATAGTCCATTTTTGGTTTCAGTCTAGCGAAACGGTTCCATTCTATTTAGTTTTTGGTCTGGTACTCACAAATGTTCTGCACATCTTCCATTTGTTATGGTAAGTTCATTTTTTTTTATTTCCTACATTTTAATTAAAGATTGTTTGAGATCTTGTTTGTTATGATTTGTTATTCTTCAATGGTTTGTAAATTGTAATCTGTTATAGTTTTGTTGGAAGATTGAATCAATCTTTAGGTTTGTACATTGATTGATTTCTAATAGAAGCTCAGAACAATTCAAACTGGATTTTTGTCTCAAGTTTCAGGTTTGTTTGTTGGCTTTGTATTTTTACTCAGTGCCATTGTTTTTCTTATTATAATTTATATGCCTATTGTCTTTTATTGCTTATCTGAATATGCCAAGTGTTTGTTATAGCTTATCTGAATATTTGTTTTATTATTGTTATTAATCGGCATAAATAATTGTTCATTTCTTTCCCAAATCTACTTTTTTTTTTCAATTTCAATTTGCTCTAAGGTGTTGTTTTTATATATTCTAAATTTGCAGTCAAGTAAAAAGTAAAACATAATATTATAAGAAGGCAACTTCTTTTCGCCTACTGTCTTTAAATATTTAGATAAATTCAATTTCAAATGGAAGTTGAGCACACGAATATATATTGTTATTAAAAGAAATAGAAATGCTTATTTGAATGACAAAAATGATTCCTACTAAAATTTGTAACTAGCAAAAATTCGATAAACTTATGACGAACACGAACCAACAAATCATGAACCGCTAAGTAATGATCTACCTACAAATAATGAACCTACAAACGCTAAACCGGCAATTACAAGTTAAGGGCCTCCAAAAATTTTTTCGCTTAGGGTCACCAAAATGGTTGGACCGGCCCTGAAGTGTATAATGATGAATCAAGTTGGAATAGGAATTTTGTCTAAGAGAAAAACACATGCAAGTCAAATGCCTAGAAACATACACATGTAAGTCATATGCTACCCCCTACCCCCCCCCCCCCCCCCAGTTTTTAGATGTCCATAACTTTTTTATACGACATTTGTTTATAATAAAAATTATACCATAAAATCGACCGGCTTTTTATCTATAAGATAAGTACCCTACTGTTATACTTTTAAAAAAACGAAAATCCAAGTGCGTATTACACAATGGACATAGTAAAACACAATGGAAAGTAGACCAAAAACACAATGGATGACAAGAGATAAAAGACATAATGGACAATAAATTAAAACACAATGGACATAACGTAAAACACAATGAGTATCTAACTAAAAATGCAATGGAAAGTAAACTAAAACAGACTAAAAACACAATAGACAACAGACTAAAAATATAATAAACAACCTAAAACACAATGAACCTAAACACAATGACAACAGATTAAAACACAACGGACAACAAAATAAAAACACAATAGACAACAGATTAAAACACAATGGATAGCAGACTAAACACAATGACTAAAACATATAACACAATGTGTAGAAAACCCACCCAATTGAAAAACACAATAATCAGAACCAATAACACAATGTATTCAAAACCCAAATATAACATCATCTTCACTATGTCATACATTGTGTTATAGGTTCTGATAAAAACACAATGGACAGAACCCAAATTAACATTGTTTTAGAAGTTTTGATAATAACACAGTGTATAGAAACCCTAGTAAAAGCGTAATGATCAAAACTCAGTTAAAAGATATAATGATCATTGTTAGGGCATAAACTTTTATAATTATGGATCCAGTATTCTGAGGTGTTACCTGGATCAGTTATCCTTATCGGGTAGTGTAGGGACTCAGAGGATCAAGGATCCTTATTATTATTACTTGTGGTTTCTAACAATTGTTCTCGATGTATGTTAATGTTTATGTGTAGGTTATTAACGGGGTGGACCGAGTCTCAGCTGGAATCTCAGGAATAATTCGTTCAAGATGTTGCACGTGCTATTTCATAAACGGTCATGGGGGTTAAACGTGGTCTTGCATGATTTTCGGGCTTAGTTGTTAGTGTAGTTCAAATGGGTTGATCAAGTGTTGTTAGACACAATTCACTTTCTTGAATACACACTACGAACCAAAACACTCACAAACACTTTTAGCAATCATTTGTAAACCGCTTGATCAACATCCAAAGTTGTAATCATTTCCAATTGTGCAATATAGTTGATAGCGATGGTTGTCACTATCCGAGGTTTTTATGCCGGTGATCTACTAGTGATTAAGGGTTTTTCCTCATATAAATCTATGTGTTTGATTGCTTTATTCGTATAACATTTATTTCATCATCATTCATCACTTAAGCACTCTACCTCACTTGACAAATTTGGTTATATTATCCTTGATCAGATTCTTGACCAAAACAATTTGGCGCTCACCATGGGGTAAGTGATGCTTCAATTCTAAATCTTTTCCATCCATTTTTGCTTATTTTCATCAATTCCGTAACACCATGGCTTCTCAAGGAAAGTCTATTTCAACTACCATGCCAATGACCACTTCCACACACAGCTCTATGTCGTTGCCTCCTATTCCCCCCTCAATTCCAGAAGAATAACGAAACTACTCAGAAGAAGACGTCATCTGTCTTCCAAGGATCCAAGACTTCTACTACTTCATCCTCTATAAATACTGACTATGAAATTTCTATTTTGTATTCGTAGATGAAATGCTACATGGAGAAGCAGAACAAGAATAATCAAAAGATCCTGCGTGAGATTGAAGATATAAAGAAACAAAAGAGGTCAGCAGAGGATCAGTCTCCATTGATGCCTAGAGTGTTGGATTTTGTCACTCCGGCAACAACAACTCAACAATCCAGATGATCCACCATTCAAGCTCAAGGATCCTTTATTTCTCAACAAGGATCACTGGAGATGACTCAACCTTAAGGATCCTTCTACCATCCCGGAGAATCACTAGAGATGTTCCAGCCTCAAGGATCATACTTCCATCAGCAAGGATCCTCAACTCGAGTTCAAGGATCCATGGATTACCCACCAAGACCTTCAACACAGACCTTTTCGGGTCCCATTTTTTCCAGGATCAAGGATCCTCAGGAGACAACCTTTGAGAAGCTCAGAAATCCATGATGGGGACTTCATCTCCATGCAGACTATTGCTTCCTCAGGCCCTACTATAACTGCAGACAGGTCTTATCCTAGATACCCTTCTGGGATACCACCTTTAAGTCAACCAGGAGGTAACATTTTTCATAATACATCTTTGGATACTAATTATGGCTATATTCAGGATGCATGAATCAATCAGGCCATGGCCAGAGAGTTGTAAAGCTTAAGGATATGATATCCAGCGTTCCGAGAATAGTCAAACCTATTCCTGAGATTCTAGACGGAAGCCATAGGATATCTCATTTACTCCACCAATATGCAACGCAGAGATACCCAAGCACTTTCAAACCCCCCAACATGAAGTTGTATGATGGTACAACTGATCCGAAGGAGCATGTGGCTCAGTACAGAGAAAGAATGGAAATAAACCCCATTCCTGAAAGACTAAAAGAAGCTTGCTTATGCAAGGGTTTTGAATTCACACTCACTTGATCGGCATTAAAATGGCTGCTAAGTCTTCCTCCCTATTACATCATTTTCACATTTAGTTAACTTATTTTATAACCAAATTTCCTGTAGTAGAACATTTGACATGTTAACTAGTGACTTATATAGAATTACCCAAGCTCGTGATAAATCCCTTAGGGATTATGTTACTAAGTTTGGGATAGAATCCTTAGAAATCCCAAACCTTGATATTGCAACTTCTGTTGAAGCATTTAAGATGGGATTGCAAAGGATTCTCCCTTTTACGTTGACCTTGTAATGACTCCATGCAGGAATCTAGACGAAGTCAGAAACAGAGCCTTGAGGTTCATCATACTAGAAGATGTCAAAAGAACCCATGACAGGCTTGGTGTTTCTACCAAACAGGAGCACTATGATAAGAAACAAGCATCCTTCTATAAGAATAACAGATCCAAGCCCAATTCGAAAATAGATAACCAAAGTGTCCATGTGGTGGAACAAGATGAAGACAAAGAAGAATATCCAATAATATCTTAATATTGTTTCTCCGTTGATAATAGTGAACTAATGCTTGCTTTGCAGAATTTAGGTGAGAAGGCAAGATAGCCTAGGAAGAATGACAAGTCGAACTCCTTTAAGGATAAGTCCAAATGGTGTGCATACCATGAGGATTTTGGGCATTTAACAGATGAATGCATTGCACTAAGGAGGGAGATAGGCTACCTTCTCAGCAAGGGGCATTTGAAAGAATTGCTAGGCAGAAAGAGATCAAGGACCCAAGATCCTGAAAATGTCCCAGAAAGGGCTGCTCCACCTCCAGCAGATGCCCAAGTGATCAATTTTATTTCTGGAGGATCAGATTTTGCGGCACCTCCTTTTCAGCAGCTAAGAGACACACAAAGGAAACTAAGTTGGAAAATGGTGATAGACACATTAGGACTTCCACCTCGACAAATAAAAAGATAATATCCTTTGACGAGGATGATAGGGTCAACATCTAGGATCCTCACCATGACTGTTTGGTTATAACATTATTTATTGCTAACCATTTTGTTCGTCGAATTCTTATTGATGGAGGAAGCTCTGTGAATATCGTACAACTTGATGTGCTCAAGAAAATGAATATTCCAGAATCCGAGATTATACCAAGATCCTCAGTACTTGTTGGGTTCAGTGGTGAAACCAAGAATACATTGGGGACATCAAACTACCTATATACATAGAGGGAGTTAACTCTATCCAAATATTTTGTGTTATTAACAGTTTGTCTTGTTGTAATGTGATTCTTGGTAGGCTACGGATGTATTAGATGAAAGTTGTTACTTCAACATATCATCAATGTGTGAAGCTTTCGACCCCTTGGGGAGTGATAAAGATAGATAGAGACCAACAGGAAGCCAAAAATTGCTACACATCGTCGATGAAGCCAAACTCAAAAACAAGAGAAGCATAGCAATTACAGAAACCTCCAAGAGATGTAATGGAGGTAAATGAACATGATATCAAAGAGGTAATTCTGGAACCTAAGGATCCTGACATTAAGGTATTCATAGGATCAAGGATCCATCATTCTATTGAAGAGGATCTCATATCCTTTCTTAAAAGAAGAAAATCAACCTTTACTTGGAAACATGAAGACATGACATGTATTTCTAAAGATTTCATTACACATAAATTAGGTATAGACAAGTCTTTCAGGCCTATCCTGTAACACCCCGTGTTTTGGAAAGTCAAAGTACAAGTCAAAGTCAAATTCAAAGGAAGAAAAGATTGCTAATTTCGATCTGTCACTCCTTACTTAACTATGAATTATACACTTGACTTGTAATCGAATCTTTTATTTTATTGACTTTAGTTGTATTATGTGGAGTATCTATTAACAATCAAGGTTTAATCGCATGTTTATCGCTTTATCGCTGATCGCATCGTAATCGCATTCGCAACCCGAATTATGCGTTATGGATATTGTTTTACGTGTGTGTGCTATTTATGTGTTACTTGTGCATGTTTACTTTATGTTTGTGGTGATTAATCAAAACACAATCGCAACTCTATCGCAATCGCAGTCTAATCGCAAACGCTAAACGCAAGTTATTTAGGATGATTGTATTTTAGATATAGCGAGTATTGATTAAGATTATTTGTAGCTATTGTTTAATACTATCGCATCGCTTACTCGCTTAAACGCATCGCAACGCTCACAACGCAAAACGAAACATCGAAACGCAACTCACCGGAGCCACTCGATCGAATGGCCATCTGATCGATGTGCCATCCGATCCATTACACTTGTGCCACTTTCCTCTTTTGGCAACCTATAAATACCCCCCTGTCACATCACAACAGTGATGTGACAGCTCTCTCATTCGACCAGCACGCTCAAGCCCTCCTTTCTCTCGATTTCTCACGATTCTTGTAAGTTTTCAACTCAAATCTTGTACTTCTATGATCTATGCGCACTTCTTCATCATTTTCACCTTTGAATCTTCACTTTTAACCGTGAAATCAGCAGATTTGAGGTGTTCTAGGATGATGTCATCATGGAGTTCTTATGAACTTCAAGTTTTGGCCTCATTCCACCAAGAACAACTCAGATCTAAAGGATTTCCACATGATTTAACACTATTTTTACCTAGATCTAAACATTTTCGAAGTTAAAAGGATTGAAAGATATTTTTCCAACTTTCTTTCAACTCTTTTACACTCAATGCACTCAAACCGATAGAATCGGAGCTCGTTCAGGCCTTCTACTCTTCTCTGGTGATGTGCCGGTCTGAGATCCGATTTCTATCAAAGAGGCAACCGATTTCGGGTTGAACATGAACAACCGTCATGAACAGTTAGCTGATCGGATTGGGGTGGTTCCTGTTCGATCGGGTAACTTGGGTCTGATGGAAGTTCCTGTTGTTTAGCGCGTTGGCATATCGTCTCAATCAAACCGTAAAACCTTCAAAACTTAACAAATTTTCAAGTTTGCAAAACGATTAGATTATGGGACAGATTATCGTCCGATCGGATTGCCATCCGATCGAATTACAATCCGATCGGATTGCATCTAGACTTCAACACTTGGTATTTTGTAATTTTCAAAGATTATTAGTTTCTAACGGATTGCCATCCGATCGGTAGACCATCCGATCGAATGACAATCCTGCTGTGAACTTGTTCTCTGAGAAATGCCTCGCCGAACGGATCGCCATCCGATTGAACTGTCGTTCGATCGAACGACCTGAGAGGTAGAGATACTTCTCTGATTACAAAATGCTACAACGAAAACTTTAAAGCCATCATACACAAACACATCCATCCCAAACGAGTGGCAAACCGATCGAATGGCCATCTGAATGGATTGCCATCCGATTAAATGACCATCCGCTCGGATTGCCATCCGACCGGATTACCATTCGTCACTTGTTTCACTTGCATCGTTTTACGCACCGCTTTTCGCTTACGCTATCGTTAACTGTTCAGGCTAATCTCTCAGCGCTCCCTTCAATCCAATAGAGTGTTTATTTAGTAAACACGATCTGTGAGTATACTCGATCCCTTTTCGCTTTACGCACTTTTGGGTGTTACATACATTACCTATATTCAAACCACATCGATCACACAACGCAAACACTTTTATACGCTAACCGTTACTGCATGTTATACGTGTTACTCGATGAATGCTTGTATGTTATGTTTACACAGTGATTGTTGCCTGACGCCTTAGCAACGATAGTACTATAGTTTGGACTCAGCACCTTTCGTGGACAGGGGTTGTTGGGATTGAACCCTACCAGAGGAACAGATAATAAAAGCCAAAACTGGTTCACAACAGTGGATTCACAATAAGCAGCTGTTTACACTAAGTCTTCTCCCTTGAAAGTGATTATAATAGCTGATGATCTCCTATCCACTGCCCGGATACAACTGCTGCTATTCTTCTAAACTACTGATGAAGCCCATAAGACTGCTGAGAACTAAGCACTGCCCAATCAAGGACTGATCAACCTTGAGGAAAGCACTGATATGAAGAGAGAGCAGTTGATGTGCGTGAAGTGTTATATATATTAGGTGTATATTTAAAGCCCCTTTAACACTTTTTAGTCAAGTTTTAAATTTATAAAACACGATATTTACTAACACTAGACACACATATGGGCAAGTGCACCCATCGTGAGCGTAGTATAGTGTTGGTAAGATACCGAGGTCGTCCAAGGACACAAGAGCTTTTAGTACCGGTTTATCCTCAACGTCTAATCAAAATAAAAAGTTTAGAAAAAATGTTTTAAACTAAGAAAAATAAAAACTAACTAAAATGCTGAAAATAAAAATAAAAGAAAAACAGATAGACAAGATGAATCACTTGGTTCCGACTCGTATCTAGTGTAACCTTTGATTATTTCCGCACTTTTGCACATAATTAAGAGATTATCTTAGTTATTGTAGTAGGCCCCTCTTTTGAAGGTGACGTTACCCTCACCCCAGTAGTTTGAGTCAGCAAGGATACAATCCTAAAAGGGTGGATTATTGGAAGATAATTAATTAAGTTATTAATGCAATATTATGGTAGGCCCCTCTTTTGGAGGTGACGTTACCCTCGACTAAGTAGTCTGAGTCAGCAGGGATACAGTCCTAAATAGCCGGGTTATAGTATTAATAGTAGTTAACTTATGAGGGGATCAAAGAGTTTGGACCCCCGCCATCCAATACCGTGAAGTATTGAAGGAGGTCCTACTAAATTTGACCCAGGTCCATTGCAGGACCTCTAAACGCTGAACAATGGCAAGACCTTTAACAAACCGTTCCCTTAACCCCCGACCAGGTAGCCAACATACCTCCATATAGACCGTGGAGATATGAATGGTGAAAATCTTTTATTTTATATAGACAGTAAAATAATTTCAAGACACCACGGACAAACGATAAGGAAAGAGCACCTTCAACATAAGCAACTAGTTATTAAAGTCATTAATACAAAACCAAGTAAAAAGTGCAAAAGATTAGAAATAAAAAGTATTACACTAGACACTTTGTCTTCACCAAGTAATGTAAGAGACTTAGGCAAACATGGCCTTGATTGTCAAGAACTCTTACGATCAATATTGGATCCCGAGACGACTCACACACTCTATGATGGACAATGGATGATGGTGGTGGATGATGGTGTTATAGTGGTGGTGGGTGGTGGGTGAAGTGTGAGAGAGGTGGTGCCAAGGGATGGTTTGAGCTTGAGCTAAGCACTTCTATTTATAGGCTGAACAGAAGCTCGGGCACGGCCCCGTGTCCACATCCTCTCTTTCTTCATTTAATGCAGCTTTGTCTTATTAGTTGACCACGCCCCCGTGTCCGCTGAGCACGACCCCGTGTGCAGAAGAATCTTTGTACTATGCAGATTTGCCTGGATTGTGCGAATCTTATAGTTGACCACGGCCCGTGTCCGCTGAGCACGGCCCCGTGGTGGGCAATAGAAGCTTCTACCACTTTGTCTTTTCTGCTGACACTTGGGCACGCCCCCGTGCTGGCTGAGCACGGGGCGTGTCCAGGCTTCTGATCTCTTGTTTTGCTTGGGAAGATGTTGTAGTAGGGTCGGGCATGTCACGTCTTGTCCTTTTTCTTGTATTTATGTTAGATTTTGATGTCTTTTTGCTTCTTTTGTTAATTTGAGCTCATTTAATCCTGAAAATACAAAAGGAAGACAAAAGCACACTTTTTCCAACATTAGTACTAAAAAGGGTTAGTTTTGTGCCTCATTTGATGAAATTTATATGTTACATTTTGAACACATCAAATACCCCCACACTTGAATCTTAGCTTGTCCTCAAGCAAAACTCTTTAATATGTGGCTATTTACACTCCCAAATGGAATGGGTAGAAAAGAAGGTTTTTGGGCTTGTCGTAGAGTGTCGGGATTTCCAAGATTCTTTATTTAGTTTTATTTTTATTTATTTACAATCCTATTCGTCATGATTTATTGAAAACTTTTCATAAGAGAAATTACTTATTAGGGCATAACATGCCTTTGTAAAATTCTATTTATATACAAGTTCACATACCTCACGGGGATCACTCAACACTCGGCCAAAAACGTATTTTTGTGTATCACTCGAGAGCGGCATGGAACTTACTCCAACATAGGCTTGCCAAGCAATCAATCCTCCTCCTTTTTAACTTATATACCTTTGTAAATATCAAGAGGACTTTGTGGGTAAAGGGTTAGGCTTGGGTTAAAGGTAGGTGGTTGGGTTGGTGGTTAGTGGTTAGTGGTTAGTAAAAGGGCGAAAAGCGTAACAAGTGTCGGTTTTCGTATGACTTTCTATTTTTGTAACTTTTATTTTGATGAAGCTATGTATTCAAACAAAGTTATTTTTGATGAACTTGTTTGTTTATTTTCTTTTGCTTCATCATCAACACAAATATTTCTCTCTCTTTTTTTTTTTTTTTTTTTTTTTGAAGTCATACAAAAAATCGAACTCGTTACTAAAACAAAGGGGTAAAAAAATGAAAAAGGTTTTGGTGGGTAAAAGGGTTTTGGTTTGGGTTATGAAATGAAAAGGTTTTGGCTCAAAGGGGCTAACTAGGGGGATTTTGGGTAGGTGGTAAAAAAAAGAAAAATAATGGTGTAGAAAATAAAAAGGGTTAGTCCTAATGCCTCCATCATTTACTTACTCGGGTTTAAGTTGGTAAGGACCGGGAATGTATCGTCATGGCAAGTTCTAGAGTCGTAAGAACCAAGCGGCTATTCACACAAGAAACGAAAAATGAGCATTTAGTTATAATGATATGTAATTGTATGCTCAATAAAGGCTCAAAACTCACTTTTGTGGGAATGGGTTTTTTATGTGATCAAGTATATATAATCAAATTTTAACTAAGTTTGTCATGCCTTTTCATAATTTTCTTATGTTGGTTCTTTTTATCACGACGCTATCGGTTGTAAATTCGTAAAAATATAACCTTTTTGACAACTTGAATTTCCCGAGTTAAACCTAGACAAGTAAAAAAAATGAAAATTTTTTAAAAAATTTGGGGTGATTAGCGGTTCCAATAGAGTTTTGTGTAAGGCTTGTATTTAGGACTTGCAAGATTCAAGGTTTTAGCATCCCCCCCCCCCCCCACACTTAAATTACACATTGTCCTCAATGTGTCCCAAAATAAGTTTTTAGGTTGATTGAATGTGTAAAAGTTGTGAAAAAGCAAAAATTTTGTGTTACTGGTTTCCTGGACACGACCCCGTGTTGAGTGAACACGATCCCGTGCTCAGGTGCCAGTAACGAAGACTTACAGATGGTGAACACGGGGGCGTGTTGGTTGGACACGACCCCGTGTCTGTCAAGGTCTGCATAATTAAAACAATCAGCAGGTTCAGGGGAATGGGCACGGGGGCGTGTTGGCTGAACACGGCCCCGTGTGGACAGTCTGCAAAGTTGAAAAACAGGTTTCTTTCTTCGGTTTTCCTGCTTCGGCTTTAGTAGTACTAATGCTTAGTACTTTAAGCCTCGTTTGTACCTGTTTAATCAATAAACATCCTACCATACCATAGCAAACATCCTACTTTTACCAATATTCAACATCCATGTCAAAGTTAAAAGGAAAAAATGCAAAAAAATAAAAGAGGTTAGGGAAAGTAAATTGTTCAACACTTGGCACGCAGGCCATCAATTGTTCAAGAGTGGAAAAGGGTTAACCTGGGAAACCATCAAACAACCTTCTCTTCCTCCGCTCCTCCCGCCTACTCCATAGCATCGTCATCATCATCCCCTCCATGGCGTGCAATGTGGTCTCGTATGTATCCAACATCATCTTGGATGTCGGATATGTTTCTTTCGATAGCTCCGACCCGGTGGTAGGTGTTGCTTGCCATGTTGTAAGTGTTCCTGGTGCACATAAGGTTTTCCTGCAACAGATCATGCAAACTTTGGAAATTAGGAAAGCCGCCCCCGGAGGAGGATTGGCCCGGATCACCTTGGGGTTGGTATTGGTACTGATGATGTTGCGGAGCTTGGAGGACAAGTGCTTCTTGCGGGTTCCATGCATGACCTTGCATCCTTTGAAAGCTCACCGTCCCGTCTTCCGCCTCATAAATAAGGTTCATTGAGCGGCGTATGTGTATATCCACCATACCCGACCATGGGCTCCTCTCAAATGACCTTGGTATGTGGGCGAAGTGCCTGAAGAGACGGTACACCCATCCCCCAAAGAAGATAGGAGTCGGTGCACTAGCAAGGCGGTTGTGATGCATGTTTCGGAGCATGAGGAACGGAACATCGAGCGGCCTGCGGTTGTGGATGCGATGGAGGACAAGCAAATCTCTTAACCCAACGACGCCACTACTATCATGCCTTTGGCTAAAAGAGTAGCCGAGGAGCCTATGGATGTATCTGTATAGCGGATCCCTCAACTTTGTACTCTTAGTGCTGCTCGGATTGTAGTACCCTTCACCAATCTGAGCCCAAATGGCTTGGCGTTCGTTCTCACCTATCTCTCTCATTCCTCCAGTGTTTTCTTCGTCTCCCGCATCCTCTTCCGCATACAACCCGACAATCGACCCAAATTGTGCCATAGAGATTGAATACCTCGTTCCGCCACATCGGAATTCTACCCCGTTATTGTCGAACGGTTCGCACCTCGGGTTGAATGTGAAGGTGCTATAGAACTCCAAAGTGCATTCGTGGACGGAACGGAGTCGAGTTGTTAGGGCGACTCTGAGTGGTCCCGTGACAATGTTGTTGAAACGGTCTATTTGATTCACCAAGGTTAGCAAGTCCGTGCATGCTTGCCTCGGGTATCCCTCTGGCCTTGGTTGAAGTATCTCGTATCGAGCTCTAGCATCGAGCTCATTGGCATTGAATCTTGTGAACTTCCTAGCCATCTGAAAGAATACACCAAAAGTTAGCACGAGACAGAAATATTTTCGGACGAAACTGCAAACAGTGGGTTGGACACGACCCCGTGTTCAGCGGACACGGCCCCGTGTCCAGGGGTCTGTTACTCAAAAATCCCATTTTTCGACCCGGTTTCGAAAACTTGAAAATTTTTGGTCCAATGGGTGCGGTTTCCCCTGAAAATGAAACCCTAAGTGCCGTTTTTCCCAAAATAACCCGTTTACCCTATCAATTTTATCTTTTTCGGTTCAAGAACAAGGGTTTGGGGTTTTTGTGAGAAATCGGGTGAATCTATGAACAATACAAGTGTATTTACTTCCCATAACACTAATCTAACTAAATGCAAACAGATCTAAACAAAAATTTAAGGTTCGATCCGTATGAACTTCAAGAACCCTAGATTTTTCCCCAAATTTTTGGTGTTTTAACTACATGCAAGTTACTAATCTAACTACTAAGAGTGATAGAATCATAGCTTGATGTTGTTAGAACGATAGGAGACGTTGAATTTCTGCGAAAAGTCGCCTGGAACCAGAGCTTTTTCGGGGAAACGGGGCGTGTGGACTGAAGTAACTGTTTTGAAAAAAGGGGATTTATCCCGACTGCAGCACGGACACGGCCCCGTGTCCAGCGGACACGTTCTCGTGCCGAGCAAAGTTTAAATTTTTTTTTTTAGTGCTCGTGTGAGTGCCCTTGTTTCCCATAGGCTTTGGTTAGAAAACTTACCGCTTTGTTTGTCGTCTCAATCGTTCGTAACTTACCAGGCATGATGTTTTATTCTTCCACCGTTTGAAGCAAGATCTCTTCTTCTTCATCCTCAATAAATCCTTGATAGAGTTTCAGCCGTTGGCCATTGACTTTAAATGGAGGCCCATTTCGAGATTTAATTTCTACTGCACCGTGTGGGAAAACATGGGTGACGGAAAAAGGTCCTGACCACCTAGATTTTAACTTACCAGGAAACAATCGAAGTCGTGAGTTAAACAAAAGAACTAGATCCCCCACCCGAAATTCATTAGGTTTAATGTGTTTGTCATGCAAATTTTTCATTCTTTCCTTATAAATTTCAGAGTTTGAGTATGCATAATTCCTAAGCTCGTCTAATTCATTTAATTGACAAAATCGATTTTTACCAGCAAATTCTAAATTTAGGTTTACATTTTTGATTGCCCAGTAGGCTTTGTGTGCAATTTCTACTGGCAAATGACAACTTTTTCCATAGACTAGCCTATATGGGGTTGTACCTATTGTTGTTTTATAAGCAGTTCGAAAAGCCCATAAAGCATCATCTAATTTATCTGCCCATTCCTTTTTATTTAACCCTACGGTTTTTTCGAGTATTCGTTTTAAACCTCTATTAGTCACTTCGGCTTGTCCGTTTGTTTGAGGGTGATAGGCTGTTGAGACCCGGTGATAGACCCCGTATCTTGTTAAAATTTTTTCGAGTTGATGTTGCAAAAATGGGTACCTCTATCACTTATTAATGCTTTAGGTGTGCCAAAACGAGAGAATAGTTTTTTCAGAAATCTTACCACGACTCTTCCATCATTTGTTGGAAGTGCCTCGGCCTCGGCCCATTTAGACAAGTAGTCTACTGCCACAAGTATATATTTGTTTCCTTTCGACGGTGGGAAAGGTCCCATAAAGTCGAGTCCCCACACATCAAAAATTTCACAAACAAGAATGCCATTTTGTGGCATCTCATTTTTGGGAGAAATATTACCTGTTCTTTGGCAAGCATCACATGTCTTGACAAGACTTTGGGCGTCTTTGTAAATGGTGGGCCAATAAAATCCTGAATCAAATACCTTTCGTGTGGTACTAGCGGCACCATGATGCCCTCCGTATGGACCTTCATGACAATGGCGGAGAATTCTTCGTGCTTCGCTACCATGTACGCATCGTCGGACGAGTTGGTCGGCACACATTTTGAAAAGATATGGATCTTCCCAAAAATAGTGTTTCACATGAGCAAAGAATTTTTTTCTTTGATAATGTGACCATCCTTTTGTGACTATACCGCTAGCTAGGTAGTTAGCATAGTCGGCGTACCATGGCTCTTCCTTATATTCCACCATTTCCAGGAACTCAGTCGGAAATTTTTCGTTGATTTGCTCGTCCCTGGTCGCTTCCAAAGCTGGGTCTTCTAAGCGCGAAAGATGATCTGCTGCGGTATTTTCTGCTCCTCTTTTGTCTCTGATTTCAATGTCAAATTCTTGGAGGAGTAGAATCCACTGAATCAAACTTGGTTTTGCGTCCTGCTTCTTGAAAAGATATCGGATGGCTGCATGATCTGTATAGACTATAGTTTTAGAAAGAACAAGATAAGAACGGAATTTATCAAAAGCAAATACCACAGCTAGTAATTCTTTTTCAGTTGTTGTGTAATTTTCTTGTGCATCATTAAGTGTTTTACTAGCGTAATAAATTGGGTGGAAATGCTTTTCTTTTCTTTGTCCCAAGACAGCTCCAACTGCAAAGTCACTAGCATCACACATGATTTCGAAAGGAAATTTCCAATTAGGCGCTATCATGATAGGTGCATTGACTAACATCTCTTTTAAGGTTAGAAATGCTTGGTTGCAATCCTTGTCAAAGATGAAAGGGGCATCTTTTTCAAGTAATTTTGTTAGAGGCCTTGAGATTTTTGAAAAGTCTTTGATAAACCGTCTATAAAATCCGGCATGCCCTAGGAAACTTCTGATAGCTCTTACGGAGGATGGAGGTGGTAATCTAGAAATGGTATCTATTTTGGCTCGATCCACCTCCATTCCTTCGCTCGAGATCTTGTGACCGAGTACTATTCCCTCCGTTACCATGAAATGGCATTTCTCCCAATTAAGGGCGAGGTTAGTTTCCTCACATCGGGATAGCATTCGTTCAAGATTATCGAGGCATTGATCATATGAATCCCCAAAGATAGAAAAGTCGTCCATGAAGACTTCCATTGTCTTTTCTATCATGTCATGGAAGATGGCTACCATGCAACGTTGGAATGTTGCGGGGGCATTACATAGACCAAACGACATGCGTCGATAAGCAAAAGTTCCATATGGACATGTGAAAGTTGTCTTTTCTTGGTCTTCGGGTGCTATCGGGATTTGAAAGTAACCTGAAAAACCATCCAAGAAACAATAAAATTTATGACCGGATAATCTTTCTAACATTTGATCAATGAAGGGCAAAGGAAAGTGATCTTTTCTTGTTGCTTCATTTAATCGTCTATAATCTATACATACTCTCCATCCTATGACGGTTCTCGTTGGTATTAATTCATTCTTTTCGTTAGTTATTACCGTCATACCTCCTTTCTTTGGAACTACTTGGACGGGACTTACCCAAGGACTATCGGAGATAGGATAAATAAGTTCGGCGTCAAGTAGTTTGATGACCTCGTTTTTAACCACTTCTTGAACATTTGGATTCACTCGACGTTGTGGTTGTATAACCGATTTGTAGTCATCATTCATCAAAATTTTGTGTGTGCACATAGAAGGACTAATTCCTTTTATGTCTACAAGTTTCCAAGCTATTGCATTTTTATGTTTTTTCAAAAGACTAATTAATTTTTCTTTTTCTAAGCTATCTAGTTTAGACGAAATAATTACAGGTAAATTACCCTCTTTGTCTAGAAAAGCATATTCCAAACCTTTTGGAAGTTCTTTGAGCTCAAGTGGTGGGTCTTTAGGAGACTCCTTATTTGGTTGCTCAATTCGATCAAGAACTTTAAAACTTTGTTCTATGGCGACCTCTTCTTCAACAAAGTGGTCAATCTCTTCACTTGTATCGGGTGGTTCATCTTCATCTTCATCTTCAATTAGGGGGTCATTATTGCCGAATGGATATTTCATTGACCGTTCGAGATCGACACTTCTTTTAAATGCCCCTAATTGAAGAGGTAGGTTGTTGAACTTCCGGTTTTTCAAAGCTTCGTGTGTTTTTACAAATGGTCGTCCCAACATTAGAGGAGCGTCATCGAGGATGACAAAGTCGGTTGGTATTACCATTTGATTTGTTTGAACCAAGACATCTTCAACTATACCGATTGATTTTATTACTTTCCGATTGGATAGAAAAATGGGTATTTGAAGTGGAGAAAAATCACTAATACTTAATTTTTCGAAAATGTAGTTAGGCATTATGTTAACACAAAGATCTTTATCGATTGTGACGTTACTAATAAATGAATTTTGAAAGAAACATGGAACCGGTGTAATGTTAATTTCAAATGGGTCTTCTTTTATTAGCGAAGTTTGATCATTAGTTAACTTAACACTTACCGTTTCGTCAATTTTAGTGTTAGTGTTTAACTCTTTTAAAAACTTAGCATGAGTGGGTACTAAACAATGATTTTCGAAAGAAGGCGACAAAAGGTTAATTTCTTCAAAATTAGACTCGTCTTGTATTTTAACGTTGTCGGACTCACCTATTTCGTTGTTTAACTCATGTGTCGGTTTTTCACTTATTTGTTCTTCCATTTTTACAATTTCAGTTATCTCTTCATTTTTTAATTCTTCTCTTGCGCGGGACTCCTCTTCCCTTGCGCGAGATTCTTTTATACAGCGATCGATAACTCTTATGTGTTCTAATATCCTATCGGTTACTTCGGTTATAGAAAAAGAATCGATATTTTCTAAGCTTGAATCCGGTTGTTCGACCCTTTGTTCCTCATAATACCCATATGAAGTAGATGGTTCGCACCATTGTTCTTCATTGTAAGCATATGATGGATAAGGTTCGTAATTTTGTTCTTCATAATACCATTGTGCTTATTTGAATGACAAAAATGATTCCTACTAAAATTTGTAACTAGCAAAAATTCGATAAACTTATGACGAACACGAACCAACAAATCATGAACCGCTAAGTAATGATCTACCTACAAATAATGAACCTACAAACGCTAAACCGGCAATAACAAGTTAAGGGCCTCCAAAAAATTTTTCGCTTAGGGTCACCAAAATGGTTGGACCGGCCCTGAAGTGTATAATGATGAATCAAGTTGGAATAGGAATTTTGTCTAAGAGAAAAACACATGCAAGTCAAATGCCTAGAAACATACACATGTAAGTCATATGCTACCCCCTACCCCCCCCCCCCCCAGTTTTTAGATGTCCATAACTTTTTTATACGACATTTGTTTATAATAAAAATTATACCATAAAATCGACCGGCTTTTTATCTATAAGATAAGTACCCTACTGTTATACTTTTAAAAAAACGAAAATCCAAGTGCGTATTACACAATGGACATAGTAAAACACAATGGAAAGTAGACCAAAAACACAATGGATGACAAGAGATAAAAGACATAATGGACAATAAATTAAAACACAATGGACATAACGTAAAACACAATGAGTATCTAACTAAAAATGCAATGGAAAGTAAACTAAAACAGACTAAAAACACAATAGACAACAGACTAAAAATATAATAAACAACCTAAAACACAATGAACCTAAACACAATGACAACAGATTAAAACACAACGGACAACAAAATAAAAACACAATAGACAACAGATTAAAACACAATGGATAGCAGACTAAACACAATGACTAAAACATATAACACAATGTGTAGAAAACCCACCCAATTGAAAAACACAATAATCAGAACCAATAACACAATGTATTCAAAACCCAAATATAACATCATCTTCACTATGTCATACATTGTGTTATAGGTTCTGATAAAAACGCAATGGACAGAACCCAAATTAACATTGTTTTAGAAGTTTTGATAATAACACAGTGTATAGAAACCCTAGTAAAACACTCACAAACACTTTTAGCAATCATTTGTAAACCGCTTGAATACACACTACGAACCAAAAACACTCACAAACACTTTTAGCAATCATTTGTAAACCGCTTGATCAACATCCAAAGTTGTAATCATTTCCAATTGTGCAATATAGTTGATAGTGATGGTTGTCACTATCCGAGGTTTTTATGCCGGTGATCTACTAGTGATTAAGGGTTTTTCCTCATATAAATCTATGTGTTTGATTGCTTTATTCGTATAACATTTATTTCATCATCATTCATCACTTAAGCACTCTACCTCACTTGACAAATTTGGTTATATTATCCTTGATCAGATTCTTGACCAAAACAATTTGGCGCTCACCATGGGGTAAGTGATGCTTCAATTCTAAATCTTTTCCATCCATTTTTGCTTATTTTCATCAATTCCGTAACACCATGGCTTCTCAAGGAAAGTCTGTTTCAACTACCATGCCAATGACCACTTCCACACACAGCTCTATGTCGTTGCCTCCTATTCCCCCCTCAATTCCAGAAGAATAACGAAACTACTCAGAAGAAGACGTCATCTGTCTTCCAAGGATCCAAGACTTCTACTACTTCATCCTCTATAAATACTGACTATGAAATTTCTATTTTGTATTCGTAGATGAAATGCTACATGGAGAAGCAGAACAAGAATAATCAAAAGATCCTGCGTGAGATTGAAGATATAAAGAAACAAAAGAGGCCAGCAGAGGATCAGTCTCCATTGATGCCTAGAGTGTTGGATTTTGTCACTCCGGCAACAACAACTCAACAATCCAGATGATCCACCATTCAAGCTCAAGGATCCTTTATTTCTCAACAAGGATCACTGGAGATGACTCAACCTTGAGGATCCTTCTACCATCCCGGAGAATCACTAGAGATGTTCCAGCCTCAAGGATCATACTTCCATCAGCAAGGATCCTCAACTCGAGTTCAAGGATCCATGGATTACCCACCAAGACCTTTAACACAGACCTTTTCGGGTCCCATTTTTTCCAGGATCAAGGATCCTCCGGAGACAACCTTTGAGAAGCTCAGAAATCCATGATGGGGACTTCATCTCCATGCAGACTATTGCTTCCTCAGGCCCTACTATAACTGCAGACAGGTCTTATCCTAGATACCCTTCTGGGATACCACCTTTAAGTCAACCAGGAGGTAACATTTTTCATAATACATCTTTGGATACTAATTATGGCTATATTCAGGATGCATGAATCAATCAGGCCATGGCTAGGGAGTTGTAAAGCTTAAGGATATGATATCCAGCGTTCCGAGAATAGTCAAACCTATTCCTGAGATTCCAGACGGAAGCCATAGGATATCTCATTTTGCTCCACCAATATGCAATGCAGAGATACCCAAGCACTTTCAAACCCCCCAACATGAAGTTGTATGATGGTACAACTGATCCGAAGGAGCATGTGGCTCAGTACAGAGAAAGAATGGAAATAAACCCCATTCCTGAAAGACTAAAAGAAGCTTGCTTATGCAAGGGTTTTGAATTCACACTCACTTGATCGGCATTAAAATGGCTGCTAAGTCTTCCTCCCTATTACATCATTTTCACATTTAGTTAACTTATTTTATAACCAAATTTCCTGCAGTAGAACATTTGACAGGTTAACTAGTGACTTATATAGAATTACCCAAGCTCGTGATAAATCCCTTAGGGATTATGTTACTAAGTTTGGGATAGAATCCTTAGAAATCCCAAACCTTGATATTGCAACTTCTGTTGAAGCATTTAAGATGGGATTGCAAAGGATTCTCCCTTTTACGTTGACCTTGTAATGACCCCATGCAGGAATCTAGACGAAGTCAGAAACAGAGCCTTGAGGTTCATCATACTAGAAGATGTCAAAAGAACCCATGACAGGCTTGGCGTTTCTACCAAACAGGAGCACTATGATAAGAAACAAGCATCCTTCTATAAGAATAACAGATCCAAGCCCAATTCAAAAATATATAACCAAAGTGTCCATGTGGTGGAACAAGATGAAGACGAAGAAGAATATCCAATAATATCTTAATAATGTTTCTCCGTTGATAATAGTGAACTAATGCTTGCTTTGCAGAATTTAGGTGAGAAGGCAAGATAGCCTAGGAAGAATGACAAGTCGAACTCCTTTAAGGATAAGTCCAAATGGTGTGCATACCATGAGGATTTTGGGCATTTAACAGATGAATGCATTGCACTAAGGAGGGAGATAGGCTACCTTCTCAGCAAGGGGCATTTGAAAGAATTGCTAGGCAGAAAGAGATCAAGGACCCAAGATCCTGAAAATGTCCCAGAAAGGGCTGCTCCACCTCCAGCAGATGCCCAAGTGATCAATTTTATTTCTGGAGGATCAGATTTTGCGGCACCTCCTTTTCAGCAGCTAAGAGACACACAAAGGAAACTAAGTTGGAAAATGATGACAGACACATTAGGACTTCCACCTTGACGAATAAAAAGATAATATCCTTTGACGAGGATGATAGGGTCAACATCCAGGATCCTCACCATGACTGTTTGGTTATAACATTATTTATTGCTAACCATTTTGTTCGTAGAATTCTTATTGATGGAGGAAGCTCTGTGAATATCGTACAACTTGATGTGCTCAAGAAAATGAATATTCCAGAATCCGAGATTATACCAAGATCCTCAGTACTTGTTGGGTTCAGTGGTGAAACCAAGAATACATTGGGGACATCAAACTACCTATATACATAGAGGGAGTTAACTCTATCCAAATATTTTGTGTTATTAACAGTTTGTCTTGTTGTAATGTGATTCTTGGTAGGCTACGGATGTATTAGATGAAAGTTGTTCCTTCAACATATCATCAATGTGTGAAGCTTTCGACCCCTTGGGGAGTGATAAAGATAGATAGAGACCAACAGGAAGCCAAAAATTGCTACACATCGTCGATGAAGCCAGACTCAAAAACAAGAGAAGCATAGCAATTACAGAAACCTCCAAGAGATGTAATGGAGGTAAATGAACATGATATCAAAGAGGTAATTCTGGAACCTAAGGATCCTGACATTAAGGTATTCATAGGATCAGGGATCCATCATTCTATTGAAGAGGATCTCATATCCTTTCTTAAAAGAAGAAAATCAACCTTTACTTGGAAACATGAAGACATGACATGTATTTCTAAAGATTTCATTACACATAAATTAGGTATAGACAAGTCTTTCAGGCCTATCCTGTAACACCCCGTGTTTTGGAAAGTCAAAGTACAAGTCAAAGTCAAATTCAAAGGAAGAAAAGATTGCTAATTTCGATCTGTCACTCCTTACTTAACTATGAATTATACACTTGACTTGTAATCGAATCTTTTATTTTATTGACTTTAGTTGTATTATGTGGAGTATCTATTAACAATCAAGGTTTAATCGCATGTTTATCGCTTTATCGCTGATCGCATCGTAATCGCATTCGCAACCCGAATTATGCGTTATGGATATTGTTTTACGTGTGTGTGCTATTTATGTGTTACTTGTGCATGTTTACTTTATGTTTGTGGTGATTAATCGAAACACAATCGCAACTCTATCGCAATCGCAGTCTAATCGCAAACGCTAAACGCAAGTTATTTAGGATGATTGTATTTTAGATATAGCGAGTATTGATTAAGATTATTTGTAGCTATTGTTTAATACTATCGCATCGCTTACTCGCTTAAACGCATCGCAACGCTCACAACGCAAAACGAAACATCGAAATGCAACTCACCGGAGCCACTCGATCGAATGGCCATCTGATCGATGTGCCATCCGATCCATTACACTTGTGCCACTTTCCTCTTTTGGCAACCTATAAATACCCCCCTGTCACATCACAACAGTGATATGACAGCTCTCTCATTCGACCAGCACGCTCAAGCCCTCCTTTCTCTCGATTTCTCACGATTCTTGTAAGTTTTCAACTCAAATCTTGTACTTCTATGATCTATGCGCACTTCTTCATCATTTTCACCTTTGAATCTTCACTTTTAACCGTGAAATCAGCAGATTTGAGGTGTTCTATGATGATGTCATCATGGAGTTCTTATGAACTTCAAGTTTTGGCCTCATTCCACCAAGAACAACTCAGATCTAAAGGATTTCCACATGATTTAACACTATCTTTACCTAGATCTAAACATTTTCGAAGTTAAAAGGATTGAAAGATATTTTTCCAACTTTCTTTCAACTCTTTTACACTCAATGCACTCAAACCGATAGAATCGGAGCTCGTTCAGGCCTTCTACTCTTCTCTGGTGATGTGCCGGTCTGAGATCTGATTTGTATCAAAGAGGCAACCGATTTCGGGTTGAACATGAACAACCGTCATGAACAGTTAGCTGATCGGATTGGGGTGGTTCCTGTTCGATCGGGTAACTTGGGTCTGATGGAAGTTCCTGTTGTTTAGCGCGTTGGCATATCGTCTCGATCAAACCGCAAAACCTTCAAAACTTAACAAATTTTCAAGTTTGCAAAACGATTAGATTGTGGGACAGATTATCGTCCGATCGGATTGCCATCCGATCGAATTACAATCCGATCGGATTGCATCTAGACTTCAACACTTGGTATTTTGTAATTTTCAAAGATTATTAGTTTCTAACGGATTGCCATCCGATCGGTAGACCATCCGATCGGATGACAATCCTGCTGTGAACTTGTTCTCTGAGAAATGCCTCGCCGAACGGATCGCCATCCGATTGAACTGTCGTTCGATCGAACGACCTGAGAGGTAGAGATACTTCTCTGATTACAAAATGCTACAACGAAAACTTTAAAGCCATCATACACAAACACATCCATCCCAAACGAGTGGCTAATCTCTCAGCGCTCCCTTCAATCCAAGAGAGTGTTTATTTAGTAAACACGATATGTGAGTATACTCGATCCCTTTTCGCTTTACGCACTTTTGGGTGTTACATACATTACCTATATTCAAACCACATCGATCACACAACGCAAACACTTTTATACGCTAACCGTTACTGCATGTTATACGTGTTACTCGATGAATGCTTGTATGTTATGTTTACACAGTGATTGTTGCCTGACGCCTTAGCAACGATAGTACTATAGTTTGGACTCAGCACCTTTCGTGGACAGGGGTTGTTGGGATTGAACCCTACCAGAGGAACAGATAATAAAAGCCAAAACTGGTTCACAACAGTGGATTCACAATAAGCAGCTGTTTACACTAAGTCTTCTCCCTTGAAAGTGATTATAATAGCTGATGATCTCCTATCCACTGCCCGGATACAACTGCTGCTGTTCTTCTAAACTACTGATGAAGCCCATAAGACTGCTGAGAACTAAGCACTGCTGGTACAACCTACTGATGACAAAGCACTGCCCAATCAAGGACTGATCAACCTTGAGGAAAGCACTGATATGAAGAGAGAGCAGTTGATGTGCGTGAAGTGTTATATATATTAGGTGTATATTTTAAGCCCCTTTAACACTTTTTAGTTAAGTTTTAAATTTATAAAACACGATATTTACTAACACTAGACACATATATGGGCAAGTGTACCCATCGTGAGCGTAGTATAGTGTTGGTAAGATACCGAGGTCGTCCAAGGACACAAGAGCTTTTAGTACCGGTTTATCCTCAACGTCTAATCAAAATAAAAAGTTTAGAAAAAATGTTTTAAACTAAGAAAAATAAAAACTAACTAAAATGCTGAAAATAAAAATAAAAGAAAAACAGATAGACAAGATGAATCACTTGGTTCCGACTCGTATCTAGTGTAACCTTTGATTATTTCCGCACTTTTGCACATAATTAAGAGATTATCTTAGTTATTGTAGTAGGCCCCTCTTTTGAAGGTGACGTTACCCTCACCCCAGTAGTTTGAGTCAGCAAGGATACAATCCTAAAAGGGTGGATTATTGGAAGATAATTAATTAAGTTATTAATGCAATATTATGGTAGGCCCCTCTTTTGGAGGTGACGTTACCCTCGACTAAGTAGTCTGAGTCAGCAGGGATACAATCCTAAATAGCCGGGTTATAGTATTAATAGTAGTTAACTTATGAGGGGATCAAAGAGTTTGGACCCCCGCCATCCAATACCGTGAAGTATTGAAGGAGGTCCTACTAAATTTGACCCAGGTCCATTGCAGGACCTCTAAACGCTGAACAATGGCAAGACCTTTACCAAACCGTTCCCTTAACCCCCGACCAGGTAGCCAACATACCTCCATATAGACCGTGGAGATATGAATGGTGAAAATATTTTATTTTATATAGACAGTAAAATAATTTCAAGACACCACGGACAAACGATAAGGAAAGAGCACCTTCAACATAAGCAACTAGTTATTAAAATCATTAATACAAAACCTTTCGTGGGTTATGAATGGTGAAAATCTTTTATTTTACATAAATGGTGAAAATCTTTTATTTTACATAAATTTTTGGATGTCCGGATGTATTCAGAACGTAAGTTATGCGCGGAAATGCAAACTTGTGCACTTTTTGACACTTTTAGTCCCTGAATGATCCAAAAGTTTATTTTAGCATACCGAACCCCTCAAAGCCTATTTCTAAGCTATGTAAAGGATATTTATGGTATGTTTAACTTATGGTCATGTTCCGGAATGTTCGTTACAGTTCAAATTGACATACTTTCGCAATTTGTCAAGTTTAGTCCCTGTAAGCGAATTAACTTGTTTTTGCCATACCAAAGCCTTCAAAACTTATTTCTAAGTTATGTAAGGGTTATTTAAGGTATGTTAAGCATATTTTGAAGTTCCAGAGTATTTTTCGCATTAAACTGGTTACGTTTACGCATCAGTTTGCGTATAACTCTCCAGAAAGCGATGTAGAGTTTGAAATTGAATAAAAGTCAAAACATGAAAAATGTAAAACACAACCAAACAAACATTGGGATCAAATAACATTGTTTTATTGATAATAGAACTGTTCACAATGATTACAAGGACAGATGTTACAGTCTCCCCTACTTGTGGAAATTTCGTCCCGAAATTTATTTAGAGGAAACTCGTATGAAAAGATGCGGATATTTCGCCTTCATTTGATCTTCGCGTTCCCAAGTAAACTCGGGTCCACGTTTTGCTTCCCAGCAAACTTTAACCAAAGGAATGCGCTTGCGTTTAAGCCACTTGACTTCACGTTCCATGATTTCCACTGGCTTCTCAACAAATTTCAGTGTTTTGCCAACACGAATTTCGTCAAGCGGTATGTGGAGGTTCTCATCAGCTAAACACCTCTTGAGATTGGATACGTGAAAAGTTGGATGAACATTTCCAAGTTCAGGAGGTAACTCAAGTCTGTAGGCTACCTTACCGATTCTTTCGACGATCTTGAATGGTCCAACGTATCTAGGTGCAAGTTTTCCTTATTTTCCAAATCTGATCACACCTTTCCAAGGTGAGACCTTAAGTAATACTCGATCACCGACTTGAAATTCCAAGGGTTTGCGTTTTGGATCCGCGTAACTCTTTTGACGGCTCATAGCTGTCTGAAGGTTATCGCGAACTTTCTTGACCTTGTCAGTTGTCTCTAAAATGAGGGCAGGTCCAGTAAGTTGAGCCTCGCCGATCTCATTCCAGCAGACTGGTGAACGACATTTTCAACCATAGAGAACCTCGAAAGGAGCCATTTTGATGCTAGTGTGATAACTGTTGTTGTAGGAGAATTCAATCAACTGAAGATGTGAATCCCAACTACCACCAAAATCGATCACACAAGCTCTAAGCATATCCTCCAGAGTCTGGATTGTTCTTTCAGACTTACCATCCGTTTGCGGATGATAAGCTGTGCTTAGATTAAGTTGGGTCCCCATCGCAGATTGCATGGTTCTCCAAAAATGAGAAGTGAAACAAGCATCTCTGTCAGAAAT
The DNA here is from genome assembly GCA_030545235.1 of Helianthus tuberosus. Lineage (NCBI taxonomy): Eukaryota > Viridiplantae > Streptophyta > Magnoliopsida > Asterales > Asteraceae > Helianthus > Helianthus tuberosus. Next base: position 171,552,924 of record CM060406.1, read on the forward strand.
GATGTTCAAAGGAACACCATGTCGAGCTACAATTTCATCCACATAGATTTTAGCAAGTCTGTCAGCAGGAAAATCCTCACGGATTGGCAAGAAATGTGCTGACTTAGTAAGACGATCAACGACTACCCAGATGGCATCATGACCTTTCTTTGTGCGTGGAAGTTTGGTAACAAGATCCATAGTAATGTTTTCCCATTTCCAAACTGGGATCTCTGGTTGCACCAATAAACCAGAAGGACGTTGATGTTCAGCCTTTACCTTAAGACAAGTAAGGCATTTTGATACGTATAAGGCAATGTCTTTCTTCATACCAGGCCACCAATACTGAATACGAAGATCCTTATACATCTTATCTGAGCCCGGATGAATAGAATAACGAGACTTATGGGCTTCATTCATAAGCAAGGTACGAAGATCATCCTGGCTTGGGACCCACAAACGGTCCATGAAGTAATATGATCCATTGTCCTTCAGTTCCAGAGCAGGTGTTATGTGATAAGGAAATTCCTTATCCATCAAACCTTGTGAAACACAAGATTGTTGAGCCTGAGAAATGCGTGCTTGGATGTCGGATCGAGCTTGAATAACAGATTGAACACGTACACAATGAAGCTTAGTACGTTCCTTACGACTCAATGCATCAGCTACGACATTCGCCTTACCAGGATGGTAGCGAATTTCGTAGTCATAGTCGTTTAAAAGCTCAACCCAACGTCGTTGCCTCATGTTGAGTTCTTTCTGATTGAAGATATGCTGAAGACTTTTGTGGTCCGTGAAAACCACACATTTTGTACCATACAAATAATGTCTCCAGATCTTTAGAGCGAAAACAACTGCACCCAACTCAAGATCATGAGTGGTGTAGTTTTTCTCATGTATCTTCAATTGCCTCGATGCATAGGCTATGACTTTGTTCCTTTGCATCAGAACACAACCAAGACCCAATTTCGATGCATCACAATACACGACAAAATCATCATCACCCTCAGGCAATGATAGAACAGGCGCATCGCAAAGCTTCTGCTTCAAGCGTTGAAAAGCTTCCTCTTGTTTGAATCCCCAATCAAAGGGTTTGTTCTTCTGAGTTAAAGCAGTTAGAGGAACTGCGATCTTTGAGAAGTTCTCAATGAAGCGGCGGTAATAACCCGCTAGACCAAGAAAAGAACGAACTTCAGTAGGAGTAGTAGGCGTATCCCAATCCTTAATCGCACTGATCTTGGAGGGATCTACCTGAATACCTCGTTCGTTGATAATATGTCCCAAAAATTGGACTTCTTTAAGCCAAAATTCGCACTTGGAGAATTTGGCGAAAAGTTGCTCTTTCTTCAGGAGTTCCAGAGTAAGACGAAGATGCTGCTCGTGATCAGTTCGCGTCTTAGAGTAAATCAAGATGTCGTCAATAAAAACAATGACAAATTGATCCAAATAAGGTTTGCAGACCCTATTCATTAAGTCCATGAAAACAGCAGGAGCATTAGTCAAACCGAATGGCATGACTGTGAACTCATAATGTCCATATCGAGTGCGGAATGCTGTCTTGGGAATATCTTCTTCATGCACACGAAGTTGATGATATCCAGATCGCAGATCAATCTTCGAAAAATAAGAAGCGCCCTGTAGCTGATCAAAGATATCATCAATGCGAGGTAGGGGATATCGATTCTTGATGGTAAGCTTTTTAAGCTCACGGTAATCGATACACATCCTAAAAGATCCATCCTTCTTCTTGACAAAAAGAACGGGAGCACCCCAGGGTGAAAAGCTAGGACGGATAAAACCTTTGTCAGAGAGCTCCTGAAGCTGCTTAGACAACTCTTGCATCTCAGATGGTGCAAGACGATATGGAGCTCCGGCAATGGGATTTGCACCAGGTACGAGATCAATGCGGAACTCGACTTGGCGTGCTGGGGGTAGACCAGGTAAATCTTCAGGGAATACTTCAGAATAATCCCGAACGACATGAATATCTGAAATAGACTTACCCTTGCCTTTATCTGCTGTAACATGTGCTAAGAAGGCCACATAGTTCTTTCGCAGATACTTCCGAGCTTTAAAACAAGACATGAGTATGAGACCACCGGCAGGCTTCTCACCACGAACCTGTAGGATCTCGCCTGTCGAAAGCGGCACACGAACAATCTTCTCGAAACAAACTACCTCTGCATGATGCTTGGATAACCAATCCATACCCACTATAACGTCGAAGCTTCCAAGTTGCATAGGCGTGAGGTTGATAGGAAAAAGATGGTCGTTAAGGTTCAGCTGGCAGTTGCGAAGAACAGAATCAAGAATAATGGGTTCACCACTAGCAACCTCTACTGTCAAAGATTTGCCTAGTTTTGTTCTAGACACGCGAAGCATTGGCTCAAAAGACAATGACACAAAACTCTTGTCGGCACCAGAATCGAAAAGAACAGATGCAGGCTGATTATTAATAAAGAACGTACCGTTCACCACGTTATCGTCCGCCTGCGCCTTTTGAGCATTCATGTTAAAGGCTCGGCCTCGAGCCGGAGCCTGATTCTGATTCTGATTCTGGTTGGCCAGTCTTGGGCACCGGTTCCTGTAGTGGGTCAGATCCCCACAATTATAATAAGCACCCGGTGGGTAATATGGTCGTGCAGCTTGACCCTGTTGCTGAGCAGGAGGCTGAGCAACTTGTTGAGCCGGGTTCTGAACTGCGCGATTCTGAGCAAACCGACAAACATCGGCAAGATGACCTGACTTCCCACAGCTAGTACAGAAACGGCACTGATGTTGCGGCTGATGGTGACTGTTGCATCTATTGCATAAAGGTGCATTCCCTGAATAGGGTTTCTTTGCTGGAGGCTGTGCGGGTTGGTTGGGAGCTGCCTGGTTAGCTTGGGCAGTGACAGCAAAATTTTGGGAAGCCTTACGCTTCCTTGACCTCTTCGAAGAACCAGAGTCCTTTCCATTCTTGTTTTGACCTTTCTTGCTATCCCCCTTGTCAGATGACTGTTTCTTGCCCTTGTCACCCTTCCTGTGCAATTTATTCTTCCGAATCTGCGACTCAGTCAATGTCGCTGATAACTCAATTGCCTGACGGAGTGTGGTAGGGTTACTACCAGTAAGGATGTCTTGTACCGAGTCAGGTAGGCCGTCGATGTATCTTTCGATAGGCTTGTCGAGTGGGGTAACCATTGTCGGGCAAAGCAGACTCAACTCTTCAAACCGATCAGTATAAGCCCTGTGCTCACCACTATCTTGCTTCAACTCATCAAATTCCTTTTCCAAAGCTCGCTGCTCATGACGAGGACAGAATTCCCTCATCATAAGGGCTCTAAGTTCAGCCCATGTATGTGCGAGAGCAACTTCTGCACCCCGGTCTCTCATAACCCCGTTCCACCATGTGAGAGCCCTCTTCTGAAACACACTCGAGGAGAACTCGACCTTGCGATTATCCGGGCACTGCACGTGGCGAAAAGTATTCTCAATGCTCTCGAACCATTGAAGAAGCCCAGTCGCTCCTTCAGAACCACTAAACTTGAGTGGTTTAGCCTGGTTAAAATCCTTGTATTTGCATGGAACATTGTTGTTGTTCTTGGCTTGGTTCCATTGAGCAAAGAGATTTGGAAATTGAGCAGCCATCTGCTGTGCAATGATTTCTGCTAGCTCGGCAGTCGCTATCTGGTTTTCACGTCGAGGAGGCATTCTAAAAGAGGAAACATGAAAGGAAACGAGTGAGATGATTGGATGAAGAGAACGAGATGAAACAAAATCAACAAAAGCAAAGATGGTGATCATTTGTCCGTATTACCAAGCAAACAAACGAATCACAGTGACTAATCAAAGTAAATGAGTCAAAAATAATGTATAGCGAAGACATGCTCGCCTATAAGTGAACACTCATTCCAAGAATTCCCAGGTAAGCACAACTGGTCTCGCGTCTGATGAGATGTATACGAAGTGCTTGCCTAGACAGAAAACCCAGAATACAGGCATTCACCCTTCCAGTTTGCACGTGTTCACATTATTTAAAACCCAAAACCTTGACAAGATTTTGAAAATTTGAAGGCACAAGGCCAAAAACCAAACTGAAAGGGTTCAAAACCATATAACAGAGGGTTCAAAACCTTGTAATAAATCATTCAAAAACAGATGATTGTTTTTCAAAAATCGTTTCGAAAAAATTTTGGTTCTTGTTTTGATAATCACCTAAGGATAGGTGATGTGCATGTTTTAAGATCTAAACACAAGATAACTTGTGTTAGGGTCCTAGAAAAGTTATAGTCTAGGTTCAAGCATTACTAATAACCTAATTCCCTATAACCATTGGCTCTGATACCAACTTTTCTGTCACACCCCGACCACGTATAACATACAAGACGTGGCGGAAAACGTCGGGGAGTGTTGTAACATAATTAATTGTTTCATAACCATGGCATACAAAGTTGTATTTTATTTATAACATAGGAGTTACATCGTCTTAAACAGGAAATACAGAGTTTATAACATAATTAAACATAGTCTAGCTTCATTTTAAGTTTCTAAGGCACAGGTCCGCCCTAGTGTCACGATCGCCAACCTATGCAAAAGCACCTGAAAACACATGTGAAAGTAGGTACGTCAGCATAAAAATGCCTGTGAGATACATAGGTTTTGTGAAAATAGGATTCATGACTTGTGTTTAAGAAAATGTTTAGTCATGAACCTTGTAATTTGCTTTGTCTTGTAATTCATTTGAAAAACGATAAGATCAGTTGATATGTATAAGTAAATGTAAGGTTGAATGAATAACCATGTAAAATGAGTTGTATAAGATAAACTGTTTTGTAAAACAATGTCTTATGAAAAGTATGTTATTTGTATAAAATGTAATATGTCTATACTGAAATGATTTAAATAACGTTACGCTATGTAATATTATACAAACACTTATATATAGGAAGTACCAGCGGCGTATCCACCATGTTTGTATCATATTACACACGCCTCGTTACTCAAATCACTTACCCAAACAACCACCAATGTAACTTTGTTCATGTACAAACTAATTGTCAAGTGTTATTGTGTAAACCATATCAAAATGTCTATGTCCAATGTAAACCACGAAATGTGCATATCCATGTCAAAATGTTTATGTTCAATGTAGATCATGTAATGTGTAACCAAAATGTCATGTATGGTAAGTGAGATATATCAACTAATCCATATGTAAAATGCACAAAAACAAGGTATTGAAGTAAAACATAGTTTAAATCAAAGTTATGTTTTGTGTAACAAATGCATGCTATACTGATACAAACATCTATGCGGTATTGTGAAAATGCATACATCCAAGCCTTGAGACTGTGGCGATAAACCCTTAAACAAATTAAAGGTTTATCTAAATTATGTATATCGAATTCGGTCATTCCTTTCATCCCCATACCCAGGATGTCCGGAACGGGAGTTGTCAATTCCTATGGTACCACTACCTACTAACGAACGGCATGATCGGTGTTAATGAATGTATTGTTCCATTGTAAACAAACCAAATGTCATACCAAAAATGTAAACATGTGAAAACGATGCACTAAGTATGTAATCAAATGAACATACGTAGCGTGAAATGTAATGTAAAACGATGTACTTAAGTAATGCACACAATGGGCACACCTAGCATGAAATGTAATGTAAAACGATGTACTAAGTAATGCACACAATGGGCACACCTAGCATGAAATGTAATGTAAAACGATGTACTAAGTAATGCACACAATGGGCACACCTAGCATGAAATGTAATGTAAAACGATGTACTAAGTAATGCACACAATGGGTACACCTAGCATGAAATGTAATGTAAAACGATGTACTATAATGTACTAACGAACATAGCAGGTATATGATGTGAAAAACAGGAAAGCACGAAAGTAACAAGTAGGCACATGTGTTCCACCCCAAAACAGTTTGGAAAAACAGTAAAAGAGGGGTCTATGTACTCACTTGAGATTGCTCAGATGTATTAAGATAACCACCAAGTAATGCTAGAGATCTCGGAATCAAACGGCACCTAATATAGGTAACTATGTTAATAAACCGGACCTAAGTCGGAAGATTGGGTAGCATGAGGGTTTGTAAACCAAACGAGTGTAGAGACTCGTGTCATTTGGTTTAACAAAGCCTACATACTAAATGAAACCTAACATAATTGCTTACGACCCATTACGACCCGTTTAGGTAGCTTATGCTACTTTAACGCGTCGTTCACGTGAAACGCGTTCGGACCGCCTAACTAGTCCTATGACAAGTGTTATATGCCTAAACATGTTACATAATCAGTTATGTGACAAAAGTTTAGGTTACATATGCTTAATTACAATTTATACATGTAAAGGGTATTCTGGTAATTTACCTAAGGCATATAAACTACCTATCATACAATTACTCAAACGATGTGACCATAAGGTATAACCTCGGAAGGTTATTCCCTATATACTATGGTCACCTAATGTATTTGGTCGGATCCTAATGATCGACCAAAAGGGTCGGGTTCGAAGGTATAAGCGATTTATCAGATCGCTTACCCTACGACCCTAGACAACGTGGTAATTAGTAGGCATAGTCCCAAGGGACTATAACCAACGTGATTACACTCACGTTGCGAAGTTCAAACGAACTTCGCATTGACCATATACTGGTCAATGCAGAAAGTCAAACAAAGTTTGACTTTTAGACTCGAAAAGACTCGAAAAGCAATAAAAGAACGAAAGAATACTTACGAAGGGTCCCCGAATGCTAATCTCGATCCAAGAATCTCAGGTATGAAACAATGGTTTCAACTTAGAGTTTCTAAGATCAAAATTCTAGTGAGTTTAGCAATGGATGGCATGGGGTATTTATAGTTTTTCCCGAACCGTTAGGATCGTTTCTTGGAAAAGGGGGCACGATCTAAACCGTACATTTGTTGGAGAGTTGTGGTGGCTCATTTGGCACTCACCATAGGGTTTTGACAAGTGGCTTGGCCTTTGGAGTGTTTGAAAGGCTGATTGTAGCTGTTAATACATCGAATCTGGTCCTGAAAGTGCAAAACTGATGTTTCTGTCCAGATAAGGCGCTCGCGTAGCGCGACTGCATAGGCCCTTAGGGCTCGCGCTACGCCACTGCCCCCCTGTTTCAGAAATGTTTCAAAAATGGCAGAAATGGTCCCTGCAGCCCGTTTAAGCTATTTTCGATGCGTTTGAACCCCGTTAACCTCATTTCAAGGCTCTAAAATGAAGTTAAAGTATAGGGAACTCAAAACATGCTCAAAAATATCTCGGATGTTGGTTCGTTTGGCCGTACGATCGCGATGTTCGGTTAATTACGACGGAATGCGCATAAGCGCGAAAAACGATCCAAATGACGCGACGAATGGATTTTTGACAAGCCAAACACTAAAGCATAATATAGTCATGCTTACATAAATTTTTGGATGTCCAGATGTATTCAGAATGTAAGTTATGCGCGAAAATGCAAACTTGTGCACTTTTTGACACTTTTAGTCCCTGAATGACCCAAAAGTTTATTTTAGCATACCGAACCCCTCAAAGCCTATTTCTAAGCTATGTAAAGGATATTTATGGTATGTTTAACTTATGGTCATGTTTCGGAATGTTCGTTAAAGTTCAAATTGACATACTTTCGCAATTTGTCAAGTTTAGTCCCTGTAAGCGAATTAACTTGTTTTTGCCATACCAAAGCCTTCAAAACTAATTTCTAAGTTATGTAAGGGTTATTTAAGGTATGTTAGGCATATGTTGAAGTTCTGGAGTATTTGTCGCATTAAACTGGTTACGTTTACGCATCAGTTTGCGTATAACTCTCCAGAAAGCGATGTAGAGTTTGAAATTGAATAAAAGTCAAAACATGAAAAATGTAAAACACAACCAAACAAACATTGGGATCAAATAACATTTTTTTATTGATAATAGAACTGTTCACAATGATTACAAGCACAGATGTTACAGGCAAACATGGCCTTGATTGTCAAGAACTCTTACGATCAATCTTGGATCCCGAGACGACTCACACACTCTATGATGGACAATGGATGATGGTGGTGGATGATGGTGTTATAATGGTGGTGGGTGGTGGGTGAAGTGTGAGAGAGGTGGTGCCAAGGGATGGTTTGAGCTTGAGCCAAGCACTTCTATTTATAGGCTGAACAGAAGCTCGGGCACGGCCCCGTGTCCAGTGGGCACGGCCCCGTGTCCACATCCTCTCTTTCTTCATTTAATGCAGCTTTGTCTTATTAGTTGACCACGCCCCCGTGTCCGCTGAGCACGACCCCGTGTGCAGAAGAATCTTTGTACTATGCAGATTTGCCTGGATTGTGCGAATCTTATAGTTGACCACGGCCCGTGTCCGCTGAGCACGGCCCCGTGGTGGGCAATAGAAGCTTCTACCACTTTGTCTTTTCTGCTGACACTTGGGCACGCCCCCGTGCTGGCTGAGCACGGGGCGTGTCCAGGCTTCTGATCTCTTGTTTTGCTTGGGAAGATGTTGTAGTAGGGTCGGGCATGTCACGTCTTGTCCTTTTTCTTGTATTTATGTTAGATTTTGATGTCTTTTTGCTTCTTTTGTTAATTTGAGCTCATTTAATCCTGAAAATACAAAAGGAAGACAAAAGCACACTTTTTCCAACATTAGTACTAAAAAAGGGTTAGTTTTGTGCCTCATTTGATGAAATTTATATGTTACATTTTGAACACATCAAATACCCCCACACTTGAATCTTTGCTTGTCCTCAAGCAAAACTCTTTAATATGTGGCTATTTACACTCCCAAATGGAATGGGTAGAAAAGAAGGTTTTTGGGCTTGTCGTAGAGTGTCGAGATTTCCAAGATTCTTTATTTAGTTTTATTTTTATTTATTTACAATCCTATTCGTCATGATTTATTGAAAACTTTTCATAAGAGAAATTACTTATTAGGGCATAACATGCCTTTGTAAAATTCTATTTATATACAAGTTCACATACCTCACGGGGATCACTCAACACTCGGCCGAAAATGTATTTTTGTGGATCACTCGAGAGCGGCATGGAACTTACTCCTACTATAGGCTTGCCAAGCAATCAATCCTCCTCCTTTTTAACTTATATACCTTTGTAAATATCAAGAGGACTTTGTGGGTAAAGGGTTAGGCTTGTGTTAAAGGTAGGTGGTTGGGTTGGTGGTTAGTGGTTAGTAAAAGGGCGAAAAGCGTAACAAGTGTCGGTTTTCGTATGACTTTCTATTTTTGTAACTTTTATTTTGATGAAGCTATGTATTCAAACAAAGTTATTTTTGATGAACTTGTTTGTTTATTTTCTTTTGCTTCATCATCAACACAAATATTTCTCTTTTTTTTTTTTTTTTTTGAAGTTATACGAAAAATCGAACTCGTTACTAAAACAAAGGGGTAAAAAAATGAAAAAGGTTTTGGTGGGTAAAAGGGTTTTTGGTTTGGGTTATGAAATGAAAAGGTTTAGGCTCAAAGGGGCTAACTAGGGGGATTTTGGGTAGGTGGTAAAAAAAAGAAAAATAATGGTGTAGAAAATAAAAAGGGTTAGTCCTAATGCCTCCATCATTTACTTACTCGGGTTTAAGTTGGTAAGGACCGGGAATGTATCGTCATGGCAAGTTCTAGAGTCGTAAGAACCAAGCGGCTATTCACACAAGAAACGAAAAATGAGCATTTAGTTCTAATGATATGTAATTGTATGCTCAATAAAGGCTCAAAACTCACTTTTGTGGGAATGGGTTTTTTATGTGATCAAGTATATATAATCAAATTTTAACTAAGTTTGTCATGCCTTTTCATAATTTTCTTATGTTGGTTCTTTTTATCACGACGCTATCGGTTGTAAATTCGTAAAAATATAACCTTTTTGAGAACTTGAATTTCCCGAGTTAAACCTAGACAAGTAAAAAAAATGAAAATTTTTGAAAAAAATTTGGGTGATTAGCGGTTCCAATAGAGTTTTGTGTAAGGCTTGTATTTAGGACTTGCAAGATTCAAGGTTTTAGCATCCCCCCACACTTAAATTACACATTGTCCTCAATGTGTCCCAAAATAAGTTTTTAGGTTGATTGAATGTGTAAAAGTTGTGAAAAAGCAAAAATTTTGTGTTACTGGTTTCCTGGACACGACCCCGTGTTGAGTGAACACGACCCCGTGCTCAGGTTCCAGTAACGAAGACTTACAGAAAGTGAACACGGGGGCGTGTTGGTTGGACACGACCCCGTGTCTGTCAAGGTCTGCATAATTAAAACAATCAGTAGGTTCAGGGGAATGGGCACGGGGGCGTGTTGGCTGAACATGGCCCCGTGTGGACAGTCTGCAAAGTTGAAAAACAGGTTTCTTTCTTCGGTTTTCCTGCTTCAGCTTTAGTAGTACTAATGCTTAGTACTTTAAGCCTTGTTTGTACCTGTTTAATCAATAAACATCCTACCATACCATAGCAAACATCCTACTTTTACCAATATTCAACATCCATGTCAAAGTTAAAAGGAAAAAATGCAGAAAAATAAAAGAGGTTAGGGAAAGTAAATTGTTCAACACTTGGCACGCAGGCCATCAATTGTTCAAGAGTGGAAAAGGGTTAACCTGGGAAACCATCAAACAACCTTCTCTTCCTCCGCTCCTCCCGCCTACTCCATAGCATCGTCATCATCATCATCGTCATCATCCCCTCCATGGCGTGCAATGTGGTCTCGTATGTATCCAACATCATCTTGGATGTCGGATATGTTTCTTTCGATAGCTCCGACCCGGTGGTAGGTGTTGCTTGCCATGTTGTAAGTGTTCCTGGTGCACATAAGGTTTTCCTGCAACAAATCATGCAAACTTTGGAAATTAGGAAAGCCGCCCCCGGAGGAGGATTGGCCCGAATCACCTTGGGGTTGGTATTGGTACTGATGATGTTGCGGAGCTTGGAGGACAAGTGCTTCTTGCGGGTTCCATGCATGACCTTGCATCCTTTGAAAGCTCACCGTCCCGTCTTCCGCCTCATAAATAAGGTTCATTGAGCGGCGTATGTGTATATCCACCATACCCGACCATGGGCTCCTCTCAAATGACCTTGGTATGTGGGCGAAGTGCCTGAAGAGACGGTACACCCATCCCCCAAAGAAGATAGGAGTCGGTGCACTAGCAAGGCGGTTGTGATGCATGTTTCGGAGCATGAGGAACGGAACATCGAGCGGCCTGCGGTTGTGGATGCAATGGAGGACAAGCAAATATCTTAACCCAACGACGCCACTACTATCATGCCTTTGGCTAAGAGAGTAGCCGGGGAGCCTATGGATGTATCTGTATAGCGGATCCCTCAACTTTGTACTCTTAGTGCTACTCGGATTGTAGTACCCTTCACCAATCTGAGCCCAAATGGCTTGGCGTTTGTTCTCACCTATCTCTCTCATTCCTCCAGTGTTTTCTTCGTCTCCCGCATCCTCTTCCGCATACAACCCGACAATCGACCCAAATTGTGCCATAGAGATTGAATACCTCGTTCCGCCACATCGGAATTCTACCCCGTTATTGTCGAACGGTTCGCACCTCGGGTTGAATGTGAAGGTGCTATAGAACTCCAAAGTGCATTCGTGTACGGAACGGAGTCGAGTTGTTAGGGCGACTCTGAGTGGTCCCGTGACAATGTTGTTGAAACGGTCTATTTGATTCACCAAGGTTAGCAAGTCCGTGCATGCTTGCCTCGGGTATCCCTCTGGCCTTGTTTGAAGTATCTCGTATCGAGCTCTAGCATCGAGCTCATTGGCGTTGAATCTTATGAACTTCCTAGCCATCTGAAAGAATACACCAAAAGTTAGCACAAGACAGAAATATTTTCGGACGAAACTGCAAACAGTGGGCTGGACACGACCCCGTGTTCAGCGGACACGGCCCCGTGTCCAGGGGTCTGTTACTAAAAAATCCAATTTTTCGACCCGGTTTCGAAAACTTGAAAATTTTTGGTCCAATGGGTGCGGTTTCCCCCGAAAATGAAACCCTAAGTGCCATTTTTCCCAAAATAACCCGTTTACCCTATCAATTTTATCTTTTTCGGTTCAAGAACAAGGGTTTGGGGTTTTTGTGAGAAATCGGGTGAATCTATGAACAATACAAGTGTATTTACTTCCCATAACACTAATCTAACTAAATGCAAACAGATCTAAACAAAAATTTGAGGTTCGATCCGTATGAACTTCAAGAACCCTAGATTTTTCCCCAAATTTTTGGTGTTTTAACTACATGCAAGTTACTAATCTAACTACTAAGAGTGATAGAATCATACCTTGATGTTGTTAGAACGATAGGAGACGTTGAATTTCTGCGAAAAATCGCCTGGAACCAGAGCTTTTTCGGGGAAACGGGGCGTGTGGACTGAAGTAACTGTTTTGAAAAAAGGGGATTTATCCCGACTGCAGCGCGGACACGGCCCCTGGTCCAGCGGACACGGCCTCGTGCCGAGCAAAGTTAAATTTTTTTTTTTTTAGTGCTCGTGTGAGTGCCCTTGTTTCCCATAGGCTTTGGTTAGAAAACTTACCGCTTTGTTTGTCGTCTCAATCGTTCGTAACTTACCAGGCATGATGTTTTATTCTTCCACAGTTTGAAGCAACATCTCTTCTTCTTCATCCTCAATAAATCCTTGATCGAGTTTCAGCCGTTGGCCATTGACTTTAAATGGAGGCCCATTTCGAGATTTAATTTCTACTGCACCGTGTGGGAAAACATGGGTGACGGAAAAAGGTCCTGACCACCTAGATTTTAACTTACCAGGAAACAATCGAAGTCGTGAGTTAAACAAAAGAACTAGATCCCCCACCCGAAATTCATTAGGTTTAATGTGTTTGTCATGCAAATTTTTCATTCTTTCCTTATAAATTTCAGAGTTTGAGTATGCATAATTCCTAAGCTCGTCTAATTCATTTAATTGACAAAATCCATTTTTACCAGCAAATTCTAAATTTAGGTTTACATTTTTTATTGCCCAGTAGGCTTTGTGTGCAATTTCTACTGGCAAATGACAACTTTTTCCATAGACTAGCCTATATGGGGTTGTACCTATTGTTGTTTTATAAGCAGTTCGAAAAGCCCATAAAGCATCATCTAATTTATCTGCCCATTCCTTTTTATTTAACCCTACGGTTTTTTCGAGTATTCGTTTTAAACCTCTATTAGTCACTTCGGCTTGTCCGTTTGTTTGAGGATGATAGGCTGTTGAGACCCGGTGATAGACCCCGTATCTTGTTAAAATTTTTTCGAGTTGATGGTTGCAAAAATGGGTACCTCTATCACTTATTAATGCTTTAGGTGTGCCAAAACGAGAGAATAGTTTTTTCAGAAATCTTACCACGACTCTTCCATCATTTGTTGGAAGTGCCTCGGCCTCGGCCCATTTAGACAAGTAGTCTACTGCCACAAGTATATATTTGTTTCCTTTCGACGGTGGGAAAGGTCCCATAAAGTCGAGTCCCCACACATCAAAAATTTCACAAACAAGAATGCCATTTTGTGGCATCTCATTTTTGGGAGAAATATTACCTGTTCTTTGGCAAGCATCACATGTCTTGACAAGACTTTGGGCGTCTTTGTAAATGGTGGGCCAATAAAATCCTGAATCAAATACCTTTCGTGCGGTACTAGCGGCACCATGATGCCCTCCGTATGGACCTTCATGACAATGGCGGAGAATTCTTCGTGCTTCGCTACCATGTACGCATCGTCGGACGAGTTGGTCGGCACACATTTTGAAAAGATATGGATCTTCCCAAAAATAGTGTTTCACATGAGCAAAGAATTTTTTTTTTTGATAATGTGACCATCCTTTTGTGACTATACCGCTAGCTAGGTAGTTAGCATAATCGGCGTACCATGGCTCTTCCTTATATTCCACCATTTCCAGGGACTCAGTCGGAAATTTTTCGTTGATTTGCTCGTCCCTGGTCGCTTCCAAAGCTGGGTCTTCTAAGCGCGAAAGATGATCTGCTGCGGTATTTTCTGCTCCTCTTTTGTCTCTGATTTCAATGACAAATTCTTGGAGGAGTAGAATCCACCGAATCAAACCTGGTTTTGCGTCCTGCTTCTTGAAAAGATATCGGATGGCTGCATGATCTGTATAGACTATAGTTTTAGAAAGAACAAGATAAGAACGAAATTTATCAAAAGCAAATACCACAGCTAGTAATTCTTTTTCAGTTGTTGTGTAATTTTCTTGTGCATCATTAAGTGTTTTACTAGCGTAATAAATTGGGTGGAAATGCTTTTCTTTTCTTTGTCCCAAGACAGCTCCAACTGCAAAGTCACTAGCATCACACATGATTTCAAAAGGAAATTTCCAATCAGGCGCTATCATGATAGGTGCATTGACTAACATCTCTTTTAAGGTTAGAAATGCTTGGTTGCAATCCTTGTCAAAGATGAAAGGGGCATCTTTTTCAAGTAATTTTGTTAGAGGCCTTGAGATTTTTTAAAAGTCTTTGATAAACCGTCTATAAAATCCGGCATGCCCTAGGAAACTTCTGATAGCTCTTACGGAGGATGGAGGTGGTAATCTAGAAATGGTATCTATTTTGGCTCGATCCACCTCCATTCCTTCGCTCGAGATCTTGTGACCGAGTACTATTCCCTCCGTTACCATGAAATGGCATTTCTCCCAATTAAGGGCGAGGTTAGTTTCCTCACATCGGGATAGCATTCGTTCAAGATTATCGAGGCATTGATCATATGAATCCCCAAAGATAGAAAAGTCGTCCATGAAGACTTCCATTGTCTTTTCTATCATGTCATGGAAGATGGCTACCATGCAACGTTGGAATGTTGCGGGGGCATTACATAGACCAAACGGCATGCGTCGATAAGCAAAAGTTCCATATGGACATGTGAAAGTTGTCTTTTCTTGGTCTTCGGGTGCTATCGGGATTTGAAAGTAACCTGAAAAACCATCCAAGAAACAATAAAATTTATGACCGGATAATCTTTCTAACATTTGATCAATGAAGGGCAAAGGAAAGTGATCTTTTCTTGTTGCTTCATTTAATCGTCTATAATCTATACATACTCTCCATCCTGTGACGGTTCTCGTTGGTATTAATTCATTCTTTTCGTTAGTTATTACCGTCATACCTCCTTTCTTTGGAACTACTTGGACGGGACTTACCCAAGGACTATCGGAGATAGGATAAATAAGTTCGGCGTCAAGTAGTTTGATGACCTCGTTTTTAACCACTTCTTGAACATTTGGATTCACTCGACGTTGTGGTTGTATAACCGATTTGTAGTCATCATTCATCAAAATTTTGTGTGTGCACATAGAAGGACTAATTCCTTTTATGTCTACAAGTTTCCAAGCTATTGCATTTTTATGTTTTTTCAAAAGACTAATTAATTTTTCTTTTTCTAAGCTATCTAGTTTAGACGAAATAATTACAGGTAAATTACCCTCTTTGTCTAGAAAAGCATATTCCAAACCTTTTGGAAGTTCTTTGAGCTCAAGTGGTGGGTCTTTAGGAGACTCCTTATTTAGTTGCTCAATTCGATCAAGAACTTTAAAACTTTGTTCTATGGCGACCTCTTCTTCAACAAAGTGGTCAATCTCTTCACTTGTATCGGGTGGTTCATCTTCATCTTCAATTAGGGGGTCATTATTGCCGAATGGATATTTCATTGACCGTTCAAGATCGACACTTCTTTTAAATGCCCCTAATTGAAGAGGTAGGTTGTTGAACTTCCGGTTTTTCAAAGCTTCGTGTGTTTTTACAAATGGTCGTCCCAACATTAGAGGAGCGTCATCGAGGATGACAAAGTCGGTTGGTATTACCATTTGATTTGTTTGAACCAAGACATCTTCAACTATACCGATTGATTTTATTACTTTCCGATTGGATAGAAAAATGGGTATTTGAAGTGGAGAAAAATCACTAATACTTAATTTTTCGAAAATGTAGTTAGGCATTATGTTAACACAAAGATCTTTATCGATTGTGACGTTACTAATAAATGAATTTTGAAAGAAACATGGAACCGGTGTAATGTTAATTTCAAATGGGTCTTCTTTTATTAGCGAAGTTTGATCATTAGTTAACTTAACACTTACCGTTTCGTCAATTTTAGTGTTAGTGTTTAACTCTTTTAAAAACTTAGCATGAGTGGGTACTAAACAATGATTTTTGAAAGAAGGCGACAAAAGGTTAATTTCTTCAAAATTAGACTCGTCTTGTATTTTAACGTTGTCGGACTCACCTATTTCGTTGTTTAACTCATGTGTCGGTTTTTCACTTATTTGTTCTTCCATTTTTACAATTTCAGTTATCTCTTCATTTTTTAATTCTTCTCTTGCGCGGGACTCCTCTTCCCTTATGCGAGATTCTTTTATACAGCGATCGACAACTCTTATGTGTTCTAATATCCTATCGGTTACTTCGGTTATAGAAAAAGAATCGGTATTTTCTAAGCTTGAATCCGGTTGTTCGACCCTTTGTTCCTCATAATACCCATATGAAGTAGATGGTTCGCACCATTGTTCTTCATTGTAAGCATATGATGGATAAGGTTCGTAATTTTGTTCTTCATAATACTCATATGAGGTGGGTTATTCACGCCAAGGTTCCTCATAATAAGCATACGAAGGTGGTGGCTCATATCTTGGTTCCTCAAAGTATGAGTATGAAGGCTCATACCTTGGTTCATCAAAATATGAGTATGAGGGAGGAGGTTCATACCTTTGGTCTTCATAGGATGTGTATGAAGTTGATGGCTCGTACCTGGGCTCCTCATAATAGGTGTATGAATTGGATGGTTGATATGAGCGATTATTTTGAACCGATCGTGCGTTACGACAATTAGTGCAATAATTACCCCTGTAATCATCCTCATCATAGGTGTAGTTGTAACCTCCTGATTATTGATCCATAAGAATCACTCAGCAGACCACAACCGAGTCTCGAGATCAGAAAACAAAAATAAAAACGGAAACAGAGGTTGGACACGGCCCCGTGTTCAGAGGACACGGCCCCGTGTTCAGGATCTGTATCTGGGCGTTTTAATTAAATTTACTGATTTCGTTGAGCACGGGGCGTGTTCAGTGAGCATGGCCCGTGTTCAAGCTACTGTTACTGGGCGTTTTTATGAAAATGTGCAGCACGGCCCCGTGTTCAGCGAACACGGCCCCGTGTACAGGCTACTGTAAATGCAAACTAAACTAAAATGCAGAAAAATGTGCGCGTATTTTAAAAAGGTTTTGAAAAACTGACTAGGCCGTCGATTTTAAGCTTTCTTAAAATCCTTGTGTCCCCGGCAACGGCGCCAAAAACTTGATGTGCGTGAAGTGTTATATATATTAGGTGTATATTTTAAGCCCCTTTAACACTTTTTAGTCAAGTTTTAAATTTATAAAACACGATATTTACTAACACTAGACACACATATGGGCAAGTGCACCCATCGTGAGCGTAGTATAGTGTTGGTAAGATACCGAGGTCGTCCAAGGACACAAGAGCTTTTAGTACCGGTTTATCCTCAACGTCTAATCAAAATAAAAAGTTTAGAAAAAATGTTTTAAACTAAGAAAAATAAAAACTAACTAAAATGCTGAAAATAAAAATAAAAGAAAAACAGATAGACAAGATGAATCACTTGGTTCCGACTCGTATCTAGTGTAACCTTTGATTATTTCCGCACTTTTGCACATAATTAAGAGATTATCTTAGTTATTGTAGTAGGCCCCTCTTTTGAAGGTGACGTTACCCTCACCCCAGTAGTTTGAGTCAGCAAGGATACAATCCTAAAAGGGTGGATTATTGGAAGATAATTAATTAAGTTATTAATGCAATATTATGGTAGGCCCCTCTTTTGGAGGTGACGTTACCCTCGACTAAGTAGTCTGAGTCAGCAGGGATACAGTCCTAAATAGCCGGGTTATAGTATTAATAGTAGTTAACTTATGAGGGGATCAAAGAGTTTGGACCCCCGCCATCCAATACCGTGAAGTATTGAAGGAGGTCCTACTAAATTTGACCCAGGTCCATTGCAGGACCTCTAAGCGCTGAACAATGGCAAGACCTTTACCAAACCGTTCCCTTAACCCCCGACCAGGTAGCCAACATACCTCCATATAGACCGTGGAGATATGAATGGTGAAAATCTTTTATTTTATATAGACAGTAAAATAATTTCAAGACACCACGGACAAACGATAAAGAAAGAGCACCTTCAACATAAGCAACTAGTTATTAAAGTCATTAATACAAAACCAAGTAAAAAGTGCAAAAGATTAGAAATAAAAAGTATTACACTAGACACTTTGTCTTCACCAAGTGATGTAAGAGACTTAGGCAAACATGGCCTTGATTGTCAAGAACTCTTACGATCAATCTTGGATCCCAAGACGACTCACACACTCTATGATGGACAATGGATGATGGTGGTGGATGATGGTGTTATAGTGGTGGTGGGTGGTGGGTGAAGTGTGAGAGAGGTGGTGCCAAGGGATGGTTTGAGCTTGAGCCAAGCACTTCTATTTATAGGCTGAACAGAAGCTCGGGCACGGCCCCGTGTCCAGTGGGCACGGCCCCGTGTCCACATCCTCTCTTTCTTCATTTAATGCAGCTTTGTCTTATTAGTTGACCACGCCCCCGTGTCCGCTGAGCACGACCCCGTGTGTAGAAGAATCTTTGTACTATGCAGATTTGCCTGGATTGTGCGAATCTTATAGTTGACCACGG
This sequence comes from Helianthus tuberosus, assembly GCA_030545235.1. Taxonomy (NCBI): domain Eukaryota; kingdom Viridiplantae; phylum Streptophyta; class Magnoliopsida; order Asterales; family Asteraceae; genus Helianthus; species Helianthus tuberosus. The sequence continues at coordinate 171,571,610 of CM060406.1, forward strand.
CCCGTGTCCGCTGAGCACGGCCCCGTGGTGGGCAATAGAAGCTTCTACCACTTTGTCTTTTCTGCTGACACTTGGGCACGCCCCCGTGCTGGCTGAGCACAGGGCGTGTCCAGGCTTCTGATCTCTTGTTTTGCTTGGGAAGATGTTGTAGTAGGGTCGGGCATGTCACGTCTTGTCCTTTTTCTTGTATTTATGTTAGATTTTGATGTCTTTTTGCTTCTTTTGTTAATTTGAGCTCATTTAATCCTGAAAATACAAAAGGAAGACAAAAGCACACTTTTTCCAACATTAGTACTAAAAAAGGGTTAGTTTTATGCCTCATTTGATGAAATTTATATGTTACATTTTGAACACATCAGCAGTAGTTTAGTATGTCATCTGTTTTATGTATTGTCAGTGGTTAGGTTTAGCAGTGTTTGTATAAGAACAGTAGATACAGGTTGTTAAGCTGTTAGACGTCGCTTTCATGGTGACATCAGCTGAGATGTCTCAGTGGTTTGGTTTGTCTATAAATGGAACAGTACTCTGTACTGTTACATTTGATCGTTTTGAGAGAGTTCTTCTCCTCAATTCAATCCTTTCATCTTGTGCAATCCAACCTTGGGGCATCAGGCTGAGGGGGAGTTTAGTTTGTAAGCAGTTTGTAAACATTTGATTCGTATTGTAAATCTTTTGACTAAATGAATTGCATATGCTTTTTCAAAACTATTTCTCTCCTTGATTGTGCTTACAAAGTTTGTTGTTCATCTCCGCTGCACTTAAACTCTGTTCATTTCTGTTTGATTTGTTCAAATTATACAAAAAAGCACAATCACTAGAGCCTCCGGTCCTAACAATTGGTATCAGAGCCTGGACAGTCAAATTCGATCTAACAATCAATTTGACATAACAGTTCGGCTCAAAATTCATTGATACTAAGGTTGGTTGTATTTTGTTGTAAAACAGAGTAACGAGTGATAACGCTTAAAGTTGCTATTCAAATACTCTGTAAAACAACCAAGATGTCATAAGACACACAAATATCACACAACAAGTGATATCATGCACAAGACACTCATGGTTTTTAGATTTGAAAACATATCTGTTAAACTATGGGATTATTTCTTATTTTTAAAATTGATTTCAACTGTTGTTGTGAAACTTGTGATGTCACTATATTAGATGCTAAAGTATGAACCTCAGATTAACAAAAGCCAATGTTCATAAAAACATTAGTGTTTTTGCTAACATAAAAAGAGGGAAATCAAAACTTTAGTCATAAGAACTTATGTGTTGAAAACAGGTTGAGATCCTCAAAAGGAAAAAATCAACTCTGTTAAAATACATAAAGAAAACAGGATAGTCCGTATCATATGTAATGTGAGATTGGTCAAAACTTTGTACAAATATGGCCAATCCTCTTAAAGCATTACTGCAAAATGATTCTGGATTAAGTATTCCTTCAATAAAGACCTCCCAGTAAGTATTTCATTGCTCATGAATGGGAAGGGTAAAAAGGGAAGAAGAAAATTCATAAAAACTCATAAGTGTGTCTATCTCAAAACTTTTGAAGTCAAAATAAAAGAGTATAAACATAAAACACTTAAGAGTCAAAGTTTAGGGTAATAATGGTCATTAAGCAACTATGTGCATTCATCTGTTCAGGAAAAGGTTCAGGTAAAAATGGTTATTCCGATGAATGAACTTCAAGAGGAATAGACAAATCTTCAAAATCATCACATGGTAATGAAATCTATAACGGGATTTTCAAAACTCATGTGTCCATGTGTCCTCATATTTGCAATCAACTGACCATTTTTATAAACTTGAGAATGATATGATTACGTATTTTATTGAAAATATACCAGATCCTCTTGATGCTGTTCTCAGAAAAGCCTTTAACCATTTTTTATACAAAGGATTTTCTCAAATAATCAGGATATATTATTCGTCTTTTTTTAAGAATAATATATTTTGAACTTTTGCTTGTTTTTGTTGGCAATAGTTTCAGTTACCTGTCAGGATATAGTACCTTATTTTTGTTGGTGTTATTGTCCTTAGAAATGGGTCAAAAGGAAATGGTACATATGTCAAGGTCGTGTCATACTCAGGTTTGTTTTAAACATTAATCAAAGGTTGATTGCTAAACAGTGCTTAAACTACTGGGGTACTCATGTTTTAATTTGGATATTAAGCGAAAATGAGTTGCCTTAGCAAAAAGTTCTTGCCATCTGGGGTACTAAACCACTGTCAGAAATTCGTAAAAGTTTCGAAATGTGAAAATGACATGTGGCAAAACCTTGAATGAAAATTTCTTTAAAAGTTGCTGACATAATGGGCTTTCAAATCGTTATCACTATCTCACCCCTAGGCATTGCTTCGTTCAAACATCTGCTCTCTAACTACTGCCCACTGCTGAAAGTCAACCACTGTTCTTCCATCTTCATTGTAGGCACTGATATTCAAAATATGCGTTACAACCACTGATATGCTATCCACTGATAGTAAAAATCACCCACTGTCCTCATTTTGACCGTTGTAACCACTAATAATTGCTTCATCAGTGGTTTCCAAAACAACTGTCCTCCATAATTCATCTCTTCATCATCTGTTGACACGTGGTCAGTTTTTAGCCATCAGATCATAATAACCGCTACCACATCAGCGATCACTTTTTCCCTTAATAAAACCCTGATCAAAACCCCCCAAATAGGGTTTTACACTGTCGAATTGAATTCCAAAATTCTCTTCTCAAAGCAGTTTCCAACCCTTCTTCTCAAAATCATTTTTCGTTCTTCTCCACAAAAATGACGAAATCGAAATCAAAATCACAATCAAAATCAAAACCAAAATCACCATCATCCTCCAAAGAGGTCGTTCAAACGACCGAAGAATCCATTGAAATCCCGTACAAGTCTCCTCATAACTATGTGGGTTTACTCACAAAACCCACAAACAATCACACCTTCGATTCCATCATTGACACCTTATCTGAATCAAAGTACAAAACTTTGATAACAGCAGACGCTCCCATTTACCTGCAAACCCTGAGAGAGTTCTGGAAAAATGCTACGCTTGAAAAACAAGACGATAAAGTAGCAGCCATCAACTCCTCGATACAGGGTAAAGCGATCCAAATCACTCCAAAAGCAATCTCAGAAGTCTTTAAACTCGATGATCAGAAAGGTAAAACTTCCTTTGATAAAACCGAGTTGAAAACTGATTTTTTGAAAAGAGGGTACGCAGAACAATCAAAGGTAGATACCTTACAAAAAGGTTACTTCCCTTCTGCACCTAGGTTTTTATTTCACACACTTTTGATGTGTGTTTCAAATAAAACAACAGCGTTTAACGAAATACCATTGAAGATTCAATGCCTGGGCTATGCTATTTTAAATAATAAAGATTACAACTACTCCCAGGAGATCTTTAATGACTTGGTAAAAAATGTTGATAGCAAAGCATTTTTACTTTTTCCAAGGTTTCTAAGCTATTATTTTAAACAAAAATTTGAAAAAGAAAATGAAAATTTGCTTAAACAAGGTGTTTATTTTCAAATAAAAGACTTAACACCTGAAACATTCACTAGAATGTTGGCACCAATAAAAACGAAAGCAGGGGTATCTGAGCAGAATTTAGCAACTGTCACTGCTCTTCAGACATCTGCTGCTGAGCCCACTGCTCCAGGTGATCATAGCAGCACAACCACTGTTATGAAACCCACACCTGCCATTACCAAAAAGACCAAAAAGAAAACATCCAGAAAACCCACCAAACCCAAAACAAAGGCAACTCTGGAAGATGAGATCCCAGAGCAACTGCCAGTGACAAAACAAATGTCACCACAAACCACTGTTGCTACTTCCTCACAGCAGTTGGTAGAAAGATCTCCACCATTGCCTCAAACTCCTCCTGTATCCTCACAAAAGGATCAGGTTGTAAGCACAGGGACCCCACAATATGAAGCTCTGGACCCAATCGGATCCATCTTCCTCAGTCCTGATCCCAAGGACATGTCTCTTTCAACACCCATACCCTCACCAATCATACTTCCACAATCAATAATACCCTTGTTGCATGCAGTAGCTATAGCTCAGACACAAACCAGTTCCTCTCTATCACCTGTTACTGAGAGTATACTCCCACAAGTGACTGGGTCTGATGCTACTACTCCTGCTATCCCAACAACAATTGAGGAGGTTACACTCCCTGAGTTACAAGTAACTCTCGGTGGTAGTTCAAGTGGAACAGCAACTACAACTGATGGATCAACAGATCTTCAGTTGGACAGTTGTTTCATTAGTAAGACTCCCTTGAAGGCAATTTCTTCTATAGCACCTTCAGTAACCACCAGTGAGTTAGTTTTAACCACTGGTACCATCAAAGGATTATCAAGTGCTGAAGAAAGAAGTCCCCAGTACCAAGAATAAGGGGCATCAATGGATGATTATTGGGACTCAGTTCCTAAGTTACACATTGATACAACCACTACTGGTGGGAAATCAGATGATCCTATTAACGTGGGTGATGATTCAAAATATCAAGAATTGACGGGCAGAGTTGAAAAACTTGAAACATCAGTTGCTATGATAAAGGATATGGTGCAGCAGTTGCTAAAAGCTCAAAAAGCACAATCCACTGTTGCTCCAGCTCAAGCATCTGTACAACCTGCACCTGCTGCAAATGAGCTGTGGAATATATTCCAACCCTTGCTTGAAAAACAAAAACAGGTGGCTGATCAGCAGCATGAAATACATGTGAAAATGCTGACAAACATGGTGGAGTCGAGATTTAAAGATACTCAAGCAGATATCAAAGCTATCAAGGCTCATCTCCAAAGCACCTCTGGAAAAGTTCCTTCCACAATACTCTTCATGGATAACCCCCTTCCAGATAATGCCAAAAAGGGGGAGAAAATCAAGTTGAAGAAGAAGGGAATAGAAGATGGCATGTATATTGAACCAGAACAAGAAAAACAGACATCTAAACTACCTCCCAAAGGCTCCAAACCTCAAACCACAAAATCTCAAACATCCATCCAAACAGCTGATACAGCAGTAGTTACAAAAACTACTGCTAGCCAAACAGCTGTCATCTCATCAATACACACAACTTCACCACACACCACCAAAACCACTGATCCACCCAAGACATCATCAGCCTCTCCTATAATAAAAAGGAGAAGGGTTTTTATTCCTGATGATGATTCTCCATCACCACTAAAAGCAAGTTCACCGCCTTCAACCCCTGCTCAAAAGCAGAAGACATCTGCTGATACATCAGTAGTTGTAATGACAACAGAGGTTGGAACACCAGTTGTTTCAACAGCTATTAGTCAGTCATACACCACTACTCTCATCAACATTACATCACCATCACCATCATCACCTCCTGCGAAAAAGCAGAAGACAACAGATGTTACAACATCTGCTGTAAGGACAACAGTAGTTGAAACACCAGTTGTTACAACTACTGTTGGTCCAAATACCCTCACTACATCTCAAGCCATATTTGCTTCAATCAATAAACCACCTAAAAGCACCCCTCCACCAGAAATAATTTACACTCGGAAAAGAAAAACAACTCAGCCAACAGATGACATATATGACCCTGAGGCTGCAAAACATCCACTGGAGCTTGAAGCTGTAAAAAATAAGATGAAACAATTTTACACCGAAGATGATCCTTCAAAAAGGAGATTTCCTTTTCTCATAGGCTTCATAGTCCCAGACAATATGGATGAATATCTTGAGCTCAAAACAAGACAGGCTAAGATAAGAGCCAAAGTTGAATGCAAGGATCAAGGTGATGAAGCCATTTTGGAAAGAATGGAATTCCTGCTCACCAAAGTCAAACAAATGGAAGAATATGCAAGTGATCTGAACAAGGAAATGTCATGCCTAATTCCTGAAGCAGATCAACGAAAAGAATTGAGAAAAGAATACCTTGCATACATAATGAAAGAAAAGTTCTATCCTGCTGAAGAAACACAATTCAAAGAATGGCCAATAATTGCATTAAAGCATGAGGTTAACAGAATTGAAAGGATTAAAAATGATCCAAGAAAGAAGAAGACAGCTCCAAATTGGAACAAATACAAGAAGCTCATAGCTGATCTTACTTCTGAGTATAAAAGAAAGAAGCAGGAGCTGGTGGATGCAAGGGTGGATACTGCAAATGCCATAGCAAAATGGACTAAGCAGCAAACAGATGAAGCTTATGAAAGGCTTAAGAAAAGGAGGATGACAGTCTCTGACACTCCTAAAAAGTCTGACTACAAAAAGCTAAAGGAGCAGATCAAGAATTTTGAAACACTGATCAACGCAGCAGAAACCTCTGTCACAATGTTGAGAAAAGAAAAGGGAAAACTGCTGGCAAGTGAAGAAGAAAAAGAAAAGGAGACTGAGTACTTCACAGAAGCCATCAAGAAAATGGGTCTAAAAGAAGATAGCTCAGTGACCCTTCAAAACCTTTTCAAAAAGGTATTAACCAAACCTGCAGCAGATATCTCAGACAGTGAGCTTGATCAACAAAAGACACAAGAGCAAATTGACAAAGAAGTTGCAGAAGACATAGCTGCAGCAAATGAAGTCATAGAAGAAGCTTTCAAAAGAATGTCTGAAGTACAGGATACTGCTTTACAATTTTTCTCAAGGCCAAAATCTCCAAGCTCATCAGGAAATAAATCTCTCCCAAGAAACCCATTGGGTTCAAAAGTACTAAAGTGGCTCTCTGATCAAAAGACCCATGTATTGACCCTGGTCAGATCCAATGGTGAGATGAAGTACATATCAAGGAAAGAAGCACTAGGCCTTAGTGTTGAAGATTTGCAGGATCTCCTTGAACTTTTATTGTGCAGGGATGAGGATGACCTAAGTTCCAAAGAATTTGAAGAAGAATTTAAAAGACAAGCAAGGGAACTTCTGATGAGAAATAAAAATCCAGAATAATGAAAGGTTTTGGCATTATCTGTTCCAGGGGGAGATTGTTGGGATTGAACCCTACCAGAGGAACAGATAATAAAAGCCAAAACTGGTTCACAACAGTGGATTCACAATAAGCAGCTGTTTACACTAAGTCTTCTCCCTTGAAAGTGATTATAATAGCTGATGATCTCCTATCCACTGCCCGGATACAACTGCTGCTGTTCTTCTAAACTACTAATGAAGCCCATAAGACTGCTGAGAACTAAGCACTGCTGGTACAACCTACTGATGACAAAGCACTGCCCAATCAAGGACTGATCAACCTTGAGGAAAGCACTGATATGAAGAGAGAGCAGTAGTTTAGTATGTCATCTGTTTTATGTATTGTCAGTGGTTAGGTTTAGCAGTGTTTGTATAAGAATAGTAGATACAGGTTGTTAGGCTGTTAGACGTCGCTTTCATGGTGACATCAGCTGAGATGTCTCAGTGGTTTGGTTTGGTTTGTCTATAAATGGAACAGTACTCTGTACTATTACATTTGATCGTTTTGAGAGAGTTCTTCTCCTCAATTCAATCCTTTCATCTTGTGCAATCCAACCTTGGGGCATCAGGCTGAGGGGGAGTTTAGTTTGTAAGCAGTTTGTAATCATTTGATTCGTATTGTAAATATTTTGTCTAAATGAATTGCATATGCTTTTTCAAAATTGTTTCTCTCCTTGATTGTGCTTACAAAGTTTGTTGTTCATCTCTGCTGCACTTAAACTCTGTTCATTTCTGTTTGATTTGTTCAAATTATACAAACAAGCACAATCACTAGAGCCTCCGGTCCTAACAGGGGTTGTTAAGGTTATTTCTTCAAGTGTCACAGTGGTGATATGTGTTGTGCATTCTACATCTCGCAGTCATGTCTGTGCATATTTCATTGTCGATAACCTACTAGCTTCACTTTGCTACATGTTACATGTTGGTTATGCTTAAACGCTTTCGAATCTATTATACTATTAAACTTGTATGATCACATTTACACTATGTGTATTGACCTCTATTTTAACGTATGTGACAGGTGTTTAGGATGCTTTTGCTTGATACTTGCTGGAAATCAAGCTAGGATGGAGTCTAGAAACAAACTAAATAAAATCTGAGTTGTCGGAATGGATATTTGTCTTTGAGAACATCGTCTGTAATAACTGATTTTATTTTATATGTTTGTGGTATAGGACATGAACCTTTAATATATTATAACAAATAGTTGTTATGGATTCTCCTCGACAATCTATTTCGCTCAGTGCCGCGCCCCGATGTTTCTGTCATCAGTTGGGGTGTGACAGATTGGTATCAGAGCCATAACTATAGGGAATTAGGCAAGACTCGACCTAGTCCGGGTCGATGTCTTAGAAACGACCTAGTCTATAGTCTAAGTACCAACAAACTGACTTGTGCATACCCGGTAGGGGTATTGCACGAGTTTACTTGCTATTCTCGCTCGCACTCGCTGAACACTATCACTGCATATTATTTTCAAAAATGACCGAGCGATTAGGTCGAGATTAGGTGTGAAAACCGGAAACTCTCGATTAGATCGCTTGTTCGACCCGCCATTTTACCATAAACAAGAGAATTTGCGTTGAATCAGGAGTGAAATCCATACTTTGACGCAAATTTTCCTCTCTATCTCACCAAAACAGGAACGAAGTTGTTAAGCCAGGGGTGAAACCCGAACCTTGACGATTTGTTCCGTTCTCTATTTTGGTTTTACAAAACTCTCACCAAAGTCTCGATGGATTCCAACGACTCAAGTTACGTGAATAACCAAAAGTATGCGTGCCATTCACCGTATGCCGGTGATAGAGCACAGTCTATTAGGCCAAGACGTATACTTGTAGTCCTTGAGAATAGTCGAATCACTTTGGGTAGTCGATGTCTATCAAGCCGAGACCATCCATTTTCGATTTCAAGCTCGCAATCGCCGATTTTATGTGTTACGATTCTGAGCCCGCAACTGCTGACTCTGATATTTGTCATTTTTATGTGAAATTTTACGTGTTTATGTGGTTTTATCTGTTTATGTGCTCCGATTTTTGGCAATTTATACGCTTTTCATTGTTCGCTTTGATCGATACGCACAACTCGCACTGCACATCTATCTCAAAACGTTAACAAATCGCTTGATACTCGTTTATGCTATGCTGCTCACTATGCTCCTCGCTATGTACCCGCTAATCGCAATCGCTATTCTCGAACGTGTAAACCTTGAATGATAGGTGAATTTTTAAGACACATGTTGCTGAATACGTGCAAAATATAGTGTGGTTTCTGTGGTTTACATGCTTCTGTGCTCTACGTGCTTATGTGCTTATGTGGCTTATGTGCCTACGTGACTATGTGTTTATGTGATTAGATGTGTTACTGAGCTTTAGTAGTATTAAGTGTGTTATGAGGTGAGATTCGACAAATTGTGTCTGAGTTCTATGGCGATGTCTGTTGCAGAAAATGTCGTCATTTGGATCACATGCCTCTCGCACCGCTCGAAGAAACTTTGAAGACAAGCGTATCGCTGCTCTCGTCGCTAAGCAGATGGCGAAAGTCATACCGCAAATTGTTAGCGAGCTGAATGAAAACGCTAGCAAGTCTTCTGAAGAGTCCAGGACTGATTCGCCAAAAGCTACTTTTAGCTTCAAGCAGTTCAAAGCCTGCGGCCCGAAAGAATTTACCGGCGAAGATGGGCTAACGGCCATGTTTCAATGGTTTGATTCAATCGAAGTCACCCTGCGCCAGAGTGGCTGCCTGGAGAACCTTCGCACTGTTAACGCCACCAGCGTCTTCCAATCCCGAGCTCTTGATTGGTGGACGACCGAGAGAAACAAACGGGGGAACGATGCAGCATTTGGGCGGACGTGGGACGAGTTGAAGGACATCATGATGCAAGAGTTCTGCCCTCCCCACGAACTCCAAAAGCTGGAGGACGAATTCTGGCATATCAAACAGGATGGTGGAGATAACGCTGGTTCAACTGCTCGCTTCAAGCAGCTGAGTATCATTTGCCTTGGTCAAGATACTACCCCCAAGATTACGATCAAGAAATACATCCTTGCCCTGCCGGACTGTGTTGCAGATTTCGTTCAGGCTGCAAAGACGACAACTATTGAGGAAACCTACCTGCTCGCTGCTGAGATAAACGACAAGCGAGTCAGGGCCGGTTACTTTGATAAAACCTCCAAGAATCTTCACCAAGTTACCGCTGCTCCCACCGCTAAAACCACCACCGCACCGCAGTCTTCAAAATCCTCCCACCACAAGAGAAAGAACAACAACAACAGTAGCAAGAATTGTGCTGTCACAACCGCGGCTCCGCTCCAAGCCGTCTCTGCTCAACCGCAACCCCAGCACCGCCAAGTAGCGGCACCGGTCACCAATGCACCGCTGGCTAAGCGTGCATACACTGGGCCTCACCCAACTTGCCCTACTTGTACTTATCATCATCCCATGGGGATTGCATGCAGATACTGTGTGCACGACAATATGTGCGGCCACCTCACCGCCAACTGCCGTACTGGTCCACGTTAAACTCCAGCTCCAGCTCAAGGTTAAGCTCTTACTCAACAAGCTCTACTTCCTGCTCCTCAAGGCCAACAAGCGGCTCCTGCAGCCTCGATCCACGCTAGAGCTTGCTTTGAGTGTGGTGATCCCAACCACTTCACAAACATGTGCCCCAATTGAGTGGTGAAGCAAGAGCCACAGCAGCAACAGCCCTAGCAACAGCCTCAGCGTTCGACATTCGATGTTGAAGTTGCCATCGGAAGAACCGTCGCTGTCAACTTTGTTCTATGTGACTGTACGCTTGAACTCAACAATCACGTCTTCCCTATCTGTCACACCCCAACCGATGGCGGAAACATCGGGGCATGGCACTGTGCGAAACAGATTGTCCATGAGTATCCATAACAACTATTAATTACCAGATATTAAAACGTCATGTCCCATACCACAACATATCCAAATAAAACAGTTATTACAAATAATTGTCTTAAAAACAAAAACTGTCTCGACCACTCAGATTTAAGCGTGACATAACTAGACCCCAAGCTTGATTCACCAAAGCAAGCATCCTAGCAGATAGCATCCTAAACACCTGTCACATACGTTAAAGTAAAGGTCAATACACATAGTGTAAAGGTGAGCATACAAGTTTGATGGATATAATAGAGTTCGAAATCGTTTACGCATAACCAGCATGTAACATGTATAAAGTGAAGGCAAGTAGGTTATCGACAGAGAAATATGCACAAACGTGACTGTGAGTTGTAGAATGCGCAACACATATCCCCACTAGGACACGTGAAGTAAAGCCCTTAACAACCCCTGTCCACGACAGGTGCTGAGTCCAAACTATAGTACTATCGTTGCTAAGGTGTCAGGAAACAATCACTGTGTTAACATAACATACAAGCATTCATCGAATAACACATAGCATGCAATAACGGTTAGCATATAAATAGTGTTATGTTGTGTGTCGATCGTGATTTAGAATAAGTAACGTATGTAACACCCAAAAGTGCGTAAAGCAAAAAGGGATCGAGTATACTCACAGATTGTGCTTAACAAGTAAACACTATCTTGGATTGAAGGGAACATTGGAAGAGATTAGCCTGAACAGTTAACAACAGCATAAACAATAAGCGGCGCGTAAAACGGTGCAAAGTGGTAAGTGTTGGATGGCAATCTGATCGGATGGCTAGTCGATTGGATGTCAATCCGTTCGGATGGTCATCCGATCGGATGGCCATTCGATTGGATTGACACCTCGTTTGGTGAGGATGTGTTTGTGTATGATGGTTTGCTTTTTGAAGTTTTCATTGTAGCATTTTGAAAACAGAGAAGTATCTCTACCTTTCAGGTCGGTCGATCGAACGGCGGTTCGATTGGACGGCGATCCGTTCAGCGAGGTAATTTTCAGAGAACAAGTTCACAGCAGTGTTGTCACTCGATCGGATGGTCTACCGATCGGGTAGCAATCCGTTGGAACTGTTAATGCATTGAACATGTTGAAAATTGTTTAAGTGTTGAAGTCCCAAACATCACATGATCGGAGGGTCGTTCGATCGGATTGGCAATCCGATCGGCCGGTAATCCGTTCGATGCTTAGAACCTTGAAAAGTTGAAGTAAAAGTTTAAGGGTGGGACCGGGTGTCAGCCGATCGGGTGGCTGTCCGATCGGACGGTAATCCTTCCCAGCGACCTGATCGTCTTGACACTTGGTGATTTTGATGGTTTGTAGTTTTGATTCGAGACGATTTGATAACGTGCCAAACAATAGAACCCTCATCAAGACCCAAGTAATCCGATCGGATATGAATCACCCTAGTCTGGTCAGTTGACTGTTCGAGACGGTGGCTCATGTTTGACCCGAGATCGTTTGTCTCTTAGATAGAATTCAGATCTTGAACCAACACATCACTAAGAAGAGTAGTAGGAGATCAGAACAAGCTCCGATTCTATCGGTTTTGAGTGCATTGAGTGTAAAAGAGTTGAAAGAAAGTTAGAAAACCATCTTTCAATCCTTTTCACCAAGAATATGTTTGGATCTATGCAAGATCTTTGTTTATTCATATGGAGATCGTCCTGATCTAAGTTGTTCTTGGTGGATTGATGCCAAAACATGAAGTTCATAATAACTCCATGATGACATCACCCTAGAACACCTTAAATCCACTGATTTCACGGTTAAAAGTTAAGATTCAAAAGAGAGAATGATGAAGAAGTGTGTGTAGATCATAGAAGTATAAGATTTAGGTTGAAAACTTACAAGAATCGTGAGAAATCGAGATAAAAGAGGCTAAAGTGCGGCTGGGTCGAGTGAGGAGCTGTCACATCAAGTGATGTGACATATGGGGGGGGGGTATTTATAGGGTTTCGCAAAAAGGAAAGTGCCTAAGGTCGAGTGGGTCACCGATCGGATGGCTGTCCGATCGGAGGGCAATCCGATCGGTTGACCATCCGATCGAGCAGTCACTCGATCGAGTGGTTCCGAGGATTTGAGTCTCGGCGTTTCATTTCGTGCGTTGAGTTTTGCGATCCGTTTCAGTGCGATAGATTTATCCATTAATCCCAACTACTATATCTAACATACAATCATCCTAAATAACTTGCGTTTAGCATTCGCGATTCGATTGCGATAGAGTTGCGATTGCGTTTTGATTAATCACCACAACATAAACATAAATAAACATGCATAAGTAACACATAAGCAGCACACACACGTAAAAAAATATCCAAAGCGCGTAATTCGGGTTGCGATTGCGATGCGATAAGCGGATAAGCGATAAAACATGCGATAAATAGCGATTAAACCTCGATTATTAACAAGCACTCCACATAATACAACTAATGCGATAAATAAATAGATTATCTACAAGTCAAAGAAGTCAAAACAGCAGTTGTGCAAGGAGTGACAGATCACAATTAGCAATCTTTTCTCCCTTTGACTTCAATCTTAACTTTGACTTTGACTTTCGAAACACGGGGTGTTATAGCCTCCCCCTCTTAAGGGAATTTCATCCCGAAATTAGGCTGAAGCTATAACAAACAACTGCGGGTACTTCGCCTTCATGTCGCTTTCGAGTTCCCAAGTGAACTCGGTGCCTCGTTTGCCTTCCCATTCGAACCTTCACAATGGGAATGTGCGAGCGTCTGAGCTGCTTGGTTTGGCGGTCCATGATCTCGACAGGCTTCTCCACGAAGTGTAATGTTTCGTCCACTTGAAGATCCTCTAGTGGAACGTGTAAATCATGCTCAGCCTGGCACTTTCTGAGGTTTGAAACGTTGAAAGTCGGGTTGACGCTGCTAAGTTCCTCCGATAGTTCGAGTCTGTAGGCCACTTTTTCGATCCTTTCCAGAATCTTAAAGGGTCCAACATATCGAGGCGCGAGTTTCCCTTTCTTGCCGAATCTGACCACACCCGTCCAAGGTGATACCTTTAGGAGTACGTAGTCGCCAACGTCAAATTCATGGGGCTTGCATCGTCTATTGGTGTAACTTTTCTGACGACTCTGAGTTTTCAACAGACTGTCTCGAATTTGGAGGATTTTGTCAGTCGTTTCTTGCAATAGCTCAGGACCGGTTTATTGCGAGTCTTCGATTTCGTGCCACACAATAGGCGATCGACATCTTCTTCTGTATAATGCCTCAAATGGTGCCATTTGAATGTTGGAATGATAACTGTTATTGTACGAGAATTCGACTAAAGGTAAGTATGCGTCCCAATTACCACCGAAATCTATAACACACGAACGGAGCATGTCTTCAAGGGTACGAATTGTTCTTTCAGTCTGACCGTCGGTCTGGGGATGGAAAGCGGTACTTAGATTAAGCGTGGTACCGAGAGCAGATTGAAACGTTTCCCAAAGACGTGAGGTAAATCGACCATCGCGGTCAGAGATGATGTCACGAGGCGTCCCATGTTGACAAATGATCTCCTTGGTGTAGATTCGGGCTAATTTTTCTACCTTGTAGTCTTCTCGTATCGGCAGAAAATGAGCAGATTTAATTAAACGGTCAATGACAACCCAGATGTTGTCTTGACCTGATGGCGTGCACTGAAGTTTCGTTATAAAGTCCACAGCTATGCTCTCCCACTTCCACATGGGAATCTCAGGTTGGACGAGTAAGCCAGAGGGTCTTTGATGCTTGGCCTTGACTTTCAAGTAAGTTAGGCACTTCGAAACATAGAGAGCGATATCTTTCTTCATGCCCGGCCACCAGTACTTGTAGCGTAGGTCCTGGTACATTTTATCGGCTCCGGGATGAATAGAATATCGAGACTTGTAGGCTTCGTCCATCAAAATCTATCATAAATCTGTCTGCTTAGGGATCCAAATTCGGTCCAGATAGTGGAATATCCCATTCGACTTGTTCACTAGCTAAGCTCCATCGTTGAGAATCTTTTCCTTCTTCAGAGTGCGTTCAGTAAAACAAGCATGTTGGGCTTCGCGGATGAGGGTTTCGAGGTGATGTTGGGCATGAACATTACGAGCGCTATGCAAATAGCTTCGTCGTCTTAGAGCGTTGGTGACAACATTTGCTTTGCCCGGATGATAACGGATCTCACAGTCGTAATCGTTGAGAAGTTCCACCCATCGGTGTTGACGCATATTCGGTTCTTTTTGGCTGAAGATGTGTTGTAGGCTCCTATGGTCGGTGTAGATCGTACACTTGGTACCATAGAGGTAGTGTCACCAAATCTTTAATGCAAAAACAACTGCGCCTAGCTCGAGGTCGTGGGTTGTATAGTTCTTCTTGTGGATTTTGAGCTGACGAGAGGCGTAAGCAATAACCTTCTCCCGTTGCATGAGAACACAACCAAGACCAAGGTTCGAGGCATCGCAATAGACTATAAAGTCGTCATTTCCGTCGGGTAAAGTGAGGACGGGAGCATTGCAAAGCATATGCTTGAGGGTTTGAAAGGCAGTCTCTTGTTGGGTTCCCCAGACAAAAGGCTTGTCTTTATGCGTGAGAGAGGTATGCAGCACGCCAATTTTAGAGAATCCTTCGATAAATTGACGATAATAGCCCGCTAATCTGAGAAAAAAGCGGACTTCAGACGGGTTCTTAGGCGTAACCCAACTCTTAACAGCTTCGATCTTCGCGGGGTCGACGTGAATACCTTGACTATTGACAATATGACCGAGGAATTGAACCTGCTCTAGCCAAAATTCACACTTGGAGAACTTGGCATAGAGTTGGTTC
Source organism: Helianthus tuberosus (assembly GCA_030545235.1). NCBI lineage: Eukaryota > Viridiplantae > Streptophyta > Magnoliopsida > Asterales > Asteraceae > Helianthus > Helianthus tuberosus. Next base: position 171,587,257 of record CM060406.1, read on the forward strand.
CCCTGGAGTAGCTCGAGAGCCAAACATAGATGTTGCGCGTGTTCGGCTTTCGATTTGGAATAGATCAGGATATCATCGATGAACATGATGATGAAGCGGTCAAGAAACGGTTTACACACGCGATTCATCAGATCCATGAAAATCGCGGGTGCGTTGGTTAAACCGAAAGGCATAACAGCGAACTCATAGTGGTCGTAACGAGTGCGAAAAGCGGTTTTGGGTATATCCTCCTCTTGAATGCGCAATTGGTGGTAGACTGAGCGTAGATCGATCTTGGAGAAACACGTAGCACCTTGTAACTGATCAAACAAATCATCGATTCGAGGCAGGGGATAGCGATTCTTGATTGTCAGCTTATTCAACTCCCTGTAGTCGATGCACATCCGGAACGACCCATCCTTCTTTTTGACGAAAAGGACTGGTGCGCCCCAAGGAGAAGTGCTAGGGCGAATGAAGCCTTTATCAAGCAATTCCTGGAGCTGACTCGAGTGCGCACATTTCGCATGGAGCAAGTCGATAAGGAGCTCTAGCAACAGGATTGGCTCCAGGAATGAGGTCGACACGAAAGTCGATATCACGACTCGGAGGCAATCCTGGAAGATCATCAGGGAATACATTCGGAAATTCACGCACCACGGGGACATTGTTTACTCCTATCTTTCCTTTCTTTTCCTCCTCCGCTACTACAATATTAGCCAAGAAAGCTCTGTATTCATTGTGGAGATACTTGCTAGCTTGGATACATGACATGAGCTTGAGACCTTTCGAAGGAGTTTCACCATACACACAAAGTTGATCACCATTCGCGAGCGAGAATCGAATCATCTTATCGAAGCAAACAACTTCACCATGGTTTTCGCGAAAAAAGTCCATGCCTACTATGATGTCAAAACTACTGAGCTGCATTGGAATAAGATCGATAGGAAAGATGTGATTGTTGAGTTCGAGAGTATAATCACGAAGAACGGAATTAACGACGACGGTTCTTCCGGTGGCAACTTCATCATCGAACGTCGAGGGGAGATGGGCGCGCTTACGATTAAGGAGCTTTTCGAATTCATACGATACAAAACAGTTATCGGCTCCAGTATCAAACAAACACGAAACATAAATACCATTCACAAGGAACTACCATTAACCACATTGTTGTCAGCCTGAGCCTGGCGCACATAGATGTTGAAAGTTCGGGCGCGAGCTGCTTGTTGCTGTTGCTGCTACTCTTGTTGCTGTTGTTGGGGCTGCTGCTGTTGTGGCTCTTGCTTCACAACTCGATTCGGGCACATGTTTGCGAAGTGGTTGGGATCACCACACGCAAAGCAAACTCTAGCATTGATCGCGGGTGCAGGAGCCGCTTGCTGGCCTTGAGGAGCTGGAAGTAGAGCTTGTTGAGCAGTAGCTGGAGCTGGAGTTTGTCGAGGACCTGTACGGCAGTTGGCGGTGAAGTGGCCGTACATGTTGCAATGCACACAGTATCTGCAGGCGATTCCCACTGGGTGGTGATAAGTACAAGTAGGGCATGCCGGGTGAGGACCAGTATACCCACGCTTTGCCGGCGGTGCGTTGGTAACCGGGGCCGCTACTTGGCGGTGTTGAGGCTGCGATTGAGCAGGAACTAATTGGAGCGGGGCAGTAGTGGTGACAGCGCAGTTCTTGTTGCTGGAGTTGCTGTTGTTCTTCCTCTTGCGACGAGAGGACTTTGAAAACTGAGGAGCGGCGGCTGCTTCAGCAGTTGCAGTGGTGGTAACTTGATGTAGATTCTTCTAGGCTTTGTCCCAAACACCAGCCTTGACTTGCTTATCATTGATCTCAGCGGCGAGCAGATAAGTTTCTTCGATCGTCGTCGTCTTTGTAGCTTGAACGAAATCAGCCACACAATCCGGCAGAGCTCGGATGTACTTCTTGATGGTGATTTCGAGCATCTTAACTTGATCCGGACAGATTATGCTGAGCTGTTTGAAGCGAGCAGTTAAAGCAGCATTGTCACTGTCCTTCTGCTTGATATGCCAGAATTCGTCCTCCAACTTTTGGCAGTCGTGGGAGGGCAGAACTCTTCCAACACGACGTTCTTCAACTCATCCCACGTCAAACCATAAGCTGCATCATTTCCGCATTTGTTTCTCTCGGCCGTCCACCACTCTAAGGCGTGAGACTGGAAGACGCCGGTGGTGTTCAGAGTGCGGAGATCATCAGGACAGCCACTCTGGTACAGGGTGACTTCGATCAAATCAAACCATTGAAACAAGGACGTAGGCCCATCTTCGCTGGTAAACTCTTTCGGGCCACAGGCTTTAAACTGCTTGAAGCTAAACACAGACTTTGGCGAATCAGTCCTGGACTCTTCAGAAGACTTGCTGGCACTCTCGTGCAGGTCGCTAACGATCTGGGGAATGACTTTCGCTATCTGCTTAGCGACGAGAGCAGCAAGGAGTTTGTCTTTCTGGTTTCGGCGAGCTGTTCGAGAGTGAAGGGATCCAGATGACGACATTGTCTGCAACAGACATCGCCACAGGACTTAAACAAAATATTATCGAATCTCACCTCACACTCACTTAATACTACTAAAGCTCAGGAACACAATTAAGTAACACATAAACACATATGCACATAACACAGAATCACATAAGCATAGAAGCACATAAGCACGTAAGGCACAGAAGCACAAGAGGCTGTCAGAATACAGAAACCTATCATTCAAAGTCCGCGCGCGTTCGAGAATAGCGATTGCGATTAGCGAGTACACAGCGAGTATCATAGCATAAAGGTATTCCCCAGTAGTAACGATTTGTTAGCGTGTTGAGATAGATGTGTAGTGCAAATCATGTGTGTCGATCAAAGCGAGAATGAAAAGCGAATGAATCACCAAAATCGAAACACATAAACAGATAAAATCACTTAAAACACGTAAAATCCACATAAAACGACAAATATCAGAGTCGGAAGTTGCGAGCTCAGAATTGAATCACATAAAAATCGGGAATGGGTTGTCTGCTGCTGATAGACGTCGACTACCCAAAGTGGTTCGACTATTCACAAGGACTTTTGGTACACACTTTAACTTTCGGAACTGTGCTCTCGCCTCAAATTTGGGCGATCGGCACGCATCCTTTCAGTTACAGGTGACTTCAAGTCATTGGAGTCCGTCGAGACTTTGGTGAGAGTGTTGAAAAAGACCAAAATAGAGGTTGGAACAAGTCGTCAAGGTTCGGGTTTCACCCCTGACTTAACAACTTCGTTCCAGTTTTGATAAGACAGAGAGGAATTATGCGTTAAAGTATGGATTTCACTCCTATTTCAACACAAATTCTCCTGTTTATAAATAAAAATGCGGGTCGAACGAGCAATTTAGTCAAGAGTTTGCGGTTTTCACACCTAATCTCGACCTGATCACTCGTTCATTTCTGAAAATTAGAGTGCAGTGATAGTGCCGTGTAAGTGAGAATAGCAAGGTATAGCAAGTAAGCTCGTACAAAACCCCTACAGGGTATGCACAAGTCGGTCTGTTGGTACTTAACTATAGACTAGGTCATTTCTAAGACATCGACCTGGACTAGGTCGAGTCTTGCCTAATTCCCTATAGTTATGGCTCTGATGCCAATCTGTCACACCCCAACCGATGGCGGAAACATCGGGGCATGGCACTGTGCGAAACAGATTATCCATGAGTATCCATAACAACTATTAATTACCAGATATTAAAACGTCATGTCCCATACCACAACATATCCAAATAAAACAGTTATTACAAATAATTGTCTCAAAAACAAAAACTGTCTCGACCACTCAGATTTAAGCGTGACATAACTAGACCCCTAGCTTGATTCACCAAAGCAAGCATCCTAGCAGATAGCATCCTAAACACCTGTCACATACTTTAAAGTAAAGGTCAATACACATAGTGTAAAGGTGAGCATACAAGTTTGATAAATATAATAGAGTTCGAAATCATTTACGCATAACCAGCATGTAACATGTATAAAGTGAAGGCAAGTAGGTTATCGACAGAGAAATATGCAACAGACGTGACTGTGAGTTGTAGAATGCGCAACACATATCCCCACTAGGACACGTGAAGTAAAGCCCTTAACAACCCCTGTCCACGACAGGTGCTGAGTCTAAACTATAGTACTATCGTTGCTAAGGTGTCAGGCAACAATCACTGTGTTAACATAACATACAAGCATTCATCGAATAACACGTAGCATGCAATAACGGTTAGCGTATAAATAGTGTTGCGTTGTGTGTTGATCGTGATTTAGAATAAGTAACGTATGTAACACCCAAAAGTGCGTAAAGCAAAAAGGGATCGAGTATACTCACAGATTGTGCTTAACAAGTAAACACTATCTTGGATTGAAGGGAGCGCTGGAAGAGATTAGCCTGAACAGTTAACGATAGCATAAATGATAAACGGCACGTAAAATGGTGCAAAGTGGTAAGTGTTGGATGGTAATCCGATCGGATGGCCATTCGATTGGATTGACACCTCGTTTGGTGAGGATGTGTTTGTGTATGATGGTTTGCCTTTTGAAGTTTTCGTTGTAGCATGTTGAAAACAGAGAAGTATCTCTACCTTTCAGGTCGGTCGATCGAACGGCGGTTCGATCGGACGGTGATCCGTTCGGCGAGGTAATTCTCAGAGAACAAGTTCACAGCAGTGTTGTCACTCGATCGGATGGTCTACCTATCAGGTGGTAATCCGTTGGAACTGTTAGTGCATTGAACATGTTGAAAATTGTTTAAGTGTTGAAGTCCCAAACATCACATGGACGGACGGTCGTTCGATCGGATGGCAATCCGATCGGAAGGTAATTTGTTCAATGCTTAGAACCTTGAAAAGTTGAAGTAAAAGTTTAATTGTGGGACCAGGTGCCAGCCGATCGGGTGGCTGTCTGATCGGATGGTAATCCGATCGGATGGCAATCCGATCGGACGGCAATCCGTCCCAGCGACCTGATCGTCTTGGCACTTGGTGATTTTGATGGTTTGCAGTTTTGATTCGAGACGATTTGATAATGTGCCAAACAACAGAACCCTCGTCAAGATTCAAGTAATCCGATCGGATAGGAATCACCCTAGTCTGATCAGTTGACTGTTCGAGACGGTGCCTCATGTTTGACCAGAAATCATTTGTCCCTTAGATAGAATTCAGATCTTGAACCAACACATCACTAAGAAGAGTAGGAGATCAAAACAAGCTCCGATTCTATCGGTTTTGAGTGCATTGAGTGTAAAAGAGTTGAAAGAAAGTTAGAAAACCATCTTTCAATCCTTTTCACCATGAATATGTTCAGATCTATGCAAGATCTTTGTTTATTCATATGGAGATCGTCCAGATCTAAGTTGTTCTTGGTGGATTGAAGCCAAAACATGAAGTTCATAAGAACTTCATGATGACATCGCCCTAGAATACCTCAAATCCACTGATTTCACGGTTAAAAGTTAAGATTCAAAAGAGAGAACGATGAAGAAGTGTGTGTAGATCATAGAAGTACAAGATTTAGGTTGAAAACTTACAAGAATCGCAAGAAATCAAGAGAAAAGAGGCTGAAGTGCGGCCGGGTCGAGTGAGGAGCTGTCACATCAAGTGATGTGACATGTGGGGGGGGGGGTATTTATAGGGTTTCCCAAAAAGGAAAGTGCCTAAGGTCGAGTGGGTCACTGATCGGATGGCTGTCTGATCGGATGGCAATCCGATCGGTTGACCATACGATCGAGCAGTCACTCGATCGAGTGGTTCCGACGATTTGAGTCTCGGCGTTTCGTTTCGTGCGTTGAGTTTTGCGATGCGTTTCAGTGCGATAGAATTATCCATTAATCCCAACTACTATATCTAACATACAATCATCCTAAATAACTTGCGTTTAGCGTTCGTGATTCGATTTCGATAGAGTTACGATTGCGTTTTGATTAATCACCATAACATAAACATAAATAAACATGCATAAGTAACACATAAGTAGCACACACACGTAAAACAATATCCAGAGCGCGTAATTCGGGTTGCGAATGCGATAAGCGGATAAGCGATAAAACATGCGATAAATAGCGATTAAACCTCGATTATTAACAAGTACTCCACATAATACAACTAATGCGATAAAATAAATAGATTATCTACAAGTCAAAGAAGTCAAAACAGCAGTTGTGAAAGGAGTGACAGATCGCAATTAGCAATCTTTTCTCCCTTTGACTTCAATCTTGACTTTAACTTTGACTTTGACTTTCGAAACACGGGGTGTTACACTATCGACCTTATTCCGATGCAGCTCGGTAGTTTTGACGTCATAGTAGGCATGGATTTTATTCGCGGAAATCGTGCTGAAGTTATTTGTTTCGATAAGATGATTCGCTTCTCGCTCGCTAATGGTGATCAACTTTGTGTGTATGGCGAAACTCCTTCGAAAGGTCTTAAACTCATGTCGTGCATCCAAGCAAGCAAGTATCTCCGCAAGGAATACAAAGCTTTCTTGGCGCACATTGTAGTAGCGGAGAAGGAAAAGAAAGGAACCACAGGTGTGAAAGATGTTCCCGTTGTTCGTGATTTTCCTCTTGTTTTTCCTGATGAGTTACCTGGTTTACCTCCGAGTCGTGATATCGACTTCCGTATCGACCTCATTCCTGGAGCAAATCCTGTTGCTAGAGCTCCTTATCGGCTCGTTCCGTCCGAAATGCGTGAACTCTCGAGTCAACTCCAGGAATTACTTGACAAAGGCTTCATTCTCCGTAGCACTTCTCCTTGGGGCGCACCAGTTCTTTTCGTCAAAAAGAAGGACAGGTCATTCCGGATGTGCATCGACTACAGGGAATTGAATAAGCTGACTATCAAGAATCGTTATCCTCTGCCTCAAATCGATGATTTGTTTGACCAGTTACAAGGCGCTACGTGTTTCTCAAAGATTGATTTACGCTCGGGTTATCACCAGTTACGCATTCAAGAAGAGGATATACCCAAAACCACTTTTCGCACTCGATACGGCCATTATGAGTTTGTTGTTATGCCCTTTGGTTTAACCAATGCACCCGTGGTTTTCATGAATCTGATGAATCGTGTATGTAAACCTTTTCTCGACCGCTTCGTCATCGTGTTCATCGATGATATCCTGATCTATTCCAAGACGAAAGCCGAACACGCGCAACATCTACGTTTGGTTCTCGAATTACTCCAAGGGATTCGACTCTATGCCAAGTTCTCCAAGTGTGAATTTTGGCTGGAGGAGGTTCAATTCCTCGGTCACATTGTCAATAGTCAAGGTATTCACGTCGACAGAAGATCGAAGCTGTTAAGAGTTGGGTTACACCTAAGAACCCGTCTGAAGTCCGTTCTTTTCTCGGACTAGTTGGGTACCAGCAAATGGGCTCTGATTGGGACGGTTTTAGGAGACGGTCGGGTTTTAGAAGATGATCAGGTTTTGGGAGTTGATCGCGGTTTAGGAGATGATCGGAGATGGAGGTGTGCCAATCGGAGATGACAAGTGGGGGACACAATATGTGGGTTAGGTTTTTTAGGTAAGTGTTTGATGGTGAAAAGACTATAGTACCCTTCAAGTTAACAGTCAAAGTTGACCAACAAACAAATATATCCACTGTGTTTAATGAAATTACTCAATATGTAGAGAAGCATAAACCACGGGGACTCAGAGGAGTAAAACTTTGGGGGCTTAACATTCTGCCGTGTGTAAACCATAGGGACTCAAATTACAATTTATTCTCCGTTATATTCATTTCAAGCTAATTGATTTGTGTATTTATATGGTCTCTTGTAACACCTCAAAGTATATATAAAATATGAAAGTGTTTAAGTTATGTAACTGAGTTGTTTAATTTAATGGGAGTGAATGGATTAGGCCCAAAATAGAATTTGAAAGGGATTATGGGCCCTAGCCCTAGTCTTATGCTCATCATCCCCTCATCAAGCTATAGAGAGAAAGCGGGGGGGGGGGGGGTTTAGAGAAAGAAAGAGAAAAACAAGGAAACTAAAGGCTGGAAATCAAGGATTATAAGCATGTAATTGGTTACAAAACATTTAAAGATCATTATAGCAACATCTTGATTGAAATCCAGGTATAATCAAACCTAAAATTATGATTTTGGAGGTTTTTGGGCAAAACTTGGGTTTTAGCAAAAAGATCGAATTTTTATGTGTGTTATTGAAGCTAAAAACCTTGGATTACTGTTTTGGGGTGATGTGTATACCCACAAGACATTCAAAAAGTGATGAAGTTTTCTATTAAACGTGACAAAAAATGAAATCGTTTTGCTAACAGTAAAGTGTAAGGGTTTAAAGTGAAATAATGTTATAGCATGGTTGTAAAACAAGGTTTCCAAGGCCGAGTACTCCCTGAGTAGTCGCTACAAGATAGGTTGCCGATGCGACTTTCTTCGACTCCGCCTAATTACTCGGAATCGGTCAAACGCGGTCAACCTCGGCTAGAATTGGATCTAGTAGGTCAAATCGTGCCTATTTGACTTAAATAATAATAAAACATAATTTATATGCCTATCATATTAAAGAATAATTATCATTTTCACGTATTTTGTTATAAATATTAGTAAATTTATGTTATTTGACATATATTTAATCTCCAACAAGTAATTTCTTTATAATTTAACATGTCCGAGTACTCCCCGAGTACTCTCCGCCTAGACCGAGTACTCTCAACTCTCCGGTCGACCGACTAGGGAGCGCCTAACGACTTTTGCAACCATGTGTTATAGTGAACATGTATAAAGCATGATGGTGTGTATGTTGCACAGGAGTGGATTGTTACCTTCAGGGCTGCTAGGATCGGCGGTTACCTTCAGGACAGTTAGGAAGGACGGCTTCGGAGTCGTTGACTTGGACGGTTACCTCCGGGTCCTTCACTATATGTGGCAATGCATTTGTTGTTTGCCAATGGGTGATCAACTATGTAGGATAGAGCGTGCATAATACAGTTATAGATAATATTGTATTGCAAATGTGTTCAAGTACACTGATGTGTATGTTTAATTGTGTAAAATGTTTGTTAACTTTTATTTGTTAAATTTTATAGTTGCTTGATTAAACAAGAACTTACTCAGTGTAGCTGACTTTTAATATGCACATCAGGCGGTTCAAAGAAGTGAATGCTAGCTCGATGCAAGGCTTATTATTGTTTTCATTACAAGACAATCTTTCTCAAAATTTATTTTTCTTTGGATTGTAAAGACTTTGATGTTTTCAGCTACATTTTAATTTATTTTTTCTACGGAGGGTCCAGCCTTAGGGCTACGGCTTAATATTAGGAAAACTGAAGTTTTTTGGCCGACATGCAACGGGGTGAAGGTCCGGCCAGGGCTTTTCCCCAGTGAGATTGGGAGGCCGGAGAGAGGTGTCAAACTGCTAGGAGGGGCAGTCAGCCGTGATGCCAGTTTTATTAGAGGTCTAGCGGCTAAAAGGGCAATGCGTGCTGTTGACATTATGGGACACCTTCCCTTGTTGCGGGATCCTCAAAGCGAACTTCTTTTGCTTAGATCATGTATGGGGGTTGCAAAGTTGCTTTTTGGTTTGCGAACTTGCCAGCCCCTCTTTGTGGATGATGCTGTTTCATGTTTTGATAAAGGTCTTCGGGAGGCAATAGAAGACATTGTCGTATGTGGGGGCCCTTTTTTTGGTGAACTACAGTGGCGGATTGTGACCTTGCCAATGCGGCTTGGTGGGTTGGGCCTTCTCTCGGCCCGGGATGTGGCTGCCTATGCCTTTGTGGCTTCCAGGTCTCAATCTTGGGAGTTGCAGGACCACATCTTACGTAACAGCGGGGTTGCTAACACTGATCCGGATTATGCCAGTGCCTTGGAACGCTTGCATGAATCTAAACCTGACTTTGATCTCGGCGGTTTCTCTAACAAGGACACCGCCCCTAAAAAGCCACAGAAAACTTTGGCGAATGCCCTTTGTTGTCGAATCGCACAAAGTTTGGGAGAAGATTTTCATTTGTCCCCCCGCCAAAAAGCCGTCATTGAATGCCTACAGAGGCCTCACGCTCAGGATTTCTTAACTGTTATTCCTATTGAAGGTTTGGGTCAACGTATGTCAGCGGTGGAGTACCGGTCAATCCTTAAGTACCGTTTGATGATCCCCATGTTCCCGAATGATGAAACTTGCCCAGTCTGCCGTAAAGCATGCCTGGATAAATTCGGGGAGCATGCGTTACACTGTAGAGAGTTGCCGGGGTTTAAGTATCGCCATGACTTTGTTCGAGACGCGTTAATTGATATTCTCAGACGAGCAGGGATCTCGGCAAAGAAAGAGGCACCGGTTAATTTTCTTACAGACCCGTCGGAGGGGAGATCCACCCTACGCCCGGCTGATGTGCTGGTTTTTGGTTGGGAGGGTGGGAAACATGCTTGTGTCGATCTCACAGGTGTATCCCCCCTAGCCGGGTTCCGGGAAAATGGGTTTGTGGCAGGGCAAGCAGTATTGAAAGCAGAGTCGAAGAAGGTGGAAAAGCACGCAAAAGCTTGTGAGGATAATCAGCATGCCTTTGTCCCCCTGGCGTTTGACACGTTCGGCTCCTTGGCGCCAGAGACAGTTCGGTTCTTGTCTAGAGTTCAGCGTGTGGTCCACAGCAACTTTTCGACCCCTCAGGGGCGAGGCTTTGTTTTTAGTAGATTAGGGTTTTCTATTCAGAAAGGGATGGCGGCGCAGTTTGTTGCTCGTCTACCTGCTATCCTTATGTAATTTGCCCTGATGAATTATTAATAAAAATAGCATATTTAGTTTAAAAAAAAAGTGTAAATCCAACAATGACACCCAGCCCGGGTTTGAGGCATTTCATCTGTGCTACATTTTGCTTGGTAATAGCAACCATATTATCGTCCTAGCTCTTCTTTCTTGGAGCATACGAACTTCTAATGTTAATTCCAAGTTAGAAAGCAGCTTTGTTGACTTGAAAATCAAAGTCATAGTTTTGTTATGTTAAGGATGGCAAAAATATCCGAGTCCGACGGATATACTCTAAACTCGAAGCATTTGGGATGAGTATACTCGATACCTGACGGGTATTGGGCCAGGTATGGGTATGGAAAAAAGATTATTTGCGGATATGTGACCGGTATGAGATTAGATGATACCTGACCTGATTACCCCAAACTATATACCCGTTTAATTAATAAAAAAAGATATTTTTACACAACAAAAAAAGTTTTTATAACAGTTTCTCTAACTAGTATTTTATTATGTTTCTATAAAACGTCACTACAAATTAACAAAAAAAGATATTTTTTTAAACAATAAAAAAGTTTTAGAACTTGTTTTGAAAAAACAATTGATTTTATATTTTTTTATTTATTTAATATTTTAGTTCTCTCATCTTTCTATTTCTGTTAGTATCATTATTATATTAAAATGTATTATAATATAATTAACAACTTTTATTTATTAAAAGTAATAAAATACAAAAAGAAAATAAAACGTTAACTAGCACATTAGGTAGTAAAATGCTTTGATCAAAGTATGTAATATCAATCAGACATAAGTTGATGTTTAATTATTATGATGATATGTTATTGACTAATCAGAATTATTATCTACAAATTAAAGTAGTGATCCTCAAATATATTTCTCTTCTTTTAGCTCGAAAACTATATTAAGTTGGTTGGCTTCAAACCTTCATTTAAATTTTTGTGTATTATCACATACATGCTAAATTCGAACTCCCACTTCAAGCCGTTATGAACGAAAAAAAAATCACACTTCAAAATTAAAATGACTCGCCTCAGTTTAAAACATAAGAAAACAAATTTTTTTTTTCAAATAACAAAAAAAATCTTTTTAAATAAAATAATGTTTTAAAAACAAATGCTAGTAATAATAATAATAATAATAATAATAATAATAATAATAATAATAATAATTAAAGATAACAAAAAGAAAAAATAATAAAAGGGTTTGAATTGTATTAATGTGAAAGTTAAAGGAGGGGGTACGTTTAGTAGAAAAGGGGGTACATTTATCAGCACCCATTCTAAAATAACTTTTTTTACATAATAAACCTATTAAACAAGTCACTAATAGATAAGGGTGAAGGGAAAATTAATGAACCTACTGAACAAGTCACTAATAGATAAGGTTGAAGGGAAAATAAAAATATAAATAAAAAAATTCTTGTATATGATCAGGTATATAGTTTGGGTAAATAGGTATGTGGTTTCGGGTAACCGGGTCGAGTATCACCTAACCCCAAACCTGTCCCATACCCACGAAAAAGTAATCCTATACCCGTCAGGCTTCGAATATACCCGTTCCATATGTTTCGGATACACCTGTCGGACTTCGTTTTTTTGGCATTCCCTAATCACAACACAACTTATTTAAGCACGACTCGATTCAACATTTTAACAACTAAATACCAAATGACTCACCAACAACCCGGTTCATCTCCCTTACAATCCGATACATCACTTTCTCATATCTTATATTATGTTTTCTTACCTTTTTGTAAGTTTCAAATTAATTTCTTACGACTAAGGTAAATGAGGTAATGGTTTACGCGTCACACGTTTGTTTGTGGAAAATTGTGCCTTTTCACACTTCGTATTTTTTCACTTGTATGTTCACATAGTGTGAAACTTTGACATTCCAATTTATTTGGAAAACTTTTGGTCTTTTGGAGCTACTCAACGACTAAATACTCACTATGAATAAAATATATAATAGTTATTTTAATATTTTATGCTATATATATATATATATATATAGTGTGACGTTCATTAGGGAACACTAAAAAAGTGGGGAACAGCAGGGAACCGACTCAAACGAACTCCGATTGGACTCATTCCAGCGGCGTTGGAACCGTCTCGTCGAACCCTAACTAGGATCTCTTAACCCTAAACCCTAAATCATAACCCCTAAACCCTATATATATTTGGGTTTGGCTTTTAGGGTTTGGCTTTTAGGGTTTAGCTCTAGGGTTTAGTTTTAGGGTTTAGGGTTTAGCTTTAGGGTTTAAGGTTTAGCTTTAGCCTTTAGGGTTTTAGCTTTTAGGGTTTATAGTTTAGATTTTACGGTTTAGCTTAGGTTTTAGCCTTATTTTTTAGCTTTAGGGTTTAGAGTTTAGGAGTTAGGATTTAAGGTATAGGGTCAAGAGATATTAGTTAGGGTTCGACAAGACGGTTCCAACACCGCTGGAATGAGTCCAATCGGAGTTCGTTTGAGTCGGTTCCCCGCTGTTACCCACTTTTTTAGTGTTCCCCAATAAACCTTCCCCTATATATATATATATATATATATATAGGGGAAGGTTCAAATGAAAACCACTAGTTATTGTGAAAACTCGAAAACTAATTAAAAAAGCCAAAAAAAACATACCAAATTTTTTTTTTTTTTTTTTTTTTTTTTTTGCAAATCAATTTTTCGCAGGTTTTTATATATAAAAAAAATTTCAAAAAAAAAAAAAAAATTTTTTTTGTGTAGTGCACATGTGTAATACTACACATGTGTATGTGTACTACACATGTGTATTATTACACATGTGTAATACAAAAAAAAAAAAATTTTTTTTTTGAAAAAAAGGTTTTTTTCATATATAAAAACTAGCGATTTTTATAAAAAAAATTAAAAAAAAAAAATTTGTGTGTTTTTTAGGCTTTCTTTAGTTAGTTTTCGAGTTAAAAGTGGTTTTCATTTGAACCATCCCCTATATATACATATAGGACAAAGATCCGTTAGGAACCACCCCTTATTGCGAGAACCGCGAGAACCAATGTGAACACAACCGTAAAATTTAGAACACATTAAACATCAAGAAATTTAGAACCAATGCGAGAATAGCGGCACGTAAAAACGTAAAATTTAGAACGAAACGTAAAATGAAAATTTGCGAAAGATGAAAAATATAGAAAAGAAAAGAAAATTTTACGTTTTTACGTGCCGCTATTCTCTTTTTATAACTCTGAAATTAGAAAAGAAATTTGGCTCTCTTACTACTGAACTTTTACATTTGCCATCTACATCTATTAAATTGTCATCTAAATTGCAACCAGATATTAGAATTTCGATCGCCATGGATGAGATGAGATGAGATGAGATGAGATGGTGGTGGTGGTTTGGTGAAGAAGAATAATGGGGTGGGGTGGGGTGGACCTACCAGGTATTTAACTCTTTTTATAATAGGCTGGACTGAAAGGACTAAATTACCCTCACATCCTAAGCACATGGAGTGTTTTAACAGAGATAGTTAACTGATGTTCGGGCTGGGGACCAACGGAGTTCATTTTTGACAAGTTTTGGTACCACGCATGTAATTAGTAAACCATTAAAACCAAGTCTGCAATTTTTGCAAACCACATGGACCACCAACCAAGCATTTAACTCTTTTTTTACTTTTAACCTAAAGTTTTCATCTTTTGTAATTTTAACCTTATAATTTTTTTTACATTTAACCTAAAACATTTCATTATTTGTAGTTTAACCTAACAATTTTTTTACTGTTAACTTTGGTCCCATATACTTTTTATCTTTCGTAAAATTTCGTTTTATATTTCATTCTAAAATTTGTGACTTAACATGACACAATGTGTATACGTTGTTCAATGTTTTTACATTTCGTTAAATACATACAATTAACTAGCATCTTTTTAGTTATGCATAATCATTTTATAACTTATGCTTTGTGTGTTTTTCAAAAAAAAATTGTTTTTTTACTTTTAACCCAAAGTTGTCATCTTTTGCAATTTTAACCTCACAATTTTTTTTACTTAAAACCCAAAAATGTTCATTATTTACAATTTAACCTAACAACTTTTTTATTTTCAACTTTACTCCCCTATATTTTTCATCTTTCGCAAATTTTCATTTTACGTTTCGTTCTAAATTTTACGTTCTAAATTTTAATATATTGATGTTGTTTAAAGTAAAATTATGATTTCACTGTGATAGAACACATTAAACATCAAGGAAAATTATATGTTCTTTCATATAAAACAAAAAGAAAACATAAAGAAAAACACATGATGGATAGAAAGAGGGTCGCTATCAGTTATCCTTTTTCCCATTAGCTAGATTTTCAATGGTCCCATTGTTTTTAACGTTTTCCTCTTTAGTCTTTTCTTAATTAAGTTAATCCTAAGTAATTGACCGGTGTTGAAAAATGAATTTCTAAAATCTAAAATCTAAAATCTTGAAGAATTAAACCTTCAGGTATTTAGTATTGATATCTAAAATCATGAAATAAAGTATTGTTACTTAACTCATTTACATACTATTAACGCAACCTTTTGGTTGGGTTGGGCTAATTGACAAATCCATTACGGGTAAGGTATTGTTTCATTTAAGGTCAAGTGAGTGTTTGAGCCCCGTCAAAGAAGGAGTTAGTGTGATTTAAACCATTCAAAAAAAATTAGCAACTTTTTATACATGATTATGTTTTACCTTATGCTTTGAGGATTTTCAAAAAAGTTTTAATATTTTACTTGAGTTAAATGCTTGGTTAGTCCCTGTGGTTTGCAAAAATTGAAGACTTGTTCCTAGTGGTTTACTAATTACACGTGTGATACCAAAACTTGTCAAAAATGAACTCGGTTGGTCCCCAGCCCTAATATCAGTTAAATATCTTTGTTTAAACACCCCATGTGCTTGGCATGTGAGGGTAATTTGGTCCTTTCAGTCCACCCATTATAAAAAGAGTTAAATACCTGGTAGGTCCACCCCACCCACTTCTTCTTCCCCAAACCACCACCACCATCTCATCTCCTCCACCGACATTGCCACCACTCCACTGCATACCCTGTTACCTACTGCCCCTAACGCCGAAGCTTGAGCCCGAAGGCATAATGGAAAGATTTCCAATGTGATAACCCAACAAACCGGCCCGATTCGTCACCCCAACAACCACTGTTACAGCCAACAGTGTTGACTTTTCTTCAATTCCCGTGGTCTGGAGAATCTCGGGACTGTAGTATACAGTGGTGGATCCCCAGTGAGGGGAGGAAAAGAAACGATCAAAGAAGATAGGGTTGGGTGGGAGCTAAGAATTATCTGGAAGATTAGTTTTTACATGACTTTGGTGCCAATGTGTGAAAATCTCTTTTTATAACTCTGAAATTAGAAAAGAAATTTGGCTCTCTTACTACTGAACTTTTACATTTGCCATCTACATCTATTAAATTGTCATCTAAATTGCAACCAGATATTAGAATTTCGATCGCCATGGATGAGACGAGATGAGATGAGATGAGATGAGATGGTGGTGGTGGTTTGGTGAAGAAGAATAATGGGGTGGGGTGGGGTGGACCTACCAGGTATTTAACTCTTTTTATAATAGGCTGGACTGAAAGGACTAAATTACCCTCACATCCTAAGCACATGGAGTGTTTTAACAGAGATAGTTAACTGATGTTCGGGCTGGGGACCAACGGAGTTCATTTTTGACAAGTTTTGGTACCACGCATGTAATTAGTAAACCATTAAAACCAAGTCTGCAATTTTTGCAAACCACATGGACCACCAACCAAGCATTTAACTCTTTTTTTACTTTTAACCTAAAGTTTTCATCTTTTGTAATTTTAACCTTATAATTTTTTTTACATTTAACCTAAAACATTTCATTATTTGTAGTTTAACCTAACAATTTTTTTACTGTTAACTTTGGTCCCATATACTTTTTATCTTTCGTAAAATTTCGTTTTATATTTCATTCTAAAATTTGTGACTTAACATGACACAATGTGTATACGTTGTTCAATGTTTTTACATTTCGTTAAATACATACAATTAACTAGCATCTTTTTAGTTATGCATAATCATTTTATAACTTATGCTTTGTGTGTTTTTCAAAAAAAAATTGTTTTTTTACTTTTAACCCAAAGTTGTCATCTTTTGCAATTTTAACCTCACAATTTTTTTTACTTAAAACCCAAAAATTTTCATTATTTACAATTTAACCTAACAACTTTTTTATTTTCAACTTTACTCCCCTATATTTTTCATCTTTCGCAAATTTTCATTTTACGTGCCGCTATACGTTTCGTTTAAGATTTTGCGAATTAATACGGCGCAACGTGCGTGTGCGGTTCAACGTTTTTACATCTATCTTTTTCTATTTGACAGGTTCGTCGCAACACATGGTTACTAGATCGACTTAGTTATTTTTTTCTATATTTTACATTTTGGTCTAATTTATTCGCATTAATACGCAGTAAAGTCGTCAACGATAATGTGGCATTCTTGCTATTTGGCACAATTTTACGCCTCCACTGTAATTCAGCGGCTTAATTCTAGTTCACCATAATTCACAAACTTCAAACCAAATAATTCTCAATACATGTAAGAGTATCAATAAGAGGAAATATGATATATAATTCGCTAACGAAGAACTTTTATTGCGTGTTTGGTTTGTTGATACTCTAATATACCTTTAACACATTCTTTGTTGAGTTAACACGGCGTAATGTACACGTGTGGTTCAACGTTTTTACGTCTATTTTTCTTGTTTGATATGTTCATCGCAACGCGTGGGTCCTGTATCGACTTAGTTATTAGTTTTTAACGTTTTCGTCTAATTTTTTCGCGTTAACACGTTGTAACTTCAGTGTTGGTGGTCGGTGGCGGTGGTGTGGAGTTGGTACTATTTGGCAAGGTTTCACGCCCTCATCGCAACGCAGCAGCCCCTGATTCTAGTTATTACTAATTTGTTGTTGTCATCCCCATTTCTTTCTTTAACAATCAACAAAACTAATCATTTTATTACTTCCCCTACCAGTAAGGAATTGTCACATTAAATCTCCAAAATTTCATGATAATAAACGACAAAAAAAGAACCCAAGCATGCCATCTCTAGCCCAAACCATCTAGCTTGAACCGTTTCCAGTCTTCCCATGAATGAGCATCCCCTTTTGATTGCTTTTTTACCCAAAGAAAACTCATCGTTCTCGTTTCCTCAATCACCTTTGAAACTGAAGGGATTTTGGAGTTGGAAACTACTTTATTTCTTGTCCTCCATATGCTCCAAAAGATCGTTAGCACCACCGCTTGCAAAGCCTTCTTCCTATAGGTTGATCTTCCCGATAACTTGTGTAGGTCCAATAAATCCTGCATATGAAAAGCGTAAATTGGAGGCATATGACCCCATTGCGATATGAATTGCCACTCAGTATACGAAATTGGCAAGCAATGAAAACATGGACCACCTATTCCATTAATTCGCCGCACAAACTGCTCATCGGGTTTTGAACCTGCACATTCCTCCAATAAAGCGCATCGGCAGTTGGTAAGCTGTCACACCCTGGCTTTGCGGAAGCGTGGTTAATTTTGGTGTGACTTCTTAATACCATAGTTTAACCATAACAAAGCTATATGAAATAAAATCACGCAAGATCATCCATAATTTAAGTTTTAAAAACCAAGTACATTGACATTGTCTTAACGGAAACACATCTATCGACATAAACATTGTTCAACAAACATAACATAAACACAGTTTAAGGACTGTGACTTGTCCAGGAAAGAGTCACATTCCCCAAACCCAGATGATCTCGTAACTAGTGCAGCAGGAAAACGTGCCATACCGTGCCAGATCCGCTAATTTCCTGAAATACATGTAAGTTGAAAAATCAACAATAATGTTGAGCGAGTTCATGTGTAAGTGAGTAAATAAACCTTTGTGAGTATGAAAATCCTGGTATGTAGCAATAAGGAAAAAGAGATCGTCAATGGGTTGCAAAGCCACTGATGTTTGTGAAATGCAAGTAGGAAGACTCAAACCTAGCGTATTTCGCGTTGGGGCACAAAGTCACCGCCTGGTCCATTATGCGGGCTCAGGGGTTGGGCTCGCTACACCCAGATAGATCTACCGCTTACGTCCCTCGGTCCTACAATGAGGATTAATGGCCTCCAGTTTCTGCCTACCCACTCACATGATCTAAGTAGTAAACCTCCTTACACTAACCATACCATGTATAAAGTACTTGTAATCAAAGTAACATGTATTTCACCCCCGCAGTTAAGAAAACTGAAAACAGTTAGAGAAAAGGGGGGCATGAACTCACAGTGGTGCGTCTCTACCAAATATGTCTCCAAATCCAACAGCTGTGTGACGACCTACACGTACTAATTCTATTAGACGGACGGCCGTGCCTTAGCTTTATGGTTTAAGTTCTTGGGAAATAGTTAGTCAACTATTTCGTGTTTATATTCTGTACATACTTGGTAGTCATTTTCCTTCCCAAGGATGGGGGATTTAATACATGCGTGTAATATTCGAGATATGTTATTAAGTCTCACTTAATAAATATTTTATTTCTAACTCCAAAATATAAATATTCTTCTCAAAAAAAATATTATATTTTTACTTCGCAAAATTCTCCCAAAATAATACTTTGTCAAATATACGCGTTCATAATAATTTCTGTAAAATGCGTAAGTTACGTTTTAACGTTCGAGTGGTAATAAGAATAACCGATGTAACTTATATATTTATCGTAGAGTCGTTCGTATTATTTTGGATACATTAACATTCGCTAGTATTATTTTTACCCTAAAAATAATACTAGTATTTTCACAAAATAATAACCACTTTACGAGTGTCGTTAAGAAAATATATACTAAATATATATTTATCGCGTTTTAATTTGTGAAATTCCCACCTCCGATATTTAGTAAATAAAGTCGTGGCGAAAACAAGTCGAAAAGTATTTCTAACACTTATTGTGAAAATAGTTCTAAGTGTTAGGTTTTTGGAAAAATTTCGCCAGAGTTTCCTCTGTAACTGGAGGTGGCCACGCTTTCAACCGTATCATTTTCTTTTATAAATCAAATCAACCATTTTCTTATTTAACCAAAACAATGTCCGAAACAACAACTAGTCAATAAGTGTGTAAATCGCAAGAATCTCATGAACTTGTAGTTTTTCCCAAACTATTATGTAAATCCCATTACTTTTAGTGGATCTTTATATAAATCAATCCGGTTTCGTAAGAGTCTCGTTTTTAACAAAATTCTATCTTTACAACTTCTTGTTAACATTTACAAAAATAGTTATTTTGTCAAAACTTGTGTTACACATGTGTTTACACACTCGTGTGTTCTAAAAATCATCCTTGTTAGTGTAAGATCCGGCTTTAGTAAATATGGTTTCTTTGACACTTGGTCCTCTGAAAATACCACGTGTAGATCCGTAGATCTACTAGTTTAGAACTCCGTTTTATAAGAAAAATTGTTTTTACACAAGTTCACGTTTATGTTGGAAAGGGTTCGTCATCTAGAAACTTTACAACTAAACATAAGGCTAGTTCATGTTTTGTGAACATGATCTAGCGGGTTTGATGACGATCCATTCCCATACTAGCAATCAACAACCAAAAATAATCATAACAAAACTAGTTTCAAAAGTTTTACACTAACATTTATTCATTAACCACCATGTTTATTATTTTTAGTGGACTTTTAGTTTCGATCTCTAGTGTTCATAATTTTTACCCGTTAAATCTCTTATTAACCACGTTAAATATGAACAAGAGGATGTTTAGAGACACTTACTACTAGCTCGGGGCTAGGGAAGAAACTAGACGAAAAATGGGTGATTAATAGCGTTGTGGTGAGGTCCTTGCGATTCCGTAAGCACCGGGCTTCCTTGTGTGAGATCCTCCACCTTTGTATGTTAGTAGTGTGCCTTGATCAAAACTTGAATGTGATTGGGTGTTGGTTGTGGTCTTCGGCCGTAGGCAAGACAAGAGAAGAAAAAGAAAAAAAAAAGTAGTGGTTTGATGTAAATGAAATTGGTAATCTAGTGGTTGCCTTTAAAGACCATCTTCTCTAAATACCCAAGGTATAATATGCTAGTTAGATATTTGACATCTTGATTATAATATTCAAAATAGGTGGAAGGGTGTCCCCTACATGGGAACCGAACGATTATAATAGGGTGGGTTTGGTTCATTTTGAACTTGTTGGATAATGTTTAGTTAGTTTATTAGTTTAGAGATTTATATTAGTTATTAGTGGGTAGTAAATTATAACGGGTGTTAGGGTATTCGGGGACCCTAACTGGCACAGAAAAGGAAAAATAATGTCATTGTCAATATTTTTATGTTCCGGGTTAAGTCCGGTTGTACGGTTGGATATTACTCCGTTAAAGCGCTAAATAATTATTTAAAGTGTTGTAAATTTTATCTTTAGTGACACCATTTATTCCCGACATTTTGGAAAGTGTCTAGTAATATTTTTCCAACTTTTTGCACTTTACTAGTTTAGGTAAATGCTGAATTTTTATATTAAAGTGCTGAATTTTTGTACTCAGGGTACGTTTTAGGCACATCCGGTCACTATAATTATCACCTAGTGACGCAGTTCTACAACCCTCATTTCCCTACACTCTCTACTAGTGTAGTAATCTATTCCCGGCTCATACTGGCCTTAGAGACAGTAACTGTCTGATGCTGGCTATGTCAGCATGTTTAATAGGTTATCCGTTATAGTGCTACTGTGCTTTTTGTGCATCATGTTTGTCACTAAGGTTCAGCATGTAAATAATGTAGTGACGGTAAGTAAAGTATGATGCAGGTAAGTACATGTATCAGAAATCAAGTAGCAGTTCATCAGTAATTTCAAACAAGCACAGTCATTAAGCAGTAATTAATTATTAATTAAGTCGTACGGATACCTGGTTTAGTGAGGGTTGTCACATTCTCCCCCCGTTAAATAAATTTCGTCCCGAAATTTTAAGTTCTGCTTGTAGATGCAGGGTTCTTAGGAAAAAGGTGGGGGTATTTCTCTTTCATCCGGTCCTCACGCTCCCAGGTGTACTCAGGACCGTGTCTGGCATTCCAACGAACTTTGACGAGCTTGACACTGCTCCGGCGGGTCTTGTTTACCTTCCAATCCGTGACCTCGACAGGTTCTTCAACGAAGTGGAGCGTGTCGTCAACATGAATCTCGTCGGTGGGAATGGCAACGGTGACTTAAGTTGGACTTTTCTTTAGATTGGATACATGAAATGTATCGTGAACACCATTCAGTTCAGCAGGTAGGTCCAACTTGTATGCTACTAGTCCTATTCTTTCCAGAATTCTGAAGGGACCAATGTAGCGCGGATTTAACTTCCCACGCTTCCCGAAGCGTGCCACACCCTTCCAGGGTGAGACTTTCAATAACACCATTTCTCCAACTTGGAAATTCCACATGTTTCCGGTTTGGATCCGCATAGGCCTTCTGTCTGTGGCGAGCTGCTTCGATGCGTTTAAGAATCTGCGCAATCTTGTCTGTCGTCTCTTGGACGATTTCGGGACCAGCAAGCTGCCTATCACCTGCGTCAGCCCATCATAAGGGTGACCGGCACTTGCGTCCGTAAAGGGCTTCAAATGGCGCGACACCAATACTGGTGTGGTAGCTGTTGTTGTACGAAAATTCGACCAAAGGCAAATGCTTGTCCTAGCTACCGCCCAAATCCATAACACACGCTCTCAGCATGTCTTCCAAAGTCTGTATCGTTCGCTCGCTCTGACCGTCTGTTTGCGGATGAAACGCAGTGCTCAGATTTAATTGTGAGCCAAAAGTTTCTTGGAAGGATTGCCATATCCTTGACACAAACCTTCCGTCTCTATCAGAGATGATTGAGAGAGGTACTCCATGGCACGCGACGATCTCTCTCATGTAAATTTCAGCCAATTTGCTCGTATTATCCTTCTCTCTGATAGGTAAGAAGTGTGCTGACTTCGATAATCGATCCACTATCACCCAGATAGTGTCATGGCCTCTTGGCGTTCTTGGCAGCCTTGTAATAAAATCCATGGAGATTTGTTCCCATTTCCACTTGGGAATCTCAGGTTGTTGCAGAAGTCCTGAAGGCTTCTGGTATTCGGCTTTAACCTTAGCGCATGTTAAACATTTGCTCACATAAACAGCAACATCGCCTTTCATTCCAGGCCACCAATAATAATCTTTGAGATCCTGGTACATCTTATCCGCTCCAGGGTGGATAGAGTACCGCGACTTGTGAGCTTTATCGAAAATAACCTTCCTTAAACCTCCAAACAAAGGAACCCAAATCCTTTTCTCAAAACATAACGTTCCTTCCTCGTTTGGTACCAGTAGCTTCTCCATCCCACGGAGATATTCTTCTTCAAGGTTTCCTTCCTTGAGGGCTTCTTTCTGCGCGGCACGAATGCGCAAGGAAAGATCGGTTCGGATAATCATTTCTAAAGCCCTAACCCTTATGGGTTTGATCCTCTCCTTTCGACTTAGGGCATCGGCGACTACATTCGCCTTCCCTGTATGATACTTTATCTCACAGTCGTAATCGTTCAGCAACTCAACCCATCGTCTTTGCCTCATATTCAGCTCCTTCTGATTGAATATGTGTTGTAGGCTCTTGTGATCTGTGAAGATTGTACACTTTGTACCATAAAGGTAGTGTCTCCAGATCTTTAATGCAAAAACCACTGCGCCTAGCTCCAAATCGTGCGTGGTATAGTTCTTTTCGTGCACTTTCAATTGGCGTGATGCGTAAGCAATAACCTTTTGGCGTTGCATCAGCACACAACCCAATCCTTGACGCGAAGCATCACAGTATACCACAAAATCATCTGTACCTTCCGGTAGTGCTAAGATTGGCGCATGGCAGAGCTTATCCTTCAATACCTGGAATGCTTCCTCCTGTTTGATTTCCCAATCAAACTTCTTATCTTTCTGCGTGAGGAGCGCCAATGGTTGAGCGATCTTCGAAAAATTCTCAATGAACTTTCGATAGTAGCCAGCCAAACCCAAGAATTGTCGAATCTCGGTTAGCGTCTTTGGCGTTTCCCAATTCTTAATCGCTTCGATCTTGGTTGGATCAACGTGGATCCCATTTCCATTAACCACATGTCCAAGAAATTGGACTTCACGTAGCCAAAACTTGCACTTAGAGAACTTGGCATACAACTGTTCCTTCTTCAGCAGATCCAAAATAGCTCTTAGATGCTGTTCGTGCTCAGCCTTCGTCTTTGAGTAAATCAAGATGTCGTCGATAAACACAATCGCGAACTTGTCCAAGTACGGCTTGCAAACTCTATTCATCAAATCCATAAAAACTGCAGGTGCGTTTGTTAAACCAAACGGCATAACAAGGAACTCGTAGTGTCCATAACGAGTTCTGAAGGCTGTCTTCGGGATACTCTCCTCTTGTACCCTTAACTGATGGTATCCAGATCGAAGATCGATCTTTGAATAAAAACTTGAACCTTGCAGTTGGTCGAATAGATCATCAATCCTTGGCAGAGGATATCTATTCTTGATCGTCAGCTTGTTCAGTTCTCTGTAGTCGATGCACATACGAAAACTACCGTCCTTCTTCTTGACAAACAGGACTGGAGCTCCCCAAGGCGAGAAGCTTGGTCGGATAAATCCCTTGTCTAACAACTCTTGAAGTTGTGTCGTCAGTTCCTGCATCTCAGACGGAGCAAGTCTATAAGGTGCCTTAGCCACAGGCGCGGCGCCTGGAACTAAGTCAATGCGGAACTCTACTTGTCTCTGAGGTGGCAGTCCAGGTAAGTCCTCTGGGAAGACTTCTGGATATTCCCTCATGACAGGGATGTCTTACATTCTCGGCTCAGCAGCCTTCTTATCTACGATGTGTGCCAGGAAGGCAGCACATCCTTTCTGCAAACACTTTCGCGCTTTCAGGCAGCTGATAATTCTCAACGGCGTATCACGCTTCTCCCCGTGAACCACAATTGTTTCGCCATCTTCGGTTGGGATACGAACGACCTTTTCGTGGCAAACAATCTCAGCCTTGTTGCCTGATAGCCAATCCATTCCTACCACCACGTCGAAGCTTCCCAACTGGACTGGTAGTAGATCCAGAGCAAACTCACGCTCTTCCAATTCGATTGCACAACCTCTGATAACTTCATTGGCTTCTACTAACTTCCCATTAGCCAATTCGATTGAATACGGAATATCTAACTTACTAGCGGTTAAACCAAGCATATTCTTAAATTCTAACGACACGAAGCTATAATCGGCGCCAGTATCAAATAAAACGGATGCATAGCGTTGGTTTACAGGGAACGTACCAGTGACAACAATTGGATCTTGGCGCGCCTCCTTCGCTTCAATATTAAACACTCTCCCACGGGCTTGGTTCAACTCTGGGCAGTTTCTCTTGTAATGCCCAAGATCACCACAGTTAAAGCATCCAGGTCTTTGCCCGTTTCCACCAACTTGATTATTCCTCTGATTACGAGTCACGGCGCCTGCTTGGTTAGCATTGTTGCCTCGATTCTCGTTACCTCCATGGTTTCCTTGTGGGCGATTTCCATTTCCACCCCTATTATTGTTTCTGTTTCCAAGTCTTCCTTGGCCTCCCTGGCCAACAATGGCCCAACAAGATTCCTTCAAGTGGCCAGTCTTTCCACAAGCTTCACAAACTTTCAAACCACAACGGCCAGAATGGTGGCGCTGGCAGATATTACACTTGGGCTGGGTGCCCATACATCCTCTTCCTTTCTCTCCACTACCAGCTATAACCTGAGCTGGCGTGCTTGATTCTCCTTTCTTAACCACACCGCTAGTGCCTTGCTTGAAGTTTGAGAACTTCCGCTTGTTACCTTCGGATGACTCGACGTGAGTCTCTTTCTTCTTTGGCTCGATCTCATCGAACTTGTTCAGGCGGATAGCCTCCTCTGTGAGAGCCACGCTCAAATCAATTGCCTCAGTAATTGTTACGGGCTTGGAGGAGGTCACCATGCTTATGATTTGGGGAGCTAAACCCCAAATGAAGCGTTCAATCCGCTTGAATTCTGGAGTGACCATATAAGGTACCACATGCGATAAGTCATGAAACCACTGAACATATTCCGCGATCCTTGGACCTTCCATTATCAAATGCCAGAACTCGGTTTCCAATCTTTGGATTTCCGCGCGAGAGCAGTACTTTTTGCGCATAAATTCTTTCAGTTCGGTCCAGGTTAGTGCATAGGCAGCAGCTTCTCCAAGAGTCTGCACTTGCAAATTCCACCAAGATAGGGTCCCATCCAAGAATAGCCCAGAAATGTAGGTGACTTGCTGGTCTGGTGCGCATTTGCTCATGCGAAGAACAGATTCAGTTTTCTCAGCCCAACGAACAAAGGTGACAGCACCCCCAGTGCCATCAAAGTTGACTGGCTTGCAGTCTAAAAACTGCTTGTAGGTGCACCCTGCGCACACATTGCAACATATGAATGGCCTTAGCATTATTGCTAGAGATATCCTATTGGGTCATGGTATGTCCTTAACGAATTAGTAT
Source organism: Helianthus tuberosus (assembly GCA_030545235.1). NCBI lineage: Eukaryota > Viridiplantae > Streptophyta > Magnoliopsida > Asterales > Asteraceae > Helianthus > Helianthus tuberosus. The sequence goes on from CM060406.1 coordinate 171,613,473, forward strand.
ACCACGAGGTGGATAGTTGTTGCCAGTGTTGCCAGAGTTACTTCCACTAGTCCCTCCTTGAGAGGCGGCGTACTGTGCGATGGCAGCGGCGATGATTTGCTGGAGTTCTGCCTCATTTGTAGGCAACGGCGTTTGACGTCTTGGCGGCATCTTCTAAAAGATGTTTCACGTAGGTTAGGTCATAATAAGTAGAGTGTACGTATGTATACAACAATATCAACACATAACATCTCATGTTATCAATCACATAACATCTCATGTTATAAATAGATCACCCATATTGATAGCTTCTGCAATGGTTGAGGGCTTTGAGGTAGTAACCATACCCCTGATCTGGGGTGCAAGTGTCCAAATGAATCGTTCAATCCTTTTGAACTCCGGTTTGACTAAGTAGGGGGGGCGACCCTAGATAAGTCGTGCGATCGCTGGACAAGTTCAGGAATTTCTGGTTCGTCCATTTTCAAATTCCTGAACTCCACCTCAAGCTTCTAAATTCCAGTCCTAAAACAACATTTCTTCTCAATCGTTTCCTTAAGCTCATCCCAGCTCAGTGCATAAGCAGCGTCTGTGCCAAGGGTCTGAACCTGGAGGTTCCATTAAGAGAGTGTGCCATCTAGAAATATCCCCGAGATATAGGTAACACTCTGTTGGGGCGAACAGTTACTCATTCTTAGAATGGAGTCGGTCTTTTCGGACCAACGAACAAATGCAACGGCGCCTCCTGTTCCGTTAAAGTTCAAAGGCTTGCAGTTCAGGAACTGTTTATAGGTGCAGCCAGTTGGAGGGTTATTTCCAGTAATGCCATCGTTGTACTTAGAGCGGAGGGCTTCATGTCGTGCATTTATCTGTGAGATGCGTTCTTGCAGCTCGGCTTCTGTCCTTGGCAACGTACTAGTGTTTGTGTCACGTCTGGGTGACATTCCCTTTTGTCGAAGTGGTGTGAAGCGGGTTAGACAACGTTTCAATTGTCTATGAGGTGTATATAGCAACATAAGCCATCATGTAATCACCCAATTTCACACGCAAATATACTCATTGTATGAGTGGGGAAGTAAATTTCTGAGCCTTCACATAGGCTTGCCAATTTGGCTTGTTGCTTGTAATAGAATGAACTCGAGGCTACATCGCCTTGGTCATTCGTGTTTAAGTTATTTCCTGCTGCATTGGTTATCATTAGCTTGACCCGCAGAGTCCACCAGGATTCCTGTGCACTACAAATCGTTATTACGTGGGCCCCCGTAATAATAAATTGTCTTGCACAGTTACCCCAAATTTTCTCTCGTCCAAGCAGGTGATCAATCAAGGAGCAACAGTAGGTGCATTGGCATGAACAGGGTCATGCTCCAATGTGGGGTCAGGAGCAGCGCCTGGCTCAGGGGCCACGGCCGGCTCCGGATCAAAAACTCCATCTCAAGATCAGCTGGACAAACACAGGGGGTTACAGGATCCTCCAAGGGCTGGTCTAAGTGTATGAACTCAAGGTCATGGTCTGGATCAAAACCAGGTGGAAAAGCAGGATCAACCTCAATATCGTGATCAAACTCAAAGCTGTGGGCGGGATCCGGTGCAGCTGATGATGCCATATCAAGGTCGGCGTCGTGTGAGTGGTGCTGCATTCCCTGTATGTGCGAAGACGCGGATATCAGAAACTCAAATGAGTCTGGGATAGGGGAATGGACATGAGTTTCCTCTACAGGAGCGTCCGCATGCAGTAGTCTAATACCAGCAGCAATAGGGCCCTGCCCTCGAATGGGTCCTCCTCCAGTAGATCGTTATCGTCGTCAGAGGCCACGTCGGGAGGGGGGCATATCAACAACAGGATAAGCGGCAAGGGGGCAAATTCCCAACAAGATGGCCATCAGTAGGCTCTGCTACGACTTCAGGCAGCGCAAAATGGCTGAAAGTCGTCATTGTCTGTGCCGGTAGTATCGGAAATGTACACCTCGTGCTTCGATGAAACTATGTCGGCTGATACTATGGCTATGGGATTCGTAGTGTCCATCTTTCTAGTACTTGATGAAAGCATGACGTTTGTAACACAAACACATATACGTATAATAATCAATCATATAATCATATAATCACATAAGTCACCAAGTAAGATATCACATAATTCTCCTAGTCTCACTAGCCAATTTCTCCCAGTCTTTAAGACTGCTCTATCCTCCACCTCGACCTCTTAGATCGAGCCTCGGTCCCCTTGACCGAGCCTCAGCCTTCATGACTAAGCCTACTCTTCCTAGCCTCACTAGCCAACTACCTCGGTCACCTAGACCGAGCCTCGATCCTCCAGACCGAGCCTCAGCCCTCCAGGCTGAGCCTATAATAAATCAACGTGCTCAACTACCTCGGTCACCTAGACCGAGCCTCGATCCTCCAGATCGAGCCTCAGCCCTCCAGACTGAGCCTATAATAAATCAACGTGCTCAACTAACTCGGTCACCTAGACCGAGCCTCGATCCTCCAGATCGAGCCTCAGCCCTCCAGGCTGAGCCTATAAATAATAAAATGTGCTCAACATTTGTTTGTAAAAAGTTTTGGATCTGGACTTAAGTGGTATGCAGAAAAATGTTTTCGTGAGAGCCCTAGTGATCATAGTCTAGACTCGAGAAAGAATCCTAGTTCGCTATGATCAGAGCTCTGATACCAAGCTGTCACACCCTGGCTTTGCGGAAGCGTGGTTAATTTTGGTGTGACTTCTTAATACCATAGCTTAACCATAACAAAGCTATATGAAATAAAATCATGCAAGCTCATCCATAATTTAAGTTTTAAAAACCAAGTACAATGACAATGTCTTAACGGAAACACATCTATCGACATAAACATTGTTCAACAAACATAACATAAACACAGTTTAAGGACTGTGACTTGTCCAGGAAAGAGTCACATTCCCCAAACCCAGATGATCTCGTAACTAGTGCAGCAGGAAAACGTGCCATACCGTGCCAGATCCGCTAATTTCCTGAAATACATGTAAGTTGAAAAATCAACAATAATGTTGAGCGAGTTCATGTGTAAGTGAGTAAATAAACCTTTGTGAGTATGAAAATCCTGGTATGTAGCAATAAGGAAAAAGAGATCGTCAATGGGTTGCAAAGCCACTGATGTTTGTGAAATGCAAGTAGGAAGACTCAAACCTAGCGTATTTCGCGTTGGGGCACAAAGTCACCGCCTGGTCCATTATGCGGGCTCAGGGGTTGGGCTCGCTACACCTAGATAGATCTACCGCTTACGTCCCTCGGTCCTACAATGAGGATTAATGGCCTCCAGTTTCTGCCTACCCACTCACATGATCTAAGTAGTAAACCTCCTTACGCTAACCATACCATGTATAAAGTACTTGTAATCAAAGTAACATGTATTTCACCCCCGCAGTTAAGAAAACTGAAAACAGTTAGAGAAAAGGGGGGCATGAACTCACAGTGGTGCGTCTCTACCAAATATGTCTCCAAATCCAACAGCTGTGTGACGACCTACACGTACTAATTCTATTAGACGGACGGCCGTGCCTTAGCTTTATGGTTTAAGTTCTTGGGAAATAGTTAGTCAACTATTTCGTGTTTATATTCTGTACATACTTGGTAGTCATTTTCCTTCCCAAGGATGGGGGATTTAATACATGCGTGTAATATTCGAGATATGTTATTAAGTCTCACTTAATAAATATTTTATTTCTAACTCCAAAATATAAATATTCTTCTCAAAAAAAATATTATATTTTTACTTCGCAAAATTCTCCCAAAATAATACTTTGTCAAATATACGCGTTCATAATTATTTCTGTAAAATGCGTAAGTTAGGTTTTAACGTTCGAGTGGTAATAAGAATTACCGATGTAACTTATATATTTATCGTAGAGTCGTTCGTATTATTTTGGATACATTAACATTCGCTAGTATTATTTTTACCCTAAAAATAATACTAGTATTTTCACAAAATAATAACCACTTTACGAGTGTCGTTAAGAAAATATATACTAAATATATATTTATCGCGTTTTAATTTGTGAAATTCCCACCTCCGATATTTAGTAAATAAAGTCGTGGCGAAAACAAGTCGAAAAGTATTTCTAACACTTATTGTGAAAATAGTTCTAAGTGTTAGGTTTTTGGAAAAATTTCGCCAGAGTTTCCTCTGTAACTGGAGGTGGCCACGCTTTCAAGCGTATCATTTTCTTTTATAAATTAAATCAACCATTTTCTTATTTAACCAAAACAATGTCCGAAACAACAACTAGTCAATAAGTGTGTAAATCGCAAGAATCTCATGAACTTGTAGTTTTTCCAAAACTATTATGTAAATCCCATTACTTTTAGTGGATCTTTATATAAATCAATCCGGTTTCGTAAGAGTCTCGTTTTTAACGAAATTCTATCTTTACAACTTCTTGTTAACATTTACAAAAATAGTTATTTTGTCAAAACTTGTGTTACACATGTGTTTACACACTCGTGTGTTCTAAAAATCATCCTTGTTAGTGTAAGATCCGGCTTTAGTAAATATGGTTTCTTTGACACTTGGTCCTCTGAAAATACCACTTGTAGATCCGTAGATCTACTAGTTTAGAACTCCGTTTTATAAGAAAAATTGTTTTTACACAAGTTCACGTTTATGTTGGAAAGGGTTCGTCATCTAGAAACTTTACAACTAAACATAAGGCTAGTTCATGTTTTGTGAACATGATCTAGCGGGTTTGATGACGATCCATTCCCATACTAGCAATCAACAACCAAAAATAATCATAACAAAACTAGTTTCAAAAGTTTTACACTAACATTTATTCATTAACCACCATGTTTATTATTTTTAGTGGACTTTTAGTTTCGATCTCTAGTGTTCATAATTTTTACCTGTTAAATCTCTTATTAACCACGTTAAATATGAACAAGAGGATGTTTAGAGACACTTACTACTAGCTCGGGGCTAGGGAAGAAACTAGACGAAAAATGGGTGATTAATAGCGTTGTGGTGAGGTCCTTGCGATTCCGTAAGCACCGGGCTTCCTTGTGTGAGATCCTCCACCTTTGTATGTTAGTAGTGTGCCTTGATCAAAACTTGAATGTGATTGGGTGTTGGTTGTGGTCTTCGGCCGTAGGCAAGACAAGAGAAGAAAAAGAAAAAAAAAAGTAGTGGTTTGATGTAAATGAAATTGGTAATCTAGTGGTTGCCTTTAAAGACCATCTTCTCTAAATACCCAAGGTATAATATGCTAGTTAGATATTTGACATCTTGATTATAATATTCAAAACAGGTGGAAGGGTGTCCCCTACATGGGAACCGAACGATTATAATAGGGTGGGTTTGGTTCATTTTGAACTTGTTGGATAATGTTTAGTTAGTTTATTAGTTTAGAGATTTATATTAGTTATTAGTGGGTAGTAAATTATAACGGGTGTTAGGGTATTCGGGGACCCTAACTGGCACAGAAAAGGAAAAATAATGTCATTGTCAATATTTTTATGTTCCGGGTTAAGTCCGGTTGTACGGTTGGATATTACTCCGTTAAAGCGCTAAATAATTATTTAAAGTGTTGTAAATTTTATCTTTAGTGACACCATTTATTCCCGACATTTTGGAAAGTGTCTAGTAATATTTTTCCAACTTTTTGCACTTTACTAGTTTAGGTAAATGCTGAATTTTTATATTAAGGTGCTGAATTTTTGTACTCAGTGTACGTTTTAGGCACATCCGGTCACTATAATTATCACCTAGTGACGCAGTTCTACAACCCTCATTTCCCTACACTCTCTACTAGTGTAGTAATCTATTCCCGGCTCATACTGGCCTTAGAGATAGTAACTGTCTGATGCTGGCTATGTCAGCATGTTTAATAGGTTATCCGTTATAGTGCTACTGTGCTTTTTGTGCATCATGTTTGTCACTAAGGTTCAGCATGTAAATAATGTAGTGATGGTAAGTAAAGTATGATGCAGGTAAGTACATGTATCAGAAATCAAGTAGCAGTTCATCAGTAATTTCAAACAAGCACAGTCATTAAGCAGTAATTAATTATTAATTAAGTCGTACGGATACCTGGTTTAGTGAGGGTTGTCACATAAGCACTGAAGATCAACCCTCTAAGCCACAAACCCCACCTTTTTTGGGACCCAGTTATTCCAAGTAAATGTGGACCGAGGCTATGTACGACTGTACTCCCATATTCACCAATCACCCTTTTTAAACTCTTAGCCGAGAAAAGCCTAGACCCCTCCAAGGCCCAAGACCACCTATCCGAAGCATGCGTGATCAAGTGTGGGCTTGAGAGAGAGCCTAACATGTGAAGCTCATCTTAGATAAATTCCTACGAGATTATTCCCAAGTGAAGCTTAAACCACTTGACCTGACCTATACCGATCTCCCACTACAAACTTCTTTGACTTCTTGAGCTCAAAAAGATGTGAAAAGACGATAATAAGGGGATTCGACCCAACCCACACACCATACCAAAATTAAATTGATCGCCCATCATGAGAATACCATTAATCAAGCATACCAAATTCGCACCCAAACTGCCCAAAGCTTCCTTAATATTCACTATCTGCTTCCGAGGCCCATAATTTGAGAGTCTTCTAGGAGTGAAAGACCAAGACCACGACCCACTATGTATAGGCCAAATCACTTTCCTCCATAATGCGCCTTGTTCCGTCTTAAATTTCCACCACCACTTAGCTAAATTAGCATCTTCTAGAGACCCCATTCCAATACCCCCTTGGTCTTGTGGAAGAGTGACCTTAGACCATGCACCCTAATTCATATTTACGCTCTCTATTGGCATCAAAGGAATGGTCTCATTTTTAATTAAAGGACCGTCTAGGATACTCCGATTAGACGGAAATGCCATTTGCTTTTCCGACACAAAATTGCTAATCACACCCTTTAGCCGGTTCACGAGGACCTTTGATAAAATTTTATTAATGCATCCTTCTAGGCTTATAGGCCCAAAGTCCGAGACCCTAAGGGGGTCTTTCACCTTAGGAATAAGCGTGATAAAGGATGACAAACAACCATCTGAAGTAGCGGCCCGATCGTGAAACTCATTTAATGATTTCAGAAAATCCACTGTTAAATAGGCCTAAAACGGTTTGAAGAAAGTGAAACTGAACCCATCGGGTTGGGAGCCCAATCACCCGCAAAATCCTATACCGTCTACTCAATTTCCAGTAGAGTAAAAGGATCGATCAAACCTTCACTTTCCGTGGAAGTGAGACAAGACTGAAAAGAGCACACCAGACGTCGTCTGGTCGACATTAGTTTAGCAAATTTGATGGAAAAAACATTCAGCCACCTTGTCTTTCAATTCGACCGGGCCCATAACCCACCGATCCCCGAAAGTCAATCCTGCAATCCTGTCAGATAATAGATTGAGACTTAATTCCTTCGGAAAAAGGAGGTGTTCACGTCCCTATCTATCGCCCATATCACCCTCGATTTTGTTTCGCGTCTATAGCTTTTAACTGTTCCCGTTCCATTAATGCTTTCCTCGCCTCTGTTCTTGAAGCAATCTCATCATCCAAAAACATCTTATCCTCAACCAAGCGCTTCAGGTTTTCCACAACATGATGTTACTGGGAACAAGTTTCCTCACGTCTCTTCTTTTCCACCAAAACCCAAATTTTTAACTAGCTTTTCAGCCACCAAAGTTTTATCACAAGGGCCAGATCTACCATCCCATTGAAGATGAAAGAACCACACAATCTTCTAATATAGTCTCCAAAGCCCGGGATTTCGAGCCACGATTTAGAAAATTTGAATGGATTGCTAAAATCAGACTTAGGAACCGATAACAACAATATACAATGATTTGAAAGCCTTCTATTAAGAACCGTGACCGCGGCCTCAGGCCATTTTGCAAAAAAAAAAAAAAAAAAAAAACAAAACAAAAAAAGAAACCTTCAAACCCGAAATCTATCCAGCTTACAACCCGCATTTGCCATGACGGTGAAACGCCTCCCGCATATTGTATTCACATAACTCAGCTATTTTCATGAAACCGTTGAACACCCCAGCATGAGACGAAAGACACTCTGAATTCATTCTTTCATCCATGGCCCGAACATCATTAAAATTGCCCATTAAAAGCCACAAGCCTGAAAGCGAGTTCCTGAGACCAAGTATATCTTCCCACACCGATCTTCTGGCCACCTGCCTCAATTGGAGCATGGCTCCACCTCTCGTGATAACTTAGTTTCTAACCAAACATTCAAAATAAGAAAGAATAATACCCACTTTACTACATGCTTCCATCGTCGTAGCGACTTCAGCTCAATTTATGGCTCATCTATCTGACAGTCCACAGACGGCGTCACCATAGGTTCAATGGTCCTCTGATCCGGCACCACCTGACTGGCCAGATTAGTATTGAACGTAGCGGTGTCGGTGTCTTGGTTGCCTCCCCTAGAGGATGATGAAGAAAGAATTAGTAAGGTTGGAATAGATCGGTTGAGGTCAAAAGTGGAGTTAAGACTAAGTAGTGCCACACTAATGACAGGAGAACTGGACCTGAGAGCAGGCTCATCAGGATCCATGCTTGACTCGAGTCTAGGCCTCTTACAAAAAAGGGCTTTTAGAACTAGGCCTCCCCCAGGTTTATGAAACCAGGCAAGCTGGGCACCCATCTAGTCAATCTCGTTGACTTAATGCTTGGATTAGGGGGCACAATCGATTGAAGTTCCCTAAAATACTCTTGCCACTGGAAGTTAGGATTCTCAAAAAACTGTTGGACCACTTTCTTAGGCCTTACTTCCCAATGCAACATACCAGACTTCCTGTGACCCCGATCGTTCATCTTCCCTGAATCGGAACCCTCCAGCTCCATCACAAGATTCAAATTCTCCAATTTGGCACCCAAAGCATCATCTTCCACATATTCAAATATGGCACTCACAGAGACAATTCTTTTTGCACCCAGACCTCATCCTGACTCCTTTTTACACAATCATAGTCTTCTCATGTGTATGTTTCCTAGACGGAAAGAGGACATGAGTAACATGGGCGGACCTAAGCCCAACCCAAGGTGGGCGAGCGCACCCCTGGGAAAAAAAAATTTAGTGCTAAGTTCCGTCGAAAATCCCGTCCGCACCCCTTGGAATTTTTCGTCCGCACCCCATGGAATTTTCCGTCCGCACCCCTTGGAATTTTTCGTCCGCAGGTAAAAAGTGTTATGAACTTATATTTTAAAAATATTCTTTAGTAAACTCTTATTTTATAAAAAATACTACCTAAATTATATAACTTTTAATACCTAAATAACTAAACCCAAATACCCAATACATTTAACTAGCCCACTACTAAGTCTTAGCCCAATAAACAAATCCAACAAATCAACAATATTTCAAACTAAAATAAAATAAACAAGCCCAAAACCCTTACATATTCTATCATGCTCTCTTTATCGTCCTTGCACGCCAGCGATCAGAACATCAACAGCGACAACAGTGAACAGTCAGCAGCCACCATGCCACCGCCGATCAAACAGGGGTAAGTTTCTTTGTTATTTTTGATGATTTTTTGTTGATATTATCCACCTCCAGCAGCCTATTATAGCCGCATACTAACCATAGTAGACATGTGCTTCGTTTTGTTTTCATTATGTTATGTTATGGTGGGTTATATTTTGTTAGTGATGATATTTTGCCTTTTTTATAGCCGCATACCACAGTATGTTTGGCTTTTTTTACATGACCCGACTTGACCCGACCCGATACGAACCGATTTTTTATTTATATACTTTGGGGCCTAAAATTTTTAAAAATGTTCTGCACCCCCATAGAAAAAATCCTGGGTCCGCCACTGATGAGTAATGCCATCTGAATTATCAACGTCCTCCCAGGATAACTCTGATGACCACACAACCCTATCGAACAATTTCTCAATCTCATCGTACACACTGCTTTCCCGGATCAACAAAGGTACCATGGCAATTCTTAGGCCACAGATACAAAGCAACTCAACGTCCTGATCAAACCATTATTCCGCCCCTATAAGCCACCCCCACCTCCTTCTCATGCAGGAAACTCAGGGCAGAAGATGTTGTCCTTGAAAGTAATCAAAATCTGCATCCACCACCCTATATAAGACACCGCCGCCTCTTTAAACCTCGCTTTGACAACCCGTGTCTATGACTTATGTAGGCCATGGATATCCTTAGCCATGTCGATAACCGACCTGCCTATGCAGCGTTTTGGAAACCAAGTCCCATCATCATCCACTTCCAAGACCCTTGACCCAAATTGTTCATGATCAGCATCAGGTATTCCAAGTGCAGCCTTGAAGGATTTACCCTATGTAACTCTTTCCCTAACAATGGTTGTTGTTTGCCTCTTGGTATACTGGTATTTTTTACGTTCTTGCTTTTTCACGGGTTTCTCTTTCAAATCTTCGATGACGTTGATCGTATTTCAACAATACGATATAATATGAGAAAACTAGAATTTGTCGTCCTTGTGGTATTAATAAGCATAGTAAGGTGTTGCTCTCCCAAGTAATGCGGGTTCCCGTCCCATGATAGACATTAAGGTAAAATTTAAAAGTAGATTTTGTGGGTCTGTAAGCTTGTCATTCTTAAAAAAAAAAAATTTTCAAAATCATATTCATATGAATTCCCTCAATGAAGTTGGCTTTCTTAATTTCTGGAAATCTCAAACATTGAATAGAAATTTTGAAGATTACAGAAATACCCTTTTAAGACTTAATTTTTTTAGAACGACTCCTCAACCATTTCTTAACAGATTGTTATTTCTTGATGGTTGATATGCTTTTAAGGTTATTTGTTTGAAACTCTCTATACTTATTTTTTGAAATAGTGTTAATTGTATCGAAATCTAATAAACTTGACACATACTTTGACAACAAACTAAAATAATCATATTTAAAAATATATTGCTTCAAATTTTTATTATGTAGTGATAGATATAAAACAGGAAATTGCTTACTTAATACCTGTAAATTAATCCAGTAGATTATAATAAGTCAAAAAAAAAAAAAAAAAAAACCAAGAACCATAATGGTACACGGGGTGTGAGCGGGGAGTGGTAGCAGTGAATGGGGTTGCCGTGGAAGTACACCATCGCCGACCCCCTATGGTGTGCGGTGATTGAGTGGATTCAGTGAGTAGTTACCGCTCGTTTTGATTTGTTTCTTTTTCGACCGTTGAATTTTAAACGTCTATATAGCCGTTACATTTAATAAAAAAATTACAATTTTCTTATATTTAAACCATACCATTTATCACCATTCATAAACCATTTCTCACAATCCAAAATTAATCTTAACAAACCTTTTTTTCTTCTCATACCCCTATTTTTCAAAATGACGGATGAAATACTGTTGTTTATTCAACCCGACATTAGTGACCATGATTTATCCTCAAGCGATAGTAGCTTAATTTAAAAAAAAATCTCTTTGAGCAAGCCGAACTAGAAAACACGGGAACATCTAGTAAAAAAAGATATATCCATTGTGATAGGGAGAAAGGCCACAAAACCCTTACGGCAGATTATTTTGTCGAGAAGCCGAAATACGATGATGATTTTTTTCGTCATAGGTTTCGTATGTCAAAAAGATTGTTTTTAAAAATTGTGAGCGACGTGGAAGTGAATAACTTGTGGTTTTAAGAGGGCTTGGATGGGAGAATGAAGAAGAGTTTTAACCGTTGCAAAAAGTTACATCGGCGATTAAACAACTTGCAACCGGTAACCCTCCAGACGAGAACGACGAGTATTTAAATATGGCCGAAAGAACTTCCCGTGAATGTCTAGAATATTTCTGTGAAACAATATGTAGTTTATACACTCCCAAGTTCTTACGTAGACCAACAAGCCACGACGTTGCGCTTTTGTACCAAGCTCATGAGGAGAAACATCACCTTCATGAGATATTGGGTACCCTTGATTGTACGCATTTCGTTTAGAGAATGTGTCCCACAGAGTTGCGTGGCCAATATATGAGAGGCGATCACATGTACTAGACAGTTATGCTAGAAGCGGTGGCCTCTCAAGATTTGTGGATTTGGCATACTTTTTGTGGTCCACCAGGTTCACAAAACGACAACAGTGTGCTCCAATAATCTCCATTATTTCCTACTCAACCAAATGGAACTGCGCCAAAATGTCCATTTTACATGAACAACCACTTATACAAACGTGGATATTATCTTACCAATGGAATCTACCCTATTTGGCCTGGGTTTGTGAAAACATTTCCATATCCTCACCTTTCGAATGAAAAGAAGTTCAAGAGGCAATACGAGGTGACAAAAAAAAGACGTGAAACAGGTTTTTGGTGTTTTAAAGTCAAAACGGGGTAAGACTGTAAAGAAGATAAGGTATGTCGTATATACAAGCATTATTTTACATAACATGATTCTAAAAGACAACGGAAACGCGATAGCACCGGTACACATTCTGGATCCTCTAGTCGAGCCCGTTTTTTATGATACTGTTTTTCACGAGCTCATTGATGACAATACACATTGGAGACTAAAACATAATCTCGTAAACCATCTTGGAGGACTAGATTTACCCCACCTATTGGTGGATTCCGACGACGAGTAGTAAAATTAGTTTTAATTTTATGGTTTATGTCTTTATTTTCCTAGTTTTAAAATGTCTTTTCCTATTTTAGTGTAATTTTATTTAGTTTAATTTAACTCAATGTCTCTTTTTAATTTAATGTAATTTTATTTTGTTTAAAATATGTTTTAATTATTAATGCATAATTTGTAGAAATGAAAAAAAATGGACTACTCCTAACGAGGGAAACACCCCTTATGTTTGAATGTAAAATAGGAAGTAGAGAGAGAAATTGACATGACATGTTGTGATTGGTTGTGATGGAAATTACAAGTATAATGGTGGAGGGTATGGCCAATCACCCTAGGGTGTTTGAGTGAAATCCTACCCAATAATATTATGCCATGTCAACTCCCCATTTTGCACTCAATCAGGGGGTATAGTCAATCACCCTAGGGTGTTTGAGTAGGTTAAAAAATAAAAAAATTGTTATTGGTTGAAAGGGGTTGAGACCCACCATTAAACCTCCCTCCCTCCTCCTTCCCTCCTCTTCCCGCATCGGTGAATGTGGGATCGTTTCCAGACCCAAACGAGTCGATCAGAAGAGTTTTACTCAATACGAAAGGAGGAAACAGACGTATCGAGGTCAATTCAGCTAGATATACACTTTAACTGTCGATTATATTGATTTGAAAGCAATTTACAGCGAGACGACACTTCGGCAGCACTTCGTTGCTCTGACCGGAAAAGTTACAAATGAAATCAAGACACACCTATATATAGGATTCTAATTTCGCTTGAACAGGCTTCAAGCGGAATTATGTTTCAAGCGAGATTAGCTTCAAGCGAAATTAACATAGGTGATTTCGCTTTGAAGTGGACATGATCATTTCAAGCGGAATTACAAGATGTGATTTCGCTTGAAACTGCCACTCACCCTATATTTGACATATTTCTCGTATAACGTGCCCTGATCTATCTAAATACAAACAAGACTCGATACAGGACGAAGTCGACAGACGCATGCACCAACAAACTCCCCCTCGAATGTTGACGAGTCTTAAGTGTCGAGTCTTCGCATCTTCAGTCTTTATCAATCTTCTTGAACTTTTGAAGTATCTAACACTGTAAGTATCCTCAAATCTCTCTCTTCTTTCTTCCAGAATCGCAACCTGGCTCTGTGCTCTTTTCACAGGTTCAAGATCGATTCCTGACTCTATCATTACCTGCACAAATCTCTACCCAAAAATAAATTTCACAAATGATTTATCATTTAAACATTTTTTATGATCACTTGTGGATAAGATATTTCAAAAATGATTTTTCAATGTCAATCTTTGATGAATCTCTTGCAGAAATTATCATTTTTCTTTTTCAAAACATACTCTCCCAAACTGATTGTTCATTATGTCTAGCACTTGGAATTTTGAAAATCAGCTTTCCAACACCAGTTGTCGAAAATCTTTTTGTATTTTTCAAAAGTTTATGCTAAAACACACTGAAAATCTTTTTGGATTTTTGAATATAAGAAATGCAGAAAAGAAATATTTACATACAATATTTTTGTGAGTTTGTGTAAGAGGATCATATCAGATTTTGAAACAAATCACCAACACCGTTAAGCTTTAATCATTTTAAGTTCTAAACGATTCACTTAGATTGGCAGTATATTGATCCACTTAAATTTTCACACAAAGTTCAACTGTTTCGAGATACGAGATTAATGTTTTAGAGACTTAAACTTATTTGCGTGTCCCACCTCAGAGTATACTCCCGTATCCAGATCCCAATATTCAGTCTTACAGGTGAGTATACCACAGATGATATCTGTAAGGGGTTAAATTGCGAAAAAACGTGAGAGCTCAGGTCAGAACTTCCGTTCAGCAGAGAGATGACGGCTTCGACTTTTGGTGGGTCCCCTTTAGAGGATCTTTTTTTACAACAGCACACGATTTGCATTTTGCAATGTTTTATCATTTTTTATGCTGAGGGTAGGCTATATTTCAAGCAAGCGTAAAGTATTCTCCGGGGACTAGGCCATTGCTTCCGCATTATCAGAAGTCCCGGGATAATACCCCATATATCACTGAGCATAAAGACCTAGTATCTTAGAAAGAGGGACCTTTCAAACAAGATTTCGGGGGGTTACCCATATATCCGAGAGATGTTCCCCACGATATAAGCAAGTTTGAATTTAGGTGAGGTTTATATCTCGTCACAATCTACTAAATGTGCAAAAACCTACTGGCACATCATCAGTGAGACCGTTTATCACATTTTAACTTTCTAATTCTTTAGCATGCTGTGATAGTTCCACTGATGTACTATCATTTCCTCTTCTTTGACACAAAAAATCATTTTTGTTTTTATCATGTTTTTTACTTTTTCAAATTTTCAAATGTTTTTGGATTTTCTGAAAATTTCTTACTCCCCCTAAAATACAAACACATTTAAAAAAATTTGAAAAACAAACTGTACAAGTAAATTGACAACTGATATCAAATCACTTCAATTCACCATCCACTTGGCATAAACAATCAGAGCTCCCCCTCTCAACAAACTATTTTACCATTGTGATTTCAAAACACTTAAGTTTGTTTTAATCAAATGGTTTTTTCGGAAAATTAGTTTTGTTGATTTTATAAAACCATTTGTAGGTTAGGGGATCATCACATTGTTTTTCAAAATACCACATGTAGGAAATCAGATACAACTTAATGTTCCTGATTTACCACTTGTAAGTGAAAACCTTTTTCAACCACTTGTAAGACGAAATCACTTTCGTGAATTTCTCAAGAAAGATGCCGATACCTGCTCCTCGCTTACCAACCTGGGAGCTCCGTCAAGTCCAGATTTTTACTGTTCATAATATGTTCCATCCCAGTTACAAACTTGGGATGAAATAGTCTTACCTGGTTTCTTCAATTTTTTCTCATAAAATTCCTTAACTCCTTTGACTTTCCTGTCAACCATTTTTCCAAAAATGTTATGAATTGTGGAGTTAAAGGCCTTTTCAACATCAAATTCTTTCTTTTCAGAAAAGAATTGATTTGAAATCTCAACTTTACCAATTTTCTTCTTAAAATT
The DNA here is from genome assembly GCA_030545235.1 of Helianthus tuberosus. Classification (NCBI taxonomy): domain Eukaryota; kingdom Viridiplantae; phylum Streptophyta; class Magnoliopsida; order Asterales; family Asteraceae; genus Helianthus; species Helianthus tuberosus. Next base: position 171,629,072 of record CM060406.1, read on the forward strand.
TTCAGCCCGAAGTGGTGGAAAATTCACATCATCCACAGTCGGCACTGATTTTTCACATTTAACCTCAACTTGTGGCTCATCTGATTTTTTGGAATCAGATTCATCGCCAGAAGATAGCTCCTCTGATTTTGACGAATCAGAATCATTGCTAAGACTATCATCAGATTTCTTAACAACCCATTTTTGGTTGTCAAGATTTGCCTTTTTCTTGTAAAACCTGTTTGAACATTCACCAATCTCAAAAGTCGAATTTTTGAAAATTTTAGTTCTCTCAATTGGTGGTTCAAACTCAACTTCTTTATCTTTCAGTTTACGAGAAACTCCCTGTTTTGACTGTATTGACTTGGAACAATTCTTGGCAATATGACCAACAGTGTTGCATTGGAAACAGGTTCTCGTTTCTTTCATCTGATCAGCAGACTTCATCTCTTCTTGCTTCTTGGCAAGGAATTCTTTGTTCGACTGCTTTCTGAACAAAATTTCTTTTTCCTCTTCAGTAGATGTACCTGAAACAAATATCATTTTTGATTTAAAATCTTGAACATATTTTTCATTTTTATGATTTTCTGGTGGAATAAATCCAAGACCTTTCTTTTTGAAATTATAGTTATGGTTTGGTTTCTTTCGATAACCAGAACCAGAACTGTAACCCTTTTTCTTCTTTTCTCTTTGTTGAACTCTTGAGGTGTACTTTTTAGGTTTATCATTAAGATTTACATCTTTTATTTCAGAAATATTAATTTCTGTTAGTTTGAAAACCTTTTTTATCATGTCAGGTTTGACACCTCTTATTGGAAATTCCTCATCAGAATATAATTTATCGGAATCATTCAATGTATATGCAACTTTGAATGTTTCGTCATTCAAATTAGATTTTGATAGAAGAAATTATTTATTGTAAACCCTTTTTCCCTGTTTGTCGGTTTGACTCGGAGTGCTGGACTCAGACTTTGACTCCTCGGATTCATCTTTATCCAACACCTGATCGACCGCTTTCTTTATTAACTCGGACTCATGATCAGTGTCAGATGATGTAAACGTGACATCAATATTATCTGGCAAGTTAACTGAAGATTCCGACTCCCACTGTAAATTTGTTGCCTTTTCGACTCTTTCTAAATTTGGATTTCTCGGAGAATATCCATTTTCAAGCGGGGGTGGACACTTGTTGTAACTGAAACCTTGTTTCTTACCAGAATCATTCACTTTAGTATCCTTCTTCTTTCCTTTCTTTTTTTCAAGAGTCTTTTCTTCAGAAACCTTCTGTTCTTCAGTTACTTCATCATTCTCAAATGCCTTCATGCCTTCAACAGTTGGATAAATCCTGTCAATGACATAAGAAGTACATGAGTAACTTTTTAACAAACGGTTTACTCTTTCTGTCTCAATTCGTTGTGTCTCCAGTTTTTGTTCAAGCACAGCACACTTCTCAATGTAATTGTTCACCACTTTCTGTTTTATCATGAAAGCTCCTTGAAGTGTCTTCATTGCTGTTGCTTGTTCTTCGCTTGATTGATTGTACTGATTCATTGCTTTGTTCAGAACATCGTATGATTCCTTCAACCTGTTTATGTTGTTAGTCAATTCGCTGTTTTTCTTTTTCATGATCTCACAGGTTTCACAATTTACAGGAATCTTTCTTGCATCAACATATTCATCAACTTTGAACTTTGGAACTTCCACCTTTTTCCTTATCACTGGTACTTCTTCATCATCACTGCTAACTGGTGTTTTGACCTTTTTCTTTTTAACTTTTTCATCATCACTGTCACTTTCTTCCATCATTTTAAAGTGAGCTGCCAATCTTCTAGCATAATACTCTCTATCATCATCACTATCTTCTTCAATTCGAGTGACAAAAGCTTTTTGATGTGAAGTTTTGTTAGGATCATAATCATCCCAACTGAAACCTTTCCAGTTAAACCCTTCTGGTAACTTTTCATCATCTTGGTTTATCAGGCATGCTTTATTATCAGCTGAGATATATTTATCCCAACTGAAACCTTCCGTTGGTTTTTTGTCATCCTGATTCACCATACAAGCTCTCTTTGAAGATTCTTCATTCACTTTTCTTCCATGTGCCACTTGTGGTTCTTGTTGTTGTTGTGCAACTTGATAATAGATAGCCTTTCGGTAGTAATCATTGTTGTTGAATGGATTTTGAGCTCTACTTGCTTCGGGATTAGTGCACTCCCTCTTGAAGTGTCATTTTTCCCTGCAACGAAAGCAAGTGACTTTAGATTTATCAAAACCTAAAGTAGAAACATTAGCTTCACGTAAGTCATCTATTCCCGTGATCTGCTTAAATTTCTCAGCTCGTCTTAACACACTTGCCAAACACCATTTAATATCCATCAATTCCATTTCCTCAGTGTCAATTTGATCGTAATCCTCTTTTGTAAGCATTGGTTTCCCGATCCGTCCTGCAACAAAACTACCATATGATTCCAACACGGTTCCAACAAAGACATGTGACTTTTAGCAACTTCTTCTGAATAATCATCATCATTCTCCAGAATCAGTACAATGTTGCATTGTAACTTCTTGCCCTTCTTTGTTGCTGAAATGTTCGGATCAAATGATGGATATGATGAAAAACTTGTGTTGCTGTTTGATCCTTTGGAAGAACTTCCAGATGAACTTTTTGCATTGAATGCCGTTTCAACCTTCGGTGACATGTTGGTGGATTTATCATTCAATCCTGCTTTGTAATAAAGCCCAATGTCTTGTTCACCATTGAAATCTTTCATTCTTAAGGCCTTTCTCTGTTCCATTTCCTGAGCTTCAAGTTTCTCAATGAATTTGCTCAATGTCAGACTGCTAAAACCTTTCTTGTTCCTCAACATCATGAGATATGTACCCCAAATTTCATATGGTAATGCATCAGCTAGCTTTTCGATTAACTCTTCATTATCTTTGTTGATGCTCAATCTCTTCATGTTTGCCAACAAATTGCAATATCTTTCAATGATTTGCTTTGTGTTTTCATTTTTCAAACCACGAAACAGATCAAACTCTTTCTTCAAAAGCGATTTTTTGTTCTGGACCATCTCTTGGCTTCCATGAAACTTCGATTTTAAAGCTTTCCAGATTGAATAAGAAGTTCCATTGTGTTGTAATAGAACCAAGATATATTCCTTCACAGCTTGTTGTAGTAGACTTAGCATCATTTTCTCATCTTTGTATTTCTTTCTATTTTCAGCACTCAGATCTTTAATAGCAATAATATCTTCATCATCATTCATCGGTCTAACATATTTTGTCTCAACGCATTCCCAGGCATCCAAGTAGTTTGCTTGTACCCAGTTTTCAAAACGATCTTCCCAACCTTTATACTCCTCGATATGAGCTTAGGTGGTTTTTTCATCGTCCCCGTTTCATTTTCCAACATCGTGTTTTGTGCAAGAGTAATCGGGGTAACTGGAGTAGCAAATGCGTTGAAAAATTCCTCTTCCATGATTCGGTTTTTCAAAAATCACAAAAACAGTCCTTCAAATGGAATTAAGTTCTCAAGCGAAATTATTGTTCAAGCGGAATCAACACTCTCAAACTAAATCCCTGTTCAAGCGAAAACACCCTGAAGCGGAATACCCTTTCAAGCGAGATACCTAGTTTCGCTTGAAGTTTCAAGCGGAATCACACTTTTGAAGCGGAATAGCAAGTTTCAAGTGAAATCAACAGAACTTTTCAAGCGGAATACTGGTTCAAGCGGAATTAACCTGTATTTTCAAACGGAATCAGATCCAAAGTGTGATTTCAAGCGAAATCAACATGTCAGTTCAAGCGAAATTATGCTGATGTCATATTCTCAAGCTGTTTTTCAAGCGGAATTACAGATTTTATCAGATTTAGATTGAATTAGGGTCTGAAACTTTCAAGGCTTTATTAAAACACTCTTGCGCACATTGTGTGAGAAATTTAGCCGATTTTAACCGTGAAAAGTTGTTTAATTTTGAAAAGAAGGTGTAGAAATCAGAATTTGCAGCTGAATTGGTAAGAACTCTTCCTCTTGAGCTCTGATACCACTTGTGGGATCGTTTCCAGACCCAAACGAGTCGATCAGAAGAGTTTTACTCAATACGAAAGGCGGAAACAGACGTATCGAGGTCAATTAAGCTAGATATACACTTTAACTGTCGATTATATTGATTTGAAAGCAATTTACAGCGAGACGACACTTCGGCAGCACTTCGTTGCTCTGACCGGAAAAGTTACAAATGGAATCAAGACACACCTATATATAGGATTCTAATTTCGCTTGAACAGGCTTCAAGCGGAATCATGTTTCAAGCGAGATTAGCTTCAAGTGAAATTAACATAGGTGATTTCGCTTTGAAGTGGACATGATCATTTCAAGCGGAATTACAAGATGTGATTTTGCTTGAAACTGCCACTCACCCTATCTTTGACATATTTCTCGTATAACGTGCCCTGATCTATCTAAATACAAACAAGACTCGATACAAGACGAAGTCGACAGACGCATGCACCAACAGTGAATATACACCGAAAAAGTGCAAAATTTCGGTGACTTAAACAACAGGGGGTGGTCACCGCTCGGTGACACCAACTCAACGAATGAGTTTACCGAAGCTATACCCTCCACCCTAACATGTAAATATATGGAACAAGATTAGGGTTGGATGCTTAATCCACAAGAAAACTAATAATGGGTTGAAATAAAAATTAAGCAAGCGAAACCCATGTCACTAACACTGTCACTTTTATTTCTTTTTAATCGAACCCAATAAGCTAATCGAGATTCCATAAACCCAAGCATAAGGCTGCAACTCTAAGGCTGGTGGGTATGGGGTCCGTTCCCATCCCCGTCGAGGATCGGCGACGACCCAGCACCAACCCCCCCCCCCCCCCCCCCGTCCTCTCCGTCCGGCTCTGGACGTTGAGTTACCGTTAAATAAAAAAAATCCAATTTTAATTCAAAAAGCAACGGTCAAAAATCCCCAAATATATAAATTTCAACCATTTTTTCACCTCTATTCATCATTTTAACCCCTTTTTCTCATCTCTCTCCCTTTATTTTTTTTATAAATCATCTTCCACTTTTATAAACTTATATTCTACCAAGGATCCCTTCAACAACCCGGACGTCCCCAACAGCCCGAACAATCCCAACAACCCGACCCAACCGAATGTTATCTCGTTTCCGGGATATTATCCGATGCTCGAACCAAACCAATTCTCTCAATATTCGTCAAACGCCTTTGCCGCATTCCAACACTCACCGAATCAATTCTCTCAATTCTCTCAAAATCAAGCCCTTTAACAAATGATGATGCGGGGTGCTTTTAATCTCCAACCGAACCCGACGCCACCCGTTCAACCCCAACTGATCCCGACGGAACCCGTTCAACAATCCGAACCCGAGACGATGTAGAAGTTGTTCCCGAAACCCAACCGCAAAAAGAAAAAGGCAAACGAAGAAAATGCAAGCAAGTGGTGGGTGAGCAACCGTCCAAACCAAAGGCGAAACCGTGGACGCCAATCGAAGAAGAAGCCTTAGCTAAGACTTACATAAGCACGTCTACACACCCGACAAAAGGTTGGTAAAACTAAATTTTTTTTTAAGTTTATATTTTTTAGAATTAGTTTTTTATTTTTTGTAACATATTTTTTGTAACATATTTTATAGGTAATAATCAAACGGGTGACAGGTTTTGGACCAAGGTTTTGGCGAAGTTCCTTGAGCTAATGGACCAAGGCCCGTATCGAGATATCGACTCGGTGTCATCAAAGTGGCGAAAAATGAACGGGTTCGTCAATAAGTTTTGCGGATAATATAATAAAATATATACAACTGGGCATCGTAGCGGCATGAGCGACGAGGATGTGTTTAAAAAGGCGTTGGAGAAGTACAAGGAGAACAATGGTAATACCTCGTTCGCACACGTTCGTGCGTGGGAAGTTTTGCGAACGCACCAAAAATGGGCGCCGATTCCCAACGAGGTGGAGATGGCGAAACAGAAAAGGACATCGGAATCGGGTAGTTTTAGCGCCGGTGGATCGGACGCGGGGTGTCACATAAACTTAAACGATGACGCCGAGTTCGACGAAGAAAAATACGCCGTACATGAAGCGGAGCGTCCACCGGGTCGGGACAAATCAAAGAATGAGCGGGCGAAGGGGAAAGAAAAGGAAAAGGTGGACCCGAAGATGGACGAGTTTATGGAACCCTTTAAAACGTACACGGACGTCTCGGCCCAAAAGGCGAAGGCGAAGGAGCGGACCATCGAAGAAAAGACTCGTGTGGCGGAAGAAAAGTTACGCGAAAAGGTCCGATTGTCCAATGAAAAAATCCGAATATCCGATGAAAAGATTCGGCTCAAGGAATGGGAAATAATAACGATGGATGTCGATGATTATCCCGAGCTGAAACGTTCGATGTTGAAAAAAACTACAAACCGACATCATGAAGAAGCATATGTTTTTTTTTAAGTCTATGTTTTATTTTTATTTTTTAAGTGTATGTTTTCTTTTTTAAGTTTATGTAATGGTTTTTAATATTAATGGAAATATTTAGTTAATTTATTTGTTAAATGTTAAAAAAAAGTAGAAGATTAAAAAAAAATATATATAAAAGTGGTGGGGTAGGATCATCTAGGACCATCCTTCCATACCCTCTAGTTTTGTGGGATGGACCATCCTTGGGAGGACTATGATGTGGCGCCTACGTGGCGGATGGGCACCATACCCTCTAGCCTAAGGCTATGAGGTGTGGATGGAGCCCCCTTAGGCTTTATCATGCCAATTAGGATCCATGTCATCGCCATGTCAGCATGGGGGCTTTATCATGCCCCTCTTTAATTTGGAAGGTGTGGATGGAGCCCCGTGTCATGATTAACTAATTATTTATTTAAATATTTATTTTTTTAAATTAAATGGCAATTTTAATAACTACAAAATTAAAAATATAAACATAATTTCATTAAAAAAAACACTACAAAGTTATAAAAAAAAAGCATAACATACTAGGAAAAAAAAAAGACAACATACTTAAAAAAAAATACATATATTTGGCCCGAATTTATGCCTTACGAGCCTCCAAAATGACTCGGTCCTCATCTGGTAGATGTGACACATCCCTTGCGAGAAAGTCCATGTCTCTTTGGATTTGTTTCTCCATTTTCATTTCTTGGTCTTTTTCCCTAATGGAGATTATTTGCTTGAGATCAGCCTGGAACTCGCTAATCTTTGACGGGCCATCTGATTTAGTAGACTTTCCACGTGCCTTGGCTTTACTTTTATCCCTACCGGTTGGACGAGGCAGCTCTTGTGGTTCTTCAAATTCGTCAGCATCCTCGTTTAGACTAATTACTGTACGAGCATCGGACCCAGATGGTTCGGTGGTGGATGTCGATTTGGACCGTTTAGATCTAGGGCGGGTTGGGTCGAACGGTGGCACAAGATGCCACTTTGGAGATTTGCGAAGAAGCTCCCATGTGGTTACCAACGTAAACATATGCCCATGGTGCATTCTATAGTCGTTGTGGGCTTCTGTCAAGACATCGACGTCGCTCGCACCACTTCTCCTTCGAGTGTTATTGACGATGTTATTGTATATGTTGTTGAAGTTGCTAGCCTTCAACCTCATAGCACCCCACTTTCCCGAAAAAGAGTCGGCGGTTCGATACACGCCACGACCCATTGCGGCAAAAAACTTCTCGCGTATACGAACCCAAAATACCTTTATGTCTTGGTCGTCTCCTAAAAAAATTATTTACAAAAGCATAAAAAAATTATTATTTACAAAAGCATAAAAAAAATTATTTACAAAAGCATAAAAAAAATTATTTACAAAAGCATAAAAAATTATTTACCAACAATCTCGTCCTCCAACACGTCGAGCCATGCTTTTGCCAACTCAAACTCTTCCTTAGGCGACCAAAATTCTACCTTCTTAGGGGTACGTTTTTCGGTCTCATCCTTCTTTTTATGGCTTTTTTTTTTTTTTTTTTTTTTTTTTTATAGAAGAGGATTCGACTTGGGTTTCGGGAACATATTCGGTTTCGCTTGTGTCTTGGGCGGGTATGTTTGGTGGTGGCATGTTTGGCGGAAAAAAATGGGGGTTGAGAATAATACCCGAAATATGGGGGCATCGGTTGTGTGGTGGGATGAGGGGAAGTTGGTGGCATTGGATAATATCCAACCTCACCCGTACGCGGGTATCGGCGATAGCGGTCCTCTTGCTCGTTGTTTTGCATATTTTGCCAAAACGGATTGGTCGGGTCCCATGGGTTGTTGGGGTTGTTGGGAAACATTGTTGGGAAGTTTCAAAAAATATGAAGAGAATTGTATAAAAAGTGAGGTAGAAAGTGAGAGGAATGATGTGAAAAAGTTAAAGAATAGTTGGTATTTATAGTGTTAATTTATAAATAAAATAAAAAGTAATTTTTTTTTAAATTATGACCGTTTTCAACGGTCAAAAAATTGATTGTTCCTCGGTCCAAGTGCAATGAAGCTCGTTACCATCTTGGCGATGGTTCAATGGCGCCCCGGCATAGCGCCGGGGGTGTGGGACGATGGCGCCGTGGGGCGCTATAGGTGGCCAGCTGGGTTGGGTGGCACCCCCACACCCTCCAGCCGAAGTACATCTTCCACTGGCAACCCATATTTGCTCGGGTGTACCTATTTGCACACCCATTTGCCTATCGACACACCAAAAATGTGTTTTTGTCCTATATGCACACCCTGCAGTGTCGAGCTGTGGCCAAAGCGTGGCGTTTTGGTCCGGTCAACCAGACAAAGACTAACGGGTGTCTGACGGGTCTGTTGACCGGACCAAAACGCCGAGCTTTGGCCGCGTTTTGGTCGTGTCAACCAGACAAAAGACTGACACCCGGTCTGGTTGACAGGACCAAAACGCGGCCAAAGCTCGGCGTTTTGGTCCGGTCAACAGACCCGTTAGACACCCGTCAGTCTTTGCCTGGTTGACCGGACCAAAACGCCGCGCTTTGGCCACAGCTCGACACTGCAGGGTATGCACATAGGACAAAAAACACATTTTTGGGTTGGCTATCTACACACTTGGTGTGACTTGGTGTGTAGATAGTTTGAGTCTATTTGCTCACTTTTTTATATTAAATATTTTGTATTAAAAATATACCCTCACACCAATAAAAGCATGGAATTTAAGGATTACAATTTCAATAATAATTAGCCTTTTGGATCGTGAATTGAAATAATACCAAAAGGCCAAATACAATGGTTCTAGAAGACAATAATTAGCCTTACTACAACTAAGGATGTTCATTGGTTCGGATATCAGACCTAATTGAAAACCGAATCGATCTGAAGTAGAATGTGTCTAACCGAACTGAATTCAATCGACTAAACTGCTTAAACGGATTTATAAGGTTTATTAGGTTCGGTTATTCAATTAAACCAGTTATTATTTGATTAAACTCGGTTTGTTTTTTGTTTATATGAACAAACAAGATTTGTGGACCCGATGACCAAACCGAAAACCTAATAAACAATTCGGATATGGTTAAGAACCTGCACATGGTGTTCGGCTTGCAGGGGCGGACCTATGTGTTCTTGTGGGTGGGCGGGCGCACCCCTTGAAAATATGGTTCAAACCCTCCGCATCCCCAACAAATAATTCTTGGGTCCGCCGCTGGTCAATTGGTGTTGTTTATTCAGGGGTGGTGGTGCCCAAGAGTATCAGAGAAGAAGACAATAGCAAGAAGATTCAAGATTTAAAGAAAAAGTCATTCTTAAACAGCTGGAAAATTGCAACTTTTTTACAAGATTTTCAGTTTTAACAAGCTAATTTGTTATATAAACCTTGTACTTTGTAATGTACTAGGTTAAAACTGGAGTTGAGGATGCTGCATAATGTAGTGATTTTGAAGAATGGTTTAACTACAGGATGTCGCGTGCAGCTTCGGATACATGTGTTGAGTTTCTTTGGAATTTTGTTTTTGATAAAAAGAAAAAGTTTTCATAATAGACGATAAATGGCTCGCAAGTAAATTTGAGGTGTCTTTTTCATATTAGAGTTTGCTTTATAAAAGCGTGAGGAAAGAGCTTCATGTACGCGAGGCGTTGATCTAGTTACAACCAGAAGTTACCTGTATCAGCCTTTTTTATCAAGTAAACCCTTCAAATCATTTTGTTGTTTGTACATGCCAGGTTGCTGTTACATATCAGCTTGCTAGATACCCTAATGTTGACCCAAAAATACGCCTTAAAGCCCCAAGGCGTTTTCCAGCTCGCCTCACGCATCATGCGCGCTTTTATAACTAATATTTATATAAATATAGCTTCATGTAAGTTTGATATGTGTAGGGTGTTAGGTTGTGAGTTTTGTAATGGATTATGTGATACTGAATAATCATTTTCAAAACACAAACCCAAACACCCTCTTTGGTATCATTTGATGAAATATCCATAATCCATGTATGCATATTAAGTTTTAATGTGAATCAAAAACAGGGAGATCAAGATCTTGGTGATTACAGGAAAGATAGAATATTCCCATTAAACATGGAATCACTCATGTTTATGTTATGGACTGAAACCATTGCAAGGTATGGGACTGTCCCACGTTGGTTGTATGGGCAACCAATGTGGGCTTTATATACCAAATGGGTTCTCTCACCCACCAGACTAGTCTTTTGGGTTGAGTTCTCTTGTTTGGTATGTAACAGTTTAGTCACGTATTACCAGGACTTGAATCTATAGAACGCATTAGCATTGTACATCACGATATAAAACCCACGAATTTAGTGCTTACTAGAAAGGCCTGGAACCAGCTTAAGGATATTGGTGCAGCAGCCATTGATTCAAGGATTGGAAAAAAAAACTATGTGCTAATTAGGGGTCTTCTTGACCCTGATTATTGCCCACCAGAATTCTATGTCCGAAGAACATCCCAAGGGGGAGTATGGTGACTATGGAAGTGGTAGGGATTGTGACGGGGACAACGGTGTTCAAAAGCTTAGCGTTCGTCTAGGTATTCGTTTGTGAACCCGAATCAATTAGCACCCTTTCTCCTTCAAATATGACATCTAGGTATATGTAATTAAAAAACAAAATTGCAGAAAACACTGAAAACAGATTTCTAAAGCTCAGGCCAAAAAAAACAGAAATATAGAAAACTCAATTCATTAAACTAAATTAAGAAATCATTAAACTGGATCAGTTTAGCTTCTAAAAGATTCTCAATCTCTCTTTAACTAATCTTTCCCTATAAGTTATGAAATTTTTGCAATTTGATTAGTGCTTACCAACTACACGCAAACTTGGTTTTAAAAATAATTTGGTTCAAAACCATAATAAAATTAACTTAATTTGGTTCTAAACATGACAAGATAAACGTAATTTGGTTCTAAACATAACAAGATAAACTTAATTTGATGTAGATGAGTATTGCAGCAGGTGATGCAGGAGAGCTACCTGAATCAAACATAGAAAAGATTAAGGCACCAACACTTGATTCTAGTTATCACTTATTGCATGTATATGGAAATTAATAACTTACAATTTGCTGCAGCTACATCACAACATTATCCTGGCAGCACCTGTACGTACGTACATATATCATAAGGTTGGTTTTATGCTTCCTCTTAGCAATGCATTTTTTTCATGATCATAAATTTACATAAGAATTTACCTCAGTCAAGGTGGCATTATGAGAACTATTTAGCAGATAGTTTTTCACTTGAGCAGACATAATAACTTTCTTGTCTTTCCAGCCCCAACATGGAAGAATCTTTAAACTCTTTAAGTTAGCAAGTGAGAAAGGCTGGTGTGAGATTAGTTCCACGGATGCGTTCAGAAGCTGTAGAAAATTCTATTCAACAAAAGTATACGAAAACAGAATAATCTAATGCAATCTTTCTCAGGTCTAATACGCTAATGGTCGCGTAGTAAAAAGAAGTATTCTAGTAAAAGTTTATGTACCTAACTTGAAGAAACTCACGTGTTGTTGAGATCATTCGTATAGATCCTCCTACTTTGACTATAGTGGACCAACATACTATAATCTAAATGTTTTTTTTTTATACTAGATATACTCTCTCCCCCTCTATATAGGGGGTACACATAGATGACAATGCCATATAACCTTACCCATGTGTCAATGCCCACCTTACTAAAAGAAAAGACTTGTACTTACTAGTTAAAATATCAGGCCAAAAAAACTAACCCCTTGTTCAATTTTACTTTCTATGTTTACTGAATAGAAAATCTTTGCAAGAAATACCTCAATGATATCCATGCTGAGTGAAAGAAGTTTGACATTGTGGAACTTTTGAAGTAGACTAATAATCGTAGGAGCATATGAGCTTGATCTATTTAGACTGTTGTGCATAGAAAGATGTGCTTTTTCCAAAGAAGGGAAATCGCTTGTTGTGAACATGCAAGGACAAGGACCTTCAAAGCGCAAGAAAACAAGCTCGGGTGCAGAAATTTGAATTCCGTTCATCTGTTCTGAAATAGTTAGATATTTTAGTTTAGGTGTGACCACATGGACAACAAGTCCAATTGTTCTCCTGGTTGTAAGCGTGAGGTTAGAAAGTCGAGGATGACAAATCCTAAAAACCTTTGATCCCAGCATCGTGCACCAGTATAAGGTCAGGTTCTCCAAGTTGGGGCACACGGAGAGAAAACCATCATATAATGTGACAGTACAAAGATGCAATGTTGCTAAAGATGAAAACTCATGTGTTGGTGTGGGTAGAGTGTAAATGTAACCAGAACGACCACGAAGAATCGGTTGGAGATGTCTGAACATCGGAATATCTGAAAGAGAAAGAGGGAATCCGGTCTTCTTATCAGAATCACATGTATAGTCCTCTCCAAACAAACATGTAACGTTGAGTTGTTGGACGTTGAGGGAGAACGCATGGTTCATAATCCTTTGGGCAACACCGCCATTATCCTTTCGACGAAAACAAAGATTGAAAGAAGACAACTGAAGTTGATTATTGCGACGAGACATGACATGGGTAACAAAGTGAAAGAAGTTGTCCATGGTAGAGAAATCCTGAGTTGAGAAAGTGAGATGGGGAATTAAAGTCCACAAAAACCTCCATCTGGATGACAAAACACTAGTTCCAATAGCATCTTTTATACCAACAAAAGAGAGGATCTCAATAATCACATCATCTGGCAAGACACTTAGTCTGTCATCCATTCGCATTCTATCGCGTCCAGAATCCATTCCAAAAGCAAGCTGAAATATTTATTGTATAAACAAAGAAATCAGCTACTTTCATACCCTTCCCCTACAGCACCAGGAGGAAAAACAAAACCCAACACATCATCAAGATCTAAATAATTAATGAATTATCAAGTACACATTTTGTTAATATTGTTAAGTAATTTTTTTTCCGAAGAAAGGAACAAACACAAATAACATTTTTTTTACATAAATACCCATCCCAAACTTCATTTTTTTCACATTTATCTTCTTCAACTAAAACCAAACACAAATAACAAATCTTAAACCAAACCCACACCAGAAAATCGAACATATTGCATTGGACAGAGGATGAGGAAATCGCACTTGTGACATCGATTGTCGAACTTTGTAATTTTTTTTTTCTTTTTTAGGATTTAGTAACTACTTTTTTTAATTTTTAGGATTTAATAAGTAGGTTTTTTTAATTTTTTTTAGGATTTTATGTAACTTTTTTTTAAATTAATATAAGTTTTTGTGTTTTATTATATAAATGTCAACTATATAATACTCCCCCTCCTATCTATCGATTTATGTGATAAAAAGAATATGCGAGGTTTGAACTATTGAAGCAAAATCGAAATCAAACATTAAAGAATAAAGAGAACACTTGGATAACCAATTTACCATGAATGATTGATATAACAAGAAAATCAAACCTGAGGCTAAAGAGGAGAGGGATTTCCAACGAATTAATGATGTCTTCTATTATGGTTTATTAGATATGGGCCCAATTGAGCCCAAAGTTATTTCTACCGGGCTCAAACATTAAACCCACTATTACTTTATGGTACTACTTCCGTCCCATCAAAAGTGTCCTACTTTGAATTTTCAAAGTCTTTGTTTATAAACTTTGACGTTAACTAATTTTGTTTGTGTTAGATAATACTTGATGAAAGTTATATGATTTGAGTGTGTTTTACAAGTGTTTTTATCGGGTTAATTTTCATTACGTTTTATATAACACAAAAAATATATAATTAAAGTCAAAGTTTATAAATAAAGACTTTGAAAATTCAAAATAAGACACATTTAGTGGGACGGAGGGAGTAAAATTTAAAATTATCATAATTACTTTACTAGTTCATTAAAATAATATAACATACACAATTACTAAAACAAATCCCATTCTGAAACACGAATTATGTTTTTGTTCCGATGACTGTGACGCCTAATTTAGTTTGGGTGTTGTTAAATACACTTCCATTTTTTTTTTTTAATTTTACTGATTGCACTCCCCCTCCCCCCTAAAGTTTGTAAATAAATACAATTAATCCTTGTATTTTCTTTTTTCTGGAAATTTGTATTAGGAAATATCCCTATTTTTTCTAGGGTTTATCTGCTTGCCATAATTTGAATGTTTAGAATACTTGTGAATACACAACGATTCTATTGAAAAAGAAAAACATGCACTGATTGAAAGAAGGAGATTAAGAGAGAGCTTGAAGAAACAATTTTTTTTTCAACGTTAATTTTCATCATAGTTTTAATTCTTTTCAATGTTTCTTTTGACTAAATCTATTTTGTTTTAATTGGTTGGCTCGATTTAATTTTTTTTCGTGTCAAGCGGTAGTTTTTCTATCGTTTTAGGTTTTTGGCAAAAATATGATAGTGTTTTTTTAATTGGTTGACTCGATGTAATTTTTTTAAGATCATGTATGTAAAAGTAACTGAAACACTAACGTACATGTTATGTGAGAAAAATATTCGGCTTAATGTCCCGCAACACGGGCAAGGCAATAGTGGTCAAGCATATCCTATTTTTGTATAAACAATATAAACATGTAATATATAAAAGGTAAATGGTGGAATTTAAAAAAATATATAAAAATGATATTTTTGAAAAGGAAGATATAAACAGTAAAAATGGAGATACATTTAACTACACCCTTTAGTTTCCGTAGATGCTCCTGCAACTTGTCTTTTTTTAGAACTAAATTTGTTATCGTATATGATTACATACCTAAAGTTAATTAGTAATGAATGATTATTTTATTATGATTTAAAAAAAAATGTAGACTATGACCTCGGATGTAAGCTAAGCATAATTAATTGATTTTATGAAGGCTAGTTCATATGTTCCTAAGCTACTGTTAATCAAGGCCTTAATCTTAAAAAATTACCAGTTTTGAATACTTATATAAAATTTTGCAATTGAGAATTTACATTTAAATTTATCTAGCTGATGCTAAATGGGCACTTGTAGTCTACTCCCTCCGTCCCATTAAATGTGTCTTATTTTGAATTTTTAAAGTCTTATTTATAAACTTTGACTTTAATTATATATTTTTTGTGTTATATAAAACTTGATGAAAATTAACCCGTTAAATACACTTGTAAAACACACACAAATCATATAACTTTCATCAAGTATTATCTAACACAAACAAAATTATTTAAGGTCAAAGTTTATAAATAAAGACTTTGAAAATTCAAAATAGGACACTTTCAGTTGGACGTAGGGGGTATTTGTTAACCATGAGAAATAAAATAAACCATGTATGTTAACACGAACTAAAATAAAGCTTGGTTTGATTCTATGTTTACACTTGCATCACTTGCTTTCACCCATCTCATACATGAAGTAAGCTTCATTTGTAATATTATAAGTACTAAATATTAAACTGAGTATAATATAATAGCAATAATATAAGATTCCAATGTACATATGCATTTTATATTCCTTCATTCAATATATACAATTTGGGTATGTTCTTAGGAACAGTTCCCGTTCCCAGGTATTGTCAACATGTAGGTGTCGGTCATTACCACCCCTACACTCTCTTGATCTCTGCTGCAACCAACACACACAAACATGGACCATAACTTCATTTTCTTCATTTCTCTCTTTCAACAAGACCCAAATACCCACACCACAAAACCACTCCCTCCCTCTCTCTCGAATCCGGCGACTGGAGGTGATCTCCGGTCGGTTATTCTGGAGAGTAGAACGAGAAGGAGATCGGAGAGAAGGAGCAGAAGAGAGAGAGAGACGGCGAAGGGTTTCAGCGCCGCCGCGGCGACGGCTGTGGCGGTGGATCTTCACGACAGCGGCTGTAGCCGCCGGAGATGACGACGGCGGTGGCGGTGGTCGCTGTTTCAGGTTAGTGGTTCTACTCCGTTCATGTTCGGGTCTCAATTTGCTTTGATTTTGGGTTCATTACAGTGGAGGAGCTCTCGGGTCAGGATTCGGGAGCTCGGGTCAGATTCAAGTATGGTTCAGTTTTAGTTTTGGTGGTGTTTCAGGTGGTGGAGTAGTGGTGTTTCAGATTGTGGGTAGTTCTCAGATTTTAGTTCGGGTCAGCCGCGGTTCGGGCTTCAGTTCAGCAAGTTCAAGTTTTGGTTTTTGAGCTGTAACTAATGCTCCTGGAATATTAACGTCTGTGCTAGAATATGACAACAAAATTACGGATAACTCCTTTCTTAGCCACTTATCACTCAGGGAGATGACAATTGCAAGGTTTTGTTTTATATAAATACTGAAAATTAAAAATCGAGATGACTTAATTCCCTTCACATCCTCGTGGCAACGCACGGTCATAAAACAAGTATAATATTATCTAATCAGCGGGGTGTAGAGGCTCTTGCCTCTTGGAGAAAAGACCAGGGTTCAAATCCTGGCATGGGGGTGTAGTTTAATATTTATTGGTGTAGTTTAGAAGTAGGAGTAATGTAACATTTTCCATTTAAAAAAAATGTAATCAATGGCGTATTTAACATAATTACAAAAACATTAATGTTGAAAACCAATGATAGAAAACAAAACATAACATACATATTTCTTTTCAACACAATTATAAGAAACCAATGGCGTCTATGGAGAACCTGCATTGGCGTTTTTAACATAATTACAAAACTTTACCAACTGTGTAATGAAGCGAACCAATAACATTCAAATTCCCGCGCAACGCGCGGGGTAAAAAAGCTAGTTATATCTACAAAGCTTATGGGCGTGAATAGTGGTATTGGTTATTTTTTTTAGTTTTTACGTCAAGTGGCTGTTAGGTTATGGAGGATTTGACTCAGGAAGAGGAATTAGTCATTCTCTAGACTAATAACTGGAATATTATTACTCCTGAAGTATATCTTAGTATTATATTCAGTAACTTAATTGTAACCCCTATAAATACTTCTCTTTAATGTAGTGTAACACTTTGAGCACCTAATACAAAGAAAGAACTAGTTGTGGAGAGTGGATGTAGATCAAGCTTGATCGAACCACTATAAATCTTGTGTTCTTGTGATTTAGAGTGTGTGAGTGTGTGAGCTTGCTGCATATTGTTCTAGTGTTTGTGTGAATCATATTCTGACCTAACAACTGGTATCAGAGCTCAGGCTCTTGATCGATTTACACGGAACTAGTAGCAAAAGAGGTGAAGAAGAAGATACCTGTCGGGACTAGGGTTCCGGTTGAAGACGTGTTCATCGTCACTGTTGCAGATCGCGACTAGGGTTTCAGAAAGCCAGTAGTCGCCGCCACTGCCGTTCATCTTCCTGCTGCTAGCATAGCCGCCTCCTAGGGTTTCAAATTAGAGACCATTGTTGCTGAATATTGCATCTAGGGTTCCAAAATCGAAGACCTAGGGTTTCAATTCTACACTTGTGTTGTCTGAATTTTTTTCTATGAAGTTCGTGGGAGCAGGTCGCAGGAAGAAGAAGAAGAGAACCAGGCATTCTTTTTGTTCTTTTTTTAAGGGAATCAAGTTTCCTTTGTTTGCAAGAAGACCCCTCAACCTTTGACAAGTATCTTATCAACCTACCATTATTTGTTCATCGCCATTTTAAAGCTTGAAACAGATAAGTGTTTGTTTCCGTTTATTGCTTCCGCTAGTATAAGTATAATTCAACAGTACAACTTTGTTTAATTTGTAGCAAATTGATAATTGTTCCTTAAAAATGGCAGAAAATAGTAAAATCAAGATTGACAAGTTTGATGGTAGTGATTATGGATTTTGGAGAATGCAAATTGAAGATTTGTTGTATCAAAAGGGTTTGCATTTGCCTATGTTGGGACAACAACCGGATGACATGTATGATGAAGAATGGAAGTTGCTAGATAGACAAGCTTTGGGTGTGGTTTGACTTTCTTTGGCAAAGAGTGTTGCGTATAACATTATGAATAAAACAACTACGTATGGTGTATTGAAAGCTTTGTACAACATTATGAAAAACCATTTGCTTCAAACAAAGTATTCCTAATCCGACAATTGGTTAACACCAAGATGAATGAAAGCATGTCGGTTACCTCTCACATAAACGAGTTTAAATCGATTATCTCTCGTTTAGCCTCAGTTGAAATAAAGTTTGATGATGAAGTACATGCGTTCCTCCTTTTGTCATCTTTGCCCAACAGTTGGTCAGGCACAGTCACATCTGTTAGTAGGGCATCCGGCACTACCAAAATCACTTTTGAGAGTATTCGTGACTTGATTATAAATGATATCAGACGGAGAAGCAATAATGAAACTTCCTGTTCAAGTTCTTTATTGCACACAGAAAGTAGAGGAGGAAAAAATGATAGAGGAACTAATCGAGGTAGGTCAAAGTCCAGAAAAAGGGGGCAGGCAAAGAATAGAAAAGACATTGAATGTTGAAACTACAAAAAAATGTCACTTTAGAATAGAGGTGTTCAAAATAACCGGTTTTTTAACCGAAACCGGTTTTTAACCGGAACCGAAACCGGTTTTTAACCGGTATCTCAATAACCGGTTTGGGTTTTTGAATAACCGCCGGTTCGTAACCGGTTTTTGATAATTTCGTAGTAACCGGTTTATAACCGGTTATTAATAACCGGTTTTTTTAACAAGATAATAACCGGTTAACCGGTCTGATTTTGGGAAAAAACAACCAGAAGGCTGCAGACCTGTTTTGTGATCGTTGGGGGCTGAAAAAAACGGTAATATTACCGTTTTGGACGTGAATGATTGTGTTTTTAACCCACAAAACATCTATAAATAAGACTTGGATGCATATGTTTAGTCCCACTTCAATTCTAGCTCAAAAACACACTTACAAGTTACAAATACGAACATAAGTTTAATACGTTTCAAATGGCGAGTTCGAGTGGTCATGCTACGGCCGATGTTGGTTCTTCTAGTGAGTTGTTTGTGAAGAAGATCTTGAGCACGAATAGGGACCCGACACTATGGGTCAATTTTGATTTATGCGAGATGTCGAATGGAAAAGAAAAGGCGAGGTGCAAAAATTGCGGGACCTTTCTTGCGCCGTCATCGAACTCTACTTTGAGAGCACATGTGACGTCGCATTGCAAGTCGTTAAAAACAAATCCCGCTAATGATCAAGCGCAAATATCACGGGGTATGGGTGTTTGGAATTTCGACCCGGAGGGGGTTCGTCTAAGGATGGCTCAATTTGTTATTCAAGAATCGTTGCCGTTCGATCACTTTGACAATCCGCGCTTGACTAAGTTGATTCAAGAGACACTTCAACCACGTTACGTTCACGTAAGTCGTTCAACTCTTAGACGCGATTGTTTAAAGTTGTGGGTAAAAGCTAAAAAAGAAATGATTTTAGGTTTTCAAAAATTAAATACCGGTGTTAATTTAACAACCGACGTATGGTCGGCTCCATTTGGTTTACCGGATTCTTACATTTGTGTTACCGCGCATTGGATCGATCCCAATTCGTGGAAAATGATGAAACGTACAATCGCGTTCGATTTATTTGGTTATCCACACACGGGCGAAAATATATTTCATTTCTTAGACGATGTTATCACAACTTATAAATTAGAAAATAAAATATTTTCTATTGCTTTTGATAATGCGTCGAACAACACAACCGCGGTGCAAATGTTAAAAATAAAATACAATCCGATTTGCGGTGGAGAATTTTATCATAGCCGATGTGTTGCGCACATCATTAACTTGGTTGTGCAAGACGGACTAAATGTCCAGTCCATTAAAGAAGTTAAAGAACTTTTTAAAGATATGTTACGTGACGTTTTTCAAGGTAGTAGAAAAAGATATGCGGATTATAGAAAATGGTGTAAAACTTTAAAAAAGAAATGTTATAGCGCACATTTTGACATGGTCGTCCGTTGGAATTCTACGTGGAAAATGTTTGATAGCGCGATAATGCAAAAAGAAACATTAAAATCTTTCCACGATAGTCTTGCAACGGCCGGGTTGGTGGAAGCATTTGATAACGATGGTTGGCGGTGTATTGAAACGTTAACACAATTACTTGAAGTATTTAGAAGCGCCACAATGATTTTATCGGGAGTTTATTATCCCACTAGTTCTTTGGTTCTTAAACAACTCTTTTTGATGACACAAAAAGTAAACGATTTTGAATTCCAAGGTGACATTTATGAACAAATGATTGTTCCAATGAGAGAAAAGTTTAAAAAATATTTTCAAGAAATGCCGCCGGTTTTTGCATGTGCCACCACCTTGAACCCGACTATAAATTATTCGGGTGTTGAGATGATGATATCGGATATTTGTTCGGATTTGGGGTTAAATGACGAAGACCCACATTTTACAAGAAATGCACTAAGACGTTTTGACACTTCTTTAAACAATCTTTTTGATCATTACTTTCAAATATATGGTAACGTGTCATCGTTACACCAAAACATGGCGGCGAGCTCGGAGTCGTCGAGAAAAAATGCGGACTTAAACTTCTATAATTCGTTAAGAAATGTTAATAGTAAACGTTCTCGAGAAGGTGCCTCAAATAATGAACTCGGGAGGTATAAATATACCGATTTTTTAGCAACCATATCACCGGACGAGTTTCACCACTTTGATATTTTGGCTTGGTGGAAGATACAAGAACCGCATTATCCCGTTTTAGCCGCCATGGCACGTGATCTACTAAGCTCCCAAGCTTCTACGGTAGCTTCGGAGTCGGCTTTTTCTCTTAGTGGAAGGGTACTATCTATTCGGCGAACAAGACTCACACCGGAGGCGATGGAAATGTGCATTTGTTTGAAAGATTACTTGGATGGCGTGGAACGTATACAACATGTTTCTAATCTTGAAGGCGAGCTTGACGTAGAAGAACAATTACATGAAGTTGAAGTATATCAAGGACGGGCGCAACCACTTTCCGATGACGAACTCATGTACGATGAATCCGTACGCTCTACTAGCCCCCGAAGCGACTAAACGAAGAAATGAAGAAACGACACGACGACAACTTTCATTCTAGACTAGTTAAGAAAAATGTATTGGATATTTTCATGTCTTCTAATGTAATGTTTACTTGAAAAACTATTAAAATAAAAAAAAAATGTATTTTTTTTTGTCCGTTTGTGCGTTTAAACAAGTTTTTAAATTTTTCCAGCCTATTTTTTTATTTCTGCAGCTATTTTTTTATTTCTGCAGCTTGTTTTAATATTTCTGCAGCTTTTTTTATTTTTCTGCAGTTTTTTTATAATTCTGCAGGGTTTTTTTTATAATTCTGCAGATATTTTTATATTTCTGCAGTTTTTATATAGTTCTGCAGGGTTTTTTTTATATTTCTGCACCTATTTTGTTAATTCTGCATGTGTTTTAATAATTCTGTAGGTTTTATAGAAATTCTGCAGGTTTTGTTTAAAATAACCGAAAAAAACCGGTTTTTTTAACCGATTCATAGGTTAACCGGTTTATTTTAACCGGCCGGTTATTATCGGTTAATATTTTTCAGTTTGAAAACCGGTTATTAACCGGTCGGTTATTAACCGTAACCGGTTTTTTTTTTTGGCCCAATAACTCCTACAACCGGTTAACCGGTTTAGGTTATGAAAAAAACCGGTTTGAGCACCTCTACTTTAGAAGCCAATGTACAAAACCAGCTACAAAGAAAGAAGTAAACAGTATATCCTCTGAAGAATCAGGAGATGCTCTCATATGTTGTGTTGAGAATTCATGTGAATCCTGGATTATGGATTCTGGTGCTTCTTTCCATGCTATCTCATGCCCAGATATGGTCAAGAATCTACGAACATGTAACTTTGGTAAAGTAAGTTTAGCTGATGATCAAATGCTTGATATTACGGGTATTGGAAATGTAGACTTGAAGACCTCATTGGGAACTATATCGACACTGAAAGATGTCAGGGTTATTCCTAATTTGAGGAGAAAGTTGATTTCAGTTGGTAAATTGGAAGATGAAGGGTTTAATGTTCACTTTGGGGGTGGATAATGGAAAGTGATCAAAGGTAACTTAGTGATTGCCAAAGGAAAGAAGAAAGACCTCTATACATGGCAGAGATTCATGCCGAAGGTGTTCATGCCATGACCACTAGTCCGTGTCCATCTAATTTATGGCACAACCGACTCGGACAAATGAGAGAGAAGGGATTGAAGATGTTGACTCAGAAAGGGAAGTTTCCAGATTTGAAGAAAGTGGAAACTGAATTCTGTGAATCTTGTGTCCTTGGTAAACAAAAGAGAGTCACTTTTGTGAAGACAGGGAGGACACCGAAAGCTCAGAAACTGGAGCTTTTTCACTCAGATGTATATGGACCAACATCAGTTTCATCTCTAGGAGGCTCGAGATACTATGTTACTTTCATCAATGATTCAACACGCAAGGTATGGGTCTATTTTCTTAAACATAAATCTGATGTATTTGATGCTTTTAAGATATGGAAATCTGCTGTTGAAAATGAAACTAATTTGAAGGTGAAGTGCTTAAAGTCGGACAATGGTGGTGAATATATAAGCAAGATGTTTATTGACTATTGTGCCAAGAAAGGGATAAAGATGATCAGGACGGTTCCAGGAACTCCTCAGCAGAATGGCGTAGCTGAGAGAATAACAGAACCTTGAATGAGAGGGCTAGAAGCATGAGGTTGAATGCCGGGATGCCCAAAACATTCTGGCCAGATGCAGTTAACAATGCAGTAACAATGCAGCCTACTTGATCAACCGATCACCATCAATTCCCTTGGGTTTCAAATTGCCAGAAGAAATGTGGCAAGGAAATGAGGTAAGTCTTGAACACTTAAGAGTCTTTGGTTGTAGTGCTTACGATTTGTTAGAAGATGGTGACAGGGATAAGTTAGACTCAAAGTCCAAGAAGTGCACATTCATTGGTTATGGGTCAGAAAAAATGGGTTACATGCGTTGGGATAATGTAAGCAGAAAAGTAATCAGAAGCAAAAATGTCATCTTCAATGAAAACGAATTGTACAAAGACAGAAACACCAAAAGGCCAGAAGTTCAAAAAGAATATGTTGAATTTGAAAGTTGTGAAACAAGAAAAGAAGCTTCAGTCAACATTCTAGAAAATGGGGATGAATCAAGCGACAGTGGGATCTTAGATGATGATTCTAGTAATGATTTGGAGGAAGATGAAGCTACTCCTTCAACTCCAAATTCCCCAGAAACACCTCAAGTTCAACCAAGAAGATCGTCTAGAGCCTCTAGACCGCCAAACAGGTACTCACCATCAGTCAACTACATCCTTTTGGCAGAAAATGGTGAACCCAAGTGTTACTCTGAAGCTATGAGGTTGAAATATTCATTGTAGTGGGAGCTTGCAATGAAAGATGAAATGAAGTCTCTTGAGAAGAACATGTAAGGACCTGCAAAAATGTCCCACAACACTTCGTAAGTGAAAACCCGGACCCCTAAAACCCTAATTCTTAGGAAAAACCAAGAAACTTAACTTTTCTGATCCCTCGCGGGCCGCTTAAGAGTTAAACCAATCTTACGCGGGGCGCGGCAGCTTGAAAACTCTCCGGATAAGCTTAGGCCATGTGTCAAACACGTGGCAAGCCTACACGTGACACGGTAGCCCAAGTTGTAGCTAGGGTGGCCCTCGCGGGCCGCGTAGGACTCCCCTTAGGTTTACGCGGGCCATGAGACTAAAAAATCAGCTATAAATTGCTCGTTGCATGGCCATTCCTTCTGTGTCGAAACTTTCTTTCAAAAACATCAAAATTATGAGTAAAACGAGTGTTTAAAAGTCGAGACGCTGCTACAATTACAGGGTAATAACTCGATCACTACTACGATACAATGTCCGATCGATTGAAACCGATCCGATGGATGTTTAAGTACTGCCCGAATCCGGGCTATACTTTGTCATTCGTCGTGAGGGTTTTGATTTCGTGAGTTTATTGTAAATGTTGTATTAAGTTACTAACCTAGTTTCGTGTGCATTATTACGAGGCTAAATCAGTAAGCAAAACTCTGTCCCACTAAACGTGCAATGTGAGTCATTCTCTTTTTATCAAAAGTGTTTTACAATACCTAAATGTTTTCCAGTTATATTTTACAGGGATTAAGTCTTTGTTATCTTAAATTACTGGCAGTAAGTGGGGTAATGTGCACATTACAACTGTTTTCTCACTTTTAGGTGGACGAACCTAAACAGTGATAATCATCACTATTGGGTGAAAGGACCCAATGGTGGTATGACCATAGTCACAAATTGTGTGACACTAGACCAAATAATTGTAAGATAGTGGCAATTGTAATCACTCTTAATACTATAGTCTATAACAATGTGTCATTTTATGCAAATTGAATAACTCGCCAGTATTTCCCCGCTGATAAAATCTTTTTTAAACATGTTTCAGGTGATTTACTGTGAACCAGGGAAAAGTGTCGCGTAGCACTACCAGCTTGGATAAAGTGGCTCAGTAAATAAATAAATAAACATGTTTTTGTAACCAGGGAATTTCCCAGTGAAATTCCTCTATTGTAAATTACGGGGTTTATCCCGAAACTTGAAATAAAATAATCGGGTGTTTTCAGTTTTAAAAGATCATGTTAAAATTTACGCTGCCAAAAATTTAGATACCACGGGGTTTCTGTCTCACAGCAATCGAACCAGGAAACTGGGTCGGGGGCCGTGACAGAAAAAGGTGGTATCAGAGCCACTGATTTAAGCTAATTAAGTATTTAGAAATACTAAATTTTTCAGTTTGCCATTCTGTGATTATGTGAAAATTTAATTTAATAAATAAAATTTTAACTTAAAATTTTGTGTGTTTCTTCATGTATGCCAACAGCATGAATGAACTGTCGGAGGAACTCCAAAACTTTACTATCCATACCACCGATATGGATACAACCGGGACCCTATCCGGCTATCAAGCAAATACTGAAGAGCCAATAGTATTTCAGGCCCAGCCGTAGGAAAAACCAAAGCCTAAAAAGAGGAGAAGAATCTTGGATTAGAAACGCGGACGTAGGAAGAAGCCAGCTGCCCAGAAGGTGAAAAAGACTGAGGATCCGAAGGATAAAGGGAAAGGAAAGGAGATCGGGGAAAGTTCCGGGCAAGCCCAGGAAATGCCACCCTGGGAAGAGCTTGATCAAAAACTGGCGAATTGTGACCTCATCATACCTGCCGATGAAAACCTTTTCAATTTCCCTGCCCAATTACAACTTCCAATTAACCTTGAACCTGCTATTCCGGACCCTATTGTCAACTCACAACCTGTTATTGGCCAGCTGGAAGAGTGGTGGACGAGCGACTGGCACTTTCAGAATTTCATGAATAACCCCAATGTCTATTTTCCCCAGTTTGATCCTGAACCTGTACCATTCCCACCTATGAGCGCAAAAAACGTTGCCGATTTACGCCGCTACGGCGAGGAGTTGGTGGATGCGGGCAACCGGATTCGGGAAGTGGGGGAAAACATTACCTGGAAATACGACGAGAGGGAGCGTCGTTTCTGAAAGGCCAGCTAATTGTGGTTGTGTGATTGTATAATAATAATATGTAGAAATATATATATATAATATAATAATAATATAACAATGTATAATAATAACTTAAAATAAAACTTTTGTAAAATAGACGGTTTGTATCGATGCATACTACTATAAAAATATATGAAAGTCGCAAGGTCGACAATTTTGGCGATACGTGTTGACTTAATTGTTTCTGTGATTGCTTTATTGTGTTTGGTTACTATCCATTTTATGACTATAATTTGCGTATATTGTTAATGATTCAGATGGAAAACGCGGGTAATCAACCGATAAATGAAGTTAACCAATCCGAACAAAATAATGAAGACCATTTCCTTAATAGGCAAGATATAGAAAATATCGTTGCTCAGGGAATACCTAATGCTATCCCTGCAATTGTTGCTGCTGTTAAGAACCCTGCTGAACCTTCACAAGCCAACAATAGCAAACGCACTCGTGATGATAATTTCAGTAATAGTGTAAATGGAGGCAGCAATAATAACAATAATGTGGTTCAAGCCCCAATACTTAAGAAAATGAAAGTTGCAACGCCTGGTTGCACTTATAAAGAATTTCTTGCTTGTAAGCCAGTCGAATTTGCAGGCAATGAAGGGGCATCTGCCGCACTGCGTTCGTTAGAAAAGACCGAAGCAGTAATCAAAATTAGTAAATGTGCAAAAGAAGACAAGGTTATGTATGCATCCCACCTTTTCAAGGAAGAAGCGTTAGAATGGTGGAACACGGTGCTACAAGCCAAGGGAAGTGATGTGGCTTACGCCATGAGCTGGGACGAATTTAGGAAATTGGTAGAAAGGAAATTTTGTCCCACCTACGAAAAGGAACAAATGACAAATAAGTTCCTGAATCACCGGATGGTGGATGTCGATTGTCGGGGGTATACTTCAAAATTTTTCAAGTATGCTAGAATTGTACCAACTCTGGCTTCGCCAGAACCGATACTTATTTATCGCTATATCTGGGGTTTAATTAGCGAGATTCGTGATATCGTCAAAGCTGCAAGACCCCGCACAATTGACGATGCGGTTGAATTGACCAACACCTTGACTGGCGGACTAGTGCGCACAAGAGAAGAGAATAGGAAAAAGAAATTGGCCCAAAAGATTACTCAGGGTTTCCGTGGGAATAGTAATGCTAGTAACTTCAAGAAAAAGGGACCGGGCAATCCTCCACCGCTCCATTCTGCAGTACCTGTAAGCGAAAGCACTTTGGGAAATGTAAAGGGTATTACAATTTCTGCAATAGACCGGGACACCAAGAAGAAGAATGCAGAAGGAAGAAATCAACGATTTGCTTCAACTGCGGAGAAGCTGGACATTTTAGACCAGAATGCCCAAAATTGATCAAGCCAGCTGACAACAAAGCCAAACCTGCATAGGGAGCAAATAAAAAGAATGCAAGAGCTTTCCAGCTGACTACACAGGAACCCAATCTGATTCCAGATGTGATAGCTGGTACGTTTCTTGTGCATAATGTTTACGCAAAAGTATTATTTGACTCTGGTGCAAACCAAAGTTTTATAAATACTTCATTCTGCCAGGCTCTTGAGCAACCTTTAACCAAACCTTGGCAGATTTATAAGGTAGAAATAGCAGATGGTAATTCTGTTAAAATAGACAAGACTCTTCAAGAAGGAAAGATAGAACTCTCAGGCCACAAATTTTCTGCAAATCTGCTGCCCATGAATTTAGCCGGATTCGATGTTGTGCTAGGAATGGATTGGTTAGTAGCCAACCATGCTCGAATCCTCTCTGATAAGAATTCCATAGAAATTCATGCACCCACAGGCGAAGTAATTTTGATTTCAGGAGATAAGCCCCATAAACCATTAAAGTTCATTTCAGTAATGAAAGTTGCTAGTTATGAACGAAAACAAGGAATAGTGTATATGATTTCGGTAATCATTAACACTAAAGATAAGGAACTTAAGGAAATACCGGTAGTATCAGAATACCCGGATGTATTCCCAAAAGAACTACCAGGATTATCACCAGATAGGGAAGTAGAGTTTAGAATTCATCTAATTCCTGGAACTACACCAATAGCCAAGGCACCCTATCGGTTAGCACCCACTGAAATGTTAGAACTGAAAAAGAAGTTGGATGAATTGCTCGGCAAAGGTTTCATACAACCTAGTTCATCCCCTTGGGGAGCGCCAGTGTTGTTTGTGAAAAAGAAAGATGGTTCAATCCAAATGTGTATCGATTATAGGGAATTGAATAAGGTTACAATTAAGAATCGATACCCATTACCTAGGATTGATGATCTTTTTGATCAACTTCATGGACCTAGATATGTCTCTAAGATAGACTTGCACTCCGGATGTTATCAGTTGAAGGTACAGGAAGAAGACATACCTAAAACTGCTTTCAGGACTAGGTATGGTCACTACAAGTTTACAGTCATGCCATTTGGACTAACTAATGCTCCTGCAGCATTTATGGACATGATGAATAGTATCTGTAAACTGTATTTGGATAAATTCGTAATCGTCTTCACCAACGATATACTTATTTATTCCAAAAGTCAGGATGAGCACTGTGAGCACCTACATGCACTCTTAACCTTAACCCTGTTAAGAAAAGAAAAGCTTTACGCCAAATTCTCGAAATGTGAATTTTGGCTACAGGAGGTGCAATTTTTAGGACACATGGTGAATCACGAAGGCATTCACGTAGATCCCTCAAAGATAGAAGCAATCATAAATTGGAAGGTCCCGCAATCAGCTACTGAAGTTAGAAGTTTCCTAGGGTTAGCTGGATATTATAGACGCTTCATACGAAAATTCTCTAAGATAGCTGTTCCATTAACTAAGCTAACCTGTAAAACTGTTAAGTTTGAATGGGGACCCAAGCAAGAAGAGGCCTTTAGGATTTTAAAGCAAAGGTTAACTCCAATTCTCGCCTTGCCTGACGGAACTGAGGATTTTGAAGTCTTCTGCGATGCTTCTAAGTTGGGATTAGGATGTGTGCTAATCCAACACAAAAGGTAATTGCGTATGCATCAAGGCAGTTGAAGAAGCACGAGGAAAATTATACAACTCATGACTTAGAATTAGGAGCAATACTTTTTGCTCTTAAAATTTGGAGACATTATTTGTACGAAAGTAAGTTTACTGTCTATACAGATCATAAAAGTTTAAGGTACATATTCGGGCAAAAAGAATTAAACATGAGGCAAAGAAGATGGATGGAAATTCTAAGTGACTACGACTGTGATATTCAATACCGCGAAGGAAAGGAAAATGTAGTAGCAGATGCCTTGAGTCGTAAGTATCATGAAAAACAAAGACGAGTCTGTGCTCTTAGATTAAATCTCCAATTAGATTTAATGGAACAACTGAAGAATGTTCAAGAAACAACGATTAAGGATGATGCTGAAGGAATGAAAGGAAGGATAAAGGAATTAGAGCAAGGGACTGATGGAATTTGGAAATAACATAAGAAAAGGGTTTAGGTACCTAAGCAAGGAAATTTAAGAAATAAAATTTTAGAGGAAGCCCATAAATCTAGATATACCATGCACCCTGGTAATAATAAGATGTAACAAGATTTAAGAAGTAACTTCTGGTGGATAGGAATGAAAAAGGACATAGCTAGATATGTTTCTAAGTGTCTAACTTGTTCACAAGTCAAGGCAGAACACTAGAAACCTTCAGGTTTACTTCAACAGTTAGATATACCTGTATGGAAATGGGAACTAATAACAATTGATTTTGTTACCAAGTTGCCCAAGACCAGGAAAGGTAATGATGCAATCTGGGTGATTGTGGATCGATTAACAAAATCAGCCCATTTCCTGCCAATGAAGGAAACCTTTAGCATGGAAAGATTAGCAAAGTTATACGTAGACGAGGTGGTATCCTTACACGGAGTTCTGCTCTCCATTGTGTCAGATAGGGATAGTCGCTTCACTTCGCATTTCTGGACAAGTTTCCAAGAAGCAATGGGAACCCGATTAAATTTAAGTACTGCATACCATCCCCAAACAGACGGACAAAGTGAAAGGATGATCGAAACCCTGGAAGACATGCTTAGGGCATGTGTAATAGATTTTGGCGAAAACTGGGATGACCACCTACCCTTAATCGAATTCTCCTATAACAATAGTTATCATACAAGCATCGAGGCTGCCCCATTCGAAGCACTGTATGGACGAAAGTGCCGAACTCCAGTTTGCTGGGCAGAAATAGGAGAAGGTCAGTTATCAGGTCCCGAAATTGTACAAGAAACCACCGATAAGATAACTCAAATCAAGGAAAGACTGAACACGGCACAAGATCGCCAGAAGAGTTATGCAGAAAATCGACGCAAGCTATTAGAATTCCAAGTTGGAGACAATGTACTCTTAAAAGTTTCTCCTTGGAAAGGGGTAGTTAGGTTCGGTAAGAAGGGAAAGCTAAGTCCAAGGTACATAGGACCATTCCCAGTGATCCAGCGGATAGGACCAGTTGCTTATAGCTTACAACTACCAGAAGAATTAGCTGGGGTACACGATGTGTTTCATGTATCCAATCTTAAGAAATGCCTATCAGATGAGTCTCTGGTAGTACCTCTTCAAGACATAGAGGTAAATGAAAAGCTAAAATTCGTTGAGAAACCGCTCCAAATTGAAGACAGAAAAGTCAAATTCCTCAAACACAAGAGATTGGTGCTGCTCAAAGTAAAGTGGGATTCAAAAAGAGGACCTGATAATCATTACTATTGGGTGAAAGGACCCAATGGTGGTATGACCATAGTCACAAATTGTGTGACACTAGACCAGATAATTGTAAGATAGTGGCAATTATAATCGCTCTTAATACTGTAGTCTATAACAATGTGTCATTTTATGCAAATTGAATGACTCGCCAATATTTCCCCGCTGATAAAATCTTTTTTAAACATGTTTCAGGTGATTTACTGTGAACCAGGGAAAAGTGCCGCGTAACACTACCAGCTTGGATAAAGTGGCTTAGTAAATAAATAAATAAACATGTTTTTGTAACTAGGGAATTTCCCAGTGAAATTCCTCTATTGTAAATTACGGGGTTTATCCCGAAACTTGAAATAAAATAATCGGGTGTTTTCAGTTTTAAAAGATCCTGTTAAAATTTCCGATGCCAAAAATTTAGATACCACGGGTTTCTGTCTCACGGCAATCGAACCAGGAAACTGGGTCGGGGGCCGTGACAGACCAATACCTGGCACTTGACAAAGCTTCTATCTAGGAAGAAGGCTCTTCAAAATAAATGGGTTTTCAGGGTTAAGGATGAACATGATGGTACCAAACGGTACAAAGCAAGATTAGTAGTCAAGGGATTTCAAAAGAAAGAGGGAATTGATTTCAATGAAATATTCTCTCTAGTGGTGAAGATAACTACCATCAGACTTGTTCTCGGTATTGTAGCAGCAGAGGGCTTGCATCTAGAGCAGCTAGATGTCAAGACAGCTTTTCTACATGGTGACCTAGAAGAAAACAACTACATGACATAACCAGAAGTTTTTCAGGTTAAAGGCAAAGAAAACTTGGTGTTTAAATTGAAGAAGAACTTGTATAGTCTGAAACCAGCGCGCAGACAATGGCACTTGAAGTTTGATAACTTCATGGGAAGAGTTGATTACAAGAGATGTGACAATGACCATTGTTGTTACATCAAGAAGTTCAAGGGTTCTTATATCATTCTACTACTCTATGTGGATGATATGTTAATTGTCGGTTCATACATGACAGAGATCAAGAAGTTAAAGAAGCAAATGTTTGAAGAATTTGAGATGAAAGACTTAGGAGCTGCAAACCAAATACTCGGGATGAGTACTTTCAGAAACAAAGAAGATGGTTCTTTGACACTCTCTCAAGAGAAGTACATTAAGAAAGTGTTAGAGAGATTTAGCCTTAAAGATGCGAAGATCAGAAGCACACCTTTGGGAAGTCACTTTAATCTTTCTAAAGTTCAGTTAAATCAGATGAAGACAAAGCAGAAATGGCTAAAGTTCCGTATGCATCTACAGTTAGTAGCCTCATGTATGCAATGGTATGCACGAGACCAGATATTGCTCATGCAGTGGGAGTTGTTAGTCGGTTTATATCCAATCCAGGAAGAGAACATCGGGAAGCAGTTAAATGGCTGCTAAGATATTTGAAGGGAACTTTCAAAGTGGCATTGCATTTTAAGGAGAAAGAGGTTATTCTGAAGGGTTTTGCGGATGCGGACCTTGGTGGGTGTAAAGAGTCATTCAAAAGCACCACAGGGTATGTCTTTACAGTGGGAGGCACTGCTGTAAGTTGGATGTCCAAACTTCAGAAAAGTGTTGCCCTTTCAACCATAGAAGCGGAGTATATGGCAGTTGCTGAAGCAAGAAAGAGCTTATTTGGTTGAAGAATATTCTCAAAGAGCTTGGCAAGGAACATATACAGTTGAGATATCACTTTATCAGAGATCAAGTCAGTGATGGCACTCTGAAGTTAAAGAAGATCAAAGGAACTGAGAATCCAGCTGATATGTTGACTAAGGTTGTCACCTTAGAGAAGTTGAAGCTTTGCATAGCTTCAACGGGTCTTCAGGTTAATTGATGAGAAGGCCGCCCACAACTAGTGAAGATGAAGTGTTTACAGAGGTACTTATGAATATGAAGTTTTAAGGAGAGCAGTTTGAAGCCGTCAAAGCCTTCAAGTGGGAGATTGTTGGGTTATGGAGGATTTGACTCAGGAAGAGGAATTAGTCATTCTCTAGATTAATACCTGGGATATTACTACTCCAGAAGTATATCTCATTATTATATTTAGTAACCTAATTGTAACCCCTGTAAATACTTCTCTTTTATGTACTGTAACACTTTGAGCACCTAATACAAAGAGAGAACTAGTTGTGGAGAGTGGATGTAAATCAAGCTTGATCGAACCATTATAAATCTTGTGTTCTTGTGATTTAGAGTGTGTGAGTGTGTGAGCTTGCTGCATATTGTTCTAGTGTTTATGTGAATCGTATTCTGACCTAACAGTGGTGAAGGTTGATTTCCAACCGGAGGGTTCGGGGGATCGACCCCAACCCCCCCCGGTGGGCCCTATCTATGTTGCGCCCCTGTTCACATCTCTGAAAATGCTTTTAAATAGAAATCGTTGTTATTTTCATGTTTTAATTTTTGCCTCTGTTTCTGGTTAGTGTTGATCATTCAACTTTATTTCGATTTAGGGTTTCGTTTTCGCCTATGATTTGCTTTTGTCGATTGGATTAATGGATTCGATAGTGTTAATAGCAGATATGGGGGCCGGCGGCACACACCACACGATTCCAGTTTTGGTTTTAATGCACCTCATAGGGTTGTCCAAAATGCTCGACGATCGCTCAAAAAATGCCCGAAAAATGCTCGTTCGATTCCCGCTCAGTTTATAAATGAGCCGCTCGGATCGGTTCGATTTGAAAACGAGTCAAGCATGAGAAAAGGTACGCGCGCTCGTCGATCGCTCGATTTTGCTAGAATTATTTTTATTAAATAATTTATATATATATATATATATAGATAGATAGATAAGTAGCCCAAAAAATTAAAAGCCCAAGAAACATACTAGCCCAACTCAATACCAAAACCTAACCCTAATTCCTAAAACAATCACACAATCACATAATCTCGCGGTCACAATCACATATTCACATATCTCAGCACCTCGTTGCTGCTCAAATGAAAAAATGGAATCTCGCTGCTATAATTGATGAATCGGAAGAAAATCTGGTGAGACATCTAGACAACGTTGACGTAATTTCAGCAAAGGATCTAAATACCTCGCTGCTGCTCAAGTTCAACTCATACGGAATCTCGCTGCTCAACTGCTCAAGTTCAACTCAACTCATGATTTCTTTCAGCAAAGGATCCAAATCAGCAGAGGTACAATCTTGATTGATATGAATTTATTGTTATATCAGTGAGTCATGATGAAATGGTGTATGTGTAGTTATAAGTTATCTACAAACTAGATTGTTATGAAGAAATTATGATGATCATATATGTTATTAAACACGTGTAAGTGATGTTAATGTTCTATTGAAAAAGCAAGTTATGTTGATCTGGTAATGTAATTTATATTTTGGATGAACTAGATTTGATGTTAAGAAAATCGATTGTAGCTCTTTCCTTTTTGGACATTTGCGGTAATCTTTTGTTTTAACGATACTTTTATTATGCTTATGTTCAATTGAGCTTATGTTATGCCTAAATTGTTTAAGCTGAATATAATACATTATGGATCTGAGCTGCTCATGTTTTGCCTAATTAGTTTAAGCTGAGTATAATACATTATGGATCTAAGCAGAGTTTAAACTGAGTATAATACATAAGACATTTTTAGAATCATGATTTCAGTTATGTATTGCTTTTGTTAGTAAGGTGTTGGACATGTTTTAATTAAGTTAGGATTTGTTTTTGTTGAATGCAGCCTTGTAATAGTCTTGATTTCAGTTTTTTTTTTTTTTTTTTTTGCTACACATGTTTTAATTTCGGTGATGAGAAAAACCGAGCGAAAACTGCTCGATTCAAATTCAATCCAAGCACCAGCATCACTTTTATGCTCGGTTTTGCAAATTCGATCCGATCGGATCGGTTGTAATTCAATCCGACCACGAGCAGACCCTCGATCGGATCGGATCGGCTCATGAACACCCCTACCTCATACTTCACAGTTGACAACCCTATTTTGACACCTCTCTTGCTTCTCTCTATAAACCAACAAGAACTCCCCATTATCAAATATTGTTAACATAATTTCTAGAAATTTTGGATTCACTACTACAAAAGGAAGCATTAGACGGTGTTCAATATTTGTTTTAGACGGGGTTTATGTAATAACACCATCTTAAAATCAGTAACTATATAAAATATTCAAAAAAAAATCAAAATAACCCCGTCTTATACTCAAACCATGTCTTATACAGATTTAAGAACCTTTAGACGGGGTTATCACCAAACCTCATCTTATATGTCAATAAAAAACCCTTGGCAGGCTTTGTTCCCCCCCACCTGACCTCACTTTTCCCAATCAAAATTTTAACATTCTTCCTAAACCTAATTTATCTCATTCTCTTCACACACACACAGATTCTAGAAAATCTTCTTCAGCTCAACTCATATGAATGTAATTGAACTTCAATGTATAGTGGTGCAAGTGACGGTTAAGGCCACAATGCATTAGATCTGGTGCCGGTCTCGTCTCTCAAGCTGTTATGGGTATCGTTAATTGTTCCCCCCTAAATCTTGGTCATTTATTTAGTATGCATTCTAGATTTAGTATGCATTTTGTAAGTTGTGTTGTGCAGTTTGTAGTTAGTTGGTAATAATATAAATTGATGAATGTATTGGGTCTAGTGTTGTTGTTCAGCGTATTAGTGATAAATATGTATAATTAATGTGAATTGTAGTGATATTTAGGTGTGAGATTGGAGAATATGTTATCGTTAGTAGTAAACTTGAGGACATTGTTACCTGGAGTGTAGCATTCCTGGTGCTGGTTAGATTAACTTAATACACACATACTTAATTTAATTCAAACTTAATTACCATAACCTGGTGCTGGTTAGATTAACTGAATCCTAGCCTCTCTTTGTTGGCTATTATTATGTCCTATGTGGGAATATTTGTTGTTTTGGTTGTATGTTTCTTCATTTGGTGTTAGGTTATGGACTAGGTTGTTGCTCTTGGGTATATTTTTGTATATGTTTATTCATATTCAGCCGTCTTCTTGCCGGTTTAATCCTTGTATATGTTTGTGTTAATGAAAGTTCATTTGGTTGTTCAAAAAAACTTGTACACGTAGTCGCACCCAGATGGTCTCATTCTCCCTTGACCTCATTGCAGCCATCGACCCTTTGCCATCACCCCTTCGCCATCGCCATCACCCACCTCCACAGCGGCTATCCAGCCACCTCCGCTCTCCAGGTCTCCCGTTCCGGTCATTCAGATTTTAGAAGTCAGAACACGATTGGGATATGGGGCTTAGGAGGTAGTTCTTCAATTTCTTTTACTTTTCTAGTTATCTATAACTTATAATCTATGATTCTGTTAGTATGTTTATGAGTTTGAAATTGTGAATATGAATTTGGTGTTTTTGCAATTTTGTGAATATACATTTTGTTAATGTTCAAGCCCAATGGAATGATTATGTGAAACTAAATTAGACAAACAACAACTAGCGATGTTGCAAATATAGAGATTAGACTTCACATTATGATTTAAATGTTTGTTTTGTGGATCCGGATCATGTTTGTTCCTTTTGAAGAATCATAAGTGCTATAGTTTGCGTTTCGGTGATCGTAAAGCCAGTTTGGACAATTTAAGTTTCACTTTATGTGAATTTCGAACTTATTTGGGTGATAGTGTGATAGCAAACCAACAAAAATGTAGATAAAAATTGGTTCAATTTGCTCTTTGTCATAGTAGAGGTTGGATGATCCTAGAAAACCATAAAAGTATCTCATAATTTATTAATGTTGATGCATAGATTTTAAATTTATCCATCACTTATATGAAATGCCAAAATAATAAGTTGAAATCTCGGTTCTTCTGTTTCTTTTTGAAAGGGTTGAATTTTGCCCTTGTTCTAATAATAACTATGATTTTGTATATAATAATTAATAATAACTATTATTTTGTATATATAATTTAGTTGTTTTTCATAACATTATAAATAGTATTTGTTATTATTTAAATATATATTTAATATATTATTACGAATTATATAAATAGTGGGCTCATCTAGGCTCGTGAGCCGCTCGGGCTCGTTTTCTAAACGACCTTGTTTTTATGCACGGGCTCGAGCTCATTTAAACTCAGCTCATTTCGAGGATTTTTCGAGCCGGGCTCATTTGCACCCTTATATATACATCATAATTGTATTATACGCTTGCTTACAACTACTTGAGTATTATCCTTGATCTAGACAACATATATACTGATTCATCTAAATGTTTATGTGAATCATATGTTTTTTTTTATTTATGTTTTTTGCTAACAAACTATTATACCTGGTGTTAGTTGGAATGTCATGGTGTTATATCAATAGCTTCTATCTGCTTATACGTGCCAAGATTAACCATAACCACACAATTTGCTGGGACACTAATTTAGCTGAGGTCTGTCAACATCTTTAGTAGCCGTTTGAGTTTGAGACGGATGATTTTAGTTTTTTACGTATCCTATATATATATATATATATATATATATATTTGGTTTTAATAATATCTGAGCTATCATAATGGAAAATCATTTTCAGATTGCCTCTGACCTTCCATTAGGAACCAGTTGGAACTTTGATGTAAATTGGTATCCAAAGATACAAGAAGTTACATCAGCGTCCTCATTTGGTGTTTATAACATTAAGGTTTTTTTACTTCCACCAATGTATATGCTTTTTCGACATCAACTGATTTTTGTTTGAAGTAGTAGTTTGATTTTGTAAGCTCTACATGATTGGCAAGCAACCATTATATGGTTTGAAGTTACAATATTTCATGTTTATATAATTCTGTCATAAAGCTATTGAGTTTTTTCATATGCTTAGTATTGATATCTTTCTGTACCTTGTAGGAGCATACACAGTAAGCTGCTGTAATAGCTCAGATGTTATGACAACAGAAATGGATGGCTCCCGCGGTACCACATTTTTGTCGAGTTTTCTACTATTGCCTAATATACATATATGTGAGATGTGGAAGGATGAGTGGGTTGGAACTGGATGTGTTATGTAATAGGTTAAATGGATTTGGGTTGAAACATGTCAAGTTTTAATACAGATCGAAGGGTAAGCATCATGTTGAGTACTATCTACTTATACAAATTTATTTATGGGATTGTTTGTGATCTTCTTAGACGTATATAGTATATATATATACACACATGACTTTGTTGAAGATGTTAAAAGCCGAACTATTTTTCTATTTGCTTTTAGTTACCATTGATGTTTGTTGTAACTTTTTATATTTACTTTCTTTAGATGTGGCACGACACGGGAGAAGCTACGGATAATGATATAGAGAATTTGTTGAAGATGTTGATGCCGAATTTTTTTCAAAAGTTAAGAATTCCGTTAGTTTAGCTTTATTTATAGATTTTAGAATTGTATGTAGCTTATGTATGAAATTTAATGTCGTTTGTTATACATTTAGCAAAGAATTGTAATTTGATAGGTTTATTTCCGAATTGAATGTCTGTTGGGTTGATTGAAAAGGTTCGAAATGATGTATATATTGGCTTGATTCGGATAGGATTGGAGTAGACACAAAACTGCAAAAAAAAAAAAATAAAATAAAATAAAATAAAATAAAATCCAGCTTGCCTTTTAAGACAGTGTTAATCGTATTAATTTTAATAATTTTTTAAATATAAATTTTGGATCAAAAGACGGGGTTCATTTATTTAAAGACGGGGTTTAGTTTGAACACCGTCTAATAAGACATGAAACCACTGTACTTTAAGACGGTGTTGAAAACACCGTCTTAAAACCCATATACCCCCTTCTAAAGCTCTGTTTTGTAGTAATGCTGCAGGTTAATATGGAACACCTTTCGTTTTTACTTTGATTTACATTGTTCAGATGTGTGTTTCATCTAATTTTTGTTATATTCCTTCACTTACCATCTTAACCCGCCAGATTTGGGTTTTTTTGGGGGTCATAACTAAGAGCATCAATCCAATAAATCGGAATGTAAAAGCAAAATCAGGTCAGTCACCATAGTTGAGTGAAATACATCTTACATTTGTGCCTTGGGAATTATATCATTGTATTACTTATAATGGTTTATGTATTATATGGAAGTTATTATGTGGTAATAATTTAATCATATACATAATAAGTGAGGTTATTGGTATGATTTTACTATTCAAAAACGGGTAGCGGTGTAGTTTGTTGACCGTTTACCATCTATCTCGATGTAAATTCATAAAAATGGTATGATTTTACTCTCAAGTCGGTGCAAAGTTGAAACAAGAAAGCGACATACCGAAGTGACTTAAAGCCAGGTAAATCCCCACAAGCAACTAGGTAGCACTTGAGAGTCATTTCAGTTTTGTGCAACTCATGGAGTAAAACGAGCACATCAAATAGTCAAGAACTACATGTGCCAATATATAATATGTGGTTAAATGGTCAACTAAGGCTTGCCAATAATGTCATTACCTGTAGTTGGCTAGGTATTATATAGCAAGGATACGAAGAAAATAAACACAAAACATTGCGGTCTGAATAGAAAAAACCAACCTAGGAAATGAAAAACAAAACACACTTTCATGAGCTAGACAAGACTGATTTGTAAAACCTCAAACTAGATCATGTTTAAACGAGCTTGAGTCGAACCTAAAAAAGTATAATTCTTGACATCCCAGGCTTCAGTTTCTCTCTCTCTACAAAACACACACACAAAAGATAAAAACCTTAGAAAGGGAGATAGTGGATCGTAGAGTGAGAGCCGTGGGAGAGAGGACCTAAGAGATCGAGAGAGATGAAGCCGATGGGTTCCAGCCACCCATGGCAACTGCAGGCGGCGGTGCACAGCGGCGGCCCACCCTCCTTCTATCCCTTTTATCATCCCAACTCAGCAATGTTTCGGATCAAAGTGACATCAGTTGGTTGTCCTAACAATAAAGGGGCATAACCGTATTTAGGGTTTCGCCTAAACCGACGGCGGCTCAATTTCTAATGACGGATTTGGTGTGGTGGTGATGCGGTGACGTCCGGAGGTAACGCAACGAGAGCCTCTGTTCAGATCTCCGGTAAGTACAAACAGGTCTTCAACGTTTAGATCTGTGATGAAACGATATCTTTTGTCTCATTGTACAGATCCACGTTTAAACTAAATTAAATATATTTTTGTCCATCAGTTCGTTATGGGATTAGGGTTTTTTTGGTGAAGATGATCTGCTTTGATTTTGTGGGTTAGGGTTTTTTTTTTGGGAAAGATGATGGTTAAATGGGGGAAGATGATGGTTAAATAAGGGTATAAATGAATTAAATATATTTAATTTAGTTTATTAATTATTAATATGTTATGTTAAAATTAGATGGACAAAAATGCTCCTGAACAAAAAGACAAAATAGGCAGGTTGCAACAATCAAAAAATGGAAATTTTGAATTTTGGACCCAGATTTAAAAAAAATTGAGATTTGGACTAAAATGGCAAAAGTGTCCAAACCACAGGGACCAAAATGGCAGTTTACTCTTTGAGGAATCTAGTCAGATTTTGCTTTTGGACTAAAATGGCAACAAAAACCAAACCACAGGGACCCAGATGTAAAAGGTTTCAAATTTGGACTAAAGTGGCAAAATTGCCCAAACCTCATGGACCAAAATGGCAGTTTACTCTATTTTTTATTTTTTCTTTAAGTTTAGTGTTTTAGCTTTAGGTTCATTTTTCATTAAAGTTATATTTGAGATAATATTTATGTTTCCTTTTACAATTAATTTTAAATCATCCCGTCCCGCTATTCAATTTAAATTTATTGATATGGTTTTCACTCGATGTAAAACATATGTCAATATTTTTTTTCTGCATATATCTTTCGGTTTCTTTACTGAACCAAGGTAGATATAACCAAAACCCCACAGCATAGCGCTGGTAATCTTGCTGGTTGTAAAGCAAATTCTAATTGCATATATTTACACATATAGAAAGGGGAAGGATGCAATGTGAATCACCAAAGAGAAGTTCTGGTCTGTTAGCGATCACTATCAGCTAGTCGATTTTTATGACCAGTTGGTAATCCGTGATGCAAACCTTCACGAACAGTAGCAAATTGTACACTACAAATAGGCAGAAGTTGTGTGTTAGAAGCAATATATGGTTCAGTTCAGCCATTTAAATAGTTTTTTTTTTACAGGAAGGCTCTGCTGAAACCCGGTTCAACCACGAACCAGTGTAAACCGTTTTGCATAATATGGGTGTTGAATTTGAAGGCCATTGCTTTGATTTATAGAGGGTGAAAGGCTTGTGACTTTATCTAGTTGGCCTATGTGGGACAAAAAAAGTAAAGGAAAGTGGGAAAGAGATAAAAAAAATCATTTGTGCCAACAAAGGATCGAACCCATGAGTTGGGTTATATGCTACCAAACCATTTGATGTAATGGTTTTGCAAATAATCTAAAACAGATACTATGAACGTAAACGATCGGAAATGTAATACCATTTTGAACTATTAATATATTTATATTAAATGATGCATTCCATTATTAATTAATGTTTTAAAACATAAAAAAATATTTTATTATATTATTATCATTACTTTATATTTTTCTCTAAAATTTAAAATTGATATGATTTTATCCGGTTTGACTGGTCCGGTTATAAAAAACAATGTGAAGTAGTGAATCGAACAACAAGAGATTATGCCTTACCATATCTGCCGTAGGTTATTATCGTCCACCTTTTTGCCTAAGACGTGGGCATGGCCTGATCCGTCCTCAGGGGGCGGACCCGTATAGAGTGGGTCAGGGTCCCCGGGCCCCAATGTTTTTAAAAAAAATAGTAGATTCGATATATTAAATTGTATAAGGACCCCATAAATACAATTAGGTGGACACCATAGAAAAAAAAGAAGTAGCCTATCAGCTACAACTACCAGAGGAAATGGCAGGAATACATGATGTATTTCATGTATCTAATCTCAAGAAATGCTTAGCTGACGAATCACTAGTGGTACCTCTTAAGGATATAGAAGTAAATGAAAAGCTTAAATTTGTAGAAAGGCCTCTACAGATTGAAGACAGAAAGGTCAAGAATCTCAAACACAAGAGATTAGTTCTGGTCAAAGTGAAATGGGACTCCAAGAGAGGACCAGAGTACACATAGGAGCTTGAATCAGAAATGCAAAGGAAATATCCACACTTATTCCATTAGACCTCGAGGACGAGTTCTAAAACAAGGTGGGGAGGATATATCAACCCTCCAAAATAATTTTCGACACCTTAATATATTTAAAGTGTCCATTGTTTTGGTCAAAAATTGCCGAAGCAATTAAGTGATCAAATTAGTTAAGTGAGGCAGTGTGCTAGAAACAAGTGTCGAAAATATGTTAATCAAATTAATTGTAAAAACAGTTTCAGGATACGGCTCAGGATATAAAGCTGTATCTATGATCAAACAATGAGCGAAAAAGTAAAGGTTGACACGTGAGGTACGAGGAAAGCCCTTGATCAATCTAGATCTCCGGCACAAAACCTCGGGAGCTGACAATCGCAGCTGCCTTGTTTTTCTATTACTTCAAATATCAAGATACAGTGCAGGATGTGGTGCGGATCAACTAGGTGTTACAATGTAATTCGGATACAAGTGTTTGTGTGTAGTGTTTGTAGTGAGCTAGAGAGCAAAAGTGTTCGAAAGTGTGTGTATAAGTTGCGTGCCTTAATCTGA
Organism: Helianthus tuberosus; assembly: GCA_030545235.1. Classification (NCBI taxonomy): domain Eukaryota; kingdom Viridiplantae; phylum Streptophyta; class Magnoliopsida; order Asterales; family Asteraceae; genus Helianthus; species Helianthus tuberosus. The sequence goes on from CM060406.1 coordinate 171,671,323, forward strand.
TCTGCCCCCATCTATTTATAGTAAAAGAAGTGTAACAAACTATCCTAATAAACCGGGATCCGGCGAATATTCCCCACTCGAACGTTGTAGACTTGGTCTTTCGAGTTCAATGTCTCTCACATAACAGATACGCCCGAGTCTTGAGGAGAAGAAGTCCATCTGACCGTTAGTAACCCACAGCCTCTAACCTGCACGTGGTTAATTCAATTAACCTCAGGATATCGCCCAGGATGTTAGCAATATCCTAATCCAGTATCCTGATCACAAGCAAACAACCAAAAGCAGGATATTAGTCAAGATATGTACGCTCAGAAAATAACCCATAACAATTGTCCCCAATATATCTGTTGGTATACCAATCCAACGAATATATTTTAAAAATTCTATCTCGTAAATCAAGGCAATTAAAACGAAACGATGGTTGAGGTGACATTGTGCCATTTTCAATGCAATATTTACTCTTTACCCCCTTATATTCAGCCTATAATTAGCTGAGATATTTCTCATTATTATCATTACTCTTCTAGCGATTTCCAGGTAACTATTCTTTTCTTCATCCCCTGTTTTCTTTCCAGAGTTTCTTTTAATTTGCTTTAACACTCTCCATGGCATCACGGACAAGATCTCGTTCGGATGAACCAGTCCCAACCCTCGTGAGTCAAAACCTCATACGAGAACCAGGAAAAGAAATCTGCTGCTTCAATAATGCCGATATCGCTGCCCTCAAGAATTCCGGCGCCTTTCCTGCTGGAACAGTCGTTCGTCCTTTTGATCGGGAGATCTGATCAGACGTGTCATCAGACGAGTGGGTCTGTTTTTTCGCCTACCTCTTTTCTTTGGGACTCCGGTACCCATTTCCACCCTTTATCTCTCGTTTCTTTGACCTCACTGGCCTTAGTTATGCTCAAATTATGCCAATGGTCTGGCGAGTTTTGATGGTACTAGATCAAATCAGATCTCGCCATTACCCTGACCTGTGTATTGAAGACCTCCCTATAGCATACCGGTTGAGGTCCCATGGCGATAGCCGTTTTCTTTTGTTTTCCACCTCCAAAAGTCCTTTAGTTCTTAAGGCCACCAAGAACGAAGACCGATGGCGGTGGAAGTTCTTTTTCGTGAAAAGAGACTCTATTGACAAGGGTTTCGATCTGCCGATTAGATGGTTAACCAAGGGTAGGATCTAGGGTTTTAGGAATATCCCCAAGTGTATCCTTAAACTATATCCTAAACTTATATCCTGATGTTTTATGCAGCAAACTTCAGAGATTTAGCACCCCCAAGTGCGGAATCCAAGTCCAGGATCAAAGGAATCTACCAACTTCCTGCCAGTGAAAGAACTTTCTCCCTGTCTCTTACAGATTCAAGCCAAAAATCAAGTTCAGAGATGTCTAGTAAGCATATGCTCAGTAATTATCTTTATTTATCAAACCGATTATTTTTCAGAGGTATTATGAGTTTTAAAAATATCTTCCCTTGTGCAGTACCGGTTGTCAACCTTGAAGGCTTCCAACTTGACGAGTTGGATAGTTACTCCAGCCTTGTACCTGTTAAACAAGAATCTAAGCCGAAGTCGTCTGCCACACCGAAGCCTACCACTTCAAAGGCTACTACCACCCCTAAAGCTCCTCCGGCATCCAGGACCCGGGCCTCTAGCTCCCGGAAGAGGAAAGAAATGGATTCTCCAACCGCCTCCGAGACATTCTCTCTCGAGAATCATGGATTTAATGAAGCTACTTCATTCCTCAAGCAGGTAAAAATTCCCTTCCAATATCCTGAACATGCATGTTAGTCATTATCCTGCTCAGTTTTTCACTGATACCTGTATTTTTAACTGCAAGGCTTGGAACGTCTCATGCACTTGTATGAAGACGCCTGTGGGCTTAATAAGATGCTGGAGATCAAGCTCGAAAAAGCTGAAGCCACTATAGCTGATCAAGGAACAATTGCAGCTGCCAAGTCCCAGCACTATGAAGACAAATACAAGGCAATGACACGGGAACACCAAGCTGCTCTCCACAAAGCCAATGAGGATGCTCAAGCCAAACTAGATGCCACCCTTCTCCAATACCAGCAGGATATGAGTTCATATTGGGACAGTCTCAAAGCATCCGTTGTTATCTCCCTTCTCCAAGCCAGGTTAAGGATGGCTTATGAGGCCAAGATCCTGGGCTTCGAATGCCCCTCCTGGAATATAAAGGCTTGGGAAGCGAAACTACAGGATCTTGGAGGCCATCCCGTCGCTCATCCTGCAAAGCATGCTGGTGAAGAGCCTTCTAAGGCTGCAGAGGAAGTGGCCAATGCTGGTGATGATGCCGAGAGAAATCCTGAGGGGGATGCTGGTGCAGATGCTGGGAAAGAAGTTGTTGATCAAGAAGGTGCTGCCCCTTAGGCGGCGAAGTGGGCGATGATAGATATACGTGCTAAGGCCGGAGCCCATTTTTTTTTTAAATTTCATGATTGTGGTTTGTACAAACAATTTACTTTTCCCGTCGTTGAACAATTTATATTTCCTGCACTAGAACAATACGATGACCAAAGGTGGATGGGTCCTGGGTTTCAGGATGAAGCCCTTGGTCATCGGTTAGTATAACCTGTTTTGAATGTCGTAACGGTTGAAGGTGGACAGGTCCCGTTTTGAGATAGAACCTTTAACCGTTACACAAGTATGGTAAAGACTAATTGTGCTTTTGGTGGATGGGCCTCGGTTTGAGGTGAATCCAAAAGCACAACTTTTGACATGTTAATAATATAACTTTCTTTTGACTTATTTGTTGTTGCCTTTTAATTTCTGTCATGCATTCCTTAATGTAGATTTTAGCTTTGCAAAATTTTGTACAACTATCTTTTGAAAATATCCTGATCAATATACTCAGTGATATATTATGAAAGCTTTCATTAAATAAAACTTCCAAAAATTCAATCAACTTTAGAGAAAATTTTTAAAGAATAAAAGAAAGTCCAGTTTCTAAAACCTGTTTTGACAATTCTTGTTTGATCAAGGTTTTAATTTCAAACTAGTATTACTTCCAAATATTTTAATCAAATATCCTGATAAGCATACATTTTGAGAATATGTCCCGAAAATTTATCCTAATCAGGATTCCTAAGCTTCCGTCAAACATGGTTTCAAAAACTCATATAATGTTTACAAAGGAAAGATCATACCAGGAATAGAGTGTAACCCTATTCTCAAACTTCAATCCTTTTGCAACTTTTCCAATGAAGATATCCCCTGTCTGAGACACTTAGGGGCTGTTTGGCTAAGCTTTTCAAAACTACTTATTTGCTTATTTGCTTTTCTGAAAAGCAAATAAGTCAATAAGCTGTTTGAAAAGCTTTAAAATGGAGCTTTTCAAAATGACTTATTTGCTTATTTGCTTTTCAGAAAGCAAATAAGCAAATAAGTCATTTTGAAAAGCTTAGCCAAACAGCCCCTTAGTGTACTAGGTCCGAGCTTTATCCTTTGAGCTTTACACAATTGCCTCAGTAGGAATGTCCCCTGTGCACAATGTCTTCGAATACTTAGAAATCTTCTGGACATCAGTTCCAATTGTATAGACAATTTTTCGTGTTACAGGGGTAAAACCCAAAAATGTACTGGAGATAAACCCCTCGTATCCTGGGGGAAATCCCAAATTTTCGTGCGCTACAGGCGGGAGTGTATAAACTCCAAGACTTAGAAAGGTGAAAACCTTTAAACCTTAGAGAGTATGAAAATACCCTTTCGTGAGAGAGGGTGATCAATCCTCATATACCTTTAGGATTCAGGATATAGCCAATAGTAACGAAATTGTCAGCCACTTTTACATGGACTGGTCCCGCCACCTTGAACTATTCCCGAATAACTTGTGCTCCAGGCGGGGTGTTTAAACCCAATTCGGAAGAAAGGTGAATACCTTTAAACCTGTGAAGGGATCAGGATCTCTTATACGTGAGAGAGGGGGCCAATCCTCTAATCTTCCGAAGTATCCTGAGTGTGTATCCTGGTGCTATATCCCGAAGCATATACTACAAAACATCTTCAAACTAAGGTGGGTGTTAGCTTGGCTAACACCCCTCCGATGCTTAAGTCAGTATTGGGTTTCAATAAATCAAATCAAACATATTTAAAAGAGATAGAATTCATACCATCCTGAGTTAGAAATTAAATTCTAAACTCACTTGAAATAAAGCTTAAGGTGTATAGCATTCCAAGATCTCGGTAGCATATCCCCCTCCATATTCTTGAGTCGGTATGCACCTTTTCCTGATTCTGATTCAACCTCATATGGTCCTTCCCATTTTGGGGCCAGCTTTCTATCAGCAAGATTAGTAGTATTCTGAAAAGCCTTTCTTAACACCCAATCTCCAACTTTGAACCTTCTAGTCCTTATATTCTTGTTATATGCTCTGGATATCCTTTGTTGATATGCTGCCATTCTTAGCCGTGCTGCATCTCTTGTCTTATCAATAGTATCCAGCTCCTGGCATAGGACTTCAGGATTCTGCTCAGGATTCCTGAGGTTGTATCTTGCTGTGGGTATCACCATTTCCGTCGGGATCACCGCTTCTGCTCCAAACACTAATGAAAATGGGGTTTGACCAGTTGCATTTTTTACCGTCGTTCTATCAGCCCACACAACGAAGGGTAGTTCTTCTGCCCATCTTCCTTTCTTGGCCCCTAATCTCTTCTTCAAGTTGTTGACAATTATCTTATTTGAGGATTCAGCTTGTCCATTTGCTTGAGGATGTACCGGGGTAGACGTAATCATTTTGATTCCCCAACTCTTGTAGAAGTCAGTAGTCCTTTTACTTATAAATTGAGATCCGTTGTCACAAATTATCTCAGCTGGTATTCCAAACCTAGTCAGGATATTCCTTTTTATGAAGGATACCACTTCCTGGTCTCTAACTTGAACAAATGCTTCTGCTTCAACCCACTTGGAGAAATAATCCATCATTGCCAACATGAAAACCTTTCCTCCTGGAGCCTTTGGAAGCTTTCCCACTATATCCATACCCCACTTCATAAATGGCCAAGGGGAAACAATAGGATACAGCGGTTCAGCAGGCTGATGTAATATGTTACTATGTCTTTGACATGCGTCACATTGTCGAGCATATTTCGTGGCATCTTTCCTCATCGTCGGCCAATAATATCCTGTCCTTAATATTTTTGATAATAAGGACCTGCCCCCAGTATGGTTGCCACAATCCCCTTCATGTATATCCTGAAGTACTTCTTTGGTTTCGGGGTTCTCCAAGCACCTCAGATATGGTCCTGCAAGAGATTTCTTATACAAAACATCATTTATAATAGTGAATCGTGATACCTTCATTCTAAAGGCTTTAGGATTCTCATTCTTTGGGATGTGTCCTTCCTGGAGATATCTTATGATTGGAGCCGTCCAGGACTTAGGATCCTCCTCAGGATACTCCTCATCGGGATTCTGAATATTTATTACTTCCTTATCCTGAGGATTCGTCGCAGGATATAGGATATGTAATATTGGTATTTGGGTCCCTTCCGGTATCCTGACCGATGATCCCAGATTTGCTAAGGCATCAGCTTCAGCGTTATCCTCTCTTGGTACCTGTTCAAGTGTAAAAATATCGAAATATCCTGCTAATTTTTTGAGAATTTCGAGATACTCGATTAACTTCTCTCCTTTAACTGCATAGGTTCCATTAAAATGATTAGTGATTAACAAAGAGTCAACATATACTTGCAAATTCTTAATATTCATATTTTTAGCCAACTCTAATCCTGCAATTAAAGCCTCATATTCTGCCTCATTATTAGTAGCAGGAAATTCACACCTAATAGCCTGGGGTAGTATGTCCCCCTGTGGCGATTTTAGTAGTATACCTAAACCTACACCTCTTACGTTAGATGCACCATCAGTATACAATGTCCAACATTCTAAGTTTTCTCCTAGCTGCTGTACTTCTAAATCCACTTCGTTTTGAATGTCACTATTGAAATCAGCCACAAAGTCAGCTAAAGCCTGAGACTTTATGGCATTTCTAGGCTCATATACTAAATCATAAGCACTCAATTTTACTGACCACTTAGCCAACCTGCCTGACATCTCGGGTTTCCTAAGCACGTTTTTAACAGGATAATTGGTTTTAACATGAATCCTATGCGTCTCAAAATAATGTCTAAGTTTTGTTGATGCCATAACTAGGGCTAATATCAATTTCTCTAGCTGAGAATATCTAGTTTCAGCATCAAGTAAACTTTTACTAACATAATAGACATGATATTGTTGACCTTCATATTCCTTTATAAGAACGGCACTTACAGCATTCCCTGATACAGCGAGGTATAGGGATAGTGGTTCACCATTTTCAGGCTTCATCAATAGAGGTGCAGTTGAGAGATATCTCTTCAAATCCTGCAAGGCTGCTTCATGCTTTGCTTCCCATTCGAACTTCTTATTCTTCTTGAGGATATCATAAAATTCCTTGCATTTTTCTGAGGATCTCGAAATAAATCTGTTCAATGCTGCTACTCGGCCTGTCAACCGTTGAACATCCTTCATATTTGAAGGTGATTTGATATCCAAGATGGCTTTGATCTGTTTCGGGCTTGCCTCTATTCCTCTTTTGGTCACCATATATCCTAGAAACTTTCCTGCCCCCACTTCGAAATGGCACTTAGCAGGATTCAGCTTCATGTTATACTGATCCAGGATATCAAATGCACCCTTACTATCCTGGAGGTGATCCTCAGCCTTTTTAGATTTCACCACCATATCATCGATGTATACCTCCATTGTGTCCCCCAGCTTATCTTTGAACATCATGTTCACCAATCTCCGGTATGTTGCACCTGCATTTTTCAAACCGAAAGGCATAGCAGTATAGCAATAAATACCTGTTGGTGTCATGAAGGCAGTATCCTCCTGGTCCGAAGGCTCCATTTGAATCTGCTGAAATCCTGAGGATGCGTCCATGAATGTTAACATTTCATGCCCAGTAGTAGCATCCACCATTGCATCGATATGAGGAAGAGGAAATGGGTCTTTAGGACAAGCCTTATTTAAGTCTGTGTAATCTACACAGACTCTCCATTTCCCATTTTTCTTCTGTACTACGACCACATTTGCCAGCCATCTTAGAAACTTGACTTCTCTGATCATTTTGGACTTCAACAACCTTTCAACTTCCTCTTGTATGATTTCATTTCTTTCAGGAGCAAACTTCCTTCTTTTTTGCTGAACAGGCTTGAACGACCTGTCAATTCCAAGCTTGTGAGTAATAATGTCTTTGGATATACCTGTCATATCCTCGTGCTTCCATGCAAATGTTGACATCCTGCACTTCAAAAAGTTAGTTAATTGTTCTTCAATATCCTGAGGGATATTGGTTCCTACGAGCACCGAGATATCAGGATTATCCTGATCCAGGATAACTTTCTTCACATCCTGCTCTAAAGCCTCCACGATATCCCGGGCCCGCATCTTTAATTGCTATGCTGGATTAGGCTTGGTTGAGGATTTCATTGAGGATAAGTAGCATTCCTTTGCCTCCTGCTGATCACTATCAACTTTGACGACCCCCCAAGGGGTAGGGATCTCGATGCACTGGTGATAAGTCGAAGGCACAGCCTTCATGTCATGGATCCATGGCCTACCTAGTATGATGTTATAGCAGGATAAGGAGTCCATCACACAGAAGCGTTGTATCGAGTTGACCCCTTCAACATATACTGGTAACTTTATCTCTCCTACGGTATTCCTAGCTTCTCCACTGAAGCCAACGAGCACAGTGGATTTTGAAGTAATTTCCATCGGAGATACATTCATCCTCTTCAATGTTTCCAGCTGGATTATGTTGACAGAGCTACCATTGTCCACCAATATCCTGCGTATAAAATGGTTAGCAACATATAATGTTATCACGAGAGCATCATGGTGAGGATCCTGGACAGTATCCCTGTCATCACTATCAAAAGTGATCACTTTATCGGTTGTAAGGGTAGTCATTCTGGCTGGTTTGTCCCCCCTTTCAGTCTTAGCTTCCTTCGCATGTCTCTTGGCCGCAGAATACGAAGTCCCACAAATGTCGGATCCTCCTGAAATAAAGTTAATTATTTTGGCATCTGCTGGGGGTGATACTGCTCGTTTAGGATCCTTCTCAGGATCCTGACCTTTATTCTTCTTTCTTCCCAGCAAATCCTTCAGGTACCCCTTGCTTAACAGGTAACTTATTTCTTTCCTTAGAGCAATGCAATCCTCAGTCACATGTCCGAAGTCTTCATGGAAGGCACACCATTTGGATTTATCCTTCCAATCAGCTTTCTGCTGGTTCTTACGAGGCCACCCAGCTTTGTCTCCTAAACCCTGCATAGCATACATTAACTCAGGTATATTAACAGAAAAGCAATATTAGGGTAATTCAAGATATTCTTCAGGATCCTCGTCTTCAACAGCATTCACTTTCTTGTTATCATTTCTGCCATATGGCTTAGAGCGATATGGTTTGTACGAGGATTCTGATTTCCTGTTGACTGATTCGTAGGTTGAGGTAGAATTCATCCTCTCTTGCATCTTTTTGTCATCTTCCAAGCGGATATATCTCAAAGCCCTGTTACGAGCTTCGTCGAGATTCCTGCATGGATTCATTACAAGATCCTGATAAAACTGAGAATCCTTTTGTAGCCCCATCTTGAAAGCCTGCACAGCTGTTGCAACATCAAGATGAGGGATATCCAAGGATTCCTGACTAAACTTGTTCACATAATCCCTCAAGGATTCCTGAGGTCCTTGAGTTATCCTGTAAAGATCACTGGTTAGTTTCTCAATGCTCCAACTGCAAGAAAACTGACTGTTAAATAAATTAACCAAATGAACAAACGAAGTAATTGAGTGAGGAGGAACATTTAACAGCCATTTTAAGGCTGATCCTGTCAATGTAGAACCCAAACCCTTGCACAAGCATGCTTCCTTGAGCTCCGGAGGAATGGGGTTAATCTCCATTCTTTCTCTATATTTGGCAACATGCTCCTCAGGATCCGTAGTCGCATCATACAATTTCATGTTGGGGGTCTGAAATCTTTTTGGGATTTCAGCATCACAGATAGGATATGCAAAGCGGGATATCCTGTGGCTGTCCTGGGATACTTCCGGAATTGGCTGGACCACTCCAGGCACACTGGATATCATGTCCTTCAATTTCTGAAGTTCCCTAGTAAATGTTGACGTCATACCTGCATCCTGCAAAGATCCATTATTGTTAGTAGCATGAATATTATTATTTGACACGTTACCAGTCTGAGGATTCTAGCCATATCCTAAAACATATCCTGAGCTCCTCACAGTTGACATCCTGATCGAGGAGGGTATTTCAGGAATATGATTCTGGGAAAGACTGGGCACAATATTCCCCCTATTATCCTCAGTATACATAGCCGAACTGAATTTCAAAGTTCTGGGTTGTAAAGGAGTAACAATATCCTCAGTGGATCTGCTCGAGCTAGCTTTTAAGAGTTGTATTTCTCTTAACAGCATTTGGTTAGTTTCCTGTTGCTGCCTCATTTGTTCCTGCACACTTCCAAATAAAGTTAGAATTTCATCATTAGAGGCTAAAACGGGAGCAGATCCCTGAACACTCCGAGTAGGGATAATATCCTGAGGTTGTGAAGAAGCTGGCATCCTTGGAGGAGGTGGCGGAAGCACCGAACCAGTAGTAGCAGAAGTTGTAGCAGACACAGTGGAGGAGCTCATGTTTGATCTCGAGGCCATTGTGGACAATGTGGCAAAAAGTTTTGAAAACATAAAACCGATTAACGATTTTACGAAGATTTTTAGTAAAGGTAGCACCACTTGCCCCACGGTGGGCGCCAAATTGTTTTGGTTAAAAATTACCGAAGCAATTAAGTGATCAAATTAGTTAAGTGAGGTAGTGTGCTAGAAACGAGTGTCGAAAATATGTTAATCAAATTAATTGTAAAAACAGTTTCAGGATACGGCTCAGGATATAAAGCTGTATCTATGATCAAACAATGAGTGAAAAAGTAAAGGTTGACACGTGAGGTACGAGGAAAGCCCTTGATCAATCTGGATCTCCGGCACAAAACCTCAGGAGCTGACAATCGCAGCTGCCTTGTTCTTCTATTACTTCAAATATCAGGATACAGTGCAGGATGTGGTGCGGATCAACTAGGTGTTACAATGTAATTCGGATACAAGTGTTTGTGTGTAGTGTTTGCAGTGAGCTAGAGAGCAAAAGTGTTCGAAAGTGTGTGTATAAGTTGCGTGCCTTAATCTGATCCGCCCCCATCTATTTATAGTAAAAGAAGTGTAACAAACTATCCTAATAAACCGGGATCCAGTGAATATTCCCCACTCGAACGTTGTAGACCTGGTCTTTCGGGTTCAATGTCTCTCACATAACAGATACGCCCGAGTCTTGAGGAGAAGAAGTCCATCTGACCGTTAGTAATGCACAGCCTCTAACCTGCACGTGGTTAATTCAATTAACCTCAGGATATCGCCCAGGATGTTAGCAATATCCTAATCCAGTATCCTGATCACAAGCAAACAACCAAAAGCAGGATATTAGTCAAGATATGTACGCTCAGAAAATGACCCATAACATCCCTATATGTCTTAAAATACACCCCGTATGCGAAAACCGAACCCTAAATACCATATATAATTAAAAATAAAATAAAAACAAGATTCTGTCCTCGCTCGCGGGCCGCGAACGTGTTAACGGTGACCTACGCGGGCCGTGACAGCTCAAATCTCAAACGGCACCCGGTGTTGCCACGTGTCAGGCGGTGTGTCGAGTCTATAAGTGCTGACTGGTCATAGCTAGGCCCTATAACCCTAGGTCGCGAGCCGCGAAGGACCCCTGTGTGGTCTACGCGGGGCGCAAGGGCCCCTTGTTTCAGCCCTATAAATTGAGTCGAGAGGCCTTCAGTCCAAATCGTTCAGTCTTTTCTTTCTCTCTAGAATTTCTGCATAGTAAACATAATTTTCGGGCATAATACCCCCAAATAACGAAGTTTTGCCTCGTTAAAAGTATCATAACCCCCAGTTACGTATTAGATACGCTGCCCGATTGATCTAGGGTTCCGTAACGGCTGTCGTAGTTCTACCCGACGTAGTCATTGGAATGCCGTCTCGGGGAGGGTATTACTAATGTAAATATTGGGTTATTATACTAACGCGTGTGCATTGTGTAATTAATAGATAATCACCAGGAAATCACAAAGGAAAACCCTAACATAGCAATGTGAGTAATCCTCCTTTTTGCAAATTGTTTTTACAAAACCTCATATGAATAACATTATATTAAACAGTGATTGAGTATTTGTATTCTACAATTGTCGTCGGTATGTTAGGGTTTTGTTTACAAAATTTGTTACTACATTGTGAGTAGTAACATGACCACAAGTCGGGTTGACAGTACCATGGGTGGTAATTAAAGTAGATGGAAACAAATGTAATTGCGCGACCGCCCTCAATACTGTACAACGGTCTTTTTACCTGTTTTAATTAAACTGGGATTCACTCACCAGTATTTCTTTTCTGATGTGTGCAAAATGCAACATATAAATTACATCAATTGTGGCATAAAACTAACCCTTTTTTAGTACCAATGTTGGAAAAAGTGTGTTTTTGTCTTCCTTTTGTATTTTCAGGATTAAATTAGCTCAAAGTAATAAAAGAAGCAAAAAAGGCAGCTAAATCTAACATAAATACAAGAAACGGAACAAACGTGGCATGCCTGACCTCCCCGGCAGCGTCTTCCCAAGCAAAACAAGAGAACAAAAGGCTGAACACGCCCCGTGCTCAGTGAACACGGGGGCGTGCCCAAGTGCCAACATAAAAGACAAAGATATAGAAGCTTCTATCGCCCACCACGGGGCCGTGCTCAGCGGACACGGGGCCGTGGTCAACTATAAGATTCGCAGAATCCAGGCAAATCTTGATAGTACAGATATGCTTCTGCACACGGGGACGTGCCCAGCGGACACGGAGGCGTGGTCAACTAATGCAGACAAACTGCAATTAATGAAGACAGAGAAGAGGATGGACACGGGGCCGTGCCCAAGCTGCTGTTCAGGCTATAAATAGGGGTGCTTGGCTCATTTGCAAACCATCCCTTGGCACACCACCTCTCTCACACTTCACCCACCACCCACCACCACCATCATCCACCACCATCATCCATTGTCCATCATAGAGTGTGTGAGTCATCTTGGGATCCAAGATTGATCGTAAGAGTTCTTGACAATCAAAGGCCATGTTTGCCTAAGTCTCTTACATCACTTGGTGAAGACAAGTGTCTAGTGTAATACTTTTTATTTTTAATCTTTTCGCACTTTTTACTTAATTATGTATTAATGACTTTAATAACTAGTTTCTTATGTTGAAGGTGATTCTTCCTTATCGTTTGTCCGTGGTGTCTTGGCATTAATTTACTGTCTATATAAAATAAAAAAATTTCACCATTCATATCTCCATGGTCTATATGGAGGTATGTTGGCTACCTGGTCGGGGTTAAGGGAACAGTTTGGTAAGAGTCTTTCCTTATTCAGTGTATAGATCCTGCAAGGACCTGGGTCAAATTTAGTAGGACCTCCTTCAATACCCACCGGTATTGGATGGCGGGGGTCCAAACTCTTTGATCCCCTCATATGTAAGCTACTATTAATACATTAATCCGGTTATTTAGGACTGTATCCCTACTGACTCAGACTACTTAGCCATGGGTAACGTCACCTTCAAAAGAGGGGCCTACTACAATAACTAAGATAATCTCTTAAAAAATAATCAAAGGTTACTCTAAACACGAGTCGGAGCCAAGTGATTCATCTTGTCTATCTGTTTTTATTTTATTTTATTTTTCAGCATTTTAGTTAGCTTTTATTTTTCTTAGTTTAAAACCTTTTTCTAAACTTTTGATTTGATTAGACGTTGAGGATAAACCGGTACTAAAAGCTCTTGTGTCCTTGGACGACCTCGGTATCTTGCCAACGCTATACTACGCTCACGATGGGTGCACTTGCCCATATGTGTGTTTGGTGTTAGTAAAATACCGTGTTTTATAAATTTAAAACTTGGCTAAAAAGGGTTAAAAGGGCTTAACATATACATTAAAAACTAACGACACTTCACACGCATCAAGTTTTTGGCGCCGTTGCCGGGGACACAAGGATTTTAAGAAAGTTTAAAATCGACGGCCTAATCAGTTTTTCAAAACCTTTTCAAAACGCGCGCACATTTTTCTGCATTTTAGTTTAGTTTTGCATTTACAGTAGGTTGAACACGGGGCCGTGCTGCATATTTTTTCATAAAACACCCAGATACAGTAGCTTGAACATGGGGCCGTGCTCACTGAACACGCCCCCGTGCTCAACGAAATCAGTAACTTTAATTAAAACGCCCAGATACAGATCCTGTACACGGGGCCGTGTCCACTGAACACGGGGCCGTGTCCAGCCTCTGTTTCCATTTTTATTTTTGTTTTATGATCTCGAGACTTTGTTGTGGTCTGCTGAGTGATTCTTATGGATCAATACTCAGGAGGTTTCAACTACACCTATGAGGATGATGATTATAGGAGTAACTATTGCACTAATTGTGGTGACCCGCACTCGGTTCAATATTGTAACTTATATCAACCACCCACTTCATACACCTACTATGAGGAGCCCAGGTACGAGCCATCAACTTCATACACATCCTATGAAGACCAAAGTTATGAACCTCCTCCCTCATATTCATATTTTGATGAACCAAGGTATGAGCCTTCTTACTCATACTTTGAGGAACCAAGATATGAGCCACCACCTTCATATGCTTATTATGAGGAACCATGGCGTGAACAACCCACCTCATATTAGTATTATGAAGAACAAAATTACGACCCTTATCCATCATATGCTTGCAATGAAGAACAATGGTGTGAACCATCTACTTCATATGCGTATTACGAGGAACAAAGGATCAAACAACCGGATTCAAGCTTTGAAAATCCTGATCCTTTTTCTATAACCGAAGTGACCGATAGGATATTAGAACACCTTAAAGTTATCGAGCGCTATATAAAAGAATCTCGCGCAAGGGAAGAGGGGTCCCGCGCAAGAGAAGAATTAAATAAAGAAGAGATAATTGAAAGTGTAAAAATGGAAGAACAAATAAGTGAAAAACCGACACATGAGTTAAACAACGAAAAAGGTGAGTCCGACAACGCTAAAATCCAAGAAGAGTCTAATTTTGAAGAAATTAATCTCTTGTCACCTTCTTTTGAAAATCATTGTTTAGTTCCAACTCATGCTAAGTTTTTAAAAGAGTTAAACACTAACACTAAAATTGACGAAACGGTAAGCGATAAATTAACTAATGATCAAACCTCGCTAATAAAAGAAGATCCATTTGAAATCAACATTACACCGGTTCCATGTTTTTTTCAAAATTCATTTATTTGTAATGTCACAATTGATAAAGATCTTTGTGTTAACATAATGCCCAACTACATTTTCGAAAAATTAAGTATTAGTGATTTTTCTCCACTTCAAATACCCATTTTTCTATCTAATCGGAAAATAATAAAATCAATCGGTATAGTTGAGGATGTCTTGGTTCAAACAAATCAAATGGTAATCCCAACCGACTTTGTCATCCTCGATGACTCTCCTCTAGTGTTGGGAAGACCCTTTGTAAAAACCCACGAAGCTTTGAAGAACCGGAAGTATAACAATCTACCTCTTCAATTAGGGGCATTTAAAAAGAGTGTCGATCTTGAGCGGTCAATGAAATATCCATTCGGCAATAATGACCCCTTAATTGAAGATGAAGATGAGCCACCCGATACAAGTGAAAAGTTTGACCACTTTGTTGAAAAAGAGGTCGCCATAGAACAAACTTTTAAAGTTCTTGATCAAAATGAGCAACCAAATAAGGAGTCTCCTAAAGACCCACCTCTTGAGCTCAAAGAACTTCCAAAAGGTTTAGAATATGCTTTTCTAGACAAAGATGATAAATCACCTGTAATTATTTCATCTAAGTTAGATTGTTTAGAAAAATAAAAATTAATTAACCTTTTGAAAAAACACAAAAATGTGATCGCTTGGAAGCTTGTAGATATTAAAGGAATAAGTCCTTCCATGTGCACGCACAAAATTTTAATGAATGATGACTACAAATCGGTAATACAACCACAACGTCGAGTAAATCCAAATGTTCAAGAAGTGGTTAAAAATGAAGTCATCAAATTACTTGACGCCAGACTTATTTATCCTATCTCCGATAGTCCTTGGGTAAGTCCCGTCCAAGTAGTTCCAAAGAAAGGAGGTATGACGGTAATAACTAACGAAAAGAATGAATTAATACCAACGAGAACCGTCACAGGATGGAGAGTATGTATAGATTATAGACGATTAAATGAAGCAAAAAGGAAAGATCACTTTCCTTTGCCCTTCTTTGATCAAATGTTAGAAAGATTATCTGGTCATAAATTTTACTGTTTCTTGGATGGTTTTTCAGGTTACTTTCAAATCCCGATAGCACCCGAAGACCAAGAAAAGACAACTTTCACATGTCCCTATGGAACTTTTGCTTATCGACGCATGCCATTTGGTCTATGTAATGCCCCCGCAATATTCCAACGTTGCATGGTAGCCATCTTCCATGATATGATAGAAAAGAAAATGGAAGTCTTCATGGACGACTTTTCTATCTTTGGGGATTCATACGACCAATGCCTCGATAACCTTGAACGAATGCTATCCCGATGTGAGGAAACTAACCTCACCCTTAATTGGGAAAAATGCCATTTCATGGTAACGGAGGGAAAATTACTCGGTCATAAAATCTCAAGCGAAGGAATGGAGGTTGATCGAGCCAAAATAGACACTATTTCTCAATTACCACCCCCACCCTCCGTTAGAGCTATCAGAAGTTTCCTAAGGCATGCCAGATTTTATAGGCAATTTATCAAAGACTTTTCTAGAATTTCAAGGCCTCTAACAAAATTACTTGAAAAAGATGCCCCTTTCATCTTTAACGAGGATTGCAATCAAGCTTTCTAATCCTAAAGGAAATGCTAGTCAATGCACCTATCATGATAGAGCCCGATTGGAAATTTCCTTTCGAAATCATGTGTGATGCAAGTGACTTTACAGTTGGAGCTGTCTTGGGACAAAGAAAAGAAAAGCATTTTCATCCAATTTGTTATGCTAGTAAAACACTTAACGATGCACAAGAAAATTACACAACAACTGAAAAAGAGTTACTAGCTGTGGTATTTGCTTTTGATAAATTCCGTTCCTATCTTGTTCTTTCTAAAACAGTAGTCTATACAGATCATGCAGCCATTCGATATCTCTTCAAAAAGCAGGACGCAAAACCACGTTTAATTCGGTGGATTTTACTCCTCCAAGAATTTGATATTGAAATCAAAGACAAAAGAGGAGCAGAAAACACCGCGGCAGATCATCTTTCACGCTTAGAAGACCCAGCTTTGGAGGCAACCTGGGACGAGCAAATCAACGAAAAATTTCCAACGGAGTCCCTAGAAATGGTGGAGTACAAAGAAGAACCATGGTACGCCGACTATGCTAACTACCTAGCTAGCGGTATAGTCGCTAAGGGTTGGCCACATCATCAAAGAAAAAAATTTCTTTGCTATTGTGAAGCATTATTTTTGGGAAGACCCTTATCTTTTCAAAATGTGTGCCGACCAACTCATCCGACGATGCGTACATGGTAGCGAAGCAAGAAGAATTCTCTGCCATTGTCATGAAGGTCCATATGGAGGACATCATGGTGCCGCTAGTACCACACGAAAGGTATTTGATTCAGGATTTTATTGGCCAACCATTTACAAAGACGCCCAAAGTCTTGTCAAAACATGTGATGCTTGCCAAAGAACAGGTAATATTTCTTCCAAAAACGAAATGCCGCAAAATGGCATTCTTGTTTGTGAAATTTTTGATGTGTGGGGACTCGACTTTATGGGACCTTTCCCACCGTCAAAAGGAAACAAATATATACTTGTGGCAGTGGATTACTTGTCTAAATGGGTCGAGGCCGAAGCACTTCCAACAAATGATGGAAGAGTTGTGGTAAGATTTCTGAAAAAATTATTCTCTCGTTTTGGAACACCTAAAGCATTAATAAGTGATAGAGGTACCCATTTTTGCAACCATCAACTTGAAATTTTTTTAACAAGATATGGGGTCTATCACCGGGTCTCAACAACATATCACCCTCAAACAAACGGACAAGTCGAAGTGACTAATAGAGGTTTAAAATGAATACTTGAAAAAACCGTAGGGTTAAATAAAAAGGAATGGGCAGATAAATTAGATGATGCTTTATGGGCTTTTCGAACTGCTTACAAAACAACAATAGGTACAACCCCATATAAGCTAGTCTATGGAAAAAGTTGTCATTTGCCAGTGGAAATTGCACACAAAGCCTACTGGGCAATTAAAAATGTAAACTTAGATTTAGAATTTGCCGGTAAAAATCGATTTTGTCAATTAAATGAATTAGACGAACTTAGGAATTATGCATAATCAAACTCCGAAATTTATAAGGAAAGAAAGAAAAACTTGCATGAGAAACATATTAAACCTAACGAATTTCGAGTAGGAGATCAAGTTCTTTTGTTTAATTCACGACTTCGATTGTTTCCTGGTAAATTAAAGTCTAGGTGGTCCGGACCTTTTTCCATCACCCATATTTTCCCACACGGTGCAGTAGAAATTAAATCTCGGAATGGAATTCCATTCAAAGTCAATGGCCAACGGCTGAAACTCTATCAAGGATTTATTGAGGATGAAGAGGAAGAAATCTCGCTTCAAACGGTCGAAGAATAAAAGTAACAACTTCATACCTGGTAAGTACGAACCAACGGGATGACATCTTAATCGGTAAGTCTTCTAACCAAGTTTTGGGAAAACAAGGGCACTCACACGAGCACTTAAAAAAAATTAAAAAAAAAATAATAATAATAATAATAATAATAATAATAATAATAATTTTTCAACTTTGCTCGACACGAGGCCGTGTCCGCTGGACACGGGGCCGTGTCCGCGCGACTGTCGGGATAAAACCCCTTTTTCATAACAGTTACACCATTCCACACGCCCCGTTTCCCCAAAAACGCTCTAGTTCAAGGTGATTTTCCGCAGATTTTCGACGTCTCCTCTACTTCTAACAACATCAAGGTATGATTCTATCATCATTAGTAGTTAGATTAAGCATTTGCATGTAGTTAATACTTCAAAAATTTGGGGAAAAATCTAGGGTTCTTGAACTTCATCCGGATCGAACCTCAAATTTTTGCTTAAATCTGTTAGCATTTAGTTAGACTAATGTCATAGGAAGTAAATCCACTTGTATTGTTCATAGATTCGCCCGATTTCTCACAAAAACCCCAAACCCTTGTTTTTGAACCGAAAAAGATAAAATTGAAAGGGTAAACGGTTTGTTTTGAGAAAAACGGCACTTGGGGTTTCATTTTCGGGGGAAACCGCACCTAGTGGACCAAAAATTTTCAAGCTTTCGGGACCGGGTCGAAAAATGAAATTTTTGAGTAACAGATGCCTGGACACGGGGTCGTGTCCGCTGAACACGTGGCCGTGTCCGCTGAACACGGGGCCGTGTCCAGCTCGCTGTTTGCAGTTTTGTCCGAAAATTCCACTGTTTCATGCTAACTTTTGGTGTATTCTTTCAGATGTCGAAGAAATTCACGAGGTTCAACGCAAATGAGCTCGATGCTAGGGCAAGATACGAAGTACTTCAAACAAGACCGGAAGAATACCCAAGACAAGCATGCATGGATCTGTTAGCAATGGTGAACCAACTTGACCGGTTTAACAACCTCGTTACCGGCCCACTAAGAGTTGCCCTAACCACTCGACTTCGCTCAGTCCACGAGTGCACTATGGAATTCTATAGCACCTTCACGTTCAATTCAAGGTGCGACCTTTTCGACAATGATGGGGTGTCATTCCGATGTGGTGGAACTAGGTACTCGATTTCGATTGCACAATTTGGGTCGATAGTTGGGCTGTATACAGAGGAAGATGCGGGTAATGAAGAAAACACCGGAGGGCTACGAGAGTTGGATGAAAACGAACGCCAAGCCGCGTGGGCTCAGATTGGTGAAGGGCACTACAACCCGAGCAGCACTAAGAGCACTAAGTTGAGGGACCCACTCTACCGTTACATCCATAGGGTCCTCGCTTACTCTCTTAGCCAAAGGCATGATAGCAGTGGCGTTGTTGGGTTAAGAGATTTGGTGGTCCTTCATTGCATTCATACCCGCAGACACCTCGATGTTCCGTACCTCCTGCTCCGAAACATGCATCTAAACCGGCTTGCTATTTCACCAACCCCTATCTTCTTCGGGGGGTGGATATACCGTCTCTTCAAGCACTTCGTGAACATACCTAGGTCCTTCGAAAGGAGTCCATGGTTGGGAAGAGTGGACGTACACATCTGCCGCTCCATGAACCTAATTTATGAGGCTGAAGACGGGTCGGTTAGCTTCCAAAAGATGCAGGGCCATGCATGGAACCCGCAAGAGGCACTCTTCCTTCACGCTCCACAGAATCATCAATACCAGTACCAGCCCCACGGTGAACCGGGCCAGTCCTCCTCACAAGGAGATGGTTTTCCTAACTTCCAACGTTTACATGATTTGTTGCAGGAAAACCTCATGTGCACCAGGAACACCTATAACATGGCGAGCAATACGTACACCCGGGTAGGAGCTATTGAGAGAAACATATCTGACATTCAGGATGACATTGGGAGCATCCGAGGGTACATGGCAGGGCATGGTGGAGGAGGTGATGATGATGAGGACGAGGACATGGACTAGGCGGGAGGAACGGAGGCAGAAGCGGTTGGTTGGTGATCTTACAGGTTAACCCCTTTTATCTTGAACGATTTCCGGCCTGCGTGCCGTGTGTTGAACAATTTACTTTCCTTTAACTCTTTTTACTTTCTGCATTTGTTTTTCTTTTTAACTTTGTGATGTGAATGTTGAACTTGGTAATTTAGGATGTTTGCTATGGTTTGGTGTAGTGTTTATTGATAAAACAGGTACATACGAGGCTTAGAGCACTAAACATTAGTGCTACTAAAGCCGGGACAGGAAAACCGGAGCAGAAACCTGTTTTTCAACTTTGCAGATTGTCTACACAGGGTCGTGTCCAGCCGACACGCCCCCGTGCCCACATCCCCAGACCTGCTGTTTGTTCAATTATGCAGACTTTTGCCAGACACGGGGTCGTGCCCATTGGACATGCCCCCGTGCTCAACTTCTGTAAGTTTTGGTTACTGGCACTCCGACACAGGGTCGTGCCATCCGACACAGGGCCGTGTCCAGACGCCCAGTAACATAAAATTTTGCTTTTTCACACCTTTTTACACATTCAATCAACCTAAAAACTTGTTTTTGGGACACATTGAGGACAATGTGTAATTTAAGTGTGGGGGGGATGCTAAAACCTTGAATCTTGCAAGTCCTAATCATCCTGAAAATACAAAAGGACGACAAAAACACACTTTTTCTACTTGTCTAGGTTTAACTTGGGAATTTCAAGTTCTAAAAAGGTTATATTTATACAAATTTACAACCGATAGCGTCGTGATAAAAAGAACCAACATAAGAAAATTATGAAACGGCATGACAAGCTTAGTTAAAATTTGATTATATATACTTGATCACTTAAAAACCCATTCCCACAAAAGTGAGTTTTGAGCCTTTATTGAGCATACAAATACATATCTTTAAACTAAATGCTCATTTTTCGTTTCTTGTGTGAATAGCCGCTTGATTCTTACAACTCTAGAACTTGCCATGACGATACATTCCCGGTCCTTACCAACTTAAACCCAAGTAAGTAAATGATGGAGGCATTAGGACTAACCATTATTTTTTTCTTTCTTTTACCACTTACCCAAAATCCCCCTAGTTAACCTCTTTGAGCCTAAACCTTTTCATTTCTTATCCCAAACCAAACACCCATTCACCCACCAAAACTTTTTTTATTTTCAACCCTTTGTTTTAGTAACAAGCCCGGATTTTCGTATGATTTTTGAAAAAAAAAATATGTGTTGATGATGAAGCAAAAGAGAAATAAACAAACAAGTTTACCAAAAATAACTTAGTTTGAATAATAGCTTCTTCGAAATAAAAATTGCAAAAATAAAAAGTCATACGAAAACCGACGCTTTTACGCTTTTCACCCTTTTACTAACCACTAACCCAACCACCTACCTTTAACCCAAGCCTAACCCTTCACCCAAAAAGTCCTCTTGATATTTACAAAGGTATATAGTTAAAAAGAAGGAGGATTGATTGCTTGGTAAGCCTATGGAAGGAGTAAGTTCCATGCTGCTCTCGAGTGATTCACTAAAATACATCTTCGGCCGAGTGTTGAGTGATCCCCCGTGAGGTATGTGAACTTGTATATAAATAGAATTTTAAAAGAGGCATGTTATGCCCTAATAAGTAATTTATCTTATGAAAAGTTTTAAATAAATCATGACAAATAGGATTGTAAATGAACAAAAATAAAACTTAATAAAGAATCTTGGAAATCCCGACACTCTATGACAAGCCCAAAAACCTTCTCTTCTACCCATTCCATTTGGGAATGTAATGTCACATTATAAAGAGTTTTGCTTGAGGACAAACAAAGATTCAAGTGTGGGGGTATTTGATGTGTGCAAAATGCAACATATAAATTACATCAATTGTCGTATAAAACTAACCCTTTTTTAGTACGAATGTTGGAAAAAGTGTGTTTTTGTCGTCCTTTTGTATTTCAGGATTAAATGAGCTCAAAGTAACAAAAGAAGCAAAAAAGGCAGCTAAATCTAACATAAATACAAGAAAAGGAACAAACATGGCATGCCCGACCTCACCGACAGCATCTTCCCAAGCAAAACAAGAGAACAGAAGGCTGAACAAGCCCCGTGCTCAGTGAACATGAGGGCGTGCCCAAGTGCCAGCATAAAAGACAAAGCTATAGAAGCTTCTATCGCCCACCACAGGGTCGTGCTCAGCGGACACGGGGCCGTGGTCAACTATAAGATTCGCAGAATCCAGACAAATCTTGATAGTACAAATATGCTTCTGCACATGGGGGCGTGCCCAGCGGACACGGGGGCGTGGTCAACTAATGCAGACAAACTGTAATTAATGAAGACAGAGAAGAGGATGGACACGGGGTCGTGCCCAATGGACACAGGGCCGTGCCCGAGCTGCTGTTCAGGCTATAAATAGGGGTGCTTGGCTCATTTGCAAACCATCCCTTGGCACACCACCTCTCTCACACTTCACCCACCACCCACCACCATCACAACACCATCATCCACCACCATCATCCATTGTCCATCATAGAGTGTGTGAGTCGTCTCGGGATCCAAGATTGATCGTAAGAGTTCTTGACAATCAAAGGCCATGTTTGCCTAAGTCTCTTACATCACTTGGTGAAGACAAGTGTCTAGTGTAATACTTTTTATTTTTAATCTTTTCGCACTTTTTACTTGGTTATGTATTAATGACTTTAATAACTAGTTTCTTATGTTGAAGGTGATTCTTCCTTATCGTTTGTCCGTGGTGTCTTGGCATTATTTTACTGTCTATATAAATAAAAGATTTTCACCATTCATATCTCCACGGTCTATATGGAGGTATGTTGGCTACCTGGTCGGGGGTTAAGGGAACGGTTTGGTAAGAGTCTTGCCTTGTTCAGAGTATAGATCCTGCAAGGACCTGGGTCAAATTTAGTAGGACCTCCTTCAATACCCACCGGTATTGGATGGCGGGGGTCCAAACTCTTTGATCCCCTCATATGTAAGCTACTATTAATACTTTAATCCAGCTATTTAGGACTGTATCCCTGCTGACTCAGACTACTTAGCCGAGGGTATCGTCACCTTCAAAAGAGGGGCCTACCATAATATGCATTAATAACTTAATTAATTATCTTTCAATAATCCGACCCTTTAGGATTGTATCCTTGCTGACTCAAACTACTGGGTTGAGGGTAACGTCACCTTCAATAGAGGGGCCTACTACAATAACTAAGATAATCTCTTAAAAAGTGCAAAAGTGCGGAAATAATCAAAGGTTACTCTAAACACGAGTCGGAGCCAAGTGATTCATCTTGTCTATCTGTTTTTATTTTATTTTATTTTTCAGCATTTTAGTTAGCTTTTATTTTTCTTAGTTTAAAACCTTTTTCTAAACTTTTGATTTGATTAGACATTGAGGATAAACCGGTACTAAAAGCTCTTGTGTCCTTGGACGACCTCGGTATCTTGCCAACGCTATACTACGCTCACGATGGGTGCACTTGCCCATATGTGTGTTTAGTGTTAGTAAAATATCGTGTTTTATAAATTTAAAACTTGGCTAAAAAGTGTTAAAAAGGGCTTAACATATACATTAAAAACTAACGACACTTCACACGCATCAATTTCCCACTGGCAAAATGTTTTTAAACGCCTTTCAGGTAACAAAATGTGAAAGCCAAATAGAAGCCAGCACTGAAGACTTGGAAAAGTGGCAATAAAAGTTACCTAAATAAAGAGATGTTTTTATTTAAATAAAATAAGGGTTTATCCCTATGAAAATGTGTGTACTTGAAACTTGGAAATCTCCCATGTGTTTAATATTATAAAAGCGTGGTATTTTACTCTGATAAAATACTTTCTAACTACGGTCCTGATGTAATTTCCGCTGCCAAAATAATAAACACCGATACCACCGAAACTGGCCAAGGCCGCCCGTTCCCGGGTTGTTAGGGGACGGGGGTTGCGATAAAACCCTAAAACTAAACCCTAATGCTAAAACCAAAAGCTAAACCCTAATGCTATACCCTAAATACTATTGCTAAATCCTAATGCTAAACCCTAATGCTAAACCCTAAAGCTAAACCTAAACCCTAAATACTAATGCTAAACCCTAATTACTAATCCTAAACCCTAAATAACACTTATTTTTCAATTTTAAACATGTATATACATATATGTATATTTGACAATATACACATATGTATAGTAAAAAGATTAACAATATACACATGTGTATAAATCCAAAAAAAATTAAAAAAACAAAAAAAAACAAAACCTTAAAGAAAAAGCTCTTATTTTTCCAACAAAAAAAATTTGCATTTTTTTTTTTTTTTTTTTGCATTTTTTTGTTTAGGGAAAATGTGGGGTCCAGAATGCTTCTCAAGTTTCTCAATTAGCCTACTACTTCTCACATAATCCTTATCCTATATATATATACACATATATATATATATATATATATACCAAAATATATATATTTTTAGTATTATACACATAATAATACTATGAAGTGATTTCCCAAGTACCTAGACAATTATCATCAACGTTCGTGCGTTTCAGGTTCACTTGTGTGTGACCCACTAATTTCTAAAGATTACAAATGCAAAATGTGACATGAATAGACATTTCTATGCATATGACAATCCAATTAATTAAAATTATGTCTAAAAAGTAATATCACGATGTGTGTTAGATTCAGGTCTATACGGATGTTAGCTTGAATTTGTCGGTTGTCACATTAGACTCATCTGTTTTTTATTAATAACAAGGAGGACGGCCAATGGCAGACCCAAGATTTTTTTTCAATGGGGTCTATTTTTTTCGGTGTTCAAAATTTCTAGAGTTAAATGCTTGGTTGGTCCCTGTGGTTTTCAAAAGTTGTAGACTTGGTCTTAGTGGTTTACTAATTACACGCTTGGTCCCAAAAGTTGTCAAAAATGCACTCGGTTGGTCCCCAGCCCTAACATCAGTTAAATTTCTCAGTTAAGTCTATGTTAAATGACCAAAACACCATTGCTTATTAACTCTCTTTATAATCATCTTCATCACCATCATTATCTTCATCTTCATCACCATCATCATCTTCATAACCTGTCGGCCGTCCGGTTTCTCCGGCGAATCAACCAACCCACCACGACCACCTCCTCCCTGCAACATGAAATTAACAATCGCAGATATCATCAAATATTATCCAGCTTAGTTCTCTTCTTCTTCGTTTTTCGAAATTCACAACAACATCAGATCAGAATGTGTTCAAGAACAATTTTGAATCAATTTCTAAAGGTCTGGAACAACAAATTAGAAACTATCACAATCACTCAAAACACACAATCTTCGATACAGATCTACAACTCAGAATGTATGAAGAATACGAATAGTGATGCGTTTGAGTGATTGATATGTGCGTATAACAAGAACTGATGATGCATTTTTTATTCCAATTAATCCCACCAAACCTTTAATCTGAACACATCCATTTTTACCTTGAAGCCGCCATCAGTGCCAGCCACCACCATCAGCGCCGACCACCATAATTAAGGGCCTTTTTCGGCAGAGATTGGCTCCGAGTTGTTACCTTGAAGAAGGTTAGCTGCATTTTTTTAGGGATTTAAGGGACCGATTGACACCAAAACAGGGCGGATGGTCCGATCGACGCTGTGAATCCGACAAAGAACACACCCATCTCCTCTCTCTCGATCTCTCCTGGGTCCGATCGACACTGGTCGTCTTTCCGGCGACCCGCCCCTGACGAAATGACGATGATGATGATGATGATTAACACGATGAGGAAGATGATGGACGCTGATTTTGATGTTTTTTGTTGTTGATTAACGCGGTGATGAAATGGTGGCGGAGGTGGGTGAGATGGTGGTGGGTTAAACATAGCAGTAAGAAGATGAAGATGATGATGATGGTGATGAAGATGATTATAAAGTCAGAAAGGTGTTGAAATCCTTTTGTTAATGAACAAGGGTATTTTGGTCATTTAACATGGACTTAACTGAGATATTTAACTGATGTTAGGGCTGGAGACCAACCGAGTGCATTTTTAACAACTTTTGGGACCAAGCGTGTAATTAGTAAACCACTAGGACCAAGTCTGCAACTTTTGAAAACCACAGGGACCAACCAAGCATTTAACTCAAATTTCTATAACAAAACGTTAACAAGCCGGTCCTCGTTCGGGTCGGGTCATAGCAAGGTTTGAACTAGACTTAAAAAAACAGGAAAAACAAGCTAAATAAGGATTGAACCCATGACCTCTTATTGGTAAAGAGAGGTATTTACCACTAGATAATCTCAAAAGGTTCAACATACCTGGGGCTTAGCTTTCCCCTCTTGATGAATCTTACCACTCATTTCCAAGGAGAGGCTTTTAATAACACTTTATCTCCTACCTGAAATTCCAATGGCTTTTGTCTATTATATGCATAACTCTTCTATCGATCGCGTGCTGCTTTCAATCGTTCCTTGAATTGAATGATCTTGTTTGTTGTCTCTTGTACTATCTCTGGTCTAGATAATTGCTTTTCTCCAATTTTTGCCCAACATACTGGGGTTCGGCACTTTCGTCCATAAAGTGCTTCGAATGGTGCAACATTGATACTTGTGTGATAGCTGTTATTGTAAGAAAATTCTATCATTGGTAAGTGATCGTCCCAATTACCTCCGAAATCAATTACACAAGCTCTAAGCATGTCCTCCATTGTCTGAATTGTCCTTTCGCTTTGTCCGTCCGTTTGAGGATGATAAGCGGTGCTTAGATTTAACTTGGTTCCCAATGCTTTTTGGTACTTGTCCAAAAGTGAGAGGTAAAACGGCTATCTCTGTCAGAAACAATTGATAAAGGAAGTCCATGTAATGAAACTACTTCATTCACATACAATTTAGCTAATTGCTCCATACTGAAAGTTTCCTTCATATGTAAGAAATGAGCTGACTTAGGTAGCCTGTCTACAATCACCCAGATTGTATCATTACCTTTTCTTGTCTTGGGTAATTTGGTAACAAAATCCATTGTTATCAATTCCCATTTCCAAACTGGCATTTCTAACTGTTGCACCAAACCTGAGGGTTTCTGATGTTCAGCTTTAACTTGTGAATAGGTTAGACACTTTGCAACATATGCTGCTATATCCTTTTTCATTCCTATCCACCAGAAATTCTTTCTTAAGTCTTGATACATCTTATCACTTCCAGGATGCATCGTATACTTAGATTTATGGGCTTCTTCTAATATACGATGGCGTAGGTTTCCTAATTTAGGTGTCCATATTCTTTTCTTATGGAATCTCCAAATTCCATCTGTTCCTTGTTCTAGTTCCTTAATCATTCCTTTCAACTTTTCAGTATCATCCTTGATAACTGATTCTTGGGCTTTTCTAATCTGTACATTTAAATCTACTTGCAGATTTAGTTTAAGAGAACATACTCTTTTTGGCTTTTCATGATACGTTCGACTTAAAGCATCAGCTACTACGTTCGCTTTTCCTGCATGATACTGGATATCACAATCATAATCACTAAGTATCTCCATCCAGCGTCTTTGTCTCATATTTAATTCATTTTGCCCGAAAACATACCTTAAACTCTTATGATCAGTGAAAATGGTAAACTTACTACCGTAAAGATAATGTCTCCAAATATTAAGGGTAAAACTTATTGCTCCTAATTCTAAATCATGGGTTGAATAATTTTCTTCATGATCCTTAAGTTGTCTAGAGGCATAGGCTATAACCTTTTGACGTTGCATCAACACACATCCATAACCTAATTTAGAAGCGTCACAATAGACTACAAAATCTTCAGTTCCTTCTGGTAACGCTAGTATGGGTGCGTTGGTTAATCTTTGCTTAAGGATACTAAAGGCTTCTTCTTGTTTTGGTCCCCATTCAAACTTAACAGATTTACAGGTTAACTTAGTTAAGGGAATGGCTATTCTAGAAAAATCTTGAATAAATCTTCTATAATAACCAGCCAATCCTAGGAAACTTCTAACCTTTGTTGGTGACTCAGGGGTTTTCCATTTGGTAATTGCCTCAATTTTGGTGGGATCCACATGAATTCCTTCATGATTGACTAAATGTCCAAGAAACTGTACCTGTTCTAACCAAAATTCACACTTCGAGAGTTTTGCATAAAGCTTTTCTTTTCTTAATAAACTTAGAAGTGCGTGCAAATGTTTTGCATGTTCCTCTTTATTCTTAGAGTAGATGAGAATATCATCTATAAAGACAATTATGAATTTATCCAAATATGGCTTACATATGCGGTTCATCATGTCCATAAATGTAGCTGGGGCATTGGTTAAACCAAAGGGCATCACAGTAAATTCATAATGGCCATACCTTGTTCTGAAAGCGGTCTTAGGAATGTCCTCTTCCTGTACCTTTAATTGATGATATCCTGAACGTAAGTCGATTTTTGAGAAAAATCGAGCTCCTTGCAATTGATCAAACAAATCATCGATTCTCGGTAATGGGTAACAATTTTTAATTGTGACTTTGTTCAATTCACGATAATCAATGCATATACGCATTGACCCGTCTTTCTTCTTGACGAATAAGATCGGTGCTCCCCATGGCGATGAGCTTGGCTGTATGAATCTTTTTTCCAACAATTCGTCTAACTGCTTCTTTAACTCTTGCATCTCTGCGGGTGCCAATCGATAAGGTGCTTTGGCATTCGGTGCTGTTACTGGTAGCAGGTGGATTTTGAATTCAACTTTTCTGTCTGGAGGTAGTCCTGTTAATTCTTCTGGAAACACATCTGGAAATTGGGATACTACTGGAATATCTTTCAATTCTTTTCCTTTAGTATTAGTGATTATAGAAATCAAATATACTAATGATCCTTTTCTTATATAACTTGCTGTTTTCATCACAGAGATGAATTTTGTGGATCTAGAGGGTTTATCTCCTTTGATTGTGATCTTTTCACCCCTTGGTGAATTTACTTGGATTGACTTTTGATCACATAAAATACTGGCTTTATTGGCTATTAACCAATCCATTCCTAACACAACATCAAATCCTGCCAGATTCATTGGGTAAAGGTTTGCAATAAATTTTTGATTTAAAAATTCTATTCTCGCTTCCTGCAAGATTTCGGTAATCTTAATGGTTTCTCCATTTGCTGTCTCTACTAGACATTCTTGTGGAAGTTTAGTTAATGGTCGATTGAGAAGTTTGCAAAATGAAGTATTAATAAAACTTTGGTTTGCACCAGAGTCAAATAATACTTTAGCAAAAACATCATTAACTAAAAACGTACCGGCGATCACATCCGGGATCATCCTTGCTTCTTCTGCAGTCAGAACAAATGCTCTAGCATTTTTAGTATTCTTGTTATTCATGGCTGGAGCTAGTTTCGGACAGTTCGGCTTGATGTGACCTTTTTCTCCACAGTTGAAGCACATTCCATTATTAGGTTTCTTCCTACAATCTTCTTCCTTGTGTCCTGGTATCTTGCAGAAATTACAGTAAGTGGAGCATCTTCCTGAATGCTTCTTCTTACAAGCCTTACAATAAGGTGCAGATGTAGAACCTATATTTTTCCCACGGTTGGAATTACCGTAGCGAAATTCCTGGGTAAGCCTTTGAGCTAGGTTCCTCCTCTGGTCCTCTTCTCGTGTACGTACTAAATCATCAGTCAAGGTGTTTGCTAGTTCTACGGCTTCTTCTATAGTTTCAGGTCTAGCGGCCTTGACTACATGCCTAATCTCACTTATTAATCCCCAGATGTAGCGGGAGATTAATACTGGTGCAGGTGATGCAAGAGTTGGCACTATTCTAGCATATTCAAAGAATAAAGTAGTGTAACCCTTACTATCCACTCCAGTCATTCTAAGGTTTAAGAACTTGTTTGCTATCTGTTCCTTTTCATTGGGAGGGAAGAATTTCCTTTCCACCATGTTTTTAAATTCTTCCCATTCCATATTATAAACCCTGTCACTTCCTCTAGATTGGAGGATAGTGTTCCACCATTCTAATGCTGAGTTCTTAAATAGATTAGAGGCAAACATTATCTTATCTTCTTCTGCACACTTGCTTATTTTTAAGACTACCTCGGTCTTTTCTATCCAGCATAAAGCTGCAATGGCCCCTTCATTGCCCGAGAATTCCGTTAGCTTACAAGACCAGAATTCCTTATAAGAACAACCATAAGACATGGTTCTTCTTCTTTTAGGAATGGGCACTTGAAGTATGGGTCCATTATGCACGCTGTGACTAGGTTCTATATGGGTTCGTTTACTTCCATTACCGCTTTTATCATTATTTTCCGCATCCCTAACATTTTGGATAATAGCTGGCATGGCATCTCTAATTCCTTGGGTTACAAGGTGTCGAATTTCACTATTATTTATTTAATTTTCATTATTCTGGTTCATCGGATTTGCTGCGTCGGCCATCTGAATTTTAAACAATTACCAAGTATTAATATTGCATAAAAATATCCAATGCAACAATCACATAACAAGCATGTTGATCCAAAATCGTCAAGCATTGCGAGTTACTCTATTTTATAGTATGCATCTATAATTATTACAATACAACTGGAATAAAAATACAATACTAGTATGCATCACTAACCACGAGGTGGTCTATACTACAATATATTATCATTTTTTTCAAACATACACACACACACACACACACACACATATATATATATATATATATTATTTTATTATTATTATTGATAGGGGTTCATCCAAAAGTCCATATTACGCTCGTCATATTTCCAGACGAGTCGTTCCCCTATTTGTCTCATCCTTTCGGTCTCTTCTAAAATCTCCTCAGCAAAGGTTCGGAGTTCTTGCACATTTTCAGTGCTCATGGGTGGTGCAGGTGCCGGTATTGGATCTGGGTACTGTGGCAATGGTTCTTCCTGTGGATATGGATTCTTTAGAATTTCCCTAATGTATTGATCATTATCATAATAGGTATCTAGAGGGTCCAGACCTTGGTAACATGCTAGGTTTGGCATGGGTTCTTCTAGTATTGGGTAGCATAGCTGGTAATCCCTATGGTCCTCAAACCACGGGTCGTAGTCTGGGTCTAAGGGATTGGGTGCTGGTATTCTAGGTATCTCAGTTGGGTCGAAGGCTGGTGCTGGGATTTGGTTTTCCGAGTTGACTTCAATCTCCATTGGTTGTGTGGGAAACAAGGGAAATGGTTGGGGTGCTATGAGTTGCTCTAAATTAGGGTCTGCAGCTGTAGTTGCTAGAATATGAAAATTTGCTAGACTCCTATTGAGCATATCCTGGGTATGAGTATCTGTTTCTCTCTTAGCGGCTGCTAAAACTCGCTGTTGTTGTAACTTTTTCATCATCTTCTTACGTCATGCGCACCTCTGCTAAACCATCCTCTCTTCTTAGGAGAGAATGGCTCTTCAGATTGAGTCTTGAACACGAATATCCCGTCTTCATTGTCAGCCGAATACCCTGAGAGGGTAGGCTGTGAAGAGGTGCCTTCGTTTCTAGGTGAGCTGGACAACTGACGGTAGACGTCGGAAGGTCCTTGGTCGCTCATACTGTAAACTAACAAATAGTCAAATAACACACAATAATAATATATAGATATGCACTAAATCCCGTAATTGATTTCCTAACATATTGAATAAATTTTGGTGTCAGCAGAACACTTCTGTGGCTAAATCAGTGGCTTAGCTCTGATACTACCTTCTGTCGCAACCCCCGTCCCCTAACAACCCGGGAACGGGCGGCCGCGACCAGTTTCGATGGTATCGGTGTTTATCATTTTGGCGGCGGAAATTGCATCAGGACCGTAGTTAGGAAATATTTTATCAGAGTAAAATACCACGCTTTTATAATATTAAACACATGGGAAATTTCCAAGTTTCAAGTACACACATTTTCATAGGGATAAACCCTTATTTTATTGAAATAAAAACATCTCTTTATTTAGGTAACTTTTATTGCCACTTTTCCAAGCCTTCAATGCTGTCCAGCTGGCTTCTATTTGGCTTTCACATTTTGTTACCTGAAACACGTTTAAAAACATTTTGTCAGTGAGAAATACTGGTGAGTGAATCCCAATTTAATCAAAACAGGTAAAAAGACTGTTGTACAGTATTGAGGGCGGTCGCGCAATTACATTTGTTTCCATCTACTTTAGTTACCACCCACGGTACTGCCAACCCGACTTGTGGTCATGTTACTACTCACAATGTAGTAACAAATTTTGTACACAAAACCCCAACATACCGACGATAATTGTAGAATACAAATACCCAATCACTGTTTAATATAATGTTAATCATATGAGGTTTTGTAAAAAGAATTTGCAAAAATGAGGATTACTCACATTGTTATCTTAGAGTTTTCCTTTGTGATTTCCTGGTGATTATCTATTAATTACACAATGCACACGCGTTAGTGTAATAACCTAATATTTACATTAGTAATACCCTCCCCGAGACGGCATTCCAACGACTACGTCGGGCAGAACCACGACAGCCGTTATGGAACCCTAGATCAATCGGGCAGCATATCTAATACGTAACTGGGGGTTATGATACTTACAACGAGGCAGAACTTCGTTATTTAGGGGGTATTATGCCCGAAAATTATGTTTACTATGCAGAAATTCGAGAGAGAAAGAAAAGACTAAACGATTTGGACTGAAGACTTCTCGACTCAATTTATAGGGCTGAAACAGGGGGCCCTCGCGCCCTGGGTATACCACACAGGGGTCCTTCGCGGCCCGCGACCTAGGGTTTTAGGGCCTAGCTATGACCAGTCAGCAGTTATAGACTCGACACACCGCCTGACACGTGGCAACACCGGGTGCCATCTGAGATTTGAGCTGTCGCGGCCCGCGTAGGTCACCGCTAACACGTTCGCGGCCCGCGAGAGAGGACAGAATCTTGTTTTTATTTTATTTTTAATTATATATGGTATTTAGGGTCCGGTTTTCACATACGGGGTGCATTTTAAGACATATAGGGATATTTTAAATATATTAGGGTGTCGAAAATTATTTTGGAGGGTTGTTATAGGTTTAGCTTTAGATTTTGGGTTTAGCTTTAGCTTTAGAGTTTGCATTAGAGTTTAGCATTAAGGGTTTAGCTTTAGGGTTTAGCATTAGGGTTTAGCTTTAGGGTTTAGAATTAGGGTTTAGCTTTAGGGTTTAGCATTAGGGTTTAGCTTTAGGGTTTAGCATTAGGGTTTAGCATTAGGGTTTAGCTTTAGGGTTTAGCATTAGGGTTTAGCTTTAGGGTTTAGCATTAGGGTTTAGGGTTTAGTGTTTAGGGTTTAACATTAAGGTTTAGTTTTAGAGTTTAAGGTTTAAGGTTTAGGGTTTATAACACTAATTTTTTAATTTTAAACATGTATATACATATATGTATAATTGACAATATACATATATGTATGTTAAAAGATTAACAATATACACCTGTGTATAAATCCCAAAAAAAAAAAAATTAAAATAAAAAATTAAAACCTTAAAGAAAAAGCTCCCATTTTTCCCCAAAAAAAAAATTGCATTTTTTTCACCTTTTTTTTTTTTTTTGCATTTTTTGCTTAGGAAAAATGTGTGATCCAGATTGCTTCTCAAGTTTCTCAAATAGGGTAGACTTCTCTTAATATATATATCTGTTATTATTTGAAGTTTTTGACGCGTAGGTTGTAAATTATATATGCGATATTCGGTTAGCGCGACATGAATACAAACGTATAAAAATATATTTTTATACACCTGGCATATTCATATATTTTTTTACCGTACCGTTATATATTTTATTAACAATGAGTAACATAATATCAATATATTTCCATATTATAAATTAGCAACTTTTTGTTGTATTGTGGTGTTGTATCCCAAGCTTGGGGAGTTTTTCAAAAAAAAACTTTGATTTTTCACTTTTAACCTAAACGTTTTCATATTTTGTATTTTAACCCCGTTTAATTTTTTTACTTTTAACCCAAAGTTTTCCATCTATTATAATTTAACACAACACTTTATTACTTACAACTTTGGTCCATCATACTTTATATTTTTCGCAAGTTTTACGTTTCGTTCTAAATTTTATGAGTTAACACGTCGTAGAGTACATGTTGTAACAACCCGCTTTTGGAAAGTCAAAAAACAAGTCAAAGTCAAAGTCAAAGGAAGAAAAGATTGCTAATTGTGATCTGTCCCTCCTTGCTTAACTACTAACTGTGCTTTTTGACTTGTAATCGAATCCTTCTATTTATTCGCTTTAGTTGTATTATGTGGAGTATCTATTAATAATCGAGGTTTAATCGATGTTTAATCATTAATCGACTTATCGCTAAATGCATCGCTATCGCATTCGCAACCCGAATCATGTGTTCTGGATATTTTTTACATGTGTGTGCTATTACGTGTTACTTGTGCATGTTATGTTTATGTTGAGGTGTTTAATCGCAATCGCAATCTATCGCAACACAATCTAATCGCAAACGCTAAACGCAAGTTATTTACAGTGATTGTATGTTAGATATAGTAGTTAGGTTATTTGTGTAACTAATGAGTAATACTATCGCATCGCTCTCTCGAATCGCATCGCAACGCTCAACACGCGAAATGAAACGCCAAACTCAACTCGTCGGACACTTGATCGAATGGCCAACCGATCGAATGGCCATCCAATCAGATCGCCATTCGATCGAGGCACCAACCGATCGGTGCCATCCTATCCGACACTTGTGCACTTTCTATTTTTGGCAACCTATAAATACTCCCTGTCACGACCAGCACGCTCAAGCCTCCTTTCTCTCGATTTCTCGCGATTCTTGTAAGTTTTCAACTCAAATCTTGTACTTCTATGATCTACACGCACTTCTTCATCATTTTCACCTTTGAATCTTAACTTTTAACCGTGAAATCAATGGATTTGAGGTGTTTTAGGATGACATCATCATGGGGTTCTTATGAACTTCAAGATTTGGCTTCATTCCACCAAGAACAACTTAGATCAGAAGGATTTCCACATGATTTAACAATGATCTCGCATAGATCTAAACATTTTCAATGTTAAAAAGATTGGATGATGTTTTTCCAACTTTCTTTCAACTCTTTTACACTCAATGCACTCAAAACCGATAGAATCGGAGCTCATTCATGCCTTCTACTCTTCTCTAGTGATGTGCCGGTTTGAGATCCGAATCCTATCAACGAGACAACTGATTTCTGGTTAAACATAAAACCACCCATCACGAACAGTTAACTGATCGGATTGGGGTGATTCCCGTTCGATCAGATAGCCTGGGTCTGATGGAGTTTCCGTTGTTTGACATGTTGTCATACCGTCTCGAGCAACCCACAAAAATTAGCAAAATAATCAAGTACAAGACGATCAGATTCGTTGGGACGGATTGTCGTCCGATCGGATTGCCATCCGATCGAACCTCAATCCGATCGGATTGCACTTGGACTTCAACACTTAATCATTTTTAATTTTCAAAGAACATAGGTTTCCAATGGATTGCCATCCGATCGGATTGCTATCTGATCGAGTGACCGTCCTGCTGTGAACTTGTTCTCAAGTGGGAAGCCTCGCCAATCGGATCACTATCTGTACGAACGACCGTTCGATCAATCGACCTGAAAGGTAGAGATACTTCTCGGTTCTTCAAAATGCTACAACGAAAACTTCAAAGCCATCATACACAAACACATCCTTCCCAAATGAATGTCAATCCGACCGAATGGCCATCCGATCGGATTGCTATCCGATCGGATTACTGTTCAAGACTTGGTTCACTTGCACCGTTTTACGCGCTGTTCAATTGCTTATACTATCGTTAACTGTTCAGGCCACCTAGCACTCCCTTCAATCCACTTCCATCGCTGTGAGTATACTCGATCCCTTTTTTCTTTATGCACTTTTGGGTGTTACATACGTTACTTATTCTAAATCACATCGACACACAACGCAAACACTATTTATACACTGACCATTATTGCATGCTACTTGTTACTCGATGAATTCTTGTATGTTATGTTAACACAGTGATTGTTGTCTGACGCCTTAGCAATGATAGTACTATTTGTTTGGACTCAGCACCTGTCGTGGATAGGGGTTGTTAAGGTTACCTCTTCACGTATCACAGTGGTGATATGTGTTGTGCATTCTACAACTCGCAGTCTAGTCTGTGCATATTTCATTGTCAATAACCTACTAGCTTCACATTATACATGTTACATGCTGGTTATACGTAAACGCTTTCAAACCCTACTATTACTATTAAACTTGTATGCTCACCTTTACACTATGTGTATTGACTTCTATTTTAACGTATGTGACAGGTGTTTGATTGCTTAGGATGTTGTGCTTACCTGCTTTGTGGAATCAAGTAGGAATGAGAGTCTAGAAACAAACGAACAATTTATTTGAATCTGAGTTGTCGGAACATGTTTTGTTTTGAGATATCTATGTCTGTAATAATTGGTTACTTGATGGGTTATGGTATGGGGCATAGTATTAACTATCCGGTAATTTAGTTGTTATGGAATTTCATCGGTTGGGGAGTGACAGATTGGTATCAGAGCCATAACTATAGGGAATTAGGCAAGACTCGACCTAGTCCGGGTCGATGTCTTAGAAACGACCTAGTTTATAGTCTAAGTACCAATAGACCGACTTATGCATACCATGTATGGGTAATGCACGAGTCTACTTACTATTCCTCGCTCGCACTCGCTGTACACTACACTCTTGCACGAATATCGCGTGCTACAGTTCTGCGCAAGATCAGCCTTTCCTAAGGCTGGATACACACACAAGCGAATGATTTGGTTAAGATTAGTTGTGAAAACCGCAAACTCTCGACCAAATCACTCGTTCGACCCGCTATTTTCACTATAAACAAGAGAATTTGCGTTGGACCAGGAGTGAAATCCACACTTCGACGCGATTCTCCTTATCTTTCTCGTGATTTTATTACACAAACAGGGATGTAGTCGTTAAGACAGGGGTGAAACCTGAACCTTGCTGACTTGTTCCGCTCTATAGTTTTGGTTTTACAGAACTCTCACCAAAGTCTCGACGGACTCCAACGACTTGAAGTCACACTGTAACTGGAAGGATGCGTGCCGATCGCTCAAATTGAAGCGAGAGCACAGTCCAGAAGGCCAAAGTGTGCACTGAAGGTCCTTGTGAATAGTCGAATCACTTTGGATAGTC
This sequence comes from Helianthus tuberosus, assembly GCA_030545235.1. Lineage (NCBI taxonomy): Eukaryota > Viridiplantae > Streptophyta > Magnoliopsida > Asterales > Asteraceae > Helianthus > Helianthus tuberosus. Next base: position 171,708,330 of record CM060406.1, read on the forward strand.
GACGTCTATTACACCCAGGACAATCTATTTTTGGCGGCAGCGGGCCAGTCCCGCTAGCTCTATGATTTATCGATTTTATGTGATTTTATGCGTTTATATGTTTCAAGTTTGATTTACTTGCTTTCCGCTATTCGCTTTGATCAACACGCACGACTTGCACTGCACATTTACCTCAAAACACCAACAAATTGTTGGTCTCTATTCGCAATCGCTGCTCGCTAATCGCAATCGCTATACTTAATCGCTAAACGCTGCTGTGATAGATAGGTGAATACGTGCAAAATATGTGTTTAGGTTAGCTTATGTGCTTATGAGCTTATGTGTTTATGTGCTTATGTGATTCTGTGGTTATATGCCTACGTGATTTTGTGAATTGATGTGTTCCTGAGCTTTTTGGGGAATCGCTAGTCTACACTAGACCCTAGCATAGGAAATGGTAAATCGAAATTGTGTTTGAGTCCTATGGTGATGTCTGTTGCAAACAATGTCATCATTTGGATCATTCCACTCATGAGCAGCTCACCGAAACCATGATGACAAACGAATCGCCGCTCTCGTCTCCAAGCAAATGGCAAAAGTCATCCCACAAATCATCAGTGAGCTGAACGAGAATGCTAGCAAATCTTCAGAGGAGTCCAGGACCGATACTCCTAAAGCCGCTTTTAGCTTCAAGCAGTTCAAAACCTGCGGTCCAAAAGAATTTACCGGCGAGGATGGTCCTACGGCCATGTTTCAATGGTTTGATTCTATCGAAGTCACCCTGCGCGAGAGCGGTTGTCCAGAAAACCTACGCACTGTCAATGCTACCGGCGTCTTCCAATCCCGCGCTCTTGATTGGTGGACGACCAAGAGGAACAAACGAGGAAACGATGCAGTTTTCGGATTGTCGTGGGACGAGTTGAAGAACATCATGATGCAAGAGTCCTGCCCTCCCCATGAAGTCCAAAAGCTTGTGGATGAATTTTGGCACATTAAGCAGGATGGCGGAGATAACGCTGGTTTAACTGCTCGCTTCAAGCAGTTGAGTATTATCTGCCCTGGTCAGGTTACTACCCCGGATATTACAATCAAGAAGTATATCCGTGCTCATCCGAATTGCGTCGCAGATTTTGTTCAGGCTGCAAAGACGACAACAATCGAGGAAACCAACCTGCTCGCCACTGAGATCAACGATAAGCGAGTCAAGGCTGGTTATTTCGATAAAGCTGTCAAGAATCTGCATCAGGTCACAGCTGCTACCACCGCTGAAACCACCGCCGCACCATAAACTCCGAAGCTCTCACGTCGCAAGAGGAAGAACAATAGCAGTTCAAGCAACAAGAACTGTGCAGTTACTGCTGCCCCACTCCAAACAGTACCTGCCCAACCGCAACCTCAACACCGCCAAGTAGCGGCACCTGTGGTCAATGCACCGCCTGCCAAGCGTGCATACACTAGACCACACCCGCTTTGCCCCACTTGTACTTATCATCACCAGGTGGGTATCGCATGCCGGTTCTGTGTTCATTGTAATATGTACGGCCACTTCACCACAAACTTCCGTACAGGTCCATGTCAAGCTCCAGCTCTAGATCAAGGTCAAGCTCCTGCTCCGCAAGGCCATCAAGCAGCTCCTGCAGCCGCTGCTCATGCTCGAGCTTGATTTGCATGTGGTGATCCTAACCACTTTGCAAACATGTGCGCCAACAGAGTGGTGAAACAAGAGCCCCAGCAGCGGCCGCAACAACAACAATAACAACAACAGCAGCCAGCAGCCCACAGACGTGCTTTCAACATAAACGCCCGCCAGGCTCAAGCAGAGAACAATGTGGTTAATGGTACGTTCCTTGTGAATGGTATATATGCTTCGTGTTTGTTTGATACTGGAGCCGATAACTGTTTTGTATCGTTTGAATTCAAAAAGCTCCTTAATCGTAAGCGCACTCATCTCCCTTCGACGCTCGATGTTGAAGTTGCCACCGGAAGAACCGTCACTGTCAATTATGTTCTACGTGATTGTACGCTTGAACTCAACAATCACGTCTTCCCTATCGACCTTATTCTGATGCAGCTCTGTAGTTTTGACATCATATTAGGCATGGATTTTCTTCGTGAAAATCGTGCTGAAGTTGTTTGCTTCGAAAAGATGATTCATTTCTTGCTCGCTAATGGTGATCAACTTTGTGTGTATGGCGAAACTCCTTCGAAAGGTCTTAAACTCATGTCATGTGTCCAGGCTAGCAAGTATCTCCGCAAGGAATACAGAGCTTTCTTGGCTAACATTGTAGTAGTGGAGAAGGAAAACAAAGGAAATACAGGAGTGAAAGACGTTCTCGTTGTTTGTGAATTCTCTAACGTTTTTCCCGATGATTTACCTGGTTTACCTCCCACTCATGATATCAATTTCCGAATCAACCTTATTCCTAGAGCAAATCCTGTTGCTAAAGCGCCTTATCATCTCGCTCCTTCTGAAATGCGCGAATTCTCGAGTCAGCTCCAGGAACTACTTGATAAAGGCTTCATTCGCCCTAGCACCTCTCCTTGGGGCGCGCCTGTCCTTTTCGTCAAAAAGAAGGATGGATCGTTCCGGATGTGCATCGACTATAGGGAGTTGAATAAGCTGACGATCAAGAATCGCTATCCCTTGCCTCGAATCGATGATTTGTTTCACCAATTACAAGGTGCTACGTGTTTCTCGAAAATCGATCTACGCTCAGGCTATCACCAATTACGCATTCAAGAGGAGGATATACCTAAAACCGCTTTTCAAACCCGCTATGGTCATTACGAATTTGTTGTCATGCCTTTTGGTTTGACCAACGCTCCCGCCGTTTTCATGGATCTAATGAATCGCGTGTGCAAACCCTTCCTTGACCGCTTCGTCATCGTGTTCAGCGATGATATCCTGATCTATTCCAAGTCAAAAGCCAAACACTCACAGCATCTACGTTTGGTTCTTGAGTTACTCTAGGGAAACCGTCTCTATGCCAAGTTCTCCAAGTGTGAGTTATGGCTGGAGGAGGTCCAATTTCTGGGTCACATTGTCAATAGTCAAGGAATTCATGTCGATCCCACGAAGATCGAGGCCATTAAGAGTTGGGTTATACCTAAGAACCCATCTGAAGTCCATTCTTTTCTCGGACTGGCAGGCTATTATCGCCGGTTTATCGAAGGTTTCTCTAAAATCGTTGTACCGCTTACCTCGCTTACGCATAAGGACAAACCTTTTGTTTGGGGAACCAAACAGGAGGAGGCCTTTCAAACTCTCAAGGCTATGCTTTGCAATGCTCCCGTGCTCTCACTGCCCGACGAAAACGACGATTTCGTAGTCTACTACGATGCCTCGAACCTTGGCCTTGGTTGTGTGCTCATGCAACGAGACAAGGTTATCGCGCATGCCTCTCAATAGCTCAAGATCCACGAGAAGAACTATACCACACACGACCTCGAGCGTGGCGTAGTTGTGTTTGCGTTAAAGATTTGGCGACACTACCTTTGTAGTACCAAGTGTACGATCTTCACCGATTATAGGAGCCTATAACACATCTTTGACCAAAAGGAACTGAATATGCGTCAACGCCGGTGGGTAGAACTCCTCAACGATTACGACTGTGAGATCCGTTACCATCCAGGAAAAGCAAACATCGTTGCCGATGCTCTCAGTAGATGAAGCTATTTGCATAGCGTTCGTAACTCTCAAGCCCAGTTTAATCTCGAAGCTCTTATTCGTGACGCTTAGCATGCTTGTTTTACCGAACGTACCTTGAAGAAGGAAAGAATTCTTTACGATGGCGCCCAACTCGAGAATAAATCGAATGGTATCTTTCATTATCTAGACTGAATTTGGATTCCCAAGCATACGAATTTGCGACAACTACTGATGGACGAAGCCCACAAATCCCGATGTTCTATTCATCCCGGTGCTGACAAGATGTACCAGGACATGCGCTACAAGTACTGGTGGCCGGGCATGAAGAAGGATATCGCTATCTATGTTTCGAAGTGCCTGACTTGTTCCAAAGTCAAGGCCGAGCATCAAAGACCCTCTGGCTTACTCGTTCAACCCGAGATCCCTATGTGGAAATGGGAGAATATAGCTATGGATTTTATAACGAAACTCCCGCGTACTCAATCAGGTCATGACAGCATCTGGGTTATCGTTGACCATTTGACCAAATCAGCTCATTTCCTACCGATATGAGAAGACTTTAAGGTAGAAAAATTAGCCCGAATCTACACCGATGAGAGCATTTGTCGACACGGGATGCGTCGTGACATCATCTCTGACCGCGATGGTCGGTTTACCTCACGTCTTTGGGAAACATTTCAATCTGCTCTCGGTACTACTCTTAATCTAAGTATCGCTTTCCATCACCAAACTGACGGTCAGACTGAAAGAACGATTTGTACCCTTGAAGACATGCTTCGCTCGTGTGTCATAGATTTCGGTGGTAATTGGGACGCGCACCTACCTTTAGTCGAATTCTTGTACCATAACAGTTGTCATTCTAGCATCCAAATGGCACCATTTGAGGCATTATACTGAAGAAAATTTCGATCGCCTATTGTATGGCACGAGATTGGAGACGCGCAAATTAGCGATCCCGAGCTGTTGCAAGAAGACTGAAAAAATCCTCCAAATTCGAGACAATCTGCTGAAAGCTCGGAGTTGTTAGAAAAGTTACGCCGATAGACGCCGCAAGCCCCTTGAATTTGACGTTGGTGATCATGTACTCTTAAAGGTTGCACCTTGGAAGGGGGTGATCAGATTCGGCAAGAAAGGAAAGCTCGCGCCTCGATATGTTGGACCCTTTAAAATTCTGGAAAGGATTGGAAAAGTGGCCTACAGACTCGAACTACCGGAGGAACTTAGTAATGTCCACCTGACTTTCCACGTTTCGAACCTCAGAAAGTGCTTGGCCGACCAGGAATTACATGTCCCTCTCGAAGATTTACAAGTGGACGAAACATTACACTTAGTGGAAAAGACTGTCGAGATCATGGGACGAGAAACCAAGGTGCTCAGACGCTCACGCATTCCCATTGTGAAGGTTCGCTGGGAAGGCAAACGCGGCGCCGAGTTCACCTGGGAACTCGAAAGTGACATGAAGGCAAAGTACCTGCAACTGTTTGTTGCGCCTATTTCTTAAATTTCGGGACGAAATTTCCTAAAGTAGGGGAGGATGTAACAACCCGCTTTTGGAAAGTCAAAGTACAAGTCAAAGGAAGAAAAGATTGTTAATTGCGATCTGTCACTCCTTGCTTAACTACTAACTGTGCTTTTTGACTTGTAAAGAATCCTTCTATTTATTCACTTTAGTTGTATTATGTGGAGTATCTATTAATAATCGAGGTTTAATCGATGTTTAATCATTAATTGACTTATCGCTAAACACATCGCTATCGCATTCGCAACCCGAATCATGTGTTCTGGATATTGTTTTACGTGTGTGTGCTATTACGTGTTACTTGTGCATGTTATGTTTATGTTGAGGTGTTTAATCGCAAATGCACACTATCACAACGTAATCTAATCGCAAACGCTATCGAAACGAAATGCCAAACTTAACTCGTCGGACACTTGATCGAATGGCCAACCGATCGGATGGCCATCCGATCGGATTGCCATCCGATCAAGGCACCATCCGATCGGCGCCATCCTATCCGACACTTGTGCACTTTCTATTTTTGGCAACCTATAAATACCCCCTGTCACATCACTTGTGATGTGACAGCTCTCCCTCATTCGACCAGGACGCTCAAGCTTTCTTTCTCTCGATTTCTAGCGATTCTTGTAAGTTTTTAACTCAAATCTTGTACTTCTATGATCTACACGCACTTCTTCATCATTTTCACCTTTGAATCTTAACTTTTAACCGTGAAATCAATGGATTTGAGGTGTTTTAGGATGACGTCATCATGGGGTTCTTATGAACTTCAAGATTTGGCTTCATTCCACCAAGAATAACTCAGATCTGAAGGATTTCCACATGATTTAACAACGATCTCGCTTAGATCTAAACATTTTCAAAGTTAAAAAGATTGGATGATGTTTTTCCAACTTTCTTTTAACTCTTTTACACTCAATGCACTCAAAACCGATAGAATCGGAGCTCATTCATGCCTTCTACTCTTCTCTAGTGATGTGCCGGGTTGAGATCCGAATCCTATCAACGAGACAACTGATTTCTGGTTAAACATGAAACCACCCGTTACGAACAGTTAACTGATCGGATTGAGGTGATTCCCGTTCGATCGGATAGCCTGGGTCTGATGGAGTTTCCGTTGTTTGACACGTTGTCATACCGTCTCGAGCAACCCGCAAAACTTAGCAAAATAATCAAGTACAAGACGATCAGATTCGTTGGGAAGGATTGTCGTCCGATCGGATTGCCATCCGATTGGATTACCATCCGATCGAACCGCAATCCGATCGGATTGCACTTGGACTTGAGCACTTAATCATTTATAATTTTCAAAGAACATCAGTTTCCAACGGATTGCCATCCGATCAGATTGCTATCCGATCGAGTGACCGTCCTGCTGTGAACTTGTTCTCAAGTGGGAAGCCTCGCTAATCGGATCACTATCCGATCGATCGAACGACCGTCATCGTCATGTTATGTTAAAACTGACCGTTACTGCATGATACGTGTTACTCGATGAATGCTTGTATGTTATGTTAACACAGTGAGTGTTGCCTGACGCCTTAGCAACGATGGTACTATTTGTTTGGACTCAGCACCTGTCGTGGACAGGGGTTGTTAAGGTTACCTCTTCACGTGTCGTAGTGGTGGTATGTGTTGCGCATTCTACAACTCGCAGTCTAGTCTGTGCATATTTCTTTGTCGATAACCTACTAAGCTTCGCATTATACATGTTACACGCTGGTTATGCGTAAACGATTTCGAACTCTACTATTACTATTAAACTTGTATGCTCACCTTTACACTATGTGTATTGACCTCTATTTTAACGTATGTGATAGGTGCTTAGGATGCTTGCTTGCTCTTGATGGAATCAAGTAGGAGAGAGTCTAGAAACAAACAAACAATTTACTTTTATTTAAATCTGAGTTGTCGGAACATGTTTTGTTTTGAGAATACCTATGTCTGTAATAATTTGATTGCTTGGTAGGTTATGGTATGGGACATAATATTAACTATCTGGTAATCTAGTTGTTATGGAATTTCTCTTGACAATCTGTTTCGCTCAGTGCCATGCCCCGATGTTTCCGTCATCGGTTGGGGTGTGACAACCTCTTCACGTATCACAATGGTGATATGTGTTGCGCATTCTACAACTCGCAGTCTAGTCTGTGCATATTTCATTGTCGATAACCTACTAGCTTCACATTATACATGTTACATGTTGGTTATGCGTAAACGCTTTCGAGCCCTACTATTATTATTAAACTTGTATGCTCACATTTACACTATGTGTATTGACTTCTATTTTAACGTATGTGATAGGTGTTTGATTGTGTAGGATGATGTGCTTACCTGCTTTGTGGAATCAAGTAGGAATGAGAGTCTAGAAACAAACGAACAATTTATTTGAATCTGAGTTGTTGGAACATGTTTTGTTTTGAGATATCTATAATAATTGGTTACTTGATGGGTTATGGTATGGGACATAATATTAACTATCCGGTAATTTAGTTGTTATGGAATTTCTCTTGACAATCTGTTTCGCTCAGTGCCATGCCCCGATATTTCCGTCATCGGTTGGGGTGTGTCACATGTGAGGTTCAACGTTTTTTGCTCTATTTTTTCATATTTAACAGACCCGTTGCAACGTGTCCATTTTTTCCCTTTTGACAAGTTCGCCGCAACGGGCAGGTCCTAGATCGACTATGTTATTATTTTATACGTTTTACGTTTCTGGTTAATTTCTTCGCATTAACACACTGTAACGGTTGTGCGTGGTTCAACGATTTTAAATCTGATTTTAGTTCAGTGTAATTTGTCCCATTTTATCTATTGTATTTTTACGATGTTGAGAGTCGATGTCGTTAAGGCAATGGTGCTACTTGGCACATAGGAACGTTTTTAACCTATTAAATTTTTGTTAATATTTTGTTTCGGTTTACCCTTATACTTTCTTTACTTAAAAACTATTTTTTACGTGCATATTTTATGTACGGTAGGTATAAATATGATTTGTTCTACATTCCGACGTAAACTTTTTTTATAGACGAGTCAGGTCAAATATAATACGTTTTCGTTTAAAGAAACCATTTTTACGTGCATATTTTTATGTACGTTTTGGTATAAATTCAAGTTGTTCTACGTTTGAACGTAAACTTTTTTTGGGAAATGATTCAGGTCAAATATAATATTTTTCGTGTTTATTTTATGTATGTTTGTAAAGTTTGTTTCGAACCGAGTGGAGTCAAATTATGGTTTCTTTTTCTCCCCTTTTTTTTGAAAGCTCTAATTAATCTCTTTCGATTACATGTGCAGATTTTCCTTCATACCCGTTACGTTTTCTATGTATGAGTTGGGTCACATATAATATGTTATGATTGTTCGATATGAATTTGATTTACTTTACGTTTAATCTAATCACAATGCTTATATAACTTACATTGAGTTCAATTGGATAATGCATCATATAACGTTAAGACCAATTCATTCAATGTTTACGATGTACCCGCACCGCAACGCGGGCGGGTCTTAATCCTAGTTTTATATACATTACAATAATAAAATCTACACAAATCAAAGTGGATTCAAACCTAGCTTGGATTTAACTCTTACCCACCATGTTATTCACCACATGGATTTACTTGTTTGACTAGCAATGTGTTAAAGACAAAGACAAAAAATAAATAAATAAACAAATAATAAAAGTTGTTTTGTTGTATAAAGTAGTCGAGCTCTGCTTTTTATCAGTACCTTCTTTTACTTGTCTCTATCAAGCCACCATATCCATGACCTGTCCACTTTGCTTGTAACCTTGGTTGACCAAGAATGGATGCAATATGCAAGTTGGCATCCCTATCTATATTATTATAATATGATACAAGGGAATGGGTTTTGGTCTTCAATAAATACCTTCACCATTCAATCCACCACATAACACCCACTATCTATCACTCCCTCAACTTCGGTATCCGGCTCGCTTGTCGCTCTAACTACTACGAGTAAATAGCTAACATTCGTATACATGTTGGACAAAGCTTTCAATACACCATATGTGGTTGTTTCATTGACAATGTTATATGCAACACTCTTTGCCAAAGAAAGCCTAACCACACCTAAAGCTTGTCTATCCAACAACTTTCATTCTTCATCATACATGTCATCCGGTTGTTCACCCAACATAGACAAATGCAAACTTTTCTGATACAACAAATCTTCAATTTGCATTCTCCAAAATCCATAATCACTACCATCGAACTTGTCAATCTTGATTTTACTATCCTCTGCCATTTAAACAAATAATTACTAATTCCTACAACATGTCTAAAACTTATTTCACCCACACTTAAATCACCCTAATTCAATTTTGGAGTCTTGCAAGTTCCAGGCCCTTCATCCCTTGTTCTTCCTTCTTGCTAATCCTTGGTATGATTCTTTTTATTTATTCTTGTAGTTATTCTAAATTGATGTCTATACTACTTTGGACCAAATAAAAAGAAAAAAAAAAAGAAATCTATTTACCCAAAATAATTAGATTTTCGCAGAAATCACATATTGTGTTTTGGAAATGAATACATACATATCAAGTTTTGGATCAAACTCTATCATCAACCTACAAACAGGTCTTGGGTTAAAATTAAATTATATAAGTTGTTGTTTAAGATTAACTATATAAATGAGTTATTTTTATGGACAACGTGTGTGTGTATATATATATATATAGGGAGGAGCTCATGCGAGAACCACCTTTATTGTGAGAACCGCGAGAACCAATGTGAACACAACCTAAAATAGCTAAAAAAACCCCCATCCACCCCCCCCCCCAAGCTAAATACTAAAAACTAAAACCTCCAAAAAACCTAACCCCCCAACCCCCCCCCCCCCCCCAAAAAAAAAACCTAAACTCCCCTCCCCCACCCCCCAAAAACCTAAACCCCCCCCCCCCCAAAGCTAAAATGCTAAAAACTAAACCCCCAAAAAACCTTAAAAAAATCTAAAAAAATCAAAAAAAAATCTAAAAGTTTTTTTTTCTTTTAATATTTTTTATGTTAAAATCGCTACGTTTAGAAGCCAAAAATTTTTTTTTTTTTTTTTTAAATTTAAAAAAAAAAAATTTTTGGCTTCGAAAAAAAAAAAATTTTGGCTTCGAAAAGTAGCGATTTTTTTATAAAAAATATTAAAAAAAAAATTTTTTTGTGTGATTTTTAGCTATTTTTAGGCATTTTTGGTTGTGTTCACATTGGTTCTCGCGGTTCTCGCAATAAGAGGTGGTTCTCGCATGATCTTCTCCCTATATATATATATATATATATATATTTGTAGGTTTATGAACTTTTGAAAACTCTAAGTTAAGATGATTATGAGTTATGAGATATTATGTGAAAAATGTCGTATATATAACTTATACTTGGGAGTTTTCCTTATTTATACATATAAGTGTATTTCAGGTGATTTTTTACATAAAAATATAAAGATGTATTTTTACGTAAAATTACAAAGTAGACAAAGACCCGAAGAGTGTGTGTGTATAGATATATATATATATATATATATATATATATATATATTTACTTCTTGGGTATTTTCATACGCAATCACCTAAATATACACAAATCTTGGATTTGGGTTCAAAGACACGATGCTTTCTATAGGATTATTTTTCTAGAATAAATATTTAAAATATACATATATTTATTCACGAAATTAGTCATATCTGTTCTCGGGTTACAATAAATTATTGTTTTATATACCCAGACACAGTTTATTTTCAAAGTTGAGTACTAAAATAAGTCATGATTCCGTGCATTGTATATATTTATATATTTGTAGAAAATATAAATATTATATATCCTTAATCACTCGGGGATTAAGTTAAGGATTAATACATATACGGAATATAAATGAAATTAAGCGATCATAGAAATGTTGTTTCCCATTAAGGTAATAACCTTTTCATGGAGTAGTTTGGTTAACGATTAGATAGAGATAGGTGACGAACATTATAACCGTATTCTCTCTACATAAACTTATCTTTTTGCTATTTATTAGGGGTGCCTTAGTATTAACATACACAAAGTGAGCTTATGGTTCAAGTCAGTTTTATCTTGCACAAGAATATCAATGTGAGTTCATACCCCCCACTTTTTACAGTTTTACATTTTTATAAATGTTTTCAGGGGTGGAAAGACATGCAAGTTTTGCAAAAGTACACAATATTTCGATGAACGAAAACTACATATTTCTAAACCATGATGCAAATGAATTTCAACAAACTCAAATGGTTTACGAAAGGTTTATGCTAAACATACCATTTTTACAAAACACACGCGTATTTTTGAAACATGCATGAGTTTCATGACTAGTGACGGGATTGTCCTAGTCCTGCATACAAACAACGGGACTGGGTTGTCTTGCATACAAATAAGGGGACTGGTTTATCCTGCTTACAAACAACGGGACTGGGTTGTCTTACATACAAATAAGGGGACTGGTTTGTCCTGTTACGAACATCGAGACTGGATTGCCCTACATACAGACATAGGGACTGGATTTTCCTACATATAACATAAGAACTGGATTGTCCTCTACTCAATCGTAAGAGCTGTAGGGTTCTTAAAACTGTACAGTGAAGTCCTCGCTGCATATCAGAACTATAATCGCCTGCTAGTCAACCGTCTTGAGTAAACAGTTTGACGAGGCACTCTCTAGCACGAGGTTGGTTATAGGCTCATGCGGGCATGTTGTCTTTGTCGTACGAGGACATTGACGGTTACACAAGTTTTAAAAGTATAAAGTTTTCAAATGACATGCCGAGGAAAATGATTTTATTACGTTTTCTCAACATTATTTAAACTGGTTACCAAAAAGATTTATTTTAATTTTTTTTAAACAAATTATGAACTCGCCAACTTTATGTTGATTTTCCGCATGATCTTTCTCAGGTTATACTTTCAAACTATGGCACGGTTGGAATATGATAACCCATTGTGATTCGAGTACTTAGCGGGAGTTCAACTATCTAGAAGTCTTAGCATTTTATACTCCCGCTTTGCAATGAAGATACCGGTCAGATCACACAAACTCTGATTATGCAGGGTGTGACATCTAATATCAAAATAAGTTTGAACACAAACAGATTATTGGTATGTAATCTCATATCAATAGGAATGAAAGTAGAAAAACAACCTACATCAGAATTCGTCTATCAAATAAGAACCTAAACAAAAGTAACCTTAACGTCAAATTAATTTAGTGAGTAATCTCAGAACAAATGAAACCTACATCAAAATTATTGAGTAATCTCAAAACAAAACAGACTTAGCATTCCACTGTTAGAACAAGTGGATCTGATAACAAAATAGACTATTATTAACTTGAACACTCCACAAATAACTTGAGTCTATAAACAAAATCTACACCGAAATTCGTTAAGATAAGTTACCAGATGGCTGAAATCAAGTGAACTCGCTCTATCTATGAGGTGTCATCAAACTTCGCATCAGAGTTGATCTTAACCTCGGAAGAGCTCTCGCTATTACGATCAGATGACATTTTCTCGAGGGCTATTAGTCGAAATAGGAGAGAATCGATTTAGGTTAGGGTTCCTATAAATGGGGAAGAAGAAGGAAGTCATTAGTGATTTAGAGGGTAGGTTTGTAATTTTGGTTTTCTAATTTTCCGATTCCATTTAAAAACTCAGGTCTGCTTTTTATACATTAAACTTGATTAAACTCAAGAATCAGATGCCTCCCGTCTTCGGTACCGGGAGAAGCAACACTGTCTTCGGTATTGTCTTCGTCTGTCAGTTTGATTTCATAAGGATTTTTTTTGCAGTCGTCACGTCAACTGTAATATAAGAATTATATAATATTACAATTGCAAGTTGGATGAACATGAACTTCCTTTCGGATTTTTTTCTTTTTGTCTTATTTTATTATTTACTATTTTGTATATTTTTTCTCTTAACTTTAAGTGTTGATACTTACAACCCATTATTGTTCAGAAAAAATTATAATCCAGTTTTACGGGTTTATTTTTATGTAAATATTGTTATAAATTCATATTGGCTTACGTTTAGACGTAAATTTTTTCGGGAAATGAGTAAGGTCAAATATAATATGTTCTTGCTTATTATTACGTATGTTTTAGTTGTTCTACGTTTTGACGTAAAAAAAATTTCCGTCATTGAGCCAGGTCAAATGTAATACATTTTCGTGATTATTTTTATATATGTTTTCAATTGGTCTACGTTTTGGCGTGAATATTTTTTAGACGTATAAATTCGAGCCACTTTACGTTTGGACACCATCGCAACGTGCCATAACTATTTTCTCACGTGCTTATTTTTATGTACGTGTCATTGTAAATTCAAGTTGGTATACGTTTCAACGTAAATTTTCTTCAAAAATATGAGAATATGTCAGGTCAAATATAATACGTGTTCGTGTTTATTTTTGAGTACGTTTTCAGTTGGTTTACATTTTGACGTAAATTACAATTAGCAAGTTGTGTGAATAGTGTTTTCATTCTGTTGGTCTGTTTGTTTCTTTCTTGATTTATTTTTTCTGGACTTTATTATTCTTATTTTTTATTTTTTCTGTAAGTTTAGTGTTTTAGCTTTAGGTTCACTTTTCATTAAAGTTATATTTGAGATAACGTTTACGTTTCCTTTTACAATTAATTTTAAATCATCCCGTCCCGCTATTCAATTTAAATTTATTGATATGGTTTTCACTCGATGTAAAACATATGTCCATATTCTTTTCCGCATATATCTTTCGGTTGCTTTACTGAACCAAGGTAGATATAACCGAAACCCCGCAGCGTAGCGAGGGTAATCTTGTTGGTTGTAAAGCAATTCTAATTGCATATATTTACATATATAGAAAGGGGAAGGATGCAATGTGAATCACCAAAGAGAAGTTCTGGTCTGTTAGCGATCAATATCACCTAGTCGATTTTTATGACCCGTTGGTAATCCGCGATGCAAACCTTCTCGAACAGTAGCAAACTGTACACTACAAAGAGGCAGAAGTTGTGTGTTAGCAGCAATATATGGTTCAGTTCAGCCATTTAAACGGTTTTTTTATAGGAAGGCTCTGCTGAAACCCGGTTCAACCACGAACCAGTGTAAACCGTTTTGCATAATATGGGTGTTGAATTTGAAGGCTCGTGCTTCGATTTATAGAGGGTGAAAGGCTTGTGACTTTATCTAGTTGGCTTATGTGGGACAAAAAAATAAAGGAAAGTGGGAAGGAGATAATAAAAATCATTTGTGCTAACAAAGGATCGAACCCATGAGTTGCGTTATATGCTACCAAACCTTTTGATGTAATGGTTTTGCAAATAATCTAAAACAAATACTATGAACGTAAACGATCGGAAATGTAATACCATTTTGAACTATTAATATATTTATATTAAATGATGCATTCCATTATTAATTAATGTTTTAAAACATAAAAATTATTTTATTATATTATTATCATTACTTTATATTTTTCTCTAAAATTTAAAATAGATATGATTATATCCGGTTTGACTGGTCCGGTTATAAAAACAATGTGAAGTAGTGAATCGAACAACAAGAGATTATGCCTTACCATATCTGCCGTAGGATATTATCGTCCACCTTTTTGCCTAAGACGTGAGCATGGGCTGACGCCGTCCTCAGGGGGCGGACCCGTATAGAGTGGGTCGGGGTCCCCGGACCCCAATGTTTTTAAAAAAATTAGTAGATTCGATATATTAAATTGTATAAGGACCCTATAAATACAATTAGGTGGACACCATAGAAAGAAAAGGAAACCAGGTGTAGTGGTAAATCCCTCTCTTTACCAATAAGAGGTCATGTGTTCCATCCTTGTGTAGCTTGTTTTTCCTGTTTTTTTTTAAGTCTAGTTCAAACCTTGCTATGACCCGACCCGAACGAGGACCGGCTTGTTAACGTTTTGTTATAGAAATTTTGAACATCAAAAAAATAGACCCCATTGAAAAAAAATCTTGGGTCCGCCATTGGCCGTCCTCCTTGTTATTAATAAAAAAACAGATGAGTCTAACGTGACAACCGGCAAATTCAAGCTAACATCCGTATAGACCTGAATCTAACACACATCGTGATCTTACTTTTTAGACATAGTTTTAATTAATTGAATTGTCATATGCATAGAAATGTCTATTCATGGTACATTTTGCATTTGTAATCTTTAGAAATTACTGGGTCACACACAAGTTAACCTGGCACGCACGAACGTTGATGATAATTGTCTAGGTACTTAGGAAATCACTTCATAGTATTATTATGTGTATAATACTAAAAATATATATTTTGGTATATATATTTATATATATAGGATCACTACTAGAAAATACACCAATCTTGACATGCGAACAATGACACGCACTCATTTTATGACATTCAGAAGCGTGTGTCAAGAAAAAATGTCATAGTTTACAAAATTCAATAAATTTATGACATCTTTTTTTGTGTGTCACGTTTTTAGTGTCATAAGAAAAAAACAACACCATTTTATGACATTCCAAAGCATGTGTCAAGAAAAAAATGTCATGGATTATATAACTTAACAAATTTATGACACTCTTTTTTGTGTGTCATCTTTTTAACGTCATAAAAAATAAAGAAGACCATTTTATGACATTCCAAAGTGTGTGTCAAGAAAAGAATGTCATGGTTTATAAAATTCAACAAATATATGACATTTTTTTGTGTGTCAACTTTTTAGCGTCATAAAAAACATTATATTTTACAAATTAGACAAACTAGTGAAATCTTTGCGGCGGACATTTGATCCATATTCATTCTGTTTGTTACAATACTAGTGTGATATTGACACTCGGTATAGCAACTAACACTACTAGAAAATAAGGCTAATGCCACCATTTAGATACAATTTTTTCAATTGTGACATTGTGTTGCATTTGAATCTAATGCAACTGCGTTCAACATAAAAGTTGCATTATAAGATCTAATACGATCTCTCTGTCATAAAAAGTTGTAAAATTTATTTAAATCGCAACTTTTTTATTTAAAATTTACAACCTTTTTGCAGAAGGTTTTATAAGAAATGTTACATTGTTAAAATTTTTACTCATATTTCAAAAGGTTGCGTAATTCTACGAAACCGACAACAAAATATAGAAAGTTTTGATGTGTAAATAGTAAAAGACTTCCGTTAAGTTGTTAAGTTTAATGATATCTGATATTTAAATAATATGTTTTTAGAATTGAAATTAAAAATACCAACTGTACTTTACTTTAAACAAGATCAGAGTGGACTAAATTACATTTTGATTTATGTGGTCAAACTATCGGTTTTCTACCATCTACATATGTCTCTCAACATCATTTGCATCAGCATCAATTTGGAACCATTTCATTTTCTTTTATACATAAAGTGCAACAACAGCCATTTATTTATTCTTCATCTCCCTTATAGTTGACAAAATTTAGTTGCCAATCTTTGTATAGTTCGACTAAATGATGTTGAGCCATCAGTATTGAGGAGATTATTGTTTAATTAGGGATAGATAAAAAAAACCGTTCAAAAGAGACCAGGGATACATAAGTTAGATGTGGTTGGGGAACGTTCAAAAAAAAAAAAAAAAGATGTGGTTGGGGGATAAAATATTTGGGAGGGAGAAAAGAAACCGGAGGCGGGAACAAATTTCTAACGATTTCACTAAATTTAATAAGGGTGGAGGGTATAATGTTCGGTGAGTGGGTGATTGAGTGGTAGTCACCGACCGGTGACCGTACCCACTTGATTGAGTTAGGGTGTTTGAGTAGGAGAGAGAGTGATAAATCGGTGTATAGTCACCGAAGGGAAGGAAGAATGATGGAGGAGAGAGGAGAGGAAGAACCAATTAAAAAATATATAACTCAAACACCCTAGAGTGATTGAGTGCAAAATGGAGAGTGGAATGGGGAGTTGACATGACATAATATTATTGGGTAGGATTTCACTCAATCACCCTAGAGTGATTAACCATAACCTCCACCCCAAATGAGTAAATTGCCATTGTAGTCCTTGGCTTTTTGTCTAAATTGTCATTTTAGTAAATTGCCATTGTAGTCACTGGCATTTTTCTCATATTTTTATAAACAATTGATAATGATACGACTTAAACTATATATTAATTATATCATAAACCGTTTATGTTTTTCTTTTAAAACGTCTTTATGTTCAAATTTCTAACATCGGCATCCAAAACATATTTGATCTAGGTTGTAGGTTATTTTGATAATGAACGATTATATACACAAATTTTTTAATATTTTTAAATCTACCAATACACACTTTTCATGAACTCTTTACTTAGTTTTTCTGTAAAGTTAAACTAATTTTACTTGTAATCGTTTTATGTTCAGTTTACGGGTTAAAAATTTGGTGTCATGGTTTGGAATGGGCTGCCAACACAGAACAAGCTAGAAAAAATATTAAAAAAAACTATCATCAAGTTAGGTGGATAGAAGATAAATATAAATCTAACTTTAGACCAAGTAAGAGTATACGTGCATATCCGTGTAGGTACGGGTTTATAAACTAGTTTTATAATATACGAATTACAAATAAACTTTAATGTTATTGTTACACCTAAATATTTATTATTTATTTTTATTTATTAATCATTGAAATAAAAATGAAACATAATTTTCTTCCCTCCGCCCCAAAATCAGATTCCCTCTAATTGACCCACTTTAAGTTTTGAATTTTAGATTTAACTCTGAATCTCCGATCCCTAACAAAATTAAGCCCCACTCCATCCAAATCAAACTGTAAATCTTCCCACCCCCAATCGGCAGTCATGAAAGCTCCCCTCTGACGGTAGCATCTCGTGCTATGTCCCCCCGCTCACTGGTTTTCGAGGCATTCTCAAGCAACCGTATCATCTTTCTCTGTCATTTCGTTTCAATTGTTATGGCTACTTTTTTTGTGTGTAATTGTTCTTCCATTTTGCGCATAAGGAGGGGATTTCACTTACACACTGAATCGAAGGGGTGATTCAGTGTTTCAAACGGCGAACAATTAAAATGATTATGTAAATCTGGATATATAAATTGCGATATTTGCATTAGGGTTCGTAGTTAATGTTGGTTTATTCTGATGAAGCTATGCCTTTTTTGTAGTTCATAAATTTAAACTGAACTAGATATTTTTAGGTGTGTTAGACTTGGCGATTTTTTTTTTTTTTTTTTTGTGGTTTAATGTGGGTTTACCTTTTTTTTCAACAAAACACTTCTTTGTAATCAATTTGGATAATCAAAGCATTTATTTTGCACTAAACAATTCAGTTTTCTTAGGTTCCCTCGATGTTTGTTTCGATGCGTCTAACCAGGTGATTCCTCTTATACTTTTGATTTAGAATTGGATCATACATCATGAATCTTGCTTGGTATTTGCGACTTTGTGGCTGAACTGACTGAAATTTTGTAAGTTTTTATATCTCTATGATCAGTGGGACTTTTGGCAATTTCTAAACATGGGTCATGTAGATAGTGTTAATATTTTTCCTGATTATATATAGGTGCATCCCTTTCAACCAACAAATTGAGAACGCTAATAACTCTTTGGATCAAATCATTTACAATTTGGGTGCAACCAATGTGTCTCAGTTACCTTCTCAAAGCCTTTTCTTTGTTAGAATGGGTTGCAATGACTACCTAAACAAGTACCTCATGCCAAACTACCTCATGTCTCTTGAGGATATTGGACTTTTATATCTGATAGATTTGATCTTGCACTTGGCAAACTTAGGTATTCTAAAATACAAATGCTTACTTTTTATTTATGTTCTGTTTGATTGTTTCAAATATAGTAGTCTAAAGATTTTCAAATATTGTTGATTAGTGGACTAATGCTTTAAAAGCTAAAATTTTCGTGATAAGAGTGTAGTTTGAATTCATTGATTTATATATATGAGGTAGCCTTACACATTAAACTTTTTTGTATATTCTTTTTGACGGTTTAGGATGGTTGCTCAAATGATTAATAGGTTGGAAGGAACTTAGATTTGTTTTGTCATTAAAGAAGGGCTACAACATCATTCTATAGTAGGGATGAGCAAATGGTGTCCGGTACCGGTATTTACCGGTTTTTACCCTTAAATATGTTAGCAAAATAACCACTGTTTTTAAATTCACTGATCAAAAACCACTGATCAGTTTGTTAAACTACTAACCAGTTTAAGCACTGATCAGTCTAACCACTGATGAGCTTAACTACTGATGAACTTAACTACTGATCAGTTTAAGCACTGATCAGTCTAACCACTGATCAGAACCACTGATCTGAATAAACCACTGACCAGTGTAACCACTGATCAGTTTAGCCAAACCACTGATCAGTTTAAGTCTGTTCAAACAGTGGCACGTTTGAACATAACCCACTGATCAGAACAGTGGTTAGAAAAAGCTGCAATAAGATGAAGAAAAGAAACTGTTAACGAGTGAACCGGGCTTGTGTTTAACACAATTCCCTTAAACAGATTCGTCGTCCGTTCCCAGGGTACGCCGGTTCGAAGCAGCACCGCGCACTGCCGGACTTGAGCACTTGTCTGAAAAGAACAAGAAGATGTGTTGCAGAGAACTGAGATAGAGAGAAGAGAAGTTGTTTTTTGTGTGTCTCAACTGATCAGCTTTGCCTTCGATTTATAGTGCTAGAACCATAACCGAAATCAGCAAATTAAAGACCAAATAATGGTCATTAGAGTATCAGTTACGAAACTGATAGTCAGTTTGAAAAATGAAATAATGATCCTCATTCATTTCAGTTTCAAAACATAAATCAGTTACAAAACAGAAAGTCACGAGTGCAAAAAACTGCTCCACGCGGACCCGGGTTTTCGGAACAGCATTCGTGTCCGCAGGACGTGCGGTCGTACACGAGTTCAACTAAATCCGGTTCCATTTTTTTGCACCCCCCCCTGCGTGCGCGCGGGTAGGACTTGTGGTAAAACATGTCATAAGACTTCAAAGACTTCATTAAGGTTTCACCTTATAAATAACCTTTCTTTTCACTCCCACACCGATGTGGGACAAGGTGAATTACCAACTTGAGACTTTCATTCACACTAAACTTCCAACAATCCCCCACATGAATGGAGGTCGATCTCAGAAACAACATAATTCCTTGTTACATTTCAGCAGTTGAGTTTTGCATACGATAGGTAGGTGTTACCCTTTGAACCTTCGCTCATGAAATGCACTTAGCCCACTAGCTCTGAGTAGAACTCGATGTCTTTGAACTCGTCTGCCGTTTGTGTAGACGACAATGCACTTCACACAAGACTCTCCCTGACAAAGTCAAGTCCTCATAGTTATGTTCGTTATGGTCATGAACATGTTGCCTGGTTCTGCGAGAGCCATTAGGTATTGTGCCCCAACAATACCCTTCGAAGCGACCCCACTTCTCTCTCACATAGGTGATTCACTATGTATTTTTACTTTAGTCGAATCATTAAAAGCCATAGGCTTAGCCTCACACTTGTCACTTTTAGGAATGGACTAGGAAGTTTATAAATCTTTATAATAAACTACCTTATTAAATGCGTAGGGTTATCCCCCCACAGTGACCTTGCTTATTCATACAATTAGGTTTTCCTATTGAACTCAATTCTTGGGATCTCCAGTCTATTGAGTTAGGTTTCCATCATATGAACTTCATTTTTTCAAGGGCTTCAGTCCCATTCCCACGGACGACTTCTGTACTAACTCTCTACTTAGGCCTTTTGTCAGCGGATCCGCAATATTATCCTTTGACCTCACGTAGTCAACAGTGATAATTCCTGTAGAGATTAGTTGTCGTATCGTATTATGTCTACGTCTCATATGTCTGTTCCTACCATTATACATTGTGCTACGAGCTCTGCCAAGTGCCGATTGGCTATCACAATGTATACAAATGGCCGTTGCCGGCTTAGGCCATCTTGGTATATCCTCAACGAATTGACGTAGCCATTCTGCCTCTTCACCTGCTTTATCTAAAGCGATGAACTCAGATTTCATCGTGGATCTAGCAATAACCGTTTGTTTTGATGATTTCCACGATATCGCTGCACCTCCAAGTGTGAATACATACCCACTTGTTGCTCTGGAATCATTCGTGTCAGATATCCAATTTGCATCGCAGTGTCCTTCTATAACTGCTGGATATCTGTTATAATGCAACCCGTATTCCCGAGTGTATCTTAAGTAGCGAAGCAACCGAGTGATACAGTTCCAATGCATTGAACTTGGGTTGCTTGTGTATCTACTTAGCTTGCTCACAGCAAATGCTATGTCTGGCCTAGTACAACTCATAAGATACATCAAGCTACCAATAATTCTTGAGTATTCCAATTGGTTTACGGGTTCACCTCTATTCTTGGCTAGATGTTGACTTGTGTCAAGTGGAGTTTTAGCTTCATTAGAGTCATTTGCATTGAACTTCTCAAGAATTTTGTCCACATAGTGGGATTGACTTAAAACGAGTCCACTTTGGGTTCGTGTGATTTTGACCCCCAAAATCACATCCGCAAGACCCATGTCTTTCATGTCAAATCTTGCTTTTAGCATGTTCTTTGTAGATTTTATGATTTTGTCATCGCTTCCAGCAATGAGCATATCATCTACATATAGACACAAAATGACATATCCATCAGATGTGTCCTTCACGTACACACACTTGTCACATTCATTGATTTTGAACCCAGCATCAAGCATGACATGATCAAACTTTTGATGCCATTGTTTTGGAGCTTGTTTCAATCCATACAGGGATTTCACAAGTTTACACACTTTCGTTTCTTGCCCAATAGCTGTGAAGCCTTCGGGTTGCTCCATGTAGATTTCTTCCTCTAGAATTCCATTCAAGAAAGCTGTTTTCACATCCATTTGGTGAACTTCCAAATTTCTAATGGCGGCAATGGCAAGCACCAACCTGATGGATGTTATTCGCGTAACTGGCGAATATGTATCAAAGTAGTCTAAACCTTCTCGCTGTTTATATCCTTTGATCACCAACCTTGCTTTGTACTTATCGATGGTTCCATCTGGTTTCATCTTCTTCTTGAAGATCCATCGATATCCTAGTGGTTTACATCCTTGAGGAAGATCCACTAGTTCCCAGGTATGGTTCTGTAAGATAGAGTCTATCTCACTTTTGATTGCCTCCCTCCACTGAGGTCCTTCTGAGGAATGTACCGCTTGTTGGTACGTTTGAGGTTCATCTTCTACCATATAGGTAAGAAACTCAGGTCCAAAAGATTTTTCAGTCCTTTGTCGTTTACTTTTCCTGATTTCAACTTCCTCAGATTGTTCTCGAGGTTCATCGTTTTCAACTTCACCCTCGGGAACAATTTCCTCAATCGGTCTAGAAGAACTCGATTCACTTTTATCTAAGCATGGGAACACATGTTCAAACCATGATGCATCCTTAGATTCGATTATGGTGCCTTTGCATATTCCAGGGTTCTTGGAATCATGCACAATAAAACGATAAGGACCATAAGGACGGGTGTATCCTATAAATACACAATCCACCGTTTTGGGACCTATTAGTAGCCGCTTAGGTGGTGTGACCACCACCTTAGCTAGACACCCCCACACTTTCAAGGATTTATATGGTGCTTTCTTTCCCATCCATAATTCGTAAGGTGTTACATTCTTTTTCTTATTGGGTATCATGTTCAACACATAATTCGCCGATAAGATTGCTTCCCCCCACATGTTTTGGTTTACACCAGAACTTATCATCATGGCATTCATCATTTCTTTCAAGGTGCGATTTTTCCGTTCCGCTATGCCATTTGATTGAGGGGAGTAAGGAGCCATGAGTTCGTGGATGATTCCACTTTTTGCACATACGTCGATAAAAGGTGAAACATATTCACCTCCTCGGTCGCTCCTTACGATTTTGATTTTCCGGTTTAGTTGATTCTCAACTTCGGCTTTGAACAAGATGAACTTGTCAACAGCCTCGTCCTTACTCTTAAGTAAGTACACATAGCAATACCTTGTACTATCATCAATGAACGTGATGAAGTACTTGTTCCCACCACGAGTAGGAATTGCTTTAAGATCACACACATCAGTGTGGATCATTTCGAGGGGTTCGGTGATTCGTTCAACCTTTTTGAATGACGATTTTGTTTGTTTTGCTTCTACGCAAGTTTCACATTTATTAATTGAGTCGATATCGAATGTTGGTATGCAATCAAGTTTGATTAAACGACGAATGGAATTATAATTTACGTGACCTAGTCTACCATGCCAAAGATTAGAAGACTCAATCAAATAAGTAGAACTAGTAGCGTTTTCTTTCATTGCATTCACGACAATTACATTCAGTTTAAACATTCCATTGAGGGCATAGCCCTTACCAACATACACACCATTTTTGGTCAACACGACCTTATCCGACTCAATTACCATTTTGAACCCATACTTGTTCAACTGCCATCCTGACTCAAGGTTGTTACGTATTTCGGGAACATACAACACATTGGACAAGGTGAGTTCCTTTCCCGAAGTCATCTTCAAAACCACGTTACCCTCGCCTTTTATTTCTGCCGTGGCAGAATTTCCCATGAAAACCTTTTCTCCATTAGTCACCTCCTTGAAGGTGTTGAAAAGGCTTTTGTCAAAGCACACATGTCGGGTAGCCCCCGTATCGACCCACCAATCCTTGTTATTTTGCCCAACTATATTCACTTCAGTGACCAAAATCGAGAGGTCCGTGACCATGGCAACAAGCTTATCGACTTCATCTACCATGTTCACTTGTTGAGCATTTTCCTTCTTCTTGGGAAGCTTGCATTCGCTAGCCTTGTGGCCTTGCTTTTGACAATTGTAACAAATTCCAAGGAACTTCTTTTTCCCAACTCCCCCCTTAGGACCAAGGTTGGAGCGTTTCCCATGACTTTTCTTCCCGCCCTTTCCACTGTTTTTTCCCTTCGAAGATTGCCCATGTTCAACAAGATTGGCCTTCACAGTTTCAGGACCATCAACCTTTTTTAGGGCCACTTTGTTATCTTCTTCAATCCGAAGACGAACAACAAGATCTTCGATGGTCATCTCCTTTCGCTTATGCTTGAGATAGTTCTTGAAATCAACCCAACTTGGTGGCAGTTTTTCGATCATTGCAACAACTTGGAATGTCTCGCTGAGCATCATTCCTTCCGCATGAATATCATGAAGGATAACCTGCAATTCTTGGACTTGGCTCATGACAGTTTTTGAGTCTATCATTTTAAAGTCCAAGAACTTTGCCACCACGAATTTCTTAGTGCCCGCATCTTCTGTTTTGTATTTGCGATCCAAAGACTCCCACAATTCTTTGGCAGTCTTGGCTTTGCAATACACATTATACAATGTGTCTACCAAACCATTCAAGATAAAGTTGCGGCACAGGAAATCCGAATGATTCCAAGCATGCATCGCGCTCACAGTTTGAGCATCCATTTCCCCTTCATCAACATGGGGTTTCGGTTCAGTCAAGAACCTTGCCAGATTCAGCGTGGTCAGATAAAAGAACATCTTTTGCTGCCACTGTTTGAAATTCACTCCACTGAATTTCTCTGGTTTCTCAGCATGCGACACTGCATTAGGCAGTGGTGTCACCAGACCAGTTGTTACAGCAACAGCGGAAGTCATAACAGCAGTCACGACTGTAGAAACAGCAGTGGTCACAGGGGTTTCCATTCTGAAAAGAACAAGAACAATCAGTAAATAAAATCTGTTTAAGTTTGTTAGCAAAATAACCACTGTTTTTAAATTCACTGATCAAAAACCACTGATCAGTTTGTTAAACTACTGACCAGTTTAAGCACTGATCAGTCTAACCACTGATGAGCTTAACTACTGATCAGTCTAACCACTGATCAGAACCACTGATCTGAATAAACCACTGACCAGTGTAACCACTGATCAGTTTAGCTAAACCACTGATCAGTTTAAGTCTGTTCAAACAGTGGCACGTTTGAACATAACCCACTGATCAGAACAGTGGTTAGAAAAAGCTGCAATAAGATGAAGAAAAGAAACTGTTAACGAGTGAACCGGGCTTGTGTTTAATACAATTCCCTTAAACAGATTCGTCGTCTGTTCCTAGGGTACGCCGGTTCGAAGCAGCACCGCGCACTGCCGGACTTGAGCACTTTCCTGAAAAGAACAAGAAGATGTGTTGCAGAGAACTGAAATAGAGAGAAGAGAAGTTGTTTTTTGTGTGTCTCAACTGATCAGCTTTGCCTTCGATTTATAGTGCTAGAACCATAACCGAAATCAGCAAATTAAAGACCAAATAATGGTCATTAGAGTATCAGTTACGAAACTGATAGTCAGTTTGAAAAATGAAATAATGATCCTCATTCATTTCAGTTTCAAAACATAAATCAGTTACAAAACAGAAAGTCACGAGTGCAAAAAACTGCTCCACGCGGACCCGGGTTTTCGGAACTGCATTCGTGTCCGCAGGACGTGCGGGCGTACACGAGTTCAACTAAATCCGGTTCCATTTTTTTGCACCCCCCCCTGCGTGCGCGCGGGTAGGACTTGTGGTAAAACATGTCATAAGACTTCAAAGGCTTCATTAAGGTTTCACCTTATAAATAGCCTTTCTTTTCACTCCCACACCGATGTGGGACAAGGTGAATTACCAACTTGAGACTTTCATTCACACTAAACTTCCAACAAAACACCGGTGCCGTACCGGTACTGAACCGTACCGTACCGGGTATATTCGATACCAGTACCCACTTTTGGGGATTTTCGGTATCGGTCGGTACCGAGCTCATCCATATTCTATAGCCCTACAATCTCGGGTTTGATTTTCCATTTAAATAAGTGTTTGTAAAGAAGAGGCCCATTATCTTGATTTATTTTGACTGAATTTTGGTTTTTGTAGAAACCAATGGGTGTTGGCAGTACTAAAGCTGAAAACAACTACCTGCTATTATCTTGATTCCTTAAGGCCTAGCAATGTCAATGAGCAGTTGAGGCAAATTATTGAGACGTAATTAATACAAATTATCATAATGCATGATAAAAGAGTTGGAGTATGCTTTTATATATTTTTTATTTTTAAGGGCAATGGTCGGGTATGCTGCATGAAGTGGTGCCAACATAAGGGTTAAACTCAACTGGGTCAACGCTAGGGTGAGCACTTAATTCCTTACTTAAATTGTGGTTGGAATGATACAATAAATATATGAATCCTTTACTTGAAACTTAAATCGCAACGGTTTCACACTTCTTGATATTTTTAATTATGTAGTGTCCATGTCAGTCGGGAAGTACTTTGCTGAATGTGGCTACTATGTGATGAAGTTCATGAAGGAGATAGCTTACGAAGGAGCTGAAATACTTGACAATGATAATGTAAGCTTAGGTAAATTTTAGCCTGCATGTTAGAGAAATATGTGTTTATATGTTCAAACAAATGCTTTAATTCATAGATTTAGATTTAGTCTTTAAATTAAATATCCAAATAAACGCTTAAATTCATAAATTAGGATTTAAATTATGATTTTTAATATTTATTTTATTTTTTGTTGTTTGAGGTTAGGGAAGGAGTAGAGGAATACTTGGATGTGGATGTGGATATGGATGTGGATGGCATTCGCGACCAATGGTTGAGTTATGCGGCTACTTTTTTTTAGAAGTGACACAGTATTTTAGGTCTCGGCGAATGTATTGACTAACAATGTTTTTGTTAACGTTAAAATATTTGTAGTATACTTGATGAATGATTATGCAATGAGTTGTTTTGATGTGTATATATATATATATATATAGGGTGGGAGTTGGCTACAAAGTCCATTTTTCCTACAAAGTGTACAAAGTCATAAAACACCACAATTTCAGCCATAAAACACACTCAAAACCCACAAATAACATAGTGAAGATTACTAAAACGCATATATGTGGGTTTTGTGTTGTGTTTTGGATGATATGTATGTTTTTGTTATTATATATATATATATATATATATATATATATATATATATATATGCATTTGTATTATGAAATGTATGTTTTTGTTATTATATATGTATCGAGGGTGAATTAGTAATTTTATAAAAGAGTATTTTTTTAAACAATTAAAACCATGACACGCGTAAATGAATGTCGTAAATATGTCATAAATGCGTGTCATAAATGTATGTTATAAACGCGTGTCATTAATGTTTGTCATTAAAGTGTGTCATAAATGTTTGTCATTAAAGTGTGTCATAAAAACATGACACACAAATGCATGTCATGTTAATTTTATGACTTCTCAATCAATGACACGCTTTTGCGTGTCATAGTTACCCTTTTATGACGCGTAATGCGTGTCAAGAAATGTGTTTTTTCTAGTAGTGGATAAGGATCATGTGAGAAGTAGTAGGCTAATTGAGAAACTTGAGAAACATTCTGGATCACACATTTACCCTAAGCAAAAAAATGCAAAAAAAAAAAAAAAAAAAAAAACGTAAAAAAAATGCAAATTTTTAATTTTTTTTTTTGGAAAATCGGAGCTTTTTCTTTAAGGTTTTGTTTTTCTTTTTATTTTTTTTATTTATACACATGTGTATATTGTTAATCTTTTAACTATACATATGTGTATATTGTCAAATAAACATATATGTATATACACGTTTAAAATTGAAAAATAAGTGTTATTTAGGGTTTAGCATTAGTATTTAGGGTTAGCTTTAGGGTTTAGCATTAGGGTTTAAATTTTGGGTTTAGCTTTAGATTTTGGGTTTAGCTTTAGCTTTAGGGTTTGCATTAGGGTTTAGCATTAAGGGTTTAGCTTTAGGGTTTAGAATTAGGGTTTAGCTTTAGGGTTTAGCATTAGGGTTTAGCTTTGGGGTTTAGAATTAGGGTTTCGCTTTAGGGTTTAGGGTTTAGCATAAGGTTTAACTTTAGAGTTTAGGGTTTAAGGTTTAGGGTTTATAGCACTTATTTTTCAATTTTAAACATGTATATACATATATGTATAATTGACAATATACATATATGTATAGTTAAAAGATTAACAATATACACATGTATATAAATCCAAAAAAAATATAAAAAATTAAAAAATTAAAAAAATAAAAAAAAATTAAAAATTAAAACCTTAAAGAAAAAGCAACGATTTTTCCCAAAAAAATTGCATTTTTTTCACCTCTTTTTTGCATTTTTTGCTTAGGGAAAATGTGTGGTCTAGATTGCTTCTCAAGTTTCTCAAATAGGGTGGACTTCTCTTAATATATATATCTGTTATTATTTGAAGTTTTCGACGCGTAGGTTGTAAATTATATTTGTGATATTCGGTTAGCGCGACATGAATACAAACGTATAAAAATATATTTTTATACACCTGGCATATTCATATATTTTTTTACCGTACCGTTATATATTTTATTAACAATGAGTAACATAATATCTATATATTTTCATATTATAAATTAGCAACTTTTTGTTGTATTGTGGTGTTGTACCCCAAGCTTGGGGAGTTTTTCAAAAAAAAAAAAACTTTGATTTTTCACTTTTAACCTAAACATTTTCATATTTTGTATTTTAACCCCTTTTAATTTTTTTTTACTTTTAACCCAAAGTTTTCCGTCTATTATAATTTAACACAACACTTTATTACTTACAACTTTGGTCCATCATACTTTTTATCTTTCGCAAGTTTTACGTTTCTTTCTAAATTTTGCGAGTTAACACGTCGTAGCGTGCATGTGAGATTCAACGTTTTTTGCTCTATTTTTTCATATTTGACAGACCCGTTGCAACGTGTCCATTTTTTCCCTTTTGACAAGTTCGCCGCAACGGGTGGCTCCTAGATCAACTAAATTATTATTTTCTACGTTTTAGGTTTCTGGTTAATTTTCTCGCATTAAAACACTGTAACGGGTGCGCATGGTTCAACGATTTTAAATCTGCTTTTCGTTCAGTGTAATTTTTCCCATTTTATCTATTTTATTTTTACGATGTTGAGAGTCGATGTCGTTAAGGCATTGGTGCTACTTGGCACAGTTTTACGAATGTTTTTAACCTATTCATTTTTACTAATATTTTGTTTCGGTTTACCCTTATAATTCCTTTACTTAAAAACTATTTTTTGCATGCATATTTTATGTACGGGTAGGTATAAATATGATTTGTTCTACATTCCGACGTAAACTTTTTTTATAGACGAGTCAGGTCAAATATAATACATTTTCGTTTAAAGAAACCATTTTTACGTGCATATTTTTATGTACGTTTTGGTATAAATTCAAGTTGTTCTACGTTTGAACGTAAACTTTTTTTGGAAAATGATTCGGGTCAAATATAATATTTTTCGTGTTTATTTTATGTATGTTCGTAAAGTTTGTTTCGAACCGAGTGGAGTCAAATTATGGTTTCTTTTTCTCCCCTTTTTTTTCGAAAGCTCTAATTAATCCCTTTCGATTACATGTGCAGATTTTCCTTCATACCCGTTACGTTTTCTATGTATGAGTTGGATCACATATAATACGTTATGGTTGTTTGATATGAATTTGATTTACTTTACATTTAATCCAATCACAATGCTTATACAAGTTACATTGAGTTCAACTGGATAATGCATCATATAACGTTTGAACCAATCCATTCGATGTTTACGATGTACCCGCACCGCAACGTGGGCGGGTCTTAATCCTAGTTTTATATACATTACAATAATAAAATCTAAACAAATCAAAGTGGATTCAAACCTAGCTTGGTTTTAACTCTTACCCACCATGTTATTCGCCACATGGATTTACTTGTTTGACTAGCAATGTGTTAAAGACAAAGACGAAAAATAAATAAATAAATAAACAAATAAACAAATAAATAAAAGTTGCTTTGTTGTATAAAGTAGTCGAGCTCTGCTTTTTATCAGTACCTTCTTTTACTTATCTTTATCAAGCCACCATATCCATGACCTGTCCACTTTGCTTGTAACCTTGGTTGACCAGGAATGGATGCAATATGCAAGTTGGCATCCCTATCTCTATTATTATAATAGGATACAAGGGAATGGGTTTTGGTCTTCAATAAATACCTTCACCATTAAAACCACCACACAACACCCACTATCTATCACTCCCTCAACTTCGGTATCCGGCTCGCTTATCGCTCTAACTACTACGAGTAACTAGCTAACATTCGTATACATGTTGGACAAAGCTTTCAATACAGCATATATGGTTGTTTCATTAACAATGTTATATGCAACACTCTTTGCCAAAGAAAGCCTAACCACACCTAAAGCTTGTCTATCCAAAAACTTATATTCTTCATCTTACATGTCATCCAGTTGTTCACCCAACATAGGCAAATACAAACTTTTCTGATACAACAAATCTTCAAGTTGCATTCTCCAAAATCCATAATCACTACCGTCGAACTTGTCAATCTTGATTTTACTATCCTCTGCCATTTAAACAAATAATTACTAATTGCTACAACATGTCTAAAACTTATTTCACCCACACTTAAATCACCATAATTCAATTTTGGAGTCTTGCAAGTTCCAGGACCTTCATCCTTTGTTCTTCCTTCTAGCTAATCCTTGGTATGATTCTTTTTATTTATTCTTGTAGTTATTCTAAATTGTGTTGGATAATCTTGACGGGTCCGGTTCGGGTCAGCAGAAAAGGTGCGGATCTAGTTAAAACGGGTTGCAGATTTTTATTTATTTAGTCACATGTTTGTTTGTGTTTTAGTGGGTCAAAGTCATGGGTTTGTTTCCTGGCTTCTAGGGATATTATTTTGTTCACGTTGTAGTAGGTTATTCCTTTTCTTTAGGATCAAGTTTGTTTAGTTCTCTATTTAATGTACGTATTTGATCAATGAATAAACTGGTGAGAGTTCCATAAAATAATCTTCCTGTTAGATTGTGAGTTTGTTATTTGTTATTTGGAGTTCCACCCAACAATTGGTATCAGAGCTCTAGGCTCATACCGTGGGATTAGCAAGGTTGAGAAACGAGTGCCGGTTTGAGAGTCGTTTCGAGAAGAATGGCAGGCCGTGGGCTGTAGGGCTGAAGTAAGAAGAAAGAAGCCGTGAACCGCATGTAAAAGAAAGATCCTGTATAGCAGTAGTAAGACCGAGAGAGACCGTCGCCGGAGAAGAAGAACCGGCATGAAGATAAGAAAGAGGCCGTGGCTGGATATTAATTTCTAGCGTGAGACCGAGAAGACGACCAAGGAGCCACAAAAGACGGGCAAGAAGAGACAGAAGCTACATAGACCGAGTGGCTTGAAAGAAAGACCGAAGAAAGTGACCGACACAGGTGACCATAGACCGAAGGCTCACCTAAGGAAGAAAGTTTAGACGGAAGACCGAAGGAGGTAACCGAGACCGGTGGTTTACCTGAGAAAGAAAGTCAGACCGAAAAAAGACCGAGAGAAAGAAAGTTAGCTGATCGAGACATCAGCAAGAAAGAAAAAAAGAGGCGCCACAAGAAGAAGGAAGGAAAGAGGCCGGCGTCGCTTTGCGAGAAAGAAAGAAGGCCTCCAAAAAAAAAAAAAGAAAGAGAACGACGGTTCGTGTAGCAAGACCGAACCTATGTGGTTTGTATAGAAATTCAGCAAGAAGGTTTGAAGCAAGTAAGCAATCTAGAGAGTTCGAATCAAGCAAGATTAGCAAGAACGAGCAAGATCGACGTCAAGATTATGGGGTGAGTGTTGGATAATCTTGATAGGTCCGGTTCGGGTCAGCAGAAAAGGTGCGGATCTAGTTAAAACGGGTTGCAGATTTTTATTTATTTAGTCACATGTTTGTTTGTGTTTTAGTGGATCAAAGTCATGGGTTTGTTTCCTGGCTTCTAGGGATATTATTTTGTTCACGTTGTAGTAGGTTATTCCTTTTCTTTAGGAACAAGTTTGTTTAGTTCTCTATTTAATGTACGTATTTGATCAATGAATGAACTGGTGAGAGTTCCATAAAATAATCTTCATGTTAGATTGTGAGTTTGTTATTTGGAGTTCCACCCAATAAATTGATGTCTGTACTACTTTGGACCAAATAAAAAGAAAAAAAAAAGAAATCCATTTACCCAAAATAATTAGATTTTCGTAAAAATCACAGATTGTGTTTTGGAAATGAATATATACATACATACATATCAAGTTTTGGATCAAACTCTATCATCGACCTACATACAGGTCTTGGTTAAAATTAAATTATATCAGTTGTTGTTTAAGATTAACTATATAAATGAGTTATTTTTACGGATAACGTGTGTGTGTGTGTATATATATATATACTAGTCGTTTACCCTCGCGATGCGGCGGGAAACATATCACTTAGGTTGGTGAGTTTAGGGCTATGTACGGGGATGCAGTTTCCGATTTTGCTAATTCGACGATGATGGCAGTGTAGCAGAACGTGAGGGTCGGTTGCGGCCTTCTTCAGCGGTGGAGAATCAGCGGTGTGCGGTGATTGGTGGTTTCGTGATGGCGTTTTGGTGGTTATTGTGTGACGGCCGGTTACCGGCTTCATGAGAAAACAAAGAAAATTGTATGATTCTAGTTATGTCATGAGGGGTTTTAAAGATGTGGGTAAACCAACGGTTTTGAATGATGAATCATATCATTAGTTACAATGAGGCCTTCGGCAGTGGCGAAGCTTGATGTTTTCGACGCGGGGGGGGGGGGGGGGGTTGGGGGGTTAACTATGTAAATAACATTTAAAAAAAGAAAACACTGACATCTGCATGATGTGGCGAAGGCAACATATTGCAACGCTACACTCTAAAGCTTGTAAATTTTAGAGGTTTGTTGGGTGATTAAGAACATCCAACAATGTACTTATTCGGTTCACGCTTCTATCTTTGTAGATGCCATTAAAAAGTTCATCACCAAACCCAAGTGTCTTGACAAAAAAACCCAAATAACCTGAACCCCGATTAAAAAACCCGAAGAACACCTCTGAGTCCCAACCCGCCCATATTTCCACCTCGAGGAAACTAAAACGGATGAAGCTTACTTGAAAGAACTTGTCCCATAGCATTTCAAACGGTAATGGGCCATGAGTCAAGCGAAATCCCAAACGAAATCCACAACCATTCTAGACAATTTAAATATAGTATAGATTAAGTGTTATCAATGCAATATTATTTAAAAGTAAATCCCAAACGAAATCCACAACCATTCTAGACAACTAAAGCATTCTAACCGTTCTTAACATATTATTAGTTATAAAATAAACAACCCTATATGTCATATTTCACCATCCCAGAGTTCCTCAAGGGTCTTGTAGGAGCCATGAGTCTCATCCACAAAAGAAGTACCTCTCAGCAGCTTAGCCTGCAAAAAATGATACAAAATTCAACACTTTATGTACACAACTGGATTCGCGGTGTCAACTTCAACCCGTTTATGTGTGAAAACACATCGATCCGGGCTTTACCTTGATGGTAGCAAGTCGAACATTTAAATTTTTATAAACTCAACTAAAATATTGCGCGACAATCAAGTGTTATAACCTTCTAAACGGTTTTAATTCAAAAAAAAGTTTGATCATTATTGTGATAATAGTTTTATAATCATATTTAATTATGGTAATTAAACTTATAACAATATGCTAGTTTGATAATTATACATGCTTATTATTTTTTAAGCTTATTAACATATAAGCCCATTTCAAAACAGATTGAAATTTGCCCTGTTAATAATACATTATACAAGACAAACAAAATGTTGGTTGTTCAACCCGAGCCGGCCCGTTTTGACTTGTTATCCAACTTGCTTGACCCGCCCATTCTGCCACATATATGCTAGTTTGATAGTTATACATGCTAATTATTTTTTAAGCTTATTAACATATAAGTCCATTTCAAAACAGATTGAAATTTGCCCTGTTAATAATACAAGACAAACAAAATGTTGCTTGTTCAACCCTAGCCTGCCCGTTTTGACTTGTATCCAACTTGGTTGACCCGCCCATTCTGCCACATATATGATAAAAGAAAGCAAGCAAGCATACCTGCTCAATCTCAGAAGAGAGTTTAGTGAACAAGTCATCAGGAATTGACCAATCAAAGACATCAAAATTTTCTTTGATTCGAGATTCGCTTGTACTCTTGGGAAGTATGCTATGACCCGTTTGTAACTGGAGCGCAACCTGAGCAGGAGTTTTTCCCAGTTTTTCAGCCACTGAAGCTAGAACCGGGATTTTTAGTACATCTCTTTTGATGAACGACGTCCCCGGAGAACCAAGTGTTGAATATCCCTACAAAAATATGGAAATAATATCCTTTGATTACTTGTTAATGTTACAAATCATGTAAGTAATCCTCGTTTAAATTAGTCACGTATGAAAGTTGCATGTGGTCAATAATATCGAATAACAAAAGTGGACTTTTAAACCCTTAGGTAGCGTTCGTTTCACGGAATGTAATTGAAATGTTGATCCCATTTATTATTTTGTTGGTTTCAAATATGTGCTTCATAGCATTTACTGCATATTAACTGGTGAGGTGGCAGTTTGAACCCAATATATGTTTTATATTTCTTATATTTAACAGGTCAAATGGTTTAATAAAAAAGAAAATGGATCAAAAGGGTCGAACAGATTGAAATCCATACAAATTGTACCCAAGTTCTTAAAGACCTCGTGAGATGCTTTCATTAACAGAAAATTCAGATTATGTAGTAATAAGATTTTAGTTAAGTCATACTTTGCACATTTATAACTTTAAACATCGAAGAAATTAATAAGAAAGAGTGATTATAGGTTGGCCCAACCCTTTTGACCCATTACTCCAACCGCCTATTCGACCACCACTATCAAAAAAGCAAAAGAAGATAATTCCTAGCATGTTTACGACTTACCGGTTTGGCTGATGCTTGCATCTTGTTTGTGACACCTGTGTCACTGTGACCATCAAACAAATAACAAACCAATGAAATATTTTATTTCATACTTGGGATTTGTACAAGTATGTGTATCATTTGCACATATCAATTCTTGTTCGATTTCAAGCTCTAAATCGCTTTCTGGAAGGTTATACGCGCACCGATGCGTAAATATAACCTGTTTAATGCAACGAACGCTCTGGAATAGTGAAATAGGCTTAACATACCTTAAATAACCTTTACATAACTTAGAAATAAGTTTTGAAGGCTTTGGTATGGCAAAATCAAGTTAATTCGTCTACAGGGACTAAATTTGACAAACTGCGAAAGTATGCCAATTTGAACTGTAACGAACATTCTGGAACATGACCATAAGTTAAACACACCCTAAATATCCTTTACATATCTTATAAATAGGCTTTGAGGGGTTAGGTGTGCTAAAATAAACTTTTGGGTCATTCAGGGACTAAAAGTGTCAAAAAGTGCACAAGTTTGCACTTTCGCGCATAACTCACGTTCTGAATACATCCGGACATCCAAAAATTTATATAAGCATGACTACATTATACTTTAGTGTTCGCCATAAGAAAAATCCATTCGTCGCGTCATTTGGATCGTTTTTCGCGCTTGTGCGCATTCCGTCGTAATTAAGCGAACATCGCGTTCGTACGACTAAACGAACCAACATCCGACATATTTTTGAGCATGTTTCATGTCCACAATGTTTAGGAATCATTTTAGGGCCTTAAAGTTGGCTTTACGGGCCTTAAAAGTGTCGGGAATGGCCTTAAACACGTGCAGGGACTGAAACTGTAAATTCTGAAACTTGTTTGCTGATCAGAAGCTCCAGGCGGCCCGCCTGAGCCTTTGTGAATCCTGAAGCGGGCCGCATGGCCCCTTCTGACCAGATTAATTGAATCTAACAGCAGATTGCAGCTGTTACAACCTCAACCACACATTCTCACTTGCTTCGTCAGCTGATAAGAACCATTTTTAGGCACCATAACTTTCCAACACATGTACGGGTGGGATTCGAGCACGGTTTCCATGAAACGATCTCAACGGTTACCCGAAAACTATAAATACCCCACCCCACCCATTGCAAAACCACTAGAATTTTGATCTTAGAAACTCTAAGTTGAAACCATTGTTTCATACCTGAGATTCTCGGATCGAAATTAGCATTCGGGGACCCTTCGTAAGTATTCTTTCGTTCTTTTATTGCTTTTCAAGTCCGAAAGTCAAACTTTGTTTGACTTTCAGCGTTGACCAGCTTATGGTCAATGCGAAGTTCGTTTGAACTTCGCAACGTGATTGTAATCACGATGGTTATAGTCCCTTGGGACAATGCCTACTGATTACCACGTTGTCTGGGGTCGTAGGGTAAGCGATCTGATAAATCGCTTATACCTTCGAACCCGACCCAGTTTGGTCGATCATTAGGATCCGACCAAATACATTAGGTGACCATAGTGCATAGGGAATAACCTTCCGAGGTTATACCTTATGGTCACATCGTTTAAGTAGTTGTATGATAGGTAGTTTATATGCCTTAGGTAAATTACCAGAATACCCTTTCATGTATAATTGGTAATTAAGCATATGTAACCTAAACCTTTGTCACATAACTGATTATGTAACACGTCTAGGCATATAATACTTGTCATAGGACTAGTTAGACGTCTCGAACGCGCTTTGCGCGCACGACGCGTTAAAGTAGCGTATGTTACCTTAATGGGTCGCGATGGGTCGCAAGCACTTAGGTTAGTCTCAATGTAGTATGTAGGCCTTGTTAAACCATATCATATGAGTTCCAATACTCATTTGGTTTACCAAGCCTCATCCTATCCGATCTCCCGATTTAGGTCAGGTTTATTAACGTAGTTATCTATATTAGGTACCGATCGATTCCGTGCTCCCTCTAGCTTTGCTTGGTTGTGTTCAAGACCTCTAAGCATTCTCAGGCGAGTACATTATTCCCCTCTTTTACTGTTTTCAACTGTTTTGGGGTGACTCATATGTGCTAAATGTTTTATCAATAGATTCAAGAACAATTACAATGTTTTCAAAAACGACTAAGACGATTTATACAAAACTAATAACGATTTCAATAAAGTGAACAAATTTGTTGGTTGTGTTTACATAACAAATGACATTCATTAGCAATGATCAAGCTGACCAGTATTAGGTTATGGTACCATAGGATCTGACAAATCCCGTTATCTTACTGCACCCGTTGTTATGTGTGGGGGTGGTGGGTAGCGACTGAATCTGTAATTGTTAATTTACCCTTTGGTAAGGGTTTATTAATGCGAGTTGTTAATCTATCCTTTGGTAAGGGTTTATTAATGCGAGTTGTTAATCTATCCTTTGGTAAGGGTTTATTAATGCGAGTTGTTAATCTATCCTTTGGTACGGGTTTATTAATGCGAATTGTTAATCTATCCTTTGGTAAGGGTTTATTAATGCGAGTCAAGAAGGTTTGAATGTTATTAGCGAGACGACCATATAAGTAGTTTCACGACCTAAAACGAATTAAACGATTTGGGTAAACGATTGGTTTTCACGCGATGTTTTAACGATTGGGTAAACATTTGGACATGATTTACATCTTGACATAAACACTTTGACATGTTGTTTAATACATTTGATAATTGGTTTAAACATAGACATCTTACATTGTTAGTTTGGTTTGAGTAAGTGATTAAGTAACGAGGCATGTGTAATATAATACAAGCATGATGGATACGCCGCTGGTACTTCCTATATATAAGTGTTTGTATGGTATTACATATCGTAGCGTTATTGGAATCATTTCAGTTTGAGACATATAACATTTTATACAAATAACATACTTTTCACAAGACATTGATTTACAAACAACATTAACTTATACAAACTCATTTTACATGGTTATTCATTTAATCATGCATTATTCTCTTATTTATACATATCATCTGAACTTATTATTTTTTTCAAATAATTTACAAAGACAAAGCAAATTACAAGGTTCATGACTAAACATTTTCTTAAACAGAAGTCATGAATCTTATTTTCACAAAACCTATGTACTCGCCAGCATTTCTTTGCTGACCTCGTTTTCACATATGTTTCAGGTATTGTTGAAAGATATCGATTGATAGGATGCATGCTCACATAGGACTGGACAAGGCCTTAGTGACTCAATAACAATGATAGACTATGTTTAAATTGTGTATTTAGATTTCCAGACAATGTAATTATTCAATGTTTAATAAAACGAAACTCTTTTTGGTATCCATGGTTATGAAACAATTATTCTGTTGCAACACGCCTCGATGTTTCCGCCGCGCTTTGTTGTTTTACGCGGTCGGGGTGTGACAGAAAAGTTGGTATCAGAGCCAATGGTTATAGGGAATTAGGTTATTAGTAATGCTTTGACCTAGTCTATAACCTTCTTAGGACCCTAACGCGAGTTTACTTGCGTTTAGTCATAAAACAATACCGTCACCTATCCTTAGGCGACGACCACAACAAGAACACAATTTTCGAATCTGCTTTGAAAACTAATCATCTGTTCTAGGATGATTGATTATAAGGTTTTGAACCCTCTGTTATATGGTTTTGAACCCCTTTGAGTTTTCAAAATCTCGTCAAGGTTTTAGGTTTTAAATAATGTGAACACGTGCAAACTGGAAGGGTGAATACCTGTATTCTGGGTTTTCTGTCTAGGCAAGCACTTCGTATACATCTCATCAGATGCGAGACCAGTTGTGCTTACCTGGTAATTCTTGGGATGAGTGTTCACTTATAGGCGAGCATGTCTTCGCAATACATTATTTATGACCCATTTACTTTGATTAGTCACTGTGTGTCGGTTGTTGCTTTGTAGTAACAAACAAATGACCACTACCCTTGCTTTCATCAGATTTGTTTCATCTCATTCTTTTCGTCTAATTCTCTCACACGTTTCCTTTCATATTTCCTCTTTTAGAATGCCTCCTCGACGCGATGCTCGGGTCGATACTCGAACTTTTACTATTGAAGAACTCGCAGCCCTGATCTCTCAGCAAGTAGCTGCTGTGCTTCCCGGGGTTGTAACCCAAGTCCACGAGATATATAACAATGGCAACAACAACAACAATAATGCACAGTGTAAATTCAAGGATTTCAATTCTGCGAAGCCGCTTAAGTTTTCTGGATCGCAAGGAGCAACTACGCTCCTACAGTGGTTTGAGAGTATCGAGAGCACATTCAGACATGTGCAGTGTCAGGATGCGCGTAAGGTGGAATTTGCTTCGAGTGTGTTTGAAAAGCGAGCGCTTATTTGGTGGAATGGTGTTATGCGCGATAGGGTGCCGAAGTGGCGTTGGCACAAACATGGGCAGAGCTTCGGGCTCTCATGATGAAGGAGTTTTGTCCCCGTCACGAGATTCGAGTTTTGGAACGAGAGTTTGACGACTTAAAGCAAGATGAGGCTGAACACCGTGCGTACACGGATCGTTTTGAAGAACTCAGCCTATTGTGTCCCACCATGGTTACCCCTCCGGAGAAAGCGATCGAGAGATACATCGATGGTTTACCCGATTCTATTCTAGATATTTTGATCGGTGTTAATCCTACTACCCTTCGTCAAGCAATTGAGTTGTCTGCTACCCTGACTGAGTCTCAAGTCAGGAAGGGTAAACTCACCCGCAAGGGTGATAAAAAGAAGGCGACTAATTCTGGAAAGGACAAGAAGAAGGATGAGGGGAAGGGTAAGGAAGGTGAGACGTCGAAGAAATCGAAGAAGCGGAAGGGTGCCCAAAATTTTGCGGTTACAGCACAGATTGCTCAGAACCTGCAGAACCCACCGGCTCAGCCACCTGCAAAGAAGGCATATGCTGGTACCGCACCACATTGTGCCCGTTGCAACGGTCATCACGTTGCACAACAAGATTGCAAGAAATGCACAACGTGTGGTAGACTTGGGCATTTGGCCAATGTTTGTCGTCTGGGACAAAATCAGGCTGCTCAGGTTCAAGCTCCGGTTCAAGGGAATGCTGCGAGATTCCCACTGGGTTCATGTTTTAACTGCGGAGAGATTGGTCACTTCCGCCACAACTGTCCGAGACTGGGGAATGCAAATGCTAACGCAAACCCGAATGCGAACGTCAACGTCAATGCAAATCCAGCACGTGGTCGAGTGTTTAACATCAATGAGGCAATCGATGATGAAGGAGTGAACTTTTAGTATTTTGTATTTTTCCTCTGGTTGTTATCTTGTAACATTTAAAGACAATGCGGTTGTTATATAAATAAAAATTTGTGGTTTTTATTTTTAACTAATGCAATTGTATGAATGTTTGATCCAACCTTATGATGTCAACACAAAGACAAAACTACTTGTGTGGTTCTGTCATTTTCATGATCACTTGTGATCTCCCTAAGAACCTCAAACGCTTGTTTCTTTTAAATCTAAAGTATCTTATCGTCTTGCACCGTTCGAGATGCAAGAATTATCAAAACAGCTTCAAGAGTTGTCTGATAAAGGATTCATTCGTCCGAACTTTTCACCTTAGAGAAACTCCTGTCCTCTTTGTGAAAAGAAAGATGGATCTTTTCGAATGAATATCGATTAACGTAAGCCTAGTAAGCTTACCATCAAGAATCGATATCCCCTACCTTAAATCAACAATTTCTCCGAACAACTGCAGAGCGCTTCATGCTTTTCCAAGATCGATTTGCGTTCTGGGTATTATCAACTTCGTATTCTCGAAGAAGA
Source organism: Helianthus tuberosus (assembly GCA_030545235.1). NCBI lineage: Eukaryota > Viridiplantae > Streptophyta > Magnoliopsida > Asterales > Asteraceae > Helianthus > Helianthus tuberosus. Next base: position 171,749,043 of record CM060406.1, read on the forward strand.
TATTCCCAAAACGGCTTTCTGCACGAAGTATGGCCATTACGAGTTTACAGTCATGCCTTCTGGGTTGACAAATGCTCCAGCCATCTTCATGGACTTAATAAATAGAGTCTGCAAGCCTTATTTGGATCAGTTCGTCATTGTTGTTATTAATGACATCTTGATCTATTCATGTCCCAAGCCGATCACGATCAACACCTTTGTTGGCATTTGAACCCCTAAAGAAGGAACAAACTTTTCGCTAAATCCTCCAAGATGAAATTTTGGCTTAAAGAAGTTCAGTTCTTTTGGGGTCATGTAGTCAACAAGCAGGGTATTCTTGTGGATCCATCCCAAATTGCTGCAATTAAGGATTTGGTTCCCAGTATGCTTTAAATACCCGTGTCCAAAGATAACAAATTAAACGATTATACGATTAAGCGATTATATGATTATACGATTATGCGATTATACGATTATGCGATTATGCGAGTATGCGATTATGCAATTATGTGATATGTGTTATGTGTTCTCCTCTATGTTTTTGTGTGATCCGATTTTCAAATCCTCATAGAATCTTCCATATCTTCATATGAGGGATTCATAGTAGGATATTCGAAAGGTACTACCTTAAATCCTTATGGGCTTCTACGTGGTAGTTAAGACCTTTGGGTTATATAGTACCATTCCTTGATTCGAAGAGAGACCCTTGAGTGGTCTAGTTACAGATTTATTCAGATTCTGGTTAAGAGTGGCATGTGATGATACAGCTGAGAGGACCCTATGGAGGTCCAGTCACACTCATCACAGGATCATTCATTAGGTTTTCCCTACACATTATCAAACGCACTGTGTGGACTATGCAAGGAGGTACGTAATTATGGATGCATACATAATTATGGAATTCAGTGCGCAGAAACCACAGTAAGATTTATCATGTGTAAGAACCGATAGTGACAACAATAACGGAACGCGAACAATGTAATGGAGGTACGGTGGACGCACCAATGGCGCTTCATATACTTATATATAAGTGTCCCTCTTACATTGCAAGCATAATGTTATTAAGATTACTAGAAGTTCAGAACCCTAAACCAGTGTTGTCTTATCTTTTCGACTTCATGTTTCGAGCTCTCACAAGTTTCCTCTAATTAAATTTCGGGACGAAATTTCCTGAAGTAGGGGAGACTGTGACACCTGTGTCACTGTGACCATCAAACAAATACCAAACCAATGAAATATTTTATTTCATACTTGGGATTTGTACAAATATGTGTATCATTTGCACATATCAATTCTTGTTCGATTTCAAGCTCTAAATCGCTTTCTGGAAGGTTATACGCGCACCGATGCGTAAATATAACCCGTTTAATGCAACGAACGCTCTGGAATAGTGAAATAGGCTTAACATACCTTAAATAACCTTTACATAACTTAGAAATAAGTTTTGAAGGCTTTGGTATGGCAAAATCATGTTAATTCGTCTACAGGGACTAAATTTGACAAACTGCGAAAGTATGCCAATTTGAACTGTAACGAACATTCCGGAACATGACCATAAGTTAAACACACCCTAAATATCCTTTACATAGCTTAGAAATAGGCTTTGAGGGGTTAGGTGTGCTAAAATAAACTTTTGGGTCATTCAGGGACTAAAAGTGTCAAAAAGTGCACAAGTTTGCACTTTCGCGCATAACTCACGTTCTGAATACATCCGGACATCCAAAAATTTATATAAGCATGACTACATTATACTTTAGTGTTCGCCATAAGAAAAATCCATTCGTCGCGTCATTTGGATCGTTTTTCGCGCTTGTGCGCATTCCGTCGTAATTAAGCGAACATCGCGTTCGTACGACTAAACGAACCAACATCCGACATATTTTTGAGCATGTTTCATGTCCACAATGTTTAGGCATCATTTTAGGGCCTTAAAGTTGGCTTTACGGGCCTTAAAAGTGTCGGGAATGGCCTTAAACACGTGCAGGGACTGAAACTGTAAATTCTGAAACCTGTTTGCTGATCAGAAGCTCCAGGCGGCCCGCCTGAGCCTTTGTGAATCCTGAAGCGGGCCGTATGGCCCCTTCTGACCAGATTAATTGAATCTAACAGCAGATTGCAGCTGTTACAACCTCAACCACACATTCTCACTTGCTTAGTCAGCTGATAAGAACCATTTTTAGGCACCATAACTTTCCAACACATGTACGGGTGGGATTCGAGCACGGTTTCCATGAAACGATCTCAACGGTTACCCGAAAACTATAAATACCCCACCCCACCCATTGCAAAACCACTAGAATTTTGATCTTAGAAACTCTAAGTTGAAACCATTGTTTCATACCTGAGATTCTCGGATCGAAATTAGCATTCGGGGACCCTTCGTAAGTATTCTTTCGTTCTTTTATTGTTTTTCGAGTCCGAAAGTCAAACTTTGTTTGACTTTCAGCGTTGACCAGCTTATGGTCAATGCGAAGTTTGTTTGAACTTCGCAACGTGATTGTAATCACGATGGTTATAGTCCCTTGGGACTATGCCTACTGATTACCACGTTGTCTGGGGTCGTAGGGTAAGCGATCTGATAAATCGCTTATACCTTCGAACCCGACCCAGTTTGGTCGATCATTAGGATCCGACCAAATACATTAGGTGACCATAGTGCATAGGGAATAACCTTCCGAGGTTATACCTTATGGTCACATCGTTTAAGTAGTTGTATGATAGGTAGTTTATATGCCTTAGGTAAATTACCAGAATACCCTTTTCATGTATAATTGGTAATTAAGCATATGTAACCTAAACCTTTGTCACATAACTGATTATGTAACACGTCTAGGCATATAATACTTGTCATAGGACTAGTTAGACGTCTCGAACGCGCTTTGCGCGCACGACGCGTTAAAGTAGCGTATGTTACCTTAATGGGTCGCGATGGGTCGCAAGCACTTAGGTTAGTCTCAATGTAGTATGTAGGCCTTGTTAAACCATATCATATGAGTTCCAATACTCATTTGGTTTACCAAGCCTCATCCTATCCGATCTCCCGATTTAGGTCCGGTTTATTAACGTAGTTATCTATATTAGGTACCGATCGATTCCATGCTCCCTCTAACTTTGCTTGGTTGTGTTCAAGACCTCTAAGCATTCTCAGGCGAGTACATTATTCCCCTCTTTTACTGTTTTCAACTGTTTTGGGGTGACTCATATGTGCTAAATGTTTTATCAATAGATTCAAGAACAATTACAATGTTTTCAAAAACGACTAAGACGATTTATACAAAACTAATAACGATTTCAATAAAGTGAACAAATTTGCTGGTTGTGTTTACATAACAAATGACATTCATTAGCAATGATCAAGCCGACCAGTATTAGGTTATGGTACCATAGGATCTGACAAATCCCGTTATCTTACTGCACCCGTTGTTATGTGTGGGGGTGGTGGGTAGCGACTGAATCTGTAATTGTTAATTTACCCTTTGGTAAGGGTTTATTAATGCGAGTTGTTAATCTATCCTTTGGTACGGGTTTATTAATGCGAATTGTTAATCTATCCTTTGGTAAGGGTTTATTAATGCGAGTCAAGAAGGTTTGAATGTTATTAGCGAGACGACCATATAAGTAGTTTCACGACCTAAAACGAATTAAACGATTTGGGTAAACGATTGGTTTTCACGCGATGTTTTAACGATTTGAGTAAACGATTGGTTTTCACGCGATGTTTTAACGATTTGGGTAAACGATTGGTTTTCACGCGATGTTTTAACGATTGGGTAAACATTTGGACATGATTTACATCTTGACATAAACACTTTGACATGTTGTTTAATACATTTGATAATTGGTTTAAACATAGACATCTTACATTGTTAGTTTGGTTTGAGTAAGTGATTAAGTAACGAGGCATGTGTAATATAATACAAGCATGGTGGATACGCCGCTGGTACTTCCTATATATAAGTGTTTGTATGGTATTACATATCGTAGCGTTATTGGAATCATTTCAGTTTGAGACATATAACATTTTATACAAATAACATACTTTTCACAAGACATTGATTTACAAACAACATTAACTTATACAAACTCATTTTACATGGTTATTCATTTAATCATGCATTATTCTCTTATTTATACATATCATCTGAACTTATTATTTTTTTCAAATGATTTACAAAGACAAAGCAAATTACAAGGTTCATGACTAAACATTTTCTTAAACAGAAGTCATGAATCTTATTTTCACAAAACCTATGTACTCGCCAGCATTTCTTTGCTGACCTCGTTTTCACATATGTTTCAGGTATTGTTGAAAGATATCGATTGATAGGATGCATGCTCACATAGGACTAGACAAGGCCTTAGTGACTCAATAACAATGATAGACTATGTTTAAATTGTGTATTTAGATTTCCAGACAATGTAATTATTCAATGTTTAATAAAACGAAACTCTTTTTGGTATCCATGGTTATGAAACAATTATTCTGTTGCAACACGCCTCGATGTTTCCGCCGCGCTTTGTTGTTTTACGCGGTCGGGGTGTGACATTGTTTTTCACACGAGTTTAGGGACCCAATCATCTGCATAAGGGGCATATTTGATAGTTTTTTTAAGGAAATCAACACAAAAAAAAAAGGAAAATTTGTTTAAAGAAAGTTTAGAGATTTAGTGGAGATTGAGGAAAGGTGAACTGGCACACGTGATTGGTCACACGTCACTATCGGTTGTACTGCTTGTTCTCTGCACGACTGTGCATCGTTGGGCTCATTTGGCGCAGAGCCTGGCGGATATGATCGGCTGAAATCAAGTGAAATCGCTCTATCTATGAGGTGTCATCAAACTTCGCATCAGAGTCGATCTTAACCTCGGAAGAGCTCTCGCTATTACGATCAGATGACATTTTCTCGAGGGCTAGTAGTCGAAATAGGAGAGAATCGATTTAGGTTAGGGTTCCTATAAATGGGGAAGAAGAAGGAAGTCATTAGTGATTTAGAGGGTAGGTTTGTAATTTTGGTTTTCTAATTTTCTGATTCCATTTAAAAACTATCGATTCAAAATGGTATGGGTCGAAGCTGTGCGGGTCAAAACAGTGCAAGTCAAATGGTTGAAGATTCCAATGAATTTGTTTTAATTCCTTCACATGTAGGAAGGATATGAAGATTGGAATTGAGATTCCAATTCCAATACATTCTGTTAACTAAACATCTTATGAGATGGAATTCAGCTTCCAATTCTCTTAAATCAAGTGAACTCGCTCTATCTCAGAGTTGTCGTCAAACTTCGCATCAGAGTCGATCTTAACCTCAAAAGAGCTCTCGCTATTACGATCAGATGACATTTTCTTGGGGGCTAGTAGTAGAAATATGAGAGAATCGATTTAGGTTAGGGTTCCCATAAATGGGGAAGAAGAAGGAAGTTATTAGTCATTTAGAGGGTAGGTTTGTAATTTTGGTTTTCTAATTTCCCGATTCCATTTAAAAACTATTCGATTCGAAATGGTACGGGTCGAAGCTGTGTGGGTCAAAATGGTGCAGGTGAAACGGTTGAAGATTCCAATGAATTTATTTTAATTCCTTCACAGGTAGGAAGGATATGAATATTGGAATTGAGATTCCAATTCCAATACATTCTGTGAACCAAACATCGTATGAGATTGAATTCAGATTCCAATTCTCTTAAATTTCAGTGAATTCTTGTGAACCAGACGCACCCATAATAATCATGGCTTTCTTAAATTCCATTGAATTTATATGAACTAAATACACCCTTCATAATCTTGGCATGTATTTTTTAACCTTAAACTTTATTTATTGGTTTACTATAATCTTGGCATGTATTTTTTAACCTTAAACTTTATTTATTGGTTTACTATACTCGTTATTTAAAGAGAAACATGCAAAAGAGTATACTTTGTAAACATGCAAAAGGATCCAAAAACATATACCTACCACATTTATGCTATGAGAGGTTATTATACAAGAGGAAAGAATTGTATGAAGTGTAGGAGATAAGTTTGGCCCTTTATTTGCAAGATCAATGGTTCAGATTAAGTGGTCCCCAAATATAGAATTCACATAACTAAAAACAAGGAAAACAAGTGGGGAAAAGGTTAAAATAGGAAAATCCAATATTGTTGACTTATAAACCCATTTCCCCTTGATTTTCAAACGGCTATAACTTTTTCATACGTTAATATTTTTTTATAAAAATTACACCATATTAACATATTAACGAGCATTTCATTCTCTTTAATTCGAGCAGTATATTGATATATTTTTCTTTAAAAAATTTTGCAGGATTTTGAATACCTATTACTTGATTACGTGATTTTAAATACCTAGTAAGTGACTACGTGATTTTGAATACCCATTACATGATTACTTGATTTCATTATAGTATTTTATGTGAAATCCATTATGTGATTACGTAACAATAGTTGACTATGTATTATTACGTAACTACGTGATTTTAAATACTCATTTCGTGATTACGTGATTTCATTATAGTATTTATGTAAAATATTGACATGATAGGGATGTGTGTCCAGATAAGTAATGGGTTTTAGATACACATTACATGGTGCATTAATTATATTATATTATTAACTCTATAATATTTATGAAATTTGGTGAACATTAGTTCACCTGCTTTAGGCCAAATCAAATTAGGATTTTTCCCCGTTTTAAAATTACGAGTTTGTCACCAGTTTAAAATTATGTTTTTACCTCCGCTTCAAAATAAAATTATGCTTTTGCCCCAGTTAAAAATTATAATTTTGCTCTCGGTGCAAAATTACAATTTTGACCCGTTTAAATTTACAGTTTCTCCATTAGTTTTGTTTTGTTCCTCCCAGTTAAATTACGATTTTACCCTCAATTTAAATTTACATTTTTGTCATCGTTTTTGTTTGCTTTTCCAGTAAAATTACGAATTTACTCTCAGTGTATAACTACAGACACAAGATGGGGGAATTTACAGACACAAGATGGGGCAATAGTGCCAGGAAGCTGCCTAGCACTCCCCCATTGGCCCAACTAATTTATGATTTTATCCCTGCTTTAAAATTACGATTTTGCTATCAGTTCAAAATTACGTTTTTACCCCTCAAAATAAAATTATGATTTTGCCCCCAAATAAAAATTACCATTTTGCACTCGATTCAAAATTACGATTTTGTCCCATTTAAATTTACAGTTTTGCTATTAGTTTTGTTTTTTCCCCACCCAGCCAAATTACAATTTTGCCCTCAATGTAAATTTACATTTTTGCCATCATTTTCCTTTGCTTTCCCAGTCAAATTACGATTTGACCCCATGTAAAATTATAGTTATGCCATCGTTTTAGTTTTTTTTTTGCAAAACTATAGTAGTGTTTTGTTTTAATTGTTTGACTCGGTGTAATTTTTATTTGTGTCAGGCGGCTTCCTGGCAAACGCTCATTTATCCTGAAAAATTACAATTTTGCCCCCAGTTTAAAATTATTGTTTTTCTATCGTTTTTGTTTTTCTTAAACAAAAGTATGATAGTGTTTTAATTTAATTGGTTAACTCAATGTAATTTTTTTGAGATCGTGTTATGAGTAGTATGTACAAGTAACCGAAACACAGACGTACATGTTATGAGAGAGAAATATTCGGTTTAGTGCTCCGCAACGCGGGCGGGGCGAAATCTAGTATCTATTACATTTTGAAAGTTTGATGTACAGTGAATATATAATATTTTAAAGATCGAAAGTACAAGTATTTTTCCCCCAGTGTATAACTACAGACACAAGATGGGAGAATAGTGTCAGGCAGCTACCTAGAACTCCCCCATTGGCCCAACCAATTTACGATTTTATCCCCGCTTTAAAATTACGATTTTGCCATCAGTTCAAAATTACGTTTTTACCCCCCGTTCAAAATAAAATTATGCTTTTGCCCACAACTAAGAATTACAATTTTGCCATCGGTTCAAAGTTACGATTTTGACCCGTTTAAATTTACAATTTTGCAATTAGTTTTGTTTTTCTCCTCCCAGACAAATTACGATTTTGCCCTCAATTTAAACTTACATTTTTGCCATTGTTTTTTCTTTGCTTTGTTGTTTCTATTTTTTGTACTTTTCCGCTTTATGTATATATAATAGTTATTATTGCGTGAAACTATTAAGAAAAATTTTCGCAATTCAGTTGGTTGTTTGAACATTCAAATATAGTGAGTGTCTCGGCTTCGAAGCCCTTCATGGGAAAGAAAATTTTTTATTATCTGCTGCCAAATAAAAGTTTGAGTAAATTGTTTCATTTATTATTATTTTTCTTTGTCTATTATTGTTAATAGTATTTTTCGTGATTTATCCCTTCTTCTTTTTTCACTTTTATGTTGTTTTCTCTGCTTCTGAATTTGTAATTTTTTATAACCAACCGGTACGGTACTAGTATTTACGGGTAAAACACCGGTAAGTAACGATACCGTATTGGTCCCGGTACCGAACCGGTGTATTCGGTACCGGTACCACGTTCCTCGTTTTCTGGTACCGAACGAGTACCGTGCTCATCCCATTACAAAACGAATCGATAACGTTCGAATTCTCCGCCACGTAGCGCGGGGAATTTCACTAGTATACATACATTTACGAACTTTGGTGAATGCTAATCTCTCAACTTTCTTTTTAAAGGTTTCAATTACATACTTTATTTTTCTTTTTTTTTTATTTTCTTATGTTTCTATGACACGCATTCTAGTACATAATATACTTTTTTAAACCAATAATTTAATTATTCTTTTTATAACTTTTGTTCATAAGTTTTTTTTTTTACAAAAAATAAATACGCGGTTGCGTTTTTTTTTAACAGCAAACACACTTTATATATATATATATATATATATATATATATATATATATATATATATATATATATAGGGGAAAGTTCAAATGAAAACCACTAGTTATTGTGAAAACTCGAAAACTAATTAAAAAAGCCAAAAAACATACAAAAAAATTTTAATTTTTTTTTTTTGCATAATAATTTTCGCAGGTTTTTTTATATAAAAAAATTTCAAAAAAAAAAAATTCTTTTGTATAGTGCACATGTGTATGTGTACTACAAATTTTTTTTTTTTTTTTTTTGAAAAAAAGTTTTTTTTCATATATAAAAACCAACGATTTTTATAAAAAAATTGAAAAAAAAATTTTTTTGTGTGTTTTTAAGGCTTTTTTTAGTTAGTTTTTGAGTTTTCACAATAAAAGTGGTTTTCATTTGAACCATCCCCTATATATATATATATATATATAGGGAGCCGCTAAAATCAAAAGCACCTCCAGTTGTAAGAACCACAAGAACCACTTTCAACCAATCAGATTAAGCCAACGTAAAGGGTATTTTGGTCATTTACCCCAAATGTCAAATCTCCTCTTCTCCCTCCATTTATTGCATCCAGTATTTTAATAACCTTCTCTCTCCATTTATTGCATCCAATATTTTAAAAACCTCTCCCCTCTTTCTCTCTCTTCAAGAATACCATCCCTGCTCTCTTTTCACTCTTGCAAACCCTAACCCAATCACCTCTCTCTTCCTCAAGATCCTTCCCTCACCCCTCCGATGAACAGGCAGCCGACAACCCCCCACCCTTGTCTTTCTGATCGGCGATCTGCCCCTCTTGTTTTCAGCCCGGAAACCACAAGGAGGAGCTACTACGGCCGTTTTTTCCCCGTCGTTTGACGATGATGATACAGACAATGTTGATGATGAATATGACGGCGGCACGCGGCGGCGGTAGCTCCTGCCGACGCCTTTTTCCTGTGGCGGTGGTGTCTCCGGTGCGCCGTCTCGTCTCACCTTTTTTCGGTGGCGGTGGTGTCTCCGGTTGATGTTGTTTCAGTCGGGGTTGGAGTATTCTGGTGACAAGACCCTCTTTGTTTGATGTGGTGGATTAGGGGCGGCGGTGTGTCCGACGGCGGGGGTGAAGGGGGTGGGTCATCTGATGGCGTCGAGGGAGAGGCGGTGGGTGATCTGTTTGTTGGTAACTGTTTTTGCTGGGTTTGATTCTGTTGAATTTGGTGCTTTTTGATTCTGTTGAATTTGGGTTTGTTTTACGACTTGATGGATGTTCATGTGTTTTTGTTGGTAAGTGTTTTTGTTGGGCTTGATTCTGTTGAATCTGGTGCTTTTTGAATCTGTTGAATCTTTGAATCTGTTGAATCTGTTTGAATGATGTTCTTGGTGCTTTTGAATGTTTGAATCTGTTGAATTTGGTGCCTTTTTTGAATGTTATGAATATGGTGCTTTTTTGGTAGATTTTCAAACAGTGAACTATGTGGGTTTTGATCCGTTTTGGATTCGGGCGATGATGATGCAATAAAAAAACGTATATTTTGATGACGATGGCGCGGCAAGGATGGTGGAGGGTAAGGTTTTGAACCTGCAACCCCACTTTTGCAGCCTCTGATTATCGGAAAATCTGAGCCAAAACATCGTTTTTTTTTCAAGAATCCACTCGTTCTTTTAATTTTTGTTTGTTGGTTGGGTTTTTATATTTTTTTTGAGGCGTCGATGATGATAGCAATCTATCTGAGACACCTACCGAGTAACGATTTTCTGGGTGCGTTCGTTTTGTGTAAAAAACTTTTAGATAAAACGTAAAACGTAAACAGTTTTACGTAAAACGTAAAACGTAAAAGTTTTACGTAAAATTTTTTTAGTAAAACATAAAAAACCGGCGCGTAAAACGTAAAAAAACGTTAACGTAAAAAACCGGTGCGTAAAAAGTAAAAAAACGTTAACGTAAAAAACCGGCGCGTAAAACGTAAAAAACCGGCTCGTAAAACGTAAAAAACCGGCGTGTAAAACGTAAAAAACGTTAACGTAAAAAACCGGCCCATAAAACGTAAAAAAACGTTAACGTAAAAAACCGGCGCGCAAAACGTAAAAAACCGGCGCGTAAAACGTAAATAACGTTAACGTAAAACTGGCGCGTTGGAAAAACGACGCGTGAAAAAGCCGGGCGTAAAAACGGCGCGTCAAAAAACGGGGCGTGAAAAGGCCGGGCGTAAAAACGTAAAACGTTAAATGTAAAAATCTGAATTTAAAAATGTTTAATAAAAAAACTATGTTTAAAAAATAAAAATCTAATATAATAATACAATAAAGTAATAAAAAAACAATAAACTCAAAAAGACAAAATAGAGTAATTTTACTTAAATACCATTTTGGATTAAAATATTAAAGACATAATAAGACAAAAAATACTTAATATTATTTTTAAATACTTTTAATCTCATACATCCATCTACTTGATCTAATGGCTAGAAAGTGTTTCTCGCGGTTCTTACAACTGGAGGTGGTTCTCATTTTAGCGGTCCCATATATATATATATATATAGGGCTTGGCTATACAAGAAACCCCATCTTTTTTAAAAAAACTTTGGAAACTCTATGTGGTCCATTGATCTTGTTTCATCTTAATAGATTAAGGGTCATGATTTGTTTAGACAACTTTTAGCATTTAAAACATTAAAATACTCCATGTTGGTACAATTAGTCAACTGAAAAGGGCATTTTGGGTAGTATATTACTTCTCTCTCCACTGTCTAGTCCTATCATCTCTCTTTAATACACCTCTCTTTCTCTCTCTTTCTTTATATCCAATTCAAAATCACAATCCCTCTCTCTAAAAATCACAGATCTCATCTTCTACTCCCCAAATCAAAACCCTAGCCCCCATGACTTTCCCTTCTCTCTACACAACACTTACAACCTGCAAGCCTAGAGAGAGAGTGAGAGCCGTGAGAGAGAGTACCAGAGAAATCGAAAGAGAAAGAGAGGTCCAGAGAAATCGAAAGAGAGAGAGAAAACTGGTGGGTTTCCAGCCACCCACGGCAGCAGCAGCGCTGTGACGGTGGTGTTGTTGACCGTTATGGTTGGGGCAGGGGAATGAGTGAGGCACGATGGTGGTTGCAGATCTGGTGGTTGGTGGAAGGTGGTGGCTGGTTCATTCTAGGGTGTTGGTGGTTGATAGCGGCGATAGTGGGTGGTTGTAGAAGGTGGTGGATGGTGGGTGGTTGGTGGTGCTGGATGGTGACGAGATTGTTCGAAATTGAGAAGGGGGTTTTCGTGTGTTGGATGGTGGCAGGTGGGGTTGTGGTTTGATTTGGTGTGTTCTGTTGGATGGTGGCAGGGGCAGTAGTGGGCAGTGATGGTTGATGGGGCGGTGTTCGGTGGTGATGATTTTGGTTTGACCTAACCCTTGCTACAACCGCCATCGTCTTCTGCAACTGAATCATGGTTTGGTGTTTTTTCACAATTAAATCGGTCTTAAGTTATAGCATATGTTTTTCCCCAATTAAATCTGAATCGAGAGTGTTAGGCTTTGGTGGATGAGGTGTACCATGTTATGATTCTTGTTTCTTTAATTAAGATGAAGTTGTTCAAGATTCCGTTAATTTGTTTTTGTTATGAACCTATTTTGTTGAGATTTGTGGATGTTTAGGCAATATAACAAATGTGTATATACATACTGACACAGGTGTTAAGTGACTGAAAATGTATAACGTGTGTTAAGCATCTATTATAACGTGTGTTAAGACTTCCATAATGGATGAATAAACTCCAATAGTAACTTAATAACAACAGAGTAATAACCTGATATAACGTGTGTTAAGCCTCTATTATAACATGTGTTAAGACTTCCAGAATGGATGCATAAACTTCAATAGTAACTGTAACAGTAGAGGTACAAACACGGGCGCCTCCACCATTATAATCTTGTTGTAACCCGACTTGTATTCATGTGTATGAAAGTGGTTTGCAAAACACTATGATGTGCATATACTGATCGTAACACGTGTACAAGTTAATATGGAACATACAAGTTAATATCGTAACACCGTATACCTGGGATAAAATGTGTTAACCCTCTATAAAAATCTTGGTTTAACCTAACATGGTGTCATGTATAAGCTATTGGTTTCCAAAACACCATGATGTGTATATACATACTGTAACATGTGTTAAGCGACTGAAATGTATAACGTGTGGTAAGCATCTATTATAACGTGTGTAAAGACTTCCATAATGGATGAATAAACTCCAATAGTAACTTAATAACAACACAGTAAACCTGATATAACGTGTGTTAAGCCTCTATTATAACATGTGTTAAGACTTCCAGAATGGATGCATAAACTTCAATAGAAACTGTAACAGTAGAGGTACAAATATGGGCGCCTCCACCATTGTAATCTTGTTGTAACCCGACTTGTATTCATGTGTATGAAAGTGGTTTGCAAAACACTATGATGTGCATATACTGATCGTAACACGTGTATAACATGGGTTAAGCCCCTGTTAGAATGATATATAACGTGTGTTAACCTTTTGTTAATTAAAAAAAACAAGTAATATCTATTTTATTTTTGTTGATGTTTAAAATATCCGATAATGTGGATACTGAGCGTAAAACTTGTACAAGTAATAAATGTACAAGTTAGTATGTAACATGTAATATGAAATGAGCCATTTATGGTAACACATGTACCGGTAATTTTGGAAAATATAATATGAAACGGGTCATTTGGTTTGCACATTCTGGAATGTATAACATGTGTTAAGCCTCTGTTATAATCTTTTTGTAACCTGACATGTATTCATGTATAAGCTAGTGGTTTACAAAACACCATGATGTGTATATACTGATCTAACATGTGTTACAATTTGTCTGTTCGAAACATGTAATTGCTTAACATGTGACAAGGGTGAAAACAGTCGACGGGGGCGATGAGTTTAATGGTGAGATTAGTTAATATTGTAATCTTTTTGTAATCCTAACATGTAAGCATCCATTATAACCCGACTTGTATTCATGTATATGAAAGTGGTTTGCAAAACACCATGATGTGCATATACTGATCGTAACACGTGTACAAGTTAATATAGAACATACAAGTTAATATTGTAATACCGTATACCTGGGATAACATGTGTTAAGCCTCTGTTATAATCTTGGTTTAACCTAACATGGTGTCATGTATAAGCTATTGGTTTCCAAAACACCATGATGTGTATATACATACTGTAACATGTGTTAAGCGACTGAAATGTATAACGGGTGTTAATCATTTATTATAACGTGTGTAAAGACTTCCATAATGGATGAATAAACTCCAATAGTAACTTAATAACAACAGAGTAAACCTGATATAACGTGTGTTAAGCATCTATTATAACATGTGTTAAGACTTCCAGAATGGATGCATAAAACTTCAATAGTAACTGTAAAGTAGAGGTACAAATACGGGCGCCTACAACAGAAAATGCGTTATTAAGATACGCAAAACGGGTTCTTGTTCATGTCCGAGAAGTTCAACATATAACACGTGTTAGTTGTGTTGTGCTGTAACATAAACATGGTCATGATCCTTGAGCATCTGATCCACGTTTTGACGAAACCAACGGTCCCGAGAATTGGATCTTATAATGTATAACGTGTCATGATCCTTGAGCATCTGAAATGATCCCGAGAACATAAACATGGTCATGATCCTTGAGCATCTGAAATGTATAACGTGTGTTAAGCATCTATTATAACGTGTGTAAAGACTTCCATAATGGATGAATAAACTCCAATAGTAACTTAAAAACAACAGAGTAAACCTGATATAACGTGTGTTAAGCCTATATTATAACATGTCTTAAGACTTCTAGAATGGATGCATAAACTTCAGTAGAAACTGTAACAATAGAGGTACAAATATGGGCACCTCCAACAAAAAATGTGTTAAGTCTAGACCGTTTTTACATCAAGTACTAGAGAAAACAAGAAGAGTCTCACATTACATATTACTAGTAAACAAAAATACATAGCACTAACACATATTACGTTGTATGGGTTTCATGTCACATGTAACACATGCATGTCCTGAAGTAAACAAAAATGCATACAACTAACACGTGTTAGTTGTGTTGTGCTGTAACATAAACATGGTCATGATCCTTAAGCATCTGGTCCACGTTTGACGAAACCAACGGTCCCGAGAATTGGAACTTGTTTCCCTTGTATCCATCACCATCCTAATAACAAAAAGATAAGATAACCGTTAAGTCGTTAACCAGACATAAATATTAACACATTCATAGCCAGAAAATCTTTTTTCTCAGATAACATCACAAAAACAGTTACTATTCAGATCAAAAGCCCCAAACAAAGCAACCAAACCAACAAAAAACAGTTACAATTCAGATCAAAAGCCCAAACAAGCAACCAAACCAAGCACAACTTTTTAACACAAAAATAAAAACCTGCAAATTAATCTTACACAACTGAAACAACAACTAACAAAGTACACAAAACTAAAAACCTGCAATTAATTCGTCATACCCTAATACATGTCTCTAATACATCGTCATACCCTAATACATGTCTCTATAACATGTTACTATGGTTTAGCTGTGAAACAGGAGTTCAGACTATAACACGTGTTACGTTGGTTGTGCTGTAAGACAAACTTGGCTTAGTTGTGAAACAGGAGTTCAGACTATAACACGTGTTACGTTGGTTGTGCTGTAAGACAAACTTGGCTTTTCGTTTCTAAAAACAGATGTGCCGATTATTAGACGTCTAAAATTCAGCAACTAAACAAAGTACACATAACTAAAAACAACAAGATTACACGTTAAATACGAAACATTAACGGTCTATAATTTGTAATCTATACGAACATTAACGGTTGTTCGTGTTTCACAATAACGGTTGGAATTATACAAACTGTAATTTGTAATCTATAAGACACATTAACGGTCTAATTACGAACATTAACTATTATACTTGGTGTTCGTGTTTCAAAACCCATATTCTATAATCGACTGAAAAGAAAAAAACTACTGAAGCAAACAAGCAAGATAAAAACGTGAGCATTAACAGACTTGTTGTTCGTGTTTCACATTAACGAGATCCCCCTAAATCATCATATCCAAACAACAAATAAAAACCCACAATGCAATAATCAAATCAAGAAACTAAATCAAGATTACCTCATCGCAAAAATCACCACAAATATTGGACCCAAATCGAATCAAAAAATAAAAAAGGAAGAAACTTTATTCACACCCCTGTTGGTAGCACTAAGAAAAAATGGTGGAGCTTCCTTCGACATCAGTGACCTTTGAGCAGTAGTTGATGATGGCAACATTCAGATCTGGTGCCATTTTGAGTTAAATATATTCAGTTCCACATCTGAATATAGGAACTGAATATATGGGTTGGGGTTAGGGGATAGCGGTGGTGGAGGGGCAGTGGTGGCAGTGGTGGGGGGTGTGCAGCGGCGGTCGGCCGACGGTGGTAAAGGTGCAACGGTGGTGGGGGTTGTGCAACAGGGTTGGAGGTGTTTACGGTAGTGCCGGAGGTACAATACAGATGGTGGTGCGGTGGTGATGATGGTGGTGGTGCGGTGGTGATGGTGGTGGTGGTGTGGTGGAAGAGAGAGAGATTTGATGAAGAGAGAGGAAGAAACTACTCAGATTAAAAGAAGAGAGAGAGAGGTTTGGGAAGATAAATGAGAAATAAATGTTGTCAAATCAGTACACAAAAGTCAAGATGTCTTTTTGAGTTGGGTAGTGTAAAAAGACAATCCTACCCTTCAAAGCTCTAAAAGCATATGTTGATGTGGAGCAATCTAGGCCACATGTTGGGTTTCCAAAGTTTTCTAAATTTAAAGGGTTTTTTATGGAGCATTCCCCTATATATATATATATATATATATATAGCCAGCAAGAAGCTGGAAAACACTACACCACAAAACGAAAGAAAAAACATACAAACGAATTACATTAAATCTAAAATATCAAAATTCCTCCATTTCTCCCATGTTGGCGACTTCATCTTGGAGCGATTGCAAAACAAAAGGAAAGTATCCTCTTTAATTTGTTCCACTATCCTGTTAATAGGGATGAAGTTATCTTCAAATATTTTCTCGTTTCTAGCCCACCATAATCTCCAAACTGTCGCTATGGCTATCATGTGCACCGTTTTTTTCCACATTTTATCCCCCTGGCATTGGAGAATATGATTAATAAAATCTTGGAATGTTGTTACAACCAACAAATTTGATCCGGGCCCAAACCAAAATGTTCCACCAAACGCATTGGGACCACAGGCAATTGACAAAGATATGGTCCGGGTTTTCGTCCTGCAAACCGAATCGTGGGCACGAACAGTCATCGATGTTGATTCCCCTATGAATTAGGCCGACTTTAGACGCAATCTTCCCCATTAACGCCCTCCAAGCAGATAGTTAGCTTTCGGAGTAGCCCAATTGTTCCAAATAAAAACGGTCCCGTCACTAGTCTCCTGTTGCGTAGCTTTCCCGATATCCTCCTGCAATTGCTTAACCGAAAAAGATCCAGCCGGTTCATTTCGCCATCTCCATCTTGATCCGTCGTGAGATAGAAAGTCTTTAATGTTTATCCCGATTTTAGAAAGAGCTACGTCAATCGAGCCGATATCCTTCCAAACACCCGGGATGGATTTTTTAAGAGGAATCACAGGCTGAGTGAGCGTAGAGGTATTACCCCCATGAACGGCGTTTGCCACTTAAGTCCAAAGCTGATTGGGATTATTTTTTAACCTCCACCACCATTTAGAGAGCATGGCTTGATTATACTCCCGGATACTCCCCATTTGATCCATCTCATTTTAGGCCATGTATTAGATTTTCCTCAAATAAAGTCTCTCCTGATCTTCTCCAGCTTCTTTAAAATACATTTAGGAGCTGCGAACAAAGACAGGAAATATGATGGCAAGCTACCGAGAACCGACTTCGCAAGCATCATTCGCCCAGCAAACGAGAGATATCGAGCTTTCCATTTGGAAAGTTTTGAAGCGAATTTGTCAATAATAGGTTTCCAAAACTTAGCTCTTTTCATATTTACTCCAATCGGTATTCCCAAATAAGAGAAAGGAAAGGAGCCATCGTCGCAGTTCACCAATTTAGCCACACGAACCACCTCGGTCTCGTCCACCCCAATACCGTAAAGTTTGCTTTTGTGTCGATTTACTTTGAGCCCGGTAACAAGATGAATCCATCTTAAAGTCCTGTTTAAAGCAAGCATGTTATCATCAGACCATGCTCCGATAAAAAGCACGCCGTCCGCATAGCAAAGGTGGGTGATCTTAGGCCCACCGTTCGAAAGTTGACATCCTTTAAAAATGCCCGAGTTACAAGCCCTGTTAATGAATAGACTTATAACTTCCATAGCAATAATAAATAAATACCCGGTTGCGTTATTGGATTTTTCTCGACATGCATATATAAAAAAATGGAATTGTGCCTAACATTACTGTTGTTGTGTATTTTTTATAGTTATTTAAATAGTTTAAATCTGTTTTTTATTTAATATATGCTTTATATTTTTTTTTTTTCGTTTTATGTTACAACTGTAAGAATTGATTTGTGTTACGATTTGTCTATCATTTTTGTTATTTAAGTATAACCTTTTATTGTTCGTTGGTTAATTCCTTTCCTTACGTTTTGATGACCTTCCTTCCTTTCTACCTTTCATTTTACCTTTTTTATTTTTGTTTTCTCTTTGTGTTGTTCTTTTTTTTTTTTTTTTTTTTAATTTTTTTGGTTTATTTTTAAATTAGTTTCTTTGTTCCTCAAAGGCTTTTAAAAATACCCTTGCGGACATGACTGATAATGTAAAAGTTATCAAAACTGCGTTACGTATGTAACTAACTTACTATCTTTAGTGATTTAAACCAAAATAAGAAAACATTTGTAAATCACTAAATATGTAAAAATAGTTAATGTAAAAATTATATTAAAAATAAATCATGGTTTTCGCCAACTCGAGAGATACAACAATTACCGATAGATTATTGAGTGACACTACTTTAATCGAGTGGTTACCGTAAGATTTAATCACCGGTGGTAAAAATATTGATGAAGGGTGTTATATTTGACATGTTAGATGTGTTCTATTTTTTATTGAATATATTTGTTTAACCTTTTTTTGTTTGACAAAAAAATAACATCAAATTATTTAAATATAACTTTTTTATAATTAATGTGAAATCTATACTTCATTTAACTACATAATTATTCTCAATTCGTAAGCCTTTATCTTTTAACTTTTAAGTATGTTAAATTCATAAAGAAAGTGAATTAGTCCTTAGAATATACTTAATGTGAAATGTATACTTCATTTAATTAAATAATTATTCTGAATTCGTAAGCCTTATCTTTTAAGTATGTTAAATTCATAAAGAAAGTGAATTAGTCCTTAGAATATACCGTTGCTTTACTTATTTTTAAGTATACTTTTTTTCAAATTTATTAATAATTGTCCCATTGTCCGTAACAAAACGCGGGTCTAACCCGCTAGTTTCACATACAATTCTAAACAGTTCACTGTTTATCAATTTGACCATATCCAAACACCACAATCTTAGATAACTTCTTCTATATACATAACAGATGCATACCAATTCCACTAAATTTCCAAATGTATTCAAATTCAATTCCTAGCAAACACTAAAATATGTGATCATACAAGTTTAACACGAATCACTACAATATCTCACACGTTGGTTGGGACTGAACACGGTGAGATGGCGGCGGTGTCACGGTAGTGGTCGGTTTGGTAACAAAACACAAACGATGGAATTTGATTTAAGGTTGAAGGACGGCAAAAGCTGGAGGATGAGTTCTAGCATATCAAGCAAAAAGATGAAGACAACGCTGGTTTGACTGTTCGCTTTAAGCAGCTAAGCATCATCTGTCCGAGCCAAGTTACCACGCCTGAAAACACCATCAAGAAGTATATCCGTGCTCTTCCGGATTGCGTGGCTGATTTCGTTCAAGCTGCAAAGACGACAACAATTGAGGAAACCTACTTACTCGCCGCTGAGATCAACGACAAGCGAGTCAAGTCTGGTTACTAGGAAAAAGCCTCCAAGAATCTGCATCAAGCTACCGCTGCTCCAACCGCTGAAACCGCCGCCGCTCCGCAATCTTCGAAGCTCTCACCTCGCAAAAGGAAGAACAACAGCAGTTCCAGCAACAAGAATTGCGATGTAACCACTGCTTCCCCGCTCCAATCAGTTCCTGCTCAACCGCAGCCCCAACACCGCCAAGTAGCGGAATCGGTCACCAACACACCGCCGGCAAAGCGTGCGTATACTGGTCCTCACCCGGCTTGCCCTACTTGTACCTATCACCACCATGTGGGAATCGCTTGTAGATACTGTGTGCATTGCAACATGTACGACCACTTCACTGCAAACTGCCGTATAGGTCCATGTCAAACTCCAGCTCCAAACCAAGGTCAAGCTCCTGCTCAACAAGCTCTACTTACTGCTCCTCAGGGCCATCAAGCGGCTCCTGCACCCGCGATCAATGCTAGAGCTTGCTATGTGTGTGGTGATCCCAACCACTTCGCGAATATGTGCCTGAACCGAGTGATCAAGCAAGAGCCACAACAGCAGCAGGCTCAGCAACAGCAGCAACAACCGGCAGCCCGCGGACGTGCTTTCAACATTAACGCCCGTCAGGCTCAAGCAGAAAACAATGTGGTCAATGGTACGTTCCTTGTGAATGGTATATATGCAACGTGTTTATTTGATACTGGAGCCGATAACTGTTTTGTATCGTTTGAATTCGAAAAGCTCCTTAATCGTAAGCGCGCCCATCTCCCCTCGACGTTCGATGTTGAAGTTGCTACCGAAAGAACCGTCGCCGTCAATTCTGTTCTACGTGATTGTACGCTTGAACTCAACAATCACGTCTTCCCTATCGATCTTATTCCGATGCAGCTCGGTAGTTTTGACATCATAGTAGGCATGGATTTTCTTCGCGAAAATCGCGCTAAAGTTGTTTGCTTCGATAAGATGATTCGCTTCTTGCTCGCTAATGGTGATCTACTTTGTGTGTATGGCGAAACTCCTTCAAAAGGTCTTAAACTCATGTCATGTGTCCAGGCTAGCAAGTATCTCCGCAAGGAATGCCAAGCTTTCTTGGTACACATTGTAGTAGTGGAGAAGGAAAAGAAAGGTAACCCAGAAGTGAAGGACGTCCCCGTTGTTTGTGAATTCCCTAACGTTTTTCCTGATGATCTACCCGAATTACCGCCCGCTCGTGATGTCGATTTCCGAATCGACCTCATTCCTGGAGCAAACCCTATTGCTAAAGCACCTTATTGGCTCGCTCCCTCTGAAATGCGTGAACTCTCAAGTCAGCTCCAGGAACTACTTGATAAAGGCTTTATTCGCCCTAGTACCTCTCCATGGGGCGCACCTGTCCTTTTCATCAAAAAGAATGATGGTTCGTTCCAGATGTGCATTGATTATAGGGAGTTGAATAAGTTGACAATCAAGAATCGCTATCCCTTGCCTCGAATAGATGATTTGTTTGATCAGTTACAAGGTGCTGCGTGTTTCTCAAAGATCGATCTACGCTCAGGCTATCACCAATTACACATTCAAGAGGAGAATATACCCAAAATCGTTTTTCGAACCCGCTATGGTCATTAAGAGTTCGTTGTCATGCCTTTTGGTTTGACTAATGCCCCCACAGTCTTCATGGATCTAATGAATCGAGTGTGCAAACCCTTCCTTGACCGCTTCGTAATCGTATTCATCGACGATATCCTGATCTATTCCAAGTCAAAAGTCGAATACTCGCGCAGCATCTACGTTTGGTTCTTGAGTTACTCCAGGGAAACCGTCTCTACGCCAAATTCTCCAAGTGCGAATTCTGGCTGGAGGAGGTCCAATTCTTGGGTCACATTGTCAATAGTCAAGGTATCCATGTTGATCCCACGAAGATCGAAGCTGTTAAGAGTTGGGTTACACCCAAGAACCCGTCTGAAGTCCGTTCTTTTCTCGGACTGGCAGGCTACTATCGCCGATTTATCAAAAGTTTCTCTAAGATCGCTATACCGCTTACTTCTCTCACGCATAAGGACAAACCTTTTGTTTGGGGAACTAAACAAGAGGAAGCCTTTCAAACTCTCAAAGCTATGCTTTGTAATGCTCCCGTGCTCTCACTGCCCGACGGAAACGACGATTTCGTAGTCTACTGCGATGCCTCAAACCTTGGTCTTGGTTGTGTTCTCATGCAACGAGATAAGGTTATTGCGTACGCCTCTCGACAGCTCAAGATCCACAAGAAGAACTACACCACACACGACCTCGAGCTTGGCGCAGTTGTTTTTGCGTTAAAGATCTGGCGACACTACCTTTACGGTACCAAGTGTACGATCTTCATCGATCATAGGAGCCTACAACATATCTTTTACCAGAAGGAACTGAATATGCGTCAACGCCGGTGGGTAGAACTGCTCAACGATTACGACTGTGAGATTCGTTACCATCCAGGCAAAGCAAATGTCATTGCCGACGCTCTCAGCCGACAAAGCTATCTGCATAGCATCCGTAATGTTCAAGACCAGCATCATCTCGAAACTCTTATCTGTGACGCTCAGCATGCTTGTTTTATCGAACGAACTTTGAAGAAGGAAAGGATTCCAAACGATGGCGCCCAACTTGAGAATAAATCGAATGGTATCTTTCATTATTTTAACCGAATTTGGATTCCCAAGCATGCCAACTTACGACGACTTTTGATGGACGAAGCTCACAAATCTCGATATTCTATTCATCCCGGTGCTGATAAGATGTACCAGGACATGCGCTACAGGTACTGGTGGCCAGGCATGAAGAAGGATATCGCTATCTATGTTTCGAAGTGCCTGGCCTGTTCCAAGGTCAAGGCTGAGCATCAAAGACCCTTTGGCTTACTCGTTCAACCCGAAATTCCGATGTGGAAATGGGAGAGTATAGCTATGGACTTCATAACGAAACTTCCGCGTACTCAATCAGGTCATGATAGCATATGGGTTGTAGTTGACCGTTTGACCAAGTCAGCTCACTTCCTGCCGATACGAGAAGACTTTAAGGTAGAAAAATTAGCCCAAATCTACACCGATGAGATCATTTGTCGACACGGGACGCCTCGTGACATCATCTTTGACCGCGATGGTCGGTTTACCTCGCGTCTTTGGGAAACGTTTCAATCTGCTCTCGGTACTACTCTAAATCTAAGTACTGCTTTCCATCCCCAAACCGATGGTCAGACTGAAAGAACGATTCGTACCCTTGAAGACATGCTTCGCTCGTGTGTCATAGATTTTGGTGGTAATTGGGACGCGCACTTACCTTTGGTCGAATTCTCGTACAATAACAGTTATCATTCTAGCATACAAATAGCACCATTTGAGGCATTATACGGAAGGAAATGTCGATCGCCTATTGTATGGCACGAGATCGGAGACGCGCAAATTACCGGTCCTGAGCTGTTGCAAGAAACGACAGATAAATCCTCCAAATTCGAGACAATCTATTGAAAGCTCGGAGCCGACAGAAAAGTTACGCCGATAGACGCCGCAAGCCCCTTGAATTTGACGTTGGCGCTCACGTCCTCCTAAAGGTTGCACCTTGGAAGGGGGTGATCAGATTCGGCAAGAAAGGAAAGCTCGCGCCTCGATATGTTCGACCCTTTAAAATCCTGGAAAGGATTGGGAAGGTGGCCTACAGACTCGAACTACCGGAGGAACTTAGTAACGTCCACCTAACTTTCCACGTTTCGAACCTCAGGAAGTGCTTAGCCGACCAGGAATTACATGTCCCTCTCGAAGATTTACAAGTGGACGAAACATTACACTTCGTGGAAAAGCCTGTCGAGATCATGGGACGAGAAACCAAGGTACTCAGACGCTCACGCATTCCCATTGTGAAGGTTTGCTGGGAAGGCAAACGAGGCGCCGAGTTCACCTGGGAACTTGAAAGCGACATGAAGGCGAAGTACCCGAAACTGTTTGTTACGACTACTTCATAAATTTCAGGACGAAATTTCCTAAAGTTGGGGAGGATGTAACAACCCGCTTTTTGGAAAGTCAAAGTACAAGTCAAAGTACAAGTCAAAGTCAAAGGTAGAAAAGATTGCTAATTGCGATCTGTCACTCCTTGCTTGACTAGCAAATATTACTTTTGACTTGTAATCAAATCTTATTATTTAATCGCTTTAGTTGTATTATGTGGAATATCTATTAATAATCGAGGTTTAATCGCATATTTATCGCTAATCGACTTATCGCTAATCGCTGTCGCATTCGCAACTCAAATTATGTGTTCTGGATATTGTTTTACGTGTGTGTGCTATTTATGTGTTACTTGTGCATGTTTTGTTTATGTTGAGGTGTTAATTGCAATCGTAATCGCAATTCTATCACATCGCAATCAAATCGCAAACGCTAAACGGAAGTTATTTATAGTGATTGTATGTTAGATATAGTAGTTAAGTTATTTGTGTGACTATTGGGTAATACTATCGCATCGCTTAATCAAATCGCATCGCAACGCTCAACACGCGATACGATACGAAACGACAAAACTCAACACGCCGGACACCTGAATCGAGTGGCCAACCGATCGAGTGGCCAGCCGATCGGATTGCCATCTGATCGGGTTGCCATCCGATCGGGTTGCCATCCGATCGGACTGCCATCCGATCGGTGACCAATCCGACACTGTGACACTTTCCTCTTTTGGAAACGCTATAAATACCCTCCTGTCACATCATTTGTGATGTGACAGCTCCTCACTCGACCAGCCGCACTCAAGCTCTCTTTTCTCTCGATTTCTCGCGATTCTTGTAAGTTTTCAACTCAAATCTTGTACTTCTATGATCTACACGCACTCCTTTATCTTTTTCACCTTTGAATCTTAACTTTTAACCGTGAAATCACCGGATTTGAGGTGTTCTAGGGTGATGTCAACATGGAGTTCTTATAAACTTCAAGGTTTGGCTTCATTCCACCAAGAACAACTTAGATCTGAAGGATTTCCACATGAATAATCAATGTTTTCGCATAGATCTACACATATTCATGGTTAAAAGGATTGAAAGATGGTTTTCTAACTTTCATTCAACTCTTTTACACTCAATGCACTCAAAACCGATAGAATCGAAGCTCGTTCCGACTTTCTACTCCTTCTTATTGATGTGTTGGTCCAAGATCTGAATTGTATCTAAGGGACAACTGATTTCGGGTTAAACAAGAACAACCGTCTCGAACAGTTAACAAATCGGACTAGGGTGATTCCTGTTCGATCGGATCACTTGGGTCAAGATGGGGTTTTTGTTGTTTAAGCACGTTATCATATCGTCTCGATCAAAACTACAAAACCTTCAAAATAATCAAGTGCCAAGACGATCAGGCCGTTGGGACGGATTGCCGTTCGATTGGATTGCCATCCGATCGGATTGCCATCCGATCGATAGCCATCCGATCGGCTTGCACTTGGTTCCACACTTAAAATTTTATTTTCAACTTTCAAAGATCTGAACGTCGATTAGACCGCCGTCCGATCGGATAGCCATCCGATCGAAAGACCATCCGACCATGTGACGTTTGGAACTTCGACACTTAATCATTTTTATAATTTTCAAAGATCATCAGTAACTAACGGATTACCAACCGATCGGATTGCAATCCGATCGAGTGACAATCCTGCTGTGAACTTGTTCTCACTAAGTGTCCTGCCAATCAGATCGTTATCCGATCGAACGTTCGTTCGATCAATCGACCTGAAGGGTAGAGATACTTCTCTGTTTTCAAAATGCTACAACGAAAACTTCAAAGCCATCATACACAAACACATCCTTACCAAACGAATGTCAATCCAATCGAATGGCCATTCGATCGGATGACCATCCAAACGGATTGACATCCGATCAACTGGCCATCCAATCGGATTGCCATCCGATCGGATTACTATTCGACACTTGGTCACTTTCCACCATTTTAAGCACCGCTCTTCGCTTATGCTATCGTTAACTCTTCAGGCTAATCTCTCAGCACTCCCTTCAATCCAAGGCAGTGTTTATTAAGTTAAACGCTATCTGTGAGTATACCTGATCCCTTTTTGCTTTATGCACTTTTGGGTGTTACATACGTTACTTATTCTAAATCAATCAATCACACAACGCAAACACTATTTATACGCTGACCGTTACTGCATGATACGTGTTACTTGATGAATGCTTGTATGTTATGTTAACACAGTGAGTGTTGCCTGACGCCTTAGCAATGATAGTACTATTTGTTTGGACTCAGCACCTGTCGTGGACAGGGGTTGTTAAGGTTACCTCTTCACGTGTCACAGTGGTGGTATGTGTTGCGCATTCTACAACTCGCAGTCTAGTCTGTGCATATTTCATTGTCGATAACCTACTAAGCTTCGCATTATACATGTTACATGTTGGTTATGCGTAAACGATTTCGAAATCTACTATTACTATTAAACTTGTATGCTCACCTTTACACTATGTGTATTGACGTCTATTTTAACGTATGTGACAGGTGCTTAGGATGCTTGCTTGCTCTTGATGGAATCAAGTAGGAGAGATTCTAGAAACAAACAAACAATTTACTTTTATTTAAATCTGAGTTGTCGAAACATGTTTTGTTTTAAGAATACCTATGTCTGTAATAATTTGATTGCTTGGTAGGTTATGGTATGGGACATAATATTAACTATCTGGTAATCTAGTTGTTATGGAATTTCTCTTGACAATCTGTTTCGCTCAGTGCCATGCCCCGATGTTTCCGTTATCGGTTGGGGTGTGACAACCTCTTCACGTATCACAGTGGTGATATGTGTTGCGCATTCTACAACTCGAAGTCTAGTCTGTGCATATTTCATTGTCGATAACCTACTAGCTTCACATTATACATGTTACATGTTGGTTATGCGTAAACGCTTTCGAACCCTACTATTATTATTAAACTTGTATGCTCACATTTACACTATGTGTATTGACTTCTATTTTAACGTATGTGATAGGTGTTTGATTGCGTAGGATGATGTGCTTAGCTGCTTTGTGGAATCAAGTAGGAATGAGAGTCTAGAAACAAACGAACAATTTATTTAAATCTGAGTTGTCGGAGCATGTTTTGTTTTGAGATATCTGTAATAATTGGTTACTTGATGGGTTATGGTATGGGACATAATATTAACTACCCGGTAATTTAGTTGTTATGGAATTTCTCTTGACAATCTGTTTCGCTCAGTGCCATGCCCCGATATTTCCGTCATCGGTTGGGGTGTGTCACATGTGAGGTTCAACGTTTTTTGCTCTATTTTTTTCATATTTAACAGACCCGTTGCAACGTGTCCATATTTTTCCCTTTTGACAAGTTCGCCGCAACTGGCGGGTCCCAGATCGACTATGTTATTATTTTATACGTTTTACGTTTCTGGTTAATTTCTTCGCATTAACACACTGTAACGGTTGTGCGTGGTTCAACGATTTTAAATCTGATTTTAGTTCAGTGTAATTTGTCCCATTTTATCTATTTTATTTTTACGATGTTGAGAGTCGATGTCGTCATGGCATTGGTGATACTTGGCACAGTTTTACGAACGTTTTTAACCTATTAAATTTTTGTTAATATTTTGTTTTGGTTTACCCTTATACTTTCTTTACTAAAAAACTATTTTTTACGTGCATATTTTATGTACGGGTAGGTATAAATATGATTTGTTCTACATTCCGACGTAAACTTTTTTTATAGACGAGTCAGGTCAAATATTTTTTATGTACGTTTTGGTATAAATTCAAGTTGTTCTACGTTTGAATGTAAACTTTTATTTGGGAAATGATTCAGGTCAAATATAATATTTTTCGTGTTTATTTTATGTATGTTTGTAAAGTTTGTTTCGAACCGAGTGGAGTCAAATTATGGTTTCTTTTTCTCCCCTTTTTTTGAAAGCTCTAATTAATCCCTTTCGATTACATGTGCAGATTTTCCTTGATACCCGTTACGTTTTCTATGTATGAGTTGGGTCACATATAATATGTTATAATTGTTCGATATGAATTTGATTTACTTTACGTTTAATCCAATCACAATGCTTATATAACTTACATTGAGTTCAATTGGATAATGCATCATATAACGTTTGGACCAATTCATTCAATGTTTACGATGTACCCGCACCGCAACGCGGGCAGGTCTTAATCCTAGTTTTATATACATTACAATAATAAAATCTAAACAAATCAAAGTGGATTCAAACCTAGCTTGGATTTAACTCTTACCCACCATGTGGTTATTCGCCACATGGATTTACTTGTTTGACTAGCAATGTGTTAAAGACAAAGACAAAAAATAAATAAATAAATAAATAAACAAATAAACAAATAAATAAAAGTTGTTTTGTTGTACAAAGTAGTCGAGCTCTGCTTTTTATCAGTACCTTCTTTTACTTGTTTCTATCAAGCCACCATATCCATGACCTGTCCACTTTGCTTGTAACCTTGGTTGACCAGGAATGGATGCAATATGCAAGTTGGCATCCCTATCTCTATTATTATAATAGGATACAAGGGAATGGGTTTTGGTCTTCAATAAATACCTTCACCATTCAATCCACCACATAACACCCACTATCTATCACTCCCTCAACTTCAGTATCCGGCTCGCTTGTCGCTCTAACTACTACGAGTAAATAGCTAACATTCGTATACATGTTGGACAAAGCTTTCAATACACCATATGTGGTTGTTTCATTGACAATGTTATATGCAACACTCTTTGCCAAAGAAAGCCTAACCACGCCTAAAGCTTGTCTATCCAACAACTTCCATTCTTCATCATACATGTCATCCGGTTGTTCACCCAACATAGACAAATGCAAACTTTTCTGATACAACAAATCTTCAATTTGCATTCTCCAAAATCCATAATCACTACCATCGAACTTGTCAATCTTGATTTTACTATCCTCTGCCATTTAAACAAATAATTACTAATTGCTACAACATGTCTAAAACTTATTTCACCCACACTTAAATCACCCTAATTCAATTTTGGAGTCTTGCAAGTTCGAAGCCCTTCATCCTTTGTTCTTCCTTCTTGCTAATCCTTGGTATGATTCTTTTTATTTATTCTTGTAGTTATTCTAAATTGATGTCTATACTACTTTGGACCAAATAAAAAGAAAAAAAAAAGAAATCTATTTACCCAAAATAATTAGATTTTCGTAGAAATCACATATTGTGTTTTGGAAATGAATACATACATACATATCAAGTTTTGGATCAAACTCTATCATCAACCTACATCAGGTCTTGGGTTAAAATTAAATTTTATAAGTTGTTGTTTAAGATTAACTATATAAATGAGTTATTTTTATGGACAACGTGTGTATATATATATATATATATATATATATATATATATATATATATATATATATATATATATTTGTAGGTTTATGAACTTTTGAAAACTCTAAGTTAAGTTGATTCTGAGTTATGAGATATTATGTGAAAATGTCGTATATATAACTTATATTTGGAAGTTTTCCTTATTTATACATATAAGTGTATTTCAGGTGAGTTTTTACATAAAAATATAAAGATGTATTTTTACGTAAAATTACAAAGTAGACAAAGACCCGAAGAGTGTGTGTGTATATATATATATATTTACTTCTCGGGTATTTTCGTATGCAATCACCTAAATATACACAAATCTTGGATTTGGGTTCAAAGACACGATGCTTTCTATAGGATTATTTTTCTAGAATAAATATTTAAAATATACATATATTTATTCACGAAATTAGTCGTGTCTGTTCTCGGGTTACAATAAATTATTGTTTTATATACCCAGACACAGTTTATTTTCAAAGTTGAGTACTAAAATAAGTCATGATTCCGTGCATTGTATATATTTGTAGAAAATATAAATATTATACATCCTTAATCACTCGGGGATTAAGTTAAGGATTAATACATATACGGAATATAAATGAGATTAAGCGATCATAGAAATGTTGTTTCCCATTAAGGTAATAACCTTTTCATGGAGTCGTTTGGTTAACGATTAGATAGAGATAGGTGACGAACATTATAACCGTATTCTCTCTACATAAACTTATCTTTTTGCTATTTATTAGGGGTGCCTTAGTATTAACATACACAAAGTGAGCTTATGGTTCAAGTCAGTTTTATCTTGCACAAGAATATCAATGTGAGTTCATACCCCCCACTTTTTACAGTTTTACATTTTTATAAATGTTTTCAGGGGTGGAAAGACATGCAAGTTTTGCAAAAGTACACAATATTTCGATGAACGAAAACTACATATTTCTAAACCATGATGCAAATGAATTTCAACAAACTCAAATGGTTTACGAAAGGTTTATGCTAAACATACCATTTTTACAAAACATACGCGTATTTTTGAAACATGCATGAGTTTCATGACTAGTGACGGGATTGTCCTAGTCCTGCATACAAACAACGGGACTGGGTTGTCCTGCATACAAATAAGGGGACTGGTTTATCCTGCTTACAAACAATGGGACTGGGTTGTCTTGCATACAAATAAGGGGACTGGTTTGTCCTGTTACGAACATCGAGACTGGATTGCCCTACATACAGACGTGGGGACTGGATTTTCCTACATACAACATAAGAACTGGATTGTCCTCTACTCAATCGTAAGAGCTGTAGGGTTCTTAAAACTGTACAGTGAAGTCCTCGCTGCATATCAGAACTATAACCGCCTGCTAGTCTACCGTCTTGAGTAAACAGTTTGGCGAGGCACTCTCTAGCACGAGGTTGGTTATAGGCTCATGCGGGCATGTTGTCTTTGTCGTACGAGGACATTGACGGTTACACAAGTTTTACAAGTATAAAGTTTTCAAATGACATGCCGAGGAAAATGATTTTATTACGTTTTCTCAACATTATTTAAACTGGTTACCAAAAAGATTTATTTTAATTTTTTTTAAACAAACTATGAACTCGCCAACTTTATGTTGATTTTCCGCATGATCTTTCTCAGGTTATACTTTCAAACTATGGCACGGTTGGAATAGGATAACCCATTGTGATTCGAGTACTTAGCGGGAGTTCAACTATCTAGAAGTCTTAGCATTTTATACTCCCGCTTTGCAATGAAGATACCGGTCAGATCACACAAACTCTGATTATGCAGGGTGTGACATCTAATATCAAAATAAGGTTGAACACAAACAGATTATTGGTATGTAATCTCACATCAATAGGAATGAAAGTAGAAAAACAACCTACATCAGAATTCGTCTATCAAATAAGAACCTAAACAAAAGTAACCTTAACGTCAAATTAATTTAGTGAGTAATCTCAAAACAAATGAAACCTATGTCAAAATTATTGAGTAATCTCAAAACAAAACAGACTTAGCATTCCACTGTTAGAACAAGTGGATCTGATAACTAAATAGACTATTATTAACTTGAACACTCCACAAATAACTTGAGTCTATAAACAAAATCTACACCGAAATTCGTTAAGATAAGTTACCAGACGGCTGAAATCAAGTGAACTCGCTCTATCTATGAGGTGTCATCAAACTTCGCATCAGAGTCGATCTTAACCTTGGAAGAGCTCTCGCTATTACGATCAGATGACATTTTCTCGAGGGCTAGTAGTCGAAATAGGAGAGAATCGATTTAGGTTAGGGTTCCTATAAATGGGGAAGAAGAAGGAAGTCACTAGTGATTTAGAGGGTAGGTTTGTAATTTTGGTTTTCTAATTTTCCGATTCCATTTAAAAACTCAGGTCTGCGTTTTATACATTAAACTTGATTAAACTCAAGAATCAGATGCCTCCCGTCTTCGGTACCGGGAGAAGCAACACTGTCTTCGGTATTGTCTTCGTCTGTCAGTTTAATTTCATAAGGAATTTTTTTGCAGCCGTCACGTCAACTGTAATATAAGAATTATATAATATTACAATTGCAAGTTGGATGAACATGAACTTCCTTTCGGTTTCTTTTGTCTTTTGTCTTATTTTATTTTTTTCTATTTTGTATATTTTTTCTCTTAACTTTAAGTGTTGATACTTACAACCCATTATTGTTCAGAAAAAATTATAATCCAGTTTTACGTTTTATTTTTATGTAAATATTGTTATAAATTCATATTGGCTTACGTTTAGACGTAAATTTTTTTTCGGGAAACGAGTAAGGTCAAATATAATATGTTCTTGCTTATTATTATGTATGTTTTTAGTTGTTCTACGTTTTGACGTAAAAAAATTTCCATCATTGAGTCAGGTCAAATGTAATACATTTTCGTGATTATTTTTATATATGTTTTCAATTGGTCTACGTTTTGGCATGAATATTTTTTTAGACGTATAAATTCGAGCCACTTTACGTTTAGACACCATCGCAACGTGCCATAACTATTTTCTCACATGCTTATTTTTATGTACGTGTCATTGTAAATTCAAGTTGGTATACGTTTCAACGTAAATTTTCTTCAAAAGTATGAGAATATGTCAGGTCAAATATAATACGTGTTCGTGTTTATTTTTTGGTACGTTTTCAGTTGGTTTACATTTTGACGTAAATTACAATTAGCAAGTTGTGTGAATAGTGTTTTCATTATGTTGGTCTCTTTGTTTCTTTCTTGATTTATTTTTTCTGGACTTTATTATTCTTATTTTCTATTTTTTCTTTAAGTTTAGTGTTTTAGCTTTAGGTTCATTTTTCATTAAAGTTATATTTGAGATAACGTTTACGTTTCCTTTCACAATTAATTTTAAATCATCCCGTCCCGCTATTCAATTTAAATTTATTGATATGGTTTTCACTCGATGTAAAACATATGTCCATATTCTTTTCCGCATATATCTTTCGGTTGCTTTACTGAACCAAGGTAGATATAACCGAAACCCCGCAGCATAGCGAGGGTAATCTTGTTGGTTGTAAAGCAATTCTAATTGCATATATTTACACATATAGAAAGGGGAAGGATGCAATGTGAATCACCAAAGAGAAGTTCTGTTCTGTTAGTGATCAATATCACCTAGTCGATTTTTATGACCCGTTGGTAATCCGCGATGCAAACCTTCTCGAACAGTAGCAAACTGTACACTACAAATAGGCAGAAGTTGTGTGTTAGCAGCAATATATGGTTCAGTTCAGCCATTTAAATGGTTTTTTTTATAGGAAGGCTCTGCTGAAACCCGGTTCAACCACGAACCAGTGTAAACCGTTTTGCATAATATGGGTGTTGAATTTGAAGGCTCGTGCTTCGATTTATAGAGGGTGAAAGGCTTGTGACTTTATCTAGTTGGTTTATGTGGGACAAAAAAATAAAGGAAAGTGGGAAGGAGATAATAAAAATCATTTGTGCTAACAAAGGATCGAACCCATGAGTTGCGTTATATGCTACCAAACCTTTTGATGTAATGGTTTTGCAAATAATCTAAACAAATACTATGAACGTAAACGATCGGAAATGTAATACCATTTTGAACTATTAATATATTATATTAAATGATGCATTCCATTATTAATTAATGTTTTAAAACATAAAAATTATTTTATTATATTATTTTCATTACTTTATATTTTTCTCTAAAATTTAAAATAGATATGATTTTATCCGGTTTGACTGGTCCGGTTATAAAAACAATGTGAAGTAGTGAATCGAACAACAAGAGATTATGCCTTACCATATCTGTCGTAGGATATGATCGTCCACCTTTTTGCCTAAGACGTGAGCATGGGCTGACGCCGTCCTCAGGGGGCGGACCCGTATAGGGTGGGTCGGGGTCCCCGGACCCCAATGTTTTTAAAAAAATTAGTAGATTCGATATATTAAATTGTATAAGGACCCTATAAATACAATTATGTGGATACCATAGAAAGAAAAGGAAACCAGGTGTAGTGGTAAATCCCTCTCTTTACCAATAAGAGGTCATGTGTTCCATCCTTGTGTAGCTTGTTTTTCCTGTTTTTTTTAAGTCTAGTTCAAACCTTGCTATGACCCGACCCGAACGAGGATCGGCTTGTTAACGTTTTGTTATAGAAATTTTGAACACCAAAAAAAAAAAAAAATAGACCTCATTGAAAAAAAATCTTGGGTCCGCCATTGGCCGTCCTCCTTGTTATTAATAAAAAAACAGATGAGTCTAACGTGACAACCGGCAAAATTCAAGCTAACATCCGTATAGACCTGAATCTAACACACATCGTGATCTTACTTTTTAGACATAATTTTAATTAATTGAATTGTCAAATGCATAGAAATGTCTATTCATGATACATTTTGCATTTGTAATCTTTAGAAATTACTGGGTCACACACAAATTAACCTGACACGCACGAACGTTGATGATAATTGTCTAGGTACTTGGGAAATCACTTCATAGTATTATTATGTGTATAATACTAAAAATATATATTTTGGTATATATATATATATATATTTATATATATAGGATAAGGATCATGTGAGAAGTAGTAGGCTAATTGAGAAACATTCTGGACCACACATTTACCCTAAGCAAAAAAATGCAAAAAAAAAAAAAAAAAATCAAAATCGGAGCTTTTTCTTTAAGGTTTTGTTTTTCTTTTTATTTTTTTTTATTTTTTTATTTATACACATGTGTATATTGTTAATCTTTTAACTATACATATGTGTATATTGTCAAATAAACATATATGTATATACATGTTTAAAATTAAAAAATAAGTGTTATTTAGGGTTTAGCATTAGTATTTAGGGTTTAACATTAGGGTTTAGGGTTTAGCATTAGTATTTAGGGTTAGCTTTAGGGTTTAGCATTAGGGTTTAGGGTTTAGATTTTGGGTTTAGCTTTAGCTTTAGGGTTTGCATTAGGGTTTAGCATTAAGGGTTTAACTTTAGCTTTAGGGTTTAGCATTAAGGTTTAGCTTTAGGGTTTAGAATTAGGGTTTAGCATTAGGGTTTAGCTTTAGGGTTTAGAATTAGGGTTTCGCTTTAGGGTTTAGCACAAGGTTTAACTTTAGAGTTT
This sequence comes from Helianthus tuberosus, assembly GCA_030545235.1. Classification (NCBI taxonomy): domain Eukaryota; kingdom Viridiplantae; phylum Streptophyta; class Magnoliopsida; order Asterales; family Asteraceae; genus Helianthus; species Helianthus tuberosus. Next base: position 171,783,901 of record CM060406.1, read on the forward strand.
AGGGTTTAAGGTTTAGGGTTTATAGCACTTATTTTTCAATTTTAAACATGTATATACATATATGTATAATTGACAATATACATATATGTATAGTTAAAAGATTAACAATATACACATGTATATATATCCAAAAAAAAAATATAAAAAATAAAAAAAAATAAAAAATTAAAACCTTAAAGAAAAAGCAACGATTTTTCCCAAAAAAAATTGCATTTTTTTCACCTTTTTTTTTTTTTTTTGCATTTTTTGCTTAGGGAAAATGTGTGGTCTAGATTGCTTCTCAAGTTTCTCAAATAGGGTGGACTTCTCTTAATATATATATCTGTTCTTATTTGAAGTTTTCGACGCGTAGGTTGTAAATTATATTTGTGATATTCGGTTAGCGCGACATGAATACAAACGTATAAGAATATATTTTTATACACCTGGCATATTCATATATTTTTTTACCGTACCGTTATATATTTTATTAACAATGAGTAACATAATATCTATATATTTTCATATTATAAATTAGCAACTTTTTGTTGTACAGTAGAAACTCGATAAATTAATACTCGATTATTTAATAAACTCTCTAAGATAATATTTTTTGCCGGTCCCGACTCGGGGATACGGTGCTAAATTAATAATTCGCTAAAATTATAAGATAATGGGGGGGGGGGGGATATTCCACGGTCCTCCCAACCGCCGAGGTGATCCCACCTCGCAGACCGCCACCCAGCAAGCCTGAGTCTGGGGTAAATCCGCTACCGTAGGGGCATTGAGAGCATATTACATGAATGATTTATGAAGGTTTCTTGAAAAATGACTCAATTGTCTTTTGTTTTTTGTTGAAGTCTAAAAAACAAACATGTTTAAGATCAAAACATGTAAATAATTACATCACTAAAGTACAAAATATAAAATAAAATAATAAAAAAACAAACCTGTTTCATCCATATTAAAGATGTCTTTCATTTCAAACTGATCAACTTTGTCTCTTATGGATTTTAATTTGTCCTCCATGCCCTCCATTTCAACAGATCCACTCTCTCCAAAACGCCAGAAATTTTTAATTGCATATCTTGCTTTGAACTTTCCAAGCCAACCAATAGAAAAAGTAAAGTCTGGAGTATCCACTGGATACATATCTTTCATGAACTTTTTCGCCTTCTCGATGATTAGTTCACCTGTCATATTCACATGTTCTTGATATTGAAGAATCCATTCATAGAGAGATTTTTCTAGGTCAGGAAATTTTGCCGGTTTGTGTCGCTTAACATCGCCTCTTTCGGGAGCAAGTGAGAGATACTCTAAAGACCGCTTAACTGTATTCGATATTGTCGCTTGACTCACCTGCAAACCATAGTTACTATGAACCCATTCTTGCAATTGCTTTTGAGTGAGACTTGGATTATCCTTGTTGTGCTTGCATAATGCTCCTCGAATCTCGTCTGTCATTGTTGTTTTTTTCACACCTTTAAGATGGGAAGCCATGTTGTGTGTATGATTTGTTTGTGTTAACCTATTTTGATCTTGTATTTATATAGAAAATATTTTTAATGTCCATAAAGTGATACATTGAACACAAGAAGCATAATAAGGTGGGAGATTGAAGGTTTCTTTCAAATTGGGCCGTTCATTTGATATACATGCATTGTATACAATAATTAAGTGGAATCTTGAAAGGTGTTTGTAAACTAAGTATTCTACTATAAATTAATAAAATATTAATTAATATATAAATTAATAATTATTAATTTAACGATTAATTAATAACTCTTTTAATTAATAAATTTTGGTGGTCCCAAGTGTATTATTTTATAGAGTTTCTACTGTATTGTGGTGTTGTACCCCAAGCTTGGGGAGTTTTTCAAAAAAAAAAAAAAAACTTTGATTTTTCACTTTTAACCTAAACATTTTCATATTTTGTATTTTAACCCCTTTTATTTTTTTTTTACTTTTAACCCAAAGTTTTCCATCTATTATAATTTAACACAACACTTTATTACTTACAACTTTGGTCCATCATACTTTTTATCTTTCGCAAGTTTTACGTTTCTTTCTAAATTTTGCGAGTTAACACGTCGTAGCGTGCATGTGAGATTCAACGTTTTTTGCTCTATTTTTTCATATTTGATAGACCTGTTGCAACGTGTCCATTTTTTGCCTTTTGACAAGTTCGCCGCAACGGGTGGCTCCTAGATCAACTAAATTATTATTTTCTACGTTTTACGTTTCTGGTTAATTTTCTCGCATTAAAACACTGTAACGGGTGCGCATGGTTCAACGATTTTAAATCTGCTTTTCTTTCAGTGTAATTTTTCCCATTTTATATATTTTATTTTTACGATGTTGAGAGTCAATGTCGTTAAGGCATTGGTGCTACTTGGCACGGTTTTACGAACGTTTTTAACCTATTAAATTTTTACTAATATTTTGTTTCGGTTTACCCTTATAATTCCTTTACTAAAAAACTATTTTTTACGTGCATATTTTATGTACGGGTAGGTATAAATATGATTTGTTCTACATTCCGACGTAAACTTTTTTTATAGACGAGTCAGGTCAAATATAATACGTTTTCGTTTAAAGAAACCATTTTTACGTGCATATTTTTATGTACGTTTTGGTATAAATTCAAGTTGTTCTACGTTTGAATGTAAACTTTTTTTGGGAAATGATTCGGGTCAAATATAATATTTTTTGTGTTTATTTTATGTATGTTCGTAAAGTTTGTTTCGAACCGAGTGGAGTCAAATTATGGTTTCTTTTTCTCCCCCTTTTTTTTTCTCGAAAGCTCTAATTAATCCCTTTCGATTACATGTGCAGATTTTCCTTCATACCCGTTACGTTTTCTATGTATGATGGATCACATATAATACGTTATGGTTGTTCGATATGAATTTGATTTACTTTAGGTTTAATCCAATCACAATGCTTATACAAGTTACATTGAGTTCAACTGGATAATGCATAATATAACATTTGAACAAATCCATTCGATGTTTACGATGTACCCACACCGCAACGTGGGCGGGTCTTAATCCCAGTTTTATAAACATTACAATAATAAAATCTAAACAAATCAAAGTGTATTCAAACCTAGCTTGGTTTTAACTCTTACCCACCATGTTATTCGCCACATGGATTTACTTGTTTGACTAGCAATGTGTTAAAGACAAAGACAAAAAAATAAATAAACAAATAAACAAATAAACAAATAAATAAAAGTTGCTTTGTTTTATAAAGTAGTCGAGCTCTGCTTTTTATCAGTACCTTCTTTTACTTATCTTTATCAAGCCACCATATCCATGACCTGTCCACTTTGCTTGTAACCTTGGTTGATCAGGAATGGATGCAATATGCAAGTTGGCATCCCTATCTCTATTATTATAATAGGATACAAGGGAATGGGTTTTGGTCTTCAATAAATACCTTCACCATTCAAACCACCACATAACACCCACTATCTATCACTCCCACAACTTCGGTATCCGGTTCGCTTATCGCTCTAACTACTACGAGTAACTAGCTAACATTCGTATCTTTCAATACACCATATCTGGTTGTTTCATTGACAATGTTATATGCAACACTCTTTGCCAAAGAAAGCCTAACCGCACCTAAAGCTTGTCTATCCAAAAACTTCTATTCTTCATCATACATGTCATCCAGTTGTTCACCCAACATAGGCAAATACAAACTTTTCTGATACAACAAATCTTCAAGTTGCATTCTCCAAAATCCATAATCACTACCATCGAACTTGTCAATCTTGATTTTACTATCCTCTGCCATTTAAACAAATAATTACTAATTGCACATGTCTAAAACTTATTTCACCCACACTTAAATCACCATAATTCAATTTTGGAGTCTTGCAAGTTCCAGGACCTTCATCCTTTGTTCTTCCTTCTAGCTAATCCTTTGTATGATTCTTTTTATTTATTCTTGTAGTTATTCTAAATTGCGTTGGATAATCTTGACGGGTCCGGTTCGGATCAGCAGAAAAGGTGCGGATCTAGTTAAAACGGGTTGCAGATTTTTATTTATTTAGTCACATGTTTGTTTGTATTTTAGTGGGTCAAAGTCATGGGTTTGTTTCCTGGCTTCTAGGGATATTATTTTGTTCACGTTGTAGTAGGTTATTCCTTTTCTTTAGGATCAAGTTTGTTTAGTTCTCTATTTAATGTACGTATTTGATCAATGAATAAACTGGTGAGAGTTCCATAAAATAATCTTCCTGTTAGATTGTGAGTTTGTTATTTGGAGTTCCACCCAACAATTGGTATCAGAGCTCTAGGCTCATACCGTGGGATTAGCAAGGTCTAGAAACGAGTGCCGGTTTGAGAGTCGTTTCGAGAAGAAGGGCAGGCCGTGGACTGTAGGGCTGAAGTAAGAAGAAAGAAGAAAGAAGCCGTGAACCGCATGTAAAAGAAAGATCCTGTATAGCAGTAGTAAGACCGAGAGAGACCGTCGCCGGAGAAGAAGAACCGGCATGAAGATAAGAAAGAGGCCGTGGCTGGATATTAATTTCTAGCGTGAGACCGAGAAGACGACCAAGGAGCCACAAAAGACAGGCAAGAAGAGACCGAAGCTACAATAGACCGAGTGGCTTGAAAGAAAGACCGAAGAAAGTGACCGACACAGGTGACCATAGACCGATGGCTCACCTAAGGAAGAAAATTTAGACGGAAGACCGAAGGAGGTAACCGAGACCGGTGGTTTACCTGAGAAAGAAAGTCAGACCGAAAAAAGACCGAGAGAAAGAAAGTTAGCTGATCGAGACATCAGCAAGAAAGAAAAAAAGAGGCGCCACAAGAAGAAGGAAGGAAAGAGGCCGGCGTCGCTTTGCGAGAAAGAAAGAAGGCCTCCAAAAAAAAAAAAAAGAAAGAGAACGACGGTTCGTGTAGCAAGACCGAACCTATGTGGTTTGTATAGAAATTCAGCAAGAAGGTTTGAAGCAAGTAAGCAATCTAGAGAGTTCGAATCAAGCAAGATTAGCAAGAACGAGCAAGATCGACGTCAAGATTATGGGGGTGAGTGTTGGATAATCTTGACGGGTCCGGTTCGGGTCAGCAGAAAAGGTGCGGATCTAGTTAAAACGGGTTGCAGATTTTTATTTATTTAGTCACATGTTTGTTTGTGTTTTAGTGGGTCAAAGTCATGGGTTTGTTTCCTGGCTTCTAGGGATATTATTTTGTTCACGTTGTAGTAGGTTATTCCTTTTCTTTAGGAACAAGTTTGTTTAGTTCTCTATTTAATGTACGTATTTGATCAATGAATGAACTGGTGAGAGTTCCATAAAATAATCTTCCTGTTAGATTGTGAGTTTGTTATTTGTTATTTGGAGTTCCACCCAACAAATTGATGTCTGTACTACTTTGGACCAAAAAAAAAAAAAAAAAACGAAAAAAAAAAAGAAATCCATTTACCGAAAATAATTAGATTTTCGTAGAAATCACAAATTGTGTTTTGGAAATGAATACATACATACATATCAAGTTTTGGATCAAACTCTATCATCAACCTACATACAGGTCTTGGTTAAAATTAAATTATATAAGTTGTTGTTTAAGATTAACTATATAAATGAGTTATTTTTACGGATAACGTGTGTGTGTGTATATATATATATATATATATACATATACTAGTCGTTTACCCTCGCGATGCGGCGGGAAACATATCACTTAGGTTGGTGAGTTTAGGGCTATGTACGGGGATGCAATTTCCGATTTTGCTGATTCCCCGTTTTCTGGTACCGAACGGGTACCGTGCTCATCCCATTACAAAACGAATCGATAACATTCGAATTCTCCGCCGCGTAGCGCGGAAGATTTCACTAGTATACATACATTTACTAACTTTGGTGAATGCTAGTCTTTCAACTTTCTTTTTAAAGGTTTCAATTACATACTTTATTTTATTTTATTTTCTTATGTTTCTATGACACGCATTCTAGTAAATAATATACTTTTTTAAACCAACAATTTAATTATTCTTTTTATAACTTTTGTTCATTAGTTTTTTTTTTATAAAAAATAAATACACGGTTGCGTTTTTTTTTTAACAGCAAACAAACTTTATATATATATATATATATATATATATAAAGAGCCAGCAAGAAGCTAGAAAACACTACACCACAAAACGAAACGAAAAACATACAAACGAATTACATTAAATCTAAAATATCAAAATTCCTCCATTTCTCCCATGTTGGCGTCTTCATCTTGGAGCGATTGCAAAACAAAAGGAAAGTATCCTCTTTAATTTGTTCCACTATCCTGTTAATAGGGATGAAGTTATCTTCGAATATTTTCTCGTTTCTAGCCACCATAATCTCCAAACTGTCGCCATGGCTATCATGTGCACCGTTTTTTTTTCCACATTTTATCCCCCTGGCATTGGAGAATATGATTAATAAAATCTTAGAATGTTGTTACAACCAACAAATTCGATCCGGGCCCAAACCAAAATGTTCCACCAAACGCATTGGGACCACAGGCAATTGACAAAGATATGGTCCGGGTTTTGGTCCTGCAAACCGAATCGTGGGCACGAACAGTCATCGATGTTGATTCCCCTATGAATTAGGCCGACTTTAGACGCAATCTTCCCCATTAACGCCCTCCAAAGCAGATAGTTAGCTTTCGGAGTAGCCCAATTGTTCCAAATAAAAACGGTCCCGTCACTAGTCTCCTGTTGCGTAGCTTTCCTGATATCCTCCCGCAATTGCTTAACCGAAAAAGATCCAGCCGGTTCATTTCGCCATCTCCATCTTGATCCGTCGTGAGATAGAAAGTCTTTAATGTTTATCCCGATTTTAGAAAGAGCTACGTCAATCGAGCCGATATCCTTCCAAACACCCGGGATAGATTTTTTAAGAGGAATCACAGGCTGAGTGAGCGTAGAGGTATTACCCCCATGAACGGCGTTTGCCACTTGGGTCCAAAGCTGATTGGGATTATTTTTTAACCTCCACCACCATTTAGAGAGCATGGCTTGATTCCCGGATACTCCCCATTTGATCCATCTCATTTTAGGCCATGTATTAGATTTTCCTCAAATAAAGTCTCTCCTGATCTTCTCCAGCTTCTTTAAAATACATTTAGGAGCTGCGAACAAAGACAGGAAATATGATGGCAAGCTACCGAGAACCGACTTCGCAAGCATCATTCGCCCAGCAAACAATAGATATCGAGCTTTCCATTTGGAAAGTTTTGAAGCAAATTTGTCAATAATAGGTTTCCAAAACTTAGCTCTTTTCATATTTACTCCAATCGGTATCCCCAAATAAGAGAAAGGAAAGGAGCCAACGTCGCAGTTCACCAATTTAGCCACACGAACCACCTTGGTCTCGTCCACCCCAATACCGTAAAGTTTGCTTTTGTGTCGATTTACTTTGAGCCCGGTAACAAGATGAATCCATCTTAAAATCCTGTTTAAAGCAAGCATGTTATCATCAGACCATGCTCCGATAAAAAGCACCTCGTCCGCATAGCAAAGGTGGGTGATCTTAGGCCCACCGTTCGAAAGTTGACATCCTTTAAAAATGCCCGAGTTACAAGCCCTGTTAATGAATAGACTTATAACTTCCATAGCAATAATAAATAAATACCCGGTTGCGTTATTGGATTTTTCTCGACATGCATATATAAAAAAATGGAATTGTTCCTAACATTACTGTTATTGTGTATTTTTTATAGTTATTTAAGTAGTTTAAATCTGTTTTTTATTTAATATATGCTTTATATTTTTTTTTTCGTTTTATGTTACAACTGTAAGAATTGATTTGTGTTACGATTTGTCTATCATTTTGTTATTTAAGTATAACCTTTTATTGTTCGTTGGTTAATTCCTTTCCTTACGTTTTGATGACCTTCCTTCCTTTCTACCTTTCATTTTACTTTTTTTATTTTTGTTTTCTCTTTGTGTTGTTCTTTTTTTTTTTTTTTTTTGGTTTATTTTTAAATTAGTTTCTTTGTTCCTCAAAGGCTTTTAAAAATACCCTTGCGGACATGACTGATAATGTAAAAGTTATCAAAACTGCGTTACGTATGTAACTAACTTACTATCTTTAGTGATTTAAACCAAAATAAGAAAACATTTGTAAATCACTAAATATGTAAAAATAGTTAATGTAAAAATTATATTAAAAATAAATCATAGTTTTCGCCAACTCGAGAGATACAACAATTACCGATAGATTATTGAGTGACACTACTTTAATCGAGTGGTTACCGTAAGATTTAATCACCGGTGGAAAAAATATTGATGAAGGGTATTATATTTGACATGTTAGATGTGTTCTATTTTTTATTGAATATATTTGTTTAACCTTTTTTTGTTTGACAAAAAAATAACATCAAATTATTTAAATATAACTTTTTTATAATTAATGTGAAATCTATACTTCATTTAACTACATAATTATTCTCAATTCGTAAGCCTTTATCTTTTAAGTATGTTAAATTCATAAAGAAAGTGAATTAGTCCTTCGAATATACATAATGTGAAATCTATACTTCATTTAATTAAATAATTATTCTGAATTCGTAAGCCTTATCTTTTAAGTATGTTAAATTCATAAAGAAAGTGAATTAGTCCTTAGAATATACCGTTGCTTTACTTATTTTTAAGTATACTTTTTTTCAAATTTATTAATAATTGTCCCATTGTCCGTAACTAAACACGGGTCTAACCCGCTAGTTTCACATACAATTCTAAACTGTTCACTGTTTATCAATTTGACCATATCCAAACACCACAATCTTAGATAACTTCTTCTATATACATAACAGATGCATACCAATTCCACTAAATTTCCAAATGTATTCAAATTCAATTCCTAACAAACACTAAAATATGTGATCATACAAGTTTAACACGAATCACTACAATATCTCACACATTGGTTGGGACTGAACACGGTGAGATGGCGGCGGTGTCACGGTAGTGGTCGGTTTGGTAACAAAACACAAACGATGGAATTTGATTTAAGGTTGAAGGACGGCAAAAGACGACAGACGGGAAATAACTAGCGACGACTCGACGAGTGGTACTCGTCGGTGTCCATCAGGGAGAAGAAGCTAGGAAAATGGATGGAATTTGAACACCCTAGGGGCTTTATTATGCCACATTAGCGCCACATCAGTGTCATGTCATACAGGGGGCTTTAAAGCCCATCCCTTTTAAATCCCCTCCCCCTGTTAAACAAAATACAAAAAAAAAATAATAATAATAAAGAGAAGAGATTTGATTAGATGAAAAGAATGGGCCCCACCTTTTTCCACTTTTTTGGCCGTTAGCATGCTCGCAGACATGGGGCAACGCCCCCTTCATAACGTGCACAGGGTGGGGGAGGGCGCCATTGGGCACCAATTTGGTGATTTGATGGGGTGACGCGAGGCTACACCCCCGGCCTTAATTGATTACTAAGGCATAGTTAATAAAACAAGATTGATGGTATAATTTTAATATTGTAAACCTCTCGATACATTAAAATTATTTTCAGTTGTATCTGGTTTTCTCTAGCTTCTAGCTAGCTCACCTTTACTATTTTGCCGTTAAAAAGAATTTAAGAAAATTGAAAGGCCGTCGGTAATCAATAAATCCGTCATAATAACAATTGTGTCGCAAAAACATCTCAAAATCAATCCATAGCCACAAAATCATTTCGTCATCAAACTGTAGCAGATGATTGCATCTCCATCACATAAAAGAGCCTCAAAACTAACTAGGGACGAAACTATTTCGACAGTTTTTTCCGAGCGTAGTGATTTAAGAGCTTTATTTATTTTAAATTAATAATAATAATATTATTATTATTATTATTATTATTATTATTATTATTATTATTATTAAATTTACACGTCAAAGTTTTAACATCAAACTCTCCACAGTACGTAGCATGCATGCATGCATCAAGCCACGTGCTTTGCAAGTCAAAAAAGAAAAGAAAAAAAAAAAAAAAAAAAAAACTTATTAACCGTCACAGCCATTCAAAAAGGAAAGCAATTAACCGTCGCAAAACCACCATGCAACCGCCGCAACCCTCTGAACAGGCACGTACCCGTACATACTTATATATAAACAACTTGCATGCCACTTTCAGACAAACAAGTGAGATACACATAATTATACTCGCAGGGCAGAAGAAACCAACCTGTCCTCTAAACGAATTCGAGAAGAAAGACATGGATAACATGGAGTATGGTTGGGGCATTGGGTCGGTTGTCGCGATGCTTTTGGTATTCGGATGCATGTTGTTTCTGCCGCTGGGGATGGGACCGGTGGCACCTCCGTCGATTCCAATGATTGTTTTGGTTCCGGTGTTCTTGGTGGTTGTTATCATCTTTCTCTCCATTGCCTCCAACCCGAATCATTGATTAATTTTCTTCTTCTCGAATGTATCTCGGATATGATATTATGAATATTATGATATGATTGCATGTTGAGATTGATTATTATTATTGTCATAACTGATTAATTAATATATGTGCCTCCATGCTGTTTTATCTATGTTGAATCTCAGTTTCTTTTAATTAATTGATCCAAAATGCCAATGTTTAACAACCATTCAAAGCTTCAGTATTTTTGAATCTATCGAAAACAATCGGTATACCAACGTTGTACAGATAAAAACTGAAATCGGTGTGGCCGGGACAACAAGTACTCGGATCCTGTAAACATTTATGTATGCATTCTGATAATTAAATTAAATGATTAAAGATAAAATTAACCTCATTCTAGGCCTAGTATTTCATATATTAGCAACTTTGTATCGCAACACCCTGGATATATATATATATATATATATATATATAGGACAAAGATCCGTTAGGAACCACCTCTTATTGCGAGAACCGCGAGAACCAATGTGAACGCAACCAAAAATGCCTAAAAATAGCTAAAAATCACACAAAATTTTTTTTTTTTTTTTAAATTTTTATAACAAAATCGCTACTTTTCGCATCAAAAAAAAAAAAAAAAAATTTTTTTTAAAAAAAAATTTTTTTTTTTTTGGATGCGAAAAGTAGCGATTTTAACAAAAAAATTTTTAGATTTTTTTAGGTTTTTTGGGGGTTTAGTTTTTAGCTTTTTAGCTGGGGGGGGGGGGTGGGGGGGTATAGGTTTTTGGGGGGTGGGGGAGGGGGGTTTAGGTTTTTGGGGGGTGGGGGGGGGGGGGGTTAAGTTTTTTTTTAGGTTTTTTGGGGGGTTTAGTTTTTAGCATTTAGCTTGGGGGGGGGGGGTTAGGTTTTTTTGGGGGGGGGGGGGGGTGGGGGGGTTTAGGTTTTTTTTGGGGGGGGGGGGGGTGGGGGGGTTTAGGTTTTTTGGGGGGGGGGGGGGTGGGGGTTAGGTTTTTTTAGCTATTTTAGGTTGTGTTCACATTGGTTCTCGCGGTTCTCGCAATAAAGGTGGTTCTCGCATGAACCTTACCCTATATATATATATATATATATATATATATATATATATATATTTAGGCTAAAGGGTGTGGGGTCATGGTTGGGACATGATTTGCCACCTAGGAACATGAATGGAATGCTACACCACCCCCTTGCTTGATCCACCATGGTTTGCATGGATTAAACCACGACAACCATGGTCCTCCTTTCCATTTTTTAACCAATCATTTCCTTTTTTTTAGACAAAGATAAATTAAAATAAATAAGTGGCTAGTGGTTTGTGTCATGACCACACCCTTAAGATAGTGGTTTTAGATGGTGGATTAGAGGTGGATTACATGGCACTGATATGGAGGGTAATTATGGTCATAAAGGTTATCACCACACCCAATAGCCTTAGAGTGTTCATTCTAGATCTGTCAAAGGTTTAATTCTATTTTGTTAGTGGTGAGTAGAGGATCCAGTAAAAAAGGCCTAAAGTGTGAGAAGGGTAAGAAAGAATCTCAGCCATTAGATCTTTTGATCTAATGGTTGAGATCAATAGGGACCAAATTGTAAAATATTTTCATTAATTTGGACTGATTTGAAATATCTAGGGGCAATGTAGTCTTTTAAACCCACTAGAAATTAGGTAATGCACATGTAACTTCCCCCCGTCTTTTTTAAACGTCAATAACTTTTTATACGTTAATTTTTTTTTTAAAAAATTACACCATAATAACGAGCGTTTTTTTATCTTTAATATGAGTACCATATTGCTATACTTATATAGAGAAAAAAATATGTTTCGATCAGATGTTTAGTCAATGAATGGTGTTATATACTTCCTATAATTAAGGTGGCGGTTATGCGAAGTTTTTAATTAATTGAATTAATGATAAAATTACTTGTTTACCCTTTTCAATTAATTTAGATCGAATGGCTGAGATTCTTTCTTACCTTTCTCACACTTTTGGTCTTTTTTACAATAACCTTACCCAGTGATGGCATTGTATTATATATATATATATCTATGGAACCCATTAAGTCTAACCAACTTTTAGGATAATCTTAGCCATCTAAACTCATCAACTTTTGATCTTGACCCTTTAAACTCAAATAAAAAAACTGTAATACGGCAGTTCAGGGAAGTTATACTCTCTCTCCTAAAATGAGAAAGTTCAGGGCGGTTTCACATTATCTCCCCTAAAATTTGGCAGTTAGATGTGATTTCCGCTAGATCTCCACTTCAAAACCACCCATGATCCCCCCTACGCACCTAAATTGATGCTTATAAAGTCTCTTTTGCCTTTGAATTCGAAAGCTCTCTGCATGTCATCCAGCCGGTCGTCTAGGATTTCAAGGTAGTTTGTCTGATTTCAAATCTTCATGTTTTCCGTTCAAAATTATTTCTTCTTCATATTCATTTGTGTTCTCACTGATTGATTGATTGATTGATTTTGATTACGGAACTCGCCGGTATATAGTTTGATGATGGTTCAGTTCACAGAACAATTCAGAGACAGAGTTTGAAACTTGCCGGAGAAGAGATTCCAGTGTACCTACTGGCGAGTACAAACCATTTCCTAAACAATGGAAGTGATCTTCTCTAATGGCTAATCAGGTTGATTTCTTTAATTAGTTTAAATTGGGTATTTTTTATTTGAATACAAAATGTTGCGTTTCTTCCTATTTTGTATTACAAGTTTTAGAAACGAAAACCGTGCTTACGGTTTCGATTTTGATATGAATATTTCTTATAATTGTTCTTAAGGTTTTGATTTTGATTTAGTTGCTATCAATATTTCAGTTCTCTTCAAGATTCCCTCTTGATAATTTTTGTTGTGTATTGTTAGGTGATTTTGGTTGTGTTAGTTTTTGGGATTAATAGTTCATAACATGTTTCACTCTAAAGGAAGCATTAACAACTAAATCTGCAGATTATGTTCAAGTAAATGCTCATATTTTGTATTCGATGCATTATCGTTTACCTATCTGTTGTTGTTGCCAGGAAGAACAAGCTTCATTGGTGCTGATAATCTTCAGATGAAGGATTCTGTATGCTCTTATGCATTTTGATATAGGTTTCTTCGTTAGCTGTCATTTAATCTAATACAGTGAATTAATGCTTTTTTTGGTTCGTGCTTTAGGTTCTAGAGGAGCCATCCGACACTCGTATTATTGGCCTTGAAGATTATATGCAAACTCCGGGGGTATGTTTGATAGTGAACAGATTGAGAAATTTTGTTATCTGAATTTTCATTTAATAATGTGAATTTGATAAGTAACATTATAATTGCAGGTAAGTAGCGGGAGGTTGTCGGTTGGTATGACGCCGAAAACTTTACGGCTTCCAAAACAGGGTGAGATGCTGCTGTCTGTCCATGGTTCGCCGCTTGGTGTTTACAAGGAAAACAACATGGATGCAATACACGGTAAGCTATTTTCATTTATTTTAATTATCTTTTTCGTCAGTACAGATAATTTCTGCTATGCTGTATTGCTTCACACTCCTGCAAAATGTTATTTGGTTTGTGTTTTGAGATAGACTTTTCTGTTAATGTAAGATTATTAACCATCATTTGATAATTCATCTACAGAGACAGAGGAAGAATGAGCTGTTGGCTGAAGGTTATTTCTTTTTAACGCCTCAAAAGGTTTATTTAGGGTCGCTTCTAAAGATACTGCTATAATAATATTCATCGTATTAAAAATGTAAGTTGCGTGTTGTTTTGTTATGCTTGAGATTTTCGCTTCAATTTATCATGCTATTTGCTTGCTTTTCATTACACCTGGAAAACGGGTCGGGTCATGGGTCAATTAAAAAAGGGGTTGTTTTGGTTCGGGTCAAAACGGGTTCGGGTCGGAACGGGTTCGGGTCAGAACGGGTTTTGGGTCGGAGCGGGTTTCGGGTCGGGTTGGTTACAAATGTTTTTTAAAGAGATTGTACATCAAGGGGCAATTTTGATAGGATTTGGGAACTGAAATTTATTTACACAGATATCATGTCATCTTTTTTGTTACAGTTGGTTCGTGCAGTGGTTTATTTGGTTCACCCTTTATTTGTCCAGTTAAATGATATACCGAACACCGCTCAAACAGCAGTTAATTTGGATTTGAATTCCGTAGGTGGGCATGAAACTAACAATCGCGCTTCTACACTTTATTCGTCTAGAAGACGAACTGAACTTCTTCGGCGGTTTTTATTGTCTTCCATTGATTCACAGGTTAGTAGTAGTGGAGGGCAAAACCGTAATCTATTCTCTAGAATTCCACCACCTGTGAATGCTTCAGCTTCACAAGAAACTGGAATACCGACTGTAAATGCTATCACGGGTCATCACCATCATCGGGCAAGAACCTTAAATAGACAGGTCGATGGTGCTTTTGGTTTCCCGTATCTATTATCAACAACGGTTTCTGGTGGAAGTGAAAGAAGAGGTAGACTTGTAGCAGAGGTATGTTTAAAGATTTACAAAGTTATATAAATTATGATTTTATCTTTTTGTTATGCTGAAAACATGCGGTCTTTCTTCGATGCAGATGTGCAATGTTTTGGATCGTATACGCACGGGAGAGGGTCTGCGATTCGAGGATGTTATGCTTCTAGATCAATCTATCTTTTATGGCTTGGTTGATATTCATGATCGGCACAGGGATATGCAGCTCGATATTGATAACATGTCTTACGAGGTACTGAAAATAACATTCTTTGTTCATTTTATTTATAATGATGTAATTATGAATAGAGATAATATAAATTTTAATATCTATTTAGGAGTTGTTGGCGTTGGAAGAGCGGATTGGAAACGTGAACACTGGATTGACCGATGAAAACATTTATAAACATCTGAAACAGAAAACATACGCGAGTGTAGCGGGTGAGACAGATGCCGAACCTTGCTACATATGTCAGGTACGCGTATATTTCTTTTATTTGTATCTTGGCGAAAATGTTAGTTTGGTTTGTGTTGGTGTAAACTTTGATGGTTTAACAGGAAGAATACAAGAATGGAGATGATTTGGGAGCACTGTGTTGCGGGCATGAGTTCCACACGGGTTGCATCAAACAATGGCTACTTCAGAAGAACACATGTCCGGTCTGCAAGTCTGCGGCTTCAAAATGAGAGATTTAAGAGGAGGTTTTTGTTGAAGATAACAATTACTTCATCATACTGGATTGGATCAAGAATCATGAAGGTGGAGTTGGTAATGTTTATTCAGGCAAATAGTATTCTTCAAATATGAAGTATTTTGGTATTCTTTTAATGCCAGTTATTTATGACTAAATTGTTAAGAGTTTGTTTACATATCTATATTTACTTGATTTTATTCTCTAGGAATATAGAAGATTTCATATTTATCTTTTGTCGCTCTTGATTTTGTTCCACCTTTTAGGCTAATCGGTGTGGCGTGGCGCCTTCCACGTAGGCTGGCAAAGGCGCCAAACACCGCCCTATCCATAGGCTATTTAATTTGCCCAACCCAAAGAGTCGTTGAAGTAGCCGTTTGGGTCCAAAAAATGGTAACACCGTTATTGAGCCGTTAGTCAGATTGTGTTGTAATATTAAAATGCAATAAGTAAATATTTGTGTTAATAGATTCATTCACATTGTTAGTATATAATAAATCAACGTAACCCGTCCATCGGACAGGTATTAAACTAGTTTAATTGGTTGAAGTCAAAGATAATGTCCAAAACTTTTTTTTTTTGTTTTTTGTTTCACCCGCAATTTGATAGAACTGAGTTCGAGATTGACGCTCTCCCAAAATATTAAAAAAAACACACTGAACTGAAAGGAACTAAAACAATTCGTAAATTTGGTGCCAATTTTCTTGTCTTCTTCGTTAATTCAACAATTGCTTAAATAGAAGGAAATCCTATGTAACTGAAATAAACGTGCTTGATGGATACTTCCTAGATAATGGGATAATGGATGGTAATGCAAAGGTATCATGGAGATAGTGGGTGACTAATAAAACATAAACAATGCATGAATAATAATTATAGGAAAATAAGCTGACATAATTGTTTGACTCCTTCATATCAGTTGGTCGGTCAAACTGCAAAGTGGGTCACCGTATGGGTCGGCAACCGGTTGTTTATCGGGTCATGGTGGATCCGCATCACAATCGCGCGTTTAAAGTTTTATAAGATTATTTAATTTTTATTACTTGCAAAAAAGGTTAATAGAATGCATAAATGGTGAAAATTAACATGTATGTGTACTTATATATATAATTAATAGTATATGTGACTGGATGTTGTTTTATTTAGGATCACACAACTAGGGTTTATATACTCTGCGTATAGAGCTATACGCAGCGTATATAACCCATCAGGATTTTGTTTGGATATTTTGATGTATTTGTGGCATAAATACATACCCGGTTTCAAGGTTATATCGCTTAAAATATATAATCGTTAATGTTATACCATTAATATTATATACTGTTAATTTTTTTTTGGAAAACGTATATACGGTTCGAATATATTATATTGTTATTGTTTAAATTATTATTATACCACGTGTAGTGCGGTTCGAATGCTATAAACGTTTAAATATCATACCATTAATTATTTTTAAATACTTGTGTACGGTTAGAATATATTATATTGTTTCCATACTATACCGTTTAAATTAAAACCGTTAAATATTTTGAAATATCCGGGTACGGTTCAAATATATTATACCGTTTCAATAAAATTCCGTTTAAATTAAATTATTATACCAAGTCTCGGTGCGGTTTGAATAATATACCGTTCAAGATTTTTATACCGTGGCTGGACAACATCGTATCATTGTCAAATATGTCAGACATACGCTGTTTATAGCTTTATACATAGTGTATAGATGCCTCGTATACTTGCTGCGTATAGCTCTATACGCAGCGTATGTCAGACAGATTTGACAATGTACTAGATTGTTATGTACCTACCCACTACATACGCTGCGTATAGGGTTACTTCTATACGTTGCGTATAGACCTATACGTAGCGTATATATGCATGATTTGACAGTGTACGAGGTTTGACTGAGTGGACGTGTACGGACCCTGTACCTACGCTGCGTACAGGTCTATACGCCGTGTAGGTAAAGATAGGGTTTGGTGTGCAAATAGCCATGTTGGTGTACAAATATGTAGTCCTTCTTTATTTATTTGAATAAGTGATCAAAGGTTCCGTAACCAACCGTGGCGGACCCACACACAAACCATTGGGCTTACGGGACAGAAACGATATATAAAAATTTTTGGTGGTGTGATAAAGATACACCCTTTGTCCATTAATCTCCGTTGGTGAAAGGTCATAGGTCAGATTCCCCTTAGGCACGTCTTTTTTAGTGATTTTTAAAATTAACTCAGTGGTAGGCCTGTAAACGAATTAAACATTCATAAATTTTTTGTGAATTTGTTTGGCAGGAAGTTCGTTTATTTAATAAACGAACGAACACAAACAAAAAATTTTGTTTGTTTAATTAAATGAACGAACATGAACACACCTTGTGTTCATTTATTTATGTTTCTGAACGTTCGTTTATGTCTGTGAACGTTCATTTATGTTCGTTCATTACGTTCATTTATTTTCGTTTAAATTTTAGTAAATACGTAAATAGTTATATTTATATAAATATTAGGTTTTCTAACTATTTATATAAATATAATCAAGTAGTAATTGAGTTTTCTAGTAATAGAAAATAAAAAATGATATTTTAAAATTTTTCTTAGATCGTAACTGATCACTTAGGGGCTGTTTGGTAGCCTCTGAATGGTCATTAAGAGGCTACCTATTAATGAAACCATTAAGAATTTTACCAATGAGAAGGTAGAAGAATGTGACATGTGATGATTTACCATTCAGAGATTACCTCTTAACCATTCAGACTTGAGGTAACCTCTTATTCATTCAGAGGTTTTAAACCATTAAGAGGTAGCATCTGAATGGTCATTAAGAGGCTACCAAACAGCCCCTTACTTAACATTTGTATAAAAAAACTACTTAATTTTAGTATCTTTGAACCCCACTTTAGATGTGTTTTCGGATGAATTGTAATATATTTGACTTGTTTGTTTGTTTGTGTTCACTAATGTTAAATTGTGTTTGTTTATATTTGTTCAATTACGTTCATTTGTGTTCGTTTATGTTTGTTCAATCATGTTAATTTATGTTTATTCAAATATGTTCAGGTTTTTTTTTGTTTATGTTCGTGAAATGTTCGTTTAGGTTTTAAACGAACGATGTTCAATTAATTTTTTTTTTGTTTATGTTCTGACTGTTCGTTTA
Source organism: Helianthus tuberosus (assembly GCA_030545235.1). NCBI lineage: Eukaryota > Viridiplantae > Streptophyta > Magnoliopsida > Asterales > Asteraceae > Helianthus > Helianthus tuberosus. Next base: position 171,802,564 of record CM060406.1, read on the forward strand.
CGTTTTAAAGGAACAAACATAAACGAACACGAACATGCCCGATTTCTTAATAAACGAACACGAACAAAGAAATGTGTTCGATTATATTTTTGTGTTCGTGTTCGGTTAAAGTTAAATGAAGGCATGTTCGTGTTCGTTTATAGGCCTACTAGTGCTGCTGCAACTATGCAAGACAACAAGCGACTTCTCCATCTCCCACCCCATCTGGACTTCGATGACTTTATGGAATCACAACTCTCTGCCCCCTCTGATCTTCCCCCCCTTCGGCAACGTCAATCGTTCAACCAAAAGGTAAATCTGAAACCTTTTATTGTTTTGTATTTTATAACTTTATTGATTTATTTAAAATCTGAATCCTAAATGTGAATACTTGTGCAGTGATGAATACTAGAATATTAGATTTGAATATAAATTTAGAATTTGTGATTTAGTTTTGTTAAAACTTGATATGAGTAAACTGCCATTTTGGTCCCTGTGGTTTGGGCACTTTTTCCATTTTAGTCCAAATCTCAAATTTTTTAAATCTGGGTCCCTGTGGTTTCACTTTTCTTGCCATTTTAGTCCAAAATTCAAAAACCCCCCCTTAATTGACTGTTGCAAGCTGCCTATTTTGTCTTTTTGTTCAGGGGCAATTTTGTTCATCTGATTTTAATTTGACATATTAATAATTAATAAACTAAATTCATCTTATACAATTCCTTTATACCCTAATACAGTTCAGATATTCATAATCATATTCATATGTTAACCTGATTTATTCTTTTCGCCGGATGCTCCGTCACCGGCGAAACAAAACAACTAAAACATTCAACTCTGGCACCGAAATAAATCGACTGAAATCACCGCCGTGGAATCTTGAACTCCGGCGAATGATCGGAATCTTCTGGAACGTTGTAGATTCAATTGGCGGTTGATGAAATGATTAACCGGAAACGGAGTGATTGTTCCAGCAGAGGTACAATGATGTGGTAACTGAAAAAGAGTCCTTTTTAAAGTGAAAATAGTTTTTGAATTCAAAGTAGAAACAAAGGCTTACCCGTTCCACTGGTTATAGATCATGACTAAGGCAACAGGGACCAATATTGCTCCCCTGCAAGCAATTCCTCTCATAAGTTTAAGTAAACATATGGAAATTACAACTTTCAACGATGTTCGACTGTTGATCAAATGTTTGAAACATCCTTCAATAACGACATATTTTAAAAAAATTGTGGGTCGAAAGCAATAATGGTCAAACACGTAATTAGATCTGATTTGTTAATTGCACAAATCTTCATCTCCCCCTCTCTAGCTTCGTTCATCACTGACCACAAGATTCGTTGCAGATCTAAAAATGCTTGATGATGGTGAAGAAGACATAACGGGCGGAGGTGGTGGCTGATTACGGTGATGGAGGTGGGTTATGAATTAGGGTTCAGGTGAAGTTGGGTGAAATGAGGGAGATGAGTGCTTTAAATAGGGTCAAACGATTTTTGGGTTTTATTATTTTTAATCAATATTGAGTTATAATAAATCTACAATGACTAAAATACCCCTGAGGATAAAGACAATATCAGGGTTTAAGTTGGGGAATCTGGCCAAATTTAACTTTTGGACTAAAATGGCAACAAAAACGAAACCACATGGACACAGATTTAAAAAGTTTGAAATTTGGACTATAATGACAAAAGTGCCCAAACCACAGGGACCAAAAAGGAAGTTTACTCACTTGATATTTAGGGGGTGTTTTGCTAAACTTTTTCACACCCCCTTATAACTTATTGACTTTTATAAAAAGTTATTAAGGAGAAAAAATGTTTGGCTAACTCAAAAGGACTTTTTAAAATGACTTCTTGTATAGAGAGGAAAACTTAGTTTTGAAAAGTTAGAACATTGTGGTTTTTTGAAGCTCCTTATAACATTGTCCCTTTTAGTCATTTTACATTTTACATGAATAAGCTAAGCCAAACACGTTTAAAAAAAAAAACAACTTATTGACTTATCGGTTTTTCCCACCACATAAGCTAATCCAAACATTTTTTTAAAAACTCTTTTTCAAAAAGTTATAAGTCAATAAGTCTTTTTAAAAAAAATATTTTTTAAGTTAAATAAGCTTAGCCAAACAGCCCCTTAGACTAATGGGTATGGGGGTCGGCTAGCCCCGGCTAGCTCCGGCGCCGAGCCCCCACACCGCCCCCCTCCGCTTCGGCCCGGCCCAAACGTCCCACATGCGCCGATTCAGTCGAGGCCCCACCTTTGAAAAGTATCCGTTGCCATGATCCCCCAAACGGCTATTTAAAAAAAAAAAAAAATTCATTTTTCATTTTAAATACCCAATACCTCAACCATTTTTATACATTTCTATCCTTTCTACTCCCATTCTTCTCCAATTCTCTTCCTTTTTTTATAAAAACACTCCATATTTTTTATACCTTTTTCTCTAAATCATGAATCCTTTCAACCCAAACAACCCCAACCCGAACAACCCCAACCCGAATAATCAAAACCCGAACCAACCTAACTTTTTTTCGACTCCCGCTTACAATCCGAGTATGGATAATTCGTGGGGTGCTCCGCAATTTCCTTTTTCGGGTTTCCAACAAACACCCAACGCATTCTCACAAATGTCTCAAGTTCAACAACTCCAACAATACCAAGCGCTACAACAAATGATGCAACGCAACTCGTTTGAACAACTCCAAGCGCAACCGCCAACTTCCCAACCGGTTAACCTTGATGATGATGATGATGATGAAGTCGTCCCCGAATCGCCACCGCAAGAGCTCAACCGAAAAAAAAAACAAGGGGAGGGGGAAGAAGGTTGAAAACGTACCCGAAACCGCGTCAAAAAGCGGTTCGAGAAAACAGGGGAGACCGTGGACGAAAGTAGAGGAGGAGGCGCTAGCAATAGCGTTTACTAAGTCCTCTACTAACCCGATAGTCGGTATGAACGAAAGTTTAATTTTTTTTTTAAATTTTTTAAAAGTTTATATTTTTTTTTACTAATGCATTGTTTTTTAAAATGTAGGAAACAATCAAAAGGGAGATAGTTTTTGGAGGAAGGCAACGGCTAGATTTCATGCGATTATGGAGCATAGCTCGGATCGTGATGTAGAAGCCGTCTCGGGCAAGTGGCGTAAAATGAGCAAGACCATCAATAACTTTAACGCAATTTATAACCAAATTCGTATGAATCCTCCTAGCGGGACTAACGAGGCGGACTTTCTTAACCTTGCTATCGCTAAGTGGGACTCTCAAAATGCAAAGCCTTTCCCGCACTTCCGAGCATGGAACGTAGTAAAGAATCAACAAAAATGGGCGCCGATTCCAAATGAGGTACAAACCGCCAAACGGACTAAAACTTCCGATTCCGGAAGTTATAGTGCGGGAGGCTCCACCGGTCGTTGTCAAATCAACATAAACGACGACCCGGAAGATGACGAGGACGTGTTGCCCATTCACGAGGCGGAACGTCCCCCCGGGAGGGACAAAGCAAAAAAAGAGGCGGCCGGAAAGCGCAAAGGGGCCGGCTCGAGTGGAGGGGGCGGCTCGAAGGCATCGGAGAAAATGGACGACTTGATAAGCGAATTCCGTGAGTTCAAACAGTTTGCGGCCGAAAAATACACTCACAAGAAAACCGTGTCGGCCGACCAAGCTCGAGCGGAAGATTTTAGGATTATGAGGTTGGATCTCGACTCGGTTCCGGAGGCGGAACGAGTGGTATATCAGAAGATGAAAGAAGAAGTGATGAAAAAATGGTCGTCGTAGGTTGTTTTTTTATTTTTAGGAAATGTAATTTTTTTTTTTTAGGAAATGTAATTTTTTTTTATGTTATGAAATGAAATTATTTATGTTGTTTTATGTTGTATTTTTTTATTTTTATAAAGTTTTTATTAAGTTAATAAATTAAAACTTATAAAATTATAAAATAATGAGGTGGGGCCCCATCCCCCACGAGCCTCCATCCCCCTCAAATATGATGGAGGCTCATCCCCCACGAGCCGCCTACGTGGCGCCTACGTGGCGGCTCAACCCATCCAAGCCTATCCTAACCATACCCATTAGTCTTAGGGCTAATGGAATTAGTGGTGGGTCCATGATTTTTTTTTTCTCGTGGGCTCACTTCTTTTTGATGGAAAGATTTTTCACAACTGAATGATAGAATTTTATGACCAGTCGGGTCAGGTCAGGTTGGAGAACATATGAAAATACGGTATCATAATAAGAAAATATGATACTGAAAAAACACACAATCAAATTATGATGTCATTGGAAATGAAAAAAAAAAGCATTATAAATTTCTAAAGTTGTTCCCTGCAGGACTTCATTTTTTGAAAAAAAAAAACCATTACATTTTTTACCAAACATTGGAAAGAAAGTCTCTTTCGATATAACAAATGCAAGAATCGTTCATATAATCATCACCCCTCCAGTTACGCAAATTCGTCTTCATATGCTTCATTGATGAAAAATGTCTCTCAACGATTGCCGTTGCAACCGGTAGAATTAGTGCCGACTCAATGTTTTGGATGGCCTAAAGCGAAATAAAATTTTGGGACCCTTTTGTGAATAAGTTGCTTAACTATTAAGGTATTAACTAACTAGCCTTTAAATAACCTAACTTTTAATTTTGGGCCTAAAACCAAACTCAACACTGCTTTTGTTTGCTTCCCCTCTCATTTAATTTCTTTAGTATGTTAACGGTTAACATAATAAAACAACTCAACCCAAATATATATAAATATCTGAAGATACTCTAAGATGAGGGGCCCTAAAAATGGAGGCCCTAATATATTGTTTTATTTAGCTTACACTTCAACCGGTCTAAGATGAGGGGCCCTAACAAATATCCAACATGTTCCTTTGTTTCTACCATCTTTTTCGCAAGACTAGATATACTATTTATGTTGGCAAACATTTCATCTTCTCATAAAATTAATATAGTTGTCAAGCTCATTCATAAGATCTTCTCTCCCTCTATAACTAAAATCATACGGATACAACTCGACCAATGCACTTAAATAACCATCCGAGCTTAAACTACCAATACAGGTAAGCAATTTGGTGGTTAACTCATTAAGACGGTTGCCAAACTCCTGTATTATTTGCATGTCTAACAACATGTTGAAATTTTCAACCTCATAATAAATTCAATCTCAATTTTTTTTTTTCAAAAAGAGATGTCACATTTTTTTTTTAGGGTTTGCCATTCAGAAGGGGGTAGCGGCGCAGCTTGTTGCCCGTCTGCCTGTCATTAGTTTGTAATCGTATCATATTATATATATTCAAATATGTTTTGTAAAAAAAAAAAAAAAAAAAAAAATTAAATCCTTCAAGTCTAAACATTTGTAACTGTTACTTCGTTGCATTAACTATTTGAATTGCATTCATCATATCTTAATCCCTTCTTTAGTGAGCTTGAGACAATGTATTAGTAATCCCAAAGACATGCTTCATCAAATGTAAATAATATTTTATATAACAAGTCAGTATATAATAATGAAATTAACTTCTTTTTTCCTGTAGGTTAAGTGTGAAGGATGGTTAATTTCTTTATCTTGATTGCCAAAATCCAGAACATACATCGAAATAAATAATGGAACCAAACACCTAACCCTCCTACAAACTAGCATTCCTCTCAGACTCATTTTTGAGATAAGACTACAAATAAAATAAATAACTGGAAAGCATGAAAATAGACGGTATGCTTAATAGTCCCCCTCAGCTTGATCGAGGATACGAAGTAACGTTCAAGCTGAACCGAAAGTTGTCAAATAAACATCGAGGAAGCCCCTTTGTGAATATGTCTGCATACTGTTCAGGCGAAGGAACATGAAGAACTCGAATGTGGCCAAGTTGAACCTTTTCTTTAACAAAGTGAATGTCCATTTCGACGTGTTTGGTACGTTGGTGCTGAACCGGATTTTCTGACAAGTAGACCGCTGATATATTATCATAGAACACCACAGTGGCTTTCTGAGTTGGAACATGCAGCTCAAGTAGGAGGTTTCGAATCCATGTGGCTTCGGCAACGGCATTGGCAACTCCACGATATTCAGCTTCGGCACTTGATCTCGATATGGTCGGTTGGCGCTTTGACGACCACGAAATTAGGTTGTCCCCGAGGAAGATACAATATCCCGATGTAGACCGACGTGTATCGGGACACCCACCCCAATCCGCATCCGAGTAAGCCACTAATGACCGACTAGGGGAGGCGGAGATACGCAATCCAAGCTCAATGGTACAGTGAAGGTATCGAAGAACACGCTTCAGAAAGTCGAAATGGGTATCCCGGGGAGCATGCATAAACAAGCATATTTGTTGAACTGCGTATGACAAGTCTGGACGGGTTATAGTTAAATATTGAAGGGCACCCGTTAAGCTTCGATAAAGAGACCCGTCAGGAAGCGGATTACCAGCTGTAGCACTGAGCTTCGAGTTTGTGTCAACCGGAGTGTGGGAAGGCTTGCAAGCCGTCATGTTGGCCCTGTGTAGAATGTCACGAGCATATTGCGTTTGAGCCAGAAATAAAGACTGATGATCTCTCGTAACCGTGATACCCAGAAAATGGTGCAGAGAACCCAAATCGGACATAGCAAATTCACGCGACAGAAGTTTGATGAAATACTGAAGAAGACCCAGATCATTGGCGGTGAGGACAATGTCATCGACATAGAGAAGGAGATAAGCCAATTGGGACCCATTATGAAAGATGAATAGAGAGGTATCACACTTACTGTTGGAGAAACCCAAAGACATGATAAATGTGGAGAACCTATTGTACCACGCACACGGAGCCTGTTTCAACCCGTAGAGGGATTTCCGTAGACGGCAGACGTGCTTGGGATGTGCTGGATCAACGAAGCCGGTAGGTTGATGCATGTAAACTGTTTCCTGGAGAGTACCATTCAGAAAGGCGTTTTTTACGTCCAACTGATGTATTGGCCAGGAGTGAGATACTGCGAGAGACAGAACCATACAAATGGTGGCAGGTTTGACAACTGGACTGAAGGTTTCCATGTAATCTATTCCGACTGTTTGCGATTTTCCGTTGCAGACGAGTCTTGCTTTGTACCGATCTAATGAACCATCGGCTTTGAACTTGTGTCGAAACTGTGACAACCCTCATAATTACAGGCACCGTACTATTAATTTATTTTAATTACGTGCTTAATGACTGTGCTTGATTATAACCGCTGACGTAAACTACTTTCTGATTTATGTATCATACATACATATGCATCACACTTCATATTGTCACTCCATTTATTACACACAAACCTTAGTGACATACTTGATGCACCTAGCACAGTTAGCACACTGAACGGATAATACAGAAACATGCTGACAATGCCAGCACATGGACAGACAATGTTTTTGAAGCCAGTATGAGCCAGGGACAGGGCACTACACTAGTATGGAGTGTAGGGAAGTGAGGACCATAAAACTGCGTCACTAGGTGATAGTTACAGTGCCGGGAAGTGCCAAAAACACACTTAAATGCAGAATTCTGCATTCATTAATAAAAATTCAGCATACTAGTAGAATGCAAAAATATGGTAGAATGGTCCTGTATGCTTTCCTAAGTGCCGGGAATAAATAGCGTTACAAAAATATATATAAAAGACAATTTTTTGGACTAGTTAAACACTTTAACGGAACGGTGTCTAACCGGACAACCGGACATTACCCGGGATACGAAATTTTTGTCAAGTACATTGTCTTATTATTTTTGGCTTGTCATGATCCCCATATGCCATAACACCCGCTAAAAATCAATTCACTAACACATATAAGTTTATACTTGTTATCTAACTAACCATCACCTTTTGGTTACAAAATTTTTACATTAACCCCCCCCCCCCCCATAACCGAATCGGTTCCCTAGTGGACCCACACAAAATCATCCTCCATGCCCCATATATATTTGATTAGATTATACTTCATTTGTTTATTGGATTGTTACTTGTAGTAGTTGCCATAATATATGCACATATCAATATAAGTATGGCACCATGATCACCACCCTACTTCTCAAGATCACACCCATCATTCCACTCTCTCTCCCTCTTTCGGCTCCACCCCAAACCGCCACCCTCACCACCATTAAACCACCATCATCTTCCAAGTTTCAAGTTCCATTCAAGCCTAAAGGTTAACACAAGGAAGCTTGCATCTTGTGGAGCTTCAAAGGAGCTTTGTTCTAGCTTTTTCATCATCTTTTCTCAACATCTTCGTTACTAGATTCTACCCTAGCCTTGTGCTAGTAGTAAGTCTTGGTTTACTCTTGTTCATGTCTATTTTGAGTAGTTGAAAGATTATTTATGATGGGATGATATGAAATACAAGAATACTAAAAACATAAACATAAAAGTTTAGACATAAAGTTTACATGAAGATCACGAAATGAGAGGTGATGATACATGATAAATCTGAGTTAAATGAAATATAACCTGCTGTAGACGACTTATTACCTGTTGTTAATCGTCATTAGAAAGTTATGGCGATCATATGTGTGCGTTTTAGTATTTCAGCTGGCTGTAACCGGACCATTATAAGTCGAAAAACTGATTTTCTGAAGCCTAAATTATGTATTTTCGAAAAACGAAGCAAATAGCACTGGAATTGTAATTTTTCGAGGTCGTTTACTATCTTTAAAGGACTGTTTTTTGACAGCAGCTCAAGCTGAGTTTTGACTGCAGTAAATGGGTGATATGTTTCTAGTCATAACTTGAAATCTATGTTGTTTCAGCTCATGAAAACTGGACTGTAGATGACTCATGATGTCATATTAATTCTCCCACTGGAATTTCGTCAATCGGACTTACGATAATTTTTAGATGAATTATTTTGTAAACTGCAATCAGAAAGTGACAAATCTGATTGGAGTCCGGGAAATAAATTTTTATAAAATATTGGTAATGAACTGGACCCTGATATTTTTACACAATAAAATTTGGATCGTATAAGACATTCTGTAAAAATTTAGGAATTTTTGAAATAAGATAACTATTTTATTAAAATGCCCGAAAACAGCCCAGTTTTGTATATTAAAAACTAAAATGATATAAGTAGTCTTTTGCATGTCTAAATGTCGGGTTGGTAATTTGAGAATGATCTAACAAGTTATATGTTAAAGAAAATGATATGCTATATAGCATGGGCACCTCCGTTTACAAAGGAAACTCTGGCGAAATTTCTAAAAATCCCAAGACTTAGAAAACAATTTTCTAACAAGTATTTACAGCTGGGTTTAACCTTGTTTTTCGGAAGTAAACTTCGCCATTAGTTTGTTATAAAATTTCAAAGTGACGGAGGTGGGTTTTCGCAAATAAAAGCAGATGAATATATATTTAGAGTATATATTTTATACTAAAACGCGTGTGTGAATACTTGTTCGATTTGCGAACTAGTTACAATATTTTTGGGACAAAATAAGTTACTATATATTTTCTAAAGTGGGACTTAAAAATATAAGTGTTTGGAAATATATTGACGTATTTTATTTGGAAGAACACACCGGAATACGTCGCCATTTCTTGACAAGATATACAAATACAAAATACGAAAATACATGTATGAGATACCCCCATCCTTGGGAAGGAAAATACAAAGTTAAAATACTTGAGAAGTAGGAATATGAAATATTGTTTAGCAATTAATCCAAACATTAACTGATGATTATAACTTGGAATAATTTTGGGAACACAAGAAACGTAACTCAAAAACCTTCATACTAAGCAATGGCACGACTCGTTCGTCTAATAGACGTTAGACCATTGTAGGTAGTCGTGTGGCTGAGGAGAATTGGGTTACGAGTATCGAAGACGCAATACAGTGAGTTCATGTTCCCCCTTTTCTCTTAACTGTTTTCAGTTTTATAACTTTGGGGGTGAAATACATGTTACAATTATTGAGGACATTTTTATACATGGTATGGTTAGCTTAAGGAGGGTTTGGGACGTTCAGATCATGTGAGTGGTGGGTACAATGCTTAAAGCCGTTAATCCTCATTGTTAGGACCGTGGGACACAAGAGTGATAGATCTATTTGGGTGTAGCGAGCCCACACCCCTGAGGTCAGGGTGACCCATAGTGGTGATTGCGTCTTCCAGCCGAGGCCGGTACAAATTTGCTAGGTTTGAGTTTTCCTGCATCACTTCACACATACCAGTGGCTTTGCAACCCAGTGGTGATCTCTTTTTCCTTAATTGCTACATACCAGGGACTTTTTTACAATTGGACATACTTTATACATCGGGACGTACTTTAACGGTTTTTACACACAGACATACACATGACTCGCTCAACTTTTGTTGACTTTTCAAACTACATGTATTTCAGGGAATTGATAGCATCTGGTGGGCGATGCACATTAAGCTGCGTACTTAAATAAAAGATGTCATCCAGGGGTGTAGGGTTTGGGATGTGTAACCCTTACCTGGACGGGTCACATGTCCCCAAACCTCTTTTACTTATGGTCTTTTGTTGAGTCTGTTGAGAACTTATTTTTAAACAAGTCATGTTTGTAACTTATTTTGGGTTGATGACCCAAGACAATTATGTTATGATGTTTTCTAAACAATATTATGGATGAACATCTTATGTTTTATCATATAGCTTTGTTATGATTGTTGCTATGGTATTAAGAAGTGACACCAAATTAACCCACGCTTCCGCAAAAGTCAGGGTGTGACAACTTGGTATCAGAGCCTCGATCATAGCGAACTAGGATTCTTTCTCGAGTCTAGACTATGATCATCAGGGCTCTCACGAAAACGTTTTCAAACATTTTTACATTGCATACACAAAACGTCCAGATCCAGGAAACAAACATTTTTACAAACAAAAAGGCACAAATACACATTTCACAATTCATATTTATAATTCAGTCTTAGAGACTGAGGGAGGATCAGTCTTAGAGGCTGAGGGAGGATCAGTCTTAGAGGCTGAGGGAGGTTGGTCTTAGAGACCAGAGATTTAGTCTTAGAGACTGGGAGGATGGTCTTAGAGACCAGCGATTTAGTCTTAGAGACTGGGAGGATGGTCTTAGAGACCAGAGATTTAGTCTTAGAGACTGGGAGGATGGTCTTAGAGACCAGGGATTTAGTCTTAGAGACTGGGAAGATGGTCTTAGAGATCAGGGAATTTACTCGGAGAGACTGGGTAGGATAGTCTGGGAAGACTAGGACGAATATGTGGATACATGATTACATCATGAATTGTCTTTATTTGCAATACACAAAGTGTAAAGATTACTGTAAATATGCATGCTATGACTACTATATACCGGCACACACGTCACATTCCTCAGGGAACGAATTGTCAGATGATAACGACCCTACGGCCACCGCCACAGATGATGAGACTATACCTGCGCCAGAGATGTTTACGTGAGGCACTGAGAGTGACCCTGACATGCTGACCAAGGACGAAGACGACTTCCAACTGTCCGCGCTGCCAGATCTTGGCGATGAATTACCCTTGATGATGGCTTCCTTGACAAGGATCCCTCTGTCATTCATGATTCGGCCCATGACCACTTCATTACTGGTCATCCCGTTGGTAAGCACACCATGGCTCCGATCCTCGACAATGCGCCTCTTGTGGACATTCCTTTCGAAGGTTGGTTACTCGACGAACAATTGATAATGATATTGACGTGATATTGATGGTCCTTCCGATAACGCCCATGATTATGGAAAGTTAGACGAGAGCGTCGTTACAAATTTCACTTTTGAGACCCCTGTTGTCAAAGCTACCCTCTGATTCTAGTATACACCCAATTTCAGACTCCTTTGAGTCTGCGTCATTTACGACCTTACAGATGGTCAGGTTGCCGCTTTTTGCTACTAACTTGGACGACGACACCACTATGACTGCTGCACTACCACCTGCTCGAGATCCCACACCCTTACACGATCTAGGGTCTGCTCCCGAACCAGCTCTTTTCCTATTGAGACAGCCTGATGAGGCACCTGTTAAACCCACTTAAACATGACCTTATTTCTTTTAGATTACCATACATTGCACTCCTTGTACCAGGCAAAGTGCCTGCACCTATTGACCCTCCTTTCATTAAGACATTTACTGCTGCACCTGCACCCGCTGATGTTGCTCCCTCTCACCTATGGAGACCGACGTCCATTACACCAACATGCCTATCGCTTTCTTTCAGGATATACCTGCACCCCGGAAAGGTACTTCAGGACAGCACTCGCATGACAACCCTTTTGCTATGGCAGCATTTACCCCAACCTCACAGGCCGCACCGTTTACTACTTTCACCTCTACATCGCTGGATGAGCCATTTCGATGGTCCTTATCGTACACTACGCTAATGCTAGATCCTCACGTTATGGAGGCCACACACGAAATGAGTACTCCTGTAACATCAGCTACAATTTGAGGATATGAGTCGCAGAATGTTGGAACTTGAGCTTCTAATGCAAAACACTACATAACTGAAAACATGATTTAAGTATTTACATCACAAGACAGCATATTGTCTGAAAATTTTACGTAAGACACCACGTCCTCCACCCTGTCTATTGCCAGCTTACGTTGATCCTCCACATTGATCAAGGTTCCTTTTGCGCTCTCAACCGTTACTATTACACTTTTCCCAGGATCCTAATGCTCAATTCTTTACTATCGAGCGGCAGAGCAGATAATTACTTCGACGTGTACACAAGCCCGAGGAGGAAGTTCACGCATGTTAACAGTTTACTTCTCTTCCTTTCCTTACCTCAGACACCGGAATAGTGGTTTCTAGATTATGCGGATCGCATTACATTTTGGAAAAGACTAATGACAAGCCGGGTTTGTGGAAACTTTTAAAGACCACTTCAGACTACGTAATTTTGACACACCAATATATATTTAATGGACAAGGGTAGGGTGACCCTGTGTCCCTGTTGACGTGATACATCTTGGAAGGCACTACAGTTGTGAGCAGGGAGTAATAAGAAGCCAATCACCATTAAACTTGCGACAATACTTTGTGGCCAATAATCGATGAAAGCTCAGTCACTATGTCTTCGTTAAGCACGATTATTGATCTTTATGTGCGTGCTAAAATTATAATGCTACGTGCTTACTTGTTATGCTTTCATTCAACATAATTACCAAATTGCTTGGTTATGCTATGATTATACTACTGCTTGATTGGTTGGTATAATGACCTATTATGTGTATGTACACATGACCACTAAACAACTAAATGTACTCACTGAGCAAATAAGACCTGACCTAACCAATCTTCTTCTCAGAAGATGTCGACACGAGGGAACGTCAATGCCAACAACCCTCATCCAACATCGACGGCACGACTACAAGAACTCATCTCACAGGCCATTGCACAGCTCGAGGCCCTTCGCTCCGAACACAGCAAGGGCTGCACCTACAAGCAGTTCTTGGACCACAAACCTCGAGAGTTCGACGGCACTGGGGGTGCCTTAGTCTTCATGCGCTGGGTTGAGAAGACGGATTCTGTTTTACGGTTGAGCAAATGTGACCCCGAACATCAGGTCACGTATATAGCTGGACTATTGGCTGATGGGGCTCTGTCATGGTGGAATCTTCAAGTTCAGGCAATGGGCGAGACCGCTGCATACGCTATGACGTGGGATGAACTGAAAGATCTGATGCATAAGAGATATTGCTCAAGGGCAGAAGTCCAGAAGTTGGAAACTGAACTGTGGAACTTAAAAATGGAAGGACCAAGGATAGCTGAGTATGTGCAGAGATTTAAGGATTTATCACAAGTTTCTACGTTCCTGGTGGGACCATAGTTTAAGAGAATTGAACGTTTTATAGGGGGATTGGCACCTCAGATTCTAAGCCTGGTAACAACATCTAAACCTTCAACGATCATCGAGGCTATCGACATAAGCGTGGCGCTCACGGAAGAAGCAGTTAGACGAGGAGAATTTTCCACTACGGAGGAGAAGAAGGAGACTCATGTTGAGTCATCTGGGGATGACAAGAGAAAGCTCGCAAATTTCAAGATGGTTACTCGGGGGAGTAGCAAGAAGAAGGCCAAAAAGGGAAAAGACTACATGGGTATCCTACCTAAGTGCGATAATTGTTTACGTTATCATGTCGGGTGATGTAAATATGGAAAATGTGATAACTGTGGCAAGAGGGGGCATCCTAAAGAAACTTGTAGAAAAGATACTGAACATAGTAATGAAGGCCAAGATGGTAGTAAGAATCACGGAGGAAACAACGACAATGAAAATTATCAAGGCAGAACGAGTGATAAACAGAAACGTGCTCGAGGTTGTTTTAACTGTGGAAGCAAAAAGCATTTCAGGATATATTTCCCTAAAAACAATCAGGCACAAGGATGAAAGCTCCACACCGGAGCTAGGGAGACACTCCAGTAATTCAAGCATGGATATTGGTACGTCCCATATTACTCAACGTTATGCATCTGTGTTGTAAGATACTGTTGCAAATTCTAAGCCTCGCATCTCTAGAGTTTGAGAGTATACTTGGTTTAGTAGCCAGTAAGTTAGATAACTCGCACTCGATGGAACTAGCTAGGTGAAGCTAGTGGAAGCCAACGCAGTTACTAGAAACGGCAAGATAGAACCCGGAGAGCGTAAGTTTACGCTTGATCTGCTGCCGTTGAGTTGGGAAACTTCGACGAGGTGATTGGTATGGATTAATTTCCAAGTGATCAAGTGGGGATTGATGTCCGCATCTCGATGGTGAATAAAGGAACGACCTTGACACATGAAGTAGGATACGCCTCTACAATTTGCCAATTGCTTGAAGGCACAAGAATTGTTGCGTAAAGGATGTGTTGTTTTCTTGGCTCATGTCGGGGACAAAGGAGCCGAAGAACCAAAACTCGAAGGTATTCCTGTGATAAGGAAATAACCTGAAGTCTTCCCGAAGACTTACCAGAATTATCTCCTCAACGATTTGTCGAATCTCGCATTGACTTAATTTCAGGCACCGCGCCTGTAGTCGCTGCACCTTAGCGACTTACACCTTCGGAGATGCAAGGATTGGCAGTGTAACGTCAGAGGTTGATGGAGAAGGAAGACAACAGACCAAATATTCCCTTTTGGGTAACCCCATTTCTGCTTATCAATAAGAAGGACGATAGCTTTCATACGAACATCAAACAACCGGGATCCGAACGAGCTAACCCATGAGAGTCGGTGACTCTTGCTAAGGATTAACGAATTACTTACGTAGCTAACTGTGAGGATCCAACTACTACTATTACACGACTGATCAATGATCGAGTGTCATTAACTGTGAATTTGGGAATAAAGTATACTGGGAAATTGTGGGACAATAATTTGTTTTTAAACATACTCAAGATGGTGTTTCCTATACGATGCACAAGACAGTGCTACACAGAATATGAAACTTTTGGAATTTAACAAACATGTACGTAGAACTTTAGGAAACCAGGTCAAAACTCGTAAGGGATGTTACTTAAGAACCATATCTGTTAGCTCAATCAAACACCATTAACCTGGCATATACGCCATTTCAATTGGCCAAACAGAAAGTACTTAAATTTCTTTCGTCAAAACCATCACTTTTGCTTCTAGCGAGTAGATGTTTGCATCTCTACTCCCCTTAATGGTAGTTGCATCACGTTGACTTTCTTCGCTGAGAGCGAACACTCAATTACTTCGAATACTTGGTCGTTTCTCCGTTTTAGCAAACACGCAATGTTTTAAAACTCACATGTTACGCATGCACCATCTGCTACGCATGCGGTTTCAATTCAAACGCTTCATTGAAGTTCAAATATTATGTTGCTAAATCTAAATTACTGGTTTGTGATTCGAATGACCTACATTATTATAATTGTTGGCTCTGTTGTTATCAAGTTAACACACTTTCTTGAAACTTCTTTTCTTTCAAGATACATTCATGGTTTATTTTCGTAACCATGCTGAGATTCCCCTTTTTGATACATATGTTGATTGTCAGATAACGTTGAAATCTAGTTCAACTGCTTGAACTTATCCATCTTTGCGTGTTCATTTTGAGAAGCTGTATGATGATGTGTTGAGAGCATCATATTCAAATATTTTTGCGAAGACCTTTTCATACGAGTCGTAGTAGACTCGGTTGGTCTACGACTCCACTAAATCGTTTGATTGGTTCCGATACATTGTGGTGATACTTTCATGAGATTGAAGCTTGCGCTAATTTGGTTACTCACTTCATACACGGATTTAAACTATTTGCTAATTTTCTCTAAATCCGTCTTGTTTAGTTCAATTAAAGCAGACTCTACACAGTTGTGTGTTAAGACAAGGGTACATAGACTCATTTTATATCACAATGTACCTCCTAACGATTCTTTCATGGTCGATCGAATGCCTTGCGACACATATTTACTTTTCATCTTCGATCGGGAACAGTGATTCTTTGATGTTCCGTGTTCAACTGGAAACCTTGCGACATTGTATACATCAAAATTTTGGACTGTTTAAGGACACTTTCATTTGATTTCAGGCACGGTGAACTTGTTCGGTCACCACTATTATTGAATCTCGTCATTATAACACCTGGTGGTGTCATTACCTTGTGCTAATCATGGTCAACTGTTTCACATAAAACTACATATACTTTTGTTTGACTTGCCATTTAAACATTTCTGATGCAACTACAAATCAAGACAATGATACACCAGATTCGCTTTTATTTCATACGGTGTATTTTCACAAGTCAAAAATGACAACGCACTAATTCTTACCATTCATTTGTTCGGGAGATTGACAGATCACTTTACTATTACTTTGGAGATGTTGATTTTAAATTCGTATAGCAGATGCTATGGTTGTGAAGACTCGTTGGCACACTGTGACCAATCGTTTAAGAATCCTATTGGACAAAACTCCTCTTGTGGAACCCCTGTAACTGGATTACACTAGACTACACGTCGATACGCCTTGTACCTTCGACACCAAATGCTAAAAGCACATACCCTTTTAACCATTGGATTCGTGTTATTATATATTCTTGAACTCACCTGATGTGAATAAGGTTTGATTCGGTTTGGCGATTATCTACCTCGGTATTATTCATATACATACATGCATAAATGAAACACTAAGGAGGTAAGGTAGTACAAATTTCGAGGACGAAATTTTCTTAACGGGGGGAGAATGTGACAACCCTCACAATTACAGGCACCATACTATTAATTTATTTTAATTACGTGCTTAATGACTGTGCTTGATTATAACTGATGACGTAAACTACTTTCTGATTTATGTATCATACATACATATGCATCACACTTCATATTGTCACTCCATTTATTACACACAAACCTTAGTGACATACTTGATGCACATAGCACAGTTAGCACACTGAACGGATAATACAGAAACATGCTGACAATGCCAGCACATGGACAGACAATGTTTTTGAAGCCAGTATGAGCCAGGGACAGGGCACTACACTAGTATGGAGTGTAGGGAAGTGAGGACCATAAAACTGCGTCACTAGGTGATAGTTACAGTGCCGGGAAGTGCCAAAAACACACTTAAATGCAGAATTCTGCATTCATTAATAAAAATTCAGCATTTCAGCATACTAGTAGAATGCAAAAATATGGCAGAATGGTCCTGTATGCTTTCCTAAGTGCCGGGAATAAATAGCGTTACAAAAATATATATAAAAGACATTTTTTGGACTAGTTAAACACTTTAACGGAACGGTGTCTAATCGGACAACCGGACATTATCCGGGATACTAAATTTTTGTCAAGTACATTGTCTTATTATTTTTGGCTTGTCATGATCCCCGTATGCCATAACACCCGCTAAAAATCAATTCACTAACACATATAAGTTTATACTTGTTATCTAACTAACCATCACCTTTTGGTTACAATTTTTTTACATTAACCCCCCCCCCCCCCCCCCTTAACCGAATCGGTTCCCTAGTGGACCCACACAAAATCATCCTCCATGCCCCATATATTTAATTAGATTATACTTCATTTGTTTATTGGATTGTTACTTGTAGTAGCCATAATATATGCACATATCAATATAAGTATGGCACCATGATCACCACCCTACTTCTCAAGATCACACCCATCATTCCACTCTCTCTCCCTCTTTCGGCTCCACCCCAAACCGCCACCCTCACCACCATTAAACCACCATCATCTTCCAAGTTTCAAGTTCCATTCAAGCCTAAAGATTAACACAAGGAAGCTTGCATCTTGTGGAGCTTCAAAGGAGCTTTGTTCTAGCTTTTTCATCATCTTTTCTCAACATCTTCGTCACTAGATTCTACCCTAGCCTTGTGCTAGTAGTAAGTCTCGGTTTACTCTTGTTCATGTCTATTTTGAGTAGTTGAAAGATTATTTATGATGGGATCATATGAAATACAAGAATACTAAAAACATAAACATAAAAGTTTAGACATAAAGTTTACATGAAGATCACGAAATGAGAGGTGATGATACATGATAAATCTGAGTTAAATGAAATATAACCTGCTGTAGAAGACTTATTACCTGTTGTTAATCGTCATTAGAAAGTTATGGCGATCATATGTGTGCGTTTTAGTAACATTTAAGCTGGAAACAACATGCTGAGTAACGATTTTAGCCGACTTCAACTGGCTGTAACCGGACCATTATAAGTCGAAAAAACTGATTTTCTGAAGCCTAAATTATGTATTTTCGAAAAACGAAGCAAATGGCACTGGAATTGTAATTTTTCAAGGTCGTTTACTATTTTTAAAGGACTGTTTTTGGACAGCAGCTCAAGCTGAGTTTTGACTGTAGTAAATGGGTGATATGTTTCTGGTCATAACTTGAAATCTATGTTGTCTCAACTCATGAAAACTGGACTGTAGATGACTCCTGATGTCATAGTAATTCTCCCACTAGAATTTCGTCAATCGGACTTACGATAATTTTTAGATGAATTATTTCGTAAACTGCAATCAGAAAGTGACAAATCTGATTGCAGTCCGGGAAATAATTTTTTATAAAATATTGGTAATGAACTGGACCCCGATATTTTTACACAATAAAATTTGGATCGTATAAGACATTCTGAAAAAATTTGGGAATTTTTGAAATAAGATAACTATTTTGTTAAAATGCCCGAAAACAGCCCAGTTTTGTATATTAAAAACTGAAATGATATAAGTAGTCTTTTGCATGTATAAATGTCGGGTTGGTAATTTGAGAATGATCTAACGAGTTATATGTTAAAGAAAATGATATGCTATATAGCATGGGCACCTCCGTTTACAAAGGAAACTCTGGCGAAATTTCTAAAAATCCCAAGACTTAGAAAACTATTTTCTAACAAGTATTTACAGCTGGGTTTAACCTTGTTTTTCGGAAGTAAACTTCGCCATAAGTTTGTTATAATATTTCAAAGTGAAGGAGGTGGGTTTTAGTAAATAAAAGCGGAAGAATATATATTTAGAGTATATATTTTATACTAAAACGCGTGTGTGAATACTTGTTCGATTTGCGAACTAGTTACAATATTTTTGGGACAAAATAAGTTACTATATATTTTCTAAAGTGGGACTTAAAAATATAAGTGTTTGGAAATATATATTGGGAATATATTGACGTATTTTATTTGGAAGAACACACCGGAATACGACGCCATTTCTTGACAAGATATACAAATACAAAATACGAAAATACATGTATGAGATACCCCCATCCTTGGGAAGGAAAATACAAAGTTAAAATACTTGAGAAGTAGGAATATGAAATATTGTTTAGCAATTAATCCAAACATTAACTGATGATTATAACTTGGAATAATTTTGGGAACACAAGAAACGTAACTCAAAAACCTTCATACTAAGCAATGGCACGACTCATTCGTCTAATAGACGTTAGACCATTGTAGGTAGTCGTGTGGCTGAGGAGAATTGGGTTACGAGTATCGAAGACGCAATACAGTGAGTTCATGTTCCCCCTTTTCTCTTAACTATTTTCAGTTTTATAACTTCGGGGGTGAAATACATGTTACAATTATTGAGGACATTTTTATACATGGTATGGTTAGCTTAAGGAGGGTTTGGGACGTTCAGATCATGTGAGTGGTGGGTACAACGCTTAAAGCCATTAATCCTCATTGTTAGGACCGAGGGACACAAGAGTGATATATCTATTTGGGTGTAGCGAGCCCACACCCGTGAGGTCAGGGTGACCCATAGTGGTGACTGTGTCTTCTAGCCGAGGCCCGGTACAAATTTGCTAGGTTTGAGTTTTCCTGCATCACTTCACACATACCAGTGGCTTTGCAACCCAGTGGTGATCTCGTTTTCCTTAATTGCTACATACCAGGGACATTTTTACAATTGGACATACTTTATACATTGGGACGTACTTTAACGGTTTTTACACACAGACATACACATGAACTCTCTCAACTTTTGTTGACTTTTCAAACTACATGTATTTCAGGGAATTGATAGGATCTGGCGGGCGATGCACATTAAGCTGCGTACTTAAATAAAAGATGTCATCCAGGGGTGTAGGGTTTGGGATGTGTAACCCTTGCCTGGACGGGACACATGTTCCCAAACCTCTTTTACTTATGGTCTTTTGTTGAGTCTGTTGAGAACTTATTTTTAAACAAGTCATGTTTGTAACTTATTTCGGGTTGATGACCCAAGACAATTATGTTATGATGTTTTCTAAACAATATTATGGATGAACATCTTATGTTTTATCATATAGCATTGTTATGATTGTTGCTATGGTATTAAGAAGTCACACCAAATTAACCCACGCTTCCGCAAAAGTCAGGGTGTGACAGAAACAACCACAAAGATCTAATAACTGGATGATTTGTAGGCCTAGGTACTAAGTCCCACGTATTATTAGCCTATAGTGCACTAAATTCGTCATTCATAGCTCGTAACCAATTTGGGTCCGATAAGGCTTTGTTCGGTGAAGACGGGATGGGTGAGATATTTGTAGTGGCAGCAAGATTGTATTTTGGGTTTGGTTTAGAAACACCAACTTTAGAACAGGCTTGCATGGGGGTGAACGTTAGTTGAAGGTTGGAGAGTTGGGGTTTTAATTTGCGCTGATGGGGTATGAGGGGATGGGGGGTTGACTGTAGTTGAAGTGAGAGGAGAGGAGGATGGGATCGATGTGGGTGTAGGTGATGAAGGATTATGTGATTGGCTATTGTTGGATGTACTGGTAGGGTTAGGATTGGATGAGGGTGGGATATGGTTGGTCATGGATGGAGTGGCAGTAGGAGATGGCGATATAGAGTTAGGTGAGAGAAAAGTTGGTTGAATAAAGTGAGGAAATATAGGTGTGGGGTCATCTAGAAAAGTGTAGGTAGAAGGGGATGCAAGTTGGGTAAAAGGGTAGTCCGACTCATCAAAAACCACATGACGTGACAGGAGTACACGACCGGTGGTGGGATTATAACATCGGTATCCGTGAAAATCAGACGGATAGCCTAGAAAAATACACCGAGCGGACCTAGGAAAAAGTTTGTTGGGTTGGGTTGCAGTCATATAGAGCAAAGGCTGGAGTATTGAAACGAAGGCGAGAGGTAGGTAGAATATTGTGCAAATATGAGGCAGTGTGAAGCGCCTCAACCCAGAATGGGGGGGGGAGGTGGGCGTGTATAAGGAGAGCTCGGATGATGTCGTTTAGGCGACGAATCATTCTCTCCGAGCGCCCGTTCTGTTGGGAGGTTTGAGGGCATGCAAAACGAAAGAGGAGGCCATGTTGAGATGCAAAATTTTTAAAGTTGTGGTTGTCAAACTCACCACCAAGGTCACATTGAAAGGTTTTAATTGGTAGGTTAAATTGGGTTCGTATAAGTTTATGAAATTTTGCAAATGTAGTAAAGGTGTCCGATTTGAATTTAAGTGGGTATACCCAAATATAATTGGTAAAGTTATCAATTAACACCATATAATACTTGTAGCCAGAATTACTAACAACCGGAGAGGTCCACAAATCACAATGCACAATGTCGAATGGTTTAAAAGTAACAGAAACTGAATCAAAAAATGGTAAACGTTTACTGTTTGACAATTGACAAGAGGAACAAATGGAACTGCCAACAGATTTATTATAAGAAATATTTAAAGTACGACTAAGATGATGTAACACGTTCGTTCCGGGATGTCCAAGACGTTCATGCCATGGAGGATGCATTGTAGATGAAAGTAAGGTGAACTCTGGCTTTGTGAAAGGGTAGAGATCCCCACTGCTATTGTGGCGGGAAAGGAGGCGTCCATCCTTGAGGTCCTTCAAAGAAAAACCAAAGGGATCAAATTCAATAGAAACCTGATTATCAATGGTAAATTTTCTAACAGACAAAAGATTTTTGATAACGGATGGTGAATGGACTATGTCGTTAAGCTTGTAGGTTTTGTTGGGAAGGATATATAAGCCATTATCGGAGCCACTAATAGGTAAACGTTGACCATTTCCAACGAAAATAGGACGCGTAGGTAATACCGAGGGAGTTAGTATCATACCTGAATCAGCCATGATGTGAGACGATGCCCCCGTGTCCATATTCCATTGTGGGTCCTGATAGTTGAGACTGAGACTCGACATTGCCATGCCGATATCAGACGGACATAATGCATTACCCGGCTGTGAGGAAGGACTCGAATAGGGCTGCTGCTGATTAACCAAATGAGCCTGATGGGGTTGTTGATAAAAAGGAGGCCGTGAGTAGTTTTGTGCCGGTTGGGATGGGTATGGGGTTGGGGGTGGAGTCCACGAAGGGTGAGCCCAATTAGGACTTGGAGGCTGGCCCAGTATGGACTGTTGTGGATGTGGAATAAATGAGGGCTGTTGAGATTGAGTAAACTGTTGTTGGTTCCACGTAGAGGACCCCCTACCATGTGAGTGTGATTGAGATGAGCCTGATCGACCATTTGAACCTGTACAACCACCACGAGCGAGATAACCACGGCCCCTAGCAGCCTTGGCCGGGTCATAATTCCGGCCCCGATAGCCGTTTGGATATGGCGATTTAGGAGCATCGTTTGTAGCCAGATCATTGGCATGTACAAGAACCGTATCACGAGAGGTGCTTGATCTAGCCGCCTGTCGGTTTTGCTCATCCTCAATCATGCTACATGCCACCTCCCACGAGGGTTTCTCACGGTTAATTATGGCAGCAATTGTATCAAATTCAATAGGAAGTCCACGTACCATCTGAATAACAAGTCGGGTGTCAGTCACGGGTTGATCAACGTCCTTCAATTGCTCGGACAAATCCTTTAGGGTTTGGCAGTAATTATCAAAGGAGGAGCAGGTGTTTAGGGTTGTATTGGTAAACTTGGTCTCGAGAGTAACAGCACTGGCCTGCTTGTTGTTGATGAAGATCTCTTGAATCTTTAACCAGGCCGATCTAGCAGTGATTTTTGTGTCAAGAACTCGTACCAGAAGGTCATCAGAAAGGGTGCTGAAAATCCACTGGAGGATGAGTGCATCCAGTTCAGACCATGAATCAAACTTTGGATCGGAGTCAGCTGGAGGATCTGTGTCGTCAATGTGACCGAGCACCTTGTAAGCACGAAGATGAAGGGTGAACAGTTTAACCCACGAAGAGTACGTGACTTTCTTACCATCGAGAGTCCGGATCTTGTTGTTGATATTAGTAACCGTATAGGCTGGGTGAAGAGATGATTTATCTGGTTGGGGAGTGTTGTTGACAGAAGAGGTGTCGTCGGTTATGGTGGTGGCGGCCGGTCACCGGAGAAGAGAAACAGAAAGATGGCCGCTGAAAGAAAAAAAAAATTAGGGTTGGAGAAGAGTGGCTCTGATAACCATGAAGGATGGTTAATTTCTTTATCTTGATTGCCAAAATCCAGAACATACATCGCAATAAATAATGGAACCAAACACCTAACCCTCCTACAAACTAGCATTCCTCTCAGACTCATTTTTGAGATAAGACTACAAATAAAATAAATAACTGGAAAGCATGAAAATAGACGGTATGCTTAATAAAGTGTTGCATCAAAGGACTTGTTGTAGTGCTTGATCCGAAGGTTTGGATGTGCAACATATGGAGTTGGTCAGCGTAGTCATTCACACCAATACAATGTATGGAGCTGGTCGAGATCTCATAGCTAGAATGTCGATATTCCAAGGGCTGATCTTCAAAAGCTGATGATCAAAGTGCATATTCTAGGCTTTGTTTTGTCGGATCCTCGTAAGTTTAGATCTGGATGCTTACCCATTATCATGCTTCAAAGTTTATTTCAACCTTATTTCTAATATCTTTTGGATTATTATCCTGTAATTTCTTAAGTAACAGGAATCATGACTTGTTGAGGTGAAGCGATCTCATAAAGCAGACCAAGTTGAGCACGTTTTGCATCGAGAGTTATGGTTGAGAGGGAGAGCTTTCTATTCGGGGAAGGGTTGAGAGGGTTGAATGAATTAGACCTGTAAAGTGGAGAGGATAGGGTTGAGAGGGTTTAAGGAATTAGACCTGTAAATTGGTCATGGCACTATGTTTTTTTAAGTAAAACTTTATTCAAACAGAAATAACAGCAACACGCAGTCTCAAGCAAAAACATAGGATGCCCACCACAAAAACACTAACAAAACCATATCAAATTAAATTTACACCAATTTGACCAAAGAATCAATTTATGTCTGGATCTATTCTTGAACCAAAGACACCCTGATTTGTTGAGGAGTTGTTTCACAAGTCACAAGGAAATTTTTCTATGTTTCATTTTTTTTCTTTTCTTTTTTTTTCATTTGTTTTTTTTTGTCTTTATTATGGTTTATTTTTTTTATTCTCTATTTTTTTAATCTTTTGATTATAAATGCAACTTTCGGGTTAGCTTCTAAGAGCATTCACATACATTCCACCATATTTTTACCATATATTACACTAAAAACACTATATTTTCTCTCTCATTTTCAATAAAATAATATTTTTTATACCTACCTTTTCTCTCTTATCCAATCAGAATCACTTTCAAAATATATAAAAAATTATAGAGGTGAACAGTGTCCCCTCAAATATACAGTTGAACAGTAACATTTTATCTCTCCTCCACTCACAACCACTTTTTATACTTTTTATATTATAAAAACTCCAGTCACACAATTTGGTGTAATACATGTGAATGCTCTAAGCCTAATAGAACTTGGAGCTTCTTGGTTAGGCATAGCCTCAACGAGTAAAGAGCTCACATGTAACAACTAAGCATCTCAGTTAGACCTCATGTAGAACAATGAGCATCAATTTTAGGTGGAGATATCACATGGAACAAATGACTGCCTACTTGGCGTGCCTTTCTGTCATACCCCAACCGATGGCGGAAACATCGGGATGAGACGAAATAGATTGCAAGAGACTTCATAACACTATGTGACGATATAATTTAAATTTGATTTCAATAATTTACTAAAATGTCATACAAGAATCAAATACAAACAACATTGTTTCCAAACACATAATACAAAATTGATTAATCTAAGTGTGTTTCTAAGTCCACTTAAATCTTGTTTCTTCACTTAGCATCTTCTTGTCTATCGAACCTGCAACATGTATAAAAATAGAGTTCAATGCAAAAGCAAAGGCGAGTATACAAGTTTGATACATAGCATAAAAATAGTTTTAAAATAGTCTAAGGCTCGTATCCAACATAAATCACAATATGCAAGTTACTAGTAAGTCGTAACGGTGTCAAGTATATGTTCAAACCCAAGAATCCAATGCATTAAAATAGCCTATCCCCGGATAGAATAAAGGGAGGTTAACATGTTTGACTTAACAATACCCCAAGAATCGTGGGCGGTCCATTACTCTCATAGCGCTATAATTGTTAAGGTAGGCTTGTACGAAGTTAATGAGCATATAGACACGAAAAGTTTAACATTACATACGAGATTAACAAGCATCATATGGTTTCATGTTCAAATATGGATAGAGAGTGATTCAAATAGTCTCAAAAGTTTCGTGAGTTTAATATAGAATACATGTTGCACCCAAAAGTGTTTAAATGTAAAAATGGGTTCGAGTATACTCACCGTAGTTGCGTGTGGAGATTCCTTGAATTAACGCACGAGTAAAAGTTGAGAAAATCCAAGAGAATAAATGAAATCGTTATCCTAGATTTTTATAATAACACATAACGAATCTTATTAATATTTAGGTTAAATAAAGTTCCTAAAACTGATGGTTTATAATTTAAGTATTGAGATATTATAATTTATCTCATTAGTGGTTTAGCAGGTGAAACAAAATTTCAAAACTAAAAAAAAGATGATTGAAGCAGTTTGTTTAGAGATAACTATATGGCATAATTAGTTTTTCCTTATCCAATATTACATTATCTATATTTATGTTTTAAGTAACTGATTAAAAGAATAACTAATTTGGTTAAATTTAGATAATTAATTTTTGTTTTTAAGTAATTGATTAAATAAACAAATTTTTTTATAGATTATGGAATCTGTGAATAAATGAATAGTAAATAATATAATTTCATAACTCATAAAAAAAAAAGAAACGTCACTAGGGATGAGCTCGGTACCGGTCCGGTACCGGTACCGAAAGTACCGGTACTGAAAAACGTTGAAAAGTGGTACCGGTACCGAATATACCGGTTCGGTACCGGTACCGGTACTTTCGGTACTTTACTAGTGTTTTACCCAAAAATACCGGTACCGGTACCCAAAAACGAGTAAAATAGGAACCGGTACCGGTACCGAATATACCCGGTACCGGTTCAGTTCGGTTCGGTTCCGGTTCGGTACCGGTACCAGGTACTTAATGCTCATCCCTAAACGTCACTGTTGTAAATAATTCTCAAACTTTCTTTTGATCCATTAGTCTACTTCTTCCATAATTAAAATATGGATTCGAGAGAATCATATCCCAACATACTTTCAAAACATGAAAGTTTTCATTTAATTTCAAAACATCAAAGTTTTCATTTTATTTGAACATACTAACCATAGTCATCTTCTACAATATTGTGTTAACCCAACTGAACAACAACCCACCATTGTTACCCACCATCTTCTACGTTGATTTCAGCAGTCTATAAAAACAAGAAAATATAACAACTTGGTTTGATAAGAAATGAAGGTATACCGAGATGATAACGGAACACTCGATGCTTTCTCCGTCCGCTTCAGTTGCGGCGAACTCCGAAACAAGGCGAACTCCGGTGTGTTCTTCGAATTGAGGTTCCGAACGTTCCGGCGTGTGCTCCGGTGACGTCTTTGAGCTTCCGGCGCGTTCGGGTTTTTCTCCAGTGAGTTGAGAGCCTCGGTTTGATTGCTTCTTCCTCGAACAAAAGAACCAAGTTCCGTCGTAACTCCGGTGAACTTTCAACAGGTTCCTTTCTTCATCGATCGAAAGGAACGACTCCACTGCCGTTGGTTTATTTTCTCGTCTTTTAGTTCGAAATCAAAATGTCGTGAACCCGAAATGGTTTCTGATCTCTGGCAACTTCTCGTTTCCGGTGATGTTGTTATCAACAGAGAAAGTTTGAGAGTGTAAGAGGGTGTGTGATGTCGAGTGGATAACAGGGACGAAGGTTCGTTATGGTGGTGTGTCGAACAGGAGGTTATAAAGAATGGGATTGCATTGAGTGGCAAACAAAAGGAAAAACTCCTAATTAATGTGAACTGTGTGCGTCGTTTGGTTAATTGAGAGACCCCAAGTTCCAAAATTTGCAGTGGTTTAATTCAATAATTTGCACAAACAGTCCCTCTGAGGTTAATCAACTGAACTAACTTGACTTACTAACTAGGTTAACTTTTATGACCTTAAAAACTAACGAGACTAACTAGATTATTATAGTTATTATTATTATTATTTTTTTTTTTGTAAGGAAAAAAAATAAAACTTGTTAATTTAATTAATTAAACTAATGAATTTATAACAAATTAAACGGTTAATTATTTTGCGAAGCTCTCGAGCTTCAAGGGTTAGCATCCAAAATTCAAAACAGGTCGGATTTCGGGAATCCATTTTGACGGATGTTACACTTTCATTATCACCTTTTACTAACCATCACATATGGTCTAACGTATATATCGAACCAACATGTACGGTTATGGTTATATAAATAGGTCGTAAATGAGCAAAAGGCGGATCCTCAACTCTTTTATATGCAAGATATATATTGCTATATCAGATCTTGGGCTGTTTCTCTGTTACGAACCTAATCGTTAACCAATTAATCCAAAGAAAATAGATCGAAGCTTGAAAGAAAATTAGATAAAAACCAAGACTTAATTCACATTTCATTCATAAAAAAACTCATAACATCTACTGCCATTTTATAGGCTTACAAATTTGAAGAGGTATGGTCCCAATTCCATGCACACATGGCAGGGACCACACCACTTTTTCCGTCCAACATGGCGCCTACATCAGCAAGTAAATCCAGAAGCTTCTAGAAGACGTCAAGGTGGCACCAAAGATGCTCCTCCAGACAAGAAGGACAACACGTGTCACCAATGCCCAGACGCCATGTGGACCTGCAACACAACCTGGGGGCAGACCGACAGCTGCAGTACAATTTCTCCAGCATGGACAAATGATAGCGCGCCACGTGGACCATTATCCCGACCACAGCAGAGGAGACCAAGAGGATATTCCCCTTGGTCGGACAGCTGGACCCAAATGCAGCCGGCAAGGTCACTCATCCCTCCTTCACCATCCGGCTATAAATAGGACCCTTCATCATTCAGGTTATCCATTCTGTTCTCCTCACTTTTCACCCACAACACACACTATTCTTCCTCAGGGCAGTACTTATTCTCACGCCGGAGACTGGTTAAGAGGAAAACCCCCATATTCCCCTCTTAACGAGCTAACGGTGTTGCTGTTTTGCAGGATCTCGGTCTTAGGCGAGTAGAGAAGGAGATTGAACCCACATAAGAGACAACCCAGCTAGTTAACCTTCGGTGTTAACCAGTGTTTCATCATTGGCGCCCACCGCATCTTTTGGAAACCATTTTCATCTCCTTTTTCTTCGAAAAACTCTCTAAATGACTGAACCAAACCCTTCCCCTCACCTGGACAGAGAAATCTCTTCCTTTGAACTGCTTACGGACACCGCTTACGTCCAAATACATCAAGGGAACGGGACCGTCAGGGAGGAGCAAGTAAACAACAAGTTACCTGATATCTTTGGGAGCACCTCCAGAGTTATCAATCAAACCAAAAATGGAGCAGCTTTCCAAACTCCACCCGAAGTAGTTAACCAAATACCCCAGAAGTTCCAACACCAAACCATGGAGCTGGTCCGTCAGCACCATTGGGGCAAGCACAGTTGAACTTCTCGACACTTTTAGGGCTACCTGAAGGAAAAACTCTGGCTTCCTGGTATGCTGAGCAAACGGCATCTCTGAACCTTGTCTATGCGCAACTCAGCACACAGCAAGCTTTGCTCCAAGCGCAAGCCAACCAGTCCACTTTTGTTACTCCACCACAAAAGCCTCCAAACACCCATATCCCTCAACAAACACATGCGCGGAACCAACACCCTGAGAAAGCACCTAACATCAGAAGGCAAAGTGCGCATGATACGCGCGACACTTAAGGTGAAACGAAAAGCAACTATGTACAATACACTCACCAGCAGAAAAAGCCAGCACACAGTCGTTTAGGCCCGCACAACATAAACGATGAATGGGATAGCTACAATGAAGAAGATGACACGACGTACAATAGAGAAAGCATGGTATTTAGCAGATTACCACCAGAACACGAGGTGTATAAACCCCACAAGCGCGCGGGGTACAATCCAAATGCAGAACATGATTATTCGTTGAGCTATCGCCCAGAAGGCATAGCTGAAAAGTCTAAGTTCATCAGAGAGATCGCAACAGCTGATATCGACAAGACAAAACTGCCACATAATGTGGGCAAGTACAATGGCATAACAGATCCTGACGACCACCTCCAAGTCTTCAACGGCGCAGGGTTAACAGGTGGTTGGACATTACCAACTTGGTGTCATCTTTTCGCGCAAACCTTTGTCGGCGCAGGGCGCGTCTGGTTTGACAGTCTACCAGCAGGAAGAATTAAATCCTGGATGGATTTTCGAGACAAGTTTCTCGCGCATTTCTCCCAACAACACAGGCACACTAGAGATCCAGCAGATTGTTTAAACATCTGGAGGAAAGACCATGAAAGTGTTGAAGACTTCATCACTAGATACAACAAAGAGTGCCTCGAAATCGAAGATGTAGGGGAGAAAATAATGAGGGCCGTTATGTGACAACCGGTAGTTTACGCCCTTAATTACGTAATTTACAGGTGATTAACGTGTTAATGAATAGTGTCTAAGACGTAGATTAACTCATTTAGGCCCTTGGTGTGCCCAGGAATGCTTATTCGACTGTACAGTGCGCGTATGGTGATTTAAGGGAAATCTGCTGAATATTAAGCGACAACGAACTGAAGCCATACGAAATACTGACAACGCCGACAAGTACGAATCTTATACGAGTATTTTGCATTCATAAATTTAGTTTTACAAATTTATCATGCTTCCGAATGACACAAAACGCAGACGTGAATGAAGAACGCGGAAACAGTAACGCATCGACAAACAACGACGAAATGGAAGCACCGGACTCGAATTTCGTCTCGATATTAATATATATTTGGATATATTTAGCTTTGTTTTTAATTGTTATTAGTCGTAGTTAAAAACGGATTAAAAACGACGAAACTACACAGTCTACGCGATTTTAACGAGAGCGACAAACGTACGTGATTAATAACTAATACCGACACTATTTTATATATTTCTAAATTAAAGATTATGTTTTACGACGTTACGAAGTGTTCGCGTTGCGAAAACGGGCCCTTAATAGCGCGATCGGGCCACTCGAAACGCAGGGACTGGGCTTGTGGGCCTTGGGCCCAAGCCTAAGCCCACTAATCAAGAATCCAAGTCTATAAAGGGAGCATACCTGTAATCTTGTTTCATTTGTGCAGACATAACAAACAAACACACACACACACACCCCTCATGCTTCTTCTCTCTCTCTCCAATATAGTGTGACCGGCGGAGCCAGTGACGGTTCACGGCGGCGCCGCCGCTAGCGGCGGCGGTGGAGATTTCCAGCGAGTCTTTTTCAGCGCGTACCCCCTCCTCTGCTCGTCTCCAACCAGCCCCCACCCCCTTTTACGATCCTAAAAGCCATCACCACCACTACCATCCGGTGGTGGTGCAGCATCGAAAACAAGCAGAGAGAGAGACGGGAAAGAGAGATCGAGAGACGAGAGAGAGAGAGAACCTGCGGTTGGAGACTCGGACCGCCGGTCGGTTCAATTATCTGGCAGTCCTTGCCATTATCCGACGAATGTCCGTGGTTTCTGACGATGATTCTGACGAAGATGATGATCAAATGATATTGATGATGATGACGATGCTCGGCAGCCGACGGAGCTCCGGGCCGGTCGACGGTGCGGTGTTTCTGTTCCTCTCCTTTCTTTCTGTCTCGGTTCCATTCAAAACTAAACGCAGGTGAGTTGGTTCAGTTCAGTTAGATGTTTCAAGGTTTGGTTCAGTTTATGTTTGACTCGGGTTTTCAGGTTCGGGATTTAACGGATCAGATTTTAGCTCGACTAAGTTCGACTCGGTGTATTCCAGCTCGACTCAGTTCAACTCGGCTCAACATAGACAACTCAGTCAACTCAGTTCAGTTTAGAGAAGGTCCGGTTCGGTCAGATTTGTCCGCGTCAGAAGCGGTTCGGGTTGACTCGGTTAACTCAGCGAGTTAACTCGGTCAACTCAACCGAGTCAACTCGGTCAACGGCAGCTAGTCAACTCAGTCGGTTCGGGTCAGCCGGTTCAGGTCAAGCGGCTTGGTCAGATGGTTCTGTTCGGTTGACTCGGTCAAACCGAGTCAGCTCGGTCAAACCGAGTCAACTCGGTCAAAGTCAACCGGTCAACTCAGTCAACGTTTTGACAAGAGGATTTGGTAAAATTTTACGGCACGTTTATTTCAATATCTTTATAGTTTTTTTTATGATTACCGTGCAAAACGAGCTCGAACCGAATAAAATGGCGAAAATATTAGTTAAAGTTACTTGGTCTTATTTACCGTATTGTCTATATAAATTGATTACACATATACATTGTTTGAATTTTGATTGAATATTGATAAAATAACGACAACTCGTGTTGTCGAGTTGTCGGGGGCGTCCAAAAACAGAGGAAACTCTGCCCGTTTTTCGAGAAAACCCGTAAAACGAAAACACGTTTTTATTCAAACGACTTCCATAAAACAAGACGCGGATGCATATTATCTCAACGGCACTTTATAAATTACAAAAATGTCCTTAACGCTAAGTATTTTACAAAGAAATATAAAAAAAACTTTTATATTTATATTCAAACATTTAACGACTCGGATTTTCTTATAAAAACCAATACAGCTTATATACTTAATTCGGACATTCTTATCTATGTTTAGTTTAAACATTGAAAATTCGACGATTCTCTTACAAATAAATATAGTTTATTTATTTATGTCCAATAAAAAACGAACCAAATTCTTTTATAAAAATAAATATAGTTTATATATTTATTTCGAACATCAAACAAGAAGACGGTTCTTTTGTAAACTTAAATATATTTTATATATTTATTTCTAGTACCAAACAATAACGAATTCTTTTATAAAAATAAACATAGTTTTATGTTTATGTCAAACATCAAGCGACTCGTATTCAATTATAAAAATAAATATAATTATATATTTATTTTCAAACACAAACAACTTGATGATACTTTTGAAAAATAAATATAACTTTTTATATTTATTTCAAACGCCGAAACGGAATATACGTATATTTTGGCAAATATATACAAGACGCAATATATATAATACAAGTTTATTATATATTACTTTCATACGCATATTCCTATATACACAAACGATTTCTCGGGATGACAAGCGATCTTATCGATATGTTTATATATTTTATATAAATATTTACTTATTTTTAAACCTCTCGAGAACTAAGTCTTCCAAGACTTATTAATTACCGACAATAAACGAAACTTAACGAATACAACTTCCTCGTTTCCTTCAAGTTAATAACTACCGTCGAATCGTTCGGTCAATGATTCGATAGAGCTCGGTGACACGTAGTTTAGTTACTGTGTTTATTTAGAAACTTATAAGATATTCCGTGTTAGGAATATTGTATAATGCACGCTAGCGAGTCTCGTCTTGGAAACGACATCACGAAGTCGTAATTAGCTAGCTTTGCACAAGGCAATTCAGGTGAGTTCATAACCCCACCTTTTTACGGTTTTACATTTTTATAAATGTTTTCGGGGTGGAAAGACATGCACGTTTTGCAGAAACATACAAAGTTTTTGATGAACAAAGATTGCATATTTTAGACAAAGCACGTTTTGCAAGAACATACGAGGTTTTTGAATGAATGAAAACTCATATTTCTAAATCATGTTATGAATGGATTTCAAGGAACTCAAATAGTTTACGAATGATTCATACTAAATATACCGGTTATACAAAACAAATGCATATTATCGAAATGTGAATGATTTTCATGACTAGGGATGGGATCGTCTAGTTATAATAATGGGACTGGGTTGGTCTGCGTTTGGAGAACGGGACACCCAGTGAGTTTCGTGACCCCCTTTTCTTTTAACTATTTTCAGTTTTATAACTTTCGGGGGGGGGGGGGGTGTGAAGTACATGTTACAACTGTTTACAAACGTTATTATTTGGTATGGTTAGCTAAGGAAGGGTACTTCTAGATCATGTGAGTGGTGGGTATGACGCTTAAGGCCATCAATCCTCTTTGTAGGACCGAGGGACATGAGTGATAGATCTATTTGGGTGTAGCGAGCCCCGCCCATGTTGGACCAGGGTTTGGCTCATGGGTTGACTATGTCTTACTGCCGGAAGCACGGTGCAAAGTCTGCTAGGTTTGAGCTTTCCTGCATCACGTCACATATATTAATGGCCTTGCAAACCATTAATGGATCTGTTTTTTCTTGTTGCTTTCATACCGGGATTTACAAACTTATATACATACTTTTAATGATTTCAAAGGTTTATCCGCGCATACATACTTACAAAGATTACAAAGTTTATTTGGAGCTCACATTGTTTATATATATCAGGCCGAGGGAAAATGATTTTTGTTTGTATTTACACGACAACTTTAAAACCGGTTATCAAAAAGATTTGTTTTAAATCTTTTCAAAACAAACTATGAACTCGCTCAACTTTATGTTGATTTTTCGCATGTTTCTTTCTCAGGTTGCATTTTTCAAACTCTGGAACGGTTGGAATAGGAGAACCATTGGAGATACAAGTACTTAGCGGCGTTCATTTTCTAGAAATCTTAGCTATTTTGCTTCCGCTGTGCAATGAAGATACCAGTCCAGTCACGCCAGCTCTGATATTTTCGGGGTGTGACACGTTAAATGTGATGACTTGATTAAATGAGTCAAAGGAAGGGATGGAGGTCCCAAAGACTGGGATACCTTTATCGAAGCAGTAAAAACGATTGCAAGAACTGACAAACAACTGACCGGTGATGATAGCCGTCAGTACAGTTATAACCAGCATGATAGACGAAACAAGAAAGGCAAGGGTCAGCCTTGGAAAACATCTGGTTACAAAGAACGAAGTCCGCCAGTGGAGGACGCGCTCGCCACGATTAACCAGATCAGTCATCGCAAAGAAGTAAAAAAAGAGAACAGAGAAATGCAATGGACGCCTTTGACGAAAACTCCTTCCGAGGTTCTGTCCACAAAAAAATCATCAGTTCAAACCTCCCTTACAAATGAGAAATAAGAGGGGACAAGATCCAAACCTCTTCTGTGAGTTCCATAAAGACACAGGTCACCTCACGGATGACTGCTTCAGCCTCAGACAAGATATAGAATGCTCTTTAAGAAATGGCAAACTCACACATCTAGTAAAGGGTGGAAAAAAGAGATAATCGACAGATCCAAAGAAGAGAAGAGGGCCCAGACAACAAAAAACTCCGAAAGTTAGAAACTCACATGATCCAAGGTGGTTAAAGAAGACCGCGAAAGAACTACAACAAGCGCGCCCAAGATGATTCTTGACACGAAAGACAAGTCTTCTTCCCTGTGGTACGAGGCGGCCCAAGAGAACGAAGACCTATAGTCATTCCTGGTGTGTTCGGCCATTACCAGACTGACTACATTTTCATAGATCCAGGGAGCACTGCGGACATCATTTATGAGCAGTGTTTTAACCAACTTGACCAATAAGACAAAGCGCGCCTAGAGCCAGTGGATTACCTACTCACTGGTTTCTGCAACGAGGCCGTTTTCCCTCTCAACCAAATATCGTTCCCGGTGCTGCTCTCAGATGGAAAGAACTCAAGAATGGAAGAAGTTACATTCATGGTGTTACCTGCGAATTCAAGACATGATATCCTTTTGGGAAGAGAGCCCCAAGGAGATTTTAGCATGATTTATTCAGGGCCACATTCAGCTGTTGGGTTCCCAACCGAAACAGGGATATCCATAATTTATGCAAGCAAAGAGGTCCTCGCGACCGATGAAATCGGACCAGCAAAAACAAGTAAGCCCACACCGCGTGCAGAACCCGAAAAATGGATTCTGAACAACAAGTACCTAGAGCAAACTCACCTTGGGCACATCAATGTCAGATCTCACGCGCACGGCGCTAAAGAAGTTACTATTCGAGAACATGGATGTGTTTACCTGGACACCGGCAGATATAGTTGGCGTTCCACGGCACACAACAGAACACAGGCTGAACGTTTCTGAAAATGCCAAACAAGTGGTACATACGAAACGACATCTGGGAAACATAAAGCACGATGCTATGCAAGAACAGATCACAGAATTACTAAATGCTTGTATCATCAGAGAAGTTCGTTATCAAACCTGGGTGGCCAGCCAAGTGATGGTCCCTAAAGGAAATGGTGGTTGGAGAATGTGCGTGGATTATAAAGATTTGAACAAAGCATGCCCGCGCGATTGCTATGCTTTACCAGAGATTGACGAGAAAATCGATTCACTGGCGTCTTTCAGATGGAAATGCTTCCTCGATTGTTATAAGGGATACCATCAGGTGCAGATGGCTATTCGAGACGAAGACAAAACTGCATTTTGGACACCAACAGGGTTGTATTGTTATACAAAAATGCCCTTTGGTCTAAAGAACGCAGGCGCGACTTACCAGAGACTGATGAATGAAACGTACAGCGATGCTATCAGCATACATCGAAGTATACATGGATGACATGGTCATCATGACCAAAGAAGAAAGTATGATGCTGGTAAACATTCAAAAAACGTTCGATACGTTGCGCGGGGTAAATATTAAGCTAAATCCAGCGAAGTGTTCCTTCGGGATGGAAGAAGGGAAGTTTCTGGGTTTCATCGTTACAAAAGATGGGTTTAAGGTCAATCCTGAAAAGGTGAAAGCGATAGAGCGGATGCCTTCACCATCAATGATAAAAGAAATGCAGAAGTTGGTTGGACGGTTAGCAGCACTCAACCGTTTCCTCGCCAATCACGCAGCTAAATCTTTTCCATTCATCAAAACCCTTCGCAATTGTGTAAAAAAGAATCAGTTCCAGTGGACTCCGGAAGCCGAGCATGCATTCCGAGAACTGAAATACTGTCTCGTATGATTGCCAACGCCGACAGCACCAATGAAAGGTGAACCCCTGGTAATATACCTTTCAGCGTCAGAAAAAGCGGTAGGAGCAGTTCTACTGGTGGACCGACAAGGCATACAAACGCCAGTATATTACGTGTCTCGCACCTTGAATGACCCGGAAACAAGATACGCCATAATGGAAAAGCTGGTCCTCGCATTGATCCACGCGTCCAGACGATTTCGCAGGTACTTTGCTAACCATGTCATTCACGTCCTAACGAATTACAACATCGGCAACATCCTCGCAAGACCTGAGATATCTGGAAGATTAGCAAAGTGGGCTATAGAATAGGGGGGCCATAACGTGGTTTTTAGACCAAGGCCAGCAATCAAAGGTCAGGTGTTGGCCTACTTTCTCACAGAGGTGCCCGATGATAAAGACAGAGAATGTAAGGCGATGGAGAAGGCTGAAAAGCAACATTCAGAAGAACCATGGCTGCTATATACAGATGACGCATCTAACGAAGATGGCGCAGGCGCAGGACTTAGATTGGTAAGTCCAGAAAAACATGAGTTCACATATGCCACCAGGTTAGACTTCAAGAGCACAAATAACAAGGCCGAATATGAAGCTTTCCTTGTTGGGTTGCGATTAGCCATCAAAATGGGAGTCAAACACGTAGAAGCGCATGTAGACTCCATGCTAGTAGCAGGTCAGATCAATGGTCAGTACGACGCCAAAGGAGAATTCATGGCATTATACCTAGAGCAAGCACGAACCCTGCTTCAAAGCTTTAATTCTTACAAGGTGCATCACATCAACAGGAGCGAGAACAAACCGGCAGATGCACTGAGCAAACTCGCGTCCACTAGCTTCCAACATCTAGCCAAAGACGTGCGCATTGAAGTTTTAAGCAACCCATCAGTACCATTAAGGCAAGCAAATGTCATCCAACTGGGAGGAACATCCTGGATGACTCCAATCATCATGTACCTCCAGTCCGGAATACTACCAGAGAACAAAGCTGAAGCAAGGAAAATACAGTACAAGTCCGAACATTACCAAATGTCTGATAGCATTCTATATAGAAAATCGTACCTCGGACCATTACTGAGATGTGTAGATCCAGAAGATGCAAATTATTTGATCCGCGAAGTACACGAGGGAATTTGCGGCATTCATACCGGTCCAAGAATGGTGGTAGAGAAAGTAATGAACGCGGGTTATTACTGGCTAGGGATGCATCTGGATGCAGTCAAGGTCTTGAGGAAATGCAGTGGTTTTCAGAGACATGCCCCGAAAACAATGCGCCCAAAGAACGAGCTGGTCCCCGTAACAACAGCTTGGCCGTTCCAGCAATAGGGTATAGATATGGTTGGTCTTTTTCCAGAGGCCCCAGGAGCAGTGAAGTTTATCATAGTCGCAGAAGACTATTTCACAAAATGGGTGGAAGCAAAGGCGCTAGCATCAACCACATCTACTGTGGTGCGAAGGTTCATCTGGGAAAAAATAATTTGTCGTTTCGGGCTAACTCTGAGAATCATAACCGATAACGGAACAAATTTCGCTGCTGGAGACCTTCAAAATTGGTTCAAGGAGCTGAACATAGAACACACCTTTTCCTCGATGGCACACCCACAAGGAAATGGTCAGGTCGAAGTAGTAAAAAAAGTATCGTGGACCGTATTAAGGCGAGGCTCGGGACGCAGCGAAGAGGATGGATTGATGAATTACCCAGCATACTGTGGGCCCATAGGACTATGCCAAAGACAAGCAATGGCGAAACACCGTTCAGTCTAGTCTATGGATCAGAGGTCGTGATACCAGCGGAGATAGGCTTGCCATCTCCAAGGATGCTGTCAATGAATGTTGTCAATAACGAAGAAGAAAGAAGGTTAGATTTGGACCTTCTCGAAGAAAGAAGAGAGATGGAAGCAATCAACGAAGCAAAATACAAAACCAAGCTGGAAAAATACTACAACAGTAAGGTCAGAATATGCACATTCAACCCCAGAGACTATGTCTTGAGAGACAACGAGGCGTCCAACGCCGAAAGACCGGGAAAACTAGCTCCCAAGTGGGAGGGACCTTACGTCATAGATGAAGTCCTTGGGAAGGAAGCGTACAAGCTGCGCACGCTCAAAAACAAAGAAGTCCCCAGGACTTGGAATGCCCAGCAACTGAGGAAATGTTATATGTAAACGGCCATAGTTTTTATTTTTCCTTGTAATGAATGGCCGAGCACCCAACACAGTTGACTTTAATACAAGAAGTGTTGGCTATCTTATCTCATGCGAATTTTTGTTACAATTGCATATATTACTTCGGGCATATGAAAACAACAATGGCTCAGACATAGGAAACGTTGTAGACCTCCAAGGCTCGTCACAACTAAGTGCACAGCCGGGTCAAGAACACACAACTAAAGCCTATCACGCCAAATGCCACTTCGTGCCCACCTACACACGTAAGCACCGTAAACATGGTAAAATAAACATTGTAAGACCCCCAAGGCTAAACACAGCCAGGTCAACACAATAACATGTAAAAACGGTCACTTCGTATACACGAATCAAAGTACGTGCTCAACGAAAGAACAAACGTTGTAAAGTTTTCTAAGCATAACACACTACAGTGCCAAGCCAAGATAACTAACACAATTTAACCTGTCATAGCCACCATTCATTTGTGATACCTAATCGAAGTAATTGCACATGCACATATTGTAACAGAAATAAAATTCACAAACTAATAACCTGACGTCAGTGGCATATATATGTCAAAATAAGGTCAAAATATACCAAACACCATAACAAAGGGAGAAGTAAATTGTTCACAAACAAGAAAAGCAGGAAATTGTCAATTGATTACAAGGCATACAAGCCTATACACGGCATGCAAGCCGGAAATGGTCAACCCTGGTGACTAGGACCTGCATCACCACCTTCAGTTCCCTGGTCACCAAGAGCCTTCTTCAATATTTCAATGGCATTAGCTTTCCGAGATAACTTTTCAACAGCCTTCACGATGCCAAACTCGATAAACTCATACTCTTGGCGCTTGGCGGTATAGTCAGCAATGCAGGCTTGCTTGTATAACTCAAAATGATACTCTTTCTCATTACTTGCAGCTGCCGCCCTACCTTCACCATATCCGTCCTTGCGTCCACTATTGTATGCAGCTTGACCCAACTCAAACATGTACTTGGCAAGTTCATCAGATTTGGCAGTACGTTCAGAAATCTGCAGAAAGCGATAGAAATATGACAAAAGTAGCAACGACAGACAAAAGCAAGCAAACACAAGGAAAATTACCAGGGGCACTGCATGCGCAAGTAGCCACTTGCAATCAGCAGTAACTTCCTCAGCTAAGATTTCAGAAGCTTTGCTCTCCGCGACTTTCTCAGCAGCAAACTTCTCTAATTTAGCTATACGTTGAATGTATTCCTGTTCTCTCTTCTAATGCGATGCACGTTCCTGCTCAGCTTCTTCGCTTATCTTAGTCTTCTCTCCTGACAACCTAACAATAGTATCACGCTGAGTTTGCAGTTCTCGGTTGGTTTGTTCGCAAGCAGTTTCCTACTCCTTCTGCTTATTAACGTTAAACTGTTTTTCCTTAGCAAGTTTCTCCTCTGCGTCAGCAACCCTCCACGCCAAACCCTTCTTCTCATCGTTGAATTTCTCCCTCTCCTCAGCCAACGCCTTCTTAGCAGCCTCAAATTCCAACGTATCCTTCCCCATCAACTGCCATTCCCGTGCAATCTCTTGAGAGGTAGCAAAAAAGTTAACCCCAACATGGATATGATCATCTAAGAGATCAATCCGATGGCGTCTATTTTGAAACAATGTTTCAGCAGGGGGGAGGGATAAAGAAAAGAACTCCTGACAATTGTTAAGATCGGTCATCCGAGAGCCTTGAGTCAAGTTCCATCGAGGAGCGTGTGGGAGATCAGCTCATGCCGGATTGTGGGTATCACAGGACCCACCTTGAACATGTTCATACTCTGGACTCTGGCGAACCCCAGATGTACCAACCCCTCCAGAACCCGGGGGACGTTTAGTATAAATGGTGTGACGAGGAGTAGCCTCACTTGACTCCACCTCAGTATCAACACCTCCACCACGACCATCACCAGCACCATCACCACCACCAGCACCATCACCACCACCCTCCCCAACCTGCTCAACTTCCACGTCATCTTCCTTCCTTTTTTTGCCCATATCGGCGCGTGGAGGAGACAGGTCAAACGTCCTAGAAGGAGGAGAGGTAGGAGGTGTAATCTTAGAAACATCCACCTTGCGAACACCCTTACCTGATTTAACACCTGCTACAGGACAAGCATGATAGTCAAAAGCAAGAAAGAAATACAAACGGAAAACCTTGTACCTTGGGAACCAGAAGCTGCGTATATCTTCTCCAGAAGGTTACCACGTTTTGCACTAAAAACAACCAGGTCAATCTCTGAATCTGAAGGTACAGGGGGGTCTCTTTCTGAAGCTTAGATTTTTTTGCCGCAAGCGCAGCAGCAACCTGCTCATCAAGTTCCCTTTTCTTGTCTTCAAGAACCTTCTTCTTTTTCATTATCTCTGTCAGGGTAGCATCATCATTGGGATCCCGCTCAGCACGCTTATCTCCTGCGTCGAAACCAGATAGCGTGTCAGATACGACAACATAATTCAGGAAGGAAGAATTAGAAGGGCGCTTACGAGGTGCCTTAGCCGTTGGTTCCTCAGCCCTCTTTCCCTCAGACTTATCTATCTTGTTCTTCTTCCTGGTTTCTAACTGTTCAGCAGTGTCAACCAGAGCATCAACATCGTCACCAGCAGGCTCATTCACAGGCTCGTTCATAGTCCCTTGTGGAGGACCTACACTCAGGGAACGAGGGGTTAGACCTTCATGTGATCTGTTAGAACCCTCACTCGAAAGGATGATAACCTCCCCCCGAGTAGGACTAAGAACATCGTCAAGATCATCCCCAGCATCTTCACCTAAAATGGTGTTAGCATAAGTAGCAAGGCTTTCACTGGTAGGGTGCAAGAATCGGTCCCGTATCTGATCCAACCACAAAGGCCTCCCTTCAGCTAATGTTGCCATAACCATAGCACCACCGGCCTTAGGATCAAGACAATTCATCAAACTATATCCTGCTGTAAAACATAAACAACGTGAAGAGACTCACGAAAAATTAAGGAAGAGCATAAAAATAAACTAGCAAGGTAATACCTTTCCCTTGGTAGCCATAGATAGGGACACCCCTAGGGTTCTGGGGTGCCCACAACATGCTCATCCCGGCCGCCACCAGTGCTCTCTCTTCAAGTTGGACGATGGAAGTGACCTTCCGGGTCAACACTTTGTACCATTCTTGATCAGAAAAATTTAGGGACACATCCACGCGAGGAACCCCTTCACTCTCTTCACGATAATGCATATCAATGGGAATGACCCCACGGTGAATGTAGAAAAACTTATGTTTCCAATCATGCAGACTCTTCGGTGGGTTAGTACTGCAAGGACTAACTCCACCGGTACGGGCGTTGAAAGAGTAGAAACCGCCAGTATAACTCACGAAATAGAACACATTAAACATCTCAAAAGTTAGTTCAATACGATTGGCCCTGCATATGAACTCAAAGTGAGTAATCCGGGGTAACCCTAGAGCGTTTATCTGTGAAATGTGTAGCCCATAGTTTGTCAACACCTCTCCGGTAAACTTCGTCATGGTAAGACGAAAGTTACCTTCCCAGAAGTAAGCAGCATATAACGTTATGTACCCCGGTGGAGCATCTAAAGCAGTAGAATTAGGGGTTGGAAACTGGGCACCACACTCTGATCAGAAACCCATATCACGAACAAGATTTTGGAATTCTTCCTCCTTCCAGTTTATTTCCGCACGATCCAGACCAGGAGGATTCCGGGGTTTGTATTTCCTTTTCCTTGAAGGATTCGCTCCAGTAGACATGATTATGGAAGAAAATATTTAGAGATGAAAAAGGAGAGATATGGGGAAGAAGATGAGAGAAAAAAGGGACTTTGAATTTTGAAAGTGAAGAAAGAGTGGAACCGCCAACTATTTATACCCATCGCATTTAACGCGATGGGTAGTAGACTGTCAGGAAGACAGAAAGATGGCCAACAGGGAGATAACACGTCAGGGGAGTGTGAAACCGTCGCCTCGATTCCAGGGCACGTGGCCGCCACGCACCTGACAGACTGCAAAAAAGTAAGCTGACAGTTCTGAAAAGCAACTGTTCACCTCCGAAAACACAGCCACCTCAGACGGCACATCATTCAGAACAGTTGCCCTCATCCCAATAAACGAAGCTTCCCTTCGAAGAAATCGCCAAAAAGTAAAGATGCCACCACGCGTCGTGCACCCTCTTGGCTCAACTTTGCAAGGTTACCACCATGCGTTGTGCGCCATTTTGGCTCAACTTTGCAAGGGTACCACCATGCGCCGTGCGTCAGCTTGGCTCAATTTTGCAAGGTTACCACCATGCGCTGTGCGCCATTTTGGCTCAACTTTGCAAAGGTACCACCACGCGTCGTGCACCCTTTTGGCTCAACTTTGCAAGGTTACCACCATGCGCCGTGTGCTATTTTGGCTCAACTTCGCAAGGCTGTCATCGCGCGCCGCACGCCGTTTTAGCTCAACTTCGTAAGGCCATAGTCATGTGCCTTACAAAGGCAAACAAGAAAGACCACTACCCTTATAAGTCCAGAATCCCTCCTAGACGATCAACTCAACTAGAAGGCACACTAGACTGGGGGGACTTGAAGAGGTATGGTCCCAATTCCATGCACACATGGCAGGGACCACACCACTTTTTCCGTCCAACATGGCGCCTACATCAGCAAGTAAATCCGGAAGCTTCTAGAAGCTTCTGGAAGACGTCAAGGTGGCACCAAAGATGCTCCTCCAGACAAGAAGGACAACACGTGTCACCAATGCCCAGACGCCATGTGGACCTGCAACACAACCTGGGGGCATACCGACAGCTGCAGTACAATTTCTCCAGCATGGACAAATGATAGCGCGCCACATGGACCATTATCCCGACCACAGCAGAGGAGACCAATTCCCCTTGGTCGGACAGCTGGCGCCCAAATGCAGCTGGCAAGGTCACTCCTCCCTCCTTCACCCTCCGGCTATAAATAGGACCCTTCATCATTCAGGT
The DNA here is from genome assembly GCA_030545235.1 of Helianthus tuberosus. Classification (NCBI taxonomy): domain Eukaryota; kingdom Viridiplantae; phylum Streptophyta; class Magnoliopsida; order Asterales; family Asteraceae; genus Helianthus; species Helianthus tuberosus. The sequence continues at coordinate 171,846,352 of CM060406.1, forward strand.
TATCCATTCTGTTCTCCTCACTTTTCACCCACAACACACACTATTTCTTCCTTAGGGCAATACTTATTCTCACGCCGGAGCCAGGTTAAGAGGGAAACCCCCATATTCCCCTCTTAACGAGCTAACGGTGTTGCTGTTTTACAGGATCTCAGTCTTAGGCGAGTAGAGAAGGAGATTGAACCCACATAAGAGACGACCCAACTAGTTAACCTTCGGTGTTAACCAGTGTTTCATCAAAATTGAAACTGAAAATAACTAAATATAAAGAATACCACTAAACCCACTACTACCAGTATATAAACTACTAGAAAATGCAGAAGACAAAAAGCAACGTGGGTAGGTTAAGGTGAATATGGTGGTAATAGTGTGGATGGTGATGTTGTGCATGGTTTGTAGAACATGGCACACATCATTCTCATCAGATAAAAATCCATTACATGACAGTTAAGATTTAAGAATAAAACCCGCAACAACCTAGTTCATAACAATTTGAATTAGTGCTCAAAGTTCCATAGCCAACCAAAAGCCGAACCCACCACTAATCCAATAACCAAACTCGTCTCCATAGCGATCCCAACCACCTCTGCTTACTCGATTGGAACAGACTTTGGTGCCAGGATCAAAAGCACACTGGTGAGGTACTCATTGCTCACACCAAGTATCAAGGTTAAAACAACTGGAACCTCACTATGCATCCATCTGGGTCCATGTATACACCCCCCAAAAAAGTGGATAAAACAGTACCCTACCCAGACAACACCACACGGTCCCCTTACTCCCATTTGGCACATAAATCGCGGTCAAACACTTGCCCAAAAAATCACCAACATTAAAAGTTGTAATCAGGATTATAGGATACCAATCCTTAAAGTAGTCAGATCTAACGTTTTTGCTCAAATAACCTGGGAAAATCGACAGGGAAACCACATAGATTACAAACACTGCGGTTACCAGCCACCGGATCTTCTTCACAATATCCAAGAAATTCGACGAGGTTGACATATGGCTGTTATTATTGTGTTCCCGGTTCAGGTTCTGGTAGTACCAAATAATCGGTAATTTGTGCAAAACATTGGTGCATATGATGCATAACAGTATGATGAGTGCACTGATCAAGAAGTAGATTTGTGTGCTTGTTCGGAGACCTTGTTGTGTGTGCGGAGGTGACGCCTTTGTTACAATTATTAATATCAAAATCACCAAACCGCAAAAGTTAATTAATTAAGCTGGGTAATGTTATTCCCACACCCCAAACAGTTGTTCGATAAATCATCAAACGCCGTTTAAAGTAGGGGCTATGACACAATCCTTAACTTTCAAGCTATCGTTCAACGAATCCTCAAACAACTGTTTAAAATCCCAAATTTTAAACGGTTGTTTGACGAATCTTCAAACAGCCGGTTAAAAGTTATAACTTTCAAAATGCCATTGGACAATCCTCAAATTTGCGGTTTTAAAGCCCTAACTTTCAAACGGCCTTTTGATGAATCCTCAATTGGCCGTTTAAAGGTAGGTGGCTATGATGCAATCCCTAACTTTCAAACAATTGTTCATGGATCATCAAACGGTCGTTTAAAGGTAGCGGACTATGATGCAACCCTGTTTGATACAACCTCAAATGGCCCGCTTGAAAACAATGTGAGATTAGGCTACATGGTATGGGGATGATCCTCCCTTGGAGGGTGATCCGCCACCTAGGTGCCACATCACCATCCTTGTGAGGATGGTCCATCCCACAAAATCAGTGGAAATGGGAGATGATCCTACCCCATCACTTTATTTATTTATTTTTTTTAAATCTTCTACTTTTTTTAACATTTAACAAATAAATTAGGAAAATACTTTCATTAATATTAAAAAACAATACATAAACTTAAAAAAAAAAACATAAACTTAAAAAAATCCTAATAAATTAAAAAAACATAAACTTATAAAAAATCAACCACTTTGATGCTTCTTCATGATGTCGTTTTGCAATTTTATCAAAGACAAACGTTTCGGTTCGGGATAACTGTCAACATCCATCGTTAATATTTCCCACTCCTTGAGCCGAACCTTATCATCGGACAATCTTATCTTTTCTCCCGCCACGCGTAACTTTTCTCCTGCCACGCGTGGCTTTTCTTCGCTCCCCCGCTCCTTCGCCCTCGCCTTTTGGGCCATGACCTCGGTGTACGTTTTAAATTGCGTCATAAACTCCTCCATCTTCGGGTCAACCTTTTGCTTTTCTTTCTCCTTCGCCCGCTTCTTCTTTGATTTGTCCCGGCCCGGGGGGACGTTCAGCTTCTTTTACGGCGTATTCTTCTTCATCGAACTCGGCGTCATCGTTTAAGTTTATGTGACATCTCGCGTCCGATCCGCCGGTGCTATAACTACCGGATTCCGATGTCCTTTGACACTTCACCATCTCCACCTCGTTCGGAATCAGCGCCCATTTTTCGTGAGTTCGCATAATTTCCCACGCCCGAACGTGTGCGGACGTGGTACCATTGTTCTACTTGTAAAGATCCAACGCCTTTTTGAACACATCCTCGTCGCTCATGCCGCTACGACGCCCACTTGAATATATTTTATTATATTCTTCGCAAAACCTATTGACGAACCCGCTCATTTTTCGCCACTTAGAAGACACCGAGTCGACATCTCGATACGGGCCTTGGTCCATTAGCTCAAGGAACTTCGCCAAAACCGCCTTCCCAAACCCCTCACCCGTTTGATTATTACCTATATTGGACAAAATTATATGTTACAAAAAAAAAAAAAAAAAAAAAAAAAAAAAAACTAATACTACAAAATATAAACTTAAAAAAATTATTTTTACGTACCTTTTAACGGGTGTGTGGACGTGCCTATTAAGCCTTCGCTAAGGCTTCTTCCTCGAGTTGCGTCCATGGTTTCGCCTTTGGTTTGGACGGTTGGCTTTGCTCACCCGCAACTTGCTTGCCTTTTCTTCGTTTGCCTCTTTTGCGGTTGGGTCTCGGGAACAACTTCGACATCCTGGCCGGGTTCGGATCGGGTGGGTTGCGTCGGGTTCGGTTCGGGTTGAAAGGGTTGCACAGGTTGGATATTAAAAGCATTCTGCATCATCAATTGTTGTATGGCTTGACTTTGTTGCGGGTGAGCAAAAACGTTCGGTGAGTTTTGGAATGCGGCAAAGGCGTTTGAGGAATATTGAGAGAATTGGTTCGGTTCTATCGTCGGATAGTATCCCGGAACCGAGAAAACATTCGGGATGTTCGGTTGGGTTGGGTTATTGGGGTTGTTCGGGTTGTTGGGGACGTTCGGGTTGTTGAAGGGATCCATGATAGAATATAATTCTATAAAAAGGGAAGATGTTTATAAAAAACGAGAGAGAGAGAGAGAGGACTTGTAGTAGATGAAAAGTGAGAAAAATGGTGTATAAAAGGGGGATTTTATATAGTTTTTGGATGGATTTTGGTAAAAAATTGGAAAATGACCGTTGCTTTAATTTTTGAATTGGAATTTTTTTTAAACGGTAACTTGCATTGGAAAGGAGGAAAATTTTGTCCTAACATGCTCCGTCTCAAACGTCTACTACTCGACGCTGAGGATGAGGACGGGGGGCGGCGTGGTGTTGGCTTCGGCGACCGACCAGGACGGAGGGGGATGTCCCCCCATACCGTCTAGCCTTAGAAAGCAAAGGGCGTGATAACATGCCCCATTAATTTAACCTTTTATATTTTTTTTACTTTTTTTATAAAAACCCTAACTTTTATATCCGTACCAGCAGTGGCATTTCCGGCAAAAACAGCTTGCATGTACCATCCAGGTAATTCTCCGGTAGCCCCAACTAAACTTCCACCCACCAGTCCATTAGCTGACCCACTAATCATCACCATAGAAACAAGCACAACAAAGGCAATATTCGACACCATCCCAGTGTCACACCTCGAAATATCAGAGCATTAGCGTGACTGGACTGGTATATTCATTGCACAGCGGAAGTGTTTGAGCTAAGACTTCTAGAATGCGAATGCCCTCTAAGTACTCGAAATCCCATGGGTTCTCCTATTCTAACCGTTCCATAGTTTGTAACATGCAACCTGAGAAAGAACATGCGGAAAAGTCAACATAAAGTTGAGCGAGTTCATAGTTTGTTTGTAAAAGATTTGAAATAAATCTTTGGAATAACCGGTTTGTGAAATAATATTGAGAAAACGAATTTAGAAATCATTTTCTTGCCAAGTTATATGGAAACTTTGTATTTGTAACGCATTATGTTCGTAAAACCATGTATTTGTAAACTCTCGTATTTGTAATGTTCGTATAACCGCCAATGCTCAGCATGACTTTGACTCCATGCCCGCATAATCCTATGCTTTGAATTTGTATAAAACCTTTAAAGTATGTCTTGTATGTATAAATGTCCCTGGTATGTAGCAATAAGGAAAAAGAGATCACCAATGGGTTGCAAAGCCACTGGTATGTGTGAAGTGATGCAGGAAAACTCAAACCTAGCGGAGTTGCACCGGGCTTCCGGCTGTAAGACACAGTCACCACTATGGGCCGCCCCGGCCTCATGGGTGTGGGCTCGCTACACCCAAATAGATCTATCACTCATGTCCCTCGGTCCTACGACGAGTATTAACGGCCTTAAGTATCTGCCTACCCACTCACATGATCTAAGTAGTATGCCCTCCTTAAGCTAACCATACCATGTATAAAAATGTCTGTATAATTGTAACATGTATTTCACCCCCGCCTCTAAGGCTGAACCTCCCCAGCCTCTAAGACTGAACCTCCCCAGCCTCTAAGGCTAACTCCCCAGTCTCTCTATATTATCACCAGACCATCCATCCCTAGTCAGGAAAATCATTCACATTTCGATAATACGCATTTGTTTTGTAAAAACTGGTATATTTAGTATAATCCATTCGTAAACCATTTGAGTTCCTCAAAATCCATTCATAATATGATTTAGAAATAAGAGTTTTCGTTCGTTCAAAAGCTTTGTATGTTCTTCCAAAACGTGCTTTGTCTAAAATACGCAGTCTTTGTTCATCGAGAACTTTGTGTGTTTTCTGCAAAACGTGCATGTCTTTCCACCCCGAAAATATTTATAAAAATGTAAAACTGTAAAAAGGTGGGGTTATGAACTCACCTGAATTGCCTTGTGCGAAGCTAGCTAATTACGACTTCGTGATGTCATTTCCAAGACTTGACTTGCTAGCGTGCATTCTACAATATTCCTAACACGGAATATCTAATAAGTTTCAAAATAAATGCAGTAACTAAACTACGTGTCATCGAGCTTTACCGAATCGCAAATTGAATGATTCGACAGTAATTTGTTAGCTTAACGAAAATGACTAAGTTGAACTTTGTCGCCGCGAGAAGTCGTTTGTGTATATAGGAATATTCGTACGAAAGTAATATATAATAAACTTGTATTATATATATTGCGTCTTGGATACATTTGCCATAATATACGTATACGCCGTTTCGGCGTTCGTATAAAAGTTATATTCACTTTATAAAAGACTCGTCGACTTGTCGTGTTTGAAAATAAATATATAACTATATTTATTTTTATAAGAGAATCGATTTGTTTGTGTCGGAAATAAATATGTAACTATATATATTTATAAAAAGGATCGTCTTGTTTGATTGTTGAAATAATTATACACTATATTTATTTTTATGAAAAGAAGTCGTATAATTCGACACTTGAAACAATATAATTTGTTATACTTGTTTTATAAACTAGCAAGTTTGGTTAACTTGAAATACGGTTTTGGTTGAAAAGTTATGAATATGTTTTGTAAGTAATATTGCGTTGCCGAGAATAATATGCATTTACATCTTGTTTTTCAAAAGTCGCTTAAAGCCGATTATTTTTGTTTTTACAATAAAACAAGTTTTGTTTACGGAATTTCTCCAAAAACGGGCAGAGTTTTCTCTGTTTTTGGATGGCCCCGACAACACAAGTTGTCGTTATATTTTCAAAATTCAACAAGATTCAACAACATTTTTGTATAATCAATTTATATGAACGAAATACTAAATAAATCCAAGTAAATATTAACCAAGAATTCGTTAATTTGTTCGGTTCGAGCTCGTTTTCACGCGAGACATAAATCTATATAAAAACATAAATACTAAACGTGTCGTTAACTTTTACCATTCTTCGCGTCGAAACGTCGAGCCGCTTCACTGAGTTGACCGAGTCAACTGAGTTGACTCGGTTTGACTGTGCGTTGACCGAGTTGAAACAACCCGAAGATAAGACCTGAACCTCCTCGTGACTAAAGCGAGTAGAACCTGAACCGAACCGTGACTCCATTTACTGCTCACTTTGACTGAGTTTGACCCGGACCGTCTGAGTTGACCTGAGTTGACTCGGGTTTGACCGAGTCGACTCGAACACGAAGCAAAACCCGAATCCGAATCTGAAACAATACTCGAACCAAATCAAAACCACTATGAACCGAAGTTGGAATAATAAGGACCTGAGTAAAAAAAATAATAAATAAGCTTCACCACCACCGACGTCGTCGCTGGCGTGACTCCGGCAGCGAGAGCCACCATCGGCCGACACCACCACTTTATCATCAACAGTCAGCAACATTGATCGGCCATCAACACCACCGGAAAGCGCACCCCAGAAAAAAACATTCACCAGAGCTCGCCGTCGTCATCTTCACCGCCGTAGCGGCGGCTCCGCTGCGCGACCCCTCTTCCTCTCTTCTGTTCTCTCTCTTCTCTATCTCTCTCTCTCTTCGTTCTCTTTGTGTATCGACGCCGAGTGCCACCACCAGAGGGTGGTAGTCGGCTGTTTCTGCTGCGGCTGGGAGCCGGAACAAGAGGGTGGAGGTGGTGAGTGAATGATCTCGTTTTTGTGGGTCTGTGGGATAGTTGTAGAGAAGAGGGGAGTTAGGGTTGTGAAGGAGTGAGGGAGATGAGAGGGAAAGAAAGAGCAGGTGTGTGTGCGTGTGTGGTTTGTTGTGCCTGCTCAAAAATCAAGGGGTATACCCCTTTAATAGTTGTTTATAAAATCTTTTGTAAATCTTGTAAGGATTTTGTGAATATTTGGGAAGATTTTATAGAGATTTTGAAAGATTTTAGAGATTTTCTATAGATTTTGCAAGATTTAATATATTATGGGTAGGTTTAGGCTTGTGGATTTTGGGCTTGGACCAAACAAGCTCAATCCCCGTGTTTAAGCAGCCCGTAATTTCTACGAGACCCGATATCGCAACCCAAACTCCATAAGTGTCGAAAGAATAAAATTCTAAAATTAAAGGCGTATAATAGTGGCGTTTGTCGGTGACGCGTTCGTTTGTCGATTACGGTAATAATCGCGAAAAATTATATCGTTGTCGTCTTTAATCCGTTTTTCGATCTGGTTTCGACTATAGTTACTAAAATTTTATTACGGAGCTAAATACAACATAAAATGTAAGTTTCAAAGGTGACATGCGTCTCCGTTGCTTCTGTTTCGTTGCCGTTGCGTTTCCTGCCATCGCGTTTTTATCCAATGTTTGCATTTGTGTCGCACGGAAGCCCAATAAATTCACAAAATTAATTTCATAAGCATAAAATATTCGTGTAACATCCATACTTGTCGGCGTTGTTAGTATTTTGTACGGCATCAGTTCGTTGTCGTTTGATGTTCCGCAGATTCCTCGCGAATCCTCATACGCGTACTTGTAAAGTCGGATAAACGTTCCTAGGCACTCCAAAGGCCTAATTAAGTTAATATGTGCTGTAAACACTATTTATTATCGCGTTAATCACCTGTTAATCACATGATTTAAGAGCCGTAAATCACCGGTTGTCACATTCTCCCCCTGTTACAGAAATTTCGTCATCGAAATTTAGACTATGTTATCTCCTCAGAATTGTGTTGTTCACAGGTAAGTCCGAATAATAACAAAGTGAATGACTGCGTAATCGAAACAAGACTTATTCGAATCATGTGAATTTAATGACATTCCTCAACAATAAGAACCCAACGGTTTAAAAGTGATGTGTTTCAGAAATTGATGTCAAAGGAAACAAGACGTATAGGTACAGTCACTAATGTAACTAAGTTAACAGGGATCCAACAATGAATAGGAACTTTGACCAATCGAATTCCATATGAACGTTCACAATAAGTAAATGAGTTCTAGAAGTAATAACATCCACTAAATGAACTTAGAATCAACAAGCTCAAATGTAATAGTTTACACGAAATACTAGATCGTGATCAGCACAAGCTGCAAGTTATACCGATGCCACAAGGTGTCGTAGTGAATGAAACAATTCAAATATAGCGGTGATCGAACAAGTATCACCTGTGTTTTGCATGAAACACACAATCATGATTAGCCCAAGCTACAAGTTTACACCGACACCACAAGGTGTCGTAGTGATTTAAATAATTCAATAATAACGGTGATCAAACAAGTTCACCGTGTTCGAATTCAACTGAAGGTTCAATGAATTAAATCTGAACGTTTGTTTCAAGCAAAAATCAAAAGATTTTCAATTGAAGATGGAACATCAAAGAAATACTGTTTTTGATCGAAGATGAAGAAGCAATGAGTATCGCAAAACATTCGATCGATAATGAAAGAAACGTTAGTAGGCACACCGGATTATAAAATGAATTTTGTGTACCCTTGTCTTATCACACGATTGTGTTAAGACTGTTGTACTGTGATAAATCAAAGCGGATTTAATCTAAATCTATAAATAAATAAATAATTAAATCCGTGCATGGGATATGTAAACGAGTTTAGCACAAGCTTCAAATAAGTGAAAATACCACCACAAGGTGTCGAAATCAACAAACAATTTAATGGAGTCGAATACCAACAAGTTTACCACGACTCGGAACAAATGAAGTGCTCGTTAAAAATTGATTTGAATATGATGCTCCCAATACATCATATGGTGTCTTGAATTGAATATGTGTAATAAACAAGTTCAAACAAACGAACTTGGTTTCGACGCAATCCGACAATAAATACATGTATCGACAAGAAAGACTTTCGGCATGGTCACAACGAAAAAAAACCATGTATGTAACTTGAAAAGAAGAGAAATTTCAAGAAAATGTGTTGACTTGATAACAAAGGAGCCAACAATTACAATAATGAGGGTCATTCGAATCACAAATCAATAATTAGATTTAGCGAAATAATATTTGAACTTTGATGAAACGCTTATTCGAAACCACATGCGTAACAAACGATGCATGCGTAACATATGAATTTTCAAGAAATGAAGCAAATGAATGTTCGCTATACTGAAAGAAATGATCGTGACACAATGACCATTAAGAGGAGTAAAGATACGAAAATCTACTCAGTAAATGTGAAAGTCGAAATTTCAATAAAAGAAATTTGAGGACTTTACCTGGGGTTGCGTGTGATGACCGGTTGTTAGGTGACATTACCATGAACATAACGTATTCATTGTTAATGAGAAATGGGGGAAATACGGAGACATGTGTCTTCTCCTTAGCATGACTCGTGTCGTTGCAGGATCGCGTGCCAAGCCGCCGCTTCCTGATCGATAGTTCTCCTGCTGACAGGAATCTAGCGTTGTCGTTGAATTGCGCCATCGTGTCTTTTCAAAGGCCTCGCCTTGATAGTCGTATGTGTCATACTTCAACCTCTGTTGATGTATAGCTTAAGTTTCACGTATACCTGTGCACTAGCGTTACGTTCCGCGTAGAATGTGATGTACCCCGACATCCGTTGACGTAAAATTTGAGTTTCATGTATTCTCATGCACTAGCGTTTCGTTATGCGTAGGCTGCCTACTCGGTAAGTTAAAATATCAGAGACAATATGGATAATAGTGTGAGCCTGAGTTAATATTCGCGGTTCCTACACGATGACCTTTAATGAACTTCAACATAAGTTTCCGAAGGTCTTAAATGCATGTTTACTAAACTCTCAGAGTGTTGTGTACTGTATGTAATTGTTTTATGCACCGTGTGTAAAACACCACTTTAGCGTATGTTTGAAAACAAATTTCTTTTTTACTGTTTGTTTTTCAGCAACGGTTGGAGACCATATTCGAGTACTAGGCGTTCTGTATGTATTCAACGTCTTAATAGTCTAAGTCCCAGAGAAAAGTGAGGTTAGAGCCTAGGTATTTCTACAGAAAACCTTATTCGCTGTAACCTATAGCTCTGATACCAATCTGTCACACCCCGAAATATCAGAGCATTGGCGTGACTGGACTGGTATCTTCATTGCACAGCGGAAGTGTTTGAGCTAAGACTTCTAGAATGCGAACGCCCTCTAAGTACTCGAAATCCCATGGGTTCTCCTATTCCAACTGTTCCATAGTTTGTAACATGCAACCTGAGAAAGAACATGCGGAAAAGTCAACATAAAGTTGAGCGAGTTCATAGTTTGTTTGTAAAAGATTTGAAATAAATCTTTTGAATAACCGGTTTGTGAAATAATATTGAGAAAACGAATTTAGAAATCATTTTCTTGCCAAGTTATATGGAAACTTTGTATTTGTAACGCATTATGTTCGAAAAACCATGTATTCGTAAACTCTCGTATTTGTAATGTTCGTATAACCGTCAATGCCCACCCTGACTTTGACTCCATGCCCGCATAATCCTCTGCTTTGAATTTGTATAAAACCTTTAAAGTATGTCTTGTATGTATAAATGTCCCTGGTATGTAGCAATAAGGAAAAAGAGATCACCAATGGGTTGCAAAGCCACTGGTATGTGTGCAGTGATGCAGGAAAACTCAAACCTAGCGGAGTTGCACCGGGCTTCCGGCTGTAAGACACAGTCACCACTATGGGCCGCCCCGGCCTCATGGGTGTGGGCTCGCTCCAGCCAAATAGATCTATCACTCATGTCCCTCGCTCCTACGACGAGGATTAATGGCCTTAAGTATCCGCCTACCCACTCACATGATCTAAGTAGTATGCCCTCCTTAAGCTAACCATACCATGTATAAAAATGTCTGTTTAATTGTAACATGTGTTTCACCCCAGCCTCTAAGGCTGAACCTCCCCAACCTCTAAGACTGAACCTCCCCAGTCTCTCTATATTATCACCGGACGATCCATCCCTAGTCATGAAAATCATTCACATTTCGATAATACGCATTTGTTTTGTAAAAACTAGTATATTTAGTATAATCCATTTGTAAACCATTTCAGTTCCTCGAAATCCATTCGTAATATGATTTAGAAATAAGAGTTTTCGTTCGTTCAAAAGCTTTGTATGTTCTTGCAAAACGTGCTTTGTCTAAAATATGCAGTTTTTGTTCATCGAGAACTTTGTGTGTTTTCTGCAAAACGTGCATGTCTTTCCACCCCGAAAACATTTATAAAAATGTAAAACTGTAAAAAGGTGGGGTTATGAACTCACCTGAATTACCTTGTGCGAAGCTAGCTAATTACGACTTCGTGATGTCCTTTCCAAGACTTGACTTACTAGCGTGCATTCTACAATATTCCTAACACGGAATATCTAATAAATGCAGTAACTAAACTACGTGTCATCGAGCTTTACCGAATCGCAAACTGAATTATTTGACTGTAATTTGTTAGCTTAACGAAAATGACTAAGTTGAACTTTGTCGCCCCGAGAAGTCATTTGTGTATATAGGAATATTCGTACGAAAGTAATATATAATAAACTTGTATTATATATATTGCGTCTTGGATACATTTGCCATAATATACGTATACGCCGTTTCGGCGTTTGTATAAAGTTATATTCACTTTATAAAAGACTCATCGACTTGTCGTGTTTGAAAATAAATATATAACTATATTTATTTTTATAAGAGAATCGATTTGTTTGTGTCGGAAATAAATATGTAACTATATTTATTTATAAAAAGGATCGTCTTGTTTGATTGTTGAAATAAATATACACTATATTTATTTTTATGAAAAGAAGTCGTATTATCCGACACTTGAAACAATATAATTTGTTATACTTGTTTTATAAACTAGCAAGTTTTGTTAACTTGAAATACAGTTTTGGTCGAAAAGTTATGAATATGTTTTATAAGTTATATTGCGTTGCCGAGAATAATATGCATTTACATCTTGTTTTTCAAAAGTCGCTTAAAGCCGATTGTTTTTGTTTTTACAATAAAATAAGTTTTGTTTACGGAATTTCTCCAAAAACGGGCAGAGTTCCCTTTGTTTTTGGACGGCCCCGACAACACAAGTTGTCGTTATATTTTCAAAATTCAACAAGATTCAACAACATTTTTGTATAATCAATTTATATGAACGAAATACTAAATAAATCCAAGTAAATATTAACCAAAAATTCGTTAATTTGTTCGGTTCAAGCTCGTTTTCATGTGAGACATAAATCTATATAAAAACATAAATACAAAACGTGTCATTAACTTTTACCACTCTTCGCGTCGAAACGTCGAGCCGCTTGATTGAGTTGACCGAGTCAACAGAGTTGACTCGGTTTGACTGTGCGTTGACCGAGTTGAAACAGCCTGAAGATAAGACCCGAACCTCCTCGTGACTGAACCGAGTAGAACCTGAACCGAACCGTGACTCCATTTACTGCTCACTTTGACTAAGTTTGACCAGGACCCGTCAGAGTTGACCTGAGTTGACTCGGGTTTGACCGAGTCGACACGAACACGAAGCGAAACCCGAATTCAAATCTGAAACAATACTCGAACCAAATCAAAGCCACTATGAACCGAAGTTGGAATAATAAGGACCTGAGTAAAAAAAATAATAAATAAGCTTCACCACCACCGACGCCGTCGCTGGCGTGAATCCGGCGGCGAGAGCCACCCTCAGCCGACACCGCCACTTCATCATCAACACTCAGCAACATTGATTGGCCATCAACACCACCGGAAAGCGCACCCCAGAAAAAAAAACATTCACTGGAGCTCGCCGTCGTCATCTTCGCCGCCGTAGCGGCGGCGCCGCTACGCGGCCCCTCTTCCTCTCTTCTGTTCTCTCTCTTCTCTATCTCTCTCTCTCTCTCCGTTCTCTTTGTGTATCGACGCCGAGTACCACCACCAGAGGGTGGTGTTCGGCTATTTCTGCTTCGGGTGGGAGCCGGAACAAGAGGGTGGAGGTGGTGAGTGAATGATCTCGTTTTTGTGGGTCTATGGGATAGTTATAGATAAGAGGGGAGTTAGGGTTGTGAAGGAGTGAAGGAGATGAGAGGGACAGAAAGAGCAGGTGTGTGTGCGTGTGTGGTTTGTTGTGCCTGCTCAAAAATCATGGGGTATACCCCTTTAATAGTTGTTTATAAAATCTTTTGTAAATCTTGTAAGGATTTTGTGAATTTTTGGGAAGATTTTATAGAGATTTTGAAAGATTTTAGAGATTTTCTATAGATTTTGCAAGATTTAATATATTATGGGTAGGTTTAGGCTTGTGGGTTTTGGGCTTTGGGCTTTGGGCTTGGGCCCAAGGCCCACAAGCTCAATCCCCGTGTTTAAGCGGCCCGTAATTTTTACGACCCGATATCGCAACCCAAACTCCATAAGTGTCGAAAGAATAAAATTCTAAAATTAAAGGCGTATAATAGTGGCGTTTGTCGGTGACGCGTTCGTTTGTCGATTACGGTAATAATCGCGAAAAATTATATTGTTGTCGTCTTTAATCCGTTTTTCGATCCGGTTTCGACTGTAGTTACTAAAATTTTATTACGGAGCTAAATATAGCGTAAAATGTAAGTTTCGAAGGTGACAGGCGTCTCCGTTGCTTCTGTTTCGTTGCCGTTGCGTTTCCTGTCATCGCGTTTTTAGTCCACGTTTGCATTTGTGTCGCACGGAAGCCCAATAAATTCACAAAATTAATTTCATAAGCATAAAATATTCGTGTAACATCCATACTTGTCGGCGTTGTCAGTATTTTGTACGGCATCTGTTCGTTGTCGTTTGATGTTCCGTAGATTCCTCGCGAATCTTCATACGCGTACTTGTAAAGTCGGATAAACGTTCCTAGGCACTCCAAAGGCCTAATTAAGTTAATATGTGCTGCAAACACTGTTTATTATCGCGTTAATCACCTGTTAATCACATGATTTAAGAGCCGTAAATGACCGGTTGTCACACAAAGTTTGCTTCCCATGAACAATCCAATCGGTCACAGGCGCAACCATCAGAGCCGAAATAAAGAAACCCGGACCAATATTCATACGTTTCCGAACCGACGATAGCTTAATCCGGCTAGATGTGGACCAACACATGAGCGCCAAAAGCGCTGCTACAGTGGCCAACATGTAACCGACCGAAAACACCTTGTTGGTGTGTTTGGTCGGGTACAAGTATGGGAAATAATCAACTACTGTGACATACGCGTTCCATGGGATCTGATACCCTGAACCAAGTAGAAAGTGGATCATTTATGCAAGATGATACGTGTCTTTTGGCTTCTTTTCGTCGTCTAATATCTCTCGGTCGGTTGACTGGATGAGTTCCATTTGTGCCACAGTTGACCAGCGTTGGGATGAAGTTAAAGTTGTCTAAATGTGAAAATGAATGGGTTATCATCTAAAGTGGCCATGTGAAATATGACGAAATGCGATTGTTTTTCTTGTAAAATTACAAAAATGGTCATGGACAATGACTGGAAACTACTTTTACATTTGGTGTCCGCATAATACACGGGATGCGTCTTGGAATTCGAATTATACATGTGTCTGCACCCCATGCCCGTGCATTTGTACTTGAGGCTTAACATAAAACACCCCACCCACCCACTCTCTTTTCCACCCCACCAGCTCCACCACCACTTCTCTGTCAAACCTAGGGGTGTTCAAGATCGGATTATCCGGTTTTCGGATATCCAAAAATTTCAGATAGTGAATTTGATATCCGAATCCGTATCCGAAATTTCAGAAATTTTGGATATCCGAAATTTTGGATACGGATTCGGATATCTAAACGGATATCCGAATTTATAAAAAAATCCAAAAATCCGTTTCGTGTTTAGATTAAAACTAAATTTATATTCGATTCTCCAAATTTCCAACATTGAAACTAAAAAGAATCATAAATTCACATGAATACAATTATTTACTACTTTTCTACTAATTTTTACAATATTTCAAACTAAATATAATGCTCATATACTATATATATTTATAAAAAAATAATTAGTTTTCGGATATCGGATAATCGAATTATCCAAAATTTTTGAAATTCACATTCGAATCCGAATGGCAAAATTCGGATTAACCAGTTTTCGGATATCCGAAATTTCGGATATTTCAGATTCGGTTCCGGATCCGGATTTTTTTGAAGACCCCTAGTAAAACCTGCAACTTCTGATGATGATCAACGTGCATCAAGTAAGATCTCCTAAAAGTGAATTGTTGAAAAAAATTACTACACAAGCAACAGAAATAATAGCCTTCTTTTACGGAAAACAAACAAAGTTTGAAGAGAGCTGTATCAATGTCGTCGTGCTGTATTCACCGTAGTTTGTACACACTCAAGTTGTCAGCGACGAATTCTCCGGTCGGATCAATGATTCTGTTAATTAGGGGGGAGGGGGTGGTGATCACTCATCACTCACTTATCACTCACAACATCCAATCAAGTTCCGCTATGTCATCAACCATTATTCCATCACTCACAACCTTTTTAGTAGAAATGTCCATCACTCAAATCACCTAACAAAAACCCTCACATTCCCTCACATATTCCATTCTTCACGGTGTGATATATTCCACGAGTTATAAAATGCACGAGTGATATAAAACATTGGGGGTGGTGTGAATGAATGTTCCATGCATGAAGAAATCTATCACGGATCCCACCCCGCTTGCCCTTACTAAAAGAGAGTGTATACCAGTATCTCCAAAATCACTTCTACTATTCTTAATAGTGATGTCGGAAATCAAGTTTTTTCTGCATTAAGGATCGATACACTTCTACTACCCTCCTCATTTGTTGATCTTACTTCACATGCTCATTTACTGTCACCTGAAGTTGCATATTCGCCGGAGAAGTGGCGGTGGAGCTGGAGAAGAGGGAGAGGGTGGGTGGGTGTGGGCCTCAATTCCATGATGCATCCCGTGTATGATGCGTTGACGCAAGAGGTAATCTGAAAGTGGTCTTAGATGGATCACCATTTTTGTTATTTTCCATTTTTTTCCTTCACAAAAGTCGTGTTTTTCACGTGAAGGTTTATCTTGTTTTTTTCTTTCACAAATGTCGTATTTTTCACGTGAAAGTCTATCTTGTTTTTTTTTTTTTTTTGAGTAATACGTTTTTAACCCCTGTGGTTATATCACTTTTACTATATTAGCCCAAAATAAGAATTTTTAACATATCCGTCCCCATGGTCTCTGTAACTAACCATTATGGCCCCTAAGTCTAGAGATCATGGGTGTAACACCCCAAAACCTAAATGTTTATATTCGGTAAATGATCTGATATGGTATATCACGAAATAAACAACTAGGCTATTTTACCTAGTTAGGAATGTGGTAAAAAGCAATTAAAGGATGATAGTTGTGCCAATATTATTTAGTGGCAAACTTGAGGTACTAAAGTGGTGCAAAGTAAAAGTTGAATTTAATATATGAAAAACACACACAAACACACAAATCGTGTGTGTTCTAGAACGAGCAGGAGCTCCATGAGCTCAAGAAACCCTAAGCATGAAGAATCATCAAATTGAAGGGTGAATCGAGGTCTAATTATGAATAAACACGGATTAACGATCACCTACATGAGGGGATCATAAGGTATGTCTTAAAAGTTAGATTGGTGATCTTTCACGAAGTGGGTTATGATGTAAGTTGCGAATTTGTATGAAATTGAGAACGGGTGTGTGTTAGAATCATCATATAGAACATGGATTATGCATGGTTTAGGTTAATTTGATGTTTAAGGGTGAAACCTATTTGTTATGGTGTAGATGATGACATGGGTAAATCATCCATGTCCAAATTCTTGCTTATTATTGATGTATTTTGATATATATGATGGATTCTTGTTAGAGGGATTGAAGGAAATGTGATACTAGTAGGTCGATGTTTATGTATGGATGATTCATGTTGATTAGAATGAAGAATTTGATGAATTATGTGTGATATTAGAAGAATATGCATGAATTAGTTTTATACTATGCTTAGGAGGTAGTATACACACCAAATGTATGATGAACTTATGAGGAATTTGAGATTAGATCACTTGTAAGTGATTAACAAAGTAGTTATGAAGTGGGTTTTGATGATATGATAGAAGTAATGATATGCTTATGTTAATGATGTTTGAAAATCATATATGTGTATGTATGTTTAAAGAAATTTTATAAGAAATGATGAATTAGCATGTTATAAGGTTAAATTATAAACTTAATATAAGATCTGTGTGATGAAAAGGTTGTGATGAATGATAAATAAGCCAACTATCTTGAGAATGATATATGATAGTTGATGCTTGATAAGCGACATGGAAGCTTGGGAAAGAAGCGGGTCAATCGGGACTAATGCGCACGGGAAGCATATTCGGATGTTAGGTAAATAAAGATTACCCCTTTTTATTCGTATTAGAATATCTACTCGTTGAATAGATTATGAACATGGTAAGTGTATATGTGAAGTATGATGTTCCGACAAGTTTTGATACGGGTCGGAACATATGGTCATGGTAAGAAACTAAGTTTCATGGTTAGAAAGGGTAAAAAGGGTAGTATGGTAATTTTAGTTATGAGTTAATGAAGGGATAAGTTACATGGAGGGAATAATGATTAATTAAAGATCTCATAAGGATTAAATGGGCATTTAGACTAAATGAGCCAAATGGTGAAGATATCACCATTTGGTAATATCGACTAATGAATTGTTTGGCAAGTATTACGAATTTACAGAATGAATAGCGGAAGGATTTCGTTGAGATCATTTAACATGGTGGATGAAGTATTAAACGGGTCTTATCTTTGATCCGAGCAAGGTATGTGTGTTAGAATTGCAGTTAAGTGGTAGGATTGGTTAAATATGCGATGAAGTCCTTGGTTGTAAAGGATGGAGCAATGTCGACAAAAACGCCCTTGATAGGTATATCAGGAAAACAACCTTAAATTTCAATTGGAAACAAGCTAATCGATTAGAGTAATGTTTTGGTCATGTGTGAAAGCGAAGAGTATGGTTTTGTATGTCATAGACCAATTAATGCGTAAATACCCATAACGGGTCAAAATAGGCTTTTTAGCGGAAATGGGTTAAGAGGATGCAAGACATCCAAGAATTTAATCTTTTATGATAAACAACGTTGAAATTATAAGGCTCATGAGAAATTGAGGTCAAATAAACAGATTATTTTGATAAATGCATAAACGGGTCGAAACTTAGTAAAAAGGTGATAAGTTGATAGCTTAAAAGTCTAGAATTTTGTTAATCCGGATGTCCGATGTTAACTCCATGTGATGGAGAATTAAATTACGATCACGTAGGAAAAAGAATCGGGTAAAACGGATCAAAAATGAGAAAGTTATGCTCGTTTCCGTAAAACTGATACACGTGCCGAAACTTAATTCTTCGGACATAAGGTGGATTACACGAAGACATGAAACTAGTATGTGGATTGTGTACCTGGCCAGTACACAAGAAACATATGACGTTCGTGAGACCATGATAATTGCTACAGGTATGTTCGTTAGAATAAGGTAGTAGGTGGACATGAGGGTGAAGAGAAACGTAAGACTTTCAGGAATCAAAGTACGAATGATGTGTTAGAATCCGCAAGACGGATTTGAAGCATGAAAAGAATGAAAGTATGAATGATATGTTAGAATCCGCGAGACAGATTCGAAGCATGAAAAGAATGAAGGTATGAATGATATGTTAGAATCCGCAAGACGGATTCGAAGCATGAAAGTAATGAAGTATGAATGACCTGTTTGAATCCGCGAGACGGATTCAAGGAATGAAAGGCATGAATGGAATGTTTGAATCCGTAAAACGGATTCAAGGAAATGAAATATAGAAATGATATGTCTGAATCCGCGAGATGGATTCAACACATGTAAGGAATGAAAGATGTGAATGATATGTTTGAAATCCGTTAGATGGATTCAAATCATAGAAGGAAGAAAAGGTATGAATGGTATGTTTGGAACCACTGGACGGATTTAAAAATATAAAAAAGGATGAAATTAGCCCATATCATAATATATGCCGATAGTTTGACCTTGGTCGCGTCAAACGAGTCATATGAGTAAATATAAAGTAACTGAACGAAAGAATGATTGTAATTGGCACGCAAACCTAAATTTTAAAACGAAAGGAAGAAGTTTCGAACAAGCTATGTGTTAAATGTGTTAGAAATCGACTCTTAGGCATCATATAAATGACGGGCTACGGCCCAGACAATAAATTAAGTATGAGCAAAAAGGATAAGTTTTGCTAACAATACCGAAATGATGTAATGAATGTTTTTGCAAGTAAGCATGAATGGAAAGAAGTACGAACGTGTGCCTCAATAGTTATACGATAATTAAGAAATGTCAGTTAAGCCTTGAAAAGTCAAATGAAGGTTGACGAAATAAGTAACTAGAATGAAAGAATTTCGTGTGAGAAATGAAATGTGCTAACAGTTAAAAATGTTGATGATAATGTTAGAACCCTTGATATGATGAAACCAATCGAATTGGTGGAAGGATGTGTACGATTGGAAGCGCATTACATGGATGAATGAAATCTAGCCTGGTACGGCTAGCACTCGTGAAGAATGTGGACAGATCTGATTTACGGATCGCTGAAGTATGGAAGGAAATCGAGGTAAGTAAAACGCTTTAATTTATGTCAGATAAGTATGAAATAGTAAATTGAAAATGCCCTACAAAATGCATGGTGGAATGAGTACGGTATAGTATGGAAAGTTTGATTCCTAATAGTTGACATAAGAAGAAAACTATGTCATTAAGGAATGAATCTCAAAGGTTTTAAGTGAACATTTCGAGAATTGGTTAAACTCTCGTATAATGAATTTGCATGACACGTGGGCTTATGCAAATTAAATAATGTATGAAATGAGAGGAATAGTAATGTAGCATGAATAAGGTGAATTGAAGGTAACGTAAGAGTATGTATGGTACAAATAATTATAGAAAATGAATATTGATGTTAACTTTGGAGTCAAGCACGGATGCATGACTATGAAATAGTAACTTCATTGTGATAACGAAACAAAATCAAATGTTATGTAATATATGAATAGAATATGATCTTAAAGGATGAGATAAAGGTATTAGAATTGTTATAAACGAATCATATGAAAGTAAGTACTATTATAAGTTTGAATGAATATGTACATTGAACTGTTACTAAACGGTCAAGGAAATGAGAAGGTTACGTGGAAATATGGCATGGAAAGTATAGACTTGTTAGGAAGAAGTCAATCGTATAAATAATTACGAAATGAGATAGGATGATTACTTATAATTATGATGTGATCATAAAGTCAAACATAGATATGTATATATGTAAATGGAAGTGAGAAAGGTTTCGGGGACGAAACCTTATTTAAGGGCGGTAGATTTGTAACACCCCAAAACCCGAATGTTTATATTCGGTAAATGATCTGATATGGTATATCATGAAATAAACAACTAGGCTATTTAACCTAGTTAGGAATGTGGTAAAAAGCAATTAAAGGATGATAGTTGTGCCAATATTATTTAGTGGTAAACTTGAGGGACTAAAGTGGGGCAAAGTAAAAGTTGAATTTAATATATGAAAAACACACACAAACACACAAATCGTGTGTGTTCTAGAACGAGCAGGAGCTCCATGAGCTCAAGAAACCCTAAGCATGAAGAATCATCAAATTGAAGGGTGAATCGAGGTCTAATTATGAATAAACACGGATTAATGATCACCTACACGAGGGGATCATAAGGTATATCTTAAAAGTTAGATTGGTGATCTTTCACGAAGTGGGTTATGATGTAAGTTGCGAATTTGTATGAAATTGAGAACGGGTGTGTGTTAGAATCATCATATAGAACATGGATTATGCATGGTTTAGGTTAATTTGATGTTTAAGGGTGAAACCCATTTGTTATGGTGAAGATGATTACATGGGTAAATCATCCATGTCCAAATTGCTTATTATTGATGTATTTTGATATATATGATGGATTCTTGTTAGAGGGATTGAAAGAAATGTGATACTAGTAGGTCGTTGTTTATGTATGGATGATTCATGTTGATTAGAATGAAGAATTTGATGAATTATGTGTGATATTAGAAGAATATGCATGAATTAGTTGTATACTACGCTTAGGAGGTAGTATACACACCAAATGTATGATGAACTTATGAGGAATTTGAGATTAGATCACTTGTAAGTGATTAACAAAGTAGTTATGAAGTGGGTTTTGATGATATGATAGAAGTAATGATATGCTTATGTTAATGATGTTTGAAAATCATATATGTGTATGTGTGTTTAAAGAAATTGGATAAGAAATGATGAATTAGCATATTATAAGGTTAAATGATAAACCTAATATAAGATCTGTGTGATGAAAAGGTTGTGATGAATGATAAATAAGCTAACTATCTTGAGAATGATATATGATAGTTGATGCTTGATAAGCGACATGGAAGCTTGGGAAAGAAGCGGGTCAATCGGGACTAATCGGGAACCTTGCGATTATCAGGACACTGAATGTGACGAAACGTACTCTCAGTGCTCTCGAACCATTGTAGGAGCCCAGTTGCTCCTTCAGAACCGCTAAACTTGAGTGGCTTAGCCGAATTGAAACTCTTGAAATTGCACGGAGCATTATTGTTGTTATTGGCTTGGTTCAGTTGAGCAATAAGATTTGGGAAAGCAGCAGCCATTTGTTGCGCGATGATTTCTGCCAGTTCGGCATTCGCTATCTGATTGTCGCGTCGAGGAGGCATTCTAAAAGGGGGAAATAAGAGAGAAAACAAATGAAATGGAATTGGGTAAGAATAAGATGTTATAACTACCGACCAAAATCATGGGTGATGGTCATTTGTTTGAACCACAAAGCAAACAAACGACACACAAAGGCTGAATCAAAGCAAGTAGGTCCTCATGATGTATCGCGAAGACATGCTCGCCTATAAGTGGACACTCACCCCAAGAGTTACCAAGTAAGAGTGACTGGTCCGATTATGTGGATTTGTACAAACACTCTAGCCTTAGACAAAAAACCCATGGTACAGGCATTCACTCTTCCAGTTTGCACGTGTTCACACTATTTAGGACCCAAAACTTTTGACGAGATTTTGAAAACTCAAAGGGGTTCAAAACCTTGTAACAGAGGGTTCAAAACCTTACAACAGAAGGTTACAACAGAAGGTGTCACAAGCATGGTATGTGTGTTAGAATTGTAGTTAAGTGGTAGGATTGGTTAAATATGCGATGAAGTCTTTGGTTGTAAAGGATGGAGCAATGTTGACAAAAACGCCCTTGATAGGTATATCGGGCAAACGACCTTAAATGTCAATTGGAAACAAGCTAATCGATTAGAGTAATGTTTTGGTCATGTGTGAAAGCGAAGAGTATGGTTTTGTATGTCATAGACCATTTAATACGTAAATACCCATAACGGGTCAAAATAGGCTTTTTAGCGGAAATGGGTTAAGAGGATGCAAGACATCTAAGAATTTAATCTTTTATGATAAACAACGTTGAAATTATAAGGCTCATGAGAAATTGAGGTCAAATAAACAGATTATTTTGATAAATGCATGAATGGGTCGAAACTTAGTAAAAAGGTGATAAGTCGATAGCTTAAAAGTCTAGAATTTTTTAATCCGGATGTCGGATGTTAACTTCATGTGATGGAGAATTAAATTACGGTCACGTAGGAAAAAGAATCGGGTAAAACGGATCAAAAACGAGAAAGTTATGCTCGTTTCCGTAAAACTGAGTTATGCTGGGAATATGCAGCAACAGCTGCGAACATTCTGTTAAAAAGGGGGGGTGGCGCAACGCGACGGCGAAGGCCATAGGCCGTCGCGCGATGCTGCGGGCTCCAGAATGTTAAAAAAATCATATTTTAATTGTATATGCAACGCGAACCCGTTTAGACCATTTTTAAACACTTATACACTAAGTATGACTGATTTATTTCATGTTTTAGGAGATGTAGACATGGGTGAGGATATGTATGTATGTATGTATGCATGCATGCATGCATGCATGTATGTATGTATGTATGTATGTATGTAGGATTGTTGGTATGTATGGAAGTAGTTATGTATTAACGTATACATGTATGTAGTTATGCTTGAAAGTATGTATGTATGTGGGTACGTATGTATGCATGTAAGCAAGTAAGTATGCATGGTTGTACGCAAGTTTTCAATACGATCAAGTATCGACATTATTAATAGTGTACCTTGTGAACGAAGTGTAACACAGGAGTAACAAAGAAGTCTCACCGCGGATTGTATGATCGGATGGAAAACCAGAATGTAAAGAGTTAACGGAACGAAAAGTAAACGTGAGTAAATCTTGTATGTTTATGATGCGTACTAATGTTATGAATTTTATGTGGTGAGCGCAAGTAGTACGAAACACGATGATCATCAAGTGATGGAGATCTAGGACCGAGTCACTTGAAGGATTGTACGGGATTGTCTAAAAATGTAATTTGATACACATAAGTTATGTTTTACTCTGTAAATGAGTTAGATTGATGTATTCAATATAAAAGAGTTGTTTTAAAAATGAACTTTCAAGTAAGGCATAAAGTTTATAATAAAAGAAATTTTATGGCACGAAATTTCCGCTGCGACTTTTTGTCAAATACGAACTAGGGCCTTACAATGGGGGCCAAAATGGTTAGTTATAGAGACCATGGGGGCCAAAATGGTTAGACTTAGGGACCAAAATGGTTAGTTATAGAGACCATGGGGGTGTGACAACCCTCACAATTACAAGTACTGTACAATTAATTAATTTTAATTATGTGCTTAATGACTGTGCTTGATTACAACTGACAACTTGAACTGCTTTATGATTTTTGTATCATACATACATATGCATCACATTTCATACCGTCACTCCATTTATTACATACAAACATTAGTGACATACTTGATGCACAAAGCACAGTTAGCACACTGAACGGATAATTCAGAAACATACTGACAATGCCAGTAAATAGACAGACAGTGTTTTGCGGCCCAGTATGGGCCAGGGACAAGGTACTACACTAGTATGGAGTGTAGGGAAGTGAGGACCATAAAACTGCGTCACTAGGTGATAGTTAAAGTGCCGGGAAGTAACTAAAAAACACTTTAAGTGCAGAATTCTGCATTTTCAGCAAAATTCAGCATTTAACATGCTAGTAAGATGTCAAAAATATGGCAGAATGGTCCTGTATGCTTTCCTAAGTGCCGGGAATTAAAAGTGTTACAAAAATATATATAAAAGACACTTTACGAAATAATTAAACACTTTAATGGAATGGTATCTAACCGGATAACCGGACATTACCAGGGACACTAAAAATTTTGCCAAACACATTGTTTAATTATTTCTTGGCTAGTCATGATCCCCGAACACCCTAACACCCAATAAATATCAACTAACTAACATATGTAAGTGTATACTTGGATTCTAACTTATGATTACCAACTAGTTACAAAATTTACATCCAACCCCCCCCCCATACCCGATTTCAGTCACAAGGACCCACCCCACCATACCTCACATCTTACCTCTAGATTTTATTCCATTATTTTATTTGATTGTTGCTTACTAGTGTTGCCAAGATATTAGAAGATGTCCTTATAAGCATGGCACATAATCTACTACATCACTTCACAAAAATTCACCCCACTCCTTCACTCTCCTCCCTCTCCCTCTCGGCCACACATAACCACCACCACCACCATAATTCAACCATCCTCTTCCATTTTTGAGCTTCATACAAGACTAGAAGGTGATTCAAGGAGGCTTGCAACTTGTAGATCATCAAGGAGCTTCATACATTGCTTTTCACCATCATTTTCTTCATATTTTTCACTAGAGAACATCCCTAGCCTTTGTGCTAGTAGTAAGTTCTTGTTAAACTCTTGTTCATCTTATTTTTATGGTTAAAAGTTGTAGTATGATGAGTATGTTTAAAATACTAAAGAACAAGAACAAAAAAAACATAAACACGAAGCTTTACATGAAAGTTTACATAGGGATGAAACATAAAGAAATGTTGTTAGTAGGGTGTTGATATGAATATGTTGTTAATTGCATGATGATTCTTGGTTATGTGGTGTTAATCACCATATGGATCTTGTTAAATAATGTTTAGAAATATGATTTAACAAGATTAGAAAGTGATTATGTGTTACATGAAATAACCACTTTCTAGTTAAACATGAACTTGAAAGAAAATGATTTTTCTTGAACTATAATTAAATAAGTAAGTTGAGGATCATGGAGATCCGGGTTTTTACAAAAAAAGACTTTTCTAAATAAACCAAGTTCAAGAATCGATTTTTGGAAAATCATGACTATTACATATACTTACATCATTTTTTAAACTAAAATAGGTGTGAAAGTCTTTTATTTACAAGCAGAGTTCAAAGGATTAATATTTGTAAATATTGTTTACAAGTTGTAAACACTAAACTTTTGTAAGAAAATGATTTTTAAAGAAATAAATACGCTTTGGAAGGTAACTAAGCCCACTAAAAGCTTTACCAAGTTACTACGCGTTTTCGGAATGTATCAAGTTCATGATTAATATGTAACACACATAGTTTTCGTTCTTGGTGATGTAAAATTGTTTAAGGATTGATTGTTGATTGATTTCGAAAAGACAATGATATGATTATTAGCATGGACACCTCCGTTTACAAAGGGAACTCTGGCGAAATTTTCTAAAAATTCCAACACTTAGAAAATATTTTTTTTCAAACAAGTGTTAGAAGTATATTTTATAACTAGAGTTTCGAATATAAACTTCGCCATAATTTTTGTAAAAAAATACAAGTGTCGGAGGTTGATTTTCTTAAATAGAAATGGATAAATATATATTTAGAATATATATTTTAACACTAAAACGCTTGTGTGGTTAATTGTTTATTTTGTGAACTAGTTATATTAATTAGGGCAAAATAATGTAACTTAGCAAAATACCATCACATTTATAATTCCGGAAAATACTTTTACGAATATATTTTGGGTAAATATTATTTTGATACAAAGACTGAAACTATATTATTTTTGAGAAAAATATATATTTTGGGACTACATTATTCCGACAAATGTGTTAAATATATTTTTCTAAGTGGAACTTAAAAATATATTATTCTCAGAGCCACCAAAATAGATGTATAAATACCCCCATCATTGGGAAGGAAATACGTACATAAAATACTTGAGAAGTATGAATACGAAATAGTTGCCTAACTATTATTTCAAGACCTAAAAATACAATGTAAGTTAAAATAATTATTATTTTAACCATAAGTTATAACTTGGAATAATATCAAAGTATCGTAACTCAAACGTAATTACAAAGGCAAGGCACGGCCCGATCGTCTAATAGACATTAGTACATTGTAGGGAGTCGTGTTTGCTAACGAGACCGGAGATTTGAGTACGATACAGGAGACGCACTTCAGTGAGTTCATGTCCCCCCTTTCTCTTAACTGTTTTCAGTTTTATAACTTTGGGGGTGAAATACATGTTACAATTATACAGACATTTTTATACATGGTATGGTTAGCTTAAGGAGGGACTTTCATACACCGTTAGATCATGTGAGTGGGTAGGCGGCTATTAAAGGCCATTAATCTTCGTCGTAGGACCGAGGGACATGAGTGATAGATCTATTTGGGTGTAGCGAGCCCACACCCATGAGGCCGGGGCGGCCCATAGTGGTGACTGTGTCTTACAGCCGGAAGCCCGGTGCAACTCCGCTAGGTTTGAGTCTTCCTACATCACTTCACACATATCAATGGCCTTGCAAACCATTGGTGATCTCTTTTTTTTCCTTATTGCTACATACCAGGGACTTCCATACATCGTTCAAGGGTTATACATACATCGTTTACAAAGGTTTATACATACTCACATACACATGAATTCGCTCAACTTTGTGTTGATTTTTCAAACTACATGTATTTCAGGGAATTGATCGGATCTGGCGGGTGATGCACGTCAAGCTGCGTATTAAATAAAGATGCCATCCAGGGTTGTAGGGTTTTGGAGGTGTAACCCTTCCTGGACGGGTCACACGTCTCCAAACCTCGTTTTATTTAAGGTCTTTTGTTGAGTCCATTGGGAACTCATTTTTAAACAAGTCATGGTTGTAACTTAATTTGGGTAGTTGTTTCAAGACAATTATGTTATGGCATTTTCCAAGCTATATTAATGGATGAACATCTTGTGTTTTTATCATATAGAATTGTTATGATTATTGCTATGGTATTAAGAAGTCACACCAAATAAACCCACGCTTCTACAAAAGCCAGGGTGTGACAGCTTGGTATCAGAGCCTCGATCATAGCGAACGAGGATTCCTTCTCGAGTCTAGACAATGATCACTAGGGCTCTCACGAAAATGTTTTCAAACATTTTTTTTACATTGCATACACTAAAAGTGCATGTGACAACTGTGCTCTGTAATCGATGTACAATGTAAAACATTGTTAATTATCAATAAAAATGTGTTTTGGTGTTATTATGTGTGTATTTGTGTTTAATGATTTTACGATTCGATTCGATTTCTGATTTCAAGCTTTAAAACACTTTCTGGGAAGTTATACGCAAACTGGTGCGTAAACGCAGTCAGTTTAATGCGACAAACATTCCGGAATAGTGAAATAGGCTTAACATACTTAAATAACCTTTACATAAAGTAGAAATAAGTTTTGGATGGTTTGGTGTGTTGAAAACAAGTCTATTCGATCGCAGGGACTATTTGTGTCAAACTGCGAAACTATACCGATTCATATGGTATCGAAGAGTCTGAAACTTGATCATAAGCTAAACATACCATAAATAACCTAAACATAGCTTAGAGATAAGCTTCGAGTGGTTCGGTGTGCAAAAATATGCTTATTTGATCTTACCGGGACTAAAAGTGTCAAAAACGACGTAAGTTTGCATTTACGCGCATATCTTACGTTCTGACCACATCTGGACATCCAAAATTTTTGTACACACTAAAATATTTTTATTTTAGTGAACGGCAAGCAAAAATTCTATTCGTCGCTTAATTTGGATCGTTTTTGCGTTCGTTACGACTTCCGTCGTAATTAACCGAACAACGCAACCGTACGACCAAACGAGCCGACATCGGAGATGTTTTTAAGCACATTTTAAGTTCCCTATACTTTAACTTCATTTTAGAGCTTTGAAACGTGGTTAACGGGGCTTAAACGTGTCAAAAATGCATCAAAAACCAAGTTTTGGGCTTCAGGGACTAAATCTGCCATTTTTGAAACTTGCTGACCTGCAAGGTCCTTACGGACCGTATGGGGATGGGATATGATCCGTAAGCCATCACCTGCACATCAGAATTTGCAGAAACTTCACAGCAGCTTCCCAGCTCATTCTTGAGGCCCTTGTACGCAATTTTCATGTTTTGGGGACCAAGTTAACACCTCCCCAAGGCTTCCTAGCTGCTCATAACACTTGGATGGTTAGGATTCATTGCTTCTTGGCCACACAAACACTTGTCTTGATCTTGTAAGTTTGCTACAACTATAAATAGCATGGCCATCATTCATTTTTTCCTCACATTTGATCTGAGATTTTCTCTAAGTGGTTGTGAGATTTCACTTCCTACCTGAGAAAAACTTGGAATCAAATCTATTTGGACCCTTTGTAAGTCCTCTTTCATTCTTTTATTGCTTTCTTAGCTTAAAAGTCAAACAGTGTTTGACTTTCAGCTTTGACCATGAGTTGGTCAACGAGAAGTTCGTTTGAACTTCTCAACGTGAGCGTAATCACGATGGTTATAGTCCCTAGTGTCTATACTTACTGATTACCACGTTGACTAGGTGTAGTGACGAGTCGTAGTTTCGGTCAAAATGCGCATTTAAGCATATTTTGCAACCAAACTACTTTAGAATATCAAAACACTTTGTTTTGATATCAAAACCTGTTTTCTAACTTAGTTAAGCATTTTTTAACATGCTTAGCTGTCACTCTTAGTTTAGTGCTTGTTTAGAGTCGTAAGTCAAGCGGTCTAAACCACCGCTTAGACTTTCAAACTCGACCCGTTTGGTCGATCTTTAGGATCCGACCAAGCATGTTTAGTGACCATAATTGCATACGGAATAACCTTCCGAGGTTATACCTTATGGTCAGCTAGTTTAAGTAGTTGTATGATAGGTAATTTATATGCCTTAGGTAAATGACCAAAATACCCTCTTCATGCATAATTGGATTTTAAGCATATGTAACCTAAAGATTTGTCACCTAACTGATTATGCAACCTATTTAAACATGTTTAGGCATATAATACTTATCATAGGACTAGTTAGACGTCTCGAACACGTTTTACGCGAACGACGCGTTAAAGTAGCACGCTACCTTAATGGGTCGCAACGGGTCGAAAGCACTTAGGTTAAGTTCCGATCTTGAATGTAGGCTTTCTTAAACTATATCACATGAGTTCCAACACTCATTTGGTTTACAAGACCTCATTCTATCCGATCTCCCGATTTAGGTGTCGATTTATTTACTAGTGATCCGATTACTAGGTACTACTTGAATTTCCTTGGTTTGTCTGAGCTTCGCTAAGTTCTTTAGATCAAGGATACCCTTCTATTCAATGTGAGTACATAGTTCCCCTATTTTACTATTGTCAATTGTTTTGGGGTGATTCAAATGTGCTAAATGTTTTCAAGGTTTTTAACGATGGTTTACAAAACGATTTTCGATATTATAACAATGGTTTCAAAAACGATTAAGATGGTTTATATTAAACTAAACAACGATTTCGATAATGTGAACGAACTTGTTGGTTGAAATTACATAACAAATGAC
Organism: Helianthus tuberosus; assembly: GCA_030545235.1. NCBI lineage: Eukaryota > Viridiplantae > Streptophyta > Magnoliopsida > Asterales > Asteraceae > Helianthus > Helianthus tuberosus. The sequence continues at coordinate 171,876,297 of CM060406.1, forward strand.
ATTCATTAGCTTTGATCAAGCCGACCAGTATTAGGTTATGGTACGATAGGATCTGACAAATCACGTTATCAGACTACACCCATGGTTATGTGTGGGGGGTTATGTAGGTAACGACCGAATCTGATGATTGTTAACTTACCCTTTGGTGGTTTGTTAATACGATAAACGAGGTGGTCGAGTCACGAAGGTTTGAATGTTATTAGCGAGGCAACCATAAGTAGTTTCACAATTAAAACGAATACGATTTTGGGACGAATTAAACGATTTGGAACGACTTAAACGATATAAACGATTTGAACGACCGATTGGTTTGGGTTGGGTTGTGATTAGGTAATGGGATGGGTGTAACATGATAAAAGCGCGGTAGATACGCCGCTGGTACATCTTATATATAAATGCTTTTATCATATTACATTTCATGTCATTATCTAGTTCACTTGGGAAATGATTTGAAACGATGTCACACAACGAGGTTTTCGAAATGATATAAACCATACGAGTTTTATTAACGAGATTTAAATGAGATGTTTTACGAATTGGTTTATTAAAACAAAAGTCTTTGAGTTAAGAATCATGGCTACGAGATTTTACAAATTATAACCATCTTGATTTGAGTTGGTTAATCATGTTGCAATATTATATACTTTTCAAAACAAGGTTTTCGAGGTATTGCAATATATATAAATGAGCCATGATTCCGATACTCTTATAAAACCTATGTGCTCGCCAGCATTTCTTTGCTGACTTTGTTTTTACATATGTTTCAGGTGATGTTGCGTGATTGCTAGGGAGCATGTTCACTTAGGATTTGGACATGGCCTTAGTGACATAAAAACGATAGTAGACCATGTTTAATTTGGTTTTTTGGTTTCAAAGACAATGTACATTACATAATAATTCAATAAAACGAAACTTTTGATTTACCATGGTTGTGAAACGATGATTCTGTTACAACACTCCCTGACGTTTCCGCCACGGTTTGTTGTTTTAACGTGGTCGGGGTGTGACAGTCCAGATCCGGGGCACAAACATTTTACAAACAAAAGGCACAAATACACCGTTCAAAATTCATATTTCAGCCTTAGCGGCTGGGGAGGTTCAGTCCTAGAGACTGAGGGAGGTTTAGTCTTAGAGACTAGGAGGTTTGGTCTTAGAGGCCAGGGAGTTGGTCTTAGAGACCAGGGAGAAGTCTTAGAGACTGGGAGGAATAGTCTGGGGAAGACTAGGATGATTACTTGCATACATTGATTGTGACTTACATGCTTATTTGACTACATGTTGATATATGTACATATGTGTGGTTGTGTTACAGACAGCATGTCATCTTCGGATACCGGAGTGTCAGACACGCTTGATCCTATGGCGGTAGTCTCGGACGACGAGATCCTATCTGAGAGCGAGGTTTCACGTCAGATACTACGAGCACTGATGAGGACGCCTTCCAGCCTTTTGCTATACCAGACTTCGGGGATGACGTACCTCACGCTGATGGCATTCTAGTCGGGGATCTACCTCTTGCTGAGATCCCTGCTCCCGTTCCACTTGCTGCATTTCCCGTTGTGGGTTTGCCACTCGATGTTGTGTCTGATGACGACATCGATCTTTTCATTGAGGGTCCCCCTGAGGATGACCATGAGGGTGGGGCCCCGATTGCTGATAATGTCGCCGTTCCTTTGGTTGAGGTTCCGGTTGTGGATGCTGTTGTTTTACCACCTGTTGAGGCTCCCGCTGAGGAGATTTTAGCTAATCAGTCTGGTACTGATTCTTTTGAGTCAGTATCATCTACCACTTTGCACGCCGTCGGATTACGTCGATATCCTACTAACTCTGACTCCGATACAGCTATGTCAGCTGTACCTGGTTCACCCCACGAGTTTGAGTTTGATCCTGTGTTCAAGGACGAGTTTGATCCTGTGTTCAAGGACGAGTTTGATCCAGTTTTTCCTTCTGATTTTGATCCCGATCACGAGATCGAGTTTATTCCTGATGACCAGCCCTTGGAGGCACCCGTGGTTCCTATTGATCAGCTTCTTGATGTGCCTGCCGACTTTGATATGGCCTTTGTTAACCCTGAGCCTGTCATGGCACCAGAGCCTGTTATTGCTCCTGACCCTGTACCTGTGCACGATCCTGTTCTTATGGATGCACCAGCCATTGCACCACCTATTGTTGATATTCCCATTGTTGTACCACCAGTGGTGGATGTTCCTGTTGATGATGCACCTCTGCCTGATCCTGTGCCGGCGTTTGTTGACCGTGCACCTTTTGCCACTCTCATCGATCCGAGATATACCGACACCCGTAACGGGTGGATCGAGGATGATGATGATTATCCTCCATTTGTATTACCAGTCACTCCCCCTACCGCACCTGTTTCTGCACCTCTTGATATCCCCCAGTTCCACCAGCACACATCTGATATCCATCGCACCGACCTTCCTATTACTTTCCTCCAGGACATTCCTCCACCTCGTCCTGGGGAGGGTTCGTCAAGACAGCAGCCTGCTTTTGTACCGCCTGTATCGTCAGCTGTTCCATTCATGTCTCAGTTTCCTCACACTACACCATCTTTTGTATCTTCAGGCGAGCCATTTCTGTGGTCTTCGCCCAATGTTATGCCGTTATCAGACCCTTATCACCCTTTTCATGTGGGGTACACGACGGATGATATAATCATATCCCTGCAGTTACAGCAGGATTCATTGAGCAGACGCGTTCCGGAGCTGGAGAGGACCCCGCGTCCTCCCCCATGCCATTGTCAGTCTCCTTTTGCTACACCACCAGCTCCTCTTCCACTACCCCGTGATTCTGATATTCGCTTTCTCACTCCTGAGCAGTAGATTGCGTACCTGCTGCACATTATCCATGCACTTGAGGAGGATTGGGTGCGTTTGCGCAGTTTGATTTTCTTCCCTCCTCCTCCTCCCCCATCAGCATGAGGATTTTTGGTCTGTTGCAGGTAGCGTTACTTTTGGTGAGAAGACAGTGATTGAGCCGACTACAAAGAATTTTGAAGACCGCATTTTGACATCATGACTTTTGATATTTGATTTTTGGTTGTTGTATATGACTAGATAGTTCAGACAAGGGCGATGTGGCCATTAGTCGCTTTTGATGTATGCTACAGTTATAAAACTTGTAAACATTGTATTGTGGTCTTGATTTTATGACAGTTCAATCGCAGTATTCTCATTACATGGATTGTTGATTTAATTGTTTTATATTATAACATGGGATGTTATGTGTTATGAGGTTGATGGATGCTATTATATACGCATATTACTTACGTACTATACTTACTATGACCTGACCAATATGATCTTCTTCTAGAAGATGCCTCCACCAAGAGCTGTACGTTTGCCCACCACAGAGGTGGAGTTACAGGAACAAATTTCAAAAGCAATAGCTGATTGTGAGGCCTCGCGTGCCGAAACAAGCAGGAATACCTCAAACAACACCAAATGGTAATATTCAAGTCGATTGAGACACGCTACATTACATTCGGATATTCCTTGCACATCCGCTAATACTTTCTGTAAATGTTATTGCCTGCACAGGGTGTACTTACAAACAGTTTCTAGATTGTAAGCCCTTGAATTTTGACGGCACCGGAGGTGCTGTGAGCTTTGTCAGATGGGCAGAAAAGACGGATTCTATTTTAAGGATGAGCAAGTGTGCTCCTGAATAGCAAGTTACATACATTTCAGGGCTCTTTCTTGATGGTGCTTTATCATGGTGGAATCTGCAAGTACGGACCCTGGGAGAAGGGACGGCATATGCATTGACGTGGACTGAGCTGAAGGAGCTTATAAGGAAGAAATATTGTTCACGGGCCGAGATACAAAAGCTGGAAACGGAATTCTGGAATCTTAAAATGGATGGCCCAAAGATCGCCGAGTATGTTCAGAGGTTTCATGATCTGTCCCATGTGGTACCATACATGGTTACTCCTGAATTCAAACGAGTGGAGCGTTTCATCTGGGGATTAGCACCCCAGATCATGAGCATGGTAACCTCTTCAAAGCCTCCGACAATTACCGAAGCCATTGATCTCAGCGTGGCACTTACGGAAGAAGCCATCAGATTGGACAAGTTTTCCATTTCTGAGCTGAAAAAGAAAGAAATTCATGTTGAATCTTCAGGGGAGAACGAGAGGAAATTCTTCAACTTTAAAAAGAGTACCAGCAGTGCCAACAAGAGGAAGGATGTGAACTGACCAGCTGAAAATAAGTGTGGTGCTGAAGTCAAAGGGAAAGGATACACGGGCACTCTGCCCAAGTGCGAATTATGCCAGTTTCATCATGCTGGCCGGTGCAGAATTAGCAAATGTGAATCATGTGGGAAGATTGTCACTTAAAAGACACTTGTTGGGTTGGTACTGGCCGTGGTGGTCAAAGAGGATTTGGTAACAACAATCGTGGAGGTAACGGGAATGGGAACCGCAACGGCGGGAATGGTAATCGCGGTAACTTCAGGAATCAAGCAGGAAATGGTAACCGCAATCAAAACAACAATCAAGGTGGTAATGAAGATGGTAACGGTCGAGGACCGGGATGTTTTAACTGCGGAGACGTCGGGCACTTCAAGCGTGAATGCCCTAAACTCAATCAAGCTCGTGGAAGGGTATTCAACATTGGAGCAAGGGAAGCACGCCAGGGCCCGAATGTTGTCACTGGTACGTTCCCTATAAATCGACGCTTTGCATCTGTTCTATTTGACACTGGTGCCGACTATAGCTTTGTATCGCTAGAATTTAAGAATATGCTTGGGTTAGCTGCTAGTAAGTTAGATATTCCTTACTCAATCGAACTGGCTAACGGAAAGCTAGTAGAAACAAATGAAGTTATCAGAGGTTGTGTGATAGAGTTGGGGGAACACAAATTTACACTAGATTTACTGCCAGTCGAGTTAGGAAGCTTCGATGTGGTAGTAGGGATGGATTGGTTGTCAAGCAACAAAGCCGAAATTATATGTCACAAGAAAACCATTCGCATTCCAATGGCGAATGGAGAAATGATTGTGGTTCATGGAGAGAAGCGTGATACACCTCTGAGGATCATTAGCTGTTTGAAAGCTAGGAAATGTTTGAAGAAGGGATGTGTTGCCTTCTTGGCACACATCGTGGATAAAGAAGCAGCGGAGCCGAGGCTAGAAGATATTCCAGTCGTAAAGGAGTATCCTGAAGTCTTTCCCGAAGACTTGCCAGGATTGCCGCCACAGCGACAAGTCGACTTTCATATTGACTTAGTTCCAGGCGCCGCGCCTGTAGCTAAGGCACCCTATTGACTTGCGCCTTCGGAAATGCAGGAGTTGTCTACACAACTCCAGGAGTTGTTAGACAAGGGATTCATCAGGCCAATTTTCTCACCTTGGGGAGCTCCAGTTTTGTTCGTGAAAAAGAAGGATGGTAGTTTCCGCATGTGTATTGACTACCGGGAGCTGAACAAGTTGACAATCAAGAACAGATGTCCTTTGCCAAGGATCGATGACTTGTTCGATCAGTTACAAGGTTCAAGTTTTTACTCAAAGATCAACCTTCGATCGGGTTATCACCAATTGAGGATACAAGAGGAAAGTATCCCAAAGACGGCCTTTAGGACTCGCTATGGACATTACGAGTTCCTGGTTATGCCGATTGGTCTGACAAACGCACCAGCGGTATTCATGGATTTAACGAACAGAGTCTGCAAGCCTTACCTTGATAAGTTTGTGATTGTGTTCATAGACGATATCTTGATCTACTCAAAAACAAAAGAAGAACATGAGCATCATCTAAGAGCCATCTTAGAGCTGCTTAAAAAGGAGAAGTTGTACGCAAAGTTCTCGAAGTGCGAGTTCTGGTTACGCGAAGTTCAGTTTCTTGGTCATGTAGTTAACGGGAATGGAATTCATATGGATCCCACAAAGATTGAAGCGATCAAGAACTGGGAAACTCCAAAGACGCCAACCGAGATTCAACAATTCCTAGGTTTGGCGGGCTATTATCGCTGATTTATTGAGGATTTCTCGAAAATCGCTCAACCTTTGACCTCCCTTACACAAAAGGATAAGAAGTTTGATTGGGGAGACAAACAAGAAGAAGCATTTCAGTTGTTGAAGAACAAACTTTGTGACGCACTGATTTTATCTCTACCCGAAGGCACAGACGACTTCGTGGTATATTGCGATGCCTCGCGTCAAGGTTTAGGCTGCGTGCTGATGCAACGTCAGAAGGTTATAGCATATGCTTCTCGCCAGTTAAAAGTCCATGAGAAGAACTACACCACGCATGACTTAGAGTTAGGCGCAGTGGTGTTTGCTTTGAAAATTTGGCGACATTATTTGTACGACACGCGGTGTACAATCTTCACTGATCACAAGAGCCTGCAACATATCTTCGATCAAAAAGAGTTTAACATGAGACAGAGACGCTGGGTTGAATTGTTGAACGACTACGATTGTGAGATCAAGTATCACCCAGGGAAGGCGAATGTGGTCGCAGACGCCTTAAGTCAGAAAGAAAGGATTAAGCCCATAAGGGTTAGGGCTTTGGATATGATAGTGCAAACAGACCTCACATTGCGCATTCGTGCTGCACAAAGGGAAGCTCTTAAAAGGGAAAATCTTGAGAACGAGTATCTCCGGGGAATGGAGAAGCAATTAGTACCAAAGGAGGATGGAACAATGTGTTTCTTGGGAAGAATTTGGGTTCCCCTCTTTGGTGGTTTGAGAGAAGTTATTTTCTATGAAGCGCACAAGTCACAGTACTCGATCCATCCAGGATCGGATAAAATGTACCAAAACCTTAAGGATTTCTATTAGTGGCCACGGATGAAAGGCGATGTTGCGATATATGTTGGCAAATGTTTAACTTGCGCCAAAGTTAAGGCCAAATACCAAAAGCCTTCAAGTCTCTTACAACAACCCGAAATACCTCAGTGGAAGTGGGAATAGATTTCCATGGATTTTATAACAAAGTTGCCAAGGACACCCAGAGGTCACGATACAATTTGGGTAATTGTGGACCGTCTGACCAAGTCTGCACACTTTTTGCCGATTAAGGAAAAAGATAACATGAGCAAACTTGCTGAGATATACCTGAGAGAAATTGTTGCAGATCATGGAGTACCTCTCTCAATCATCTCTGATAGAGATGGAAGATTCGTGTCAAGGATTTGGCAATCCTTTCAAGAAGCTTTTGGTTCTCAGTTGAATCTGAGTACTGCTTTTCACCCGCAAACAGACGGACAGAGTGAGCGAACGATTCAAACGTTAGAAGACATGTTGCGAGCTTGCGTAATGGATTTAGGTGGAAGTTGGGACACTCACCTACCATTGGTTGAATTTTTATACAATAATAGTTATCATGCAAGCATTCAAGCCGCACCGTTCGAGGCTCTCTATGGGCGCAAGTGTCGATCACCTCTATGCTGGGCAGACGCGGGTGATAGACAGCTTGTTGGCCCAGAATTGGTCCAGGAAACAATAGACAAGATCTTGCAGATCCGAGAACGCATCAAAGCGGCTCGTGATCGACAAAAGTGTTATGCGGACCGCAGAAGAAAACCTCTGGAATTTGAGGTGGGAGATATGGTGTTATTGAAGGTTTCACCCTGGAAGGGTGTGGCACGCTTTGGGAAGTGTGGGAAGTTGAACCCCAGATACATTGGTCCATTCAGAATCCTGGAACGGATTGGTCTCGTAGCATACAAGTTGGATTTACTCGCTGAACTAAATGGCGTTCATGATACATTTCATGTATCAAACCGGAAAAAGAGTCCAACTCAGGAAACCGTGGTCATTCCTACCGACGAAATTCATGTTGACGACACACTCCACTTTATTGAAGAACCGGTTGAGGTTACGGATTGGAAGGTTAACAAAACACGCAGGAGTAGTGTCAAGCTCGTCAAGGTTCGTTGGAATGCACGGCATGGCCCAGAATTCACATGGGAACGTGAGGATCGTATGAAGGCCAAGTACCCACATCTATTCCCCAAGACCCCTGCAACTAGAAGCAGAACCTAAAATTTCGGGATGAAATTTTCTTAACGGGGGGAGAATGTGACAACCCTCACAATTACAGGTACTATACAATTAATTAATTTTAATTATGTGCTTAATGACTGTGCTTGATTACAACTGACAACTTGAACTGCTTTATGATTTTTGTATCATACATACATATGCATCACATTTCATACTGTCACTCCATTTATTACATACAAACATTTGTGACATACTTGATGCACAAAGCACAGTTAGCACACTGAACGGATAATTTAGAAACATACTGACAGTGCAGTAAATAGACAAACAGTGTTTTGAGGCCCAGTATGGGCCAGGGACAAGGTACTACACTAGTATGGAGTATAGGGAAGTGAGGACCATAAAACTGCGTCACTAGGTGATAGTTAAAGTGCCGGGAAGTGCCTAAAAAACACTTTAAGTGCAGAATTCTGCATTTTCAGCAAAATTCAGCATTTAACATGCTAGTAAGATGTCAAAAATATGGCAGAATGGTCCTGTACGCTTTCCTAAGTGCCGGGAATTAAAAGTGTTACAAAAATATATACAAAAGACACTTTACGGAATAATTAAACACTTTAACGAAACGGTATCTAACCGGATAACCGGACATTACCTGGGACACTAAATATTTTGCCAAACACATTGTTTAATTATTTCTTGGCTAGTCATGATCCCCGAACACCCTAACACCCACTAAATATCAACTAACTAACATATGTAAGTGTATACTTGGATTTTAACTTATGATTACCAACTAGTTACAAAATTTACATCCAACCCCCCCCCCCCCCCATACCCGATTTCGGTCACAAGGACCCACCCCACCATACCTCACATCTTACCTCTAGATTTTATTCCATTATTTTATTTGATTATTGCTTACTAGTGTTGCCAAGATATTAGAAGATGTCCTTATAAGCATGGCACATAATCTACTACATCACTTCACAAAAATTCACCCCACTCCTTCACTCTCCTCCCTCTCCCTCTCGGCCACACATAACCGCCACCACCACCACCATAATTCAACCATCCTCTTCCATTTTTGAGCTTCATACAAGACTAGAAGGTGATTCAAGGAGGCTTGTAACTTGTAGATCATCAAGGAGCTTCATACATTGCTTTTCACCATCATTTTCTTCATCTTTTTCACTAGAGAACATCCCTAGCCTTTGTGCTAGTAGTAAGTTCTTGTTAAACTCTTGTTCATCTTATTTTTATGGTTAAAAGTTGTAGTATGATGAGTATGTTTAAAATACTAAAGAACAAGAACAAAAAAAAAAAAAAAAAAAAAAAAAAAAAAAAAAAAACACGAAGCTTTACATGAAAGTTTACATAGGGATGAAACATAAAGAAATGTTGTTAGTAGGGTGTTGATATGAATATGTTGTTAATTGCATGATGATTCTTGGTTATGTGGTGTTAATCACCATATGGATCTTGTTAAATAATGTTTAGAAATATGTTTTAACAAGATTAGAAAGTGATTATGTGTTACATGAAATAACCACTTTCTAGTTAAACATGAACTTGAAAGAAAATGATTTTTCTTGAACTATAATTAAACAAGTAAGTTAAGGATCATGGAGATCCGGGTATTTACAAAAAGACTTTTCTAAATAAACCAAGTTCAAGAACTGATTTTTGGAAAATCATGACTATTACATATACTTACATCATTTTGGAAACTAAAATAGGTGTGAAAGTCTTTTATTTACAAGCAGAGTTCAAAGGATTAATAATTGTAAATATTGTTTACAAGTTGTAAACACTAAACTTTTGTAAGAAAATGATTTTTAAAGAAATAAATACGCTTTGGAAGGTAACTAAGACCACTAAAAGCTTTACCAAGTTACTACGCGTTTTTGGAATGTATCAAGTTCATGATTAATATGTAACGCACATAGTTTTCGTTCTTGGTGATGTAAAATTGTTTAAGGATTGATTGTTGATTGATTTCGAAAAGAAAATGATATGCTTATTAGCATAGACACCTCCGTTTACAAAGGAAACTCTGGCGAAATTTTCAAAAAATTTCAACACTTAGAAAATATTTTTTTCAAACAAGTGTTACAAGTATATTTTATAACTAGTGTTTCGAATATAAACTTCGCCATAATTTTTGTAACAAAATACAAGTGTCGGAGGTTGATTTTCTTAAATAGAAATGGATAAATATATATTTAGAATATATATTTTAACACTAAAACGCTTGTGTGATTAATTGTTTATTTTGTGAACTAGTTATATTAATTAGGGCAAAATAATGTAACTTAGCAAAATACCATCACACTTATAATTCCGGAAAATACTTTTACGAATATATTTTTGGTAAATATTATTTTGATACAAAGAATGAAAATATATTATTTTTGGGAAAAATATATATTTTGGGACTACATTATTCCGACAAATGTGTTAAATATATTTTTCTAAGTGGAACTTAAAAATATATTATTCTCGGAGCCACCAAAATAGATGTATAAATAACCCCATCATTGGGAAGGAAATACGCACATAAAATACTTGAGAAGTATGAATACGAAATAGTTGCCTAACTATTATTTCAAGACCTAAAAATATAATGTAAGTTAAAATAATTATTATTTTAACCATAAGTTATAACTTTGAATAATATCAAAGTATCGTAACTCAAACGTAAATACAAAGGCAAGGCACGGCCCGATCGTCTAATAGACATTAGTACATTGTAGGGAGTCGTGTTTGCTGACGAGACCGGAGATTTGAGTACGACACAGGAGACGCACTTCAGTGAGTTCATGTCCCCTTTTTCTCTTAACTGTTTTCAGTTTTATAACTTCGGGGGTGAAATACATGTTACAATTATACAGACATTTTTATACATGGTATGGTTATCTTAAGGAGGGACTTTCATACACCGTTAGATCATGTGAGTGGGTAGGCGACTACTAAAGGCCATTAATCCTCGTCGTAGGACCGAGGGACATGAGTGATAGATCTATTTGGGTGTAGCGAGCCCACACCCATGAGGCCGGGGCGGCCCATAGTGGTGACTGTGTCTTACAGCAGGAAGCCCGGTGCAACTCCGCTAGGTTTGAGTCTTCCTACATCACTTCACACATATCAATGGCCTTGCAAACCATTGGTGATTTCTTTTTTTTCCTTATTGCTACATACCAGGGACTTCCATACATCGTTCAAGGGTTATACATACATCGTTTACAAAGGTTTATACATACTCACATACACATGAACTCGCTCAACTTTTTGTTGATTTTTCAAACTACATGTATTTCAGGGAATTGATCGGATCTGGCAGGTGATGCACGTCAAGCTATGTATTAAATAAAGATGTCATCCAGGGTTGTAAGGTTTGGGAGGTGTAACCCTTTCCTGGACGGGTCACACATCTCCAAACCTCGTTTTATTTAAGGTCTTTTGTTGAGTCAATTGGGAACTCATTTTTAAATAAGTCATGGTTGTAACTTAATTTGGGTAGTTGTTTCAAGACAATTATGTTATGGCATTTTCCAAGCTATATTAATGGATGAACATCTTGTATTTTTATCATATAGCATTGTTATGATTGTTGCTATGGTATTAAGAAGTCACACCAAATAAACCCACACTTCCGCAAAAGCCAGGGTGTGACAGGGGGCAGATATGTTAAAAATTTTTATTTTAGGCTAATATAGTAAAAGTGATACAACCACAAGGGCCAAAAACGTAATTTACTTTTTTTTTCTATGGAAGAATTACAAGTTTACAACTGATTCTACTTCTGATATATACATGTGTGTATTATGGTTTTAATATCTGACCAATCAAACTCAATACGTGACCAAGAAAAAAAAAGCGAGAAGGTTACATATGTTATTTCTCCGGCAGTATGGCTGCGTGTTTATTGGTGCTGTTAAGGTTAGATGAAGACGGAAGTGAGAAAGAAATGGTCAACGGTCTATTTAATATGTGGGTTTTTAATATTTAGTTTGTGGTCCAATTTAATTACTTTTTGGCCTTCACATATTTACTTGAATGACATAATATTTAATAAAATCGAATAACAATTTTATTATCTCACTTTTGTTTCTTTATTGTTTTCATTTAATCACTTATTACCGTTTTGTAACTTCTTTAATAATACGGATGGGACATTGTTTACTTGTTATATATGCATATAATATACTTTAGAACAGGAAAAAAAACCTTAAAACATAAATTGGTTGTAGAAATATCTTAAAACCGTAATATGGGTGGTAGTAAATAATCAAAAAACGTAATCGATATTCATTGGTGTATTTAATAATTATATCCCCTCGGTTATAAAAGTCTGGTTCTGTCACTGCATGTGGTATAAGTAATTTAAGCTTATGCCTAGGGACTTCAAAAAAATAAGGATCACACTTAAAAGAAAATTAATATGCGAACTATTAATAATTAGGCTGGAGGGTGTGGGGCGCCACCCTTCGCCACCTGGACGCCTATAGCGCCCCACTCCGCCATCAACCACACCCCCGGCGCCATAGCCGGGGCGCCATTGAACCTCCGCCACCGCTATGGCGAGCGTCAACGCACAGGGACCGAGAGAAATTTAAGTTTTTGGACTGTTGAAACGGTCAAAAATTAAAAAAAAAAATTTACTTTTTATTTTATTTATAAAATCATACTATAAATATCAACTTCTACCTCTTTTTAAATCATTCCTTTCACTCTCTACCTCCATTTTTATATAACTCTCTTCATTTTTTTTTAAACTTCCAACATTGTTTCCCAACAACCCAAACAACCCATGGGATCCGACCAATCCGTATTAGCAAACTTTGCAAAACAACGAGCAAGATGACCGCTATCGCCGAGACCCGCGTACGGGGGAGGTTGGATATTATCCAACGCCACCAACTTCTCCTCATCCCACCACTCAACCGATGCCTCCTCCATATTTCGGGTATTATTCTCAACCCCCTTTTTTTCCGCCAAACATGCCACCACCAAACATACCCGCCCAAGACACAAGCGAACCGGAATTCGTTCCCGAAACCCAAGTCGAATCCTCTTCTATGAAAAAAAGAAGCCATAAAAAGAAGGATGAGACCGAAAAACGTGCGACAAAGAAGGTAGAATTTTGGTTGCCTAAGGAAGAGTTCGAGTTGGCAAAAGCTTGGCTCGACGTGTCGGAGGACGAGATTGTTGGTAAATAATATTTTTTATGCTTGTGTAAATAATTTTTTTATGCTTTTGTAAATAATATTTTTTATGCTTGTCTAAATACTATTTTTTTATGCTTTTGTAAATAATATTTTTTTAGGAGACGACCAAGACATAAAGGTATTTTGGGGTCGTATACGCGATAAGTTTTTCGCCGCAATGGGTCGTGGCGTGTATCGAACCCCCGACTCTTTTTCTGGAAAGTGGGGGACTTTGAGGACGAAGGTTAGCAACTTCAACAGCATATACAATAACCTCGTCAATAACACTCGAAGGAGAAGTGGTGCGAGCGATGTCGATATCTTGACCGAAGCCCACACCGAGTATAGAATGCACTATGGGCATATGTTTAACCTGGTAACCGCATGGGAGCTTCTTCGCAAATCTCCAAAGTGGCACCTTGTGCCACTGTTCGACCCAACCCGCCCTAGATCCAAACGGTCCAAATCGACATCCACCACCAAACCTTCTGGGTCAGATGCTCGTACAGTAATTAATCTAAACGAGGATGCTGACGAGTTTGAAGAACCCCAAGAGCTGCCTCGTCCAACTGGTAGGGATAAAAGTAAAGCTAAGGCAAAGGCACGTGGAAAGTCTACTAAATCAGATGGCCCGTCAAAGATTACCGAGTTCCAGGCAGATCTGAAGCAAATAATCTCCATTAGGGAAAAAGAACAAGAAATGAAAATGGAGAAACAAATTGCGAGAGACATGGACTTTCTCGCAAGGGATCTGTCACATGTCTCGGAGGAGGACCGAGTCATTTTGGAGGCTCGTAAGGCACCAATTCGGGCCAAATATATGTAGTTTTTTTTTTTAAGTATGTTGCCTTTTTTTCTAGTATGGTATTTTTTTTTTTCTAGAATGTTATGTTTTTTTTTTTTTTGAGTAAACTTCCGTTTTGCTCCCTGTGATTAGGTCACTTTAATGGTTTTGCCCCAAACCTTTAAAAATAGCTAGTTTACTCCCTGATCTATTTAACTTATTTTCATTTTACTCCCCGCCTCTAACTCTGCCTAAAATGTTTGTTAAATGTAAGGGTATTATGGTAATTATATATATATATATATATATATATATATATATATATGTATTTAATTAATTTCTAAAATCCATTTATTAATTATTAATATATATTTATGTATATGAGAAAAAACACCCCTATTTCATTTTCTAAGTCTGTCTCTTTCTCTCACCCCGTTTCTCTCTCTACAACCAGTTACATCATCACACAACATTCAAACCCCAATCACCATTTCTTCCATTAAAGTTACCAAACCACTAGATAACACTCCCTTTATAACACTAGCCACCATTGAGATCACCACCAGCCGTCGATTTGGAGCTCAAAACCAACTGAAATCAGAGTCGGCCACCACCACCACCATCTTCATCTTCAATCCTAAACCAACAACCATGACCGTCGGCCACCCACCATCATCTTCATCTGCAACTTTGGACCTCAAAACCCCCAAATCCACCATCATCTTCATCGCAGATCTGAACCTTCTTGCCGACCACACTACCATTCGACGACCAGAAAATAGGAGCCTCCATGACCTCTAACTCACCACCGCTATCGCCGCTGCTCTAGGGTCATTCCCTCTCTCGCCAGATCGGGACCATCCCTAGCCGTCACTCTTTTACCGTCGTCTACATCGGGTTTTGTCAGTCGTTTCCGTCGATATCTGATTTGAGATAGTTCGTTGATGGTTGTGGTCTGACCGCCAACAATCGAGGCAAGTTGGTCTCAGATCGGGTCGTTCCAAAATGTTGTTCATTTCTGTTGTAAATTTTGCGATTATTACAAATTCACTTCAAGGGCCTTTTTGGTTTGATTTAATTGTTGGTGCAGAGACCATAATCAACAAGGCTGGTTGTTTTTTTGTTAGGGTTTATCGAAGAGCTATAAAAAAATTGAGCAGACATCATAATCAATAACTATGGTTGTTTTTTTGTTGGGGTTTTTGAATCAAAGAACTATAAAAAAAATTGATATATATTAATAATAATAAAAGAAAACAATGGATTTAAGGAATACTTTATATTCCTTTAATATAGGTGCAGGGGATGGTAATCTTGGTGGTGATTTTGTGGTGAAGTCTGATTATGGAGAGGGAGAACAGATAGAGAAGAGTGTGTTTGTATGTGTGTTATTATTGTAATAATAAAATATCTTTTTAGAGAGGATAGGAAAAGACTAAAATGCCCCTCATGTGAGGGGTATGTGACCAGGATTTAACAGAGGAATTGGATGGTGTTAGGGGCGGGGAGTGAAATAGAGATGAGCTTCATAGATTAGGCAGTAAAATGGCTATTTTTAAAGGTTTAGAGCAAAACCGTTAAAATGACCAAACCACAGGGAGCAAAACGAAAGTTTACTCTTTTTTTTTTGACTTTGTAGTTTTTTTTAATGAAATTATGTTTTTATTTTTAATTTTGTGGTTATTAAAATTGCCATTTAATTTAAAAAAATAAATATTTAAATAAATAATTACTTAATCATTACACGGGGCTCCATCCACACCCTCCAAATTAAAGGGGGGAATGATAAAGCCCCTTTGTTGACATGGATCCTACATGGCATGATAAAGCCCCTTGGGGCTCCATCCACACCTCATAGCCTTAGGGCCGGCCTTGAGAATTTGTGTACCATGTTCGAGCTCAAAAAACGTGCCCTTAGACCTTAACGAAACTAGGTATTGGGCTCACTAAAGGTCTAAACCCAATGCCAATGACTAATAACTAATGTAAACCATAAGAATAGTTTTGTAAGTGGACCTATTTTGGTGTTTGTATGAGTACAGCCTAATAATTTTTATTTTTTACATAAACATATCGCCCTGGCTGGTGGTCCTCCTCGCCCACCCTCAAGGCCACCCCTGTTAGTTAATAGTGGTGCAAACTTATTCTTTTAGCCTGTTTGGATTTTTACTTAGTTCCAAACACGGATGAAGTATCGTTTATAACAATCTAAGAAGAAAAATGAGCCCCACAATTAGATTTTGACTTGTGTCTTCAAAAAAGTTGAAACATCCTTTATGTATATTATGTGACACTGAAAAAAAAAGAATATTTATATGACCTTTTGTATCTAAAAGTCCAGTGGACCATATATATGGTTGGTTGTAATTGATTCACGCCCTGGTGGTTGGCAAAATTGCTGGTGTGATTAGGCGTAGCTCAAGGGGCGTGAATGGAGGACTTAAAGGGGAGGGGTGTGGACGTGTGGTCTAATTCATGGTGTGAGGAAGAAGAGGATGGGCCGCAATAGCTATCATCCAATCATGTTAAGCTTTCATTTTTTTTGTATTAAGTGTGTGACTGTCTTTGGCTTTGATTTGAATTTAGGAATTAAAGAAACACCAAACTAATCTGTGGTTAGTGTCTCGTCTAAATAGCTGTCTAAATAGCTGTGAGGATCTTGCAAAACAATCAATACACCGTAAGCTCGTTACAAGGAGGAGAATAGGATGTTTTCCTAATAATCACCATCCGGCGTGAGAATAAGTAACTGTTTTGATGATAATAGTGTATGTATTAAGTGAGAGAGCAAGAGAGCGATTCTTAAACCTGGAGGTGAAGTTCCCTATTTATAGCCGAGGTGATTTGTGAAGGAGATGGGATGATAGGTCTTGGGCCTGCAGACGATAACAAGGAATATTCATTATGTCCCCTCTGCCACGACTGTTAGTGATTCCAGGCGAGAGGGCAGCTGGCGTATACTTAATGGATTCACGTCTCCTAACGATTTTCCTTGTTGTCTGGTCTGTCATCAGCAGCTAAGTGGAGATCGTGGAGCAGTGGTTGACGCACGTTGATTGGTGCCACGTATACGTTCTTGTGTTCATTTTTGTCTCCTGTATGATTGTCCATCGTGCAGCACGATCAGGTACAACCTGTTGGAAGCTTATTGGACCACTGCTCTGCCACTTGTGCCTTTTGTACTTGTCCAATGTTTACTTGCGCTTCTTGCCTCCGTGCGACCCCAAGTATATCCCATGCTGTCGGCGCAAGGTCAAGGAAGTCAGGTCTTTTATCCAAGGAGCTAAGTGTCAAAATTGATCTTGTTTTGGTCCTGACCTCATGCGCGACTTGGAACACATCTATTTAGCCGACAAGGTCAGGTAAGTTATCAATTTGGTTTAACTTGGGTATGGTCTCGCGTGCGACTTGAGGTTGACTTGTTTGGTCGGCACAGGATCTAGAACCATACCCCTTCAGGAATTGACTCAAGAGCATATTGATTTTGAATGAGGTGGTTTGAAAGATTTACATTTTTTATTTTTGTGTTTATAGAAAATGTTTGGGTAAGTTGCACTTTTCATTTTTGTGTTTATAGAAATTTAAAAGATTTACATTTTTTTATTTTTGTGTTTATAGAAATTGTTGTCTTAAGGTTACGTTTTTGTTTCAAATTATCTCTTATACTAAAAAAACGTATTACATATTTTTTGTCTAGACAAATTTTATTGATATGCACGGTCGATCAACCGCACGTAGTAGTTATAATGTTACGTGTATTTTGATTTAGGATCTTCACCATAATCTGATGGCAAAATGTTAGAGGTTTGAAGAAAGGGTGGTTAATCAAGAGGTTAGTGTAACAACCCGTATTTCGGTTGTTCCTACTTTTGTCGTATTTCTTTTGTAAGCGCTTGTACTCTCGAGATTCGATTAACGCTATGGGTTAAACTATATTTTAAACACATATTACAATGCTTATTTAATCACAATTGTCACATTTAAAAGCGATTTATAACGCTTCTTACTTGAACGCTTAACGCAACGCAAACTTGAAACGCGGATTTTATTTATATTATGTGTGATTATTTGTGTGATTACTTGTTTAGAATGTTATGTGGATATCAATGCACCGCTTATATGCTCAAACGCTCGCTCGCAACTCGATTTATCACGATAAAACGCAACGTAACACTTAAAGTTGGAATTAATAAAACAACCAAAACTCGTCCGAATGGAACTCGTCCGGATGGAGGCCATCCGCCCGGATGGAGCCATCCGGACACAACCCATCCGAATGCAACACAAGCCCTCAACCTCACCTATAAATAGGCGCCTTGTGACTTCACTTCCACTCTTTAAGCTCTCTCATCCACTCTCATGACTCCGACTGCGAATCAAGACTTCTTGTAAGTTTTCGCTCCGATTTCGATCTCCATTTCACTCCTACTCCATTTTTTTGCATTATAATCACAAATACACACACACACATCCTTCAACTTTACTTAAAATCACTGATTTTAGACATCTCTAAATGGTTTCCACTCGTTTTGCTTAGGCAAACTGTTGTGGAGCATCATTCAATCGAGATTGATTCAAGATCTAAAGGATTTTCACATTTTTCAACTTATTTATGAAACTTCTCTTCGATTTTTATAAAACGATGGTGGAATCGGGACTCAGTCGGACTCTCGACTCATTCCACAGTTAAGAGCCGACTCGAAAACTGATTTTTCACCAAAGAGATGGACCGACTAACGGGCCGAACATGAATCTTCATCAAGAACAGAACTTTCGACCGAATGGGCAAGGCCCATCCGCCCGAATGGACTGGGCTTGGTGTTCTTCCGTTGTTTGAATCCGTCAACACGTCCTTCTCCGTTAAACAAAACCGGTTGTTCAAGAAAATTTTTACAAAAACTTCAGCTCATCCCATCCGTCCGAATGGACAGTGTCCATCTGTCTGGATGAACTGACCCTGACGATTTCCGTTGTTTAATTCCTGTTATCACGTCTGTCAAAACGTTTTGTTCAAAACTCCAACAATTTTAACGGTTCACAAACAGTCACAGTCCATCCGTCCGAATGGACCATGTCCACCCGTCCGAATAGACTCTGTTACCACACCAAATCTTGTCTCTCAAATTGTTAAACTTAAACATCGGTTACACATTAGATCATTTCGTTCCAATAGAAACAGTCATCCGTCTGAAAGGATAAAGCCATCCCACCGAATGGACAAAAGCCCATCCGTCCGGATGGACCAGACCCATCCGTCCGGGTAGACTGTGGGACACTTAACTCGCTTTTTACCCCACTCGACACTCTTATTTCGACCATGTCAGCACTTAAAAGACTTATGCTTTTGTTCCGGTACGCAGGCTGATCTGGCGCTCACTTCAATCCAATCCAGATTGTGTTTACTTGATAAACACACACTGTGAGTATACTCGAATCCATTTTCGTTTAACGCACTTTTGGGTGTGACATACGTTCTCTATTAAAACAAAACACAACACACAACGCAAACAATTTTAACGCTAACCGCTCCCGCATGCTATACGTGATTAGTTGAATGCTTGTTACTATGCTTATACCAAGATTACTTGCCCGACCGCTTTTAGCAACGATAGTCCTATAGTTTGGACTCAGCACCTGATTTGTCAGGGGTTGCTAAAGATCACATACTTTACTTCACGTGTTCGCTTCGGTGAACATGTGTCGCGCATACTCTACTCGCAGTCACGTGGTTAGGTTGTTTCATTGTTGGTAGTTACATGCTTCGCCCATTACGTGTCACATGCTGGTTATGCGTAAACGTTTTTATACTATATATATGCAAACTTGTGTACTCACCTTTACTTTATGTATTGACTTTTATTTTAACGTATGTGACAGGTTGATTGGATATTATGCCGCAAACAAGTTAGGAAGTCTAGAAACTCACCAAATAAAATCTGAGTTGTCGGAATGGAATTTGTTTTTTTAGACTGATTATCTGTAATGACTGTTTTGAATTATTTGTTTAATAGTATGGATATTAAACCTTAAAAATATTTTCATTTAATAGTTGTTATGGATTCTCTTGAACAATCTGTTTCGTTCAGTGTCACGCCCCGATGATTCCGCCATCAGTTGGGGTGTGACAGATTGGTATCAAAGCCATAACTATAGGGAATCTGTTTCGTTCAGGCTCGTTAAGACTCGGCTCGTTCTAGCTTTTAACCGAGCTTGTGGTCGGTCAATCATAACGAATCAAGTTTTGTAAAAGATAATCGGGCTGCACGTACACCGGAATTATTTGGAATGCGCGTACCTGTAGGACCGGATGCTGAATAACTGACTCCACAGCAACTACCATAGACTGGACAAAATCATCGCCTCCGAGCCCAATTGTTGTAAACCTTCTAGCACTTGGGTAAGTGTTTATCTGTTAAGTACATCAAACCAGTTATTTAGAAATTTGTAAGCCACATTTAATAATCACCAAGTTGTCAAGGCTGGAAGTGAATGTTGGGCTATGATTGGCTGATTTTCTTGCTGCCAAAAAGTTTATTTTTGACTTTTGAGGTCAAATGGCTTTGGCCCAGTCTAAAGTCCAATTAAGCTTAACCCACTCCCCCTAGTAAAGGGTAAATGTAACCCCATTTTCCCAACTCTATTTTAGCAGTCCCATCTCCCAGAGGCCGTGGAATTCCTGAACAGGGTTCGGTGGGTCGCGAATAGTAATCTCTCGACCCTTAAAAGTTGCTTCGTCTTTGGTAGGATCGGTTTTGCAATTTAAAAGGGGGTTGCGACGCAACATAATCAAAGCAGAAAATATATATATATAAAACTTTTAAAACTGACAAAAAGTGTTTGATTATATGTTAAAGTGACACCGATCGAAACCAAATTAGACGACGATTTATTGACCAAAAAAAAAATTTAACCATCATTACCTTTTCATTAAGAGTGAGCCACTCACCGGCTGAAACATCAATAACAGAAGAGGATTGTAACCGCTGGCAGGAGCACTGCCGCCAACAATTGCACTTGTTGTAGGTTTGGTGGAAGGCTTCAATGGCTATTTGCTAGCTGCTTTTTTATCCTTTGACTTTGACCTAGAAGACATTTTTAGTTCCAGTTCCCTGTAATGTAAATGATTTTATCTAGATTAAACGCTTGCAACCAATTATTATAATATCCGACATCTGAAAGTAATGATTTGCTTCTTCATATGACGAACAGTTACATTCATTCAAAATCAGAACCATACCTTCGAAAACACATCCAGTAATCAACTTAATGTATGAAAATTCATGTCCGATGTAATCATTGCACACATAATATCACAAACAATACCTTAATTTCTAACAAACTGGATTGCATCAACACAGACAAATTAATTTACAGATCCAAACATTAATAATTTACAGATCCAAACATTAATAAACATTATTTTAGGGTATTTTACACCAAAAATCAGTTCCTAACTAAAAATTAGTTCATATAACTAAAGGTCAATCCAAGAATAATAGTGAAAAAGAACAAACCACTAACCAAATGTGTAACTAAAAATCAGTCGTTGAAAAAACACACTCAAAACCTTTATGTTATCAAGGTTTTATCACCAGAAGAGTGTACCCGTTCAACCTAAATGTGCCGTAGTTTTATTAAGCTATTCGAGCATATATGAACAGAAAATTAGCTGAACTAATCAGTGTGCATCATGAATACAAAAGCGGGCAAAAAGGAAAAATCATAAAGATGGAAAAAAAAGATACCTTGTTGAGATTGCGTGAAGAAAAGACCAAGAATGACTATTATAATCTCAGACATTGAATTTGCAATTGAGCAGCAAAAAACTGCTGGTTGGTCCATACCTGAATAACCTGCAGAAAATACACCAAACATTATCATGTGCATAACAGAGCAACTTAAAAAATATGATTTGTAGAACCGTTCACAAAAAACTTAATAGGCAACAAAACGCAAGCTTAACTTGATTAATAAACATTTTCATAAACCTCGTACCGTATTATCCTTTTTAACGCTAGCAAGCAGTGGTTAGAGCATCTCAACAGGAATTTCGGAAATTCTTTAAGAACAACAACAAACATATAACTAACCTGGGATTCTTCAAGGAGTAAAAAAGTTTCAAAATTGTCAGCCCGCTTCTTCAAATTCTGGTGATGATAAGCAATTTAGTAACAAAACTCAAAAATTAAAATCAATATTACCTTCAAGCACTAAAGTTGAAGGTTATGCACACCAAATCAATAGATACCGCTGTCGGATCTGTATCAGTGATGATCTTTTTGTTGATTCCACCTGATGATAAATTACACGGGTTAGTTTAAGTTCCCGTGTGTTACACGGGTTGTAAAAAGAAAATATTTCATATAAATCTATTGATTTAATAAATTACACATTGATGAATATGAAAAAAAATAAATTACACATTGACGCATTAGAGATAGAACATAAAGGGAATCGACCATCTGTTGAAATTGCGGGCTGTTTCCAATAGTAGTTTTAGTCAAGATTCAAGTGTTAAAAAAAAGAGAATAAGTTGATGAATAGTACCTGAGGACCAGGTTAGCCTCCAACAGGCCAACCCAAAGGCCACTTCACACATGGTTAAAGCCAAAGGTACTCTTGACTTTGCAGCCTAAACATTCAAACAAATAAGTGTAATGACAACGAAAAAGAATGAAAATGGTCAAATGAGGGAATAGACAAAAGTATTGAAAACTACCTTCATTTATGATGACGCATGTTTTAGTTCGACTTCAAAAATCGAGACTGGGCCAGATAAGGATATTCCCATTGAGGCTAAACCAACCCACATCCACTCCTATATACATGCATGAATAATAGTAACAATAGAGTTTTAATAATTAAAATTAGAATTTGACAATCTGTATCCTCTAAAATTTAACCTTCATCCGATTAGAATTAAAACTCACCTATCCCGAACTATGATTCTGTTTGTGGCAGGAACGGTAGGGCCGCTAAATAACATAGTTCATGTTATATGACCCACTAAAAACCATACACGTTCCTCGATCAAGAACACTTCACGAGTCTTGCAGCGACCACCAATTGTTTTGACTTGGTGTTTTGGGCCATCCTCATAAACCTGCCATCCTCCCTTGTAAAATCAAATGTGAAATGCCCTGCATTATTGATTATTGCATTTTGTAAGATATTAAGAAACAATTCATTTATTTAACAAATAGTTAATTTATTTTATATATTTATTGAAAGAAAGATTAATCTCAAATATGCCATGAAATGCCTCAAAAACAAAAGTTTAATTATTTTCTTAAAACAGATGTAATACCAAACACAAACCCTAAACCTAAATTAGACATCAAATTAAACTCAAACTGTGATTTATAAACCTTCAGCCGTTCGATTCCCCTTCACAAAGCCATCACTAATCTGATTCATTGATCAGTGCTCTCAATTACTGTCGTGACCTAGATTATGCTTGAAATCTACTACCACGCCACCTTTAAATCGACCCCATCGCAGCTGCAACCCGCTAAATAACGATGATTGAAAGTTTAATTTGTGACCAGCCCCATCACGCAGCCTAAACGATGAACAA
Source organism: Helianthus tuberosus (assembly GCA_030545235.1). NCBI lineage: Eukaryota > Viridiplantae > Streptophyta > Magnoliopsida > Asterales > Asteraceae > Helianthus > Helianthus tuberosus. The sequence continues at coordinate 171,899,836 of CM060406.1, forward strand.
ATCGAACCAGCGAATTATTCAAATGTGAAACACAAATCAAGTTTTCTAAAACCCTAAACAATGAATAAATCTGAAACAAAAATCAAGTTTATACAACCCTAAATGATGAAAAAAATGAACAAATGAAAAAAACACTGAAAATAGAGAAATTAATAGATCACATAACCATATATATCATACATACTATAACTACAAAAATCGACAACATGAATCATAGCAGAAATATAATAATAAAATACATCTAAAGATAGAAACTACTAACCTTCGGAATCAACCAGGTGACCGATGATTAGGGTTTTTGAATTGAAGTTCTACAGTTGAACACGAACATCCCCGTCGTCAATCAGCCTTAGATGAAAAACCTAGGATTTGAAAAATTCTGAGATGCTTTGAGGGAACCAGAGAGAAAAAGAGGCGTAGATGAAGGAATGGAATTAGGGTTTCATAGTTAAGGAAATAGGATTTAGAATGACCTGTAGAGAACGCGTGAAGGGAAAGGGGGCGGTGATGGAAGGAAAAGGAGAATTAGGGTTTTTGATTGAAGAGAAAAAGAGAGAGAGCGCGCGTGTATTAGGGTGTGAAAACCAAGAACTCTCATAACACAACCGAGTGATTGGGTCGAGATTAGGTGTGAAAACCGACTGATCTACTAATTTCAGTGCCGACATAGTGTTTTTATTAAGTATATAATATCAAACCTCTAATAAAAATACCTACAAAAAACTTTTGGGCCATTTGAAAGCTTGGGGCTCGAGCGACGGCCCGGATTGGCCGACCCAATAGCCGGCTACATCGATCGTTTGATTCAATATAATATATATTCTTGAAAATGAAGCTGTCAATGCAAAGTAAAAGATGAAATTATTGAATGCAGTGCAGATGTTTATTTGACCAAGGCGAAATCATTTTTAAATAGACGATAGCATAAAAAGAGTTGTGAATGCATTTCTTGATGATCCCTTAGATAAAATTCAAAAAATAGTAATCTTACACACATATGGAGTTCATGAATGTTTAAGATGATAAAAGATGCACTAATGATTGTACTTGTACCCTAAAAGACGCCTAAATGCTATAGGTAATAACTAGTTTAATACCCGTCCGGTGGACGGGTTACGCTAACAGCGTAACAATGCCCTACACGTGTCATCCACTCCACCAGTATCCATTTTTAGGGCATCCACACCGCTCACTACCACAAATCACCGTCGTTCTTTCCCAAACCTGCGTCACCTACCAACATTGACCATCACCGCTTTCCCCCAAATCGATGTCGGCGACATAACCACCGCCCATTCGAAAGCGCGTAGCTTTATCTGCTCATCAACCAAAACCCAAGCGATGTTTTCGGTTTGAAATTAGGGCTCCAACACCTACGCTTGAACCTGGTTTTCGTCTGAAATTAGTTCTATACCCGTCCGGTGGACGGGCATATTAATGGTATAATAAAATAAAAAATATATCATAATAAATACACAAGTTTATGATATAACCATAGTATTTATTACATATTAAAACCATAAATATTAAAACCATAAGCCCACTGTTTGGGGAAAGACCAAATAGTAGTGATTTCGTTGAACTAAAAAAACATAGTTTTATACCCGTCCGTTGACCCGATACTTAAGGTAATATTTTTTTTGAAAGACCAACGAATTTTTTTCCATATACTGTTGGTTAACGAACTGTTAAACATTTATTACACTAACTATACACAAAAGATTCATATACTCCTAGTCTCATATCCCCATGGTAAGATAAAGTTACACTAATTCTCCCAAGTTGGGTTACCAGCTTTCGCCCAATTCTTCAACCACAAATATCCAAATTGTCTTACTTTATCCTTGTTACAATGATTTGCTTGCCATTGAAGACCGACTCGTTGCGACTCCTCCATATAACCAAAATCACTTTCAGGGTCACCATAGATAGTGACTTCCTCCACTTCCTCGAACCTTTGTTTCGGTTGTTAATATTGGTCGAATCCTTTAGTTCCAAAACATATATTGGGCTTAACTTGCACCATTGTGAGATAAACTCCCACACCAGTACCGCTATGCGACATGAAACAAACAGATGCAAGGCCGAATCGTCCTCATCTTCGCACATCTTGCACCGAGTATTAAGCACAAAGATGTTCCTCCTTGCTAGAGCCGTAGTTGTTGGGAGTTTGTCTTGAACGATCCTCCAAATCAGAAAATCAACCATAATGCCCAGTTATTGGACTCTAACTCGAAGGCAAAGTCTATGAAAGCGAGGCACTAAGCTTTGTCCCGAATGCTTTTAACCGAAAACTCACTGGATCCCTCTAATTCCATCCCCATCTGCTCCCAGACTAAAGTTATGCCCCTGGACTGCCACCGTGAGGCTGTTTAATTTAGAACACATTTCTTAGTGTAACATACCTTAAGAAATAAGAGCACATTTCTCAACAAAAATTCTTTGCAGCCAGTTAGGTAAAGAAAATTGTTGAAAGGAAACTTTTTTTTGGTGAAAGGACAAAAAAGAAAAAAAACAATGGTGAAAGGAAACTTTTTTTTTTGATATTCACTTGGCTGGTTAATGTTAACAAAATGAAAAATAAAATCATAAGAAATGGTTTCAAATAAAATAAGAATGAAGAGACAATGGGCCATGGTACAACTTTAAGCACCTGAACGAAGAGGATAGCACAACTTTTGTAAGTACCATGATAGTGTACCAAATGAATGCTTTTTAGAAATCTGCATAATTCAAACACAAGGCTTTTAGTCTGGTTTGCTATTTAAAAAGTTTCTTAATCTATAACCATGTGAGGAGAAAATAAAGTAATAGTATTGCAGAAATTATTGTTAATTAACTTAGTTACACAAGAACTTCGAAGTCAAAACTTACCATGTGTTATGAACTAAAAACTAATTTTCAAGTCATAAATTAGATAGATAAATATAGCCATATTTTCAATATAAAGCCACCAAGAAAAATAGACACTAGCTTTTTACCCTATGGTGGATTGGTACTTTAATGTGGTAATAGCATCACCATACAAATGTATGCCTATTATTACCGGGTCATAAGCGGGTTACGATCCGGGCGACCCTACTACCGACATCAAGAAGTGATCTCCATCATACATTAAGCTCCACAAGAGAAAGTCGATCTAGCACTATCTGCGAATCGGAAACATATAAACGATTTTAGCTGGATTATTGTCGGCTCATGACATCAAGAAAGAATTATGGATTAATGAATATGCATTCCTTTAGTTTCCACTTGAGATGATAAAGGAAAAAGCATCTTAATAGCAACCTGATTACCTCTAGCAGTTTCAACTTGTACAAGCTTTATTGTTCTAGGCAAAAAAGTATCTACATGACATTGTCTTTATTAAAATGTGTAGACCATTATGTGATTAACACTCACTCAGGTATTTCAGCAAACACCAACACCTGGTAGGCATAAAAGAGAGATGATACAGAAAGTATACAAATTTATTTAATCTAAATTAAGGCTAAAGACTTACCAAAAAGAAGAATTGTTGAAAACTGCTACTGGTAAGAACTTCTTGCTTCTGTTCTTTTTCAACTAAGATTATACATTAACACTCTAAATAAAAACTATATTACTTAGAGATCAGATAAACATTGTGTGTCTTAAGAGTAAATTTTCCTTTACCAGTCGACGATTCTTACAGAATTGCGTCTTATTATATATTTGAGATGACACTTCACATTCTTTTACACAAAGAACCACCCTGATCAACAACAAAAACCCTTCACAAAAAAGATTATGACTCTCTTCTACTACAAATCAACCTTTGAATGATTTTGGGATGTGGTTCTTACCAAATTGACAGGGATGTGGGGTGTAAAGCAGCTGTCCACCCAAAATTTGGTATGACCAAAACCGTAAACAACTGCATTGTATAACCTCTGCAAACTGCTCCTTCTAGAAGAAAAATGTGAGTTTAAACGATCAGGATTAAAAGTTAGAGAGTTTGAATGGTCAAGATTAACTCAAAAAGCAGTTAGACTTAATGGGTTCTATATATATATATATATATATATATATAATGTAGTCATCTAAAAGAGCGGGGAGGACCCATGGTATAAGCATGGGTCGTGTTGGTGTGTTTATATGCTAAAACTGCCCCATAAAATGATGGTTAATCCAAGTTTGTAGCCACTTTCATATTACTAAAATTGTAATATCAACTAAACCCTAAGCTTAAAATATTAAACCTTCTGGATACACCTCAAACTTTCGTAAACTAAACCCCTATCTTTAAACCTATAATATAATATAATACGTAAGTTGTATCCCCTTTTGGGCCCTAGTGGAGTAGGGAAGATCTAGTTGTTTAGTTGACCTAATACGGGAATAGAGCTTTGTTATTTATTTGACTTTCTAGTTGTACATGCCGACATGCGTATTCACTTTGGGGGTGATTGGGATGCTTATCGAATAAATGAATTAACCCCAAACACTCCTTTTGTTACGGTAAAAATAGACTTGTTTTTATAACTTTTATAGAAATTTATGTTTTAATAAGAATTTTGAATTATATACTTAATTACTTATAACTATAGCACTTGCATTATATTTCCCTAAGTGCAACTAAAAAGTGCGTAACATAGATCATTAACAAACAAAAATGTAACAATTTTTAGTAAAAAAAAAAAAAAAACCGGTTATTTATCGATACAACCAGATAAAAGCTATTAGGTTAAATTGTAGCCATATTTTTGGGAGTCTACATACAAAAATGAAAATTCTTAGGACTTACTAATAAGATTACAAACATATAACATACTAGGCTATCACCCGGGAACATCCCGGGTTAGGAAAATTTAGTTTTCAATAATAAAAGGTATATAAACAACATTTTCAAACTCATTAGTATCTTCTTTCCCTTCCCACA